>OZ024935.1:71023553-72398923 GCA_964017235.1 Sabellastarte sp. h YS-2021 | reverse complement strand
ATGTCATTTCAACACATTTGTCACTATTTAGAAGTTTACATGTTATGAAACTTAACTACAAGTTGTGAAATTTCTTGACAATAAAGTGACAGAACTTACGTCCATTTTATTCCAGAAAATAACTATTTTCTGATCGTAAATGAATTAAAGATAACATAGAACCAAAGTACAACATACACATCCTTGAAATATCAGGAAAGATTGATAGATTTCAAAGAAAATTACCCAGAGTTATTTCTACTGGAAACCAAGATCAATATTTGTAAAACCGTCACTGACAGTAGCCCAGACACTTCGTATTTTTTATGGAAGGAATTTTGTAAAATTCCAAAAATCGATTTAACTCGATTAATCATCTTTGGACTTTTCCGATTAATTTAATCTGATTTTCAAGTCTGATTCCCACCACTAATTATTTAATCTTCTTCGATTTAATGACCAAAACTTGTTAAATAGATTGACCAAATTGATGGAGTTATGTGCTTTATTTGTAGTTTTTTGAAGGAATTTGTCATACAATTTTAAAACTGATTTTTAAATTTAACCACAATCAATTTTGTCAAATTAAAACCAACTGTATCTGTAATTACTACCTTCACCAAAGAAAAATGATATCTTTTACTTGCATTTGTGTGTTTCTGAGCAGAGTAAGACTTACTACATACCATCTCTCCATGGTTGAGCGAGTGCAATGCCAGAAGCTCCAAGAGACAACAATGTCCTCTGAAAGAAGCTGGTTTGTATATGTCCTGGATAGAGCTCATCCTCTCCTTTGATTGTGCTGAAAGTTAAATTATGCATATATTTAGTAACTGTTTAATTTCAGATATTTGACGACTTTAGATTAAAGAAAATAAGTGCAAATGACAAAAGTTGAAATTGCAAATACGTTTTTGTTATCACTAAAATACTCTGTATACTCATACATAATATTATTGATATACAAAGAATTCCCATGAACATACTTTTTCAACAGTACTGATAAATGTATGACTTTTAATTTCAGATATCTGACAAACTTGGACAAACCAGATCTAATAAAATCAAGTGTTAATGACAATAATAATAATAAAATATTTATACAGAGCAAAATTGACTTCCTTTGTCATTGAAATACTTATACCTAATATTATAGATATGCAAAGAATTTCCATAAATATATATTTTTCAACAACACTGACAAATATAAAATTTTGCTTAAAAACTAAAGTGTTAAATGAAAATGATATTATCAAAACTGTTTCCTGACAAAGTATCTTACGATCTTGCATATAATGTCCCTTACTGTACACATTACAAACTTAAAACAAGTACATTAGCTATTCATAGCAAAATGATCTTTACCTTTTTTATATTTATTTAAATTGTTTGGTATTTACAAGTTCATACCTGTTCAGATCAGGCTCACTTTCCTGACTGTTTCTGGAGGACACATCATCACTAAAAACTACTGAGTTGGAGGCAAAACATCTGGCTGTGAAATCAAGGGCTACTTTTGTTACAAACAAGATAAAACAGTCATACTTTGACATGTGTTGACTGTGGAAATAAAAAGCTTCTGGGCTCAGTTTAAGACAATGGCAAACCTAGACAACTACTGAAATACATTTTTCACTTTGATTAATCAAACTGAAGAAAGATTTTAAAAATGGGGACTCCAAAATAACACATGTAACTAGATTGGGCCAACTCGGCGCCAACATATCCCCAGACTGGTCATCACTCATGCCACAGGTTTTGATCGGGAATTTTTTATGTAAGCCATTTGTTGTATGCCATAAATCTTGGGAAAAGTTATATGAACTTCAGCACATCAATCTACTAAGTTTATATCTTCCCAAGGAAGATGGTGTATCCCCAGACGCCGAATACATAACTCAACAGAGCATATTTTCAACCTTCCTGCAATGATAACTCTGAACCTATTTTCAAAGTATTTAAATGATTGATGACTGAATGTCCATTCCAAATCAATAATCCCAAAAGAGCATATCTGTTTCTATATTTGTTGACAAATAAAATAGCAAATTTAATAAGTAAATTAAATTTTTATAAGTTAATACCCTATCCAATGGACAATTGCTTTACCGGTCGGCGCGACCGGTCCCGCCAAACGTCAGAAAAAGACGTCCTGTATATACTACCGGCAGGACCGGTCACAGAGTGTGCATTCGCCAGGTGGTGCATGGTACTTCATTTCCTGTTTACCTATTGATGTCATAGCATCTTTTTCGTGTCTAATCCTAGTAAGACCCCTAGTAAGCTGATAGCGGGGCCGGTTGGGTGGGCCTTGCCTGTCCATTGGATAGGGTATTAACTTATAAAAATTTAATTTACTTATTAAATTTGCAATTTTATTGCGTTAATACATCCTATCCAATGGACAATTGCTGAATAACTACCGCTTGGTAGGCGGGTAAGCAGCTAGGGACTTATGTGAACTCATAACAACAAATTTGAACAGGCCCATTTGACCTAGGGTCAGAGAACCCTGAAAGGTCAGGGTCGGCCACTAACTCACCGGTTAACCGGGAGCCTACCGACGTTGCCCCCCCCCTTTTTCTTTCCTTCCAGAGATGGTCTGAGAAGGGAAAGATAGAGAGAGAGAGGGGCTGAGTTCAGTCCCAGAAGAAATAAACTTCCCAAGGGAAGCAAGTCACAGTTTTTTGTTGTTTTTTTTTGAAAATATATGCACACTCAACATATTTACATTATGTACATATCTAACATATTTACAATATGTACATATTTACATATATACAACATCCCCTCACTTCTGGGCCGGGTGGTGCACCTGCTGGGCAGCCACTACAGGTCCCAGGTGGAAAAGCTCTGAGTCAGCCCAGGCAACATCCTTCAAATAGAATTGGGTGAAGGTGTTGTGAGATTTCCAGTGGCAGGCTGACAAGATCTGATCTAAGGAGATCCCTGATTGGAAGGCCTTAGAAGCAGCAAAGGCCCTAACATCATGGGCTTTAACCTGATGTAAGGCGAGGGCCTCCTGGTCAGAGAGCTCATAGCACAGAACCACAGTCTGTTTGATCCATGAGGAGATGGTGGCAGGTGAGATGTCTTTATCAAAACCCTTCTTGAAGGAGACAAAGACTAACTCCTTATTCTGCCTGAGGTCTGCAGTCCTGTCCAAGTAGTAGCGCAGAGCTCTAACTGGACATAGGGACCTGTCACCTTTGAGTGACCTATCCAGAGATGGTGCCAGGGCTGGGATGACCACTGGCGCCACACTATCTGGACCTTCCTTAGCCAGCTGGTTCTTGGATAGGAAGCTGGGTGAGGGGTACAAAGACACCTTAGACCAGTCTGACTGGTGTCTGATGTTCTTATGTAACCAAGCATGGATCTCACTCCTGCATTTACCTGAACCCAAAGCCAGTAAGAAAACAGTCTTGAAAGTCAAATGTTTCAAGGAGGACTCTTTCAGGGGTTCAAAAGGAGCCTTTGTGAGCTGATGTAAAACCAGTGAAAGGTTCCAGGAGGGGATGCCCCTCCTGCCTTTAGGTCTGTCTCTATGGAAACTATCCAGGAGACGAGTGAGATTCTCATCTTTGCTGACATTAATGGTGGAATTGCCCAGTTTGTCAGCAATGGCGGATCTGTAGCCATCAATAGTGCCTGGTTGTAACTTCTTGTCCTGAAACAAGTGCAGGAGGAAGTCAGCAATGGCTTTCAGAGGTGGTGCCCTGAAGTCCACCTGATTACTGAGGCACCACTTTGTAAAAATGGTCCACTTTGCCTCATAGACAGATCTGGTTGATCTTCTTTGAGGAGCCTCAATTCGTGCTGCCACTGCCTCAGAGAAAGAAGCCTTGCTCCTTGATTGCTGAGGCTCTAGGAGCCAGGCATGTAGGTTCAGATTTGACAGGTTCCTGTGAAGGACCTGGTTGAATGGCTGAGACACTAGGTTGGGTAGGTTGGGCAGACACAGTGGGATCTGGCTTGACATTGCTACCAGGTCCCAAAACCTGGCACCGGTGACACAAACTGGGGCAGTTTGTTGTTGAACCTGGTGGCAAACAGGTCCACTTGTGGCTGGCGCCACCTTGCGCATACAGCTTGGAATACTGCTGGATGAAGTGACCACTCTGTTTGAATGGTCTGGCCAAGTCTGGATAGCTTGTCTGCTATGACGTTCAGCCGGCCGGGGATGTGACGTGCCCTGAGGGTTACCTGCTGTCTGGTGCACCAGGACAGGATTCTCCACAGTAGGGCACACAGTGACCCCGACTTCATCCCCCCTTCTTTGTTGATATAGGCAACCACTGTTGTGTTGTCTGTAGCTATCAACACAGTCTTGTTGCAGACCAGGGTTTGAAACTCCTTTAGAGCTAGAAAAACTGCTTTTAACTCTAAGTGGTTTATGTGCAACTTGCTTTCTGGAAGGGACCAAGTTCCCCTTGCAGTGTGGTCGTCCAAGTGAGCGCCCCACCCTTCGTTTGATGCGTCTGTAAAGATCTGCAGAGCATGTTTTAGAGGGTGTAATGGTTGACCTAGTAGCACATTGCTTTCCTCCAGCCACCACCTTAGATGGGGGTGGAGGGACTTGGGGACCGGGATCACCTTTTCCAGTGACTCTGGGACCCTCCAATTGTTTTTCAAGTGCCACTGTATGGGCCTCATGTGGAGTCGCCCTAAGTGGACTTGTTTTTCTGTTGCTGTGAGGAGACCTATGAGGGACATGAATTTCCGGACCGGACATACCGGATCCGACATCATTGATCTGATCTTGTCTGTCAAGGCCTGCCAACGTTCTTCTGTTGGTCTGACCTTGCCCTCTTTCAAGTCAAACTGGTAACCTACGAAGTTGAAGACCTGTTTGGGTGCCAGTTCTGATTTTTCCTTGTTCACCAGCCACCCTAGTTCCTGACAAAGTGTGACCAGGGTTTGAGTATGCTGGAGACAGGTATGGAGGGTAGAGGCTCTCACCAGCCAGTCGTCTAGGTACTGGTGGATCCTTATACCCTTCTGAAGGGCCATGAGTTTGACCTCTTTGGCCACCACTGTGAATTCCATGGGAGCTGTGGAAAGGCCAAAGGGAAGGGCTTTGAACTGATAGGACCGACCCTGGAGGTGAAAACGCATGTACTTCCTGGACTGACTGTGAATGGGTATATGGAAGTATGCATCTTTGAAATCTATGGATGTGACCCACTCCCCTACTTGGAGGGAGGTTCTTATGGTCTCTGGGGTCTCCATCTTGAATGACCCTGTGTTTAAAAAGGTGTTCAAGGTGCTCAGGTCTAGGATGGGTCTCCACCGGTTGTTGGGTTTGGGTACCAAAAATAGCCGGTTGTAAAACCCCAATGAATTTGGATTGTCCACCGGTTCGACTGCACTTTTGTTTAACAGCTGATACAGTGCCTCTATAAGGAAGGACTGTTTGGTTGGATTGTGGTAGTTGCTTATTACAGTCGGTGACCTTGTCAAGTGGGGTCTGAACCGGAAGGGGAGAGTGTAACCCTCCCTCAGTATGTTTACTACTTTTGGACTTGAACCCAGGGTTTCCCATTTTTGCCAACACTGGTTTAACCTCGCCCCTACAGGGGGATCTAAAACAGCATGTTGGGCATTGGTGACAAGCTTTACAGAAGGTAATTGACCTACACAAGAAACATCTTTCACATATTTTATTTCTGTGTACAATTGACATATATTGGGATTTACACCTTTCCTTTGTGGTAACCCGGTGACAATATAAGCATTTGCAACATGAGAGTCTACATTTAAAGTCAATTTGCTGTTCTTCTGATCTGTCGATCATCTTGTCGGATACAATTACAGAGTCCTTCAATCCGACCACATTTGAAACACAATAATTGTCATTTATGCTTCTTAAACCCTTTGGCCGGCTTCTGGTTGAAGTTTGAGGCTTTACCCCCACCTTTCTGACCAGTTTGCCGGTCTCTGATTTGTTTCCAAGCCGGTGTAGTGGGTTTCCGGTCCGGCTGGTGTGAAGGTTTAGTACTGGAGGGAACGTACGGATGAAAACGTCCGGGTTTCCTCTGTGTGTTACCCATAGAACGCCTCTCCTCACTACAGGAAATCTCATCTTCTGCCTTGACCAGTAAGCTGTCCGGGAACAGTGAGAGTAAGTGGACTGGAGATGTACGTAAGGCAGTTAAGGTGTCAGGTTTAACTCCACCACGGATAAACTCCAGATAGCTATCCCTACGTGCCAGAGTGAGGTTGGCCATGCTGATGAAAACTCCCTCTGAGAGATCCTGCATGGTACGCTGCATAGCCTGGGAGATTGACCGGTTAAAGGTCACCAGATATTCAAGTTCTTCAATAGCTTGCTGTGTTCTCTCAGCACTCTTGCCCTTAGATGAATCTGGCCGGAGAGACTTCAGCTGGGTAACCATTGAATCCTGCACTTTAGTAAGGCATCTAGATAAACCAGCAGCGTGATTACACATCACGGATTGTTCCCTGAACGCCTTCTCTCACCTTCTAAGGGTATCTTGGCTGAATGTACGGGAAGCTGGAGCAGAAGGTAAACTTCTTCTTGCGACCCTAGAGAACATGCTGTTCAGCTTTGCTGGTTCCGGAGACCAGTGGGATACACCCTGGGTAGACGCGTCGCCCTTCTTAACTGCTTGCATTTCGTACCACTTGGAAGAACGTGGAGTCTTTACAAACTGGTCACGTAGCAGTCCACTGGTTTCAGAATTTCTAGCTGGATAACCTTCAGCAATAGTTACATTCAGTTTCTCCAGTTTTTTGCAAAGCCATTCATCAACCGGCAATTTCACTGACACTTTACCGGTAGTCTTCACTCTAGAACCGGCAAAAGGATTATCATCCAAAGAGGCAGCTGAGTTGTCATAATCCGGGATGTGATGCCAGTTCATGAAACTTCTAACCCCTCTAATAGTTTCCCTGTAATTGGCGTCTTCAGAGAGGTCCTGATCTGTAGCTATGTCCGGTAAATCACCCTGGCAGTGAATACTAGCCGGAGAAGACGGTTCCCCATCCAACTCAGCCTCACTCTCAGATTGCCTAGCAACGTCAGATTCCTGGCCAATGAGAGGCGACTGGTTATACAGCGTAGTTTCAACACCGGCAGGTAGAATCTCAGGACCCGCACCAGGAGCCTGTGTGAAGGCTGGGTGGCCGTCCCTGCACCGGGAACCAGTAAAGGTTGGGTGGCTAACACTGTAGAGGTACCGGGGCCCTGAACAGGGTGGGTAGCACTCTCAACACCATCTCTCTCAGCCTCAGTACCGGGAACCCCCAGCGGAGGTTGGGTAGCCGCCAACGGCGTAGCAACGTCATCAGTGCCCTCAGAAGACATAACACTTGTAGAAGCACCCGGATCAAAGAAAGGGTGTTCTCTGGGCACCACAGACGCAGAGGTCACCGGTCTCACCGGAACAGCAAAGGATTGGTTAATCAGCATAGCTTCTAGACGTGAAAATCTCTCACTCCACTTGTCATCAAGGGACTTGAGGTCATCTGAAGTAGGTTTGCTGCTATGCTTCCGTTTACTCGACCTTGGGGAGCCATCAGAACGCTTCTTCTTCTTTGGAGTAGAATCAACAGGGGAGGACTTGTCACAGCTAACCCGTCCCAACAGTGTAACATCTGAAGGGTCCACGAGAGTGGGGGTCGTGCTGGCATTACCTTCAGCCCTCTTCTGCTCAGAACGTTCTTTCCTTGTAGGTCGGAGTTGCTAACTGGTGGATCTGCGCAGGCGTAAAGGACTTACAGATCTGGCAATCCAGCTTTTTTACACAGGGGTCGTCTCCCACCCCCTTGTCACGACAACGCGCGCATTTCTGGTGGTTGTCGAAAAGGGCCATAACGTGCCCGCAAGAACCTCGTTTCTGTCCAGGAGACGACATAATGATCAGTAACGTTGTAGAATTACTCCGTACTAATAAAAAAACAAGAAACTTGGAAGAGTTCGTTGTAAAACTTCAAAAACGTATCTCTGAAGAAAATCTTCTGCACACTCTTTCGCGCCAAACGAAAAAGATGCTATGACGTCAATAGGTAAACAGGAAATGAAGTACCATGCGCCACCTGGCGAATGCACACTCTGTGACCGGTCCTGCCAGTAGTATATACAGGACGTCTTTTTCTGACGTTTGGCGGGACCGGTCGCGCCGACCGGTAAAGCAATTGTCCATTGGATAGGATGTATTAACGCAATAAAATATTATTTCTAATAAAATATTATTTCTAACTCAATTCATCATACTTTTCAATCTTCCTGCAAAGGGTGACTCTGAACCTATTTTCAAAGTATTTAAATGATTCATAATCCCAAAAGCGCATATCTGTTTCTATATTTGTTCACAAATAAAATATTATTTAAAAATTATATATTATTTATATTATTACTTTATTGTATTATTTTTAGAATTTGCATTGTTTTTCAGTAAACTGTTATTCATTTCCTTAATTGCTACATATGTGGTCCATATATATGCAACCTAAATATGTGACACAATCTCAGTTCTGACTCCCCTTTGTCTTATTAGATAATGAAGCAAACCCCATCTCCCAACCCCACCCCACCCCTCTCCCCTTCTCCACACCTCTGTCACTGTTACAGAAGACCTGCAACCCCACTGAAAAGTCTGGTTCTTTGTTTCTCATTTGATATCATTCAATACCTTTGTTTATTTAGTGTCACTCAATAGCTGGAGGTCCCAGAGGTGGATGGGGGGGTGAGACTACAAAGAGATAGAGTGCTACAGCACAAATGGTAAACAAACAAAAGGGGTAATCAAATACAAAAAGCTCAGTTAATCTTATCACTAAAATAAAATCAAATATATAAATAAGGAATGTCCAACAGGAAAATTATATACCTCCAGAATTAAATATAAATTATCAAACCACAAGAACAGATTTATAATAATAATTCAGAATTGAGAATTTTAAGAATGTGATTATCAACTGAAATGAGTTAGTAACTGTAGGAACTGTATCAAAATTAACTGAGGCAAACTGAATAAAACTGGGCTAGTTGAGGGTTAAAAATCCCCTATTTTTACTACATAAGGCTATAATTTCATTAATATTGGACTTATAGCTCACCAGAAAATAACAGTGTCCATTTTGCCTACTTGAATATGTTTAACCAGTTTCATTTTAAAAAGTTAAAAACTCAGCAAGCAGAGAGATAACACACAAAAAGAAGTACTTAAAAGCCTAAGATAGCCATAACATTATTAATAAAAATTTAAATAGACAGGCACTTCCTTTGAAAAATTCAAAGATTTCAGCTCTATGACCCACATAGTTCGACAGTTACAGGGCTTTAAAGTGGTATAATATCCATAAACTGGGTCTCTGTGGGCATTTTACAATTGTTAAAGAGACCTTAGCAATTAAACTACAGAGCTGAAACTTTTTGGGGGACAAACATAACAAACAAAAATTATATATAATACAGTTTAAGACTTGTCATGCTAAGCATTTCCAAATAACAGGGCAAAATACGGAAAAAAAATGTCAAAAAAGGTCACTTGGGTGAGTGTTTATGGCCCTCATACACAGGTTAAATGTCTACTAAAAGCCTTGATTTTCGGCACATGTAGAAAGGACATAATAATGCATTCCCAGATGGGATTTCAGCTCAATCAATCACATAGTTTAACAGTCACAGGGCTTAAAGGTGGCAAAAAGTCCAAATATTGGGTCTCTGTGGGCCTTTTAGAGATCTCGATGTGGCCTTCAAATCAAAGCTTCAGATTTATAATCTGTCACATACTAAGATTATACATAGAATATATATCTAATAAAGTTTGAAACTTCTCAGACTTACCATTTCCAAGTTACAGAGCAAAATATGTGAAAAATGTCTTAAAAGGGTCACTCGGGTGGGTGTTTATGGTCCTCATACACAGTTTAAATGTCTACTTGAAGCCATGATTTTTGGCACATGTAAAAAGAACATAATAATGTATTCCCAGATGAGATTTCAGCCCTATCAGTCACATAGTTTAACAGTCACAGGGCTTAAAGGTGGCAAAAAGTCCAAATACTGGGTCTTTGGGAGCCCGTCAGAGACCTCAATGTGGCCTTCAAATTAAAGCTTCAGATTTAAAATTTGTCACATACTAAGATTACACATAGAATATGTATCTAATACAGTTTGAAACTTCTCAGACTTACCATTTCCAAGTTACAGGGCAAAATATGTGAAAAATGTCTAAAAAGGGTCACTCGGGTGGGGATTTATGGTCCTCATACATGGGTTAAATGTCTATTAAAGGCCTAAATTTTGGAGTACATACAAGAAAAACATATTGATATATTCTCAGATGATATTTCACTTAGATGAGAGACATTGTTTGAAAGCTACAGTGCTTGAAGGTGGCAAAAAGTCCATAAATTGGGTCTCTGTGGGCAATTTTGAGACCTCAACCTACAGCCTTTTAATTTTTCACAGACAAGGATTACATATAAGAGTTACACCTAGAGCAGTTTGAGACTCATCAGAATTACCACTTCCAAATTATAGGGCAAAATATGTTAAAAATGTAGGAAAAAAGTCCTAAGTGGGGTCTTTATGGGCCCCAAACACAATTTTCTCCTCAACTTAAAGTCTTGATTTTCGGCACATGTACTAAGAATATATTGATGTGTTCTCAGGTAAAATTTAAGCCAGATACGCCTCCTAGTTTGTGACCTAGAGGGCTCTAAGTGGTCAAAAGTGCAATTTCTGACCTTAAGGTGGCCATAAGTTCTTTATTATTTGGAGTTTAAGGTCACCTTAAAATAGGGATCTTCCTTTGGGCATCCTTAACATGTGTACCAAGTTTGAAAAAAAAATATTAATTAGTTTTTGAGTTATCGCGTCCACAAGGAAATTTCTACGGCGGCGGCGGCGGTGCGACGGACCTGAATCCAATATATCTCCGACTTTCGTCTGGGGATATAATAATCTTGTTCAATCACACATACCATAGTGGATTAAATAAACATTAATATCAAATCTTTCATAGGATAATTAATATGGAAATAATAACACTCTCATAGGTATCGATCAGAACTAGGTAACACAATTTCCATTCTGGCATCTTGCAAGTGAAAAGTATTCCAGGTCCTGGAGGCCAAAAAATGTTGTGTCTATAATCAAATAGGCCCCTAGTTGGAAGGGAAGTTTATGAAAGCAAAACATGGCACTTCTGGTCAAAATTTGCAACAGAAGTGTTAAAATGTACAAAGTACGGAATAAAAGTGTATAATTTCTTCAGATTTAGTGTCAGTTTCTAATATTTTAACTTTCCAATTGTATGTGTTGACAACCAAGAAGGCAGGTGTAGAGTGTTTTGGCATTATTTTTGTGAAAGGGCCTCGATACCAAGATACCAGTGCCACCAACTCATCCCTGGTTCTGAATGCAGAGTGGTTCTCCGTTTATCCAAACATGCAAAGACAGACAGAAGTGTCAATAACTGTATGTGAATGCATACGAAAATAGTTATGATATAAATTATTTACTCCACTTCTAATTCTGGATTACATTAATGAAGGACGTTTTGTTTATGACGAATCTTATAGCATTTATTTGTAAACTGTTTCCATTAAAGGTTCCGAAAGTGATTGTTTTCCGATCCGTCAGTGACTGTTCTGAAGCCACATTGTTAAAAATATTGTTAAAACCCCCAGAGAACATTAACACATACTATGTTTTTCATGATCTGACAAATAATAGAGTCAATATACACTTTGGACCCGACGTTCATTAACAACACTAGACTCTATGTGTACCTCACCCAAAGCCAAATCACTTCATTTTATTTATATGGTTTTGAATTACTTACCTAAACCGGTGCCCATTAAATAAGTTCCAAGAATTTTGTTCCTTTTACCTGTTTCTCCGCTATTTTTCATGTAGAAATTGTTATATTAATTGGACTGACTACAACCACATTTCATGTGGCTTTAAAGCGGCTCTACTTCCACATTCCTGGAAATTTTTAATTAAAGTTTGTTTGCCTTTATACACACACTCGTATACACTGCTCACTTCAAAGATGAACTAGAGGATCGCTTGCAAAAAAAGATACTGTTTTTGCACAGCAAAAACAAAGCGTCCCAAAAAGGATATAAAGGTGAGTGCTAAAGTATTAAGAAAATGCTCTGCTTATAGCCTTATTACTGTTGGGGCAACCAAAGTCTGCATAGTTTATTAGGTATTGAGCAATCACAAAAATGGCATATATTGATATATGGCCACCTGTATGTCAGACATGTAATACAGATCAATGACATGTACTTAACAGTTGTGATAACACATTGTGTCTAAGGTTTGTAGGGAGGAAACTATTGTGTATATTTTTGGCTGGATGATAGTTATTTGCCTTCAAGTTGGTACTGTCCTCTGAATGAATATTCATTTCCTGCTTTTCTTGAGCTACTGAAAAGCATAATTGTTTGTTGAAAGGGTTAGTTATTATTTGCGATATAAGCATTTTTGGGTATTGCAATTTTTTCCGAAAATTCAAAATGGCCACCATTTTTGGCGAGACAAAAATTTGTTGAAAATTGGGTTGGCTACTTCGCAGAGATACCCTGTGGGTGAAAAATCGAAATCGAAATTGTTTTATCTTGCACGGTTTTCGAGATATAAGCATTTTTGTGTTTTGCAATTTTTGCCAAAAATTCGAAAATTCAAAACGGCCGCCAATTTTGACAAGACAATAACTTTTTGAAAGTTGGGATGGGTACTCTTTGGAGATACCCTGTGGGTCAAAAGTTTTGTCAAAATCACTCTGTCTAGCACGGTTTTTGAGATATAAGCCTTTTTTGGCAATTTTTGTGAAAAATTAGAAAATTCAAAATGACCGCCATTTTTGGCAACACCAAAATTTTTTGAAAATTGGGATGGCCACTCCGCTGAGATACCCTATGGGTAAAAAAATTCGTCAAAATCACTCTATCTCGCACGGTAAAATGGCCGCCATTTTTGACAAGACAAAAATTTTTTGAAACTTGGGTTGGCTACTCCACAGAGATTCCCTGTGGATCAAAAATTTCGTCAAAATCGCTCTATCTAGCACGGTTTTGAAGATATAAGCATTTTTATGTTCTGCAGATTTTGTGAAAAATTCGAAAATTCAAAATGGCTGCCATTTTTGGCGAGACAACAATTTTTGGAAATTGGGATAGCTACTCTGCAGAGATACCCTGTGGATCAAAATTTCGTCAATATCGCTCTATCTCGCACGGTTTTCGAGATATAAGCATTTTTGTGTCTTGCAATCTTTGCGGAAAATTCGAAAATTCAAAATGGCCGCCATTTTTGGCGAGACAAAAATTTTTTGAAAATTGGGATGGCTACTTTGCACGTATAAGCATTTTTGTGTTTTGCAATTTTTGCGAAAAGTTCGAAAATTTAAAATGGCCGCCATTTTTGGAGAGACAAAAATTTTTTGAAAATTGGGATGGCTACTTTGCAGATATAAGCATTTTTGTGTTTTGCAATTTTTGCGAAAAATTCGAAAATTTAAAATGGCCGCCATTTTTGGCAAGATAAAAATTTTTTGAAAATTGGGATGGCTACTCTGCAGAAATACCCTGTGGATCAAAAATTTCGCCGAAATCGCTCTATCTCGCACGGTTTTCGAGATATAAGCATTTTTGTGTTTTGCAATTTTTGCGAAAAATTCAAAATGGCCGCCATTTTTGGCGAGACAAATATTCTTTTGAAAATTGGGTTGGCTACTCTCCAAAAATACCCTGTGGGTCAAAAATTTTGTCGAAATCGCTCTATCTCACACGGTTTTTGAGATATAAGCATTTTTGTGTTTTGCAATTTTTGCGAAAAATTCTAAAATTCAAAATGGCCACCATTTTTGGTGAGACAAAAATTTTTCAAAAATATTCATTAGATAATCTGCAGTGATACCCTACGGGTCAAAATTTCGACGAAATCGCTCTATCGCGCAAGGTTTTCGAGATACAGGCATTTTTTTGTTTTCCTTATTTGGAAAATTCGTAATGATTAATTAATCATTAATTACTCTGCCATTTCTTAACCAATCAATGTCAAAATCTAAAGATTGCCAGATTTTAATAGAATGAATGTATTTGCCAAGTTTCACGTGAATAGATAAAATCCCTTTCAAGTTATCATCCAGACAAGCTTACCCATCAAAAAAAGACATTTTTAGTCATGTGACCTCTCTGATTTGGTCGAAATGTCACTGCAGCATATTCAAAAAAATTCCCCAGGGCTACTGCATACACTTGCCAAATTTGAAAAGAATCCGCCCCACAGTCACAGAGTTATAAGAAAAACAAAATGCAGAGCCGGCGTAGTCAGCAGAGCCGGCGGAACCTGATTTTCTCCTATATACAAACAAGCGTCCCTTGCGGGATGCTTAATTACTCTTTAATGTAATCTTAGCTGTTTTACATTATGTTTTCTACACTTAATCTGATGTAGTATTAACAGATCAACCTTACAAGAAGTATTTAATTTATGATTTATTTTATTGATATAAGACAAAAAAAAATGTAGCAGAAACCACATTTCTATCTACTCATGAATATTCAGCACTTGCCACAAGTCATTTGTGCCATGTTTGTGCACCTGCAAGTCCACAATAAATATGGGGTCACAGAATTCTGTGGGGTTTCCCAACACTATTATTTACTGTTTTAAGATTTTTATTTACATGCACAAGGAATAATATAATTTAGAAGTAATATATAAATATTCATGACTTGTAAGTTTCCCTTTTTCTGTGGAGCGTGGAAATAAAGCACTACATTATCGCCATGGAAATGTGGCTTTATTGGGATACGAGCATCTTGTGACCACGGCAGCTTGTGACCCACAACCCGTACCCAAGATAATATTTTACAAAGACGGTTTGACCCCCTATATGCAGACTTTATTCTCAAATATTGCTAAGAAACCGAACGGAGTTCTGTCTCCTCCTCTTCCTCTGTCTTTTTTAATTTGCATAACTTATTTTATAATAGTTCCAGGAAACCTCCACAGAATTTTATGACCTCACGTTTTCTAATTTGCATATTTTATTTTAACCCCTTCAGTACCAAGGGAGCAGTATTTTACTATACTGAAGGAAAATCCGGGATGAAGAGCTTACACACACTTTAAGTTGCTAAAACACATACCACAAGTAATTTACGTTGTCCATAACATCCTCGTACATAATATTTTAAATAGCGTATTTCAGTATACCAAGACGTTTAATTCTACAGTACTGAAGGAAAGCTTTCTAATTTGCATATTTTATTTTATAATATTGCCAGGAAACCCCCACAGAAGTACAAGAATTTGAAGTATTTGATCTTTAATTAAACAGATGTTCTTACGCAGTGTTCCGAAACTCATGCAAAAAAGTTAATGGCTGTCGGGCTTGTAACTTTGGAAAGTTGGAAGCCCCAGACAAAAGTTGCAAGTTTTATTAGAACTTGATATTTTCCAAGACAGAAAAAAAATGTGAAAAATAAAAAACGTCACAAGCTGTATTGATTTGTTTTGATAATTGATTAAAGTTAAGATGTACATCATTTTCAACAGCCAGGGTCATAATAACTGAGACAGGCTCACAGCAATGCCACTTGTGGGATTGGAACCCACACAGAGCCTATGGTGATTGAGAGGCCAGGCTTGTTAACCACTAGGTAAAAACCATAACTCTTGATTAATTTATTTATTGTCAAAAGTTACTCTACACATTCTGATTTAACATTTTGATGTGAAATATTTTCAAATTAAGTTCCATGCCTAATTTTTCCACATGGATTCAAACCCAGGAATATAGTTCTGGAAAGCAATTAAAAACTAGTGTCACCAAATAATACTTTACGACATCGCCACTGGGTTCTGCTTCACGAATTTTCGTCCAATCAGATTGCTCGACACAAAAGCAATATGGCTACCGCCGAAAAGATGATGAAAACAAGACAAAACGTGTAAATATTCCTCTATTAACCCTTATTTTATAAAAAAAAATCGCTCCAGATATGTTACAAGCATCCGGGCTTGCATCCACGAAAATATAAGAGCCCGTCCTTAAACAGCAAATTGCTTGCGGGCAGGCGGCAGTTTCGAACGCTGTTCTTACATAAAATACTCACTCTTAAAGCAGCATTTCTATTTATTTAATATAAAATAGTGTTGGAAAACCCCACATAATAATGTTTATTTTCATAAAATGTTTGTGAACGAGTTATGGGAACAAGTTGTTGGTCACAAGTTGCATGTAAATCGCTTTAGTCTGGCCGTATATTATAAGCAGAAAAACATCGATGAATATTTGACATAATATTCTACATATTTTTGTAAGTTATCGATATTTGTATATTATAATTCTTTAACAATCATTTAATAACAAAAAAATATAAGAATAATTTGGTGCCTTATAAACCCGGACTACCGGATGTGCTATCGGAGGGGTGCGATGGGGTACAATGAGGTGCGATGAACGGCCATAGCACCCAAGTCATTAACATTCATGAGAACATATGAGGACACAGATTTCTCCTGGGATTTCCTTGCAATATTTTATAAAATAGAAGCTCAGACGAAGATCAAATGCTTTACACTACAGAACTCACGGCCATAGCACACAAGTTATTAATATTCATGAGGAGATATGAGGACACAGATTTCCATTGGGATTTCCTTGCAATATTTTATAAAATAGAAGCATAGACGAAGATCAAATATTTTAAACTACAGAACTCATGGCCATAGAACCCAAGTTATTAATATTCATGAGGAGATATGAGGACACAGATTTCCCCTGTAGTTTCCTTGCAATATTTTATAAAATGGACGTCTCAGCGAAGATCAAATACTTTAAACTACAGAACTCACAGCCAATAGCACCCAAGTTATTAATATTCATGAGAAGATATGAGGACACGGATTTCCCCTGGGATTTCCTTGCAATATTTTATAAAATAGAAGCATAGACGAAGATCAAATGCTTTACACTACAGAACTCACGGCCATAGCACCCAAGTCATTCATATTCATGAGGAGATATGAGGACACGGATTTCCCCTGGGATTTCCTTGCAATATTTTATAAAATGGAAGCATAGAAGAAGATCAAATAATTTAAATTACAGAACTCCAAGTCCAAAACTACTTCATCCAAGTCCCGGATCACTTGTGGTGTTACAGAACCACTGGTGCTACAGAGGTATAGGTGAATGTTATTTATTATTACATACATATTAAATATGTTCTAGCTTTCTATAGTTACACTACAGTAATCCTATACAGATACAGTTAAGCTGTTAGTTGAGTTAATTTTCTTTTAATGAATTGACTTTTGAGCTCTAAGGTCATAGCACCCAAGTCATTTATAGAGTCATTATCCACTCATCCAAGTCCCGGATCACTTGTGGTGCTACAGAACCACTGGTGCTACAGAGGTCTAGGTGAATGCTATTTATTATTACATGCATAACAATGACAGTTAATAACAGTGCTTATGACATTGTAATGTTTTGACACATTGCTATATTATGTTTTCTGTCAATAAAATTGAAAAAAAAAGTTGTTGCTTTTTTTTATTGGGGGGGGGGGGGGGGGGGGGGGGGGGGGCAAATGTCATGTTTAAACACACACTGGTAAACAAAAAAGGTTTATAAACAAAATTATCCATAAAAGATGTAATTCCCAGTCTGTTTGAAGATAAGACCTAACATAGTACACAAACAAAAGAACCTCATCCCCTTCGACATTGGGGCAGGTATATTACCCTAGCAGAGCAGTTCTAGGAGTGGGGGATGGAGGGGGCGTGGGCAGGGATAAAAAGCCCCTGACAAAGGTTTCAAACTCTGAACGGGGGGGGGGGGGGGGGGTCGCCCTCCACACAGTGGCGTATGCCGGTTGCGCTAGTTTTCGTGTTACTTGATCAAAACATGCAGTAAAAACGTAGAAATAATAATAATACATACCTTTTGCAGTAATTATCCAAAAGTACAAGTGTTTTACTGTCTTTTCTTGCCAAAAATATCCAGAAATATGCAGTAATATCGTTGTTTACAAGATTTGAAAACATCTATGTCTGTTTCTTGTGTCACATGATCACTGACCTAGTTTTCGTGCTAATGGTTCTTAGTAAAGTGCAAACAGACAAGGAGAAGTTGAACCATAGGGATGATGAGATTAAATTTTTGTTTCAAGTTACTTTATTTACTTTAAAGACACAAGTAAGTATTAAAGAATGTAGAATGACAGATATAATTATAAATAACAATACAGTCAGCTATATTATAGTGAAAGTAGTACAACATCTTAAATATTATTTTTAAAATTTCAAACAGCTTAATAAATATGTTGTATTAGTTTGTAACATAGGTTATTTTCATTAGTATCTAATACTTTTACTGAAAGTTATTCTGCCAAATTATTGTTCTTTGACACAGTGAGGACACAGAAAATCAGTTTTTCTATCTTTTAGTCTGAGAGCTGGTACACAAACCCCTGTGTGAACCCAGTGATTACAAGTTGACCCATTAGGTAATTTACCGTCACACTGAGCCCAATTTACAATTCTGAGTGAAGTTTTAAGCAGATCAGGAGGGCTGAATCTGTTGCATACACAACAAAGGTCATTCTGATCATCGTTGTCACTTTCAGAGTCAGTGTCAGTTGGAACATGAGAGGTCACGTTTGGCCTACTTGGTCCTACTTCTTGGTGAATGCAAGCACCAGAACCATTGGCTTTAACCTGAGAAATATTGGTACTGGAACCACATCTTTGCTGCTCCTCAAAGGCACTTACAATGTTTGGTTCTGTAATGGCCATGCTACTCACTGTGACTTGTTTTTTGGATTTCTTGAAGGGTGGAGTAAAAACTGGCAATTTTCGCTTTGTGAAAAATGAAGTACTTGAAGCTGGGATACATACTTGCTCAGTACTATTACAAGAAACAGCAACTTGGTCACTTGGTGATGTACTGGTGGATGTTTGAGTTGCAGGAGAAACAATGTCATTTTCAGATACACTATCACTTGCAGGAGATCCTTCATCAGTTGGGCTTCTGTTACAAATTTGGTTTAAAAGTTCACTAGGAGCAATGCTCACTGGTGAGATATTCTTGTTGAGGGGAAAAATTCCAGTTTTGCGGAACCCGGAAATAGCATTTGATGGTGTAACTGCTTTCACAAATGCCTTTGATAATATTTGGCACACATCATATCTTGTAATGACCCGTCCTTTGTTCTCAGCTAGGAATGATTTGCAACAAGAATTGTACATTTTTTTCAAAGGCGCAAAGCAACTGACATCTAGAGGCTGAGTAATGTGTGATGTGTGAGCAGGAAGTACAAAAAGTACAACTTTATTTTCAAGTGCCCACTCAATGAGATCGTGATTCACATGGGATTTATGCCCATCATAAATGAGCAAACAGTATTCATCGGATTGTCTATTTGGAATGTGTTTTTGGAAAAACTCTTTCACATATTTCTTAAATATCTGGCCATTTGACCAACCACTAGGTGACATATCACAACCACTACCTGGTAAAGCTCCAGACATGAGATTTTCTGAGAACCTCTTTCCCTTAAAAATGAAAAATGGTGGTAAAATCTGCCCAGTTGCACTGACACATGTGATGATGGTTGTTGTTGATGTGCGTGGTGATGTTATCGATTGAGGTGTTGATGTTGCAGCTGTAAACACTGGAAGGGGGTCATGCTCAGTGTTAATTCCAGTCTCATCCAGATTGAAAATAAGGTGTGGTGAATCCATGAGATTGTACTTGATCAATATGGTTTCTAATTGGTCATAATATTTGGTTAGTACATCAGCAGAGCATGATTTTGCCCGAATCATTGCTAATGATCTAGGTTTTTTCAGGGACAAGGTGTTGTTGCATTTCAAAAAACCATCTACCCAAGTCCGGCCTAGTGGCTTTTTCAGTTGATTTTTTGGGTAAAGATAATTGTGAAAGTCAGTGCCTAATACACAAACATCTGTTTTTGAATAGCCATAGCCATATCTCGCCATTTCTGCAATGTGTTTAGCAAGATTTTCTCATTGGCAATGCCAATTTTTGAAGGTGGCCCTGAATTTGTAGTGTTTTCATTAATTTTACCAAGACTACGGTCTCTCAGTGTTTGAATTGGTACACTAGTCATTTTTGCTGCAGCATAGACACTTTTTCCATTTTTCCATAATTGGAGAGCCTCTGTCATGTTTGTGACATTGTACTGTCTATATTTTTTTCTTTTAGTCAATAGAGATACCTGTAAAGTGTTGAATTTTTAAAAACCATTAAACAGTACTCAATAATCACTTTTTTAACAGTTTAAACTTTTACATTTAATACCCTAGCTTGTATAATATCTGCACATTATTCTTCTTACATCTAAAAAAATAACAAAAACATTTACCTTTTCTTCAATTTTTAAATATGCAGCCTCATATACAGTTTCCATACACAGCATATATGAACTATAACTTAAATTAGTGTTCTGAAACAAATCCAGTGCATTTACACTACCTATTTGACATTTTTGGATCTACCTTATCTTTTGAAAGGATTTTAGTACACACCATAAACAAATCACGTATGCAGCAGACGATCTAGATTCTGACAGGTCAGATATTCTCTTGAAATTTATTGAATATCAATTACACTATGATGCTTTTATAAAATCAAATTATTCGAAAAATAGCTATAACCTATATTTAACAATTTAATATATTTAATTATATATAATTTATATATATATTATATATATATTTAATTTAATATATTGTAAATACCTGTGTTTTGTCCATCCTAGATCGAAAATTTCTTTGTGTAAACAAAAGCAGATGTCATTTATTTATAAACAAAGTCACGAGAGATCACGTGATTTAAAAATAAACCGGAAAAGCCCTGTTTAAATGTAAACACACGAAAACTAGCGCTGACACGAAAACTAACGCATCAGCCATACTGGTGCGATAGAGGTGCGATCCGGGGGGAAAAATCCGGTTCCGACTTTTATAATTTACTGAAAAATTTCTGTCCGTGCTTTGGCTCCAATTCTGAGGAACTTATATCACGAGGGAACTAAACGGGATGGAGCGACTGCAGAATCCCCCTGACGGAAGTAGAAATATGCTAATTGATATTTAAGTTTAAAAATTAGAAAACAATTATGCAAATGATCTTTAATTTTAAAATTATATAGGTTGCCAGGTCGACATGTCGACAAAGTGGACATAAATAATAAAGAAAATGATGTATTTAAGGATATGAATGATTGGTTGACAGGTCGACAAAGTCGACAGACGAGGTATTTGTTAAATATATGGTGCTGTGTAGTTGAAGGTATCAGAGTAGGAAGGTCGACAAGGGCGACAAAATAATGATACAAATAGTAAGAAAGTAATGGTAGACAGGTTGACAAGTCAACAAATATTTTACAGATATCCAATTTGTTGACTTGTCGACCTTCTATTTATACTATTTTGTCGACCTTGTCGACCCACTGCCTTACTAATAATATTTATTGTGTAATTTAAATATTCATTAATTTTATTTCAACTAAAATTATAATATTTTAACTTCCGTCAGGGGGATTCTGCAGTTCAGCCAACGGGATAGCTCCTAAAATTGACTTGGGCGATAATAGAGTATCCTTGAAATACATAAAGAATGACATGGAGTGATTCTCGTATAGCTTGCTTCAGAAATCAATATTACCGAACAATGGCTTAAGTAATTTTGTTACTCTGGTAAATGAACAAATATTCATATTATTTGAATGGTTTTGTGCAGGTCTGAAGATAACTACTTTTTCCAAGATAATATTTTGCCGTATAAATAGTGCAATAGATAATACCGATAATGGCACTTCCTAAAAGTTGGACAAAAGCGGCGATGGAATCGCCGCTCGGACTGATAGCGGCGACATTAATTTTAATTGAGGAGAAATGAGAAGGGATAGATGGCCAGCGGCGATAACGGCGACAGTCCAAGTAATGCGGCGATAGCGGCGATGGGACGGGGGGGGGGGGGGAGGGGGGGGGGCAATGGCTTTACTGTCGCCGCACCTAATAGATCTACTGCCTTCACGAAATATTTAAAACAAATAAAATATCAAATGCTGGTACTTGTACACCCACAGAGTGATGAAAACATGAGGCTACAATGGGGTTTCTAACAATATTTTACAAATATATAATTAAGAGCCACTATAGCCGGCGATGGCTTTCCTGTCCAACTTGGAAATGGGGAGGGGGTGTGGGGCGGCGAAATATTTAAAACAAATAAAATATCAAATGCTGGTAGTTGTACACCCACAGAGTGATGAAAACGTGAGGCTACAATGGGGTTTTCTAACAATATTTTACAAATATATAATCCAGCAATATTTTACAGTCACCGCACCTAATACTGCCTTCTCGCAATATTTAAAACAAATAAAATATCAAATGCTGGTACTTGTACTACCCACAGAGTGCTGAAAACGTGAGGCTACGATGGGGTTTTCTAACAATATTTTACAATATTTTCCCAATATAACCCTCTTGCATTTGATTGGCTAAATTAATGCATAACACAGCCCCTCCCCCACCCTCCCAAACCCGTCGTCGCTGCCCCCCCCCCCATTCCATCGCCGCTTAGTCCAAGTAGAATTCCAAGTTGGACAGAAGTCCGAGTTTTAGAATGTACCATAGATAATGGTTATGAGCACGGAGCACGGATCTCCATAGATGTTATAGGCGACTATTATTGATTTCTGTTGTACATGTTGATCTATGCATTTTTGAAAAAAGTCTAAGGTTTTCGAAAATAGAAAAGTAGTCATGTTTTATATTGATTCTGACATTAATGTAAATGTTTCAACTAGAAATCTAATTTAGTTTTCTATTCGGGAAAAAATAGCATTTGTTAGAGCAGAATTTATGTTCAATGTAAAATGTAACACTAACAGAGCATGTTAGCTGACAATGCTTTATTATGTAAGGGGAGTCTTTTCTTGTGGTGAGATATTCCAAATTTGTTTGTTATAGAGATGGGCATTGCTGTTGTTTTCATTTGTGAGTTTATGTTCAAGGAATAATTTTTTTTTTTTTTCATTTGTTTTCAAAGTTATCAGAAAATTAAAATCTCTCTGGTACTACGCATTCAAGAAAAATAATCAGTATAACAATTTATAAACATACAGTTAAAATTATGAACATGCATAAATTACTTTTATCTTAAAGAAGCGTTTATATTCATTTTATAAAGACTTGCTAAATAATAAAATGGTTCTATTTTACATAAAAATCTAGCAACAAGTATTAAGGTACTCCAAGTGCAGTTCTATTCTCAAGGAAGAAGAGTCAAACCAGATATATTGTAGATATATTGATGGACAATGGCAATCATATAAATAATTTATATGTGATAGACACATAATAGCTTACAAAATCTATGTAGTACAATCATTTTTATTTACATGACCAAAATATTTTTAGAACAAGAACATCACTTTTCCACAACTGTATAAACAAGACCAATTCATTACAATTATACATAATTTGATTATAAAGCAAGCCTCATAGTGATTCTTAGTATTTAACATTAAATCTTTTAACAATCTTGAATGTATGGGACTTTTTAAAATGATTATTATTTGTCATAAATGTAGCAATTATTTGATTAGTTCAGATTTTTTTGTTCAGTTTTTTTTTTCTGTGTCTGTGTTTCTATTGGTCACAAAAACATGTGGAAACAGTTATGCAAAACAAATATTGTTATTTTTCCAAAATACATTATTGTTAGAAATCCATAGATATATGTCAGAGTGGAGACCCCGATCAGAGTTTCCAGTAGTGGAAACTGCACTCCATTATCTAAATAGAGGTTGTAATTGCAGTTTCCACTTAGGGAAACTGCGATCAGGATTATTAATCACACAGCGAGATTCCTAGACAGACACAACTTCTTGAAATCAATTCGTTTGCTATTTTTGTCATGTTATTAAGGAAACATTAAAACCATTGACAATGTTCAAATTAATGTTTCCTAAATATTGACTCTAGCACATTGCATGCATCTTCTAAGTAATTCTACTTTATTAATCTTATTAATCACAAAGTGGCCTTGATTTTACTTTTAAATGTTTTCATATGATCATGTACAAAGGGAACAATTATCTGTTGTTTTAATTGTGTACACTCTGTGAAGGTATACGGTTATGAAAGCGCTTCTGTTCAAAATCAGAATTATTGCAAGAACAAGCAGTGCTTGAGGGAGCACAAACTCACCCTGGAATCTAGAACAAGATACTAGTGAACAATCCTCAAAAAATTCTGGGGTCAATTTGGATCCAGATCATCTTTAAAAAGGACCAAACCATAGGTAAACCCCCACCTTGTGCGAAAATATGGCACAATCCAGATGTATAGTTTTTGAGCTATATGTGTGACCAAACAGAGAAACAAACAGACATATGAGAAGGTTTCCTTCAGGGTGATGTAATAATTAATATACAGTATTTTCTAATGACAATGATATGTCCTCCAACATTATTGAATTTTATGATTAGTTGCATGGGATTAGTTACTTTAAACAGAACATCAAAACTTGATTTGTATTCTAACAATGCCTTTACATGGCAATAAACTCCTTTGATGAGCGTTTTCTTTTTCTGTCTAATCCTGTGATATTAGTTGATTATAAGTCACATTTTAAAGTTAAGAATTGATTTCAATTGAAGAACTGTGATCTGATGAGGGGATCATGCTATAAATTATTTGATTCATGTGAAACGGCTCTAAATTTGTATATCATGTATGTTTATCAATGCAGTTTATCAAGTTATTGTAGATTTAGATACCACTAACTGCAATGCTTTTCAAATCCAGGGCTGTTTGTTCTTGCATACTAGTTACTTATGCCAAGTAGGTAATGTTTTGGGTACTTTTTTTGCCTGTCTCTTTGTTTCTTTTGATGATTACACCAAAACTAATGAAGGTATCCTCATGATTTTTATGTGGATAGTGCCTGAATAAATTTTGGGAATGATCCATAGATTTACAAAAGGGGGCTCAGTGGTGCAGTGGTTAGAGTGCTTGCCTTCAACCTCTGAGGTCGCCATCTCAAATCTCGGCCCAAGCACTTCATGTTGGAAAGTGGGTAGTTACTTGCCGATGCCCGCTGGTTTACAGTGCAGAATCTTGACCAACTAGTATGCACTGGTTCCTCCACTCATAAACTACCCATCACAGTATGATCTTGGTTGCTGAACGCGACGTAAAAAAAAATGATTAATAAATAAATAAATAAACCATAGATTTACAACATGGGGATACTAGGAGGAGGTTTGTGCTCAAGAAGCACTTTCTAGTTTCTTCTTTTCAGACATAGTTGACCCCAGGTTAAGATATTCATGCCCTGGGCTAATGTTCATAAATCTGGGAGACTTTTATATATGCTTCAAGATGAAACCACAATTTTGATATAAATTTATATAATTAAAACAGCTTGGGATATTGCAATATTTTTTGATAAAGTTACATAAAGGCTCTTTTATGGTTCTACATATTATTTTGTTTTTGTGCATGTAGTTTAGTTTGTACAAAGTGAAAAATATTTGTATTTAACCTGTATTTAGTCTTTGATACCTGCTCTAGCACTTGTCCATTCCAAGAATTCAACTGTTTATAGCGTAAGGGCTTTGTTGATCTTGCAAGACTCAACTCAAAATCAAAGCGCTCTTGATCTCTTTAGCCTGGTCTCATTTCAGAAGACACTCCTATTGTATGTGGAGTCATTATATTTCAGCCTTGTAGTTAGACTATAGGTCATCATATATTGAAACAAGTTGTCAAATTAAACACAGTTTTAGGCAATTATAGTAATAAAATTTACACAAAGAAAGACATCCCAAAACAGGCAACATGAATATCAATATGTAGCAATCCAATGTCTTTATCCAACTGGTCAGCATATTTTTTCTCTGTCATGTTGGCTCCAAGATAAGAACAAAATCTAATACCTTTCCAGGAAAAAGAAAATACATAGGAAGGTTCTACAAACTTACTGCATGGTTGAGACTTTTGGCTCAGATCAGTCTCAGTGAAGTCAGCTTTTGTGAGGTATTCATAAAACTTGCTGAGACCAAACTTTGTCTCAAGTCTGAAGTATTGGTCTCAAATCTGAGACCATTTTTGGTCCCAAACTTGCTAGCTATTCACAAAATAGTTGAAACCAAATTTAGTC
The DNA here is from genome assembly GCA_964017235.1 of Sabellastarte sp. h YS-2021. Lineage (NCBI taxonomy): Eukaryota > Metazoa > Annelida > Polychaeta > Sabellida > Sabellidae > Sabellastarte > Sabellastarte sp. h YS-2021. The sequence goes on along the minus strand of OZ024935.1, from coordinate 72,372,734 downwards.
TCAGATGTGGTCTCAAACTTAAGACTGGTACATTGTTGTCTCAAATATTTTGGTAAAAGCATTATTTCATCTTAATTGACATACATATTTTTACTATTTATGGCTTAAGCTAATTTAGAAATAATTTACAAAGTATATAATATTTGGCCTAAACTTTTGTGACAACTGATAGGCCAGATTTTGATTTCAAAAGTACCTTACTTTGAGACACTTTTCAACAATGTTTTCTGACTGCATAGCACCAAAGAAGTAGATCATGTGACATGCAAAATAAAAAAAAAACAATTGACACAATTTTCTATTTTATTTTATTAGACAGTATAATTCTTGTTAAGAATTAAAACGCACAAAAACGTTTCATCTTTAAAAAATGTTGGATATATTTGCAAGTTTATGGTTTGTTTACATTGGAAAGACTTGAGACTGGTCTCAGATTGGTCTCAGCTGAGAACCTGCTTGTGAATGCAAAGTTGAGACTTGGTCTCAGACCAAGTCTCAAATCTGAGACTATTTTTTGTCTCAGACTTAAGATCCTTTTGTGAAAACGACCCCAGATTTAAGATAGTGGGTCAGTCTGAAATTGGGCTAAATCTGATACCTTTTGAGAGATGGCGCCCAGGGATGGTATTCATAAAATGGATTAGCGAAAGATGAGCCAAGAGTAAGCTGAAATTTGTCATTAAAATATGCATAGTTAAGCCGATTTTCATCTGATCTTCCAGAGATCCATTGTTGTTCAGTGCTTGCCTTTTGTGGGCAGTTTACAGTATAGAACCTTGATTTACTTGGCTTAAATCTCTAATTACATCGAGTGTGGTGACCTAAATATTAAATAAAAAGTGTTGATTCTAAAAATGTTCAATTGATTTAACTAAATCTTTTGTATTCCACTGGTACATTTGTTTTTAGCATTTATGGTGTCAAATTTGCATCTTCACAACCATGTCCAGTGAAATGACAAAACATATTTATTATTCAAAATACATATAAAAATATCAGTGATTATAGGTTGAAAGGATTTGGAAAAAACATACATTACGGAAATGGGCTGTACACAGTGATGTGAAAAGATAAGATATTTCATTTTTTGCTAGTTTTCATTGCATTTTATTATGTTCTTTGTACATTTTATTAAACTTTAAATTAAATGTCAAAAATATTAATATAAATGTAGACATACAAATTATTGAGTGCACTATCAAATGACAAAACATATTTCTGTACCAATTTCTCAGAAAATCACCATCACGAATACTGTTCCTAAAATTGATTTAGCATCAAATAATATTGTATTGTATTTTTGTCTAAAATTGTTTTAAGATTTGCTGGACTGGGTAGCAAAGCTATCTGAGAACTCAGGGATACAAACAAACCAGAGAGTGGTGAAAGGTCAGGATCTCAGTTTAAGTCTATGTATGGAGTCTGAGGTTATTGTTTTAAAAAACTGATTTTATTCAATGCTTCACTTTGGATAGAGAATTTCCATGCTGAGGATTTGTGTGATATCATTTCAATTCAGATACACCTACAGCAATATGGAAATGATTTAAAATTAATGTGGGTCACACATGGTGTTTATTTACAAAGTGTATTGGATTGTTTGATAAAAAAAAGTTGTGCTTCATTCATACATGATACCCTAAGAAGCTTGTTCACCAGTGAAGTTTTGCAATGTTCCATCTTTCATTTGCATATTTTTCTCATAGGATATTTGTATAACTCTCACTTGTGGCACATCACCAAATACAGCAGGGATTGTAAAATTACTCATAAATGTTAAAAGCGGTATTTGTTTTAAATATTAAGATTGTTTTAGAGACAGTATCAAATTTCAAATATTTTCTTTTGTGAAATGAATATCAGTTTTATACAAAGTGAAGTGCTTCATTTTTATGTATTTTGTACTACTGTGGTTTATATGTGTTAAATCCATAAAATGAAGGCTAATAAAACACATTAAAATTGTCATATTATGTTTACAGAATTATATTATCATCAGGGCCATTATATTAAACAATTAAAAAAGTGTAACATTTTAATCTAAAAAGTGTGGATTCTTAAGCTAGAAAGTGTGAATTCTCAATCTTAAAAGTGTGGATTCTGAAGCTGAAAAGTGTGGATTCATGAAAAAGAATTCACACTCTGTCAGTATTGTAGCCGTGCTGACAGAACATGAGTTAAAATAAAATTGATGAGATTTAATATAATGAGATTTAATATAAAATTTAATATAATCAAATATGATTTTGTCATGATAATCTTGGATTTGATCATGTATATAGTCCCAGTTAAAGCCAGAAGGTAGAGGAATCCTTGTTGCCTTATAATTGGGATAACCGAGGCTAAGATGAGATCAACAGCTCGACGGTATGCAGAAGAGTCATTCATATCCAAAGGTAATTCACAAGGTAAGTGAGACAAAGCAGATTGATCAATAACAAAACCTAAATTCTTGTCAAACATAATGTCTGTTTTATTACTCTCGTCACTCACGGGAGACCAGCTCTCCTGGTGGCCCGACATAGCAACTAACTGTGTACTATCTGAGTTAACAGACTCACTACAAAGTTTAGTACTGAGGATACATTGCAACAATGGTGAGCCAATAAACTGTAAAACTTTCTTATCACACAAATTATTATATGGACCATGAAAATGCATACTATGTACATAAGAGTAACTGTTACAAATGAAAGCAGAACACACCTCACACAAGGTAACATTGGGGAGAGCCCCACAAAAACACCCTTTACCAAATTTAATGTCATTGTCAATAATCTGAGTAGTACAGCTGGTGTGACCCTATTCACTGGTGAACACTTTATTCAGACAGTCAGGTTCCATGTGTGTGTTGTTCCTCTTGAGAATTTTATAAAAATACATACAGACATGCTTTAATAACGTAGTTCCTGATGTGTCCAAGTGATCCTGGTTGTGAGGACATAAGTTCTCATTAAACCATTTACGTACAATTTTCTTGGTACCTCTTGCAATTTGTGGAGAGCCAGGTGGTTTGGGGGGCATGGTCATACTGCCACTGAAGACTGCTGACTGCAAATATGTTAGCCTGTTGTCTGCCAGAACACAACGGTCTGCCCATGTGATGGCCACCTCCTCTATCTTGTGCATGGAGACAGTGAACGCACCTCATGCAATTGGCCATGAGAGATTTTCTGAAAGTTTGACAGTTTCGCCCAATTCCATTGGCATGTGTTTAACTATGTCAAAATGTTATGTCTCGAGCATGTTGTTGATAAACCTGACCACGAACTGTCCTAATGATAAATCATCATAGATTTTATGTTTCCTTTGGGCCCCTTAAAACAAGACTCATTTGGCCATCTTAAATGGGGTGCACTGTGGGGTGTCACACTGTAACGGCCACTCTTACGTCTATGGCTCATACCTTGTTGCAACTCACACCTCATCCTGCTTTCAAGGACTGCCACTCTCTCCTTAATAAGCTTCTGGATCACTGGGTTAGCACGGAGTGCATGGAATTAAGTCTCGTGAGAGTGGAGCCACTCCTAGATCTCCCTCATTCTTTAACTTCTGTGCCCTTACAGGTGTTGCTGCATGCTTCAATACCACAGCTAGATCCGGGAATACTTTAGAATAAGCTACCCCATAGTCAGATTGAATAATAGAATGCCGAGTTGTGGTATAAATGTCCTGTCAGTCATCAGATGTCTCACTTTTCTTGGATTTCTCACATAAACGAGATTTACGGGCAGTATGAGTCTCATGAGTGTTATGGCAATCACACCCCGTTGATTGCGTATCAGTCAGTTTGGACTGGTCCGTGCAATAAACCCTTCCAACTTACCTCTTGACCAATCAATTCAGCTGTCACTACCTTGGTCAATCAGAGTGCTTTTCAGTTCCACCTCTTCTCACACCATGCCTTTCCCTCACTTTGTATGTGTAAGTTGATCTGAACACAAGGAAATATTTTAATAATTAGTTTTAACTCTAGGACATTGATATTTTAGTGGACATTTATGCGTATTTGGTACTTTATAGTGGGCTATATCCTTATGGCTTCTCAGGCCACTGAGAGTGGCCAGAAAGCTTTGCTTTCGTGTAAAAAATGTGGCACAGACCACGAGAAACCTATTGGTAACAAGTGTGAAAGACTGAAACTGGATAAAATGGAACGTGAGGAGAAACGTGATTTGAGCAAAGAAGGGAACGTTAAGAAAACACCTAAAGGGAAATCTACTGCTGCATCGAACAACCAGGACAAGATGATGGAAGCGATGTTGGCATCCATGACATCGTTCACAGAAAAATTATCTGCCATGGAAGAACGCATCTCAAGTCTCGCCATAGTTCAGGATGGTGGTGAGACTTCAGTTAGGAAATCATGTTCACGTGAGAAGAAATGGAGAAAGTCCGCGGACGAGAGTCAGGAACCTACTTTTGCAACACTGCACCCAGTTGTGTAGTCAGATGAGGGCATTTCATATTCGCGGGTATTCCCGGATACTGCTGTGACATTTAAGGCTTCTGCAATGCCTGCGAGAGCTAAGAAACAGAAAGGAGATCCAGAATTGGGAGTTACACCACTTACCCAGGAGTTTATCCCGCCAACGCCCATGAGACTTGCAGCTGGCTCTTCACTTTCACGTGCGACTTCAACCATTACCAGACCTGTGCCTTCACTGACCACTTCTCAAGGGTGGGAGTCAGGTATGTCCAATCTGCAAGAAATAAACAATGACATTCCAACAGTTAACAAACAACCCTCTCATGACTTTAATCAAAACATTTTGATGCACACGGATCAATTTGGCAATCCCGTGCGCATACAAGGTATTGTTGACCAACCTATAGTTTGTACACAAGTGCAGGGACAACAACCACCAGTATCAGAAAGACAATTTGAAGGGAACCCAATGAATCAATCCATTGAGGCCTTGAGAGCTAACCCGTTCATACAACAACTCGTCGAGGAGTGGGTAGACAACAGATTGACATATTCTCAGTCTGCTTTTTTTAGTGGTAGCACTACGATGTCGCCGAGGAATACTGGATCACCCTAAGTGACAGATGGCCCCAAGAAAATTGTGTGTCGTTGGTACAATGAGGGCTCTTGTCCTCACACGCAAGAACATATGGACAGCACAGGGACTACTTTATTTCGCCATATCTGCATGTACTGCCATAAATACTTGAAACGTAGCAATAATCATGTAGAAACAGACTGTTTTAATAAGAAAAAGGTAGTTGTGTCTGAATAGGGTCGTACTGGCCGCACTCTTGTTTGTTCTAACATTAATAATTGTAGCAATGGTAATCATGGTGTTGGGTCATATAAATTTATTGATACTCAAGTCCTCTTGAGTGAGGCGTATTCGCAGTTGTATTCCCACAGTTATGTGTTAGTTTGTAATATGCACAAGTGGGGCCCATATAACAATGTTGTTGATAAGAAAGTTTCTCAGTGTGTTGGTTCCCCACTATTGTTGTTCAGTCCTGTACTAAAGGCTGAGTCAGTTATGAATGCTACCATAGGTAGTGGTGGCCTGTCTGACCACCAGGAGAGCTGGTCTCCCACCAGTCGTGAAAACAATAAAGACATTATACCATTTGATAAGTACATGGGCTTTGTGACTGAACCCACTATGTATTGTAACTTACCTGCACAACTCCCGTTGGACATGAATGATCCACAATCTTATCTACGAGCTGTTGACCTCATATCTGCATCTGGTCTTCCAAATTATAGGGCAGTACGTATACCTCTTCCCTCTGCCTTTGATCTTGAATACCTAGAACAACAAATGGTTGATTATCATGACAAGGTAGTTCTCGATTATATAACATTGGGGTTTCCTTTAGGTATTGCACGCAGATCTCACATTGTGTCTAATGCCACCGAGAATCATGCATCAGCTAAGGCGTATTCTGACGAGGTTTCCTCTTTTATAAGTGATGAACTGGCTTTGATGCGTTACTGGGCCCTTTTAAATGGAAACCACACCCTCTGTTTACCTGGTCACCACTTATGACCAGACCCAAATGATCTGGCCGCAGGATTATCCTTGACCTCTCTTATGGGGAGGGCTCGGTTAACAAAGCCACGGACAACGACGCGTTTGTTGGCAGACCTTTAAGCTGAAGCTACCTTCATTGGATGAATTATTACCAATATTGGAAGAGTTAGGCCCTGATGCTCGCCTTTGGAAGATAGACATCTTGCGAGCTTTCAGGAATGTGAGAATTGACCCACGAGATGCCATTCACTTGGGAATTATGTGGCAGGATCAATATTACATTGATAAAAACCTAGCTTTTGGTGCAGTTCATGGCACGGCTATCTTTCAACGCATCACAAATTTTATACGCTTTATCTTGGCTAAGCAGGGTATTAAGATCTTTAATTATATTGATGATATTTACGCCTGCTGCCACAAGGATGTGGCCCAGAAAGCATACAACAAGTAAGGTTACCCATAAATCCGGCTAAAGTATTTCCACCTACCACTAGTCTCCCTATCATGGGTATAGTAGTTGATGTCAATGGATGTACTTTCAGTATTCCTACTGATAAGCTTAACGAGATTTGGAATTTGTGCAACGAGATGTTCTTACGTGATAGGCTAACAAAGCAAGAGTTGCAAACCCTATTGGGTAAATTACTCTACATCTCGCGTTGTGTTAAGGGTGCCCGCATGTACCTCAATCGCATGTTAGCTTTGCTGAGACGACATCACACTTGTTCTAACATAATCCCGGATGATGGCTATTATTTGGACCGGCTTTGGTTTATCTCATTTCTGAAACAATTTAACGGAGTGGTTATATTTCGCAAAGGAAATATTTCTGAAACAGTTTTCGTGGATGCTACGCTTACAGGCATTGGGGGTAGTTGGGGGAATAAAGCATACTCCACTTCCATTCCGCCTCAAATCTCCCAAGGGGTTGCAATCTCACAGTTGGAATTATATAATATCGTTGTGGCTGCGAGACTTTGGGCACCATTGTGGCAGAATAAAGCGGTTTGTATTAGATGTGATAATGAGAGTGCGGTGTCGGTTTGCAACTCTGGCAAGATGCGAGATGTCTTTATGAATTTGTGTCTTCATAATCTATGGTTGGTGATCTCACAATACAATATAGACCTGAGAGTAACACATATCAGGGGCAAAGATAATACATTAGCCGATGCTTTGTCTCATAATAGACTTTATTTAGTAGGGAATGTGCAGTTAGAGGCCGTAGCTGAGGATTGTTTGTCCTTGTGATTGTAGGGATACCTAGACATGTACACTCGCTGTTGCATGCTGCTATGTCAAGAGGACAGCAAGGCCTGCAACCTCGCACTGTGTATCAGTATAAAAGACAATTTAAATTGTTCTTAGCCTTTGTCATTTCTCATCAAATATGTCAGTTAGACTGTAGAAGCACCATGTTGGTGTTCTTAGAATTTTTAACTTACAAATGCTTTGTAATTTATTGTGGTAATGAATTACATTTCTGCGTTGAAATATATGTTTGTCAGGTATGCGTGGTCAGTGGCCCATGGTCAAGAGAATGTTAAAAGGTATCAGTTATACTGTACGGTCAACCGTCACCAAAGGGCCTGTTCACTCGGAGTCAGATTCGCGAGATTTCGCGCTTGTGTGAAGTATTTGAGTCCTTTCTGACCTACAGGTCTGCCTTTTTACTAGCATTTTATGGCCTGTTGCGTATATCCAATATAGCACCCCCATGTTCAAAAGCATTTGACAAAGAAAGGCATTTCTTGAGACAAGATGTTATATTTGCTTATCCTGGTACCCATTTGAGATTGAAGTGGGCAAAAAATCAAGCACCTGAGAGAATACATGTTGTTAAACTCCCTTGTGTAGACGACCCACTTATGTGCCCTACCCAAACTCTTCGGGCTTTGTTGAGTAAATGCATTTTGAAACCCTCTGACCCCCTACTGGTATTGGACGACCTTACCCTTCTTACACAATGTCTGCACAGATGTAGATTAGCAACCTTTGTGAGGACTATGGGTCTACCATTACAGGGTTATGGGTTCCATAGCTTCCGCCGATCTGGGGCTACCTTAGCATATGATTCTAACATCGCTCTCTCATCTATTAAAATGCATGGTGTGTGGAATAGCGATGCAGTGTGGTCATATATTTCAGACAATACATCACAGTCCCTACAAATTCCCCTTGCCTTCCAAATCTTTAGTCAACGCACTACCATATTGCTCATTGGGCTTGTGGTCATTTTACCTCCCGTTGTTTTAGTGTATATGTAACAAAAATGGCTAGAATCTAATAAAATAGTGTACCCAACTCCCATCTTTGAATCTCATTCTCCTAACGTGAGTTGATGTAATCTCGTTCCACAATATTATAACGTGAGATGTCAGATCTCGTTTCATTCTCTCACCACGGCGCCGAGACTGACTGTTATGGCAATCACACCCCGTTGATTGCGTATCAGTCAGTTTGGACTGGTCTGTGCAATAAACCCTTCCAACTTACCTCTTGACCAATCAATTCAGCTGTCACTACCTTGGCCAATCAGAGTGCTTTTCAGTTCCACCTCTTCTCACACCATGCCTTTCCCTCACTTTGTATGTGTAAGTTGATCTGAACACAAGGAAATATTTTAATACCACCCTCTCCCTCCCTATTGTTTTATTATTGTATTTTATAGTATTTGTTGTGTATGGGGGTCATTTTACCTCCCGTTGTTTTAGTGTATATGTAACCAAAATGGCTAGAATCTAATAAAATAGTGTACCCAACTCTCATCTTTGAATCTCATTCTCCTAACGTGAGTTGATGTAATCTTGTTCCACAATATTATAACATGAGATGTCAGATCTCGTTTCATTCTCTCACCACAGCGAGACTGACTGTTATCCTATGTTTTCTCAGCTAGACCCATAATGTGTTCTTCCATTGCGGCCAACTTCTCGGTGAAAGATAACATGGAGGCTAACATAAGCTCCATCATTTTGTCTTGAGATGTAGCAGAAGTAGATGCCTTACTCTTTGGAATTTTCTTTATTTCTTGTTCTTATTAACATCTTTCTGTTCTTCTTTATCCATTTTAAACTGTTCACATTTATTGCCTATCGGCTTCTCATGGTCAGTCCCGCACTTCTTACATGAGACCATATCCAAACGAGATGGCCATGAGAGTAACCGCACATGTGATGCACAAAAAAAGTTCAAAATCGGCATAGGCTAAAATCCATAATGACGTCCAATAATAAAAGAATTAAAACTTCTTAGGTGCATGCTCTTCAAACTCTAAATGCACAATGAAAGGGGCTAACTCTACATTTGGGATAGACGAAGCATGAAGCATTCTGATTGGTCAAAACTGTAAGCGAAGAATTGTTTGGCTGTAATGAAAGTGGGAAGAGTTCATATCACAGACTAGTACAAACTGACTGATACGCAATCACAAGGGGCAATTGCCATAATTTGTCTACTATCAAAAGTGTGTTTTAATAATACCTAGTTCACACCTTCTTTACTGAAGTCATGACCAACCACCGATCCACTCCATATTTAGGTAAGATAGCTTCATTAGGATTCACTGTTGGGTTGGATGTCTGTGTTGGCAATTGACAAAATGCAGAAATCGTTTTGGACCGCTTTTGCCTGATGTTTGAAATACCTCTCACATGCTTCACAAGCTGTACAGAAATATACATACTAAAGGGGTGTAGGGGGTGGGATAGATATTCAAGGAGGCTCATTCTGCAATATTTACTACCCAGATAGGGAAGGTCTCTGTTTGGAGATACAAAAACAAGGTTGTCAAAGGAAAAGCACAAACATACAGAAATGACTGTAATGAAATGTGTGAATGTGACCATAACATCATAAAAATTGAAATCACGATGTAGCACACTTAGGCACAGAATCTACATTAGTGTTGTCGTATTTAGCTTGTTTTTGTATACCGTGGTATATCAATAATACAGATACGCTTGACGGGCCGCTTATTTGTTTTCACCGAAGTTCGACTGATCACCGCCGCCGCCGGATTATGGTCTCCCTGGAATAACTTCTTAGCCTTTCAAATTTTTTCAAATTCTCCCTTCTTATCTTTCCTTAAAACTATAGGGGCGGGAAAATTTTTTGAGATACTTTGTGCAGACCTTAAGCTTTACTTAAGGTAACCTTAAGCATACCTCCAAAACACCTCGTCATCGCGTTTCGGAAAAAACCACACACACCTGTGCTATAAAATTTATCAGGTACATTCTAGACCAAATTTCCAAGGTCGGAAAGGATTTTCTCATCAATCGGATCATAGATGCCTGAATGGGAGGCGTTTTATTTTCGTAAATTTCTTAAAAATGGGTACTTGGTCTGTATCTCAAAAACGGTCAGGATTTCGGCGTTTTGTTGGAATAACTTATTCAGCTACTTTTTGATAATCTTTCACATGCCGAAGTTTTAGCCCTGAATCTGCAATTTTAAGGTCACGTTAATGTCAAAAAACAGGGTTTTAGCCCTCCAGTTCACTTAGTTTTTCACTTTTTTCAACCAAACTTGGCACATATATTAAGATTTGCCAAAGAAATATCCTGACTTTATGGTGACCTTAAACTCAAAATATTAATGGACATTTGGCCTGCTTAAAGTCATCAAATTGGAATAAAATGCTCTGGCTCCTTTCTTTTTCCATTTTTTTATATCGAAATTATCACTGGTATTAAACTAGATAAAAATAATACTTATGGTCACCTTAAACTCTCAGTATGAATGGAGTTGTAGCCACCTTAAAGTGAAATAAGGGGGTTTTCAGCCTCCAAGTATCTTATTGTTCGACTGACCTCAGTTAAACTTTGCACACTTATAAAGGATGGCAAACCAAAGGGTTATCTTGACTTTAAGGTGACCTTAAACTGTTAATATAATTTTGGCCCCCTAAAGTCATAACATTTGAATAAAGCCATCAGCTAAACTTTGTACACTTATAAAGGATGACAAAAGGGACATTCTCATTTTATGGTCACCTTAAAGTCGCAATATGGATGAAGTTATGGTCACCTTGGAGTTTTTAATCTCCAGCTATCGTATTGTTCAGCAGAGCTCGGTTAAATTTGTACACTTTTAAAGATGACATTAGGGACATTCTTATTTTCTTTCCACCTTGGAGTTCCAATACAAGTACAGTCATGGCCATCTTGACGTGAAAATGAGGATTTTCAGCCCCTAACTGATTTACTGTTCAGTAACATCAGTTTAACTTGACATTGATTATACTAAAGTAAGATTTTGTATAACATTTCACTTAAAATTCCTGTACTTAAGAGGCTTTGGCCATCTTAACATGATAAATATATACTTCGTAAATATACACTTTTTAAAACCACACCTGGCATATGTATGCTTAAAAATATTTATGCTGTCTGGCAAACCTAATCTCTTAGTGTTTATGAAGTTATGACATCTTCAAAGAAAAAAATGAGCTATTTATGATGCACTGATGTGGTTATTAACATATTGCAACTGATCAGTGTTCACATAATATAAATTCCCAATTTTAGGCAGATTAAAAAAACCACATTCTTCTGATTCCATTCATTTGGAAATGTGGGGATATAACTTTTCCTTTTTGGAAAAAAAGCTTCAATTGATTCAACTTTTGTTTTGTAGAAGGAGTTGATGATCTAGCTACTTGTTCACATAGACTATATAAATTGGTCAAATGTATACACCTGACTTCTTTCACAATATAAGATGCTTGAAAAAAAAACACTTTCTCATAAACAGTTTTTCTTGTACAGCATTTTATGTATCTCCAGCTGAGTGGAAATGAATGACTTGTCCTTTTCTTCTTCCTCCCCAACTCTGTTGTGTGATATCTATCAAAAGGCACATTCATGGAAAGTCTTTCTATGCAGAAAGAACCCCCCAACTCCCCTTTAGTGCACACAAAAAGCAAGTGGAAAAAAGAATGGCCTCAGTGGGGGAAGTGGGGGGGTTCATGGAGGGAGATGATAGATCGAGATATATATATGTGTGTGTGAAGCAAAAGTGGAACAAAAAAAAGTGGAATATTTATGCTGTTCTTTCAAATGTATATTGTTTTCTTTTCTTTTACTTTCTTCCATTTCACTTAGACTTCTACATTTAATTAATTTTAGCTCAAGTGGGAAATGAATTTTTGAAACTTTAATGCATTCAAATTCCTGAAGTGATGCACTAAATCACTTATAACTTGAAAAGTATTGCGTTCACAGCATTTTGTTAAAATATGTTATTAGGCTACTTTTTCCACAGCTACAAGAAGTCCAGTAACTTGTTTGGTCTTAATTTTGTGCATTATTGAAGTGTGGAATGGATCATGATCTCCTACTCTTATTCCTAAGCCTTGATTTTTAATTTCAATTGCTAAATCATTCATAAATATTGCAATATATAAACTCATACTTTTCTTTCCCAATAAATCCAGTAACATTTTTCTAGCACTATAGCTTGACTTGTTTGTAACTTGATTTTTCTTGTAAGCAATAACTCTGAAGCAAAATCAGTAACTTTTGAACAAAAAGTCTAACACACTTTGGTTCACTGGATTTTATTAGTGGTTTTGTTAAGTTTTTAGTTGAAGCACAACCAGTAATTTTAAATAATAGTTCTTAAGCATCTTAGTCCACTGCATTCAATTAGTGTTTTATACTTAAGTCTGATACTAATGACATTTTGAACAGAAATGTCTCTGGTCAGTGTACCCTTTCACTTGAGACCTCTTCTCTGAAAACATTACCAAAGAATGTAGGACATACAGAATCCGGGAAAAAAAATGCCTCCTGGACAAAATGCCTCACAGAAAAAAATGCCTCCTGGAAAAATGCCTCCTAGAAAGAATGCCTCCTGGATATTTTGTGACTAGGAAAAAATGGCTCCTGAGAAAAAAAAAGTTATTTCAACTTGTAAACATGTTACATATGAAACCTATAACGTATAATATCAAAAACATGTTAATTTCAGATATGTACAATCAAAACCAGAATGTACAATATCGTGAAGTACAAATTACAAATATCTTCTTGAAAGGGTATCCCTTCAGCTGTACTCTGGAGCAGTTTAAAAGCAGCATTTATGGCTGTGAGGTTTCTTGATGAAATAGTTGTGGCCTTTCTGGCTTACAATATGCATTCTTATCAAATTACAACATAGGTTATCCTCTCTGTAAGGAGTTGATCGCAGTTAGATGCACTAGGAGGGGCAGAAATGTAATTACAAGAAAAACACGACACCTGTCATAATGGAAACCAGGGATGAGCAGCCAGCCAAAAGAGTGAGAAGCACCAGCAAAACCTTACAAGAAAAACTTACATACCTTTGTACAGCTAAGCAAAATGGGTAAAAGACTGTGAATTTTGGACAGGCATTGGCGACTGTACGACTCAAGTGGAAAAAATGAAGATGCCTCTGAAGTTGTAATGTGAACCTGTAGTGTTATAATACTTGAAAGAACTTTTTTTTCTTAGGAGGTATTTTTCCTGGTCACAAAATATTCAGGAGGCATTCATTCTAGGAGGTATATTTCCTAGGAGGCATATTTTCTAGGAGGCATTTTTTCCAGGAGGCACTTTTTCCACGCATCGGACATACATTCTTTTGAGAAGTAAATTTCACACCTACAATTTCTCTTCTGCCAAGCTGTGGTTGTTCTTTCATTTGTTAAATATGGTAACATACACAATGCAATAAACTTTACATTTTCTATTCCTTGTGATGCATATCTTCACATCTTTTACGGCTTACTTCACACTTTTTCATCAGGGCCGCTTCGTTTTTGTCAGCAAAAACATTTTTCTAGTTGAGTTTTTAATTCCAGGATTTTTATTATCATAGCTGACATTAGCTGTAAGTATTCTGTATAGATTGAACATCTGCTACTTTATGTATCATCACTCAAGCATGCAGGGTCAGTTAAATGTGTAATATTGTGATCATAACGGTTCAAATATATGTAAATTATATGACTTAAGTGTATTTATTAAATAAGTAATCCCATTAAAAGAAGTAAATTCTGTTTCTTGTTAAAGGTGATCAAGTTCTAACAGTAATAGTCATTCTATATGTAACCACTGTCAGCCCAGGTTACACTGGCAGTATATTACAAGGTCGGAATGATCCTTAATTTGTGAAAAGCCACAAGAGGTGAAGCATAGGAGCATCTGGCACTTACCTGGCCACTTAGTGGGATCTATATTTGTTTTAAAATAGATTTGATATGTTATACTAGTGTTCCATTGGTAACTTTAAATAATGACTGGCCACATGACTCACCATATATAGTCAGTAGCAAAAGTCAAAATTTCACAACCAAACCTGAATGGAGATGTTCAGTCGCGACAGGACCCAAAACCAATCTTATAGAGCTGTTCCACTGGAGCCGACCGGCTGGTAACTATGGATTTTTGGAGAGTCGGGACCAATGTTTACATGGTCAGATGTAAGTTCCCACCCTGTCGGGGAAAGTCAAACATGTTTGATATTTCTACGACCGTTACCAATGCTTGTATCTGACCCTAAATTCATCCACCTAGCAACAGGCCTGTCGGTTAACTTTACAGCCTGTCGGTTCACTTCCCGGCTTGTCGGTTAATCAAACAGGCCTGTCTGTAACAAGTCCGGCTTGTCCCAAATATGGACTTTCTGACTGTATGTGAAGACTGTGTGGGAACTGTTACAGTACAGTCGGTAACTTTAGCTGGCCTGTCTGTAACTGTTCCCGACAGGCCTGTAAAATTTACAGGCCAGTCGGTAACTTTAACAGACTGGGACCTAGAGTCGGGAAAATTTGTAACCGACAGGCCTTAAACTGAAACAGACAAGCCGTAAACAACAACCGGCCTGTAACACTAACAGACAAGCTGGGAACTGTAACCGACAGACCGGCAATATTTTTGCTTCTTACGGCCTGTCGGTTTCAAACTCTGTGGGTATAAAATGGCGAGTCGGTAGACAATCTGTGTATATTTGGGCTTTGACTTGTCGAGAGACAACTGGTGTGCAGCTTTTATTTTAAGTTTTTCATTTTTTTTGCAAATTAGCTTAAGTTTGAGATAGGCTGGACTGGCTGGGAGTGAAATCTGTTCTATGAGGTTTGAATTGATTGATTGATCAGCATGCCAAGGGGGAGAAGGAGAAAGATTGAAGTACCAACTGACTCTCAACCACAGTTTGAGTTGGGAGATACAGCTGAGGATATAGAGAGGAGGAGGAGGGAGAGAGAGGAGAGGGATGAGAGCCAGAAAAGGGGAGAGAAGAGAGTGCAAACTGACATGGATATTGAAAAAAATCAACTCAATCCAGACAGAAGAAGAGCCAGATGAAGTCCATTTTCCTGAGTGATTCAGACAAAGAAGCCATTATGGAGTTCATTAAACAGCACGAGGAACTTTGTGACAAGACCAACGACAGTTTCAAAGACAAGCAGAAGAAAGAAAGACTTTGGGAGCAGCTAGCAGGTACTAGAAGCTTGCCTATCAAGACTGTGAAGAAGTGATTCGAGACTCAACGTACCAGATATGGCAAGCTCACTCAGACGAAGTCAGGACAAGCAGCTGAGAAGAGCACAGAACGACAGACCTGGCTAAAGGACAGTTTCAGTTTTCTACGAGGTCACATCAGAAGGAAGGGAGTTTCCAAGTCTTCTGCATTCAAGTCACCCCAGAGGCCTTCTGCAGCCGGAGCCTCAGCTTCAGTTCTGGATACATTCAGAGACACAGAATCTGATATGGAAATCAGCATTGCTTCAGATATTACTCATCAGCCCTTGAGCACCAGTCCTAAGCGACAACAGCCTCCAGTCGCGACTACCACCACTGCTGCAGATCCAGTCTTAGATCAGTGTGCTACAGTATCAGCAGATGGACACACCACAGCCATTTTCACCCTCTCAACTTCAAACAGCACCGTCACCAGTGCCATCTTCCACTCATCATGAACAGTCACAACCTCCCAGCCAATCCAGCTAGCAGTCAGCCCAAATCAGCGGATTAGCCCACACAAGTTGCACCAAAACCGGCCCTTCTAAGGGCCACCCGAATCTTCCAAAAACAATTAAAAAGCTGAATGTCTATGCCCAAGAACAAAAAAACACACCGTCCAACACTTCCACTTCCCCACAGTACACAAAAAAATTGTGTGAATGAATGAGTGAATGTTAAACAAATATTAATAAACCTCCACCACAAAACAGAAAAAAAAACTTAATAAAAAAAATCACCTTAATAAAAAATAATCCCCTAAGAATTCAAAGTAAAAACACCCCCACCCCCCAACAAAACTCAATTTTAAAAATACACTTCTCCCACCCCCAAAACAAAGATCCAGACTCAAACCCACGTCCCTCCCACCCAAAACCCAACTTGAAATAAAATGAAACATCCACACAAGTAACATGTTTTCTATGTGTGGAGGGACTTACGGACAAACGTGAGGCCTAACAAAATATTCAAACATTTAAGTGGCAATGGAGTGACTAACAGACTGACAAACTGAATAAAAAAATTTATTAAACTGGGACTGCAAACCTATATAATTTTGTCTTGCAAATTTCATTGCATTTTGTTTTTAATTCTTGGGATAAAATATTTCCTCAAAGTTGTTTCTCTTTTAGGTATTTATTTGAAAGCTGTTTTTTTCTACTATTTTGTAAGTTATTTTTTTCTGAGAATAAAGCCAGGTCATGTTGGGGTGGGATGTCAACTTTGTAAATTGAGGACCTGGGTTTTAATCTGTAAACGATGAAATTTATTTTTGTGAACTGAGTTTGGGAGAGATTTGTGTTTGTGATGGGGAATGTTTTTGGTGAAATTGAATTTATATAAACTTTTAGAAAATTGAGGTTATTTTTGAGGCAACACTTTGCTAAATAAAAGTTCTTGGATTATTTGGGTAGTCCTGAAAAGGACTGATAGATGACAGCATGTTCTCCCCCTCAGTCTTCTTCCCTCAGTCTTCTAAAACTCTGTCCTCCTGCCCAGCCAGCGCCCCCACGTGATTGAAATAGTCTTTCAGTAGGTCTCGTTGATGTTTGGCCTCCCTCAATGGGTTTCTCAAGTTCTCATGGTGTCCCTGTTCCCCCTGGTCTGCCTGTGGTGCTAGTATGTTGTCGGCTGGAGTGGGTGGTCTATCTGCTCCCCCGATGGCTTCTCAGCATGTTATGTAGTACCACACATGTTAACACAATGTCTCTGACTACTTTTGGCCTCTGCTCAATGGTTGTCAACAGTGCCCTGAATCTCTTGACAAGTATACCAAATGAGTTTTCGACCACCCTCCCTCCCTCTGGATATCCTGTAATTGGCTATTCTCTCCTCCCTGGTCAGTTGTCGTCTACTGGGCAAAGGCATCCCCCAGGCGTCCCCCAGCAAGAAGTAGTGTAGATTTGGCCCCCCGGGTCCAAGTGGTTCAGGTGGTGGTAGTCCCAAGGTTCCATTCTCAATTCTTCTTTTCAGTTTGCTGCGGTTGAATATCTGAGCATCAGATGATGACCCACTGGCCCCCACGTTGACCCACAGGATCTGCATCGACTAAAGCCAAAAGTACCAGGGAGAAGTAGCCCTTGTAGTTGAAATATTCACTGCCTGACTCCTTGGGCTTCTTTATAGCAATGTGTTTCCCATCTAGTGCACCGGCCGCATGGGGGACATTCCATCTGTTTCTAAATCTTTCTTCAATTTTCTTCCAGTCTTCAGGCTCAGTGGGACACATCAAATATTCTGTTGAAATTCTTTCAAAATGGCTTTGCAGACCTGGGGGACAAATTTGCAGATGGTCTTTCTGCCAACCCTCCATTAGTATTGCAGTGAAGTGTAGCTTTCCCCTGTGGATAAGTGTCTCAAAGTAACTGCCAGTTTCAATCTGACTTCCAGTGGCTTCCTGAAGTTGGTGATTGACTTCCTGAGATGGGGGGTGACTCTTTCTTCAATCAAATAAAAAATGCTGGTTCCATCCTGGTAAAGTTTCTGTAGTCTAGTATGTCAGTAGTGATTAACTCGTCCAAGAGTGGTTCTGTAGCAACCTCTCTCCTCTCTCCGCAGTATCCAGGGCATGACCCATGGATTCTGTGACTTCCTTCTCCTTAGGGGTGGTGGGGGTGATGGTGATGCTGGCTGGGCAGGTGCTGGGTTCTGCTGTCTTCTGTGCCTTGAAATCATCATGTACAATAAAATATTTAACTCAATAAAAAACAAAAGGACCATCAAGTGATCTATCAGTTGCTCTTGATGTGTTCCTGTCATCTTTGAAGTGTGAAATGAATGGCACATCACAAGGGAGGGGGGGTTTATATAGTGTGATATGGATCCCGATTCTGGATCCCGACCATATATACCGACCCACAAAAACAATCAGTCCTGTCAGGAAGGGTCGGGAACATGCTCCCGGCCTGTCTGTTTCTCTTTACGGCTTGTCTGTTTGTGATGCGGCTTGTCTCTTAGGGGTTTAGGGCTTGTCGTAATAGTTCTATGACTGGCCATGCAAAAACGTCCCCGACCCTACGTCTTGTCGGGAAGAGCATTACATCCTGTCAGTAACTTTAGCGTCCTGTCGGGGATTTCATAACCGACTCCGCATTTTCGCGCGCTTTTTCCCACAACCCTACAACTTTTGCAACCGAACCTTGAATCATAGGGTCGGTTACAGGGTTGGCTCCAGTGGAATGCCTGCATTAGGTTAATTCCTTTTTGGTCATAATTTGGGTAATTTTAAACGACGTCATTGAATCGTTCAATCATTATAGTTATACTATGAACAATACTGCAAATCTAGATGGAAATTCCGATTGTAATTTACTGATTTATTTATGAGAATTAAGTTACTATACCTTCATTTTACGTCTGCTTCTCAGAAGGAAACCAACCTCTCTTTGTTTCACAATGTCTCTTCATCACAATAGCTCTCAAATCTAAAATACCTTACCTCCCTTACATAATTGATGTTCTAATAACCGGCAAAACATGTCAGCACTTTTACCCCACAACCCTTTAAAGGATGTGTGGTATTTTTTCACCCTTGTTGGCTGTGCAGGTGATCTTGTCCAGGTTGTATACCGTGAGGTATAGGAAGTTCATACTGTGCACCATCATGATTTGACTTTGATTTAATTTTTGAGCTTGTCATAGTGCCAACGACCTTCAATATCTGGTCCCAGTGTAATGCGAGATAATGCATCCCCATAGTTTACCCCCTCCTTTGATCTTTTGGGAGTGCATTATTTTTCTGCAACAGCATACAATATAGTTAAGGGATAGTTTATTTAGCCAGGGGATACACTATTTTGCAAGGGGATATATTATTTTGTAAGGGGATACAAAATATTGCAAGCCGCCTTGCATCCCCACACACTTTTTAGGGGATAGATTATTTTGCGCTACACCGGGTATTTCTCGGAAAAAGTTTTGAAAGTTTATACTTAACAGGGACAAAAAGTTTTGAAAGTTTATACTTAACAGGGACATTGGTTGGAGTCAAAGTCAAAGTTGGGGTTTTATGTCCCGTTCAACAGCCAGAGTCACATTGGGACAGGTCCTCAGTATTGCCACTTGTGGGACTCGAACCCACACAGAGGTGACAGGATATGAATAGATGCCAAACTTGCTAACCACTAGGCCACTGAGAACCTGGACATTAGGCGTATTTCACAACCATAATCTGTCGAATCTAGATTCCACGGATTTACAGATTCACTTGTTATGTGACAAGAATCTTAATCCGGATTATGAATCCGTTGATCTACCTTCAGATTCATTGGATTACCCATGATACTTATGCAAAATGATGATGCAAAATAATGGCCGCCAAATGTGGCAGCAGATTTTAAAAATGTTGTGATTTTTATTATATTTTATAGTGGTTCATCTAATTTATTGTATCCACCGGATAGCATCCGGTGGATACTATGGATTACGCATGAGTAGGCCGCCGCCGCCGCAGTGTGTAGAGATTTTCTTGTTACCCCTCTAGAGGCCAGGGAATTATAGGTAGACTTCTCAAATTTTCAGGTTATATTCATAACCATAAAATCTTGCCTGGGAATATTTTTGGCCTCATTTTGAAAAACAAGATGGCCGCCACAGGCGTTTTTCGACTTTCAGCAAGAAGTTTTGTTGGCCCTCTAGAACAAAGGGAATTATAGGTAGAGATCTCAAATTTGCAGGATATGTTCATCAATACAAAATCTTGACTGAAAATATTTTTGGCCTCATTTTAAAAATCAAGATGGCCGCCACGGGCGTTTCTTTTCAGTCATGAAAAGTGCTTGCATCTTCCTTATTATTGGTCCTAGAGGTTTGGAATGTCAAACCAACCTATAGGAAATCATGGGCTGCGAATCTTCTGGTGTGGTCGGATTTGACCTTGGGCCACCCCTTCAAGGTCAAACGAGGATAGGCAAACTTAAAAGTGCTTATAACTCGCTTATTATTGGTCCTAGAGGTTTGGGATGGTAAACTAACCTATAGGAAATTATGGGCTGTGAGTCTTCTGGTGTGGTCAGATTTGACCTTGGATCCCTCCTTCACGGTCAAACGAGGATAGCCAAACTTAAAAGTGCTTATAAGTGCTCATAACTCGCTTATTATTGGTCCTAGAGGTTTGGGATGGTAAACCAACCTATAGGAAATCATGGTGTGGGAATCTTGTGGTGTGGTCAGATTTGACCTTGGGCCTCTCGTTCAAGGTCAAACGAGGATAGTCAAACTGAAAAGTGCTTATATCTCGCTTATTATTAGTCCTACAGGTTTGGGATGGTAAACCAACCTATGGGAAATCATGGACTGGGAATCTTCTGGTGTGGTCGGATTTGACCTTGGGCCGCCCCTTCAAGGTCAAATGAGGATAGGCAAACTTAAAAGTGCTTACAACTCGCTTATTATTGGTCCTAGAGGTTTGGGATGGTAAACCAACACATAGGAAATCATGGGCTGGGAATCTTGTGGTGTGGTCAGATTTGACCTTGGATCCCTCCTTCAAGGTCAAACGAGGATAGCCAAACTTAAAAGTGCTTATAACTCGCTTATTATTGGTCCTAGAGGTTTGGGAAGGATAAACCAACCTATAGGAAATCATGGGCTGCGAATCTTCTGGTGTGGTCGGATTTGACCTTGGGCCACCCCTTCAAGGTCAAACGAGGATAGGCAAACTTAAAAGTGCTTATAACTCGCTTATTATTGGTCCTAGAGGTTTGGGATGGTAAACTAACCTATAGGAAATTATGGGCTGTGAGTCTTCTGGTGTGGTCAGATTTGACCTTGGATCCCTCCTTCACGGTCAAACGAGGATAGCCAAACTTAAAAGTGCTTATAAGTGCTCATAACTCGCTTATTATTGGTCCTAGAGGTTTGGGATGGTAAACCAACCTATAGGAAATCATGGTGTGGGAATCTTGTGGTGTGGTCAGATTTGACCTTGGGCCTCTCGTTCAAGGTCAAACGAGGATAGTCAAACTGAAAAGTGCTTATATCTCGCTTATTATTAGTCCTACAGGTTTGGGATGGTAAACCAACCTATGGGAAATCATGGACTGGGAATCTTCTGGTGTGGTCGGATTTGACCTTGGGCCGCCCCTTCAAGGTCAAATGAGGATAGGCAAACTTAAAAGTGCTTACAACTCGCTTATTATTGGTCCTAGAGGCTTGGGATGGTAAACCAACACATAGGAAATCATGGGCTGGGAATCTTGTGGTGTGGTCAGATTTGACCTTGGATCCCTCCTTCAAGGTCAAACGAGGATAGCCAAACTTAAAAGTGCTTATAACTCGCTTATTATTGGTCCTAGAGGTTTGGGAAGGATAAACCAGCCTATAGGAAATCATGGGCTGGGAATCTTTTGGTGTGGTCAGATTTGACCTTGGGCCTCCCGTTCAAGGTCAAACAAGGATAGCCAAACTTAAAAGTGCTTATAACTCGCTTATTATGGGTCCTACAGGTTTGCAATGTGAAACCAACCTATAGGAATTTATGGGCTGGGATTGTTTTGGTGTGGTCAGATTTGACCTTGGGCCGCCCCTTCAAGGTCAAATGAGGATAGGCGAACTTAAAAGTGCTTATAACTCGCTTATTATTGGTCCTAGAGGTTTGGGATGGTAAACCAACACATAGGAAATCATGGGCTGGGAATCTTGTGCTGTGGTCAGATTTGACCTTGGACCCCTCCTTCAAGGTCAAACGAGGATAGCCAAACTTAAAAGTGCTTATAACTCGCTTATTATTGGTCCTAGAGGTTTGGGAAGGATAAACCAGCCTATAGGAAATCATGGACTGGGAATCTTTTGGTGTGGTCAGATTTGACCTTGGGCCTCTCGTTCAAGGTCAAACAAGGATAGGCAAACTTAAAAGTGCTTATAACTCGTTTATTATGGGTCCTACAGGTTTGCAATGTGAAACCAAGCTATAGGAATTCATGGGCTGGGATTGTTTTGGTGTGGTCAGATTTGACCTTGGGCCCTTCCTTCAAGGTCAAATGAGGGTAGTCAAAGGTAAAAGTGCTTATAACTCGCTTATTGTTGGTGCTAGAGGTTTGGGATGTGAAGCCAACCTATGGGAAATCATCGGCTGGGAATCTTTTTGTGTGGTCAGATTTGACCTTGGGCCCCTCCTTCAAGGTCAAACGAGGAGAGCCAAACCTAGAAGTGCTTATAGCTCGCTTTTTATTGACCCTAGAGGTTTGCAATGTGAAACCAATCTATAGGACATCATGGGTTGGGAATCTTCTAATGTAGTCAGATTTGACCTTGGGCCCCTCCTTCAAGGTCAAACGAGGATAGCCAAAGTTAACAGTGCTTATAACTCGCTTATTATTGGTCCTAGAGTTTTACAATGTTAAACCTACTTGTAGGAACTCATGATCTATGAAACTTCTGATGTCTTCAGATTTGACTTGGATTCCTCCTTTAAGGTCAAACGAGGATAGACAAATTTAAAAGTGCTTTTAGCTCGCTTATTATTGGTCCTAGAGGGTTTGCAATATGAAACCAACATATGGGAAACCATATGCTAGGAATCTTCTGATGTGCTTAGATTTGGCCTTGGGCCCTGTTTAGAGGTATACAGTTATAAGTAGAGACTTTGGGAAAGGCTAAGACAGTTGTAAAGTGGAGTATAAAATCCAGATGTTAAATGTATCAGTTTATGGGAATGACCTCCTCTTGAACTCTAAGAGCTTCTTATAAAGGTAAACAGCAGTAGTTAAATTTTGGGAACAAAACCATATACATGTGCCTTTATATATGTGTGTCTGTGATTATACAATAAAATAGAAAGTTATAACTTTTATATAACTATCTTGACTTGTAGTTGAAAATATATACATCAGAACTATAAACATGGTGTCAGGTGTATGACTATAATAGAGGAATACATCTCATAATAGGATACAAACAGTGACAACAGGATATAATACACAGCACAATCAAAATATTCAGAATGGCTTTTGTTAATATCCCTGTTCCAGCTCCAGTTGAGGTGAAAGGTGACTTACTTAGTAATTGGACATTTTTCAAAGATCAATGGGAAAATTACGAAGTTGTCACTGGACTAAGGAAGAAATCAAAGAATGTAAGGGTTGCAACTTTAATATCTGTTGTGGGTAGAGATGGTTTTAGAATCTTAAAAAATCTTGAGATAACAGATGCAGACTGCAAAGATCCAGCAAAGTGCATAAAGGCACCAGAAAGTTATTTCAAACCAACCCAAACTTAGATTTACGAACATGTTCTACTCATGTGATGAAGGGCCCAATGAAAATGTGGATCAGTGGGTTAACAGACTGAGACATCTTTCAAAGTCTTGCAACTTTGAAGTAATGACTGACTGTTTGTTGAAAGACCGAGTTTTTCTGGAGACGAAAGAAAAGGCTGCAAGAGCACAGATGTTAGAGAGAAGGCAGTCAATCTAAATGAAGTAATTGACATGCTGCGAGCTAGTGAAGTAGCTGCTCAACACATAAAGGAGATTGACCAAGGGACATCTGAGGAAGTGGTACACTTCAACAAGCGGTAGAGAAGGCTAACAGAAGTCCAGTAAAAAGTCTCTACTTGTAACTGTGTACCTCTAAACAGGCCCCTCCTTCAAGGTCAAATGAGGGTAGCCAAACCTAAAACTGCTTACAACTCGCTTATTTTTGAAAAATGCTATTTATCTTCAAAACCGTGTTAGTTGTCCTTTTCCGGTGGATACATCTTGCATCTGGCCACAGATGCGTCCTTGGTCTAGTTTCACTTTGGATTGGGAATTTGGTAAAATCGCATTTCACGAATTTAGTTAATCTAATGCCCCTGTTCCACCAAAAGATTAAGTCCCGATCCTGTCTGGGACCCTTAATCGTGGACAATCGGTGAAAAAAAAAACAAAAATGGGCGGGAATACTGAGTCGGTATTGAAGTCTGGGATTAAGTACAGATCGGCCTCAGGAAGCCTCAGGACGCCTCAGGCGGCCGCAGACAGTCCCCGACTGGTCTGGGACTAAGAACCGACTAAGCCAGTTTTCTGGTCGGTTTCAACCACGATCCTGTCGTACACATACCGACTGGGTCCCAGGACACTTCAGGCCTCCTGGGACTAAGAGCCGACTAACCCACGATTAAGTCCCGGCGTCCTCAGGCCTCCTCAGTCTTCCCCAGACCAGGATCGCCGATTCTTGTTTTGCAAAGTTGCTGGATTTTCTGGGTATATATATATAAAATCCGCGATCTAATCACCATTGCTTTTCTAGGAACACAGCAGGATGCCACCTTTTAATGGAAGACAGATTCAACAACAACTTAGGGCTTTTTTGGTTTTTATTCAGTTACAAATAATCATGTATTTCCAATTTTTACATAAAGCACAGCAACCACCACCACCACCACCAGCACCACCACCACCCATACAGAGACCTAGAAGAAGGCACAACATGTGGGTCAGGCCATGGCTGCTACAGAGAGAGGAGAGGGGGGCCTACCACAACATTATGGCTGATCTTTATGCCACAGACATTCCAGGATTCACCAATTACATGAGGATGACCCCAGAATTCTTTGAAATGATAAAGATCAGACTGGAACGACGTCTAGCCAGGCAGGCCACCAACTACAGAGCTCCAATCAGTGTTGGGGAGAAGTTAGCCCTCACCATCAGATATCTGGCCACTGGAGAGTCATACACATCATTATCCTGTCAGTTCAGGGTTGGCAGATCCACCATTTCCAAGTTTCTACCAGAGGTCTGCAGGGCCATCCAGGATGAGTTCACCAGAGAGTACCTCAAATGTCCTACTACTCCAGATGAGTGGAAAGAACTGGAAAGGGAATTCAAGATCAGGTGGAATGTTCCACATGCCCTGGGAGCCCTGGATGGGAAGCATGTGGCCCTGAAGAAACCCAAGAACTCTGGAGCCCTCTACCACAACTACAAGGGGTTCTTTTCCATTGTCATGTTGGCCCTGGTAGATGGACAGTACAAGTTCAGATGGGTGGATGTGGGTACAGCTGGATCATGCTCAGATGCCCAGATATTTAATGCCTCTCAGCTGAAGAGGAGGATTGAAGATGACAGGATAGGCTTCCCTGACCCAGCTCCTATAACCCAGGGTGGTAGAGATGTCCCCTACTTCATTCTGGCAGACGATGCTTTTGCCCTGAAGACCTGGCTCATGAAACCCTATGGCAGAAGGCTGTTAACAAGGGAGGAAAGGATTGCCAACTATAGAATATCAAGGGGCAGGAGAGTTGTGGAGAACGCTTTTGGCATCCTGGTTTCAAGATTCAGAGTGATGAGGACCACCATTGAACTACCCCCAGAAACAGTCAGAGAAGTGGTCATGACCTGTGTGGTTCTGCACAACATACTCAGAAGCTAGTATCAAGGTCAACCTGCTGGTCAGCAGCCTGGGGAGGATGATGATGATGATGTGCCTGGTGATTGTGGATTGATTGGTGGTGCTGCTGCTGGTGGCCAAGACAGAAACCCTGCTAGAGAGGCCAAAAGACAGAGGGATTACCTGAAGGACTACTTCAATAATGAGGGAGCAGTGGCCTGGCAAGATGGCAGAATATAAGTCCTGTGGCAGTAAACAGTCCTTTTCAGGACTAACTAAAACAGTCTTTTTCAGGACTAACAAACAGTCCTTTTCAGGACTACCAAATATTCCAAAAAACAATTAATCAGCTATGCTTGCTACAGACGGACAAACCCCATGCCAAACATAACTTGTACAGACGGACAAACGGACAAACCCCATGCCAAACATAACTTGTACAGACAGACAAACAGACAAACCCCATGCCAAACATAACTTGTTCAGACTGACAAACAGACAAACCCCATGCCAAACATAACTTGTTCAGACTGACAAACAGAGAACCACAAGTTACCCACCCAACAAACAGACAAACCCAGTGTTAAACAAAAGCCACACACAAAGCCACACATAATATCCTAAATGGAATTATTTTTTTTATATATTTTGAAATCCACATCATAATTCCAACAATTTTTTTTTGTTCATGGGTGTAAACTTACTTGTAGCAGAAATGTTTTCATGAAAATCTTCAATTTTAAATCATCACTTCTATTCAGAAATATGTGGAAAATATAACCATGGAGCTAGTTTTGTTTTCAATAATGGGGGATTGTGTTTGCAAAATAGTTTGTCAGTTCGTTGGCATGGGTTCTATTTACTTTTGGGTTTGTGTGTTTCTTGGTTGGTGGTTACTGGTGTTGGGTTTGTTTTTAGTAGTTTGGGGTTAGGTTTGGTACTGGGTTTGTTATTTGGGGGTTAGGTTTGGTATTGGGTTTGTCTGTTTGTGGGTTGTAAGTATGTAATAATGCCTTTTAACTCTAGGGAAGGTGTAAGTGTTGGACTTTTCAATTACACATTTTAAACTATCCCATGGATTTTAATCTTAAAATGGGCTGATTAATGGCCATATTGGGAGTTATTTATAAAAAATTTTTATGTGGCTTTTTTTGTTGTGTGGTACCATGGGTTATTTATTTCATGTTTTGGGTGGTGTGGGTGTTGGACTTTAATTTTTGTTTTCTTGTGATAAGTATTTGTACTGAACTTTTTTGTTTTGGGAGGGGAATTGGAATAACTTGCAGCTAAATAATTGTTTTTGGAAGATTTGGTGGCCCTGAAAAGGGCCTGGCAGGTCAAAGACCCGCCCTGACTGGATGGCTACTGAGGAGGCTGCTGCTACTGTTGAGGCGGTGCTGAAGTGGTGATAGTAAAGAGCTGCTGCTGCGGTTGCTGCTGCTGCTGAGGCTGCTCGACGATCTGTGTTGATGTCAGATCAGGTAGCTGGCTTAATAGTCCACTCAGGTTGTGTCTGCTCCCTTCGTCCTGTACAGTTAGGACAGATGTAGGGTTGCTGAAGCCAATGGGGCTTGGTGTATAGTACACAAAACTGCTGCTAGCTGCTGCTTGAGTGGAACTAGACGCCTGTGGAGTGGTTGTTGGCAGTAGGCTGACCCTCTGGGACTCCGTGGTAACAGTGGCTGATCTTCTGGGCAATGGCTGACGTCTATGGTTGCTCTTAATACTTTCGATGTCTCTAAATATCTTGCCCTTTAATTCTTCAAATTCTTCTTGAGTCATCTTTTCGGCCTCTGATGCCACGTAGTCAAAGAAGGGCTGCCTGTCTGACTTCTGATGCAGAAAACCTGAGATAAGTGTCCTCATCTGCTCAAAGTGTTCGAGAATCTTGGAGTCTGTGGTTGAAACGGGTGTAGATGTAATGATGGACTGACTCCTCTCCCTCAGGACACTGGACTCAAGGTGTTCTGTGTCAGTAGTTGACCCACGTGATTCGTCCTGCCTGCTGGTATTTGGACTGGCCTCAAAACCTGAACTTCTGTTGGCCCCCTTTCTTCTGATGTGGGTTTTAAGAAAACCCATCTGTTGGTAGACCCAGGACTGTCTCTTGGTCATCTCCCTCGGGGCTTGGCCAGATTGGAGCTTAGACAGATTTCCATAACGCGTTCGCTGGGACTCGAACCAACGTCTCACATCAAAGGGCTGGAGCTTGAGTTCTGCAAATATTTCTGCCCAGAGAGCCTCTCTTCTGGTCCTGTCATGGAAACGTGGATGTTCCTTGTCATACAGTTCTGGGTGCAGCTTTACAAATTCTACAATGGAAATTTCCTGACTGTCAGTAAAAGTTGCACACACCCTGGCTCTCTTGGCTGAAGAATGGCATTCTATATCTTCTTCACACCTCTCTTCTTCTTGTTCCACAGCTTCCTCAATAGCTGGACGTTCCTCAATCTCCCCCTCCTCTCTCCTCTCAATCACCTCCTCTGTAACTTCAACTCTTTCCTCTACTTAACTTTCCTTCTCCCTCTCATCCATCTTTTTCCTTCCTCTCTTCCCTCCTTTCTCTTTCCTCATAATCCAGTCGACAAAATAATAAAAAAATGTGTCTCCTAACTGTGAAATTTGCCTTAAGCTCAAGTATAATATATATAAAATAAAAACTGAAAACCCCTACAAATCAGTGACACACGTCTCTCAGTAGCCAAACAGTCAGTAACAATGACAAAGTGTGCGCGGTCGCTTATATAGTCCCAGACCTACTCATTGCCTCGCTTTAATTTACGACACGCGGAAAACAGTCGGTTCTTAATTGGTTGTTAGTCCCAGGCCTCCTGGGACGTCCTCAGACTGTCGCAGACTAAATTTGTGCTGTCCCAGGCATCCTGTGGAGGCCGGGTTGGATCGGTTAGGGTCAGTTACCCTTAGTCGGGGCTTAGTCCCAGACCTTGATTTTTGGGTCCCAGGACACCGCAGACGGTCTGAGGCTTCCGGGGACTAATGCAACCGACTCACTTTCACACGCATGAAATTCATATGCATCATATTTGAGTCTGGGATTAACAACCGGCCTCCTGGGACTAAAGTACGGAGGTCTGGGAGTAAGGGTCGCAGGCGGCCTGGGACAACACACGACTGTGTAAATTTGGGTCTGAGGAGGCCTGAGGACGCCTGGGACTGGACATTTTGTTGAGGGCGGGAAATATGAATCGGTTGTAGTCGTGAGAAATATCAAACATGTTTGATTTTTCACACGGCCCCAACCGACAACAACCGACCCTTACAGAAGGTCTGGGACTAAGCAAATATTTCAAACCGACCCCCCAAAAACCTTAATCGGGAGCTTTAGTCGTGTGGTGGAACACCCACATAAAGAATCCAAATCTGAATCTGGATTGCACAGATTATACAGATTTTTGTTTGTGAAATACGCCTAGTGATTGGAGGGTGCATGTGTGCAATGTCATGGTGTGGCCTTGATTTGACTCTTAGCCTTGCTGTAGTGACCCTTACCTTTAATAATGTGTCCACACTATAACCTGAAAACATGTAACGTGTAGGCATTTGGTACTTGGCCAGGATATTGGTTGGGGTGCAGGTGTGACACTTCATGGCATGACCTTGGTTTGTCATTTGACTTTGCTGCAGTGATCCTGGACTTTGTCTGTGTTATTACAAGTTGTTACTTGGTAGGTATAGTGGTAGGTTGGTGTAGGTGTGCAACATCATAGCGTGAACTTTTGACCTTGGTTCTGCTGGAATGTTTGCCACATTTGAGACGTATTTCTCCTTTAAGAAAACTATATGGATTTCTTCAACTGATTATTATTATTATGTACTTTTATGTAACTGTGCTATCTACATTGACCACTATACTTCAGTTAACATATAGATCAACTGATAAATGTTATAGTTTCATAACTTTTAGTTTTCTAATAAATGCTGCCATCTCGCTATTAAATTGCTTTGTCTGGATATGTTATCTTTACATAAGTTTTTCATGCTTTAGTGCTATTTCTCCTGGACCTTTACATGAATTACTTTCTGTTCTGAAAGACTCCTTATCATTATACTTCTTTTATCTCTTTTGTATCTCACCATGTCCAATGCTATTTCAACCGGTTGTGGTGTACAGGTATCTATGATGCTATTTTTTTTCAATCATAATAAACTAATTAGTGTCAAGTACCATAATTTTTAATTACAACAGATAAAATTGGCATATACATGGGCATGGGCATGTACATGTATGTGTGAGAATGAATGTCACTGTAAAGTTGTATAACTGATTATTTCGTGAATAAAATTACTGTTACACAATTTTACTGCAACATATATTGGTGTAACATTAATATACTTCACAATTCCAGTGTATGTAATCAGACTTTTTATAGCATTTAATGCTACTAGCTATCAGTGTACGATGTTATTATTAATACGTTTTAATATCTTCAAAAAGTGATTTTCATGTCAAGCATTTTTATGAAAATTTTCAGAATTCTGCTAATTTATCTGTTTCACATTCACACGTCCCGACTGCCCTCAGTCTCAGGTTGCCAGGGAATAATCTAATTGGTCGTTTGACCTATATTTTGACTTCTGAAGGTCAAGAACATAATTGTTACCCATTCCATATTAAAAACCTTACCATTTCTGTCCAGATTACTTGTGCCTCATCTTGCCAGTCATAACTCCATTATAGACCATATTTTTCGGTGACACAACATATCTGTTTAATCATACTACTAATGGTTTCCACTCTTTTAAATGGTACAACCAACTTTCTGGTGAAACGGAGCCTCGTGACACATGATCATATTTCACAGTTTTGATATTTGGGCAAAGAATTTTGGTCCCGTTGAAATTTGAGATATACATGGTGTCCTTTACAATTGATGCATCACGATTGTGGGATGTTCCATTATCCACAAATTGTTCCACATAATGCTAATCTGCACGCTGAAGCTGTATATATAGGGTTTTAACAATTAGGACCTTTAAGTGAAAACTGAGAACATCAATATAATAACATAAATCTTAAATTCTACAAAACATATGTAAACATCATATATTAAGAACGCCTTAATGTTTTAGTATAAATAGAAAAGTTTAATAGTAATGTAAAAAAAGACAAGCAAGCCTAGTGGCAAGGCGATTTGGAAGGCTTATTGGCGCCCAGGCAATGCAAGTATATACAAAAACTGTAGTCACAAAAACTGCTACTATCAAGGCACAAGTGATGGTGAAGACACCAGGTACTCCATTGTGATATATCGATCATAAGCACACACAATGATGAACAGAGCAGTATGTTTGTTAAGCTACCCGATTCTATGTCTATCACTGTGGGTGCTGAAACAGTGTTTCTAAAGACTCATGTATTCCCTGCCTTCATGTGTAAGCTCTATTCTTAGAATATTCTAATAATTTGATTTTAATCTAAGACTGGCACATTGCATGCTTGACTCAAAAAAAATGTTGTTTTGGTAATTATAGTGCAACAACTGATTGCAAATTGACATCCAGAACAGAGTGTTACATATTAAATTGTTCATTTTGTGTACTGTAATGAAATGCAGCCTCAAAAATTCTATCTTTCTGTTCACATATGCCAAGATCTGTATTCACAGAGATTCTTAGAATATTTCTTAGAATTACACTTAAGAAAAACTCTAACCTGTGCACACATTTCTTTTTACGTCTATCCTTACAATTATTCGTAGCTAAGGAATTGCTTTGTGAATAGGCTTTTATTCTAAGAATAAGAAAAGTCTTAGCTTAGAATTTTTCTTAGACTGAATTAAGTATTATTCTAAGAAAAATTCTAAGAATCTTTGTGAATACATACCCAGATGCGATCTTACCACCAATGTCAAAGTTGGGGGTTTTACGTCCCAATGAACAGCCAGCCGTCAGCAAGAATCTTTCAGTCTTATGCCTTCAATTCAACAGTGCTGATCCATGGTTGTCCTGGTAGGGGTGGATTGAAGATCCAGCTTTAAACTTTGGATAACGTTTCAGTTTTGATTGCACCTCAGTGGGGAGATTATTGAGACCAGATGAGTGTAGGACTTAAACACGGAATGATATCAATCCATGGTTTGGAATTTGATTCATATTTCAGGAGATATACAAATATATACAAAAGCTGAAGCTTACAAAATCCAACACAATATTTTATTGTAATATATTTATTGGCAGTTGTCTGAACTGAGCCTGAAGCAATACATATGCTGGTATTCTCCAGAATTGTTTTTGACAAATACCCATACTACTTTATATAAACATTCAGTACAGCAGTGAAAAAACTGTAGGCAAAGTACAAAAGAAAAAGAAAATGGCGCAATGGAGACAGTCGATTCATTTCCACATAAAGTTCAGACTTTTTATGGCAGAAGTATCTTATCTCTCTTGCAAGAACATTTCACGCACGCATAAAAACTGTGTGCTTATAAAAATATTAAGAATACTTTCACATATCTCCGGAAATATGCATGTTTTCTACATGTCAACATCTTTCCATGTCCAATAGGGCATACCAATGACAGAGTAAAAAACTACATGGTTACAATATACAACTGGATTTACTCAATTCTAAAGAACTCTATTTAGTTTTGAAGTTGTTCTTAAGTGACAGAATATTCACTAGCAGAAGGGGGGGGGGGGTTCAGGGGGTTCGATATTTTACTATTTATTTATAAAGTTTGCAGAAGGTAACCCTGATACTTTACTATTTATTTATAAAGTTTGCAGAAGGTAGCTCTGCAGTAGCGGAAAAGTAATTAGATGTGACAAAAGAAATGCGATGTTTTTTTGTGGTTTTTTTTTTGCAATTTAAGTGTTTTGCTAATTAAAAAATATTTGTGTCTGTCAAATTAGCATGCTTTGAATGAAGGACCAGAGTTACAGATTCATTCTTTGTTCTTACATTATAAACCATAAAATCACTGTAACGGGTAACTCAAACGGGGATTTAATGCAAAGTAGAGAACACGCATCTTCAGGTTTCTAGTATCGACATGGATATGCATATGCATCGAATGGGATATTGTAGATGTGAGTACACTGTAAACTGCTCTGTAATTTTGTGTTGTTATTATTATGTGAAGCTTATGTTAATATATGTAAGCTAGTTTTCTGAAAGGTTCATGGTAAAAATACATATTGACGTCTTTTATAAGCACATATACCCATGACTGTCTTGTACCTCATAGCATTAATTTAATAATGTAATTCTTCTTCACATAATATTTATATTTAACGTAAGTGTCTGAAACTGCACGTCAATTTTATCATGTAATTAGTTGAGAAAGCATACTTGTTACACTGTGTATGAATTTAACCAACATATTGGTGACAACACAAAAGTCGCTTATTCATTTCCTTGCAGCCACCAGCATCTGACTGTGAATCCACGTGCCCAGAACTGATTTGGTGAACACAAAAGACTATTACATCAACTTTCTAGATTTAATTATATTGTAATATGTCATCAAGTACTAAGACTTGGCCTGGAGATTGTGATGTGGCTTATCCAGAAATCTACACCAAGCCACCAGCTTTTCCCAAAATACTAAAACCTGGCCAGCTCACAAAGCAGCAGTTTGACCAATTCTTCCAAGAGGTAACAGTATTACACTGATGTTCCAAATAATATACATATTTTAAATCATAAACACATAAGTGCTGTTCAAATGAAAAATCTTACATTTGCGGTTCCTAAACCACATTGTTAAATTTTCGGGACTATCCGCTAATGTTTGGTAATGTTCTTGAGCCAGTCATGTGTTTATTGAATTGTTGTAAAATTTTATGGATCCTAATTAGATCTTGTCCTTGGGAACTCAATCTTAAACTTCAATCTTAAATCTTAACCATATCTTTACATAAGT
The DNA here is from genome assembly GCA_964017235.1 of Sabellastarte sp. h YS-2021. Taxonomy (NCBI): domain Eukaryota; kingdom Metazoa; phylum Annelida; class Polychaeta; order Sabellida; family Sabellidae; genus Sabellastarte; species Sabellastarte sp. h YS-2021. The sequence continues at coordinate 72,339,045 of OZ024935.1, read as the reverse complement.
ATAGCCTATCTTGATATTCATAAACATATCAATTTGCTCCTGAATGCTTAGTCGTCAAATGTTAAGATTGCAGTTTGAGAGCATCCCGATCAAAAAGAGCTGAAACAGCTAATTTTAACGATTGCAAACCCCTCGGGGGTAGATTAACATAGTGCAACAGGGGTCACAGAGTTTTCCACTCTTCAATACAAGATTTTTATAAATTAGCAGCTAAGTATGTGATCTGATTGGCATACTGGGAAAGGCCTTATAGGGATCCAAATACAGTTCATAAATAAAAAAATAACTGCCCACAGATGAGCAGGTTGTTTAAGAGCTTATTTTTCATGGTATAAAGGTCAAAAATTAAAAGTTGTTTCTCTTTTAGGTATTTATTTGAAAGCTGTTTTTTTCTACTATTTTGTAAGTTATTTTTTTCTGAGAACAAAGCCAGGTCATTTTGGGGTGGGATGTCAACTTTGTAAATTGAGGACCTGGGTTTTAATCTGTAAACGATGAAATTTATTTTTGTGAACTGAGTTTGGGAGGGATTTGTGTTTGTGATGGGGAATGTTTTTGGTGAAATTGAATTTATATAAACTTTTTAGAAAATTGAGGTTATTTTTGAGGCAACACTTTGCTAAATAAAAGTTCTTGGATTATTTGGGTAGTCCTGAAAAGGACTGATAGATGACAGCATGTTCTCCCCCTCAGTCTTCTTCCCTCAGTCTTCTAAAACTCTGTCCTCCTGCCCAGCCAGCGCCCCCACGTGATTGAAATAGTCTTTCAGTAGGTCTCGTTGATGTTTGGCCTCCCTCAATGGGTTTCTCAAGTTCTCATGGTGTCCCTGTTCCCCCTGGTCTGCCTGTGGTGCTAGTATGTTGTCGGCTGGAGTGGGTGGTCTATCTGCTCCCCCGATGGCTTCTCAGCATGTTATGTAGTACCACACATGTTAACACAATGTCTCTGACTACTTTTGGCCTCTGCTCGATGGTTGTCAACAGTGCCCTGAATCTCTTGACAAGTATACCAAATGAGTTTTCGACCACCCTCCCTCCCTCTGGATATCCTGTAATTGGCTATTCTCTCCTCCCTGGTCAGTTGTCGTCTACTGGGCAAAGGCATCCCCCAGGCATCCCCCAGCAAGAAGTAGTGTAGATTTGGCCCCCCGGGTCCAAGTGGTTCAGGTGGTGGTAGTCCCAAGGTTCCATTCTCAATTCTTCTTTTCAGTTTGCTGCGGTTGAATATCTGAGCATCAGATGATGACCCACTGGCCCCCACGTTGAGCCACAGGATCTGCATCGACTAAAGCCAAAAGTACCAGGGAGAAGTAGCCCTTGTAGTTGAAATATTCACTGCCTGACTCCTTGGGCTTCTTTATAGCAATGTGTTTCCCATCTAGTGCACCGGCCGCATGGGGGACATTCCATCTGTTTCTAAATCTTTCTTCAATTTTCTTCCAGTCTTCAGGCTCAGTGGGACACATCAAATATTCTTGTTGAAATTCTTTCAAAATGGCTTTGCAGACCTGGGGGACAAATTTGCAGATGGTCGTTCTGCCAACCCTCCATTAGTATTGCAGTGAAGTGTAGCTTTCCCCTGTGGATAAGTGTCTCAAAGTAACTGCCAGTTTCAATCTGACTTCCAGTGGCTTCCTGAAGTTGGTGATTGACTTCCTGAGATGGGGGGTGATTCTTTCTTCAATCAAATAAAAAAATGCTGGTTCCATCCTGGTAAAGTTTCTGTAGCCTAGTATGTCAGTAGTGATTAACTCGTCCAAGAGTGGTTCTGTAGCAACCTCTCTCCTCTCTCCGCAGTATCCAGGGCATGACCCATGGATTCTGTGACTTCCTTCTCCTTAGGGGTGGTGGGGGTGATGGTGATGCTGCCTGGGCAGGTGCTGGGTTCTGCTGTCTTCTGTGTCTTGAAATCATCATGTACAATAAAATATTTAACTCAATAAAAAACAAAAGGACCATCAAGTGATCTATCAGTTGCTCTTGATGTGTTCCTGTCATCTTTGAAGTGTGAAATGAATGGCACATCACAAGGGAGGGGGGGTTTATATAGTGTGATATGGATCCCGATTCTGGATCCCGACCATATATACCGACCCACAAAAACAATCAGTCCTGTCAGGAAGGGTCGGGAACATGCTCCCGGCCTGTCTGTTTCTCTTTACGGCTTGTCTGTTTGTGATGCGGCTTGTCTCTTAGGGGTTTAGGGCTTGTCGTAATAGTTCTATGACTGGCCATGCAAAAACGTCCCCGACCCTACGTCTTGTCGGGAAGAGCATTACATCCTGTCAGTAACTTTAGCGTCCTGTCGGGGATTTCATAACCGACTCAGCATTTTCGCGCGCTTTTTCCCACGACCCTACAACTTTTGCAACCGAACCTTGAATCATAGGGTCGGTTACAGGGTTGGCTCCAGTGGAACGCCTGCATTAGGTTAATTCCTTTTTGGTCATAATTTGGGTAATTTTAAACGACGTCATTGAATCGTTCAATCATTATAGTTATACTATGAACAATACTGCAAATCTAGATGGAAATTCCGATTGTAATTTACTGATTTATTTATGAGAATTAAGTTACTATACCTTCATTTTACGTCTGCTTCTCAGAAGGAAACCAACCTCTCTTTGTTTCACAATGTCTCTTCATCACAATAGCTCTCAAATCTAAAATACCTTACCTCCCTTACATAATTGATGTTCTAATAACCGGCAAAACATGTCAGCACTTTTACCCCACAACCCTTTAAAGGATGTGTGGTATTTTTTCACCCTTGTTGGCTGTGCAGGTGATCTTGTCCAGGTTGTATACCGTGAGGTATAGGAAGTTCATACTGTGCACCATCATGATTTGACTTTGATTTAATTTTTGAGCTTGTCATAGTGCCAACGACCTTCAATATCTGGTCCCAGTGTAATGCGAGATAATGCATCCCCATAGTTTACCCCCTCCTTTGATCTTTTGGGAGTGCATTATTTTTCTGCAACAGCATACAATATAGTTAAGGGATAGTTTATTTAGCCAGGGGATACACTATTTTGCAAGGGGATATATTATTTTGTAAGGGGATACAAAATATTGCAAGCCCCCTTGCATCCCCACACACTTTTTAGGGGATAGATTATTTTGCGCTACACCGGGTATTTCTCGGAAAAAGTTTTGAAAGTTTATACTTAACAGGGACAAAAAGTTTTGAAAGTTTATACTTAACGGGGACATTGGTTGGAGTCAAAGTTGGGGTTTTATGTCCCGTTCAACAGCCAGAGTCACATTGGGACAGGTCCTCAGTATTGCCACTTGTGGGACTCGAACCCACACAGAGGTGACAGGATATGAATAGATGCCAAACTTGCTAACCACTAGGCCACTTAGAACCTGGACATTAGGCGTATTTCACAACCATAATCTGTCGAATCTAGATTCCACGGATTCACAGATTCACTTGTTGTGTGACAAGAATCTTAATCCGGATTATGAATCCGTTGATCTACCTTCAGATTCATTGGATTACCCATGATACTTATGCAAAATGATGATGCAAAATAATGGCCGCCAAATGTGGCAGCAGATTTTAAAAATGTTGTGATTTTTATTATATTTTATAGTGGTTCATCTAATTTATTGTATCCACCGGATAGCATCCGGTGGATACTATGGATTACGCATGAGTAGGCCGCCGCCGCCGCAGTGTGTAGAGATTTTCTTGTTACCCCTCTAGAGGCCAGGGAATTATAGGTAGACTTCTCAAATTTTCAGGTTATATTCATAACCATAAAATCTTGCCTGGGAATATTTTTGGCCTCATTTTGAAAAACAAGATGGCCGCCACAGGCGTTTTTCGACTTTCAGCAAGAAGTTTTGTTGGCCCTCTAGAACAAAGGGAATTATAGGTAGAGATCTCAAATTCGCAGGATATGTTCATCAATACAAAATCTTGACTGAAAATATTTTTGGCCTCATTTTGAAAATCAAGATGGCCGCCACGGGCATTTCTTTTCAGTCATGAAAAGTGCTTGTATCTTCCTTATTATTGGTCCTAGAGGTTTGGAATGTCAAACCAACCTATAGGAAATCATGGGCTGCGAATCTTCTGGTGTGGTCGGATTTGACCTTGGGCCACCCCTTCAAGGTCAAACGAGGATAGGCAAACTTAAAAGTGCTTATAACTCGCTTATTATTGGTCCTAGAGGTTTGGGATGGTAAACTAACCTATAGGAAATTATGGGCTGTGTGTCTTCTGATGTGGTCAGATTTGACCTTGGATCCCTCCTTCAAGGTCAAATGAGGATAGCCAAACTTAAAAGTGCTTATAAGTGCTCATAACTCGCTTATTATTGGTCCTAGAGGTTTGGGATGGTAAACCAACCTATAGGAAATCATGGTGTGGGAATCTTGTGGTGTGGTCAGATTTGATCTTGGGCCTCTCGTTCAAGGTCAAACAAGGATAGTCAAACTGAAAAGTGCTTATATCTCGTTATTATTAGTCCTACAGGTTTGGGATGGTAAACCAACCTATGGGAAATCATGGACTGGGAATCTTCTGGTGTGGTTGGATTTGACCTTGGGCCTCTCGTTCAAGGTCAAACAAGGATAGTCAAACTGAAAAGTGCTTATATCTCGTTATTATTAGTCCTACAGGTTTGGGATGGTAAACCAACCTATGGGAAATCATGGACTGGGAATCTTCTGGTGTGGTTGGATTTGACCTTGGGCCGCCCCTTCAAGGTCAAATGAGGATAGGCAAACTTTAAAGTGCTTACAACTCGCTTATTATTGGTCCTAGAGGTTTGGGATGGTAAACCAACACATAGGAAATCATGGGCTGGGAATCTTGTGGTGTGGTCAGATTTGACCTTGGACCCCTCCTTCAAGGTCAAACGAGGATAGCCAAACTTAAAAGTGCTTATAACTCGCTTATTATTGGTCCTAGAGGTTTGGGAAGGATAAACCAGCCTATAGGAAATCATGGGCTGGGAATCTTTTGGTGTGGTCAGATTTGACCTTGGGCCTCCCATTCAAGGTCAAACAAGGATAGCCAAACTTAAAAGTGCTTATAACTCGCTTATTATGGGTCCTACAGGTTTGCAATGTGAAACCAACCTATAGGAATTTATGGGCTGGGATTGTTTTGGTGTGGTCAGATTTGACCTTGGGCCGTCCCTTCAAGGTCAAATGAGGATAGGCAAACTTAAAAGTGCTTATAACTCGCTTATTATTGGTCCTAGAGGTTTGGGATGGTAAACCAACACATAGGAAATCATGGGCTGGGAATCTTGTGGTGTGGTCAGATTTGACCTTGGACCCCTCCTTCAAGGTCAAACGAGGATAGCCAAACTTAAAAGTGCTTATAACTCGCTTATTATTGGTCCTAGAGGTTTGGGAAGGATAAACCAGCCTATAGGAAATCATGGACTGGGAATCTTTTGGTGTGGTCAGATTTGACCTTGGGCCTCTCGTTCAAGGTCAAACAAGGATAGGCAAACTTAAAAGTGCTTATAACTCGTTTATTATGGGTCCTACAGGTTTGCAATGTGAAACCAAGCTATAGGAATTCATGGGCTGGGATTGTTTTGGTGTGGTCAGATTTGACCTTGGGCCCCTCCTTCAAGGTCAAATGAGGGTAGTCAAAGGTAAAAGTGCTTATAACTCGCCTATTGTTGGTGCTAGAGGTTTGGGATGTGAAGCCAACCTATGGGAAATCATCGGCTGGGAATCTTTTTGTGTGGTCAGATTTGACCTTGGGCCCCTCCTTCAAGGTCAAACGAGGAGAGCCAAACCTAGAAGTGCTTATAGCTCGCTTTTTATTGACCCTAGAGGTTTGCAATGTGAAACCAATCTATAGGACATCATGGGTTGGGAATCTTCTAATGTAGTCAGATTTGACCTTGGGGCCCTCCTTCAAGGTCAAACGAGGATAGCCAAAGTTAACAGTGCTTATAACTCGCTTATTATTGGTCCTAGAGTTTTACAATGTTAAACCTACTTGTAGGAACTCATGATCTATGAAACTTCTGATGTCTTCAGATTTGACTTGGATTCCTCCTTTAAGGCAAAATGAGGATAGACAAATTTAAAAGTGCTTTTAGCTCGCTTATTATTGGTCCTAGAGGGTTTGCAATATGAAACCAACATATGGGAAACCATATGCTAGGAATCTTCTGATGTGCTTAGATTTGGCCTTGGGCCCTGTTTAGAGGTATACAGTTATAAGTAGAGACTTTGGGAAAGGCTAAGACAGTTGTAAAGTGGAGTATAAAATCCAGATGTTAAATGTATCAGTTTATGGGAATGACCTCCTCTTGAACTCTAAGAGCTTCTTATAAAGGTAAACAGCAGTAGTTAAATCTTGGGAACAAAACCATATACATGTGCCTTTATATATGTGTGTCTGTGATTATACAATAAAATAGAAAGTTATAACTTTTATATAACTATCTTGACTTGTAGTTGAAAATATATACATCAGAACTATAAACATGGTGTCAGGTGTATGACTATAATAGAGGAATACATCTCATAATAGGATACAAACAGTGACAACAGGATATATTACACAGCACAATCAAAATATTCAGAATGGCTTTTGTTAATATCCCTGTTCCAGCTCCAGTTGAGGTGAAAGGTGACTTACTTAGTAATTGGACATTTTTCAAAGATCAATGGGAAAATTACGAAGTTGTCACTGGACTAAGGAAGAAATCAAAGAATGTAAGGGTTGCAACTTTAATATCTGTTGTGGGTAGAGATGGTTTTAGAATCTTAAAAAATCTTGAGATAACAGATGCAGACTGCAAAGATCCAGCAAAGTGCATAAAGGCACCAGAAAGTTATTTCAAACCAACCCAAACTTAGATTTACGAACATGTTCTACTCATGTGATGAAGGGCCCAATGAAAATGTGGATCAGTGGGTTAACAGACTGAGACATCTTTCAAAGTCTTGCAACTTTGAAGTAATGACTGACTGTTTGTTGAAAGACCGAGTTTTTCTGGAGACGAAAGAAAAGGCTGCAAGAGCACAGATGTTAGAGAGAAGGCAGTCAATCTAAATGAAGCAATTGACATGCTGCGAGCTAGTGAAGTAGCTGCTCAACACATAAAGGAGATTGACCAAGGGACATCTGAGGAAGTGGTACACTTCAACAAGCGGTAGAGAAGGCTAACAGAAGTCCAGTAAAAAGTCTCTACTTGTAACTGTGTACCTCTAAACAGGCCCCTCCTTCAAGGTCAAATGAGGGTAGCCAAACCTAAAACTGCTTACAACTCGCTTATTTTTGAAAAATGCTATTTATCTTCAAAACCGTGTTAGTTGTCCTTTTCCGGTGGATACATCTTGCATCTGGCCACAGATGCGTCCTTGGTCTAGTTTCACTTTGGATTGGGAATTTGGTTAATCTAATGCCCCTGTTCCACCAAAAGATTAAGTCCCGATCCTGTCTGGGACCCTTAATCGTGGACAATCGGTGGAAAAAAAACAAAAATGGGCGGGAATACTGAGTCGGTATTGAAGTCTGGGATTAAGTACAGATCGGCCTCAGGAAGCCTCAGGACGCCTCAGGCGGCCGCAGACAGTCCCCGACTGGTCTGGGACTAAGAACCAACTAAGCCAGTTTTCTGGTCGGTTTCAACCACGATCCTGTCGTACACATACCGACTGGGTCCCAGGACACTTCAGGCCTCCTGGGACTAAGAGCCGACTAACCCACGATTAAGTCCCGGCGTCCTCAGGCCTCTTCAGTCTTCCCCAGACCAGGATCGCCGATTCTTGTTTTGCAAAGTTGCTGGATTTTCTGGGTATATATATATAAAATCCGCGATCTAATCACCATTGCTTTTCTAGGAACACAGCAGGATGCCACCTTTTAATGGAAGACAGATTCAACAACAACTTAGGGCTTTTTTGGTTTTTATTCAGTTACAAATAATCATGTATTTCCAATTTTTACATCAAGCACAGCAACCACCACCACCACCAGCACCACCAACACCCATACAGAGACCTAGAAGAAGGCACAACATGTGGGTCAGGCCATGGCTACTGCAGAGAGAGGAGAGGGGGGCCTACCACAACATTATGGCTGATCTGTATGCCACAGACATTCCAGGATTCACCAATTACATGAGGATGACCCCAGAATTCTTTGAAATGATAAAGATCAGACTGGAACGACGTCTAGCCAGGCAGGCCACCAACTACAGAGCTCCAATCAGTGTTGGGGAGAAGTCAGCCCTCACCATCAGATATCTGGCCACTGGAGAGTCATACACATCATTATCCTGTCAGTTCAGGGTTGGCAGATCCACCATTTCCAAGTTTCTACCAGAGGTCTGCAGGGCCATCCAGGATGAGTTCACCAGAGAGTACCTCAAATGTCCTACTACTCCAGATGAGTGGAAAGAACTGGAAAGGGAATTCAGGATCAGGTGGAATGTTCCACATGCCCTGGGAGCCCTGGATGGGAAGCATGTGGCCCTGAAGAAACCCAAGAACTCTGGAGCCCTCTACCACAACTACAAGGGGTTCTTTTCCATTGTCATGTTGGCCCTGGTAGATGGACAGTACAAGTTCAGATGGGTGGATGTGGGTACAGCTGGATCTTGCTCAGATGCCCAGATATTTAATGTCTCTCAGCTGAAGAGGAGGATTGAAGATGGCAGGATAGGCTTCCCTGACCCAGCTCCTATAACCCAGGGTGGTAGAGATGTCCCCTACTTCATTCTGGCAGACAATGCTTTTGCCCTGAAGACCTGGCTCATGAAACCCTATGGCAGAAGGCTGTTAACAAGGGAGGAAAGGATTGCCAACTATAGAATATCAAGGGGCAGGAAAGTTGTGGAGAACGCTTTTGGCATCCTGGTTTCAAGATTCAGAGTGATGAGGACCACCATTGAACTACCCCCAGAAACAGTCAGAGAAGTGGTCATGACCTGTGTGGTTCTGCACAACATACTCAGAAGCCAGTATCAAGGTCAACCTGCTGGTCAGCAGCCTGGGGAGGATGATGATGATGATGTGCCTGGTGATTGTGGATTGATTGGTGGTGCTGCTGCTGGTGGCCAAGACAGAAACCCTGCTAGAGAGGCCAAAAGACAGAGGGATTACCTGAAGGACTACTTCAATAATGAGGGAGCAGTGGCCTGGCAAGATGGCAGAATATAAGTCCTGTGGCAGTAAACAGTCCTTTTCAGGACTAACTAAAACAGTCTTTTTCAGGACTAACAAACAGTCCTTTTCAGGACTACCAAATATTCCAAAAAACAATTAATCAGCTATGTTTGCTACAGACGGACAAACCCCATGCCAAACATAACTTGTACAGACGGACAAACAGACAAACCCCATGACAAACATAACTTGTACAGACGGACAAACAGACAAACCCCATGCCAAACATAACTTGTACAGACGGACAAACAGACAAACCCCATGCCAAACATAACTTGTACAGACAGACAAACAGACAAACCCCATGCCAAACATAACTTGTTCAGACTGACAAACAGACAAACCCCATGCCAAACATAACTTGTTCAGACTGACAAACAGAGAACCACAAGTTACCCACCCAACAAACAGACAAACCCAGTGTTAAACAAAAGCCACACACAAAGCCACACATAATATCCTAAATGGAATTATTTTTTTTATATATTTTGAAATCCACATCATAATTCCAACAATTTTTTTCTGTTCATGGGTGTAAACCTACTTGTAGCAGAAATGTTTTCATGAAAATCTTCAATTTTAAATCATCACTTCTATTCAGAAATATGTGGAAAATATAACCATGGAGCTAGTTTTGTTTTCAATAATGGGGGATTGTGTTTGCAAAATAGTTTGTCAGTTCGTTGGCATGGGTTCTATTTACTTTTGGGTTTGTGTGTTTCTTGGTTGGTGGTTACTGGTGTTGGGTTTGTTTTTAGTAGTTTGGGGTTAGGTTTGGTACTGGGTTTGTTATTTGGGGGTTATGTTTGGTATTGGGTTTGTCTGTATGTGGGTTGTAAGTATGTAATAATGCCTTTTAACTCTAGGGAAGGTGTAAGTGTTGGACTTTTCAATTACACATTTTAAACTATCCCATGGATTTTAATCTTAAAATGGGCTGATTAATGGCCATATTGGGAGTTATTTATAAAAAATTTTTATGTGGCTTTTTTTGTTGTGTGGTACCATGGGTTATTTATTTCATGTTTTGGGTGGTGTGGGTGTTGGACTTTAATTTTTGTTTTCTTGTGATAAGTATTTGTACTGAACTTTTTTGTTTTGGGAGGGGAATTGGAATAACTTGCAGCTAAATAATTGTTTTTGGAAGATTTGGTGGCCCTGAAAAGGGCCTGGCAGGTCAAAGACCCGCCCTGACTGGATGGCTACTGAGGAGGCTGCTGCTACTGTTGAGGCGGTGCTGAAGTGGTGATAGTAAAGAGCTGCTGCTGCGGTTGCTGCTGCTGCTGAGGCTGCTCGACGATCTGTGTTGATGTCAGATCAGGTAGCTGGCTTAATAGTCCACTCAGGTTGTGTCTGCTCCCTTCGTCCTGTACAGTTAGGACAGATGTAGGGTTGCTGAAGCCAATGGGGCTTGGTGTATAGTACACAAAACTGCTGCTAGCTGCTGCTTGAGTGGAACTAGACGCCTGTGGAGTGGTTGTTGGCAGTAGGCTGACCCTCTGGGACTCCGTGGTAACAGTGGCTGATCTTCTGGGCAATGCCTGACGTCTACGGTTGCTCTTAATACTTTCGATGTCTCTAAATATCTTGCCCTTTAATTCTTCAAATTCTTCTTGAGTCATCTTTTCGGCCTCTGATGCCACGTAGTCAAAGAAGGGCTGCCTGTCTGACTTCTGATGCAGAAAACCTGAGATAAGTGTCCTCATCTGCTCAAAGTGTTCGAGAATCTTGGAGTCTGTGGTTGAAACGGGTGTAGATGTAATGATGGACTGACTCCTCTCCCTCAGGACACTGGACTCAAGGTGTTCTGTGTCAGTAGTTGACCCACGTGATTCGTCCTGCCTGCTGGTATTTGGACTGGCCTCAAAACCTGAACTTCTGTTGGCCCCCTTTCTTCTGATGTGGGTTTTAAGAAAACCCATCTGTTGGTAGACCCAGGACTGTCTCTTGGTCATCTCCCTCGGGGCTTGGCCAGATTGGAGCTTAGACAGATTTCCATAATGCGTTCGCTGGGACTCGAACCAACGTCTCACATCAAAGGGCTGGAGCTTGAGTTCTGCAGATATTTCTGCCCAGAGAGCCTCTCTTCTGGTCCTGTCATGGAAACGTGGATGTTCCTTGTCATACAGTTCTGGGTGCAGCTTTACAAATTCCACAATGGAAATTTCCTGACTGTCAGTAAAAGTTGCACACACCCTGGCTCTCTTGGCTGAAGAATGGCATTCTATATCTTCTTCACACCTCTCTTCTTCTTGTTCCACAGCTTCCTCAATAGCTGGACGTTCCTCAATCTCCCCCTCCTCTCTCCTCTCAATCAACTCCTCTGTAACTTCAACTCTTTCCTCTACTTAACTTTCCTTCTCCCTCTCATCCATCTTTTTCCTTCCTCTCTTCCCTCCTTTCTCTTTCCTCATAATCCAGTCGACAAAATAATAAAAAAATGTGTCTCCTAACTGTGAAATTTGCCTTAAGCTCAAGTATAATATATATAAAATAAAAACTGAAAACCCCTACAAATCAGTGACACACGTCTCTCAGTAGCCAAACAGTCAGTAGCAATGACAAAGTGTGCGCGGTCGCTTATATAGTCCCAGACCTACTCATTGCCTCGCTTTAATTTACGACACGCGGAAAACAGTCGGTTCTTAATTGGTTGTTAGTCCCAGGCCTCCTGGGACGTCCTCAGACTGTCGCAGACTAAATTTGTGCTGTCCCAGGCATCCTGTGGAGGCCGGGTTGGATCGGTTAGGGTCAGTTACCCTTAGTCGGGGCTTAGTCCCAGACCTTGATTTTTGGGTCCCAGGACACCGCAGACGGTCTGAGGCTTCCGGGGACTAATGCAACCGACTCACTTTCACACGCATGAAATTCATATGCATCATATTTGAGTCTGGGATTAACAACCGGCCTCCTGGGACTAAAGTACGGAGGTCTGGGAGTAAGGGTCGCAGGCGGCCTGGGACAACACACGACTGTGTAAATTTGGGTCTGAGGAGGCCTGAGGACGCCTGGGACTGGACATTTTGTTGAGGGCGGGAAATATGAATCGGTTGTAGTCGTGAGAAATATCAAACATGTTTGATTTTTCACACGGCCCCAACCGACAACAACCGACCCTTACAGAAGGTCTGGGACTAAGCAAATATTTCAAACCGACCCCCCAAAAACCTTAATCAGGAGCTTTAGTCGTGTGGTGGAACACCCACATAAGTCGTGTGGTGGAACACCCACATAAAGAATCCAAATCTGAATCTGGATTGCACAGATTATACAGATTTTTGTTTGTGAAATACGCCTAGTGATTGGAGGGTGCATGTGTGCAATGTCATGGTGTGGCCTTGATTTGACTCTTAGCCTTGCTGTAGTGACCCTTACCTTTAATAATGTGTCCACACTATAACCTGAAAACATGTAACGTGTAGGCATTTGGTACTTTGCCAGGATATTGGTTGGGGTGCAGGTGTGACACTTCATGGCATGACCTTGGTTTGTCATTTGACTTTGCTGCAGTGATCCTGGACTTTGTCTGTGTTATTACAAGTTGTTACTTGGTAGGTATAGTGGTAGGTTGGTGTAGGTGTGCAACATCATAGCGTGAACTTTTGACCTTGGTTCTGCTGGAATGTTTGCCACATTTGAGACGTATTTCTCCTTTAAGAAAACTATATATGGATTTCTTCAACTGATTATTATTATTATGTACTTTTATGTAACTGTGCTATCTACATTGACCACTATACTTCAGTTAACATATAGATCAACTGATAAATGTTATAGTTTCATAACTTTTAGTTTTCTAATAAATGCTGCCATCTCGCTATTAAATTGCTTTGTCTGGATATGTTATCTTTACATAAGTTTTTCATGCTTTAGTGCTATTTCTCCTGGACCTTTACATGAATTACTTTCTGTTCTGAAAGACTCCTTATCATTATACTTCTTTTATCTCTTTTGTATCTCACCATGTCCAATGCTATTTCAACCGGTTGTGGTGTACAGGTATCTATGATGCTATTTTTTTTCAATCATAATAAACTAATTAGTGTCAAGTACCATAATTTTTAATTACAACAGATAAAATTGGCATATACATGGGCATGGGCATGTACATGTATGTGTGAGAATGAATGTCACTGTAAAGTTGTATAACTGATTATTTCGTGAATAAAATTACTGTTACACAATTTTACTGCAACATATATTGGTGTAACATTAATATACTTCACAATTCCAGTGTATGTAATCAGACTTTTTATAGCATTTAATGCTACTAGCTATCAGTGTACGATGTTATTATTAATACGTTTTAATATCTTCAAAAAGTGATTTTCATGTCAAGCATTTTTATGAAAATTTTCAGAATTCTGCTAATTTATCTGTTTCACATTCACACGTCCCGACTGCCCTCAGTCTCAGGTTGCCAGGGAATAATCTAATTGGTCGTTTGACCTATATTTTGACTTCTGAAGGTCAAGAACATAATTGTTACCCATTCCATATTAAAAACCTTACCATTTCTGTCCAGATTACTTGTGCCACATCTTGCCAGTCATAACTCCATTATAGACCATATTTTTCGGTGACACAACATATCTGTTTAATCATACTACTAATGGTTTCCACTCTTTTAAATGGTACAACCAACTTTCTGGTGAAACGGAGCCTCGTGACACATGATCATATTTCACAGTTTTGATATTTGGGCAAAGAATTTTGGTCCCGTTGAAATTTGAGATATACATGGCGTCCTTTACAATTGATGCATCACGATTGTGGGATGTTCCATTATCCACAAATTGTTCCACATAAAGCTAATCTGCACACTGAAGCTGTATATATAGGGTTTTAACAATTAGGACCTTTAAGTGAAAACTGAGAACATCAATATAATAACATAAATCTTAAATTCTACAAAACATATGTAAACATCATATATTAAGAACGCCTTAATGTTTTAGTATAAATAGAAAAGTTTAATAGTAATGTAAAAAAAGACAAGCAAGCCTAGTGGCAAGGCGATTTGGAAGGCTTATTGGCGCCCAGGCAATGCAAGTATATACAAAAACTGTAGTCACAAAAACTGCTACTATCAAGGCACGAGTGATGGTGAAGACACCAGGTACTCCATTGTGATATATCGATCATAAGCACACACAATGATGAACAGAGCAGTATGTTTGTTAAGCTACCCGATTCTATGTCTATCACTGTGGGTGCTGAAACAGTGTTTCTAAAGACTCATGTATTCCCTGCCTTCATGTGTAAGCTCTATTCTTAGAATATTCTAATAATTTGATTTTAATCTAAGACTGGCACATTGCATGCTTGACTCAAAAAAATGTTGTTTTGGTAATTATAGTGCAACAACTGATTGCAAATTGACATCCAGAACAGAGTGTTACATATTAAATTGTTCATTTTGTGTACTGTAATGAAATGCAGCCTCAAAAATTCTATCTTTCTGTTCACATATGCCAAGATCTGTATTCACAGAGATTCTTAGAATATTTCTTAGAATTACACTTAAGAAAAACTCTAACCTGTGCACACATTTCTTTTTACGTCTATCCTTACAATTATTCGTAGCTAAAGAATTGCTTTGTGAATAGGCTTTTATTCTAAGAATAAGAAAAGTCTTAGCTTAGAATTTTTCTTAGACTGAATTAAGTATTATTCTAAGAAAAATTCTAAGAATCTTTGTGAATACATACCCAGATGCGATCTTACCACCAATGTCAAAGTTGGGGGTTTTACGTCCCAATGAACAGCCAGCCGTCAGCAAGAATCTTTCAGTCTTATGCCTTCAATTCAACAGTGCTGATCCATGGTTGTCCTGGTAGGGGTGGATTGAAGATCCAGCTTTAAACTTTGGATAACGTTTCAGTTTTGATTGCACCTCAGTGGGGAGATTATTGAGACCAGATGAGTGTAGGACTTAAACACGGAATGATATCAATCCATGGTTTGGAATTTGATTCATATTTCAGGAGATATACAAATATATACAAAAGCTGAAGCTTACAAAATCCAACACAATATTTTATTGTAATATATTTATTGGCAGTTGTCTGAACTGAGCCTGAAGCAATACATATGCTGGTATTCTCCAGAATTGTTTTTGACAAATACCCATACTACTTTATATAAACATTCAGTACAGCAGTGAAAAAACTGTAGGCAAAGTACAAAAGAAAAAGAAAATGGCGCAATGGAGACAGTCGATTCATTTCCACATAAAGTTCAGACTTTTTATGGCAGAAGTATCTTATCTCTCTTGCAAGAACATTTCACGCACGCATAAAAACTGTGTGCTTATAAAAATATTAAGAATACTTTCACATATCTCCGGAAATATGCATGTTTTCTACATGTCAACATCTTTCCATGTCCAATAGGGCATACCAATGACAGAGTAAAAAACTACATGGTTACAATATACAACTGGATTTACTCAATTCTAAAGAACTCTATTTAGTTTTGAAGTTGTTCTTAAGTGACAGAATATTCACTAGCAGAAGGGGGGGGTTCAGGGGGTTCGATATTTTACTATTTATTTATAAAGTTTGCAGAAGGTAACCCTGATACTTTACTATTTATTTATAAAGTTTGCAGAAGGTAGCTCTGCAGTAGCGGAAAAGTAATTAGATGTGACAAAAGAAATGCGATGTTTTTTTGTGGTTTTTTTTTGCAATTTAAGTGTTTTGCTAATTAAAAAATATTTGTGTCTGTCAAATTAGCATGCTTTGAATGAAGGACCAGAGTTACAGATTCATTCTTTGTTCTTACATTATAAACCATAAAATCACTGTAATGGGTAACTCAAACGGGGATTTAATGCAAAGTAGAGAACACGCATCTTCAGGTTTCTAGTATCGACATGGATATGCATATGCATCGAATGGGATATTGTAGATGTGAGTACACTGTAAACTGCTCTGTAATTTTGTGTTGTTATTATTATGTGAAGCTTATGTTAATATATGTAAGCTAGTTTTCTGAAAGGTTCATGGTAAAAATACATATTGACGTCTTTTATAAGCACATATACCCATGACTGTCTTGTACCTCATAGCATTAATTTAATAATGTAATTCTTCTTCACATAATATTTATATTTAACGTAAGTGTCTGAAACTGCACGTCAATTTTATCATGTAATTAGTTGAGAAAGCATACTTGTTACACTGTGTATGAATTTAACCAACATATTGGTGACAACACAAAAGTCGCTTATTCATTTCCTTGCAGCCACCAGCATCTGACTGTGAATCCACATGCCCAGAACTAATTTGGTGAACACAAAAGACTATTACATCAACTTTCTAGATTTAATTATATTGTAATATGTCATCAAGTACTAAGACTTGGCCTGGAGATTGTGATGTGGCTTATCCAGAAATCTACACCAAGCCACCAGCTTTTCCCAAAATACTAAAACCTGGCCAGCTCACAAAGCAGCAGTTTGACCAATTCTTCCAAGAGGTAACAGTATTACACTGATGTTCCAAATAATATACATATTTTAAATCATAAACACATAAGTGCTGTTCAAATGAAAAATCTTACATTTGCGGTTCCTAAACCACATTGTTAAATTTTCGGGACTATCCGCTAATGTTTGGTAATGTTCTTGAGCCAGTCATGTGTTTATTGAATTGTTGTAAAATTTTATGGATCCTAATTAGATCTTGTCCTTGGGAACTCAATCTTAAACTTCAATCTTAAATCTTAACCATATCTTTACATAAGTATAGCCTATCTTGATATTCATAAACATATCAATTTGCTCCTGAATGCTTAGTCGTCAAATGTTAAGATTGCAGTTTGAGAGCATCCCGATCAAAAAGAGCTGAAACAGCTAATTTTAACGATTGCAAACCCCTCGGGGGTAGATTAACATAGTGCAACAGGGGTCACAGAGTTTTCCACTCTTCAATACAGGATTTTTATAAATTAGCAGCTAAGTATGTGATCTGATTGGCATACTGGGAAAGGCCTTATAGGGATCCAAATACAGTTCATAAAATAAAAAAATAACTGCCCACAGATGAGCAGGTTGTTTAAGAGCTTATTTTTCATGGTATAAAGGTCAAAAATTAAAAGTTGTTTCTCTTTTAGGTATTTATTTGAAAGCTGTTTTTTTCTACTATTTTGTAAGTTATTTTTTTCTGAGAATAAAGCCAGGTCATGTTGGGGTGGGATGTCAACTTTGTAAATTGAGGACCTGGGTTTTAATCTGTAAACGATGAAATTTATTTTTGTGAACTGAGTTTGGGAGGGATTTGTGTTTGTGATGGGGAATGTTTTTGGTGAAATTGAATTTATATAAACTTTTTAGAAAATTGAGGTTATTTTTGAGGCAACACTTTGCTAAATAAAAGTTCTTGGATTATTTGGGTAGTCCTGAAAAGGACTGATAGATGACAGCATGTTCTCCCCCTCAGTCTTCTTCCCTCAGTCTTCTAAAACTCTGTCCTCCTGCCCAGCCAGCGCCCCCACATGATTGAAATAGTCTTTCAGTAGGTCTCGTTGATGTTTGGCCTCCCTCAATGGGTTTCTCAAGTTCTCATGGTGTCCCTGTTCCCCCTGGTCTGCCTGTGGTGCTAGTATGTTGTCGGCTGGAGTGGGTGGTCTATCTGCTCCCCCGATGGCTTCTCAGCATGTTATGTAGTACCACACATGTTAACACAATGTCTCTGACTACTTTTGGCCTCTGCTCGATGGTTGTCAACAGTGCCCTGAATCTCTTGACAAGTATACCAAATGAGTTTTCGACCACCCTCCCTCCCTCTGGATATCCTGTAATTGGCTATTCTCTCCTCCCTGGTCAGTTGTCGTCTACTGGGCAAAGGCATCCCCCAGGCGTCCCCCAGCAAGAAGTAGTGTAGATTTGGCCCCCCGGGTCCAAGTGGTTCAGGTGGTGGTAGTCCCAAGGTTCCATTCTCAATTCTTCTTTTCAGTTTGCTGCGGTTGAATATCTGAGCATCAGATGATGACCCACTGGCCCCCACGTTGACCCACAGGATCTGCATCGACTAAAGCCAAAAGTACCAGGGAGAAGTAGCTCTTGTAGTTGAAATATTCACTGCCTGACTCCTTGGGCTTCTTTATAGCAATGTGTTTCCCATCTAGTGCACCGGCCGCATGGGGGACATTCCATCTGTTTCTAAATCTTTCTTCAATTTTCTTCCAGTCTTCAGGCTCAGTGGGACACATCAAATATTCTTGTTGAAATTCTTTCAAAATGGCTTTGCAGACCTGGGGGACAAATTTGCAGATGGTCGTTCTGCCAACCCTCCATTAGTATTGCAGTGAAGTGTAGCTTTCCCCTGGGGATAAGTGTCTCAAAGTAACTGCCAGTTTCAATCTGACTTCCAGTGGCTTCCTGAAGTTGGTGATTGACTTCCTGAGATGGGGGGTGATTCTTTCTTCAATCAAATAAAAAAATGCTGGTTCCATCCTGGTAAAGTTTCTGTAGTCTAGTATGTCAGTAGTGATTAACTCGTCCAAGAGTGGTTCTGTAGCAACCTCTCTCCTCTCTCCGCAGTATCCAGGGCATGACCCATGGATTCTGTGACTTCCTTCTCCTTAGGGGTGGTGGGGGTGATGGTGATGCTGGCTGGGCAGGTGCTGGGTTCTGCTGTCTTCTGTGCCTTGAAATCATCATGTACAATAAAATATTTAACTCAATAAAAAACAAAAGGACCATCAAGTGATCTATCAGTTGCTCTTGATGTGTTCCTGTCATCTTTGAAGTGTGAAATGAATGGCACATCACAAGGGAGGGGGGGTTTATATAGTGTGATATGGATCCCGATTCTGGATCCCGACCATATATACCGACCCACAAAAACAATCAGTCCTGTCAGGAAGGGTCGGGAACATGCTCCCGGCCTGTCTGTTTCTCTTTACGGCTTGTCTGTTTGTGATGCGGCTTGTCTCTTAGGGGTTTAGGGCTTGTCGTAATAGTTCTATGACTGGCCATGCAAAAACGTCCCCGACCCTACGTCTTGTCGGGAAGAGCATTACATCCTGTCAGTAACTTTAGTGTCCTGTCGGGGATTTCATAACCGACTCAGCATTTTCGCGCGCTTTTTCCCACAACCCTACAACTTTTGCAACCGAACCTTGAATCATAGGGTCGGTTACAGGGTTGGCTCCAGTGGAACGCCTGCATTAGGTTAATTCCTTTTTGGTCATAATTTGGGTAATTTTAAACGACGTCATTGAATCGTTCAATCATTATAGTTATACTATGAACAATACTGCAAATCTAGATGGAAATTCCGATTGTAATTTACTGATTTATTTATGAGAATTAAGTTACTATACCTTCATTTTACGTCTGCTTCTCAGAAGGAAACCAACCTCTCTTTGTTTCACAATGTCTCTTCATCACAATAGCTCTCAAATCTAAAATACCTTACCTCCCTTACATAATTGATGTTCTAATAACCGGCAAAACATGTCAGCACTTTTACCCCACAACCCTTTAAAGGATGTGTGGTATTTTTTCACCCTTGTTGGCTGTGCAGGTGATCTTGTCCAGGTTGTATACCGTGAGTGTATAGGAAGTTCATACTGTGCACCATCATGATTTGACTTTGATTTAATTTTTGAGCTTGTCATAGTGCCAACGACCTTCAATATCTGGTCCCAGTGTAATGCGAGATAATGCATCCCCATAGTTTACCCCCTCCTTTGATCTTTTGGGAGTGCATTATTTTTCTGCAACAGCATACAATATAGTTAAGGGATAGTTTATTTAGCCAGGGGATACACTATTTTGCAAGGGGATATATTATTTTGTAAGGGGATACAAAATATTGCAAGCCCCCTTGCATCCCCACACACTTTTTAGGGGATAGATTATTTTGCGCTACACCGGGTATTTCTCAGAAAAAGTTTTGAAAGTTTATACTTAACAGGGACAAAAAGTTTTGAAAGTTTATACTTAACGGGGACATTGGTTGGAGTCAAAGTCAAAGTTGGGGTTTTATGTCCCGTTCAACAGCCAGAGTCACATTGGGACAGGTCCTCAGTATTGCCACTTGTGGGACTCGAACCCACACAGAGGTGACAGGATATGAATAGATGCCAAACTTGCTAACCACTAGGCCACTGAGAACCTGGACATTAGGCGTATTTCACAACCATAATCTGTCGAATCTAGATTCCACGGATTCACAGATTCACTTGTTATGTGACAAGAATCTTAATCCGGATTATGAATCCGTTGATCTACCTTCAGATTCATTGGATTACCCATGATACTTATGCAAAATGATGATGCAAAATAATGGCCGCCAAATGTGGCAGCAGATTTTAAAAATGTTGTGATTTTTATTATATTTTATAGTGGTTCATCTAATTTATTGTATCCACCGGATAGCATCCGGTGGATACTATGGATTACGCATGAGTAGGCCGCCGCCGCAGTGTGTAGAGATTTTCTCGTTACCCCTCTAGAGGCCAGGGAATTATAGGTAGACTTCTCAAATTTTCAGGTTATATTCATAACCATAAAATCTTGCCTGGGAATATTTTTGGCCTCATTTTGAAAAACAAGATGGCCGCCACAGGCGTTTTTCGACTTTCAGCAAGAAGTTTTGTTGGCCCTCTAGAACAAAGGGAATTATAGGTAGAGATCTCAAATTCGCAGGATATGTTCATCAATACAAAATCTTGACTGAAAATATTTTTGGCCTCATTTTGAAAATCAAGATGGCCGCCACGGGCGTTTCTTTTCAGTCATGAAAAGTGCTAGTATCTTCCTTATTATTGGTCCTAGAGGTTTGGAATGTCAAACCAACCTATAGGAAATCATGGGCTGCGAATCTTCTGGTGTGGTCGGATTTGACCTTGGGCCACCCCTTCAAGGTCAAACGAGGATAGGCAAACTTAAAAGTGCTTATAACTCGCTTATTATTGGTCCTAGAGGTTTGGGATGGTAAACTAACCTATAGGAAATTATGGGCTGTGAGTCTTCTGATGTGGTCAGATTTGACCTTGGATCCCTCCTTCAAGGTCAAACGAGGATAGCCAAACTTAAAAGTGCTTATAAGTGCTCATAACTCGCTTATTATTGGTCCTAGAGGTTTGGGATGGTAAACCAACCTATAGGAAATCATGGTGTGGGAATCTTGTGGTGTGGTCAGATTTGACCTTGGGCCTCTCGTTCAAGGTCAAACAAGGATAGTCAAACTGAAAAGTGCTTATATCTCGTTATTATTAGTCCTACAGGTTTGGGATGGTAAACCAACCTATGGGAAATCATGGACTGGGAATCTTCTGGTGTGGTTGGATTTGACCTTGGGCCGCCCCTTCAAGGTCAAATGAGGATAGGCAAACTTAAAAGTGCTTACAACTCGCTTATTATTGGTCCTAGAGGTTTGGGATGGTAAACCAACACATAGGAAATCATGGGCTGGGAATCTTGTGGTGTGGTCAGATTTGACCTTGGACCCCTCCTTCAAGGTCAAACGAGGATAGCCAAACTTAAAAGTGCTTATAACTCGCTTATTATTGGTCCTAGAGGTTTGGGAAGGATAAACCAGCCTATAGGAAATCATGGGCTGGGAATCTTTTGGTGTGGTCAGATTTGACCTTGGGCCTCCCATTCAAGGTCAAACAAGGATAGCCAAACTTAAAAGTGCTTATAACTCGCTTATTATGGGTCCTACAGGTTTGCAATGTGAAACCAACCTATAGGAATTTATGGGCTGGGATTGTTTTGGTGTGGTCAGATTTGACCTTGGGCCGCCCCTTCAAGGTCAAATGAGGATAGGCAAACTTAAAAGTGCTTATAACTCGCTTATTATTGGTCCTAGAGGTTTGGGATGGTAAACCAACACATAGGAAATCATGGGCTGGGAATCTTGTGGTGTGGTCAGATTTGACCTTGGACCCCTCCTTCAAGGTCAAACGAGGATAGCCAAACTTAAAAGTGCTTATAACTCGCTTATTATTGGTCCTAGAGGTTTGGGATGGTAAACCAACACATAGGAAATCATGGGCTGGGAATCTTGTGGTGTGGTCAGATTTGACCTTGGACCCCTCCTTCAAGGTCAAACGAGGATAGCCAAACTTAAAAGTGCTTATAACTCGCTTATTATTGGTCCTAGAGGTTTGGGATGGTAAACCAACACATAGGAAATCATGGGCTGGGAATCTTGTGGTGTGGTCAGATTTGACCTTGGACCCCTCCTTCAAGGTCAAACGAGGATAGCCAAACTTAAAAGTGCTTATAACTCGCTTATTATTGGTCCTAGAGGTTTGGGAAGGATAAACCAGCCTATAGGAAATCATGGACTGGGAATCTTTTGGTGTGGTCAGATTTGACCTTGGGCCTCTCGTTCAAGGTCAAACAAGGATAGGCAAACTTAAAAGTGCTTATAACTCGTTTATTATGGGTCCTACAGGTTTGCAATGTGAAACCAAGCTATAGGAATTCATGGGCTGGGATTGTTTTGGTGTGGTCAGATTTGACCTTGGGCCCCTCCTTCAAGGTCAAATGAGGGTAGTCAAAGGTAAAAGTGCTTATAACTCGCTTATTGTTGGTGCTAGAGGTTTGGGATGTGAAGCCAACCTATGGGAAATCATCGGCTGGGAATCTTTTTGTGTGGTCAGATTTGACCTTGGGCCCCTCCTTCAAGGTCAAACGAGGAGAGCCAAACCTAGAAGTGCTTATAACTCGCTTATTATTGGTCCTAGAGGTTTGGGATGGTAAACCAACACATAGGAAATCATGGGCTGGGAATCTTGTGGTGTGGTCAGATTTGACCTTGGACCCCTCCTTCAAGGTCAAACGAGGATAGCCAAACTTAAAAGTGCTTATAACTCGCTTATTATTGGTCCTAGAGGTTTGGGATGGTAAACCAACACATAGGAAATCATGGGCTGGGAATCTTGTGGTGTGGTCAGATTTGACCTTGGACCCCTCCTTCAAGGTCAAACGAGGATAGCCAAACTTAAAAGTGCTTATAACTCGCTTATTATTGGTCCTAGAGGTTTGGGAAGGATAAACCAGCCTATAGGAAATCATGGACTGGGAATCTTTTGGTGTGGTCAGATTTGACCTTGGGCCTCTCGTTCAAGGTCAAACAAGGATAGGCAAACTTAAAAGTGCTTATAACTCGTTTATTATGGGTCCTACAGGTTTGCAATGTGAAACCAAGCTATAGGAATTCATGGGCTGGGATTGTTTTGGTGTGGTCAGATTTGACCTTGGGCCCCTCCTTCAAGGTCAAATGAGGGTAGTCAAAGGTAAAAGTGCTTATAACTCGCTTATTGTTGGTGCTAGAGGTTTGGGATGTGAAGCCAACCTATGGGAAATCATCGGCTGGGAATCTTTTTGTGTGGTCAGATTTGACCTTGGGCCCCTCCTTCAAGGTCAAACGAGGAGAGCCAAACCTAGAAGTGCTTATAGCTCGCTTTTTATTGACCCTAGAGGTTTGCAATGTGAAACCAATCTATAGGACATCATGGGTTGGGAATCTTCTAATGTAGTCAGATTTGACCTTGGGCCCCTCCTTCAAGGTCAAACGAGGATAGCCAAAGTTAACAGTGCTTATAACTCGCTTATTATTGGTCCTAGAGTTTTACAATGTTAAACCTACTTGTAGGAACTCATGATCTATGAAACTTCTGATGTCTTCAGATTTGACTTGGATTCCTCCTTTAAGGTCAAACGAGGATAGACAAATTTAAAAGTGCTTTTAGCTCGCTTATTATTGGTCCTAGAGGGTTTGCAATATGAAACCAACATATGGGAAACCATATGCTAGGAATCTTCTGATGTGCTTAGATTTGGCCTTGGGCCCTGTTTAGAGGTATACAGTTATAAGTAGAGACTTTGGGAAAGGCTAAGACAGTTGTAAAGTGGAGTATAAAATCCAGATGTTAAATGTATCAGTTTATGGGAATGACCTCCTCTTGAACTCTAAGAGCTTCTTATAAAGGTAAACAGCAGTAGTTAAATCTTGGGAACAAAACCATATACATGTGCCTTTATATATGTGTGTCTGTGATTATACAATAAAATAGAAAGTTATAACTTTTATATAACTATCTTGACTTGTAGTTGAAAATATATACATCAGAACTATAAACATGGTGTCAGGTGTATGACTATAATAGAGGAATACATCTCATAATAGGATACAAACAGTGACAACAGGATATAATACACAGCACAATCAAAATATTCAGAATGGCTTTTGTTAATATCCCTGTTCCAGCTCCAGTTGAGGTGAAAGGTGACTTACTTAGTAATTGGACATTTTTCAAAGATCAATGGAAAAATTACGAAGTTGTCACTGGACTAAGGAAGAAATCAAAGAATGTAAGGGTTGCAACTTTAATATCTGTTGTGGGTAGAGATTGTTTTAGAATCTTAAAAAATCTTGAGATAACAGATGCAGACTGCAAAGATCCAGCAAAGTACATAAAGGCACCAGAAAGTTATTTCAAACCAACCCAAACTTAGATTTACGAACATGTTCTACTCATGTGATGAAGGGCCCAATGAAAATGTGGATCAGTGGGTTAACAGACTGAGACATCTTGCAAAGTCTTGCAACTTTGAAGTAATGACTGACTGTTTGTTGAAAGACCGAGTTTTTCTGGAGACGAAAGAAAAGGCTGCAAGAGCACAGATGTTAGAGAGAAGGCAGTCAATCTAAATGAAGCAATTGACATGCTGCGAGCTAGTGAAGTAGCTGCTCAACACATAAAGGAGATTGACCAAGGGACATCTGAGGAAGTGGTACACTTCAACAAGCGGTAGAGAAGGCTAACAGAAGTCCAGTAAAAAGTCTCTACTTGTAACTGTGTACCTCTAAACAGGCCCCTCCTTCAAGGTCAAATGAGGGTAGCCAAACCTAAAACTGCTTACAACTCGCTTATTTTTGAAAAATGCTATTTATCTTCAAAACCGTGTTAGTTGTCCTTTTCCGGTGGATACATCTTGCATCTGACAAAGATGCGTCCTTGGTCTAGTTTCACTTTGGATTGGGAATTTGGTAAAATCGCATTTCACGAATTTAGTTAATCTAATGCCCCTGTTCCACCAAACGATTAAGTCCCGATCCTGTCTGGGACCCTTAATCGTGGACAATCGGTGGAAAAAAAAACAAAAATGGGCGGGAATACTGAGTCGGTATTGAAGTCTGGGATTAAGTACAGATCGGCCTCAGGAAGCCTCAGGACACCTCAAGTGGCCGCAGACAGTCCCCGACTGGTCTGGGACTAAGAACCGACTAAGCCAGTTTTCTGGTCGGTTTCAACCACGATCCTGTCGTACACATACCGACTGGGTCCCAGGATGCTTCAGGCCTCCTGGGACTAAGAGCCGACTAACCCACGATTAAGTCCCGGCGTCCTCAGGCCTCCTCAGTCTTCCCCAGACCAGGATCGCCGATTCTTGTTTTGCAAAGTTGCTGGATTTTCTGGGTATATATATATAAAATCCGCGATCTAATCACCATTGCTTTTCTAGGAACACAGCAGGATGCCACCTTTTAATGGAAGACAGATTCAACAACAACTTAGGGCTTTTTTGGTTTTTATTCAGTTACAAATAATCATGTATTTCCAATTTTTACATCAAGCACAGCAACCACCACCACCAGCACCACCAACACCCATACAGAGACCTAGAAGAAGGAACAACATGTGGGTCAGGCCATGGCTACTGCAGAGAGAGGAGAGGGGGGCCTACCACAACATTATGGCTGATCTGTATGCCACAGACATTCCAGGATTCACCAATTACATGAGGATGACCCCAGAATTCTTTGAAATGATAAAGATCAGACTGGAACGACGTCTAGCCAGGCAGGCCACCAACTACAGAGCTCCAATCAGTGTTGGGGAGAAGTCAGCCCTCACCATCAGATATCTGGCCACTGGAGAGTCATACACATCATTATCCTGTCAGTTCAGGGTTGGCAGATCCACCATTTCCAAGTTTCTACCAGAGGTCTGCAGGGCCATCCAGGATGAGTTCACCAGAGAGTACCTCAAATGTCCTACTACTCCAGATGAGTGGAAAGAACTGGAAAGGGAATTCAGGATCAGGTGGAATGTTCCACATGCCCTGGGAGCCCTGGATGGGAAGCATGTGGCCCTGAAGAAACCCAAGAACTCTGGAGCCCTCTACCACAACTACAAGGGGTTCTTTTCCATTGTCATGTTGGCCCTGGTAGATGGACAGTACAAGTTCAGATGGGTGGATGTGGGTACAGCTGGATCTTGCTCAGATGCCCAGATATTTAATGCCTCTCAGCTGAAGAGGAGGATTGAAGATGGCAGGATAGGCTTCCCTGACCCAGCTCCTATAACCCAGGGTGGTAGAGATGTCCCCTACTTCATTCTGGCAGACAATGCTTTTGCCCTGAAGACCTGGCTCATGAAACCCTATGGCAGAAGGCTGTTAACAAGGGAGGAAAGGATTGCCAACTATAGAATATCAAGGGGCAGGAGAGTTGTGGAGAACGCTTTTGGCATCCTGGTTTCAAGATTCAGAGTGATGAGGACCACCATTGAACTACCCCCAGAAACAGTCAGAGAAGTGGTCATGACCTGTGTGGTTCTGCACAACATACTCAGAAGCCAGTATCAAGGTCAACCTGCTGGTCAGCAGCCTGGGGAGGATGATGATGATGATGTGCCTGGTGATTGTGGATTGATTGGTGGTGCTGCTGCTGGTGGCCAAGACAGAAACCCTGCTAGAGAGGCCAAAAGACAGAGGGATTACCTGAAGGACTACTTCAATAATGAGGGAGCAGTGGCCTGGCAAGATGGCAGAATATAAGTCCTGTGGCAGTAAACAGTCCTTTTCAGGACTAACTAAAACAGTCTTTTTCAGGACTAACAAACAGTCCTTTTCAGGACTACCAAATATTCCAAAAAACAATTAATCAGCTATGCTTGCTACAGACGGACAAACCCCATGCCAAACATAACTTGTACAGACGGACAAACAGACAAACCCCATGCCAAACATAACTTGTACAGACGGACAAACAGACAAACCCCATGCCAAACATAACTTGTACAGACGGACAAACAGACAAACCCCATGCCAAACATAACTTGTACAGACAGACAAACAGACAAACCCCATGCCAAACATAACTTGTTCAGACTGACAAACAGACAAACCCCATGCCAAACATAACTTGTTCAGACTGACAAACAGAGAACCACAAGTTACCCACCCAACAAACAGACAAACCCAGTGTTAAACAAAAGCCACACACAAAGCCACACATAATATCCTAAATGGAATTATTTTTTTTATATATTTTGAAATCCACATCATAATTCCAACAATTTTTTTGTGTTCATGGGTGTAAACCTACTTGTAGCAGAAATGTTTTCATGAAAATCTTCAATTTTAAATCACCACTTCTATTCAGAAATATGTGGAAAATATAACCATGGAGCTAGTTTTGTTTTCAATAATGGGGGATTGTGTTTGCAAAATAGTTTGTCAGTTCGTTGGCATGGGTTCTATTTACTTTTGGGTTTGTGTGTTTCTTGGTTGGTGGTTACTGGTGTTGGGTTTGTTTTTAGTAGTTTGGGGTTAGGTTTGGTACTGGGTTTGTTATTTGGGGGTTATGTTTGGTATTGGGTTTGTCTGTTTGTGGGTTGTAAGTATGTAATAATGCCTTTTAACTCTAGGGAAGGTGTAAGTGTTGGACTTTTCAATTACACATTTTAAACTATCCCATGGATTTTAATCTTAAAATGGGCTGATTAATGGCCATATTGGGAGTTATTTATAAAAAATTTTTATGTGGCTTTTTTTGTTGTGTGGTACCATGGGTTATTTATTTCATGTTTTGGGTGGTGTGGGTGTTGGACTTTAATTTTTGTTTTCTTGTGATCAGTATTTGTACTGAACTTTTTTGTTTTGGGAGGGGAATTGGAATAACTTGCAGCTAAATAATTGTTTTTGGAAGATTTGGTGGCCCTGAAAAGGGCCTGGCAGGTCAAAGACCCGCCCTGACTGGATGGCTACTGAGGAGGCTGCTGC
Organism: Sabellastarte sp. h YS-2021; assembly: GCA_964017235.1. Classification (NCBI taxonomy): domain Eukaryota; kingdom Metazoa; phylum Annelida; class Polychaeta; order Sabellida; family Sabellidae; genus Sabellastarte; species Sabellastarte sp. h YS-2021. The sequence goes on along the minus strand of OZ024935.1, from coordinate 72,310,842 downwards.
TGCTGTTGAGGCGGTGCTGAAGTGGTGATAGTAAAGAGCTGCTGCGGTTGCTGCTGCTGCTGAGGCTGCTCGACGATCTGTGTTGATGTCAGATCAGGTAGCTGGCTTAATAGTCCACTCAGGTTGTGTCTGCTCCCTTCGTCCTGTACAGTTAGGACAGATGTAGGGTTGCTGAAGCCAATGGGGCTTGGTGTATAGTACACAAAACTGCTGCTAGCTGCTGCTTGAGTGGAACTAGACGCCTGTGGAGTGGTTCTTGGCAGTAGGCTGACCCTCTGGGACTCCGTGGTAACAGTGGCTGATCTTCTGGGCAATGGCTGACGTCTACGGTTGCTCTTAATACTTTTGATGTCTCTAAATATCTTGCCCTTTAATTCTTCAAATTCTTCTTGAGTCATCTTTTCGGCCTCTGATGCCACGTAGTCAAAGAAGGGCTGCCTGTCTGACTTCTGATGCAGAAAACCTGAGATAAGTGTCCTCATCTGCTCAAAGTGTTCGAGAATCTTGGAGTCTGTGGTTGAAACGGGTGTAGATGTAATGATGGACTGACTCCTCTCCCTCAGGACACTGGACTCAAGGTGTTCTGTGTCAGTAGTTGACCCACGTGATTCGTCCTGCCTGCTGGTATTTGGACTGGCCTCAAAACCTGAACTTCTGTTGGCCCCCTTTCTTCTGATGTGGGTTTTAAGAAAACCCATCTGTTGGTAGACCCAGGACTGTCTCTTGGTCATCTCCCTCGGGGCTTGGCCAGATTGGAGCTTAGACAGATTTCCATAACGCGTTCGCTGGGACTCGAACCAACGTCTCACATCAAAGGGCTGGAGCTTGAGTTCTGCAGATATTTCTGCCCAGAGAGCCTCTCTTCTGGTCCTGTCATGGAAACGTGGATGTTCCTTGTCATACAGTTCTGGGTGCAGCTTTACAAATTCCACAATGGAAATTTCCTGACTGTCAGTAAAAGTTGCACACACCCTGGCTCTCTTGGCTGAAGAATGGCATTCTATATCTTCTTCACACCTCTCTTCTTCTTGTTCCACAGCTTCCTCAATAGCTGGACGTTCCTCAATCTCCCCCTCCTCTCTCCTCTCAATCACCTCCTCTGTAACTTCAACTCTTTCCTCTACTTAACTTTCCTTCTCCCTCTCATCCATCTTTTTCCTTCCTCTCTTCCCTCCTTTCTCTTTCCTCATAATCCAGTCGACAAAATAATAAAAAAATGTGTATCCTAACTGTGAAATTTGCCTTAAGCTCAAGTATAATATATATAAAATAAAAACTGAAAACCCCTACAAATCAGTGACACACGTCTCTCAGTAGCCAAACAGTCAGTAACAATGACAAAGTGTGCACGGTCGCTTATATAGTCCCAGACCTACTCATTGCCTCGCTTTAATTTCCAACACGCGGAAAACAGTCGGTTCTTAATTGGTTGTTAGTCCCAGGCCTCCTGGGACGTCCTCAGACCGTCGCAGACTAAATTTGTGCTGTCCCAGGCATCCTGTGGAGGCCGGGTTGGATCGGTTAGGGTCAGTTACCCTTAGTCGGGGCTTAGTCCCAGACCTTGATTTTTGGGTCCCAGGACACCGCAGACGGTCTGAGGCTTCCGGGGACTAATGCAACCGACTCACTTTCACACGCATGAAATTCATACGCATCATATTTGAGTCTGGGATTAACAACCGGCCTCCTGGGACTAAAGTACGGAGGTCTGGGAGTAAGGGTCGCAGGCGGCCTGGGACAACACACGACTGTGTAAATTTGGGTCTGAGGAGGCCTGAGTCTTAGCTTAGAATTTTTCTTAGACTGAATTAAGTATTATTCTAAGAAAAATTCTTTGTGAATACATACCCAGATGCGATCTTACCACCAATGTCAAAGTTGGGGGTTTTACGTCCCAATGAACAGCCAGCCGTCAGCAAGAATCTTTCAGTCTTATGCCTTCAATTCAACAGTGCTGATCCATGGTTGTCCTGGTAGGGGTGGATTGAAGATCCAGCTTTAAACTTTGGATAACGTTTCAGTTTTGATTGCACCTCAGTGGGGAGATTATTGAGACCAGATGAGTGTAGGACTTAAACACGGAATGATATCAATCCATGGTTTGGAATTTGATTCATATTTCAGGAGATATACAAATATATACAAAAGCTGAAGCTTACAAAATCCAACACAATATTTTATTGTAATATATTTATTGGCAGTTGTCTGAACTGAGCCTGAAGCAATACATATGCTGGTATTCTCCAGAATTGTTTTTGACAAATACCCATACTACTTTATATAAACATTCAGTACAGCAGTGAAAAAACTGTAGGCAAAGTACAAAAGAAAAAGAAAATGGCGCAATGGAGACAGTCGATTCATTTCCACATAAAGTTCAGACTTTTTATGGCAGAAGTATCTTATCTCTCTTGCAAGAACATTTCACGCACGCATAAAAACTGTGTGCTTATAAAAATATTAAGAATACTTTCACATATCTCCGGAAATATGCATGTTTTCTACATGTAAACATCTTTCCATGTCCAATAGGGCATACCAATGACAGAGTAAAAAACTACATGGTTACAATATACAACTGGATTTACTCAATTCTAAAGAACTCTATTTAGTTTTGAAGCTGTTCTTAAGTGACAGAATATTCACTAGCAGAAGGGGGGGGGGGGGTTCAGGGGGTTCGATATTTTACTATTTATTTATAAAGTTTGCAGAAGGTAACCCTGATACTTTACTATTTATTTATAAAGTTTGCAGAAGGTAGCTCTGCAGTAGCGGAAAAGTAATTAGATGTGACAAAAGAAATGCGATGTTTTTTTGTGGTTTTTTTTTTTTGCAATTTAAGTGTTTTGCTAATTAAAAAATATTTGTGTCTGTCAAATTAGCATGCTTTGAATGAAGGACCAGAGTTACAGATTCATTCTTTGTTCTTACATTATAAACCATAAAATCACTGTAACGGGTAACTCAAACGGGGATTTAATGCAAAGTAGAGAACACACATCTTCAGGTTTCTAGTATCGACATGGATATGCATATGCATCGAATGGGATATTGTAGATGTGAGTACACTGTAAACTGCTCTGTAATTTTGTGTTGTTATTATTATGTGAAGCTTATGTTAATATATGTAAGCTAGTTTTCTGAAAGGTTCATGGTAAAAATACATATTGACGTCTTTTATAAGCACATATACCCATGACTGTCTTGTACCTCATAGCATTAATTTAATAATGTAATTCTTCTTCACATAATATTTATATTTAACGTAAGTGTCTGAAACTGCACGTCAATTTTATCATGTAATTAGTTGAGAAAGCATACTTGTTACACTGTGTATGAATTTAACCAACATATTGGTGACAACACAAAAGTCGCTTATTCATTTCCTTGCAGCCACCAGCATCTGACTGTGAATCCACGTGCCCAGAACTGATTTGGTGAACACAAAAGACTATTACATCAACTTTCTAGATTTAATTATATTGTAATATGTCATCAAGTACTAAGACTTGGCCTGGAGATTGTGATGTGGCTTATCCAGAAATCTACACCAAGCCACCAGCTTTTCCCAAAATACTAAAACCTGGCCAGCTCACAAAGCAGCAGTTTGACCAATTCTTCCAAGAGGTAACAGTATTACACTGATGTTCCAAATAATATACATATTTTAAATCATAAACACATAAGTGCTGTTCAAATGAAAAATCTTACATTTGCGGTTCCTAAACCACATTGTTAAATTTTCGGGACTATCCGCTAATGTTTGGTAATGTTCTTGAGCCAGTCATGTGTTTATTGAATTGTTGTAAAATTTTATGGATCCTAATTAGATCTTGTCCTTGGGAACTCAATCTTAAACTTCAATCTTAAATCTTAACCATATCTTTACATAAGTATAGCCTATCTTGATATTCATAAACATATCAATTTGCTCCTGAATGCTTAGTCATCAAATGTTAAGATTGCAGTTTGAGAGCATCACGATCAAAAAGAGCTGAAACAGCTAATTTTAACGATTGCAAACCCCTCGGGGGTAGATTAACATAGTGCAACAGGGGTCACAGAGTTTTCCACTCTTCAATACAGGATTTTTATAAATTAGCAGCTAAGTATGTGATCTGATTGGCATACTGGGAAAGGCCTTATAGGGATCCAAATACAGTTCATAAAATAAAAAAATAACTGCCCACAGATGAGCAGGTTGTTTAAGAGCTTATTTTTCATGGTATAAAGGTCAAAAATTAAAAGTACTGGCATATACTAAGTATTCTGTCTACAAAGTTTTTGGTTGTCACCATTTGTCTGTTAAGTTCCAAATGCTTCTGAATGTGATGTACAGGTAATTGCTGACTATGAGAAAGGTTGATATAATGCAACACCTCACATAGTTCCATGCTGGCTTCACAAGTTACATTTGAGCACAAAAATTGTCCCTCGTCTGGGCTAATTTTGAGTTTGATGCTCTTTGTGAGTAGTCCACACTTGTGATAACACGGGACAGCACATATCCACCACTATTTGCTTATTGATGCTTGGCAGTTTACAGTGAAGAATCTTGACCTAATAGTATGTATTTCTTTCAACTGCCCTTGAAACTACCCTTGGTATAACCTATACAGTTTGCTAAAAGCGGCATTACACTCGAAAAAATAAAAAAAATGAAAAGTACTTGTATTCTAAGTACAAAGTTTTGTTAATGTCCTTTTGTCTGTTAAGTTCCAAATGTTTTTGAATGTTATGTACAAGCCATTGCTGACCATGAGCAATCTCAAAATTATATTATAAAATGTAAGGCCTTCAAGATTGTTATATTTTTTACCATATACTTTAAAAGTGAGATGGCTTCCACCTGTGTGAAGTATTGTAGCTTTCGTTTCCCCCCGATCAGGCTGTTTATGTGTTAACTTGAAAGTAGTTCCAGTTTATCTGAGAAATAAATACTACAGTTGTCTTCACCATATGTAAAATGATTAAAAATATATGGCTTTAAAAGTTGATTCATTGAGTTGCACCTTGCAGGCTGCATGTTTTTCATGACATGGATATTATTGAAGATAACACAAGTTTTACACTTTGAAAAAAAAAATTCAAACCTTTTGGAGTAATTTATAAGATTGCATAGATTTAATGATTGGATAATATGGAAAATCCAACTTTAAATAATCATCACACAAGGAAAATGTATATTGCTAATCATGAAATTTGAAAAATCAGTTGCTAAATAAATAATGTTAAATTAGTCTACATCAATTTTTAAATCATGAAATTGGAAATATCAATTGCTAAATAATAAATGTTAAATTGGCCTACATAAATTTGCTTAGTTGTCAGATATCTAAGTGTTTAATTGTGTGTCATACAAGGGCTAACAGAAGTATTGTGTACACAAGGAACAATTAAGTAAAATTTGCAATCAGGTCTTTACTCTTGGACAAACGTTATGTGCCTCAGCTGATGTACATTCACAAGTTAATAGATTCCAGTTGTTAATGGCCCACAAAAAGGGGTAAGAGAGGTGGCTCTAGAAAGCAACAAAAAACAGCTACTATGTCCACCCAGTGACTAATCAGTGAAATTTGGATTACTGAATGTATGTTTAATTGTAAATAGCACAGAACTCTTTGTGGATATTGATAATTACAAACTTGATTTAGTTGCATTCACAGAAACCTGGCTGAAGGCCAATAATGTAATGATGATAGAAATGTGCCCACCTGGATATGATGTCACTCACATCCCTAGAACAATAGACAGGGTTGGTTGTGTAACTTTTGTTTTTAAAAAGCTTCAGGGTCGTACTTGAGAAGAAAATTCAATACAAGATCATGGAGAACATGGATCTTACATTTAACTGTAACTCTTAAACTTACAGAGTTATTGTTGTGTACAGAGCCCCTCCCCATCTTCATCCAAAAATAATCCAAACTTCATGTATTTATGGAACAGTTTAACAACACACTGGAGTCGTGTGTGCTAACTAATGGAAAGGTGGGAGACTTCAATTATCCATATAGATGACACTACTAGCACAAGTGCTTTTAAGTTTGGTGATCTAATGGAGAATGTTTACAGGAGATGCAAGACACTGGACTGGGGTATTTTTTCTGCAGATATTGTCTTTTCAGATTAACTCAATAGGCCAAACTCTACTGACCCAGTGGCATTGCTTAAAAGGTATGAAAGAATTCTGACCAGCTTGCTTAACAAGCATGTCCCAGAATGTACTAAAATTATTTCACAGCATAAGAAGGTTCTATGGGTCATTTATGATACTAAAATGCTAAAAATGTAAGTCAGAAGGCTGAAAGAAAATGGCACCAGTCTAGAAGTAGTGATGACTGGGAACTGTATGTTCAAGCAAAAGATATTGTAGTCACACTCATTAAGAAATACAAGAAACAGCATTTCTATGAAAAATAATGGAACCAAAAACTTTTATTTCACACTGTAAATCTGTTACTCAACCAAACGAAGAGCATGAAAGTGCCTGATTTTGATTCAGACAAACTGCCTGAAGTATTGACTAACTACTTCTTCTGTAAGATATAGAATATTCAAGAAGGTCGTCTGAAACATAGCAGTGATAGCAACCAATATTGCTTTAACAGAGTTGCTCTGTCCAAACTCTCAACCTTTGCACCAGTTACCATTGATGACATCAAAATATTAGTCAAAAGATCCCCATCTAAACAATGCACATTTGATCCTATTCCAATGTGGTTGCTGAAGTGTGTGGATGTTCTTGTGACAATACTATGTAATATTGTCAATGCCTCTCTCTCAACAGGGGCAGTGCCATCTGCTGTGAAGAATGCTCCTGTTATACCTCAATTGAAAAAGTAATAATACCTTGATCCTAACAACTGAGGAACTACAGACCAATTTCAAACCTGTCAATAATATCAAAACTTTTGGAGAAATGTGTTGCAACTAGATTGAATCATTACAAAGATGAGTTCAACCTTAGAGAAATCAATCAGTCTGCTTCTAGGAAAGGTCACAGCACTGAAATTACAAAATTAGACTTAAAATTATAAGTGATATGTTACTTGCCTGTGACAAAGACCAGTGTACTTTTCTGGTAATGGTAGATCTTTCAGCTGTGTTTGACACAGTAAACCACACAATCTTTCTGTGGTAATGCCCTGAACTGGATAAATCATACTTACATGACAGAACTCAATCTGTTATGGTTGATGGCAAGCTGTCTGGAAAAATAGTGAGGGACTTTGATGTACCTCAAGGCTCTGTGCTAGGACCACACCTCTACTCAGATTTCACACAACCTCTTGGTGATCTGATCAGGCATTATGACATTGTACTATCTTTCTATGCAGGTGACTCATAAAATTACATTCATTTCAATCCCAATTCAAATGTGGATGCCAAGGAGGCAGTCAGGAAAATGGAATTGTGTTGTGTGAAAGTCAGAAACTGGAAGAGTAGCAATCAAGTGAAGCTAAATGAAGAAAAAACATAAGTTATGATCTTTGGGAAACCCTCTGATCTGAAAAAAGCTGAACAGAAGATCCATATGTATTTTAGATTCTAGGAATATACCTTCGCTTGTGGCCACAAATATTAGTGTGGACCTAAATTTTGAACTGAAACGCCAGAAACAGGTTAACAAAATGGTGTCCAGCGTTTGGTATCATCTTTCTAACATCTTGAGAGTAAGAAAATATTTCACAAGAGGCCACAAAAACACTTGCCCATGGCTTTATTATGTCAAAATGGGATGCATACAATAATATTTTAGCCATCATTCCAAGCTCTCAAATTCAAAAACTGCAAAAGATGCAAAAAGCAACAGAAAAACTTGTACAAGCTCTAAAATTTGACAATGCAACAAAAAAATGAAAAAAATGAAAAGAGCTGCATTGGATCAATATTCCTCACTGTATTGAATATAGACTATTACTCCTTATCCACAAATCAGTACAGGGACAAGGTCCAAAGTACCTTAACAATCTGCTAGACCTATGCACATCCCATTAACCATCTTGCTTGGCAAAAGATGGGGGAGCATTAACACTGAAAGTTCCCAGAACAAAGTACATAAAATATGGAGACCGCACCCTTGCAGTTATTGCCTCTCTATATTGGAACAAACTTCCAGGATATATTAGAAATATCCAGAACTTAGAAAATTATAAGAGACATTTGAAAACATACTTATTTTCAGAGGCCTATGTGGGTACATAAGAGTGAAATTTAAACTTTGCCACTGCATTGTTAACACTACATCTTAGTAATGGTATCAGGAAAATATTTAGGAAAACTGCATGACATTATCCTGTGTTTAAGGTCAGTGCAAGCTAAAATGTTGTTCTTAGCTGTTAATTCATTTAGACATTATAGGTCATATAAACCAATAAAAAACCCACAGAATTGTGTAATGTTGGAATGTTCTTTTGGAATCACATCCTTGGACCTTCATTGGTTACTATATATACAGTTAACCTCAGTGATATAAAAATTACAGTACTTGCTTCCATTTCTATGGAGAGGATTCTTTTTGTACCTAACATTGTTTTTTTGTATTTTTTTTATTTTTGTCATGAACAATATAACATATATACATAGGATTTTGACACATCATAATCAACAAAATAGTTAATACAAAGTAAAATAATAGTACAAACATAGGTGTAAGTCATCACTGATATTTTTTTTTAAGAAAAGAAAAAAAAAAGAAAATACCTGGAGTCAGGGTGCACACTGTTTATACAAAAAGGTTTTCCCACAGTTCCCATTTTGCATTAAACTTTCCTTCTGTTTGGTTCAATACTGATAGACATTTTTGTTCATTGAATTTATGTTCACACTTTTTTGGAGAAAATATATGTTTAGTTTATAGTGGTTTTTGGCACACAAAAATATGTATTGTCTAGATATTAATAGTAGAAAATTTAGGGGCCAAAAATGTTGATCATATTGTTCATAACCTAGTATTTTTCTAGTGTCGGTTAAATCTGTTTGAATGAACAATCTACTTTTAATCCATTGTACTATGTTATTCCACAGACTTATTACTTGAGGGCATTGTACAAATAAGTGAACAGTTGTTTCTGGGTATTCTTTACACAGCCTACATAAATTTGTGTCACTTACTTTGATTTTGAAAAGATAGTCATTAGTATCTAAGATATTGTACAATATTTTGTATTGGAACCATCTTAAGTAGTTGTCGGTTACTATTTTAAGACTGCCCTTAAACAGAGCCCTCCAAGTATCATCATTTGCCTCCAAGTTGAGCTTTTTTTCCCCATACTCGTTTACAGCTGGAGTCTTGTGTTTCCAAATCGGTCAATATTTTGTAGAAGTCTTTACTAGCAATGTTCAAAATAAATAGAGGTTTTAAGTGAAAAGGAATGTTTGGTCTTTGATATGAAAATTTTGAGTTCGTCTGGTATGTTTTTATAAATTTTTTGTGCAAATTTTTGTCCTCTGATAGTCAAATATGTTGCTTGAAAAGTTGTACTTGCTATTTAATTCTGTTTGGGAAATTAACGACCCATCCTCGTGCAGAATATCTCCCACAAGTCATATTCCTTTGTTGTACCAAGAGGCTAGGAAAAAGGGGTATTTTGACAATTGGTAGGTGTGCCATATAAAAGACTGTGAAATATCTTTGGTTGATTCTTTTAGGAGAAGTCTTTCTAATATTCAGATACAATTAGTCAAAAATTGTTTCGATGTACCTGTGGTTTAAATGGAAAGCTACCGCCCATTAAAGTTATATTACTTAATTTGTAGCCTGAATCAAGTAGCAGAGGTTTGCATCTGGATGCATCTGTTTGGTGTATAACATTTTGTATCCAATTTAATTTCAATGCTTTTTCAAAGTTAAAAATGTTTGTCATTTTCAGACCCCCATTTAAATGGTCTCCACAGATAATGTTTCTTGCAACCTTATCAGGTTTGTTATTCCATAAAAACAGAAACATTAAACTATTGATTTCTTGTAGGACAGTGGGTGGGGCAGGAACACTTGTTAATTTTGAAAGAAACATTGTTTTTATCAGTGTGATCCTGCCAAAGGGTGTCAGATATCTGTACTTCCATTTTCCCATCTCATTTCTAACTTTTTCCAGTGTTCTTGTATAATTTATATTTGAAATTTCTTTTAAATTTGTGGAAAAATTTAACCCTAGCATTGTGAATTCATGACTGCCCCATTGCAGATTATACCTAACATTCAATTTTTCTTTAGAGTAACATTTTCTGCCAATCCATATGACTTTAGTTTTCTCCATATTCATTTTCAGTCCTGAAAAGTTTCCAAAGATTTCTAACATATTTAGAGCTGCCTCTAGGGATGTTGTGAGCCATCAAGAATAAGGGTGGTGTCATCTGCAAACTGAGTTGTTTTTATGCTGTTATCTTTTATGTTTAAGCCTAGTATTTTTGGATCTAGTTTGATTGGAATAGACAGAATTTCTGCTCCCATTAAAAACAGATATGGTCCTGAGGGATCCACTTGTCTGCATCCTTTTTCAATTGGAATTTCTTCAGACAGGAAACCACATTACAATATATAAGATTTTATGTCCTTATTAAAAGTTTTACCCATTTTATAAAATTTTTACTTAGGCCAAATTTGACTAGAATATTATATAAAACGTTCCAAGAAATTGAATCGAAAGCTTTTTCAAAGTCAATTAATAATAAAAGCCCATTTTTATTTTCCCTTTCAGCATGAAACATTGTATCATATATTAACCTGGTACTATCGCTCATATGACTCCCTGGAACAAAACCTGTTTGTGATTTTGAAATAATTTGGTCCAAATTTCGTTTTAGTCTATCTGCTATCAACAGAGAAACAGAGAAATTGGCCTCCAATTCTTTAATAGGGTTCTATCCTTGTTGCCTTTTAGCAGACAGACAATTATGCATTGACGCAGAGGCACTGGCATTTTGCCTTTTTCAAAGCAGAAATTTATAGCATTAAGAATATAGTATTTCAGGCTTCCCCAGAATACTTTCAAAAATTCAACAGTTATGCCATCTATTCCCGGTGTTTTATTATGTTTCATTTTTTAGGATTGAGTTCATTTCTCTAAGTTGAATGTGATGTCCTAGGTCACCGTCTGTAATATGTGGAAGTGTTATATTTTTCAGATGATCGGAAATTTCTGCGTTGAGGTACTTATCTTATATTTAAAACCAAGATAAGTACCTAACATTGAGAGTTGCATTGAGAAACAATTACTTTCACATGAAACAAGTGTGTTTCAGATGTTGTAAATTGTTTGTCATACAACATACTCATACTAGATGATGACAAATTAGAAATTTTCCTAACTGACTCTCAGGCTCTGCTAACTAATAGAGCAAACAAGTTACAATATACCTTCCTTTCAGGGATAACCTTGTAAAATACAGTCTTTTAAATAATAAACTCACAATTAATAATTTTATTACAAAAGCTAAAGTGTCAAAGAATCAATCAGCTACATTTTGCAAAAGACTAGTTTCCAGAGTATGGAAACATATCACGTATGATACAACCAGTACTCTTCATTATAACTTCTGGGCCTGACCAATCAGAAAGTCTTTTCTATGTTACGTCTCAAACATCACTGAAAATAATTGAAAATGCCAAACATTTAGTTGTACATGCTGTCACTGAAACCATACTTTATGGCCATATCACACCTGTACCCAGACAGATATTCATTTCTTCCAATTTTTTCTGGAGATATAAGTGTTGGCAGAATGGAAGTTTTTTGCCAATTTGGGAATTTATATGCTCTGTAGGTGTATGTTTGAAGAAATAGGATGGGATTGTATGTGATTGGTTGGTTTATAAATGCGTTGATAGAGTGGGTGTTTGATGATCATGAAATGATATGTATATGTTCTGTCAGTTTATGTATTGGTATGCTGGAATTATGTTGATGGGATGGGTATTTAATGACATTAAAATGGAATTGTATGTGATCTATAGGGTTATGTAGTCGTGGAGAACCTTTTCCAAGACAATGAAATGAAATTACTGGAAGAGTGCAGAGAAGACATTGCTAATTTAGTGGATGAGCTGGCAAACAAACTACACAAAGCTGGCAAAATCACATGTATGTGGAAATGTGGCATTCATATTAATGTATTTATGTATGTACTTTGCTGAAAATACAGTGACCTTCTTTCTATTTGTATGATACACAATAGTAATTAAATTATTATATATGATAACATGACACTAAAGGATGAAACAACTTTGTTTTATTGTGAAATTTGTTAGATAAAAATATTTATAGAATATTTTGTCATAGTTAATAAAAACCATTGCTTCACCTCTGTGGTTTATGACCTTGTATTATGGTAAAAATATTTGTATATACCATAATATGTTGGGTGTTATTCCTTTATTATGTGTTTAATATACTCTTAATAATTTGGTACAAAAAGCATTAAAATAATTATTAAGTTATCATTCAACATAAATGGCATTCTATGTTCTATTTGTGTTACAGCATTGTACAAGGAGTATGGGCTTTTCCAGCGACTCTCTCAGATTGAAAAGGAATTTCCAGGTGCCAATATAGTGCTTCACAAGCTTAGCCAACTTCCAAAGGTAAAGCAGACAATTGACACCATATCAGAAATTTATAGCAATAATTAAATCTTTTTACTGATCTACCTACTATTTCAAATTATTCATTTAAAGAAATTCAATTATACTCTATCAAATTGATGTGATTTGTAGGGTTTCAGAAAGCTCTTGTCACATGAGAAGCTGTTGAACATAGCAGAGCAGCTTCTTGGGACGGCTGATATCAGTGGTAACCCTGTGTGGAACCTCAGGACCAAGACACCAAAAAACATGCCCACAACAGTGCCCTGGCATCAAGGTAATCTGTTCACCTAATCAGAAAAATACTTACTAGAGAATATAAATTACAAAGTTGTACAGTGCCTTTCATATGAAGTTAATTACATCTCGGGCTGTAAATAGAAAGACTATTGTGTACGGTTAGAAAATTAGAAAGACTATTATGTACAGTTGATAAGTTCTACAAAGAATTGTACATCTCTGCCTGTGAATATACATATCCTGTTGTTCTAATAAACCCTTCAGTACATTCCTACAAATCCAGATAGTACTGGGACAATTGGCCCACTAAATAAAGGAATATATCTAAGTATATGTCTAAGTCAGACTGGCGGAAAACCAAAAACATAAATAAAAATCACTTGGTGAAACATGATATCTTTGATTTAAATATTCAACACAATGAAGTTTATAAAGTACTGTAAACTAAGGAAATAAAAAATAGAACAAGAGCAGTCGGAGAGCGCATAACTCCACCAAGGCAGATAATAATAAGTAAATCTGGATTTTTTTTGTATCCAGATGGTAATCCAGATCACTCTCAAAATTTAATGGGATCTAAGTTGCATCAATATCCATCTTCTGATTTTCACGATGATCCAACCAGTAGCATTTGTTTAATCCTGCTGACAAACAAATGGACAAACAGTAAAAAAAATAGAACCTTCGTGACAGAGGTAATAAAACTGATTAAAAACTGAGATTGTAGCAATTAAAAAAGATGCAGATACTATGACCCATATAAATGTTTCTGAGAAATTTTTAGTAATGAAATTGCTATATGATAATTCACTGAATGCTAAGAGTTATGTTTAATTAAACATCACAGTCACTGCATTGTTTAATGGTATATCACAATGGGAAAAATGTTTATGTCCAAAAGGAAACCAATCACAAAAGTCAATCTAGTGTCTGATGTGGAAAACAATTAAGCTTTTGATCAAAGGGAGTATTTTGCTCAAATGCTTTACTACTACTGTAGTAAAAGTAGGTAAAGTCTATGGAAAAAGCGCCCTTAAAGCATTTCAACTTAAGAATAATGGTGGTATTTAAGAGAAAAAAAACTACAGTTGGACAGATTCATCACAATTTCCTTATTCTCTGGACTTTGTGACGGCCTACCATAGTACAATATACATAGTACAATATTCATGTAATATCATGTCAAAACTACAATTATTTTGATAGAATTCAAATGTTTAAATTTTAGGGGCACTTTTACTTAACCGGTATGGGATCTGCCATATTTGATTATTACAGGAAATGGTCAAGGAAATATGAAATTGAATTAACAGAGTTATAAATGGGGGTAAGGCCCCAACCCCCATAATAGTATTCCTGTGTATTACAATAAAAATAAAAGGATGGGATTGCTAAAAACGTTAAATTATATTATAGCCCAAATCTCGCACCGGTTAAGTAAAAACTAGCCAAATTTTATATCATCACTTAAATAATAAAGTGTGGAAAGAATTCAAATAATGTGATAGTTTAATCATTTCCATGCTGCCATTTGCCGATGTAAAACTGATTTCTGGAATAACTTATTTTCCAGACAATGGTTATTTCAGCAATGATGTCTATGGTGAGCTGATTGTAACTGGCTGGATTCCTTTCTTGGATGCCACCGAGTCTAATGGCTGTATGCAGGTATATAAGGGGAACCATTCTGTTTAATATTAAGATGTGATACATTAAGTGGAAACCCTGTTGGTGTCTTTTAATAATCTTTTTGCACATTCATTCCCGTTTTAGGATTGTTTAGACTACTTTTGTTCCCTGTGACTGTTTTAATCTGCAATATAACCCAGACCAGTGTCTCTTCTATTGTGTCAACTCTCCATTATTATTGCATAATGGATAGTTAATACTACTTTATTTTCTAAAAATGGAATGTGGTTTACTTTAGTAGGCAGTCTGTCTAGAACAAAATAGAGCTTGCCAGTCATCTTCAGAACAATGCATTCAACATTGAATTGATTTCACAACCTTTTCCATGTTAATTACTTTAGTGGGTACATTTATTAAGTCTTATTAATTCTGCATATAATTCAGAATGCGTGGAAAAATACTACTTGGTAAAATACCTCCTGACAAATAGAAAACAAGGAATTTAATTTCAAAACTAGATTTTGTAAATTCTTTGCATTTTCTTCACAATATGACTTTACAAGAACCCTCCATGTTATTGAATTGTAAGAGTAGCTACCCTTTCAGATATTTCTATTTTTGATATTTCTAATCTTATGAAACCTGAAAAAAACCTCAACACAGAAAAACACAAGAAAATAAAACACAAAAAATAATCACTGTCTTAAATAAAAATAAATCAGTATAGTAACGCAAAAACACTTAGCACAAAAAATTATCCACATCATAAACATTGTCATATAAACAATATAATCCTTCTGGAAAGTGCTTTCCGTAATTCTCAGATCCCAATTTTAGCCATTATCACTATTCAGGGTTAAAGCTTGTAGTTCAGATTATGTTCACAACTCTCAAGCTTTATCCAAAAATTAAATTTATTTTCCGAAAACGGAAAACCAGTGATTGACATAGTGAAATAACATTGATTGTGTATTGAAATTATAAAGACCATAGAAATAACTTATTGAAAGGCACGTATGATATTCACACCAAAGCAAACCTTGCAAAGATTGCAACCATATATAGACCATGCCATATAGAAGCCAAATTAAAGGGTTGTTTTAATTATTTTATGCAGATTTGAGTATCATTTCGTTTAACTTCTTACCGTCTTACCAATTTTCATATTTTAATCAAATTCACACAACTATACATATGTACATGTACATATTCCGGGCTCTACTTGATTCTCTAATCCAATCTAACTAATCAACCAATTTCCAAGCGCAGGTAACTCTGTACGTTAAAGTAAGAAAAGAATGAACAAAGAGCAATAGTTCACGAATATTGCAGGTTAGTAAGCCAGGTTGTAGGTATGAAATAGGGGAAGATACCAGGTGGGGAAGCCTGAACTAAAGGGATATATATATTTTGATGCTCTAAAAATGATATAACTGAGGGACTGGTTCTAATCTGAAAAGAAACAGCATGGCTGACAGTGAATCTTAGTAATTGCCATGTACATTCAACAACTCATCATGAGTGATCTCAGTAGTCATATGTCAAAAAGGTAAAGTTTCAACAAAGAAAAATTTCAACAAATCAGCAAACAAGGCAAGTTCAAATCCCAAAGCACAGAGCAGGTGGGAGAAATGCTGTCAAATTATCGGGGAAGAAAGTGATGTACATACCATTACACATACTGGACACCTTTTAATAGCAGATCAACTATACTTGAACTAGGAGTCGGCAAAAGGGAATCAGGGAATCCAGTACTATATGGAGAATGCCACAACCACCTGGGATGAAATCAAACTTGAAGGATTCAGAAGATTTAATTTAAAATTCAAATTCACAGAACTCAAACAGTCTGAGATCATATTTACAGCCTCGCCCCAGACATGCTGTTTCTACGACCTATCTTGCAGTGGGAAAAAGTTTATCCAGGCTGTAATCTCAGAAACTTTAAGGTGTAGGAAATTGATACTTGGTAGAGACATTGGTTAGGGGGTGTAGGTGTGCAACGTCATGGCGTGACCTTGATTTAACCTTTGACCTTGCTGTAGTGAACTTGATATTGAACATCTTTTCCGGACTGTATCTCAGAAACCATAAGGTGTAGGAAGTTGATACTTGGTAGGGATATTGGTTAGGGGATGTAGGTGTGCAACGTTATAGTGTGACCTTGATTTGACCTTTGACCTTGCTGTAGTGAACTTGACCTATAAAATCTTATGAGTGATCTCTTATCCAGGCTATATCTCAGAAACCATAAGGTTTAGGAAGTTATTATTTGGTAGGGACATTGGCTGGCGGTTGTAGGCATGCAACATCATGGTGTAACCTTGATTTGATATTTGATCTTGCAATAGTGACCTTGAACTTTGAAATTTTGTCCGGCCAATATCTCTGAAACTGTAAAGTGTAGGAAGTTTATACGACTTAGGGACATTGGGTAGTGGTGTAGGTGTGCAACATCATGGTGTGATCTTGATTTGACCTTGTTCTACTGCCATTTGTTTTAAAATCTTGTCCAGGCTATTTCTTGGATTCCGTAAGGTGTAGAAGGTTGACACTTTGTAGGGACATTGGTTAGGGGGTGTAGGTGTGCATCATGGTATGGCCTTTAACGTTGGCCCTGCCAAAATGTGTTCACCTGCCATATTTGAGACATGTTTGAGACATGTTACAAAGATAAATGGATTGCTGCAACTGATTATAAAATGTACTTTTACATGATTGTGATATTTCCATTGACAGCTATTCTCCAATTAATAAATTTTATAGCTTCTACATTTTCAGATTACTGATTAATGCTGTCATCTTGATATTGAATTGTTTTGTTTAAATACTTTATCTTAACATACATTTTCTCTACTTAAACATTATTTCGACCTTTATATAGCTGACACTGCTCTGAAAGTATCCCGATCTTTGTACTGTTTCACTACTTCTATATCTCATAGTGTTGAAAACTATTTTCCCAGGCTGTGGGGCACGGGAATCTCTGATGCTATTTTAATGCAATGTCTTGGATATACTTAATCGTAAGTCATATTGTCCTTACTTTTAGATGGCAGCAAGAGGGCATCGTTCTGGAAAAATTGCAACTCATCAGTGTTGCTATGGTAACACATGGTATGTCATTCTTGAAGACGAAGAAATGGAAAAAACACTGGGTTTGTATCATATTAGTTATGCTAGATTCCATTTCTCTCTTAAAGTATTTTGTTGTTTTTTTTTGTGTGTGTGTGCAGTTGTTTCTTTTATATTTCCATAGAAATCTCTGCAATCTGATTGCGTCCACTTATAGTTCCCTTTGAACATAAAACAGATTTTTATTCTTAGGTGGTGTCGAGGAGTAATTGATGTCTGATGCTTTAATAGTGGACTACTCTATAATAAACACATGCCTGACAATGTAGTGACAGCCAAGTGTTTATTTAACTGTTTAACTAAGTTGATGTTCTATTCTCTGGAAAATGGAAATACACTCTTCACTACAGTACTTTATTCACTGCAGGAGTCAACATGAAGGAAGATGTGGTGACCTGTCCTGTTCCATATGGTGGTGCACTACTGTTCAACAATGCCACCCCTCACAGAAGGTGACTTGATTTACATGTCATATCTGAGTGGTATTAACAGTGTTACAAGACTGGGGGAAAAGAGTGATTATATCTCTAATTTAAGGGTCTATATATGAGGTAGCATGGTATATGATAGAAATAACAATATTGGGCACAGGGGATACAATGGGTAGAGATACTATCAAGCTAATCTTTGGTAAAAGTAATGACATCAAACAGTAGGTATAAAACCACCACATTACCAGTTAGTAACAGTATCATCAGACACAGGGGTACACTCACAATAAATACATGCAGTAGTAACTTTATCCATGTGAGTGATAATGCCAGCAGATACCAGAGTCTGCTAACATTAAATATATGCAATTTATTCATTGTTAGTAACACTGATAATGTAATCAGAGATTCTGATTAGATGATTATATAATTAATTTTTTTGAAAGTCTGAATAACTTATCTGGAGACATCCGCTGGAGTGCAGACCTTAGATGGCAGAAGTCTTCCTCTCCAGCTGGACTTTATGGCCTGAAGGATCCCATCAAACTGAGATCAGCATCCATTCCAAACCTGGAGATAGACTGGGAACCGTTTGATGCAGAGGACCGGAGTAAGAAGCAGAGGGAATGCTTAGGAATGGTATATTTACAGGCTTAGGCTTTTATTCATTTAAATTTCTGAACTATAAAATTGAATATGATGCTATTTTAAGCTTACGACTGGTTTGGTGTTTTATATTAAATTTGATCTTAAACCAGAGGATAATGCTCAATTGTCTTAAAGTATTTTAAAAGGTTTCAATCACTTTTCAATATATAAATTGTGATACTTTTTCTATATATGGTTTAAAACAAATTAGATGTTATATTGTTATTTAACCACGTTGTCACAGGATTTCTGACTTGTACCTTAACCCACCTTGAATACTTAGGTGGCTTATCAGTTAAAGGTAATGGGAGTGACTACTGTGTAAAACTCTTTGATTTCAATACACTGCATAGGTACACCTTGACCCCCCAAATTAAATGAATCTTACTAAAAGGCCATTTCAGTTAACACCTATTCTCTTCTCCAGTTAGGACATCCAATTAAAAAATAAGCCTTTGATTTTAGATGAATTGACGTTTATGTCTATCCGAGTGGGCTCTACATATTATTCTTTTTTTCTATTTGGCACATATTTTTGAATTTGAATCCAAAAATAGTTAATCATTAAAAAGTAGATATTTCAATAATACTACCTAGATTGTCGAGCATATTAATTGCATTCACAAAACCTACAACAAATATGTAACACATCTACCACAGCTAGTACAGAAATCTCTCTTTGTTTACCTTTTGCCTTTATCTTTGGAAATAATTCAGTTTTACAATGTGTTTATAACAAGTTTTTAAATTTATTTATTTATTTACATAGTGTTTTACTTTATGCCTAGTTCTTTTGTATCATTTATATTGTGGTCGGTAGTTGGCAAGAAGGACAAAACCAGTACATACAGTTAGTCAAGGTTCTGTAATGTAAACTACCGACCAACAGTAAGCAACTACCAAATTTTCCCACTGGTCAGGTTGGTGTTCAAACTCCGATCTCAGAGGTAATGGTGAATAGTAAGTTTTTGTAATGATTGCCTATTTAATGAAATTATCAAGAAACAATTTCACGAATAGCAGATGAGTTGCCTATTTGACAAAGCATACACACACATATATATACATATTTGTTTATAGTTACAGTTCATTTATAGCAAGATTTTAGAGACTGGTTTCAGGATGGTATTCAGCTGTGTACCTTTTCATGAAACTAAAGTTAAAACTTAAATCTGACACTTGTTTTATCTTAGAACCTATTCGTTATAAGGGCCCAGGCATACAGTTGTATCAATATATTTATTTCACTTTATCTGTTTAGTGTTTGGTCTGTTTAGGATCCCGCTGATGAATTTGACACCACTTTGCCGGGACCATGGATGAAGAAGTGGGAGATCGTGCACATGAATCAGCACACAGAAGCTTTGCGTGAGGATGAGGCAGACTTGGGCATGCCCTGAATGTCCTGAATGTTGTCGATATCATGCCTGTTCCACACTGACAATTGAGAGAATGAATGAGTCAAGATGTGCTTGTTTACATATTAATTAAGTTGATCTATTGAGTTTGTTTTCATAAATCTATTATTTATGTATATAGCTCTTTAACAATGTACATAAAAGGAGGGTTTGGGATAAACAGCTTCCACCAAACCTCATTGCATGTGTGTTGCCAAAAAACAGTATGCTATTTTTAAATCTACAGAATCACTTCCCCAAATTGTGTCAGCTGTATCACTATAAATTCAGTTTCGCATGTTTCACGGATTAAATTTGGTTTTTAGCAAACTGTTGAAATCAAGATGTTATATCTGTCATTTTCCAATATATATTTTATCAAGTGTGAAGGCTTCTGAATAAAATACGGTATGGTTTAGTTTTAACATAAAGCATTTTAAAGTAACTTATACAGGGTCATGTGTTTTATTATACAATTTTTCAGGATCGGTTTTGGTGTTGGTTTTTTTTCAGAATTTCTATATATTTTCTCAATGAAAGTCTTAGATATCTCTATTATCTGTGATTCGAAAGGATCTAAAATAAAAACTTATCACTAGCTAGGAAGAAAAACTGTCACAATTATCATGGATTTTGCCACAATATGTTAAGTGGCGAAAGTTGAAGGTTCTAGCTATAATAATTTTGATTTATCTTCAGATTTAAGCCATTGGATCTATTACCTAAAAGGAATTTGAATTTGACTGGCGAGTGATGTAATTGTTGATCTGTCAGTATATTGTAACTACTTAGTTCTTTCTTAGATGTTGCCATTAAACTTTTGTTTTTGTTTAAATTGAAGTCTACAGTAACAATAAAAATAAGTGTTGGGGCATCTTTCCTTTCTCTGTGTCACTAATTTCAGATTTATATGAGGTCCCCCAAACATAATTATAGTATCACCTAGCTATGTTTATCTCAAGTACATAATAGCAAGCTCATTCATCTTAAAAACAACAATGCCCTGCTCCCTCGATCCCCTCCTGCCACCGCCTTCAACCACAACATGACAAATAAAACATGACAAATAAAACACATTTACAAAACCATAATAACCCTACAGAAATATATGATAATGACCGAGTATAACAGGCCAGTATACCCTGTCCCAGAACAGCCACAAGCCCCCCCCCCCCCCTCCCTCCCACCCCAGATATACTTTGGTCTAGGCCATTTTACAACCTAATGGCTATCCTGGGCTATATCAAAGTATGCTCTCCTGTCCTGACTATATATTAGATTGGGACAGATTGCCTCCCACAGTACATTTTGTATTAGCCCACAGGTTGTATATGTACCTGCCAAGTTATTTATCAAACTGATGACTTTGATAACCTTTTACAGTGACTAATAAAACAAAGACTTAACACTCAGGACCCGACCATGAACCACGGGTAAGCTAATTTACATTACACAAGACCACAGTAATGTTGCATGAAGTAATGAGGCCTCAGTGACAGGCTGGTTTGCAAGTTTGACAACTGTGAGATCAATTCTCATGCGTGTTTTGGTGGTCAAAGTTAACGTCTGGTGACTTACTGAAGATGAGGTGCCCCTGGTGGAATTTTTCGAGAGATATGAACTCATTTATAGCAAGCACTTTATGGATTACAAGGATTCCTTGAAGAGTGAGGCCCTGGGATCATTTCTGTTAAACCTATGGGGTGAACAAGGATGTTTACAAGAGGTGGCCCCAGTCCCAGAAGACTATCTATAGAAAGCTAATGCCCCTGTTCCACCACAAGACTAAGACTCCCGATTAAGAGGTTTTGGGGATCGGATTCAGAGCCCTGAACAGTCTGTTTGAGTCTGGATCTGTTGTGGTCTATATAAATATCAAACATGTTTGATATTTTTCGCGACTGTAACTGACCCACTTTCGCCCTTACCCACAAATTCCCCAGTCTCAGGCTTCTTGAGGCCTCCTCAGACCCAAATTTACAGAATCCTATGTTGTCTGAGGCGTCCTGCGACTCTTATGCCCAGGACTCTTGGTCCCAGGAGGCCAGGACTTAGTCCAAGACCTCAACAAAAATCGCCCATTGCTGTCTAATGCCCCTGTTCCACCAAAGGACTAAGCCCCGATCCTGTCCGCGACCCTTAATCGTGGACAATCGGTGAAAAAAAGGTAAAATGGGCGGGAATACTGAGTCGGTATCAAAGCCTGGGATTAAGTTCAGATCAGCCTCAGGAAGCCTGAGGAGGCCCCAGGTGGCCCCACACAGTCCCCGACTGTTCTGCGACTAAGAACCAATTAAGCCATTTTTCAGGTCGGTTTGAGCCACGATCTTGTCGCAGACATACCGACTGGGTCCCAGGATGCCTCAGGACTCCTGGGACTAAGCCCCAACTAACCCCTGATTAAATCCTAGCTTCCTCAGGCGTCCTGAGGCCTCCTCAGTGTTCCTCAGACTACGATGGCTGATTCTTGTTTTGCAAGAAAACTGCATTCTCTGGGTATATATATAAATCCTGGGATGTAATTATCATTACTTTTCTAGGAACACAGCAGGATGCCACCTTTCAATAGAAGACAGCTTCAGCAAAAATTTATGGCTTTTTTAGTTTTTATTCAGCTACATATAATGATGTATTTGCTATTTCTACGTCGACCACAGCAACCACCACCAGCAGCAGCACCTCCACCACCACCAGCCATACAGAGACCTAGAAGAAGGCACAGCATGTGGGTCAGGCCAGGCTACTACAGAGAGAGGAGAGGGGGCCTACCACAACATTATGGCTGAACTGTATGCCACAGACATTCCAGGATTCACCAATTTTATGAGGATGACCCCAGAATTCTTTGAAATGATAAAGACCAGACTGGAACCATGTCTAGCCAGGCAGGCCACCAACTACACAGCTCCAATCAGTGTTGGGGAAAAGTTAGCCCTCACTATCAGATATCTGGCCACCCGAGAGTCATACACATCATTATCCTGTCAGTTCAGGGTTGGCAGATCCACCATTTCCAAGTTTCTACCAGAGGTCTGCAGGGCCATCCAGGATGAGTTCACCAGAGAGTACCTCAGATGTCCTACTACTCCAGATGAGTGGAAAGAACTGGAAACAGAATTCAGGATCAGGTGGAACGTTCCACATGCCCTGGGAGCCCTTGATGGCAAGCATGCGGCCCTGAAGAAACCCAAGAATTCTGGAGCCCTGTACCACAACTATAAGGGATTCTTTTCAATAGTAATGTTGGCCTTGGTTGATGGAAAGTACAAGTTCAGATGGGTGGATGTGGGTACAGCTGGATCTTGCTCAGATGGCCAGATATTTAATACCTGTCACCTGAAGAGGAAGATTGCTGATGGCAGCATAGGCTTCCCTAACCCAGCACCTATAACCCAGGGTGGTCGAGATGTCCCCTACTTCATCCTAGCAGATGATGCGTTTGCCCTGAAGACCTGGCTAATATGAAACCCTATGGCAGAAGGATGTTAACCAGAGAGGAAAGGATTGCCAACTACAGAACATCAAGGGGCAGGAGAGTTGTTGAGAATGTTTTTGGCATCCTGGTTTCAAGATTTAGAGTCATGATGACTACTATTGAACTACCCCCAGAAACAGTCAGGGATGTGGTCTTGACCTGTGTGGTTCTGCCCAACATACTGAGAAGCCAGTATCAAGGTCAACATGGTGGTCAACAACCTGGTGGTGATGATGATGTGCCTGGTGATGGTCGGTTGATTGGTGGTGCTGCTGATTGTGGTCACGACAGAAACCCTGCCAGAGAAGCCAAAAGACTGAGGGATTACCTCAAGGACTACTTCAATAATGAGGGAGCAGTGGCCTGGCAAGATGGCAGAATATAACTGCTACTGCAGTAACCAGTCCTTTTCAGGACTACCAAATATTCCAAAAACAATTAATCAGCTGTGCTTGTTCCAAATAACCATTACCAAACATAAGTCACCCAACCAACAAACAGACAAACCCAATGTCCAACATAAGTCCCACAAATAACAGACAAATGCAATGCCAAACATAAGTCCCCCAACAAAGAAACAGACAAACCCATTGCCCAACATAACTTGCTAAATGGAATAAATATTGCAGACATTTTGAAAGCTACACCCTATTTTGAGTTAAATTTTTCTTGTCTTCTGGAAAAATAACTGAAACTAAAAGTTTTTCCTTTATTGCAAATCTCAAAATAATTTTTTTTCGACTACTTCAAGAAAATTTAGAAAATATAACCACCCAAGTGGTTCTCTTTAGAGTATGGTTTATCTGTCTGTTGGTTGTGGGGAGTTATGTTTGCAAATTGGTTTGTCAGTCCGTTGGTTGCGGTTATGTTTGGTATTTGGTTTGTCTGTTTGTTGGTTGGTGGCTATGTGATAGCATAATATCTTTAACTCTAGGGATGGTGTCAGTGTTGGACTTTTTTATTACAGATTTAAACCAATCCCATGGATTTTAAGCTACAAATGGGCAGATTATTGGCCATATTTGGAGTTCATTTATCTAATTTTTTTCTATGTGGCCTTCTGTTGTTATGTGTATTACCATGGGTTATTTGTTTCATGTTTGGGGTGGTGTGGGTGTTGGGCTTTTTTTGTGTTGTGATAAGTATTTGTACTGAACTGTTATGTTTTGGGAGGGGAATTTGAACAACATGCAGCTATTATTGTTTTTGGAATATTTAGGTGGCCCTGAAAAGGGCCTATGAGGGGTACGAGACCCACCCGGACTGGCTGGCTACTGAGGAGGCTGCTGCTGTTGAGGCGGTGTTGTGGTGGTGATGGTGTAGAGCTGCTGCTGTGGCTGCTAAGGCTGCTCAATGATCTGTGTTGTTAGATCTGGTAGCTGGCTTAGTATTCCACTTAAGTTGTGTCTGCTGCCCTCATCCTGTACTGTGACCACTGATGGAGGGTTTCCAAAGCCAATGGGGCTGGGTGTGTAGTAGACGTAACTGCTGGAACTGCTGCCTGCTGCTGCCTGGGTGGAACTAGATGCCTGTTGAGTGGTTGTTGGCAGTATCCCGACCCTCTGTGACTCTTTGGTAATAGTGGCTGATCTCTTGGGTAGTACTTGACGTCTATGAGTGTTCTTTACTGCTTCAATGTCTCCCTGTCCTGCCCTTGAGGTCCTCAAACTCCTCTTGGGTCATCTTTTCAGCCTCTGATGCCACGTAGTCAAAAAAGGGCTGCCTGTCTGACTTCTGCTGCAGGAAACCTGAGATCAGTGTCCTCATCTGGTCAAAGTGCTTGAGTATCTTGGAATCTGTAGAAACTAGTGTAGATGTAAGTATTGGTTGACTTCTACTCTCCCTCAGGACACTGGACTCAAGATGTTCTGTATCAGTAGTAGATCCACAAGATTCTTCATGCCTGCTGGTGTTGGGACTGGCCTCGAACCCAGAGCTCCTGTTGGCCCCCTTGTGTCTGATGTGGGTCTTAAGGAAACCCCTCTGCAGGTAGACCCAGGACTGTCTCTTGGTCATCTCCCTTGGGGCTTGGCCAGACTGTCGCTTGGAGAGCTTGCCATAATGAGTTCTCTGTGACTCAAACCACCTTCTGACATCAAAAGGCTGGAGCTTCAGTTCTGCAGAGATTTCTGCCCAGAGAGCCTCCTTCCTATGTTTGTCGTGGAAATGTCCATGCTCCTTGTCGTACAGCTCTGGGTGCTCCTTCACAAACTCTACAATGGCATTTTCTTGGCTGTCAGTGAATGTAGCACAAACCCTGGCTCTCTTGGGTGCTGAGTGGCACTCTGATTCTTCCTCACACCTCTCATCTTCTTCGCAAGCTTCCTCAGTAACTTGTAAACCTTCCTCTGTATCCTCTATCCTCTCTTCTGTCTGTTCTATCCCCTCCTCTGTCCTCTCCTCTGTCCTTTCCTCTGTCCTCTCCTCCAACTCTCCGCCTTCCTTCTCCCTCTCCTCTTGCCTCTCCTCCATCTTCATCTTTCTTCTCCTTCCTCCTTTCTCTTTCCTCATAACTCCAGTGAATGTCACAAAAAAAGTAAAAAAACTGAAATGTGTCGCCTAACTGTTAAATTTGCCCTAAGCTCAAGTAAAATGTAAAAAAACTGAAAACTCCTAGCAGTAAGTGACACACGTCTCTCAGTAGCCAACCAGTATAAACACAGAAAGCATGTGCGCAGTCGCTTATATAGTCCCAGACCCCCCATTGCCTCTTTTTGGTTTCAAGCGTGCGGAAAAGAGTCGGTACTTAATTGGTACTTAGTCCCAGGCCACCTGGGGCGTCCGCAGACTAAATTTGTGTGGTCCCAGGTGGCCTGAGGAGGCCGGCTTGGATCAGTTTGGATCGGCTTCTCTTAGTCGGGGCTTAGTCCCAGACCCAGATTTCTTAGTCGCAGGACACCTGAGACGGTCTGAGGCTTCCTGGGACTAATGAAACCGATTCCTTTTCACACGCATGAAACTTCTAAGATCTGTTATGAGTCGGGGACTAACAACAGGCTTCCTGGGACTAAGCTAGGGACGCCTGGGACTAAGGGTCGCAGGAGGCCTGAGACAACATAGGACTGTGTAAATTTGGATCTGAGGAGGCCTGAGGAATCCTGAGACTGAACATTTTGTTGACGACGGGAAATAAGAATCGGTTTGGGTCGTGAGAAATATCAAACATGTTTGATACTACCAATCCATACAGAACGCCTGGGACTAAGCAAATATTTGAAACCGACTACAAAAAACCCCTTAATCGGGAAGCTTAGTCGTGTGGTGGAACACCCACATTAGGAAATCTTTTATTAGTCCCAAGAGGCCTGAGGAAGCCTGAGACCAGTCTGAGACACAGTCGGTATAGCCCCAACAGGATCAGGGTTGAAACCAATCACAAGCTTAATTGCTTCATAGTTGGGGAACGATTGTGACTTGTCTGAGGCTTCCTGAGAACGATCTGTGCTTGATCCCACACCTAGATCAAGATTCCATTTTCTTGCTCATTTTTCAGCTTTTTTTCACAGACTCTCAAGGATTAAGGGACTAATCTGGAATTAATCCTTTGGTGGAACAGGGGCATAGCACACACGAAAGAGGACATCTCACCAGTCGCCAGATCTGGGTCAGGGACAATTTAGGCTTTCTAAGGAACCATGTTGTAAGGCATGTGTTAGCCTAGGAAGCTTTTAACTCTCAGAGTCAGAGGCAACTGTTTCTAGGCTATGAAGTGGATCAGCAAGACGTAGCATGGAGCCAGTTGCAGGAAGAAATTATCTCAGCTACCATTATGCAACACTTCAACGAAGCTTATGGGGACTTCTAGTTTAAAAAGAATAGAATACAGCCACCAGGAGCACATCCTGCAACAGGTGAAGGTCACCACATTTGGCCAGACTGTAAGCTTTACAATACCCATTATATCACAGCAGGCCATGCACCAACAGCAACCACTACTTCAACAACCTTAGTCACAGCCCCTTTTCACCCGTCTGTGCAGCATATGTACCATATAACATATATGAAAGTGTGATCTGTACTTATTACAACTTTACTTTAAAGTTGTATGACACAGGTCTGTACACTCTAAATTTGTTTTTAGTGTGGATTGATCCATCAGATATGGTCATGTGATCACATTTATATATTCTCATATATTTTATCCAATACTAAGAGTAGAAAATGAGACGTTCTATGCATTTAAAATTTGGACTTCAAGTTTTACATTATATTATGATAGTAAATCTATAACAGTTATATGCTGGTCATGTTCAGTTGGAGGACAACCTAATCTAATAACGACTTCAGTGGTGCTTAATCTCCATCATCTGACAGACTTTAAGGGGCAACTATACATTAAGTTGAGTGAAGGAAGGTGAAGTAAAAGAGGGTAGTTTGCTACTTTTATTTACATGTTAGTACCTGCACCAAAATTGGCACCAATCTCAACTAATTGGGGGTATTACTGAAAAAAGACGTACGTGAAATCACAGAGACAGCCTAAGAGGTATTCTACAGATAAACCACAAAGCTGAGTTCCTTCAGCATCTATGGACCATAATATCTTGCAATGGAACCCCATTGTCAAATGCCAAGGTTGCACCAGACGTCCTAAAGTATGGAACCTGAAACCGATAGGGGAAGGCTGCCTATGGGTGAATGTAGGAGAATTCTTGAAGAAGGGCCTGGCCACAGAGCTCTTACTGGACAATCAAGTGATTTTTAACCAGGGAAATAGCACAAAATGATGAACGAAAAAATCTTGGAGTATTTTTGGTCCATTTGACCAATATGTAAGCTGCATCTCGACGTGAAATAATCTGACAAAGTGGGGCTAATATTTTAATTACAAAGAATGAAACAATGCAAAAAGAAGGGCATCTCTGTGTAGCGGGTGATCAAGAGATATTGACACAGTCGCAGGCCAGGACCAATTCAAAGAGAAAATGCTACAAGATTTGGGTAGTAGGCAAGCCAGCAGCCAATGAAGGCATACACATATCATATTGCAACTATTACGAGCTGTGCTGCAGTTTGACAGGGTTATTATGTACAAGGTGTTGAGAAAAGTTCAGGTTGTAACACAGTAAAACACTTTAAGCATATATATTAAAATATATTATAAGTTTGGGCAAGAACCTTTTCATTTACACACAATAAAATCTACTTTGTTAAAACTGTTAATTCTACACATAAAAGACATAAAAAGGCCCACAATACAGTAGATAATGAAACACAGTATTTGTGTGAGATAAGATAAGATAGGATAAGCACATGACTGGAATGGCAGTGTAGTGCGAAGGAAGAGGTACAATAACCTGTGAAAAGGTGTATGATAACTCTATAAGTGAGAGCATTGCTGCTGGGAGGAGGGTGGGTGTTTTCACATTCAAAGCAAAATTAAGAATGGCAAGAAGTTTTAATTTTGCACATGAAGCCAACTTTTTGGCGGGAGTTAGTGAATGGAAGAATTACTGCCAGTCCATGAATTATTAAATTGTTAAATACACACAGAAAGGGGGTCCTGGACTTCAACTGAACTGTTGTGACATGCACCAACCAGAACTGTCGCAGGCCAGGACCAATTCAAAGAGAAAATGCTACAAGATTTGGGTAGTAGGCAAGCCAGCAGCCAATGAAGGCATACACATATCATATTGCAACTATTACGAGCTGTGCTGCAGTTTGACAAGGTTATTATGTACAAGGTGTTGAGAAAAGTTCAGGTTGTAACACAGTAAAACACTTTAAGCATATATATTAAAATATATTATAAGTTTGGGCAAGAACCTTTTCATTTACACACAATAAAATCTACTTTGTTAAAACTGTTAATTCTACACATAAAAGACATAAAAAGGCCCAAACCCAAGCTAAAGTAGGAGTTTTTGAAAAGTTAGTGGTATTTTAGCTGAAGCTTGTGGGGTTGCTTTGATGTAGGTGTTGATGGCATCAGAAGCCCAGCCACCATGCAGCTTGAGATTTTGAATAGGAATTCCATTGTCCACAGCCCAGGACACTCCAGAACGCCGGAAACAGTGGAATCCATAGTGTGCAGGGTTGAGCTTCAGGGCTGTAAGAAGCCGTTTGAGTGTAGCAGATAGCATTGGTCATTGGTGCTGTGAGGATGGAGGAACCAGAGGGTGAAGGTATGATGAACAGGGGAGAGGAGGGGGAGGCAGGGGCATAGGAAAGGAGGGCTTTGAGGGCAGCCACAGGGCAAATGGGGGAGGAAGGGAGGGCTGGAATTTGAACAACACGATGACTGGAAGCTGCTTGCATGGATTTGCTCCATTTGATGATTAAGTGCGCACCTGGACTCCCAAAGATTACATCACTCCTCAGAATGTGACGAGTCGGGTCGAAAGCTGTAGCAGAAGGTGGAGCCACGTTCGACACTCTGAGAAAAGCAAAGAACGCGAGCATGAAAGCAGCTTTGTATACTGGCCCGTGCTTGATGAAGTCACATGCAGTGGCCAACTTTGTGAGGTTACTGATGGAGAGGGTGGCTTTGAATCTGGGGATGTACTTTGCGTTGCATGACACAGCTTTTATGAAAAGTTGCGTTTTTCTGTGCGCGAGGGACTTACAGTCCCAATCCCATAATTGGAAGTAATGACGCAAAGCGGAAATGTATGAGGCCAGAGTGTGAGCACGAGAACCCGCCTGCGCCAGGAGTTCCAAGAATGCGAGGATGACATCTAAATCTGTAGGACAGAGTCGGTAGTATGTTACAAAAGCCAGGAAGGTCTTAAGTTTAGCAGTGTATCCTTGGCTGGTACGTGGCCTGAGGGCTGTGTTGAGCCTTATAGAAGCCTTGGCTGTCAGCTGCGACACTCTGGGATCTGCAATTACATAAGAAGATTTGGTACACACCAGTTTCCATTGATAGGCCACCATACATAATTATTATATTTGGACAGACTGTTAATATTACTGCTAGGTTCAAAAACACGAGATAAGATGTCAGCATCACAATTTTCACTTCCAGCAATATGGTTTACTGTCATATCAATGTCATACGAGGCAACAATTAGCCAGATAGACCTGCTGAGGGCTTGGAGTATGGGGTTTTTAATTCTTCCATATTTTAAACTCATCACTACAGCCTTGTTATCCACATGAATTGTAATGGCTTTGGAATTCCATAGGTGACAAAAACAACGTAAAGCAACCAGCACATTTGCCATTTCTAACTGGGTGATATTTGTAAGGAATGTATGGGACATTGGACGTGAAGCAGCATATACGTTTTCCTGCCAGATTGCACCCATTCCTGTAAGGGAGGCATCTACGTGCACGTCAATGCGTTCTTTTTGGTGGTTGAATATCGTCCTGCCATTAAAACGTTCCATAAACCGCAGAAACCACAACAGGTCACTTTTCATGTCATCACACACTGGGATTGCAGTACGACACTGCCTGAGTTTATTGAGGAGCCTGTTTACAAACGTTCTTGCGGGGCGCACACAACGGTGTAAATATAGCAATTTTCCCAGGAGAGATTGCAACTGTTTCCTGGTGATTCTACGTTTCGTGAGGTATAACCGGCACGCGTCCAGTATTTCTGTACATTTATGCTGAGGGACGAACGCGACGCCATCCACGACGTTGATTTGGATCCCCATGCAAGTGAGCTCAGTTGTGGGAGACTGGACTTTGTGTGGATTCATAGGAAGACCTAGAAATTCGAACAGTGAGTGTAGCAGGTTAAATTCTTCATGCGCATTACGTCGTGCGTGCACGCAAATGACGTCATCAATATAGTTGAATACTGTTACTCCTTTTGAGGCCATGATGTGACGAATAACGTCCGTGACGCGCTGACACAGAGCACTTCCTGTTTTTGCCCCCATAGGGAGGCTGATGTCCAGGTACGTTTTGTCATCCCAAGACAGCCCCATGAGGTCGTAGTCGCAGGGGTCCAGACGTAGGTTTCTAAACGCCCTGCTTATGTCGATTTTTGAAAGCAGAACGTCCCCATCTTTTTCTCTTATAGCATCAATAATAGAGTCCACTGTAGGGTATTTCAGATTAAAGACGATTCCATCATGGCACTGGTTGGAGATGCAGTCATTAATAGAATTGCCATAAGGATGGCTTAGATTTACTATCACCCTACGAGTATCGTTCACCTTTGGCCTGGATAGCATTGGCGAATGGTGTACCTTGAATGGTAGATTTATGCAAGGACCTACGATGGCTTTGTGACTGAGTTCTTTTGTGAAGTACGCAGCCATGTCATACGGAAAGTTTACTGCTGAGTGATGATTATCCACGAATTCGGTGAATTTAAGTTTAGATCTGTCAATGCAGAGGGGAAACCCGAACTCAAGGTAATCTAATAGTAAGGGGTCGTGATAATTCCTACACAACTGGCGCCAGTTGTTTATATGTAGTTCTGTGGGAACTCTGATCCTAGCATGCTGGTAGTTGTATTCGCCTGTGTTCTTTACAATTCTATGCGCTTGAATGGCCCATTGTAAGGTGTTACAATTATGTAAGTCTGTGGTAGGTTTGAACAAAGGGGGTCTAATTATTGACAAAGGCATGAACCCAAATGCTTTTTCACTTGTGGCGTCGATTACAATGGCCTTGCTATGAATAAAACACCAGTCATGTTGTTGACAGCTACACAATTGGTCAATTAAGTCGTCTTCTCCATAAGCTTGGTTAAGGCTGAGTGCACTCGGATCTTGTGAGGTAGACAAAGAACGCGACGTGTGTGGCCAGCTGGTGTCACTGTCGAGGTCAGTGAAGCAGAGACTAGTGTGCTTTGTCCAACAGCCAGGGGAGGCAGGGAGGGAAGGTTGAAGCGAGGAATGATTGTTAATTGAATGTATTGTTCTATGCCTATTGGAGTTGAGGGTGCGTTTTCTGTAAGCTATAGTTCACTTATTGCTATTAGTGTCCCGAGCCTCTTTTGTTTTCTTCCTGAGGCAATCTTGTAGTTTATGATTGCAAAACCTACCCACTTGAGCGAAACAGTATTGACATGCGTGCTTGTGAATGAGGCCATTTACGACATGATCTGATTGATGAGTGCAGTTATTGTCATTGTAATCCTCACAAATTTTGTCCTTGGAGCTTGTTTTACTTTGCTTGTGATTTTGAGGGGTACTCTTGGCCATAATAACTCTGGCCGTGTTCCTAATCCGTACTTTGTCGACCTGATCTGGGTTTCTCCACGACAGTTTGCCGCGTTCTATATCTTGCAACACCACAAGGTGTGCATGCCTGGCAGTATTCCAGTTTGTTTCCAACGCATCTTGCATTAGATGTCTACCGTAGTCGATCATATTTGAACGTACTGTATTTGATTTTTCTTCTTGTAGGCAACCTAAGAACCCTATAAAAAATTGAATAGGTGAGATATCTTTGTACTCTGGGAGCTGTCCCCCTGGCCCCGGAAAACAGTAATGGTGTGGCCAAGCGATTTCCTGCCTTACAGCATTATCCCCTGACCTGAGAAGCCCTGATTTTAGTGTTTTCGTACCTGAGATGGAGATGCCTCTGCTGCTCCCTTGTAGCCTCTCCAGCTGCCTTTGAACTTTCCTTTGTACCTTCTCATCTGTCTTTAAAAACTCGAGAGATATTTGTGATTGGTCGGACACTGCGCTGTGGGAAGAACGCCCTGTCCCTGTGCGTGAAGGTGAGAAGCTGGTTAGTTGAGAGTTGTCTTCATCCAAGGAGTCATCAGTGAGATGCGTTTGCTGTTTTCGTGCACTTAGCTGTTTCTTGGGTCTGCACACCTCTTCACAGCGATGTGATTGTTTGGGGGAGCTGTGCCGAACGCGCGCCTTACCCTTCACATTCTGGTCGACTTTCTGTTCCAACTGCTGGTTCTTCCTTTCCAAATGCTCCATTCTTTGTAGGATCAAGTCGAGTTTTTTATCCATACTGGATGAAGATGGGCCCCCTTGTGCCTGCGAATGGTTACTTCCATTGGTGGATGACTCTGAGTTTCTAGATTTTTGCCCCGGGGTAGGGAGATCTGGGTCATCTGAGTCCACAAGGTCACTTGAATTAGCAGCAATGATGGGAACACTTTGATTAAGAATTCTGTTACACCTGGTGCCCACAGGTCGAACATGCTTCAATCCACATTTTGTGCAATGAGCCTGCGAGGCCATGATAGTTATTTTATCTTAAAATCAACTAAAACTAGGTAATTCCCAAGCAAGTATCCAAGGCACTGTTTTCACACTCAAAGCAAAATTAAGAATGGCAAGAAGTTTTAATTTTGCACATGAAGCCAACTTTTTGGCGGGAGTTAGTGAATGGAAGAATTACTGCCAGTCCATGAATTATTAAATTGTTAAATACACACAGAAAGGGGGTCCTGGACTTCAACTGAACTGTTGTGACATGCACCAACCAGAATATTTCTGTTCGTAAGAGTTTCAAGATCAAACACACCTGGGTGTGAGTTAAATGTCCCAGTTGCGACCCTTAAAAAGGAAAGATAGCTCTGAACCATTCTAGGTGAAATTGAATTCTGGGCAAGAAATTCCAAAAGTGCTAAAATGTCCTGAACTGAAAAGACTAGAAAGTCTTTCTTAGTCTAAGACTAGAAACGAATAGTAGGGAAGAGTATAATTTAAACTAACTCTTAAGAAAGAACTTCGCTGAAAGACAAAGTTTTAATTGAAAAATGTATATGGGGAATTGCATAACACTTTGTAGCTGGCTCTTTTATGTCATCATCTCACATGCTTAACATGTAACTGTTAACATGTAACTGGCTTACATTAAGAAGTTTTATTTTTTGCATCAGTTTGCGTCATATTTCAGTCCATGTTTTGCTCCTTTTGACTTTTATTGTTAATTTTGATAGATAAATTCAAGATAACAATGTGCATGTGCAATATATAACAAGCAAGCCAGCATTTTTTTTCACTTTATCAATAATCTGGAGCTTTCACATGAAGTACCAACATTATAAACTTCTCATGTTTTCTTTAAGGGAGGTACATGTGACGAGATAATTTTAAGTTTAACAAATACGTTTATGTCATGTATGATTTTGTGGGTTTAAGGTGGTGTGTTGGGTAACACCTTAGCTTTCCACAAATGATATTATGGGTTCGAATCTAGTTACAAATGCCGACAACTATATAAATATGCTTTACTCAATGTAACTGTAAAGATATGAACAAAAATATCTTGCAAAAACGATGCTTGGTGGAAATAACGTCTGGTGTGTTTTAGAGTTTTTTTAAAAATTTATTTTCATTAAATGAGACACTAGACTGGTTAAACTTTTAATTTCCTTCGACTACATATATGTTTCTAATCTATGTTAAAGATCCAATCCCCAACAGGACCATGTAGCCTTTTATGTCTATTCTGGTGTTTTTACTTCCTTAAAAGGTCATGTTTTGGATGAATTTGTCTGTATGTTTTTGTTTGCAATAACTCACAAGGTAATAAAAGGTTTATGTTTTATGTGAGTAGGGCCTGACCACAGGAAAAATTGATTAAATTGGAAGAATGAAAATAGGAACAACAGCCATGTCAGGGACCTATAATGCAGGATTTTATGCAACAGCTACAGCCTTTAGGATGTCCAGCTACAAATACGCACATATACACATGTTCTTTGCTTCACGTTTGATGGTTGCACCATCACAACCATCAAATGGTGGCCTAGCGGGTAACACACTTGTCTAGGAACTCAGAGGACGTGGGTTCAAACCCAGGTACAGGCAGATAAATAGTGGCTCAGATGACCACTTAAAATGGCGGTCATCTGTCATTGGGTGCTAAAGAACCTCAAAGACGTTGATAAATGGTCATCCTTGAGCCTCAAGCCTAAAGAACCTCAAGGACGTTGATAAATGGTCATCCTTGAGCCTCTATCTTCCAGTTAGGGGAATGTCAGTTACTTGTGAGTTGGGGCTGTATCTGTACAGTCGGATTGGTTAAATAGTACTTTGAGTCCTGTAATATATGGAGATATTGCGCTGAGTATAAATACGCAATACAATACAAAAAAAACACAGTGACGCAGGCAAAAAAATAGCCACCCCGCACAGTCACAGAACTCATAGTCAACAAGTTGTTTGTCTTCATACTCCTGCAGCACAGTTCCAACCCAAGACCCCATTGAAAAGTAATAGGAATAGTTTACTTTTTATACCCAACGCCAAATTCAACGCCAAATTCCCAAATATAATGACCTGGAAGTAATAAGGTCATTCAAACAGGAAAGGTCCCCGTGTTTACAGTTATATC
This sequence comes from Sabellastarte sp. h YS-2021, assembly GCA_964017235.1. Lineage (NCBI taxonomy): Eukaryota > Metazoa > Annelida > Polychaeta > Sabellida > Sabellidae > Sabellastarte > Sabellastarte sp. h YS-2021. The sequence continues at coordinate 72,275,088 of OZ024935.1, read as the reverse complement.
TGAATATTCCCGACCAAATCCGGGGATCAGTATCACGACAGGTCTCAGACTAAGCCCAGCCTCAAGCTGAGTCAATGGCTCAAATCTGAGCCTTTTGGCTCAGCTAAGTTTTTCTCTCAAATGGTTTACAGAAAGGGGTCTTAGTTGAAACCAAGCTTTATTAAATAACCACTGTGGTTTTCTGTGTCATTTTTCATTTCTAGTTGAAGTATTCTACTCATAATAATAATAACAATAATAGAAGAATTTGCATAGCGCAAAATTGATTAACATCCTCTAATGCACTTGAGTCCAAAATAGAGTCCTTAAACCTAGCAAAGTCATAACTAAGCAAGCACCTGTCAGAGGAGGGTGACTATGGCGGTGGATAAGCTAGTCTAAACAGGTAAGTCTTAAGTTGGCTTTTAAAGCTTGAAATGGCCATTTGTAATCTGACACTGAGTGGAGCCTGTTCCATTCCAATGGCACAGCAGTGGCAAAACCATTATGGATGGCCTTTCTGGGATGGACTGAAGAAACTGATAATCCTTTTCCCCATGTCAGACTACTAGACTTAATCAGAGATGACAAATAGGGACGTTGGGAGAGGTTTATGGCTTTAAAAGTGAGGAGGTTGTATTCAAAAAGGATACAATATGGAATGGGTAGCAATTGGAATTTTTCTATATAGGGCTTGACATGACTCATTTTGTCCAATCTGCAAACAATATTGCAGAGCGCATTTTGAACTTTCTGAAATTTGGCAACACTGCCTTTGCTAACCCAATACAGTAATAAATTACAACAGTCTGACTGACCATAGCATTTGCTAGATGAACTGCAGTATCAACAGTTAAGAATTTACGAATGCATCACAAATCCCCAAGGTGATAATAGCAGGCACGGTAGATGTACATGACCATCAAAGGTTTTTCTGAGTCAAAAGTGACATCTAAGTTTTTTAATTTCTTTGCTGCATCATAAAGCTTTGAAGGAATGTAATAGGAAATTTAGGTGAAAGTGACTCTCTTGAATGTTAATCCCAAATGATAATGAATTCAGTCTTGTAAAGATTAAGTTTCAATTCACTCCATTCATCCACTCCTGAGCATAAACAAGACACTCGGTCAACTCGGTGTACAGATGGTGTGTGACCTTAAAACTTGAAATGACTTGACTAAGGGCAGTAGTATAAAGAGGTAAAAAGAAGGGGACCTGGAACTTTTGGGACACTAAAAGGGAGATGGAAAGCCTCAGAAAACTTGTCTCCTAATTTAATTTTCTGTTTGCAATTGATCAAGGTTAGAATATACCATTTTCCTAATTTGATACTTTTTATCTCTCTTAAGAATCTATTTCACAATGGGAAATCCTGTAAACACATAAAACATCCAAAGACTACTCGGGGGGATTGTTTTATACACCTTTTACCTTACTTTCAGCGATGCCAAATTTTGAAGTTGAGCAAAAATTATGGTGGCTTTATTTGAGTCTCTGTTTACAAAATTCAAACCCACTACCTCCGTGGCTGAACATTTGACCCAATGGCTCAGCCAAACCTGAGACAGAGACAATTGGTGAAATCCATAAAGTTTGAGCCCATCAGCACAACTAAAAGGTTGCAAACATTTGGGACAAAAGTCTTAACTTTAAGACTAAGACAAGGCTAAGAATTTTTGTGAAATCAGCCCCAGTGTCTTAGTTTGTAAGTTCAGCCCCATTGATTATGTTATCCAAGTTCCGGGGATTCTGCTATGATCTGGATCAAACTTAGATATATTACAGACAGTAGGAGAGTACTGTATTTTTGCAAGCAATCTGACGACTACGTATGGAGGTATATACTCATATACTGAAAATGATTCTACCTCGCAACGAATAAAGGACTCTTAAAAATTGGAGGATCCAGAGGGTGATCCAGATGGCCACTGAAATAAAATTAATATGTCCATTGTGCCATTGTCAACATTTCCTAAAAATGTATTTCTTTCAACATTTACTGAAAATTCTGTCCAAAACTTTCGAGTTATTAGAAAAACAAATGCTGCTTAAAACATATCCCCATTGGCAGAGGTAAAAATACTACACTTTAAAGTAATTATTTTCTGAAATCCCAAAACATTCGATGGCCATTAAGTGACTTAAGATCATTATACTAATCTATCTTAATCTATCAATTAAAGCAGGATAAAAGTAATTTTGAAAGACATCTGATGATGAATTTTCTTTGTATTTTCTTATTTTATTTGTTCTGCACAATGATGACCTAAACATTATTTTTTTTATATTTATGTTTGTTATTGAATCATAAATTAACCCAATATGAAGACTGTACTATTCTAAAGATTTGTGTTAATACAATAACTTCTTAACAAGAGCTAGCTTGAAAATGAATAAGTACATTTAAATTTTCTCGTTTGAAAGTTGTTAGATTTACTGCACCTACATAAATCTTTCAGTTACAATTATATGTCTTGGTCAGGAGTTCGTTGTCCTTGCTGATTATCTTTATAAACTCTGATGAATGCAAGTTATACACTTTTAACCCATTATGAACTGATTTAAATATTGATAAAACATTAAAAAAAAATAAGTTTGCCGCAAGGATTGGAAAAACCTTGTGATAACAGTTTTATCAGACAGGTTTAAACACACGTTTCTCAAAAACTGAAGAGTATTCAACATCTGATAATAGATGTTCAAAGAGTAAAACACCCTTGTTTCATAACTTTTTACTCTATTTATCTATTCTGATCAATTGCACATTTAATATAACAACTAGAGAAAACACAACAGCTCACACAAAAATGCAGTAGGTTTCAAATGCATAGTATTCCTACATTATAATGTAAATATTGTATTTAACTAAGGGATAGAATATCACTCAACCCATGATTTACCTTGCTTGAAATCTATGTTGACAACATCTTCTTGCTCTTGACATACACTTTTTTCAAGCAGTCATAAAACCATCAAATACTAAATTTATTTCTTCCTTCATTTTACACGGTTATTTAATATCAAATACACAAGAAAAGAATTTGTACATGCTACTTAATAGTAAGTAAAATACTAAGTGGAATATACAAGATACTAAGTGGAATATACACAAACGTATCTCATAAACTGGTTGAACTTTTGAACTCACAAACTTTTCTGATTCTTGGCTCCAGAGATTGAGGCGACACAGGGGGTTACTCAGGAGGCTACACAGGGGGTTACACAGGGGGCTACACAGGAGGCTACTCACAAGGCCACACAGGAGGTTATACAAGAGGATATACAGTATACAGGAGATGACAGATTAAGGTTGTCCTGAGCATGGGGGCGATCCAAAGTGCAAGAGAGCAGCTGCATTTGCGTTCACATAAGAACAGGAGATGAAACTTTCAGACTTTCTAAAGGATAACACACTTTAAAATAATAAACGTCTCATGGACAACCAAGACCCCCCACAAGTGGAAAGGCACTGTGGTATGCTTTCTCTATGGAGAATAAGATGAGCAAGGAGGCCTGCAAATGCTGGTTTAAGACTCAAAAGACAATGTACAGAAAATTAACGAGCATGTCAATGGAGCTGCTACCACTTGGTGGTGGGCGTGTGTCAAGTAAGGAGTCGAGGAGATTGTCAGGTGCCTCCAACACCCCATCACAAAATCCACCAAATACTCAACATGTCCTACCCCAACCGTTAGTGAGGCCGAGTTCTATCTAGAAGACCAGGAGAGGCGAAAGAAAATGGACTTACTGGAAGATAAACTAGAGTAGATGTCGTTCCAGAAAACACAGAACAACCCAACCGCTGCCTACTGTGATTGGATATAATCAGAACTTATGAACCTTTAAACAGAGTCATTTGAATTCTAATGGTATTTTTATAGCGCTAAAGACAGACTCTAGGTGCACCAAACAGAAGCAGGAAACTATAATCATAAACCTGAGACATAGCAAGGGTCAGCGCCATGGAGAGAAACCAGGGAGAGCAAAAGTTAGGGTGGATATGCTTGTGCCAAGAGATAGGTTTTGAGCTTCCTTCTGAATGAGTGGAGAGAAGTGGCCGAACGTACATCATCAGGCAAATCATTCCAAATCTTTGGAGCGTCATAAGCAAAGCTGAGGCCAAAATGCTTAGAAGACTTATATATTGAAGTGGCAAAGTGGGGGACCTCAAGGAACACACCATCAGCTTGGCTTTTGCGTGTGTTGTAGACACTTTGTCTGGGTTTAAGAAAAGGTGCGAAATATTTTGGATGACCACAATTTAGGAACTTGTACACCAGTAAGGCAGTCTTAAATATGGAGTGGTGTTCAATAGGCAACCAATGAAGAATCTTCCTGACAGGAGTGATGTGTGAGTACTTGGTGGTGTTAGTGACAATTCTAGCCAGACTATTTTGAACACATTGCAGCTTACGAAGATCAAGAGCTGAGAGACTTCTAAACAAGGAATTACAGTAGTCTAGTCAACTTCCAACCAAAGCATTTGCAGCCATAAGGGCGGCATGATATGTGAGGTAACCTCTGAGATGCTTAAGATCCCCGATTTGAGCAAAACAGGACTTACAGATATTTTGGACATGCCTCGAAAAGGAAAAATCACTATCAAACCATACTGACTGCTCCAACAGGAGAGAGGAAATTGCCAAGAATGTTAACTGGAAAGGATTTGTTGAGTTTTTCACGCTGTATTTTTGAACCAAAAACAATGAATTCGGTTTTATCAGGGTTCAGCTTCAACTTATTTGCAGACAACCACTTTTTGACATCCTCCAGGCAACTTTCCAACCTGTCAAAGGCATGAGACACATTCTTATGTGTGAGATGAACATACAACTGTGTATCATCTACATAAAAGTGAAAACCTATGCCGGGATGTTTTCGAATGACTTTGCTGAGGGGAGTAGTATATAAGGAGAAGAGTACAGGACCTAGGACAGAGCCCTGAGGTACTCCAAACTGGAGCTTCTTTGCGCCAGACAGGATAGAGCCTATCTTAACGTATTGCAAATGATCAGAGAGGTAGGACTTGAACCATTCCAAAACTATGCCACCAACGCCAAACTAAGAACTCAAACATTCTAGGAGTGTGCCATGGTCAATTGTGTCAAAAGCTGTCGATTGGTCAAGCAGCACAACAGCAGTGGCCTCACCTCGAGCCAGAGCAAGGTGGACATCATTTTTGATTGATAACAGTGCAGTTTCGGTTGAGTGACCTAACTTATAAGCTGATTGCTCGACATTCTCAAGACCATTTGAACAGACATAGTCATTTAGTTGGGAGGCAACCACATGCTCGACAAGTTTGGAGATGAAATACAAGCCTGACACAGGTTGGTAGTTCTTGAGATCGTCAGGTGGAAGTGAGGCTTTTTTGATCAGTGGAGTAACCACAGCTTTTTTAAAATCCACAGGAACAACACCTTTGGACAGAGAACAATTAACAAGTTTGGTGATTGACGGTACAAGAATGTCAAGACATTCCTTGACCAAAAAAGTAGGCCATGGATCCAACAGACAGGATTTAGTTGGTGATTTCATAATTGCCTTTTGGATTTCTTCATCAGAAACTTCTTTAAAGGAGTCAAAGCTAGGTAGGTCTGACGGTGCAGGTAAACTGAAAGAGTCAGTGCTGGAAAATGAGTCCCTAATCTTGGTAATTTTGTCTGAGAAATAATTCACAAAATGATTTGCAAGACACTCTTTTGACTGATGAGAAGGGAGTACACTTTCGCGATCGCAATGTAATGCAGAATGTAAGACTTGCCACAATTTCTTGGAATCCTGAGCATTTTCATTGACAAGACTTCTGTAGTAATTGGATTTATCCTTGTTTACTAGTGAATTACAATGGGCAATCTGCTTTCGCAGTCTAGCTCGATTTTGTGGTGATTTATCCTTACGCCATATGCGTTCAAACTGGCGCCTGTCAGCCTTTGCCAGCAGATAAGAATCTGAGAGCCATTGAGCAGGACCCTTGATGAAAGTGCAAGACACCTCAGGAGCGTGTTTGTCTAGCAAGTCTTTTAGGTCCTTTGTATATTGCTCATAAAGAACACTAGCAGTATTACCAGGGCATTTAACAAACGAATAGTTTGCCAGATCACTCCTGAAACAATCCATATTTATCCTGTGAAACCTCCGAAAGATAACAGTTTTTGACCTAGGTACAGAAGGGTTGGTAAAGTCAAGTTGCCCCAGCACCAGGGCATGGTCTGAAATAAAATCACTGACCCAAACATTTGAAACAGCACTGGAATCATTGGGAGTAAGGATGAGATCAAGAGTGTGTCTGTGTAGGTGAGTTGGTTTATGAACATGTTGATTGATATTGCATGACTCAAAGCAATTGAGAAACTTTTCACTGTCCTTGGAGGTTGTATCCACATGTGTGTTAAAATCACCACATATCAAGAAATTTTGGCTCCCTGAAGATAGGTACTCAGATATACTGAAAAATTCATCACAGAATGCATCAGAACATGAACCAGGTCTCCGATAAACACAAGCTATCACAAAAGCTGGAGAATCAATGGTAATTACAATATTTTCAAATGATTCATAGAAAGGACTATCAACTATTTTAAACTGGATGTTATGATTTACCAAAAAGCCAACACCTCCACCATGGCCATGAGCACGAGGTCTGTGACACAATTTATATCCTGATGGTGTTATTGAGCGAAGCAAACTGTCGGTGTCAGTGGATCGTATGTGTGTTTCTATCATGCCAAGTAGATCCAATGATCGAGAAGACACAATGTCAGCAATAGTGGGACCTTAATTTCTAACAGAACAACAGTTGATCACACCTAAAGAGACTGGACTGGGATTTAGGGAGATATCTCCACATAATAAAAGTAAAACAGAAATACCTCTGAACTTGGTAGTAGTAGTTAAATTTTTCGCATTACGGCAACAGCTTGCCTGCCTGAAAGAACAAGGGAGCAGTAGACTAGAGCCATGAGCAGTCTTTGTGACATAGAGCTCCGTACCTTTGCGTGATATGTTTATGGAGAAAAGACCCAGTAAAATCAGAGAGTATAAAGTGTACATTTCTGAGCAAGGACAGTGTACATACTCCGGCAGCCTTAAAGAAAAAGGACCGTGGGGAGTCTCACCAGTTTAGGCCTTAAAAGCTTGGAGACATTTACCTTGATGTTGATCAGAAACAAAAGGACGGACAGGTAGCTGCAACAACAGCAACAGAATTTATTGCATCAGACCATATGCACCACATTTGAGTCTACTACATCATTCATACAGCCTTTAATTTCACAGCAGCCAATGTCAAGTCCAGCAGCAGGGATGACCACAGCAGACATTTCAGATGCAGACACTGCAGGGCTAGGCAATGCAACAGCAGATGCAGCCACTCATCCAACAGCACACGCAACAACCAGTTCCACAGCATATGCAGCAACCAATGCAACAACAAATGCAGTCGCCTGGCCAAAAGCAGACGCAGTTACCAGTCCAACAGCAGAAACAATAACCACATTTGACAGACCTCATGTCTCCAATGTCTATTGTCATCCTTTCTTTAGGCCTTGGTAAGGGTGTAGATCTTCGGGATCGACCAAGGGGAGTTACCGGTTGGGCTTGTTTCACAATTGGAGGAAGTCACCAAACAAGTGAAACAACCGAGTTGAATTTAATGTATATTTATTCTCCATTCTCATTCCTATCCTCCCATCATCAGTCTGACCAGAGTGAGTTTACAATGAGTCTGATAAATGTCACAGGCTCCACCCACACTAGGCAAGCTGAGGATCGTCGTGTATTTAACCCAATTATTAAAAGCCACGCCGAGCTTTAGATGAAACAGCTGTAGATAAATGGACTTTTGATAGTCACTATTAGCTAAGCGGTCTAAGATATTGATTATACACAGTGATTAGCAGCATGTCTGTTACCAAAGAACCTAATTTAGAAACAAGACTATTTATGAACCTCAGCAGACACCTCATTCGGGATACTCATCTGCACCTTGCCACACACCTCACTAGATGACAGTTACAGACAGCTCAACACACCCAGCTCCCCCCCCCCCCCCCCCGCTTTCTAGAGACTAGCACCATCAGAAATGACCCTGGTGATGATCAGTAGTAGATGACACCAGGGAGTGGAACCTCTCATAGTTGAAGTATTCTCTCCCTGCTTGTTTGAGACATCTGATGGGATATGTTTGCAGGTTAGAGCAATAATGACATGGGGGATATTCTATCTCTCCCTAAATCCCAGCTATATGTTCTTCCACTCCTCGGGGCAGGTGGGACAACCAGTAAATTTATTTCTGTACTGCCTGATGATCGCATTATACATGTCAGGGATGATGTGGTTTACGGTTGACCACCCTACTCTGAAGGTGTACCGGAAGGCTATGTAGCTTTCTCCTGTGGCCAGATATCTGGCCAACCTTAGGCCTGGCATCAGGGGTTCTCAGAAGAATGTGGTCTGCCTCTGCAGATCAGGGGTCAGCTAGCAGTAAGTCACTGTGAAAATCTCTGGTGACATCTGCATGAAATTTATTGAATATAGGCTGGTCATCATTGTACAGTTCTGCAATGAGGTTGTGACATTGATCTCTGTTCTCCCATCCCATAGCCACTGCCTTACCCAAACCACTGGTGTCTGCTTCTGCCTCCTCCTTGGAATAACTCTCTGCCTGAACCTCATAATCAGCTCATCCAACTCTAAAGTTTCCCTGAGCAATCTCAGATATATAACTTATGTATATGTAGTCATTTAATTACTCATTCTTGGCCTTTGAAATTTTCAATGGATTTGTCCTGTCCAGTGATCCCAAAATATAGGGATCCAGGGTTAATATTAAAAATCGTGAAAATCACAAGGGGGCATAAAAAGGGTTCCATTAAGTGATTTTTTTTTATCATTTAGGATCGTATACCCAATCTTTTATATCGTATGCATGATTTTTCTCATTCTATAGCCAATCGTGGCCATCATATTCATATTGCAAGCATCATACAGTGTATACTTTTATTATGACTTTATGATCCAATCACAGATGTTATCGGGAAGCTATCATAATGGTTATAAACCCTAAAGTGTGATCTGGAAGTGGATAACAAGTCCATTGCAAACCATTTTTCCTACCACCCAATCGCTGGATGGCAGAGGAAATGGGCGATCCAGGAAAATTCTGAACTGCAAGCTTTGTTTATAATCGGATCGCTAAGATGGAACAGCCCCATTAGGAAATATAAAAAGAACTACATAAAGTATTGTGTGCTTGTAAAAAGCATTCCATGTAATAGGGGCTTTCACGTATCTTAAGAAGAAAGGATTGGTTTTCCTTTATGATATATCTGGTTGAACAGGGTACACAAAAGACAGTATAAAATTGCATATAAATGATTGTATATAGATTTTGAAGTTATGTCACAATTCAACTGAACTCTGCTTAGTTTTGAAGCTGTCCTTAAGTGATAGAAAATGTTATGTTTATTTAAAACGTGGACAACATAATCCTAAAATGTGACAAAAAACTGCCCTGTTTGAATTTGCGCACAATGGTTTGAATTTCAAAAATACAACAGCCCATAAAGATTTATTCAAATTAACGTTAACAACCTTTTTTAAAGTGAGGCTGTTATACAAATGAAACAGAAATGTGAAATAGGGGTTTAAGTTGGTACAGTGAATACATAGCAGACAATACACGCATCAAGTATTCTATTTGGATATGTAAACGTAAGTAAACTGTGAAGCCTGAAATTCATTTTTAACTTGGTTTTGTGTGCTTACAATTACCTTTTTAAATACCATTCGTGATTTGCTAATATGAAGATTTATATGTTTTTATTAGGACATGTTTATGACTGTATAGTCCAAGTCAAAGCTAGGGCTTTATGATTGCCACAGGTGGGGGTTCAACCCACACAGATTTGGGAGTTTTTGAATAGATGTCAAACTTCCTGACCACTAAGGTACTGAGGACCTTCTGTCTTGTCATTTATCACCTCCTTTGAGACGTTTCATTGTTTGTCCGTTTTTTTGCAAAATACTCCAAAGTAACGGACCAATTTTTATTGGGTAGCAAGTGAGGTGCTACCCGGTTCAGTGCTAGCTCTCGAAAACCTTTCTTGTTGTTGTGACCTTTGTATTCATTGGTCACCCCTGCCCCAATTAATAATGTAAATTCCCACCAAGGGTGACCATATTCATTATAAATTTTGCATTCAAGCTGGCAACACGCCATTTTTAAAACTTATAATATTTTTGTGCTTAATTTTATTGGAAACTTGTTAGTTTCAGAGCACTGAAACTATCAAGTTTCAGTGTTTTCCAGAGCCAGTCAGTTCAGTTACAGAGTGGGACTTACCTATGCATGGATTATGCTGTATACCTGGGTGGCTGTGGATGACTGATATATCACTCTTTTCAGTCATGCTCGTATAGCTCACTTGTGGAGTGCAGGCTGAGGGCTGTTTTGATTTTAATTTATATTTATACATTTTACAAAAGTTTTATTTTACAAATATTTTACCCTCTATCTTATTATACATGCACGTATCAAAAGAGCTGTGATTTTGTGTGCAGGAAAAATGCCTAGGAAAATATTTGACTGCGTGAAATGTGGTGGGGCTCATGAAAGGCCCATAAACTCAAAGTGCAAAGTCGTGATAGAGAAGGACATTGCCTCTATTAACGAAAATGTAACGAATGCATCAGACTCAAATGCTCTCATTTTACAAGAACTGAAAAACTTAAGCAGTCGCATGATGGCTATGGAACAAAAAGTGAATGAAAAGGACTCACATATTACGTCACCAAGTGTCAGATCTAGTGTCAGCACCCCTCAGGAAGAAGATGATGACCTTGTGCTGCCCTCCAATGCAACCCTCAGGCAGTCCCAGCAGATCCAGAAGCAAGTTGATGACAGAGTAAAGCAGCTTCAGGCCATGAACGAGCAAGGCAAGTTTAAATCCCAAAGGGGAGGGAGTGAAACTGTCTATGTTAAGAAAGAGGTCCCCTGGCCCCATAACTATGTTTTGGGAGGGTCCAAAAATCTAGGGTTTCCTATGATGTGTTAACTCTAAGTCAGTGGATTGCAGGCTTCAGTCAAATTATAAGGGAAGAGACCTGTACTGAAACTAGGAACCATATGTTGGACTATCTTACTGATCTGATGGAGGACAGTCATGACTTCGGGTGGTAGGCAGCCAAGGGGAGTCATGCTGTCCTCCTATGTAGAATGGAAGATGGTAAAGTTGCTTGGGATGAAACAAGTAAGGTAGACAGAATAAGACGAGCACATGCACAAAGAATCACCACTGGTCACTCACAAAATTCTCAAAATAAAAAAACTGAATGCAAAGACAAACCTGTACCTTGCAAATTTTACCAGAAAGATACATGTTCCCACATTAAGGATCATGAAACCAGTGGTCAGCTGTATTTACATGTCTGTAGTTTTTGCTATTCTCAAGGCAAGTCTCTTGCCCACACTAGTGTTAACTGCAAGGCTCGTTCAAAAAACGAGTAGGGCACTGCCAAAGGGCAGTGCAAAGTACAAACTACAGAAGTACAAAGCACAGTACACACTTTGTAAGATCTAGAGTATTTCTTAACAGTCACAAATGTACCCAAGGTAGTTCAAACTGGAGAGTTGATTTTTATCGAGGTGTAAAAACATATGCTGATATTGTTAAGAGCAAAAACTCGCAGGTTTACAGTATTTCCAACATTGGTGTGGAAAATAACGTTACACAAAGTGTCAAAATGTGTGTCAATACAAAACGTACACAAAGAGCAATGTTTTTATACATAAAAACAAACAAAGTGTTAGAAATGTACAAGGTGGCGGCTTTTCTGTACTTAATACTGGCAATATACCTCACATGTTGCCTGTTGAGAGTTATAATAACAATGTCAAGAAATGTAAACAGAAGGGTTTCGTTACAAATGCAGAAAACTTACAAAAGTCATCATCTAGTGCTGATAAAAGCAAAGCATTCACTAGCAGTCGTGTCAACAGTGATTGTAGAGGTAAGACTTCTGTTGATTTTGTTTCTCATAACAAATTTTCTGTATTAAATGACTTGCAAAATGATGAAACTACAGCAATTCTCAATGACACTTGTGCGACTGCTGGTGAAGCAGATATAGCTGGCAAGGTGAGACGAAAAAATGACGGTAGTTGTAAGAAAGTGAATAATGGCGTCGAATCATGCGTCATTCATATATCTCCAGGCATTGATGACAAATACAACCTTCAGCTTGCGTTTCGACCACGTCATAGGGCAACTATTGCCTCAGCCACCAATGTCCAAACTTTTAAAGCTTGGGATAGCCAAACAAATAATAAGTTTGGCTTCATTCCATTAGGTGACTTAGTGCTTCCTAAAAAAAATGAAAAAAAATCAAAGTAACAAATCCATTCTTGAAATTCATGATCAGATCCTTGAATCAGAAGGCTTTAATTTCATGAATTCTCAGATTCAAGTGGATTCCCAGTTAAATGCTGATACTTGGGACAAATACTTATATAATTATTGGGACAAGCAATTGGGTTACCTGATCCGTTATGGCTTCCCTCTTGACTTTGACCATAATGTCTCGTTAGTTAACAATGAGTGTAACCATAAATCAGCTACTGATTTTAAAGAAGACATCGAAGTTTACTTACAAGAAGAAGAAGGTTTTGGGGCGATTTTGAGTCCCTTTAAGGAACCACCTGTAAAACATTTACACATTTCACCATTTATGACAAAGGAAAAAGCAGATTCTAAACACAGGAGAGTCATTATAGATCTAAGCTTTCCCCCTGACCATTCAATCAACGCTGGGGTCACACCAGACATATACTTGGGCACACCTTTTCTATTAACACTCTCAACTATCGATGACATCACAAGGAAAATGATCAAACTTGGCAGAGGTTCATTACTTAACAAGATAGATGTCTCTAGGGCCTTTAGGCATGTTAAGATGGACCACAAAGATTATTCCCTGCTAGGCCTTAGGCTCCAGGACTACTTTATTGATACCTGCCTGCCGTTCGGCTTTCGGCACGGCTCGGCCATGTTTCAGCATCTAAGTGATGCTGTGCATCACATTATGAGTCAGAAAGGTTACCAGGTCACCAATTATATTGATGACGTCATAAGGCACGCCACAGTAAGCCAAGCAGGCCCATCTTTTCAATTTCTTAAAGACTTGCTGCTAGAATTTGCCCTTAGTGATAAGAAAATTGTACCTCCAACCACTAAATGTGTCTGTCTAGGCATAGAGCTCGACACTGAAACATTCAGGGCTGCCATTCCCCCAGATAAGCTAGAGAAAATATTAAAAATGTGTTTCCAATGGAGGGATAAGGTTAAATGCAAAAAACATGAGCTTCAGTCCTTGTTGGGAAGCCTCCTCTACATTTCAAAGTGTGTACATTCATCCAGAATTTTTCTTAACAGAATGCTGGACTTGCTTAGGGCCTCTCATAAGCATGAATTAGTCACCCTCAACGCTGAATTTAAAAGAGACCTCAATTGGTTCTGTGAATTTCTGCCATCTTTCAATGGTTCAGCATTCTTCAAACATGACCCCATTCAGGGCGAACTTGAACTTGACACCTCTTTGGAGGGCTTGGGGGCCATATACAATAATCAAGTTTATGCTGTCCCTCTTCCCAAAGGGTATATGAACATGGACATAGCTCAGTTAGAAATGCTCAATATATTACTGGCCCTAAAATCTTGGGCTTCTCAATGGGCCACCAAAACAATTCTCGTCCCTTGTGACAATGAAGCAGTAGTGACTATACTCCAAACTAGTAAAACAAAAGACCCAACTCTGGCTGCCATTTGTCGTAATATTAGCATGGAAACAGCCAAGGCTGACATAAGATTAAAGACAGTCCATAAACCAGGCAAACTAAACGTTACAGCAGACTCCCTGTCTAGATTCCACATGTCAAATGTTCACAAGGATAAGGTTCACCAGTGGCTTCCAGGGGCTACTTAGATATTTCCTCCCCCTGATAGATTGCTTATCAACTGGCATATTTAACTTTATTCTGTAGGTCACCAACCTCAGTTCCAGAAATTGTTGTCATCAGCTTCACGTCGCCTGGGAGGGGCCTTCAGGAAATCTACATCAAAGGCTTACACCCAAATGTTCAAGCTCTTCCTCTCCTTTTGCATCTTCTTCAGCATTGACATCATGCACCTAAACACAGACCACAACCTGGCCTTCCTTGAGTTTTTGGTCTTCAATCGACTTTCCCAGGCCAGTATAAAAAATTATCTTTTTGCGGTTAAAACTATGCTGCAACTATATGGTATTCAGACTGTGGCCTTTAGAGATCATAGGGTGTCCTATTTCACTAAGGCTTTGGAACTTCAGGCCCCCCTACGAGTGACCTTAAAATCTATCATTGATATTCCCTTGCTTCACAAAATAGTCACTTCCTGTAATTCCATGTATATGGGCTAAATCTATAAAGCCTGCTTTCTGACATCTTTCTTCTCATTTTTAAGGATTTCTAACCTAGTTCCACACCCTCTTACAACCTTTGATCCATTAGAACAATTAGCTAGGGGGGATATTTTCTTTGCCCCCCCCCCCCCCCCCCCCCCCCCCCCCCCCAGGTGCACACATTTTGGTTAAATGGACCAAGACACTCCAATCTAAAAATGCAGTAAAGATTTTAAAAATCACCTCTCTAGGTCGCTCCCCCCTGTGTCCTGTCACCGCTTTGAAAGTGATTCTGGCTATTACCCCTGGTTCTGTCAATTCCCCTCTTTCCAAATCAAGAAAAATGGTAAATGGCACCCACTAACTGAATCCAGGCTAAGGAAAAATTTGTCAATTATTTTGGCTAAACTTGGTATGTCCAACTCAAATATTACCTTTCACTCTTTCCGGCGTTCAGGTGCCACCCTGGCCTTTAATTCCAGTGTCCCCTTACAAGACATAGAAAGCCATGGCACCTGGACGTCAGACTGTGTCTGGTCTTATATCACACAGGACCACAATGCCTCCCAGGTAGTGGCCCAGACTTTTTCCTCGTTGCTTAGGTCCTAACTACATCTACTTGGTGATTGGGCTCTTGATCTCAAGACTTAAAATAAAAACATCCATATATTACAACTTATCTGTAACTCATTTGTAGTTTTCACTTCAAATATTAGTTAAAATTTCAAATACTAAACCCTCTGTAAATTACAGAATTAATTCATCTTTAAGCTTGTACACAGGAGCTACCTGTATCACAGAATTTTAATTTAGGGTCACCTCAACTCTTAAGATGACCTTATCTTACTTTACACTAAAGCCATCTTATATTGATTTGTTAAGTTA
The DNA here is from genome assembly GCA_964017235.1 of Sabellastarte sp. h YS-2021. Taxonomy (NCBI): domain Eukaryota; kingdom Metazoa; phylum Annelida; class Polychaeta; order Sabellida; family Sabellidae; genus Sabellastarte; species Sabellastarte sp. h YS-2021. The sequence goes on along the minus strand of OZ024935.1, from coordinate 72,259,788 downwards.
ATTATTGTACAGCTCTGTAAAAGTAATTAATCTTCCACATGTAAAATGTTGTATCCACCTGTTAAGGTGGCCTTAGTTTATGATTAAATGTAAAGTCAGTTAAAGATGGTATGTAAATAGTATCATTGGAGCCTAACATAGAATAAACTATTTTTATTCCCATCTCGGTGTATTATTTGTAAATAATATCTGGTCTTCGGGGGGAGGGGGGCACTGTGTTTGGGTAGCAAGTGAGGTGCTACCTGGTTCAGTGCTAGCTCTCGAAAACCTTTCTTGTTGTTGTGACCTTTGTATTCATTGGTCACCCTGTCCCAATTAATAATGTAAATTCCTGCCAAGGGTGACCATATTCATTATAAATTTTGCATTCAAGCTGGCAACACGCCATTTTTAAAACTAACCCACCCCTCAATCCCTCTTTCTATACTCTAACTAGTCTGCCTGTAGTTTCAGAGTTGGTGACACACATCACGATGGCAAGAAACTTCCTGTTTATCATACAACCAGCTGTGGCAGTTAGAGCTGCTGACATCTGCAGGAAGTGAGGCCTGAGTATATTATTGCGTGGATGGTGTTTAATCTGGCAAAGTGAAGAACAGTCTTGTGTGTCACTTTAATGCTTATCGAGTCGTAACAAGGAAAATATGCTACAATTCTACCTTGTCTGTAAACTGCCAGCTTCACATGTTGTGCTTCACATTATAGCTGAGAAATGGGAAGCAATGTTTCACATATCCACTTGAGTATTATGTCCACAGAACAGTAATCGACCACCACACAGCATTATCAGGGAAGCAGCTTGCATGTACCCTGATGAGGACGGCGCCGCCAGGGGAGGCCGTAGTTCAAATAAATCAGAAGCATGTGTATATATAAACAGCACTGTTATCAACCTGAATTGAGATAGTAATTACAAGCAACTGTCATCTGCTTATGAACAAATATAATGCTAACAGTAAACTGTGAACTGCCATTCAGATACATATATATGCAGTAGTGATATAATTGCTTTACACAATTGCAAATCCATGTATGTGCCATAAAAGTGCAGCCTGTTTGTTTTATTTACTTGTTTTTAAATAACTGTTTTACCTTCAACTGATGAGTGGCGCTTACCTCAGACATGTACACTGTATCTGTTAAGGGGTTTTGTTTTTATTCTAGTTTCCAAGGGGCTGCATTGCTCGAGCCACGTAAGGTGCTTTTATCTTTGAGCTAGATGGATGCATTGGTCTAGGATTTTAGCTTCCTGCTATTTTAGCTTTACTTTTGCTCATCTTATTTTTACTTGTTGGGCTCTTGATCTCAAGACTTAAAATAAAAACATCCATATATTACAACTTATCTGTAACTCATTTGTAGTTTTTACTTCAAATATTAGTTAAAATTTCAAATACTAAACCCTCTGTAAATTACAGAATTAATTCATCTTTAAGCTTGTACACAGGAACTACCTGTATCACAGAATTTTAATTTAGGGTCACCTCAACTCTTAAGGTGACCTTATCTTACTTTACACTAAGGCCATCTTATATTGATTTGTTAAGTTAATTATTGTACAGCTATGTAAAAGTAATTAATCTTCCATATGTAAATTGCTGTATCCACCTGTTAAGGTGGCCTTAGTTTATGATTAAATGTAAAGTCAGTTAAAGATGGTATGTAAATAATATCATTAGAGCATGGATTTTACCCTATAATTGTTTCGGGGAGGTATTTCTCTTTTTCCAAGGTATAAATGTTATCCTTTCAGTCTGAGGCAACCCTCTGTTAATTAACGTTTTATAAAACCATGCAATGTCATTATAAGTGCAACAAGGTAGAAATCGCAGATACAAAAGAGGTATTAATTTTACTTCTTATAGGCCTTGTGCTCTGTTCCATTCGCTCGGGTCTGAATGAGATATTTGTATGAAACTGGCATCAGATACAAAACTAGGGTAGATGGCACACTGCGTCTCTTGATACTGCATTTCTAAGGAAACAAAAACATGTCTAATAGTGATTAGACATAGTAATATATTTTCTCATGAAAATCTTTATTAATTCGTGTGTTGAAATCTGAAAATATCATATATTTCAAATTTGGACATTAAAAAAGTATTTCTTTCTCATGACTCTCACAAAGGTCTGTGTAACTGTTTTCTAAGACCAAATGAGTAAGACCAGAGAAGCTTTTTTTTTCTTATCATTAGATAGAGATTAAGCACTAAAAAGTAATATTAGAATGAGACTATGTGGAATACTAATACTGATGTTTATCTAATCCACTTGTTTTATATATTTTCAGATCCATGCGGACATCTCGGTGAATCCATGTGCATAGAACTGATCTTGTGAACACATACAAATATTTCATTAAATTTATGCATTTTGACCTCTTAACTATATTGTACTATGTCATCAAGTACTAAGACTTGGCCTGGAGATTGTGATGTGGCTTATCCAGAAATCTACACCAAGCCACCAGCTTTTCCCAAAATACTAAAACCTGGCCAGCTCACAAAGCAGCAGTTTGACCAATTCTTCCAAGAGGTAACGGTACTACACTGATGTTCAAGATTATATAAATATCTAAGCCATTGGTAGAGGTACTGTTCTAATGAACATTTGAGGTGATAATTGTTTTTTCATAGAATCTATGATTTTCTGGGTTTTTGTTATGACAAATAAAACTCTAAACATAGTGAACAAAATGAATGAAAAAGGCTAGGGATTACTATTTCCCACGTAGATGTAAAGGTTGTAAGGTTTCCATTCATTTAAAGTAACAGTATTTCAGTTGTCATTTTTCCCGAAATGGTTGCCTTTGATGTTAACTTGACAGCAGTTAGTGGTCCTAGGTGGTCTGGTGGTTAGCAAGTTTGACATTTAATTATAGGTCATCTCCTCTGAGTGGTTTTAATTCCCACAAGTGGCAATGCAAACGGCCTTTCCCATATATGACAATGGCTTTTAAACAGGAAGTAAAACCACTTCGTTTTACTTTGACAGCAGTTCCAATTTAATAACAGGATAAATATCTGAGCCTATGTCACCATATTTCAAACATGGTTTACACTGGGTATAGCTCTTTATGATGAAGTGGGTAATAGATAAATAAGAGAGAATTGTCAGTGAAATGTACGGTTATGTGTTGTTAGCTAGAGTGTTTGACAGGGAGATGGGATTGTGTGTGCTGTATAGGGTTATGTAGTCGTGGAGAACCTCTTTAAAGACAATGAAATGAAAGTGCTTGAAGAATGCAGGGAAGACATTGCTAACTTAGTGGATGATCTGGCAATTAGGCTACATAAAGCCGGTAAAATCAAAAGTAGGTGCAAGTTTCTTGTTTATATTAATGTATCTGTATATGCACTTCGGTGAGAATACAAACTTTGTACATGTATATTTTCTAGTAATTCAACTATTATACAGTGTGTGTTCCAAACATTATTTAGCCAGCCTGCCTCCCTGTGTCTTCTCTGGTAAAACCTGCCCACATTAATGGACCAACTGTTATTCTTTTTTATGCATAATTGCACCTTACAGTCTGTCACATGATGGAGATTAAGTGTTATAAAAGTACTTATTAGATTAGACTGAGTTAGATATTTTTGCTACAGCACAGACAACGTAAAATTGTGATCAAGTTGTGAATCTCTCCCTGCCACACTACTGTCAACCAACGTAAACTTCATGTTTTGCTATACATGTGTTCTAGCGCTTTACCAGGACTATGGGATTTTCCAGCGACTCTCTCAGATTGAAAAGGAATTTCCAGGTGCTAATATAGTGCTTATCAAGCATAGCCGACTTCCACAGGTAATAATACACACAACTGAGATTATATGAAAAATTCACCATAATAATGATTCCTGTTCACTGATTAACCATAATATTTCAAAACTGTTTTGCTGTTTTATTCATGTAATAAAGCTCCAATTAAACTCTATAAAATTGATGTGATTTGTAGGGCTTCAGAAAGCTCTTTTCGCATGAGAAACTGTTGAACATAGCAGAGCAGCTCCTTGGGACGGCTGATATCAGTGGTAACCCTGTGTGGAACCTGAGGACCAAGACACCAAATAACATGGCCACTACAGTGCCCTGGCATCAAGGTAATCTGTTCACCTTAAAGAAAAAAATACAATCAGAGAAACACTTAGTAGAGAATAAAAAAGACAAAGTAGTACAGTGCCTTTCATAAGAAGTAACTTACATTTCTAGTTCTAAATAGAAAGACAATTGTGTACGGTTGATGAATCATACAAACACTTCATACAGCTTCAGATTGTATTTGGGTAATTGGCCCATTTGAAAATAATGCATCTGAAGACATTTTCAAGAAAGACCACTTGGTAAATTACAATATCTTCGATTTAGATATTTAATGCAATGCTTTGGGGTTAACTTTTTAAAACACTCTAAACTAATGGGGGTGTTCCACTGGAGGCAGGCATGTAAGACATGGTTTGAGTCCTAAATGACTCAATAAGGAAGGCTCACACAGTCCAAGTCCAGTCCAGGCCTCGAAGGAACTGACTGAGAGACAGCAATCGCTACACAATAAATTTGATTTTTCTCAAATCACACATCAGAAAGAAGGGCATCAGCAGTCACCACTGTGAGGGCCCAGTGCCAGTGCATGGGGACCAGCATTCACTGCTAGACACACCAGCTATCCACTGGCAACACCATCAGTGCCAGCGTTCTTTCCCAACCATAGGCGGTAGACCAGCAGGTGCTAGAGAAGTTCTGACAAATGAAGACAATGTCAAATCACCACAGAGGGGACCCAGTGTCAGTGCAAGCTCGACATATCCAGAGGCTCCACAGGCACAGACAGCATTGATATCAGCCTTCACTCTGAGACACACCAATTATCCATTGCCAGTACCCGTATTGTTTCCCAGCAATTATTCGTACACCAGCAGGTCAGTGCTTGCAGATGAAGACAATGTTCACCTCATTTTTGGGGCAGAGACAGTAGAGCACCAGAATAGCATTCTGTAACATAGAGAGCGAAGGAATTTTTAAAATATTTTTTCTGTTTTTCTTTGAAGGTTGGTAAAAAAGGGTTAGGTAAAACTTTGAAAGTTTCAAACTTGAAATTTTGAAACTTGAATAACTTTAAAACTTAAATAACTTTGAAACCTAAAAGCTGAAACTTGAAACTTTAAAACTTCGTGAAGCCTTAGAGATGGGTATTTTTCTTCTGTAATCTGTTTGTGTTAAGTTAGAATATTCTCATTTTCTGGTAAGAGTGTAAATGCAAGAGCTTCTTGTGGGTTGGGTGGCTGGGCTCCTCCTCCTTGATGTCTCCTCGGGATGTTGTGTAAAATAACACATGTCAATAAAATGTCTCAGACAACCTCTGGTCTTTCATCCATTGTGCTGAGTAAGACCCTGAATCTACTTACTAATATTGAAAGCATTCTCCACTACCTTCTGGCCTCTGTAGATCCTACAGTTTTCTATTCTCTCTTCCTTAGTCAGTTGTTTTCTACTGTATGGTTTCACTAGCCACGGTTTCCTTGTGAAAGCATCATCACCCAGCAAGAAATATAATAATTCAAATGAGGCCCTCTCTCTTCCAGGGGTTCAGGTGGCGGAAGCCATCCTCTATCTTTCTCTTCACCTTGCATTTGTTAAACATGTGTGCATCTGATGAAGATCCACTGGACCCAAAATCTACCCAAAGTAATCATACCCAAAAGAAAACTTCACTCCCACATCTGGTAGGCTTCATTATGGTGATACGTTTCCCATCTATAGAGCCAACAGCATGGGGGATATACCATCTATTTCTGAACTTTTCCTCAATCTGTCTCCATCTTTCAAGAGTGGTAGGGCATGTCAAATACTCTTCCTGATATTGATTAAGGATGGTCCTGCAGACAATAGAAATGGATTTATATATGGTGGTTCCTCCAATAAAACTGTGATACTCCCATGATGTGTACATTTATGCAATAACCAAGCATCTGAGTGTTATTGCCAGCTTTAAGCCCACTTCTAAAGGCTTCCTGAAACTGGTGGCTTCCTTCTTCAGGGGGTGATGTATGCGCTCCTGAATGTGCTCAAAAACTGCAGGTGGCATTCTTACAAAATTCTTGCAACCTGGAAGGTCACTTTGATGTTTGTTTGTGAAAAAAACAGCCCGATCCCAAGACGGGGATCCTGTAGGTCCTATAATTTGCTATTCTCTCTTTCCTACTCAGTTGCCTTTTGTTTCTTTTTTTGCACTAGCCATGGCTTCAAGGCGATCATCATCATCCAACAATAAATAACTCAAAGGAAGCCTTCTCTCCCCCAGGGATTCAGGTGGCCGTACCCCCAAGGTACTATCCTCTATAGTTTTCTTCAACTTGAAGTGATTATTTTGTGCATTGTGCATCCTTTAAGTGATAATTTATGTGCTCCTGAATGCAGTCGAAAATTGCAGGTTGTATCCTCACAAAATTCTGGTAACATTATTTGGACGTTTGATCATGCAGAAAAACAGCACAATCCCGAAACATGTTCGGAGGCAGATTCAGACAAGCTGGGATGTACTGTTATGGAGGTTCAACCATCCCTTCATTTCCTTTTACATTGTGGTAATCTTGCACATTATAGTATCTGTTATATTGTGTCCTAAAAAGATATGGAAATAAATCAAATATCGAATTACTATTTTTATCAATATTCACGCTGTGATTTGATTATTTGAAACTGACTTTACAACTTGATTGGTTTCCAGACAATGGTTACTTCAGCAATGATGTATACGGTAATATGATTGTAACTGGCTGGATTCCATTCCTGGATGCCACTGAATCTAATGGCTGTTTACAGGTATATACTGAGAGTTCCATTATCAGGCTATTGGTGTGACAAATTTGGAGGAAATCCTCTCAGTGATATATTAAAGAATGATTCCTGTATACAACATTCTATGTAATGATCACTTAGACTTATCTAATTACCTTGGTATATTTTATTATATGTTTTATATATATTTATGCATTTCCATAACTAATTGTTGTAAACTTTAACAATGTCACCAAGCCCTTTCTCTGCTACTAGGCGTATTTCACAGACAAAAATTCTGCATAATCTGTGCAATCTAGATTCAGATATGGATTCTTTGGATTAGCTAGATTCGAGAAATGCAATTTTCACTAGATCAGAATCCAAAATGAAAGAAATAAGATAAAGTGCTAAAATATCATAAAAATTGCATAATTCCAAAACTTTGCTGTCATTATTTGCAGCCATTATTTTGCAATGGTAATCCAATGAATCTGAATCTGTGAATCCTCCACCTGAGGTATATCAGTGGGTTCATAATCCAGATTAGGATTCAGGTCACATCATAAGCAAATCCATTAATCTGAGGAATTTAGATTCCATGGATTGTGTCTGTGAAATACACCTAGTGGCTTAAGTGTGTCCATGATTTTCTTGACAGTTCTAAAAATGGTTGTTCTTTTGATGGATGCCACTTTATTTTGAAGTCTATGTTTGGTAATGGCAAATTGACGTGTTTTTTGTTTAGGTGTATATATGATGGGTTGGTATCATATCCCCATCAGTATTTGGAGTCCAACACTTTGGAAATGAAACCCACCAAAAACATTATAGAATATTTATTTAATTAACTGTTCAACTGCCCTCGCCTGTTCAGTGTGTAAATCTGTCAGTATTTGTTTTCCACACATCGTGATATGGCACATACTAAAGCTCCCAAATGATGGACTGAGCAGTTCTCATTTTTTTCATTGGTCATAACATAGATAAATCTTGGGTGCTCTGACTTATCCTTTAGGTTTTATTACTAATCTTTTGGCTACAATCACAGCATCATCCCATTTTTAAAATAGTCCAGTTCTTATTAGCAGTAAAACCAGGGGCCGGTTTCACAAAGGGTCTTATACTTAGCTGAGTTTTTGGCTAAGTCAGGGGCGGATTTCATGAAAGGTCTCAGACTTAGCCCAGTCTCAGGCTGAGCCACTAGCTCAAATCTGAGCCTTTTGGCTCAGCTAAGTCTTTGTCTCAAATGGTTTTCACAGAAGGGGTCTCAGTTGAGACCAAGCTTATCAAATAACCACAGTGGTTTTCTGTGTCATGTGACCATTTTTTGTAGTCAAAATATTCTACTGATGACATGTATGTTCCTTGTTTGACACATAATATCTCTGGTTAAATACCATTTTGCAATGGGAAACCTTGTAAACATGTAAAAACACCCAAAGACTACTTCAGGGGGTTGTTTTATATACTTGTACCCTATTTTCAGCCATTTCAAATTTTGAAGTGAAGAAAGAATTATGGCGGCCATATTTGAGCCTTTGTTTACAAAACCGAAGCCCACTTTCAACCAGTCTCAACATTTGAGCCAGTGGCTCAGCCAAAGCTAAGACTGAGACCTTTTGTGAAATCCATTAAGGCTGAGTCCATGGGCTCAAGTAAAATGTTCCAATAATTTGAGACAAAAGTCTCAAGTTTGAGCCTGAGACCGGGCTAAGACCTTTCGCGAAATCCGCCCCAGTGGTACAGCGGTATGAATGAAACTGTTGGACATACGTAATCTTTGTCTCAGGTACACTTGTTTGTACACTGATATTTCATGTGTAAAGATAAATTAAAGAAATGATGACCCCCCGCCCTAAAAAGTCTAAATACACTTATTTACCTCATTAAAACACATGTGAAATCATCTTCGAGTATACATTCATGTCAACACTGGCATGCCAGGTGTGCTCATTGCATACCTATTTGACACCCCAATCATATTACAGGCAGTACGTCCCGCCTTTGACCGTCTCACCACGAGCATGCGCAGAGGAATTTTTGCTATGGTAACTGAAGGTGTGCTCCACAGTGTATTTAAGGTTGCGACACGTTCGTCTTTTGGGGTAAGACAGTGACATAAGGTGTGTGGAGGTAAATGGATGTTTCGTCACTGTGTCACAACTTTGCATATGAACCTCAGACAGTAGCTGAAGGACAGTGGTATTCAAGAGTTACTTCAGCTAAAGGTTTCCGGTGAAAATACCAAAGTTACATTATTGTCTAATTTTAGATGGTGGCAAAAGGCCACTGTAGTGGAAAAATCGCAACTCACCAGTGTTGCTATGGCAACACATGGTATGTGACACTTGAAGATGAAGAAATGGAAAAGAGTCTGGGTTTGTATCATCAAAACTTTCACATTTTGTTATATTATTTTGTTGTTTGTTTGTCCAGTAGTGTCCATTACAATCACTGACGTCTGATCAAGTTAAATATCCTTTGAAGGAGCCAAAGACAAGGACACTTGCTTGTGGTTGCCAAGGTCAGTGAACTTTAATGATTCAGCATTAAACTCCTCCATAATTAACACGTGCTTTTAAAAGATCTAACAATGTACTGACACATGATTGTTTAAATGTTCACTTGAGTGGATCTTTTAATCTCAATAATACTTGAATATACTATTAGCTAGAGGACTTTAATCACTGCAGGAGTCAACATGAAAAAAGATGTGGCGACCTGTCCTGTTCCATATGGTGGTGTACTGTTGTTCAACAATGCCCTCCCTCACAGAAGGTGACTTAATATGCATTCATATCTTACTGTTAGTAACTGGGTCACTAAACAGAAGACCTACTGTTGATAAAGTTTTCTCTGTATATATGAGTCACATAGTGTATGGTACAAGTAAAACTATTATGCACAGGGAATATACTAATCGTTTGTTATCCATCACATGCCATTTATAAGCTCAACAGAGGGATATACAGAGTTGGATATATAAATATTGTTTGTAATACTATGGCCACTTATTATGCATAATTATACCCGACCCCCATCAAGGGGGGGGGGCATTTTTTTCGTTTCTGCCGTCTGCTGTCCATTGCCCAGACATTTCGTTTCTGCTCATTTTAAGGAAAAGTATTTTAGCTACTTTTACCAAATTTTGGTATAAACGATAATTGGGTCTGTAGCTTGTTTTGGTATTGTTTTTTTTATTATAGCTATAAAGCTAAAACTATGTAAAAGTAAATTAGCTATATGGAGTAGCCAATTTTTTTCCATGCATTTAAGGAGAAGGAATCAATATATTCGAACCTTATTTGGTATGGAAGATTATTGGATTAATAGCTTGCTTGGTATCGCTTTTGGGGGTCATAGCTTTATGGCCACTTAGCTACTTAATTAGCTATTTTGAAAGTAATACTTTGTTTTCTGCTCACTTAAATGAAAGGTGAAGGAGATGTCCTAACCAAATTTGAGATAGAGGATTATAGCGTCCATAGACTGCTTAGTATAGCTTGAGGACTGTCATAGCTGAGTAATAGCTATTTAGCTAGTTTAAGTAGCTATTTGGTTTTGGTGTATTTGAAGGAAAAGGAGACAAATTATTTCCACAAAATTAGGTATGGAAGGTTATTTCCGGATTGGCAATAAATTGGGTGGATCACAACAATGCTGCACAACAAAAAACTAAAAATATATAATTGGACCATTTATTAATGCCAAACATTATTAGTAATTTCAGTAATGTTATTTAACAATATACAACAACTAGGTACAAATAAAAGGTTTAAGGAGTAAACGCAAACTAAAATATGCACAATAACTTACTCTTACTATGAACATTAACAATGCCACAAGACATTGAGATGAAATTTTAATTTTAATGTTTTAAAAGTCTAAATAACCTGTCTGAGGACATCCGTTGGACTGTAGACCTCAGGTGGCAGAAATCTTCCTCTCCAGGGGGACTTTATGGCCTCAAGGATCCCGTCAAACTGAGATCAGCATCTATTCCAAACTTTGAGATAGACTGGGAACCATTTGATGCAGAAGACAGGAATAAGAAGCAGAGGGAAAGTTTAGGACTGGTATGTTTAGAGGTCTATGCTTGTGTTTATTTAAATTGCTGAAATTTTAGAAATTGTTTTTAATCAAGTTTTTTGTGCATCATCTGAATCTATTTTAAGTTTTTGAATGGTTGGCTATTTTTTGGTAAAATTTTGTCTCAAACTTGAGAATGATACTCACTTGTCTTAACTAGGTTGAAGAATCTCAAACTTTTCGTTACTTAACTAGTAAGAATATTTTCTATTCATGGTTTAAAATATAATTAAAAGGTCAAGTATGTGGGAATACTTGACCTAAACTTTGTTGTAATTTATCACACATCATTTGGTTCAACCACTCTTCACAGTTATGTTGTCTTGATTCACAGTGACCAATATGTTTATCATTGAACAAAAAAATTCTAAAAAAAAAATTACAAAAGCATATTAATTTCTGTATGTTCATAAAAATTATTATGTAACAGACAAATTTATGTATATGAAATTTTTCCAAATAAGGACGAGATGTAGATTTCTCTCTGTGCATTCATTTCACCTACCTGCGGAGTTTTTGGTCTGTTCAGGATTCTGCTGATGAGTTTGACACCACCATGCCAGGACCTTGGATGAAGAAGTGGGAGATTGTACACATGAATGAGCATACAGAAGCTTTTCAGCAGGATGATACAGGATTGGACATGCCCTGAATGCCGCCAACAACATGTCCCACCCACACTATGGGGGCGTCACATTTTATTTATAATTAAGAACCTGCCGAGTCCTCCAGTGTGTGTATATGCCTAGCTTGCAAATGTAATATGTACATGTATACATAATATTTTAGTTTATTGGTTGAGAGTGCTGTCATAAAATTTTGTATACCTGAATACCAAGTTGAGTTCCATAGAAAACTTTTAGGACATAAAATGGTTTAGTTTGAGCACAGAACATTTTAACATATTTTTTGCAAGGGTCACGTGTTTTGAACTATTTTGTAGTAAAATTTACTTTTGCTGTTCGCTTGGAGTTGGTTTTCGTTGCTTTTTTCCTTCCTAATGTAAATTGATACATATCTAAGCCACCTGTTAACCACAACCATATCCAAAAATAAAACCTTATCAAAAGAAAATTGGGTTTGTCAGTAAACATTAGTGACCAAACATGTATTCCTATACTGTAGTCATTTTGATTGATTTATCTTTAGATATGAAAGATGATAGATTTACTTCATGTAGGGCATTATAAACTGATTGTCAAGTAATGTCAATATTGAATTGTCAACACGTTGTAGGAGTATAATTCCTTGATAGATGTTCCCTTGAAGCTTTTGATTTCTTTTTTACATATGTGAGACAAAATAATCAATTGTCTTTCTATCTAATGTACTACCTGCAAAAATGTAGAATCTATGTGATATAAAGATTTATCAACACAATAAAAAGAACACCTGGGGCAGATTTCACAAAAGGTCTTAGCCCGGTCTCAGATTCAAACTTGAGATTTTTGTCTCAAATTATTGGAATATTTTACTTGAGCCCATGGACTCAGCCTTAATGGATTTCACAAAAGGTCTCAGTCTCAGCTTTGGCTGAGCCACTGGCTCAAATGTTGAGACTGGTAGAAAGTGGGCTTAAGTTTTGTAAACAAAGGCTCAAATATGGCCGCCATTATTCTTTCTTCACTTCAACATTTGAAATGGCTGCAAATAGGGTACAAGTATATAAAACAACCCCCTGAAGTAGTCTTTGGGTGTTTTACATGTTTACAAGGTGTCCCATTGCAAAATGGTATTTAACCAGAGATATTACGTGTCAAACAGGAACATATATGTCATCAGTAGAATATTTTGACTACAAAAAATGGTCACATGACACAGAAAACCACTGTGGTTATTTGATAAGCTTGGTCTCAACTGAGACCCCTTCTGTGAAAACCATTTGAGACAAAGACTTAGCTGAGCCAAAAGGCTCAGATTTGAGCCAGTGGCTCAGCCTGAGACTGGGCTAAGTCTGAGACCTTTCATGAAATCCGCCCCAGGGCCAGTAGAAAATGTTGAATGTGTTTGGTTTGGGTTTCAACACCAGCTTAAATAAAGTTCTTGGAATATTTGGTAATGCTGAAAATGACCTTTTATTAGTCCTGAAAAGGGCCAGTTACAGGCTCAGGCTCAAGCTATGATCCCCCTTGTATTCATTCGTCTTTCAATGGTACATCCCCCTCAATCACAAAAAGCCTATGAGAAGATATCTTTGCTAATTTGTTCGTCTGAATGGATTTCTCATCTCATTCCCCACCTCCACAGCTGCTCTGGTTCAGTTAGATCATGTTCAGGATTGCTCTGCTCTGCAGCACAAAAATAATTTTTCGTGAATTTATGCAGTGCCAGACATGCCGGAGCTATGTTTGTGGCCACCTCTGGATGCTAGTTGGGAGAATTCTGAACCAATTTACTAATATCCCGAATGCATTTTGACCACCCTTCTGCCCCTGGATATTTTATAGTTGAAAATTCTTTCATTTCTATTAACGTGAAGAAAGGCTTCATGAGCCATGGCTTCAGGGCAAAGGTGTCATCACTGAGCAGGAAGTAGTTCACATCTCTCCCACCTTCAACCAGTGGCTCAGGTCTATGTAGATCCGTCTTAAAGTTTTTCCTTCAGTTCACAGCAATTAAAAAATTTGTCTATCAGTGTGTGACCCACTGGAGCCAAGAGGAATCCAAATGAGTTTGTAGTTTCCGTCCATCGGGGTCAGCAACATAATTGATTGAAATCCCTTGTAGTTAAAATATTCGCTCTCTGTACTCGGTGGTTTCTTGATTGTCACATGCTTTCCATCTATGGACCCTACATGTGGCCTCAGTGTCTTGAAGCACTCTGGGGTGGTGGAACAGCAGAAGCATTCAACAGACTAAAAACAAGTGCAAAAATAAACTTGGTCTGAGATGGTCATACCAGGCCATGATCTTTGGAATTAGTCTAATGTAAACCTGAGCACAGAGTTGTTATATCAGACATAGCCAGGTGGATACCACAGAAACGCCGGATAGTTTAAAAGCTAAGGTGGGAGAGTATTTTTGAAGAGATAAGATTTTAGCTTTTCTTCTGAAACAGGCATGAGTTGGGGCAGAATGAACATTATCGGGTAAATCATTTCAAACTTTGGGAGCATCAAAACTATGGCTGAATTGTTTTTTGGGTGTGTACAGGTGGAGAGTAATGAGGAACCCCCAGGAAGTTTTTATCTATTCTGTTATATCTTATGCCATATGTTCCATGACCACTGTGAAGAAACTTATAAACCAAAATGGCAGTTTTGAAAATACAGTGAAATTCAACTGGCAACCAATGGAGTTGATGGAAATAGGAGCTGCCCATGAGTACCTATTGCAGTTTGTGACAATCCTACTAAGTGTGTTTTGAATACACTGTAGTTTGCACATGTTGAAACTAGACAGACTTCTGAAAAGATAGTTGAAGTATTCCAGACAACTACTCACCAGGGAATTTGCCGCCAGGATAGCAGCCTCATCTGTCAGATACTGTCTGACCAACCTGAGATCAAACATTTGGATGAAGCAATTAAGTCTTATAAATATTATGGATATGATCAGCAAAAGAAGAATTTGCATCAAATTAGACATCATCGTTCTTTATAACAACTGGTGAAATTACCAAATATCCTGACAGACAGGTGAGAATCTAATTTCTTGATCAGAGCTTGAGACCCAAAGATGATGAACTCCATTTTATCAGGGTTTAGTTTAACCATACTTGACGACACCCATTCTTGAACATCCTGAAGACATGAATTTAATTTATCAAAGGCCAAGGCCGCATTTTGTAAGGCATATGAAGAAACAACTGGTTGTTGTCAGCATAAAAATGGAATTAGTTGTCGGGTTGCCTTCTAATAAGTTTGCTCTAAAGAGTAATGTATAAAGAGAAGAGCAGGGGGCCAAGGTCAGAGCCTTGTGATACCCTGAACAACAGATCGCACAATTCAGGGACGGTTGACTAAATTTTAATTGCTTAGAATTGGTGGTTTAGATAAGAGGTGACCCACTTCAAGGCCGTGCATGGTCATAAAATACAGGCCTTTCAGGAAACCAGTGTTGCAGGTCAGAATCACCCTGTCCCAGTGTAAGTGTATAGTTTGGGGTTACCCAGAATGACATATGCCCATTTTACACTTTGGAGCTTATTCTGGGCTTGGGCAAATTACACCCCCCCCCCCCCCCCCATCCTATACAATACCTGGGTATAAATTAGGCTAGGCCTAGGATTTTCCCACTGGGAATAATTTTGCATTGATATCAGTGACTCCAATGGAGTCCACCCCACTGTTCCCTCAGGTTTAGGACACTGCCTTGTTTGTTGACAATCTTATTTGGTTACCCATGTTTGTAGCAACTAGTTTTTGTGAGGTCAAATTTCAGAGGTAGGAGGCAAATGTGTTACCACTGTGCCACCGTGGCCCCCTTCTCCTGTCCTTATAACAACATAAGTGATATAACACACTATACAAGACACTGAATGCCAAATAAATCAAATGAACCAGCAAACATCACAAAAAAAACGTAACTTTTTTTTTATTGGTTAAGACGTCAGACAATATCTGGGGGAAAAAATAACATGAATTTACATTTTAATGTAATCTCCCACTTTGATACTTTTATTGTGTTTTATTGACTTGACTACAAGGAAGCATTGAATTTACTGGATAGTTTTTGTTTAAATGAGATTTTAAAACTATACATATACTACTATATTTCCCACCAGCTGGCAGAAACTATATCACGGAACACCTACCAGAACCTCAGGACATTCTTCCTGTCATTAATGACTTGCCATATGCTTCGTCCGGAGACTCTTGCACTTCTAATACAGTTGCAGTTTCACAGGGTGACCCCCCCCCCCCCCCCCGCCCCCCGCAGCCAGCATACAGCTACAGGTACTGGAGCAGCAACATAGGGTCGGCCATTAGCTAATTAGTAAGTTTTACAGTCAAGAGGTGATATCTCAGTCAGGTAATTAGTCATCATCACAAACAGAATTTTATAAATTCCTTGTGTGGATTTCCTAGTTGAACACAACCTGACTGCAAGATACAGCATGGTTCTTCTATGTGATATGGAGAAGGGTGCAGTCTCTTGGCATCATACCTTCAGAATGGACAGAATTAGAAGGGCTCATGCTTCAAAACATAATAAAATACTTAGAATTGGAAAAATGATAAAAACCTGGCTTTACCAAAATGTCCTTGTTCTCCAAAAAGCTTGTAGCCTCAAAATAGATCATTAGAGTAATGCAAGGGTGGTCCAAGACAAACATGATCCAAGGGGTAAACTTTAATGTGATTTTAAGCCCCACTGATACCTGTCTTGTAGACATGGGCTCCTCTGCCCAGACTTTTAAGCTGATCTGTGATATCGTTGAAAGTATGAAGGCAAGGTTGAAATCAGTTCCCACATAAGATATCCTATCAATGCCCACATTGACCAAATTTTCTGCTGGCCAACTTATTATTTGGTAGTTGTTTTCAAGTTTAACATTTGGTAACAATTTTTGTCTTTTATTTTCCACATTTCTGAGAAATTTAGTTTTGTTATCAGCTGGGGTGTCCCTGCTGTGTCTAACTACCCAAGTGTATGACCTATTGTTAGCTTTGGCCCAATCTGACCTCCAATTGATACTACCTATCTGTTCTTTATGGGCATTGGTGATAACTTTTGGGCCAAAGATTTTTGCTATGCATCTTTTAACAACTGGCACTGCATTACTGCAGTGCCCTAATCGTTTTTTGTTTTGCAATCTTTGTGTGAATGTGCCAATTTTTTGCCTTGAGAGTAGCAATGGCTACAAATATGAAGATACAATCTACCTCCAGTTTCATGATCGCCTTTATGAGAACAGGAGTTCTTTTGATAGTATCTACATGGGGCTGAGTTATCTTTGCTGGCTACTTTTTTACTATGGGCACCCTGAGGTTGAGAGGTGGACCTATGAGCATAAGCTCTTCGAACCCTGTCGATTTTGTTGGTTTCCTCCCACATAATCCTCCCTTCCTCCATCTTACATAATAGCACTGCATGTGAACCTTTCGCTGATGCCCACCCAAAATCATGCGAGTCTTCCATGATATCAGAGAGATACTCGAGCATTTTTTTTTTTACACTTAAGTCGCTTTCATCTCGGATAATAGTTGCGAATCCTGAAACCCATTGACTCAAGGTTAAATTGTCATAGTTCATTCTATTTTTGGAACTGCCCCCTAAGACGTGATTCTGGGGCCAAGGGACCTCCTTTTTAACCCATATTGTTTCGGACCCTCCCCTTTGAGACTTAAACTTGCCTTTATCAAGTCCTTGTAGTTCTCGAATCCTTGTGTCCACTTGCTGCTGTATTACTCTTGACTGTCGCAGAGTTGTCAGGGAGGGGAGCACCAGGTCTTGTTCTGGAGAAGCAATCCTTGTTGACTTCTGGCTTCCAGCTGGCGACCTCTGTGGAGACATGCTGGATGCTTGACTTCTGACAGGAGACGACAAGGTGGAACCTAAGGCTTGCATCTTGTCTTCCATCTGTGTCATTTGACCACTGAGGTTTTTCAGTTCCATTAATATCTGTGAATTTGTGTCCATTGAATTGTCCTTGGCCTTTTCAATTTTGCAGTTTCTATTTATGGGTCTTACGTGGTGACCCCCACATTTGATACAGTCAAATGTCTTTCCCATACTAGAAATATAAGACAGAATGCTGCTTTGGATCGTGCTTGAGTTTGTTCAGAATTTTAGATGACAAAATTGAGCAAATGGCTCAAGAATTTTATATGAAATAAATACAGCCCTCAATGAGCGCTCCACAAAACAGAGCAAAGTCAAGCACGACTCAAAGCAGAGTCATAAAAATCCACTTCCACAGCATTCGCCCTGAGCCAAAATGTCCACAGGTACTTATTTACAATCAAGTCTATATAATAACACAGTTAAAATCTTTGTTAAAATCACTAAAAACACTTGACATATCACTGTAGATGACTGATATACCAGCTATAATGAAAGTTTTTCAAGTTAAAATGGCGACTTGCCTCACTGAAAGCTGGATTTAAAGTGAGGAAGGAGGGAAATTGTAGCAAAAAGGCGGGAGCCTTACATAACCAAAG
Organism: Sabellastarte sp. h YS-2021; assembly: GCA_964017235.1. Taxonomy (NCBI): domain Eukaryota; kingdom Metazoa; phylum Annelida; class Polychaeta; order Sabellida; family Sabellidae; genus Sabellastarte; species Sabellastarte sp. h YS-2021. Next base: position 72,241,816 of record OZ024935.1, on the reverse strand, counting down.
GTCAAAGACTGACCACACATATTAAGGTACTGTAGAAACAATGCTAGCCACTGATTAAGGTAGCACCTAGTGCGCTACCTCCCCAAATTTGTCTGGAGAAATATGTTAGTCTCATTAAATACAACCATGTTGATAAGAGGGGTATTTATTTTCAAAACAATAATCAATAATAATAACACTGTACACAAATAAAAAACATTACAAAAGTATAACAGCCATACCATATAGCACATTATATGTGATCAAAATGTTTGTTCCGAATGAGGATCAGTCAAAAAGATAAGTGTCAAATCCAATGTGGACATCAGCCATATTTACTTCTGCCAGTATATCCGGGATGTGCAAGTCAGATGAGAGCACTTTCTGTAGGTCAATGCCTTCCTCTTGGTATCCAGGTACTTGTTTTGTGATGGTTGCTTGATGTTCACAGCCTGGTCTTTCAGTTGTTGGTTGCTGATATCCAGGCACCAGTTCTGTGCTGGCTATTTGCTCTTTAACACTTGGTACTTCAGTTTGTTCCTGATATCCAGATACTACATTTGTGGTAGCTGTTTGTTGCTCATGGCCTGATACTTCAGTTTGTTGCTGATATCCAGGCACTAGTTCTGTCATGGTTGTTGGTTGTTCTTTAACTTGTACTTCAGTTTGTTGCTGATATTCAGGCATGACGAGTGCAAGGCTGCTTGAGTTTGTTTCTTTAGGCACTGAGTGTTGCAGTGGTGAACATATTTCCTTGTCATTAAAATCTGTGGACAACCGCTTACACACTTCTCTTGACTTGTTCTGATCTTCACCAGTTCGTGGAAAGTGGCAGAGGTCATTGAAATCCTGCAATACACCGATAAAGCTAGAGCTCAGGTCCCTACTGGTCATGTGATCTGTGTAATTATTTGTGTCATCATCAGTAGCTGACAAAAGATTGCCATCACTTCTGTCTGATACATAAGTACTATTTTCATTTCTAGAAAAGTCCCTTTTGCCCTTGATGACGTCGAAAATATTAGGTTCATTTCTATCTGTTACACTGCCAAATGCTCTAACACAGTCGATAGAAGTATACCCAACATTCGAGTTTACAGTAACTCTTTCCTGTATTTCTGCACTGCGTGGACTGTGGCTGGTTTCTACACTCTGGTTGGACGCATTTGAACTGTCACTTGATGACGTCACATGCTTGATCTTCTTGCCCTTCTTTCCACGGTTGTACTTATCAGGCCTCCCTTCCTTCAGTCTGTACCTTCTTCTCTGGTAGCTGCCATGTTCAAACATGTCCTTGTATTCAGGGTCAAGTGTCCACAGACACCCCTTGTCCCCCAGGCGCCTCCCTGCCTTCACGAAACAGTCATTGAGAGTGAGGTTGTGTTTGATGGCTCCGTGCAACTTTGCACTGTGCTGTTTATAGTAGGGAAACTTATCTTCTATGTGGTTTACAATCTCTCTCAGTGTCCTTCTCTTGTTGGCTGATGCATCCAGGGCCATGCCGATCATGGCTATGTAGCTGTATGGAGGCTTCTTGTTACCAAAATGCTCTTCCTTTCTTATATTTCTTTGTTCTGGTGCAGACTTCTTCAATATTTCTACCCCTGCTGCTGGAGGACCCTCAGTGTGTGTGGTAGGAGTATGGCTAATCATTTTCTGTATTCTTTGGCATGATTTAGCGATCTGATTCAGACCAGAAGGTTGAACAGGAGTACTGGTGTACTGTGGGTAGTCATTCATGCCCATCTGTGGCATATCGTAAGGCATCATTTGGTAGACTGTGTTATGTGGATGGTCTTGTTGATAGTGCCCTGGATTCATGGATGGACTGCTAACATCAAACCGTTGAGTAGGCAGTGACTGTCCTGGTGCCATTGCAGATGTTCCTGCCTGGATTTCACTGTACTGGTCTGCCATATGGTAGCTGTAGGTTGGATTTCTATACACCTGCCCAGCGATCTGTGTTGCATGTGGATAGTGGTTGTAATAACTGTCAGAGATAAGGCTAGCTTGGGACCAGTTATGTCCAGAGCAAGGACTGAATGCTATGTCTCCCAGTACATTGGAACTAGGAGCTTCAGGATAGTATTTACCATTATAATACTGCATGGTTTACTTGTACAAATGCTACTCAAAAATATAACAGGTAGTTTTGTTCCAGATAATGCTTTATATGGCACCTTTTTCAGCAGCCAAAAGCCAAAAACTTTTGATTATTAGAATTCATTCAGTTGTACGTGGATATAAAATATAATGCTATTTAATATTTGTCTTCTTATCTGCAATACTTTATCTTTTGGCTGACGAACTATTTAAGGTTATCTGAACTGTTACTGAGATCGGTGAATACTGACTTTTCTTAGGCTAGAGTGTCGGTTTATATACTCTTATCCCTACTCAAAGAGATCAACAAATCTACTCACCTGTTACCCCAGTCCTCACCAGTGTGACACACCTCCGGACAGCAGGAGTAGCTTCAATTTCCCAGTCTACAAACCATTGCAATTATATAGTAATTAAAATCAAGTCCTTGTAATAGACGTATTACTATAAAATAAGGTATATAAACCAGCAACCACTCACAATTTGGGGAGTGAGTATCAAAGCTTGACACAATTGCAATTAGGTATATCATTTCAATACATTAAACTGGCACTACCACGGGGTTTATAGGTAAACTCTCTATACCCATCAATGTAATTGCAATTGTGCCCACCCACTCAGTAGAGTATGTTAGTAGATTACCAGAGCAGTTTAAGGACGTTTGATGACTGTAAGTCTATGTAAATACTTGGAGTGCAATGCATGGGCTTTAACCCAGTCATAAGAGTCCCTCATTAGGTGTAATATACTAGTGTGCAATACAATCATCTAAGAGGCCATGTTTTCCTGATAGAGATCGAAGGCAAAAGGTCATATTGCCAAAAATCATTGCAACAGTAATTCATAATATTTTTAAATGTAATACAAGTATTATTTGGAGCTACAGGATCAAATAAGAGGTTTACTAAGCATACATAGGTTAAAAGTTTATCACAATATCATATTTCTTATAAGGCCTTGCCACTATAGTTTCTTATTTAGCCGGTGTCTCTGTGGTTATGATAATTGCTATGCCCATGGACTAAATTGTAGAATACTATTTATGCTTGTTGCGCCTTTGAAATTGCTTAAAGGCAGAGATTACGCATTATAAAAATATCAAGATTAAGGCTCAGATAGACGAGATATGAGTTCATCTGACCAAGAATGAAAAAATAGTGATGTCAGCTAAACTCCATCTTTTGTTTTTGACCGCATTTGCACAGTTTCATGCCGTATGCTAGACGTTGGTTTGTTCAGCACAGTAATGTTTTCATAATTTTAACTGTAATATTTAGATTAACATTAACTTCGGCTTGTTGTGCATCCATCTTGTATATTAAGGTTATAATTGGGTTTTGGGTCATTAGAGAATACAACGGATATTCACTTGTTGGAGTGTACATTACTTGATATCTTAAAATGTCCTGAGACTGAGCAGATATCATGAACTCAGTATGTTCATTCACAAGCATTATCAGGACAGAAAGCAAATTGATCCATTTTGTCTCATAAGACTATATTAGTTGTCTCTGTATACTTTAAGACAATTCTGGTGTCATAAAAGCAGTACAAAAACAGCTACTAACATGCAGAAGTTGCTGCTGTGCCTTTGTCTTCTATGTGGCGTGGAGTTAGGCAGGACAGAAACACGAGTAAGCTATGAGGGGTAAGTGCAATCCACCAATAAGACCGGCCATGGTCTTACAGAATATGTGCTGTAGAAACAGAGCCAATTACTGTATACACAGTCCAGTGCTATTCTGTCCCAGTGACATATTATAAACAGTCAATAGTTAAAGCCTAGTTTTAACAGAAATACTACCTTGCTATCAACTATGACCGGATTCTAATTACCCCCACCAATTAATAAATGTTCATATTGCAGTAACGACCATATATTTTCAAAGTCTCTTAGTGTACTGTTGTGCCATCCAGTTTGTTTGGGAACAGTTTTGAGTTATTTAATAGATCTGGTGCTTTCTGCTAAGTTATATCTATTTTAATTCTACCTGGCAATGATTAGTATCCACTTATAACTGGGTGCAAGACAGTGTTTTTTGCATATTAAAGTGTACAACAAACATTTTAAAAACTGTTCTGCTTGTTTGGTACAAATACCCCACAGTTTTCATTAAAACTACTTTGTTTACCCCTCAGACAGTTAGTAATGCAACTCCACAGGTATAGAACAACTTACTGTTTAAATGCTAAAACTTAGGCAACATATTTAATTCCCCAAAGACCTATAAATTGGTATAAAATAATCACTTTGATCCTGACACATTACTATTACAATTTTATTATCTGTTAACTCCGCCATGGATGGCAAATTTACAAACACTGTTTGAAACTTATTTGGCCACCAAGTTATACATATTGATGTATTATAACGACAAATAATCACATTGTTTAACTTTTTTACTTCTGTATTATCACTGAACTTTTATTTAAACAAATAAGAACAAAATCTCTCTTTGTGAGAGTGAAGTGAAAATGAGTGAAATCAAAAGATAGATCAGCTGCATATATATTTTTTTATTTGTTATAGTCACATGCAAATAAAAATTTACAAAAAAAACAGTATTGATAATATAAATGTTTGCCCACTCCCACAGGGCTTATAAGTAAATTTAATAATAATTTAAGTACAAAATTAATAGACGTGTGTTTCACATACAATGACGTACCTGTGCTTGCAGTCACCAAGTGTACCGTGTAGTACCTGAGACTGAGTACCAGCTCCACACACTGTATCAGTGGATCAACCAGGCTAAGGTGAGGAGGTCAGGCTTATAGAAATACACAAAATTATTTTATTAATTCTTTATTTCACATTATTCACATAGAACATATTGTATATCATTGCATTCATTTACAAATGCCTGTAAATAGAGATATCGAGTTTTCTAATGCCCAGGCGACACCTTTCTGGACAGTCTTAACTATATGTATTTGATTTCCAACTGGTGACCTCGTGTTTATGGCTCTGAACTGAAACATGGTATCTTGGTACAATGTGTTGAAGAACAAACTGCTCTATATATCCCAGTATAACCATCACCCAACCCCTTCACCCCTGCAGCTTGTATGCTGTAGTACAGCTCGTGAGGGCTGGCAGGAGGTGTTTCAATCATTTTAATAGTGGTTCTGAATGCAAGTCACATTGTTGTGTAGAAAGTGCCCTACACAAATGTAAATCCCACTGAATCATGCCAAAGACATCCTACCCAGACAAACAGTGGACCATACAAGACCAGCCCACAACCGAAAGTACACTTGTTTGTAACTTGTTACTCACGCATAAAAAAGTGTGACCTGCTTAATATGTCCTTAACATAAATTTTAGATGAACATTGGTTGTTGTTCAACTGGGTCAGGTCCTCCACTACAAAGTCTTAAGTTGGTTCATAAAACTGCAGGCTTTTCTTTTAGTATCAATGTAAGACATGACTCATCATGAGGAACAAAAATAATAATTAATCATTTTCTTGACAGACCAAAAGGTTAAAAGTAAATTAGAAACTACTTTCCTTGCTTGTCTAGACCATTTGAGATTAATATAATATAGCTTAATAATATGAAAAGCCCCTATGACCAGTGTCTTATCTGAAGTAAAGAAAATATTTAAATTCTGTAATAACGACAAAAAAGTAATTATTTTTAAATGGTTTCTTCCTTTATGAAACTGTACTGCAACATAAAAATTTGTATTTGTTATGTCTGTTGAATTTACAAAGCTTGGTTATACACATTGCGTGACAAAATAATTATATATAAAATCTGTGATGTCACGCCCCTGTGTAGTTTTCCTTCTGGAAGGACCCTTCTGCCCTGGGTGTGCCTGTGGACATCCAGGTGAGCCGGGAGGAGCTGGCAGCCTTCCAGACATCTGCCACTATGCTGGGTCTCACACCTTGGCTGATGGTACAGGATATCCAGGCCCTGTCAGAGGCTCAGTTGGACCATGATGACTCTAGATATTACAACCTCTCAGAAGTAAGTCGTCTACAAGTATTACTTCTCCCATTCATAAATAGCCACAGCTTGGACTTACTAAATCCTCATTACCCTTTCCAGGGAAAGGAGTATTGTTATCCCATATAAATGTTTGTGCAAATAGCTAGAAAACAATACATCAGACTAGTATGATATATTCACACAAGGTCTGATCTACCTCATAACTTGATATTCCTCAAAGTAACTGTGGATTCTTGATCCTGAACTGTATCTGAATAGAGCAGCCATAACGTCATTTCAGCACTCCCTGAGGGCAAGGATTTGTGTATTCTGAGCCATTGTATGTTCTACTTGTTTTATGCATAATAACGTGGATTTGTTTAAATTAAAATTTGCATTGACACAACTATAATTTTATAGTAACCACTCACACAAAAAAAAATGATGAACATTTTACATTGCTTTTTTAAGAGGCGATAATATTAGTTCTGTTTGAAATCGAAGTTTCAAACTGGCACTAAAGCTCTAAGCTGCGCCAGGTCTTTGACTTAATTTTTGTGTACAAATATATGCAAGTTAAACCTAAGATATGGCTAAGACCTTTTGCGAATACGACCCCAGGGGCCTAGTGATGGATAACCATTCATTTTCTACTCAAATCGTATTTTGTAGAAATAGGGGGAAGTAAAGAGCAGGCCATGTGTGACAGTGACCATACTTATGTGTTTCTGTGAATTTTATTTATTAATTAATTTGAGTTCAACGTCGCTTTCAACACACTGTATAGGTTATATCACCGCAATAAGTTTTAAGGGCAGAGGAAACCATTACATAACTAGTTGGTCAGCATGGTGCACTGTAAACTGCTGATGTTTGGTCAGCAACTGCCAACTTCACCACACAGGGTTTGAGATGCAGACCTCAGAGGTCTGAGTCAAGTGTGTGTTACCCAGTATAGTAATTGTACTGCGCCTTGTTATTATATTGTATTCATTTGTGATACCTCTTTATGCGGTAGTACTGGGGAGTTAATGTTATCATGATTTCGAGTGAACACTCATAGTTTTAGAATCTTGTTGGGGGAAATATTTAAAATATGTACAGAAAAATTTAAGTTCAATTTACATCGTCATATATACACATGTACAGAAAACTGACCATATCTCCAAAGAAATGAACAATTTTACCCGAGTCTTTGTGACTTTAAGATAATAATAAAGCCACATAAAGCTGGATTACAACTATCATGAATAAACACTAAAATTAATGGAACCACATATGCTTTGTAGCTCTTTTATATGATAATTTTACGTGCAGTTGATAATAGAAGAAGTTAGTAAAATTGCAAATTCTGTATTTCTGTGTATAACATTCACTTCATCTTTTAAATCTGTATCTCTGATATCTGTCTCTTCAGCTGTACACCTACCTGGAGGAGATGTCTGATGAGTGTGGGCCTACCTGTGAGGTCATGACTATAGGTCAGTCTTATGAAGGAAGAGACCTCAACCTTATCAAGGTACTAAAATTACGTACCAGTACATCTGTGTCATTACAATATATACATACGACTTGGACATTAACTGTTCATCAGTTTTTAACAAACTAATAAAAACACCAGAAAAGTGATAACTTTAATTGTTTTAACAAGAAATTTTTTTCGTTAAGTCTCAAAAGAAGATAACATATTTTATTTAATGTGTCATATATATTTCTGAATTATCATACAACAATGACCATAAGATAGATTTTCTACAAAAAACTAATTCTCATAAGATTATCATAAACTTAAGGATACCAGGTCTTTATGTACAACGTCATGCTATTGTAAAATCCTACAACAGCACAATGACACATTTTTACAAAAAAAACCTTTAAGAGTACATAGTGGTTCTGTCTTTGCTATTTCAGGCTGTTTGCAAACTGCATATTCAAAGTATATAGTAATATGTAAAGCTTGCCTATAACAGTAGCTTAACTAAATACAAGAATGTGAAGATTGGGAGTCAGAAGTAGAGTAACTCATATCAATGTATTGTTGACAGATTGGGCGTGAAGGTGAGAACAGGCGTGGTGTGTGGATAGACTGTGGTATTCATGCCAGAGAGTGGATCTCACCAGCCACGTGCCAGTACATCATAGCCAGGGTGAGGGTTCTACTAACAAATACAAAAATAACATCAGAGATGCCCATACAAAACTAGCTAAACCTTACGGTTCCTAAAATATAGACCAGTCAAAATTTTAACGGTCAAGGTTCCTACAGCAAAGTCAAAGATCGCATTAAGGTTACAGGATTGTGTTATACACCTACATCCCCAAACTAATATGCCTGGAAAGTATCAATTTCCGACACCTCATGGTTTCTGAGATATAGCCTGAACAAGGTTTATTTGCCAAAGCCACTAAAGCAAGATCAAAAATCAAATCCAAGTCACACTGTGATGTTGTACATCTAAACACAACAACCAATGTCCTTCCTAAGAATCTACTTTCTGCACCTTATGGTTTTCAAGATATACTCCGAGAAGATTTATAGTGCCAGCAGGCCAATCACTCAGTCAGATACTATGGGTGAAAACAATAAGGCTGTAAATCTCAGATGAATAATAATCTTGATTTTTTTAGTTTCATATTTAAACGATAAACTCCCAGTGCAAATGAATCAATATGTGCAGGTCTGGACATATTTAAATCTTTGCATCAGGAAAGTTCTGAAATTGAAGATAAATACATTTATCCCAGATAGGTCCACTTGAAATTGTGATTTGGTAACTTTTTATAGCCACACCACTTAGCAGATTTTCATTAGAGTTGGACAAAAGCCCTGTAAGGTCTAAATATGCCTAAAATTTAGATAAAATTAAACCTTGTAAGGTCTTAGTCTGATTAAAGTTTAAATAAAATCCAACAACTACTGCTGTGGTAATGCCTTTGTGAAAATAACTAGGGAACAGAATTCTTTCTTTCTGGGGGCCAAACTCCAAAACAAATTTTTACCAAAGTTTCAGAAAACAATTTGACTTTAAATCTGCACTCTTGAATTTTCAAATCTTTACATGAATATGTAAGATTTTTTCTGAACATTTGAATCCTCTGCTTATCACACCTGTCAGCTTATTGAAGAAGAGGACACAGAGGCTGTTGAGCTGAGGGATGCTTATGACTGGTACATCCACCCATGTGTCAATGTGGATGGATACGAGTACACTTTTACCACTGACCGGATGTGGCGAAAGACCAGGAAACCAAACGATGGCTCAGAGTGTGTGGGCACTGATGGCAACCGTAACTTTGAGATAGGCTGGGGTGGGAGTGAGTGCTTTGAATTTAACCTTTCTGTGAACGTGTGTGGCTCTTTACGTTAGTGGTTCTGTTCACATTTATAAACTGTACTGTTTAGTCCATTTTCTACTGAATCTATGTTTGCACAGAAGAGTAACAATATGTAATAGTCATTTAAAATTCAAACCTAGGGCTTCAAGATGGCTAGTTGTCAGTCACCAAAGAACGTGGTGAGGAAATACTTATGGCTGAAAAGAAAGCAACCAGGATTGTTTTTCTAGACATACAATTTTAGTGTGGATATTGCAATACAATAATAATAACAATATAACCATTTATATCCATTCAACCTACGACATTATACAAGGATAACAGTGTGTTAATATAACACCAAATTTATACATAAAATGAAGTTTATTCAGAATTATCCCTGAACTTTTTTCTTCTGATCTTTCCTTGACTCTCCATCTGTTTCAGCTGGGTCTAGTGACAACCCCTGTTCACAGACATACAAGGGTACAGAGTTTTTCTCTGAGGTGGAGACCAGGGCCTTGGATGACTTCCTCACCCCTATAGGCAGCCAGTTTGACTTGGCTCTCACCATCCACAGCTATGGGCAGTTCTTTGTGTATCCCTGGGGCTATACCACTGATGAGGATCCAGAGAATATAGAAAATCTGGTAACTTTATATATGCTTGCTGGTTAAAGCATTAGCTTTATATGAGGTACGGGGGATGTTTATTAGAAATTTTGATTTGCAGTTCATGAGATGGCACCAAACACTTCTTACATTTATTGGTATGAATTTTAAAATCTTTTATATTGCCAAAGATAGATGAAGTTGAAATTACGTTTGATAAATAATTAGACTAAGCTAGTTTTCTACTGATGGCTTAGATGTTAAATTGTGATTAACCAAAAGCCTTTCTATATCTGAAAAGGAAATGTCATCTTGATATTTGACAGGCTCAGGTATCTCAGGCGGGACAAGATGCTATCAATGCAGTCCATGGTATTGACTACCTAGGCAGGAGGTCCAACGGTAGGTGACAAGAGAAAGTTTTATGTAAAATACAAGAACTTAATTGGTGAAAAAGCAACATGTAAACATTAGAAATCTCCTGTTTAGCTTCATCGAATGTTTTTGACCATTAGTGTTAATGATTATATAATCAGCTGTAGTGGATAGTATTTAGCTACTCAAGTAAAATAATACACCAACTTTGCCGTATATGTTACTCACAAAGCGGGATGGGATAAAAAACAGACAGAAGACTGCATTGGAGTTTTCCTATTCATACTCGCCCATGAAAGGGGGGGGGGGGGGGGGGGGGGGGGTCAGGGTAATGTAATGACGTCCGTCTCTTTGCCTATTATGTCTGCAGATATAACTCAAACACTATCCATCAAACTGGAGACACATTTTTTATACAATAAGAAAACTTCCAGAAAGACATCTGCAGAAAATATATATAACAAACAAAGATGACAATATTATACGAGTGTGTAGTACGAGCATTATATTGTTAATCTTCATGAGCGATATATTTTATCTGTATATGTCTAATGAGGGATATTTTGCCTTTATTATCACTATTTTGTATAATTTATCAGTTAAATAATCCATATTTAAAGAGAGAGTAGGTGCAGGGGCACCAGTGAAATACCTCAATCTTTAACTTACAACATCTCAGTCATTTGTGCTTGGATTTTAATGGAGGAGAAACACTGTACAAAGTTCCTTTCTAATGATATTTTATACATATTTGTAGATTACATTGTTTCCGAAATAGTAATGAAAATTCCTGAACCTGTTGACACTAATTATCCATGGTAAGGTGGCGCTGGTGTATAAATATATATATCCTGCATTGTAGGATGTGGTGGATATTAACATGGGGGGCTTCCCCGTAGCTCCATCCTCCTCGAAGATGATTCAGATCCCAATTGAGACTCCAGACATTTTTAGGGAGGTTTCAATATCTACCCCAGGATTCAATAACTATTAATTTGGGTTATTATTTTCACACACGGTGGGGTCTGCCTCTGGCTTTATCCCCACTCGGAGATTATCTGAATCTGCATTTGGTACTTCATAATTACTTTTAGGGCGAGGGTTTGAACTCCCCAAGGCACCTGTTTGTGAGAAACATGAGTTTAGTCTATGTAATGGAGTTTATCTTCATGTTTCATTCTGTGCTTCCATAAATTAGACAATACGGGATGATACTTGAATAAATATAATTTTCTGTATTTGACACTAATACATTGCTGCACAATCCACTATTTTATACAGACATCTTAATCGGTATGTAACATGATTCATTTAGGTATTGGATACCATGACATCTCTGTGAAAACCCGTCCAAGTGATATAGCTGATAGCACCAGAATTTGTCACAAAACATCCTTTAGGTAATGGATCCCCCAAAATATGTGAAAGAGTATCTTTACATATTACATGCAAAAATATAACCTTCTTTCCAGGTGATATGGCAGGGAATACCATAGACTGGGCCATGCAGAAGGCGGGGGTCACCTACGCTTACCTGTTTGAGTTGAGGGATGATGGAGAGTTTGGCTTCTTGTTGCCAACTGACCAGATCCAACCCACAGGGGAGGAGATCTGGGCAGGGGTGAAAGCCATGGTGTTTGAAATCATAGCAATAGAAGGCGGAGGAATGTGATCATGATGGTGTTAATCATAAACGTACATTCTCTGAATGTAATGAATTGTAATAAATGCATTGTCAATGAAATCAGTATATATATCACTCTGTCAGTTTCATCCATTTTCTTATTTCTACTTTTAAAATAGATCATGAGAAAGGAAGTCTGTGTATTTTCGATGTATATTGTGAATGCTGAAGTAAGTTTAAGTAAGACCTTAATGTAAACCAAATAGGTCCTCTGTGGCCTAGTGGTTAGCAAGTTTGGCATAGTTTAATCATAGTTTGTCACCTCTGTGGGTTCGAGTCCCACAAGTGGCAATGCTGAGGACCTGTCCCAATATGACCCTGGCTGTTAAATGGGAGGTAAAACATTTGGGGTTTATTATCGTTGCTAGATAATTCATAGAATAAGTTTAAAACACCAGATAGCTATAGTTGCCTTTTTTGGTGTAAGTCATATTATTGTTCTACAACAATCACCTGTCAATAAGGTAAATTAACCTTAGAAATAAATTAATTCATTTAATAGTCACATAGGCAGTGTGTGTAAGGGCCTGCCATCAACGTTTTCATTACCTAGATATGTTACATTTGAAACTGTGGTTCAGGTGGCTAATGGTATGATTAGTGGTTGCTTGGACTACCACACGGAAACACTGGACCACAATTCGCTGTCGTTTAAAAAAAGCTTCATTGGCTGTAAATAAAACAGTGCCCAATGTTTAAATACAACCTTCTTGTGTTTTAAGCTATCAAACTAAATCAGTATCCACATTTGTCACAAGGGCCACAATTTCAGATTTTGTAAAAAGGAGTGAGACCTTGCTCGAAGCCATGTTCAGTACTATTTTGCCAAGGTGATGAAATTCTAAATTAATCACAGAAATCAGTGGAATTTAGCTTGGATAGACAGGTGGATTAACCTTTGATTCTTCCTTTGGAAAGATGGGGTAATAAATTAAAGGTATTTTCGACTTTTTAAATAAAGATATAAAAAAGGAGGCAATGTGTCTAGTGGTATTGGAGAAAGGGATTCCCAGCCAATGATCCTAGATTACACTTGATTAGATAAAGTTATCTGTACCTGAACACAGTTTAATCTCAGCATTACATCGATATTCCTATGAATGTATATCAAGGATAATGCCTGTGGAACAATTCACCTTTTTTCTCCTTTATCACAAGATCAGCCAAATCCAGGCCCTGTACTGAAAGAATTAAACATTTGCTCAGAAAGGTCAGACACAGAATGAGTGGCATACATCTAATACCCCATCCACACTACATCCACACTGACGTCTGTGTGTGACCTTGCAAGTCAGTGGTGAACCATCCATCACCTTGCATGTCCTATGGAAGTTTTAAACTGTTTAAAATTTCCGCCTCTGAATTCGGTACTGTGGGCATGCGGAGACGATTTTGCGCATCCGTGTATAAATTTCTGACTACGGTAACCAAAGGTTTGGTCCATGGTGTACATAAGGTTGTGATTCAGTCATCTTTTGGTGTAATATGCCGACATAAGGTGATTTAAGGTATTGGTTGTTTTGCCACGTGTTCGTCCAACGGCTCCTGAAGGTGAGTTAAGGTTGCTTCTCGGTGACCAACGTTTGTAGTACTGTCACCCGACTGTTATTGACAGTAAAAAAAAAACATCTCCAGTGGCCGTCCACCTTTAGTGTGAACAACTCAGACAAAATAGGGCAACCTGGGGGCTGAGAAAAAAAGAGAGAAAACTTCTAACCACAGGACATACCGCCTGTAGTGTGAAAGGGGCATTACGGGTAAAACAATCACCATTAGCCTGGAAAATCGTGAGAGCATTATGCATCTAACAGAATTGACAACACCTCTTAAAGCAAAGTCCTTTTCCAATTGGTCCACCCTCAAACTTTGCATTAGAATTGCCTGTGTGTTGTCACTTGACAGAGCATTACATTGGCTTGGACATATGCTGAGTAAAACAAACCAGTTTGTAAATAGTTACTGTTAACTTGTGAAATATGCATAAAATCCACATCTGTACCTGTTGTATATCCAGGGTGAATAAGAAATAGAAAAAGAATCTAGTCATTGCTGTGCTATTGTTTCACTAATAAAGTAACATTCAGTTAGCCATTTAGTTGGACCATTCTCCAGCCATGTCCAATGACAGGGATTCCATTACAAGGTGTGGGTGACTTGTTGGTGTAGTGATTAACATACTTCCCTCCCACCTCAGAGGTTAGTGGTTCAAAACCCAGAGTTTGGCAGTACCTTGCTGATGCCTGGCAATTTACAGTACAGCATACTGAACAACTTTGTACTCGCTTGCTCAGCCAAATAAGCCAACAACTGAAATAAATCAAATAACTTAAATCAAATCAATTATAATTCCCCCAGAAGCACCAAAACACAGATAACAGGATAATCATGTATGACAGTAAACCTACTTGTACCAGTCATTCATATGAGATTACAATTGGTGTGTATGTTCATGACACATTAATTTTTGCTAAATGACATAGAAATAACGTTGTTTTTATAGGTTCTCACGCCTGTTATAATAACAGTTCTGTACATCAAGTGACCTTTCAAAGGGCTTACAAAGCAATAAAGTTAACCAAGCTGTCTGTTAATTCCTCTCTATGGTTGATATTTATGATGCTGAATATGTATATACACACTGATATTTTCTGAGTAAAGTTGTTACATACCATTAATGATATTTTAAGTGCAGAACTCCAGGGTGTATCTACTTACTCCAAATAATCAAACATAAGCTGCCAACTGAGTCTTCACCAGGGACACATGTAAACCACTTTGGAATTCCATCACAGGCCAGGTTTCCGGTAGGTCTGACACTCCATCCAGTAATGAAAGCCAGCCAAATAGTATTTGAGATGACTGATTGAAGAGGGCTTGTGTGTGGATTGATTTCCAATTTAAACATTCCAGAATATGTTATTTGGCGTCTGTATGGGGGTGTTTATCAAGCTCCATAGCCTGGCAGAAGGAAGTGAAATACATTATTGGTCAGCAACTCTTGGAAGTAAGTAGACAGAAGTCACTTCTGTTTACTCTCTCTATCACACGGCCTGATTTGAGAGCAGGTGATCTCACACTACCAACAAAGAAAGTGATTTGCGACACAAGTTAATTGGTGTGACCAGGGTAGACTTAAGAGGGATAATGCTTCAATACATTACATTTTAATTTGTGAACACCTTGGCTAAATCTGTCAAAATAAGGGCAACTAATTTAACCACTTTTTTCCCCCAATGTATTGTTTAATTTGAAGCATTTATTGCTATTTTAGAATAGATAAAAATATATAAAATAGGTGAGCATATTGCTTTGGAAGTACTTTTGGAGTTAAGGTACACCGTTTATAAACTGTGTCATGTACTAACTCATCTTGCTTACTGATTATCATTGATCCAAGGAACAGATGTGTGTATATTTTTATGTAATACAAGTTTAGCTCTATCGGCAGAAAGTACATAAAACCATAAGACTCCAGAATAGTACATCTAAGATAAAGGAGTTCAAATGATGATTTGTGAGGTGTAAAACGTACATTGTGTTGCCAATGTCTTTACTTGTTTAAACTTTGACGTTTCTGTCAGCAGAAAACCTTCCTTTTTTTTCTTCACCTATGACCGTCAGACGTGTGTATCTCTTTTGCTTTTTGTGATCTTCTACACATTGAGTTGCATGTTATTGTTTTGTATAAATGATTGCTAAATTTCATTAGATACAATCAGACAATTATTGATCCAGTACTGTCTTTAACACAGACAATATATCAGTGTTAATGACAAGAAATAGTAAATGGTTTTGAATGTAAACTTTAATTTACTGAAGCTCACACATAATAGAGTTATATTATAATCATATCAGAATATGCAGTTATGATAGTAGAAAGGGAAGTGCCTATAAACTTGTCTAAATTCTACATTGTAACACAAAGTGCACTCTGTTAAATAGTGAGAGACGAATTTGTCACCCAATAAAAATGTATTAAGCTAACCAGTTGTCAATAGTCTTTGCACAAAGCATTACCTTGTCTTTACTTCAAATACTGGCATGTGAAGCCTACCTGGTCACCAAAAAGAATATCAATTGGTAATGTTCCATCCGTAACTGTATTTTAAAATACATGTTTTTCGCCTGACTGAAAATATGCCATAGAATACAAAATAGAATGCAGCAGTTTTGGAGGGCATTACTGCTGAGTAATTATCTAATACAGTGGAGAGCCACAGTGTCTGGTCCTCATTTCTCCAGTACAACTAGATGTTACTCTGTGTCTCACAGAACAGCACTCCGCATACTTCACCTACTGTTTTTCTCAGTGCAAGGAGACGACCTTCTAGAGCTGCCCAGTAATACAAAGTGTGTGGGGGCTTGTGGCTGTACACACGTAACAACAAGCATGTCTCACTTGTTCATGAATCACTGAAGCTAATTGTCTGAATACAGTGGACACAATAGACTCTCACACCCAGTGTCAGAACTCTTATGGATTGCCCATAAATTTGACCACACAAGATTGTCAGATGATGATGAGAAAACTTGGTATTTGAGAGGATTAAACAGGAGCAGTTATTCAATTCTCACTGGATGTGTACTTGTACACTGAGGATATAAATTGTGTTAAAATCTGCTAATTTCATACTTTACAGTAAAGAGGGGTTTATGTAATTTTTTTATTGATTTCCAGAATAACAAGAAATCACATTTATGACAAGCAGATTTTCATGTGGAATGTGACTTCTGTGAGCTAACTAGGATAAGAAATTGCTGGACAATAAAGGAATATTTATTAGAGTGGGATACAACTGAAATCGTGATAGGAGAATAATCAGTCTATGCAAAGTAAGTATGCATAACATGTCAATTTTTATAGCTTGCAAGTTTAGCACAGGAAAGACAGTCCTTCATAATAACAGTGCATTTATTAGATTGTAATACGTTTTACACAATTATTGCAGTTTTGGGAACAATAACCTATGATGTTTCCATACCAACCTAATGTGCTAAATAATGTCCCTAGGTTATGGCCTTTGACCTTGATACAATTGTGTCCATTCATCAGCAAGCACGTGGTTGGCTTACATTGTTAAAATCTAGTGACATTCATTGGATCTGGGCGATAGGATTGGTCTAATCATTAGAAGGTTGAGTAAAAACCTATTTTTTAAAACACTGTGACTATAATTAGAAATTATAATCGTGACAATTATCCAGACTGAAGTTTATATGGCTTTGGAATGTGTAATGCATAGTAATGATATCATTTATTTTCATTTAAATGGACACTTCAGCTCACCAAGCTTAATCTCTGAAATATCCACACGAGGCACTCTCTCTTTTATTGAGCAAATAAATCCTACTTGTGTGTAGGTCTATTTTGAGGCGTTTTGCTACAAATCAAATAAGCTGTGATCATGTGACAGTTTGATGCCTGTTTGTGCAGGCGATTCGGTCCCATTCCAAGATGCCATAAAAAGACATGAAAGCAACAGTACATTACAATTCTCTGTCATATTTCATGCGTAAAAAATTTATTTTTTTTGTTTCACCCACGCATTATCATTGATTTTCTACAATTTCTAGTCAGTAGCATTAAACATTTTACACTTGTAGTACAGTTTGGCAGCTAATCAATGTATTCATATAAATATAGTCACTTCTGGAAAGAAGAAATTTCTTTCCTTACAAAAATCTGTAGGTCTTTTGAGTCTGCTGCCAGTATGTATTAATTCTAGTGTATCTGATCAGTCTGGAGGACTCACACAGGAGAGCTTTGCATGTCAGTTCAATCACATGCAAGCATTCACAGAGGAGACAATTAACTTGTCAGTAATCTTAGCACATACACTGTATCACAAGCAGACATTGGTACAAGTGTTTGATACTAATCTACCACACGCCTCTTAATATATTTGAGTCTACAAAACATAAATTAGACACTTTGAGAAAGTGAGATGTTACCATAAGAAGGGCTTTATAATTGAATATAGACGCTTTATTTGATGTTGAGATATGATTGCATATCTCTTGCTCAAGAGCCTGGACATTTGTGGTATATAATATACAGTTCAAATGTGACCTTTAGCATATGTCAAAATTGATTTGTGAACAGATGCTGTGATATACTAGTATGTCTTAGAAAGACCTTTCAGAAATGATTGTTTCTTTTAATAAAATCAGTGAGTCATCATCAATGAGTCACCACTGACTTCACAGCAGTTAGAAATTTTTGTTGCTTAAACTTTGAGTGAAATTGTAACATAATCAATACACAATTACTTGACAGCATCAGTGTTAACACGATTCTCCTACTAGCAATAATGTAATACTGCATTGCATTTTGATTTTTGTATTGCATATTTATACTAAGTGAAGAATCTCCTACCAGTGTTATTTGACCTATCACGGCTCTGTAATGGTTGACATTCCCCTATCTGAGATGGAGTCTCAGGAATGACCTTTTACCAATGTCCTTGAAGTAGCCTGTACATGGGGGTAGGCCCCAATGACAGGGGACCACCATTTTAAGTGGTCATCTGACATCCTAAGTATCTCCCTGTGTTTGGGATCAAACCCAGATCCTCTGTGTTTCTAGGTGAGTGTGTGACCCAGTGTAACAGATGCATGGCGATCTTGTACTAGCACTTGTTGGGTACAAGTCAAAAGTGGTTTTGCACCATTGCATCACAGTTGATGTTTCTTGAAGTCACAGCAGCTAATATACATCCATCTCTAAGCTTACAGTGGCAAATCCAATCTACCATAGCAAAGTCTAGACAAGATAGAAGGCTCTTCATTAAAGTGTCAGTCAGTAATGCATGATTCTGGTACTCATGAGATGGCTTTCACTGGCTCTAACAGAACATTGTCTGCACCGTGAACTGATTGTAACAAGGTAAACAACAAAAAAACCTGACCCAGTACATGGTAATCCATTCCTACAACCCAGTCTGTTGTTGCTGATGCAAAAAAGACAGCCAGTGGATCATTTCAAAGATTCCTTCTCTAATGTTTGACCCATATATTACTTGGTTACTAGGAATCGGATTAAGATCTAGTTTTGGGTTTAGCTTTATTTTAGGTTGTTCTACAAAGCTGGATCAGGTCTAAGATTGGTTTTATTAAGATTAAAAACATGTGATGCAGTAATAAATATGGTGTCACAATCATGTATAATAACAGCACAGATGAACTTTTCAGAAACTATTAGGGAGTGTTTATCAATCCACTGGCAATAAAGTCCCTTTATTGCTGTACATTGATCATCTCTTTCTCAGCTGTCTTCAATGATTATGCAGACGACCAGTAGGCCCCTGTAGCTATGCACAAAATGTTTGTGATGATTGTAACTTTCATGAATTTTGAACAGTTTCTAGCTACAATGACTGGTACTCGCCTTATCTTTGTTATTTGTGAGTATGTAATATTTGTGACTATATTCTTATTGTTCTCATAATTATATTTACCCATATTTCGTGAATTCTAAAAGTAGCAAATATCTGTAGATTTTGGCCACTGCTGTATAATGTCGTCTGCTAAGTTCCTCTATGTGGGCGCAGACCTCATGACTTGATTAGGTTATTGCTGAGAGACAGGAAGTCAGAGGCAGGGTGACTCCGATATTACGTTCACACAGCCTTTACACAGTCTCAGATGCATGTATATTGTGCACAGTGTTTTTATAACTTATGCAGCCTTTACACAGGTTCAGGTACCTGTACTTATGCAGCCTTTCTAAGGTCTCAAGTACCTGTATATGGTGTACAGTGTTTCTATAACTTATGCAGCCTTTTCACAGTCTCAAGTACCTGTATATGGTGTACAGTGTTTCTATAACTTATGCAGCTTTTCCACAGTCCCAAGTACCTGTATATGGTGTATGGTATCTCAAAAACTTATGCAGCCTTTCCACAGTCTCATGTACCTGTATAGGTGTACAGTGTTTCTGTATCTTATGCTGCCTTTCCAAAGTCTCATGTACCTGTATATGGTGTACAGTGTTTCTATAATTTATGCAGTCTTTACATAGGCTCAGGTACCTGTATATTGTGTATGTGTACACTGCCTGTATGTAACGTATGCAACCTTTACACAGTCTCAGGCAGTTGTTTCTATTTACAGTGTTTCTGCAACCTGTATAGCCTTTATGTAGACTCAGGTTACTATTTTTGTATACAGTAAAGTGTTTATATAACTGGCACAGTCTTCACACAGACCCATGTACCTAGTACTGCGTACAGTATTGCATAACTTATGCAGCCTCATGAATTGTGGCATAGCATGAGGAGTATCTGTCTCTTCACTGAAGTTAAGCAGCAGTGGGCTATGTTAGTACTGGGATGTGTGACAACTTCATTGCTCTACTTGTGTCTCTGATGGCTTTGCAGCTCGCGCTAGTAGACTGAAACCCCTTTCGGCCTTGTTTTTTTTTCAATTCTTCAGGTAAATATGGATTTATTTTGTATTTTATTCAAATCAAATGGATTGTGGATGATAAATGTAAGTAATCCCTGGAAATAACAATTTTTTAAATCTTTTTTTTTTTTCTTTACTTGTGGTAGAATTTTAACATATGTGTCTCTTGGGTAATTCTTGCACCTTGCTCCATTATTAAACCTGTAAGAATTACTGCCAGTAATCCGCTGTATGTTTTTCTTCATTCATCCTCATTTAAGAGACATGGTATATGATAACCATATTAGTGAAAAATAAAACAGTGTTCATATGACAAACCACCCACAGGACTCACTGCAACCTACTACAGTCTCACCGCCTTAGCAGTATTGACTAGTAGACACTTTTATGGATCCATGTTGACCTACTTATCCATGTTGGGGATAAACATCAATAAGATACTTGTTTGGAAATGTTTTCATACATGATTTCCACACACAACAAAACTTCTCATTTACAAAGAACATTGTTAATGTATTCTCACATTCCAACAGGTCTGAACACCAAGCCAGCAATAGAAATATAATCGATGTTTTGGAGAAGTGATTTATTTCACAGAAGATTCCATTAGGAGAACATAGGAGAGACATATCCTAGGCCAGGGCACAGGATTGGGTAGAGACGTTTGTCTCTGACAGGGGCCTGTTCGATTGTGCCATTAACCCAATTAGCCGTCCACTTGGTGTGCAGATATCTGTGTTGGGGAGTGATTTATTTATTAAATGGATTTGTGTCAAGCTTTCTTCTAAATATAACTGCCTATGAATCAATATGTTTGCTGCTATTTCATGATGACTGTTTTTTCCCTTGAAACCGTAATAGATATATAACCTAGTGACTGATATGGAATGTTTGTTTTTGTGTTTCTAAGTAGGAAAAAGAACATTTTTTTCCTCTTCCCATGGTGAAGACTAGACAAACGGCTGTTAGTGAGAATATCCGGCTTGTTTATTTCATTAGGATTCATTATAAGCTATTATTCTTAGTTATTCTCAATTTTCTGCACAGTAGGATAAAAAGCTTTTTGGATATTACACATTAAATTTGCGGTTACACAGCAGAAGGAATCCTTGTTGCCACATTCTTACCAAGTTAGGAACAAAGTAAGTGACTTTTTTTCTTATTGGGGTATTGTAATCACTTCTGTCCGTCTGTTTGATTTCTGTCTATCTATGCACATAACTCAAGACTATACATCATAACGGAGTCGCATTTTGACACCGGGTGGTGTTTGCCGATTTCTTGGTCCTCCTCAAAGTAATTAAGATCAGATATCCAGATTTTAAAGGTTTTTGGCAATATCTGCATAGATCACTCAAAAATGCTACTCAGACTGCAGGTGGGGTCTCCCCACACCTTGATCCTCAAAACTGGTCCACACCTGGATCACAAATCCCAAATTGATTTTGCAATTTTTAATTTCATTTTCGGCAATGTCTGTGTGTGCAACTCAAGGAACTATTCATCAGATTAGGGTTATATTTACATCCAGGGTGCGTTTTGCGTGCAGTTTGGTCCTCAAAGGTGATCCACATCTAGAAATTGTTTTGACCCTTCTCAGCATTACCAGAGAGTGATGGTTTATGTGTTCTTCGCCACTGCCTGTTAATGTTTGTATTGCTGCCATGTTTTCTGCAATATATACAGTTTTGGTCATCAGTTCTGCTTATAAGTTTATTATAAAATACTGGAAAGTGTGGAGTGGGTTGCTGACTGTGTACTTATTTACAAAAAACAAAAAAGAAGAAAACGTGTGTATAACAAAGTATCAAAGCTTGGGAGATATATTAAGGTGAGATGGGGTTTAAATGCAATACGCACGATTTGGCTGAACTATAAATTATTTTATTGATTATATAACACACTTACACAGTCTGATAACACACCAAATACCACTGTGCAGGCCATTCTATCATATACGACAGCCTATAAGGTTTCTGTCTCTCTTATGCCAAAGCAGTTACATATTTATTGGAATGATGCTTTTGTTGAGCTTCCTCTGTTGCCTCAAAGATATTTGTTCTCCAAGGCCTTTTCATCATAGTTTGTTATTCAGTCAGACTGTTCTCTGTGATAATCACTATTGCTACGCCCTTGAACTGGTGAATTCTGCAATACATCTGATGGATTGTTTAGATAGAGTTTGCTTAAATGAAGAGATTAAGCGCTATAAAAGTCCAGTATAGAATAGAACAGGATTAACTATAATTTACTAAGTAATTTTGTTGTAACCTGAATTCTTGGGGGATGGGAAATTTTGAGATATTTGTGGAAAGTAGTCCATGGTGTCCTTTTGCGAGGCCTTGCTGTCAAACACGTGTCAGACATCACATATCTTCAAAGCCATAATTTGGAAGATGTCTGCATGACAAAAGATAATGACAAAATACAGAAACACAGAAACATAATCAGCATTACAAATTAACCCCATTTGTAATATATTGTTTACATAGAGACAGAGAACACACTGACATTGACATTTTTGATGTCTTACTACTGTCAGTGTAGCTGCGTGTAAAAGTATGCAGTTTATAGAGAACTGATATGTAAGAATGTTCACTGCTGCTGTAGGTTAGTGGACTCAGTTTTTATATATAGACCAAAACATACTACTACAAACAAGGAGGTTCCTGATCACCCACCAATTGAATGATATTCTCTCTGACAAACTCTCTTTTTTCAGTCTTTAACACAGAGAAAATGGAGCCAGTATAGATTAAGTCTCCACTCTCTACACCCATCTATTATTCATGGCCACTTCTCCATAGCTTGCTCCTGCAATGTCAGCAAAAAACCAGCTTACTGCAAGTTATTGTGAGGTGTAATATCATAAAATGATTGCCTTGTCTAGAGGCCTCAGAATACCCTTCACATCCCATTCATTGATAGGCAGTAGAAGAAATGAACCATTCAAATGACCATTTAAGTCATTTTCATCTGCTACAACTTCATTCTCTGTTGTGCAAACACTTGATCCTATGGCGACACATCGTATATCAGAAAGTTGTCAGATGGTCCACTTATGTTGCTGACGTAGTATGTTTGGGGACAGTTATGCCGATATCAATGGTATGAAAGATAAACAAGAGTACTCAGGGAGCGCCAAGGCCCACCATCTCCTTTATTGCTTACAAGTGCAATGATAAAAATCATTTTTTTTAAAGTTCTGATTGCAGAATTGGTTGTAGATCATACCCAAACTTACACCAGTTCTATGTTAAACCAAGAGCCACCTGATTTGATGTTAATCCATGCGGTAATTTTTGGCATAGCCTTGCTGACATATGCATAGATTCCAACGAACACAAAGCCAGCCTTGGCGGAGGTAGCTACAGAAACCTGTTTGTGCCTTTAGACAGCAATTCTTACGAGGTCCAGAGATACAAGTCCTTACAGGATATATGCTTTGTATGGCTTGCTTTTTATGTTACACATTGCAACAGTCTGTGTCCATGGAAGTACAAAACAATTTTATAAAATCCTATCAATAAATACATACAGAATGAGGATACACCAGGATGAAGACCACAGTTTATGTTTCAGTTAGTTTTCTACTCAACACTCTGAGGGGGCTTGGTGGTGTAGCAGTTAGCGTCCTCGCCTTCAAACTCTGAGGTTGATGGTTCGAATCTCAGCCCAGGCGCTTCATGTAGGAAAGTTGGTAGTTACTTGCCAATGCCCGGTGGTTTATAGTGCAGAATCTTTACCAACTAATATGCACTGGTTCCTCCATCCGTAAACTACCCATTGCAATATGAGCCTTACTGTTGAATGTGCCATAAAAAATCTACTCAACAATTATTGCATTTCAATCTCTTGCAAACCAGACTAAAAAACCTAGATTACAAAACAAGAAACCTTAGCACAGCAGAGAACACTTGTTCTTGCTTATTACTGCAAATTTCTTAACACAGAGAAAACACTCTCTGTGGTTTTTACATTTGTTCTAATTTCTTGAAATTTCAACCTCGGTGCAAAGCTACCACAAGGCTTGATGGCTAAGAAGGCCAAGCAGAGTATTGACACTGGTGGGATTAAATTTGAAGGGTGGCACTTTGCAGCTTGAATGTGATTTTCTGACAGGATACCAAGATACATGCATACAAAAAATAGCCTCTTCAACATATTTTTCAACTCACCTTTATTAAGAACTACATCGTTTTAGCTACAATTATTACTGTAACATGTGTGCAGACTGTTCAGCTGTGCAGTGCAGGGTTTTATTATCCACTATGAGTTGTATTTGATCTAATTTCCATAAAATACAGGGGCCGTATTCTAAACAATACTTAGATCATTTCTAACTTAGATTTCAAGTATCTCTTAGATTTCAAGTAAGAAATGATGAAACTGAACACTACTAATTTTTGTGTCATGAATATAAAGTGCAAGAAAAACTTAAGTGAAAAACCATCAGTTATTTAGATCTAAGGTCACCTTATCTATGTATTGTTGTAGAATACAGACCCCAAACCTTGAATTCTTTTCAGCACTCTTAACACCACTTACTATGCATAACATTACAAACTCCGGAATAAGTGCAGATTTTTTTTGCCTACTAATACAATGGATATACACATGTATTTTATATAGCTTCAAATCTTCTTTAGTTGGATTCCAATTTATGCAGAAATGGCAGAGAAATATAAAGTAAAATTTTATTTTTGTTTTATTTTTTTAAAATTTTCACCAATGCCTTAAGCTATATTGACATGTTTCACTAATTTTTGGCATAATTTTGTTAAACATGGACTTATTTAACTTTTTTATTTACAATACAAGCTGGTCAGATTCTGGTTTAAACATTTCTTTTAGTCAGAGGAGGTTATGCTCAATGGTGATTGCACTGATCTTAATGTAATGAAGAAACAAGGCCCGAAAGGGGTTTCTGTTTACTAGCACGAGGTGTAAAACCATCACAGACATGCATGTGCTCTACCTAAGAGGTCATCCATATCTGTACTTATGTAGCCAATTGCTGCTTAAGATCTATGCACAGAGAAATACTCATCACGCTGCACCACAATTCGTGAAAGTCTGGAGACAAAAAAAAAACAGTGATCTCTAGAAACGCGAGCCTTGCTAAAGCTTCTCTTAAGCCTCTCTTACATCCCGTCGTACGTGTATAGACACGTAAGTGTGCTGCAAATATTGTTGAAAAATATGAACGTAAGGAGAATGCACATGTACAAGTCTCTCGTAAGTTACCCTTGAGGCATGGATGCGTTTGTAGACATCCTGCATGCACGCAGGGAAAATCTGCATGCTAATTTTCATTGCAGGGCCTGTGCGACCTTGACATTTTGTTCTAAAATCGCAAGTGTGCCTTGAGGGTCCCTTGCAAGCCAGGCGATTTTTCTCTGTAACCAGGACGTACGTGCACGTACGATGGGATGCAAGAGAGGCTTTACATCCCATCATACGTGTAAATACACATAAGTGTGCTGCAAATATTGTTAAAAAATATGAACGTAGCCTGGTAGTGAGGTGGCAGAGATTTGCATGTGCAAACAAGGAATATTTTTCTGACAAGAATGTCAGTACTTGAACATCAAAAAACAGACTGCAACTAGCTACAGGTCCCACAGTGGGTTAATATGGTTGCAAGGTACACATGAGTGCATTATACGGCATGTGCAAGTACCCTGCAACCCTGCCAGTGAATGGGGAGATCTTGCCACACTTGCAAGGGAAATGCACGTGCGCAAGTCTGTACCCTTGTGAAATGGATGTGTTTATGGCCATACTGCTTGTACACAGGGAAAATGTTCATGTCTATTTCTATTGCGGAGTCTGTGCGACCTTGAGATTCTGTTATATAATTGCAAGTGTAGCTTAAGTGTCCCTTGCAAATCAGCCGATTTTTCTCTGTAACCAGGACGTACGTGCACATACAATGGGATGTAGGGGGGGGGGGGGGGCTTAAATCTCATGTTTAAAAATATGTGATCTTGTACACTGTGATTGTTTTGAGACAATCCCACCAAAATCTAAACTCAAAAATTTTGTAAATTGTAATCAAACAATGAAAACTAAATATCTCAAGCTGCCATGGTCTAGGTTACTAAGGTTTCCACTTCCTGCACGAGTAAGATTAGGCATTCTCCCATTAAGTAGTGAAGTAGGCTGTTATGTAGAATGCGTATGGAAAATAGGATGTTTTTTGGGGTGTGTGTGTGTTACACAGACAACATCGATAATGAACTTTACTATATTTGTAGTTGTGAGATTTATAATTTGAATTTAAAAGAGTAATTTTTTTTTCTAAATTTTATAAGAAATTACAAACGGACATTTTAGGTTTGTCTTAAGAAGAATGGTTTATTTGTATCATGCAGAAATGTTGCAAATGTACTGCAATGTTTCATTGAAGCTATTTGCAATAACAAAAAATGTTGTAAGATCATTCGACTGAAAATGTGCTTGTTTTTTTCAATGAACCAATAAGCCTATCAAGACTCCGGATATAAAATCTTCATGTGTATTGCATGTGAATACAAAATCTTGATATGTATTGCAAATTAAGTTTGTATTGTTTTATTATACATGTCACTATAATAAACAAAATCAGAATGATGCATCACTCACAGAAATAATGATTTATAATTTATAGTTTATAATAAACATTTAAACAGTGCATATGGAGGTAAATCATTTCACTAGACTAAACATAACTCTTCCAGATTCCAAAAATAAAAGTTTTCATGTGATGAATCAATAGAAAAAGTTGCATATTATCATGGTGACATTTATGAACTTTACTTTCCTTAAGCCCCACCAGTAAGTAAAACCCGAACTAGTCACGTGAACAGAAATTCATCCTACGCATGCTGTCTCATGTTTTAATTTGTTGGGACTATCCAGACTACAAAGACACCCACGTCAGCTAGTATGTGATAGCCTATTGTGCTATTTTAATATTGAAATACTCATGCTTTCTTATGGAAATACTATATTTAAAACGGCAAATTTTAAATCTTTGGCACAATAACGAGATAAGTATATGCTGCTGTAATTCTGAAACAACTCCACTGGTTGCCCGTGAAGTATAGATGTATGTTCAAAACTGCAACTCTAGTATATAAATTTCTACATAGTGGCTCCCCTTCCTACTTTCAACCTTACTTGTCTCACAGTAGTAGTTCCTATAGTACCAGGCGTAGTCACCCAGATTGTCAATATCTTACTGTTCCTCCTTTCCGCCCATCAGTCTTTAAGTCTGTCAAACATTTTGATCACAGCTTTGCCTTTGATGCTCCTAGAATCTGGAATGAACTCCCTCATGATGTGCGCAGTGCAGCATCAGTTGCCTCCTTCAGAAAGAAGCTTGTGTCTCCTTGGTACGACCTTGCTATATCCCCGGATTAATGTTAATTGCCTTTGCTTTATGTTCTGTTGCGCCTTAGAGTCCATCTGAGATGGAGATTAAGCGCTATAAAAGTCCACATTAGATTAGATTAGAATCAAATGTTGACCTGGCTGCCAAACAACATTTTTGAAAAATGCCTACAGATTGCAATATTGCTGAAACACCTGTTCTTTTCTGACTTATGGTTTTTTTAATACTTATATCATTTTTATTTATTCGTATCAAAGGCCTAAATTCCATATTTTCTGGTCTTTAACCAAATATAACACTTATCTTTCCCAAATGCTTTCTGATACCCAAACATTCAGATGTAACCACTTTCAGTTCCCAGGTTTCGTTGTAAGGTTTTCAGCCTGACATCAGACCAGTTCATTGTGCTAATAGTCCCCTCCCCAACCCCAAAAACTCCTGGACTGGGTCCGCCCACATTGGTCAATATTGCTCTGTGATCAGCTTCCAGTCACAGAACACAGGGTGATGTCTGTGTCAGTGACGTCATACCAAGCCTCCGAGGTTTCTGAGCTTCCAAAAACCATCATGCTGTCCCTTAGTTTTGTCCTCTTTTAGTGAATGCAGATTTTTGAGCAATCTGTGGTGTGTGTGTTATATAGTCATTATGTGGGTTTAGCTTTATAAATATTTTTTCTTCTATTACATGAAATGAGAGACTTTTAGTTGATAAAATAAAACACTATTTTAACTACCTCTGTCACAGAGGTAATGTGATAGTTGCTTTCTGTTTGCTTATCCATTTGTTTGTTTGCGTGTTTGCAAGATAGCAAAAAAGTATTTCAAAGATTTAAAACAAAATTTCGTAGTTAGTGGGTCTTGGTCAAAAATAGAAGTGATTGATTTTTGGGAATGATCCAGAATCTTTATAAGCATTATTGTTGCACTCTTATGTGAGAGTGGAGGTGTTTGGAATTGGAGGAGGTATGCACTCTGCGGAGTGCTCTTGTTCTTCGTGTAAAGATTCAACTTATTAAATCAGACCGAGACTATTATATGCTTTCACATGATTTACTGTAAAACCTATGGAAAATACCATTTATATCCAAATGACCTTACTTATCAGTTTAATGACTTATCAATAATCAGTGTCGTGACATCTTTCAATACATACCGTCAAAGCCTTTGTTCTGTTATCAAATTCCTTAGCTATTAGTTAACTCTTAGTTAGCAAGCCTTAGTAAGTTTACTGTCAGTTTAGTCTTTCATTAAACATGGCTGAAAGGGATTTCGGTCTACTAGCGCAAGCCACAAAGATATCAGAGACCTGAGTATTGCAATGAAGCGGTCACCCATACCAGTACTAACGTAGCCCATTGCAGTTTAACTTCTGTAAAAGGCAGACACTCATCATGCAACGCCAAAATTCATGAAAGTCTGAAGACCAGAAAAAGAAAAAAGACTTATTTATTTATTTGGGGTTTTGTGTCACTTTCAACACTGTACAGGTCATATCACGACGGGTAGTTGTAAGGGCACAGGAAACCAGTACATGCAGTTCGTCAGGGTTCTGTACTGTAAACTGCCGACCAACGGCAAACAACTAGCAGCTTTCCCACTTGAGGCCATGCCGGGAATCGAACCCTGGCCTCAGAGGTGGAAGGCGAGAGTGTTACCACCCTGCTACCGTGGCCCCCATAAAAAAAAAGAAAAAAGAAAAAATGATCCCTAGAACTTCGAGCCTTGAAGAGCTCATGCTTAAAAACTCAAATTTAAAGCTCACTTACACCACTTTATTAACTATTTGTCAAGTAAGTTAAGTAAATCCTGAGTTATTCACATCTAAATAAATATTTAATTACATTGTTTTATAAAACAAAGTTACTAAAGTGCTTTGCAGTAAGGTAATTTGGATATAAATGGTACTGACCATAGGTTTTAAAGTAAAAGTTTCGGAGATAGCAATACACTATCCCCCCGTAACTCCAAGAAAAGGAATAGCTGGTAGGGATTTCTTGTGATGTTCTTTCAGTGTGAAAAGCACATTTGTATTTGTCTAACAAAAATAGAAAGCCTCTTTCATTTCTGACAATAATAAAGGCTTTTCTTCCATTCATGGTGAGTGAAAAAATCAGAACTACTCAGGCAATTCATAAAGCGTCAAGGGCAATATTTGTGTGTGACACAGAGCCATAAACAAACCTGCAGTGAGGGGTCTTATGGCATGCCTCACTGACACACTCCAATATCTTGAAAACCTAGCCTTTCTATGACAGCACACTATATTTCCTGTGTTTATAAAGTCAAAGTTGTTTATAAATTTATTTATTTATTTGGGGTTTTACGTCGCTTTCAACACTGTACAGGTCATATCACGACGGGTAGTTGGAAGGGCAGAGGAAACCAGTACATACAGTTCGTTAGGGTTCTGTACTGTAAGCTGCCGACCAACGGCAAGCAACTGCCAGCTTTCCCACTTGAGGCCATGCCGAGGATTGAACCCCGGCCTCAGAGGTGGGAGGCGAGAGTGTTACCACTCTGCCACCGTGGCCCCCGTTTATAAAGTCAACAGCCAGGGTCATATTTGCCATTTTCTAGGGTCACAAATAATATGTTATGCGCTCTATGTTATGCAAATTACCCAAGGACCAAACCAAGCACTTTGTGTGAATTTGGACAGACTATCTCCTTTGAAGAGCCATGTTAAGGCTGTGTGTGCCCTTACCTTGACCAGTCACTGCTTTTCATGTACAGTTTTGCAATCCCCAGGCCCTCAGGTTGTTGATGGGAACCTTGTGTTGATAAACAGTGACGTCGGACATCTATAAATACACTCGTGTAAGCAATAAGTTGGTGAAGCTGGCACAATGCCACTCAGATCTGCTGTGATTACATGGTTGGACTCTCCTGCTATAGAGTTTCCCTGCTCGACCTGAACAGGTGACACGCATTGATAAAATACATAGTACAGACATAACCAAAGAACATTGGTTCCGGAAAACCACAGCTTATAAATATCAGTCATCATTGATCAGTTCCTCTGTACGTTAAGTTAGTATGAACATTTTGTAGCCACTGAGTCAGGAAAAAGGATGGTATTTGCTGAACCACAATTGAATCATCTTGGTTGGAAACTGAAACATTGAGTTTTATATAGTTTAGGACAAGTAGTTAAAATTTGTCGTTTTTTTCTTTGTGAGGTTGAATTGTCTCCATATCATTGTACATACCATAGTACAAGAATAAATTGGTGAGCTAGAGTCGTGGGACCTGACTACTTGATCAAGGTCAGGGCAATTGAAACGTATTCCCACAATAGTTAAATGCTGAAAGACAACACGAAAACCATTAGACGTTTTGTAGCCTGGCCTCCCAGGCTGTCTGAACCATAATTCAAACTTGAAATATTTTGGTCATAATGCACATTGTAACACAGGCCATTCTTGTCTGGCAGACAGCTAGCTAAGCTACATTAATATTTGAGAACATTATGAAAAATAATTATGATGCAATCAAACAGTTGTATCTATATTATACAGATTAACGCCTATGGCAAGGCTGGATTTTGTGTATTCAGTAAACTGCAAGGTGACAAGAATTGGATGTCGCAGAAGAATTTTGTGTATTGTACCACTGAGTCAACTCACTTCCAATGCATTATTTGTAAGGAATTGTTAGGACATATAGTCTTTCATTGTAAGTATCGTGTCACATTAATACGGGCTACTTTTGTGGCAAAATGTTCAAACCAAATCATAAATGTTTAAAGGTGTATATTCATATTTCAAAAGTGCTCCACTTTTACTTTCCCTGTATTGACAACTGTGTATAATGCCCACATAAGCAAACAGTTTGGGACAAAATAGCCTGTAAAATATAAAATCATATGCTTTGTTTTAATTCTTCTCAAAATTCGGGCCGAAAAATGTAGATGGCATCTATGGTGTTGTTTGTTTTGTGTCAACACAACACACAAGAAGTAATTACTTCATTTTGATTGACAGATGTAGTTCATTGACAAGCTTTGTATGTCATCACCTTTTTTGGCGAATTTTTGTATGATTTGTGTGAAAGCAGGAGGTCGCAAATGTCATGTGATATGAGGATACTTTTACAACAAAACAAATACATGTGTGGTCTTATTTAGTTAAAAGTCTTTATTTGAATATGTGGTTAGTTTTAAGGAAGTAAAAATATTGTCAATATATTGTTTATGCATATTACTATCATTCTGAGTGAACTTTGACATTTGACCAAAAATTCTGAAAATACACCTTTAAACAAAACTTCAAACACCAGACAAGAACAAAATCTGAGTAAACTCTGTCAACATTTGACCTTTTTTGTGGCCCAAGGCCAACCATCATGTGTATACAACTCAATACTCAGCCTGACTGGATATAAAGACCACCGGACTTTCATGCATTGTGGCATAGCATGATGAGTAACTGATGGCTGACTGTCTGAGATTTAGGCCAGGTATGGGATGTATCTGACCTTGGAATTTGGTCTTGCAAATTAGCAACAATGGAATAGGGGTCACAGACCAGCAATATCTCTGAGACTTTCAAATACATGTTGAGCATAAGGTTAAATTATGTTTCTCAGGTTAAATATTTGTGTATCTGTAAATCTGATACTGTACCAGACGGAAGAGTGGTTTAACCCAAAATAGACGCTTTTGTGATGGTCCCTTTATGGAAAATTATTGAGACTATAATAAACAAGGCCAACAAGTCTTTCAGTCCACATGCCCGAGCTGCAAAGCCATCAGAGACATGAGTAGTGCACCAGAATAATGAAAGTCTGGCGATAAAAACAAATTCTGAGCCAGATACATTCCATGTCTGGTATAGACCTCTGACTGTCACCCATTCAAGTACTAACCCAATGATGCTTAAGTTCAGTGATAAGATAGGTACTCACCTCATTACGCTGCAATTCACGAAAGTCCAGTGATGAAAAATTAAAGAAAACAAGGGCGAAAGGGGTTTCGGTCTATTAGCACGAGTTGCAAAGCCATCAGAGACACAAGTAGTGCATTAAAGTGGTCACCCATCCCAGTACTAATGTAGCCCATTGCTGCTTAAATTCAGTGAACAGACAGATACTCATCACACTGCACCACAATTCATAAAAAGTCCAAAGACAAAAACAAAGCAAAAAAAAAGTCATTCCTAGAAGTACAAGTCCATTAGAGCTCGCACTTAAAAAGAAAGAAAGGGATCTGTAAAAGCAAGCTCCCTCACCAGGTCACGCTTAAAAACTATTTTGGTGGGTACAAAAGTATATGACATAATTTCATCTGGGTAAATGAATTGACTGGATTTTGATCATCTCTTTAAACTGTATGTTGGTTTTTCGTGCATTTAATTGTTGAAGGTATCATTGTACATATTCAATGACCTAAATTGAATCAATTTGATCAATACACTTGGAAAGAGGCATATAATTCTCTAAGGATTTGGAGTGATCTTCATGATGCTTACGTTCAACCACTTTTCTCTGCTTCTTCGGAATTATTTCTTGCAAAAGTTTTCACAGCCTACTTTTTTTCTGGTGTCTCTCTCTGTGGTGCTGACCCCTGCTATGTCTCTAATCAATATTGATTATGTATCTCTGTATTTCTGTATGACACTCTTTGGAGTCTGGCTTTAGATAGAAATTAAGCAATAAGTACCCACATAATTTCTATAGTGTGGCACTTGTACTTGTGTTGTATTTTGATGGTGATTAAGGTCTATAAAAGTACTTTTAGAATGAATATTAATTCTATATAAGCTATGCAGCTTCCACATTTTATTGTGTGTGTTAACATAAAACAGTGTGAAATAAGGCTTTTCTTGTGGAGTGATTGGTTTCATCTGCTGAGTTTCAGCCAATTTGCAGAAAAGAGCTGCTTGTTAGGTATTCATGTAATTAGTGCATTCATGAGGCTCTAAGTGTGTTAAAGTGATTTGCAGAAACCTTGTTAATGTCAATACACAGATTAACAGAAGAGTATCTAGTTTAGCATCACCCCCAACTCCCATTCTATTTCTTTTGATGGGTCATTGTAATCAGGTTTTCTTTGTTTGTCCTTGTGAGCTGTAAAATCTATATATTGGATCTGGGTCATATTATTACACATGGTGGGGTGTAACAGTGTCTCAGTACAGTCGTCAAAGATGGCCTGGATCTGGATGTAAACCATTGAACAAGGCTGTTTATGTGTCCTTTTTGACAATACCTACATGCATAACTCAAAAATTACTCACTGGATGATGACTATATTTTTTCACAAGATAGAGGTCACCCATGGGCTACATTTTTCTGGATGTAAACCATTGAACAAGGCTGTTTGTGTGTCCTTTTTTGACAATACCTACATGCATAACTCAAAAATTACTCTCTGGATGATGACTATATTTTTTCACAAGATAGAGGTCACCCATGGGCTTAGTCCCCCTCAAAGTTGAGGAGCCAGATATGAATCCAGACCTGAATTGATAATCCAGAGGATTTTTTATGTTTTTCTTTCAGTACTACTGATGTGTGAATGTGTGTGCATTCTTATACACTGCTTGTTGAATTCTATTTTACAAGTTAACTGAGTGGACAGACCTTTAGATCTCTTGCACTGTTTAATGAATTCTATTTCACAAGTTAACTGAGTGGACAGAACTTTAGATCTCTTGCACTTCTTGTTGAATTCTATTTTACAAGTTAACTGAGTGAACAGACCTTTAGATCTCTTGCACTGTTTAATGAATTCTATTTTACAAGTTAACTGAGTGGACAGAACTTTAGATCTCTTGCACTACTGAATTCTATTTGACAAGTTAACTGAGTGAACAGACCTTTAGAACTATGGTACTGCTGGTTGAATTCTAGTTCACAAGTTAACTGAGTGGACAGACCTTTAGATCTCTGACATTGCTGTTTAAATTCTATTTGACAAGTTAACTGACTGGACAGACCTTTAGATATCTGGCATTCAAATGGATGTAATGTCACAATGGTATCACTTCAATGGTTATTTGTACAGGTGTGACTCATTAAGAATCTGAAATCTTCAATATTTGTAATATCTAAGAAGGCTGTCTCACACCCACGATTGGATTGTCAATATAACTCCCGAAAAGAAAGAAAAAGAACTAGTCACAATGTATGGAGGGACTTTATGATAGGGTTTTGAAAGCTTCCTAAGGAACATTACTATTGGATCTGTCAAGGAACTTTCTACTTGCTTTCCAAAAACTTTGTGAGTGTTTTCTGATCCATTGGATTGGTTCCAAAAATGTTTCAATCTGTTCTTTATTGGCTCCTGGACAGTTTTTTTTGACATTTTGAAAGAGATGTTATGCCCTAAAAATGCTGTCCATGTTGTGTCAAACGTGTCCTACCCAAATACGAATTCTTATTAAAGCTTCTGATAAACTACCAAGCATAGAAAATACAAATGGAGCTACAAAAGGTATAAGTGCTGAAAGATAGCCATCTGTCCAGGCTTTTCTTTATAGTTGTCACTCTATCACAGTTTACCTAACTCCATATAAATATCACCTGTTTGTCAGGATGCAATTGTAAATACCTAGACAGCAAAACAAGGATGTTTTCTATCAAGATTAGACTTATGGGTTTAGGGAAAGGAGTATTTTGTGTGTTATCAGAAAGGCCATTGACCCTATTGACAGATTGTTAAGTGTTATTTATAACTGATCAAAACCTGCACTGACGACCCTGCACAGTTTTTGATCACAGATGAAAGGGATATTTTTGTGTATTTTTTTTCTCTCCGTAACCTGCAGTAGGACAGAATCCACTCCACTGATGAGGTGTCATTATGTTCATTGCAAATCCTTTGGCAGGAATGGCCACACAATGACTTGCTATCAGCGGGAACTGTCAATGTCAGACTGACAGAAGCTTCCAGCCATATATGCATGTAAAGGTTGTAAAGTATGTTAGACTACAATTTACTGCTGCCAAAACAGAACCCTAGGGAAAT
Organism: Sabellastarte sp. h YS-2021; assembly: GCA_964017235.1. Lineage (NCBI taxonomy): Eukaryota > Metazoa > Annelida > Polychaeta > Sabellida > Sabellidae > Sabellastarte > Sabellastarte sp. h YS-2021. Next base: position 72,206,057 of record OZ024935.1, on the reverse strand, counting down.
ATGAAAGATACAAACTGGTCATGTTTGTCATCTACTAAAATTACAAGCTTCACCCGAAAACAAGGGATGGCTTGTACAGACAATAATCAGATGAAGTCAGACGTCATGTGAAGTCAAGCATTTTCTTTGTTGGCTTTGTATTGTATACGTTGTATTGAACGTATATAACCATTGAATGTGTACATTCAATAACTAAAACATTGAACGTATTGATTCAACGGTTTAGTCATTGAATGTACTCATTCAATAGCAAACAGCCACTAAATGTTTACATTCAATAGTCAAGGCCATTGAATGTGAGTATGAACTTTAAATAAAATATCAATATATATACTTAATAGATAGGCAAAACTTCACATCAGTAAGTAGATACTTTAAAAATGTGATTGATTATTTTACATTTTCATAATAAATTTACATTCAATTGTTTACTCAGTGAGTGTATGCATTCAATGGTTTGACCCATTGAATGTATGCATTCGATAGTTATCCACATTCAATACAAAATTTATATTTCCAGCACAATTATTTTACTTTATTACACGACTCTGGAGCTTCATTAAATTACTCTGTGGAGTATGAACTGCTTCATATAAATCAAAGCCAATTATCTTCACCTGAAGTTGGACTCTATACATTGAGAGAGTTTTCACACCTACTGATTCATAATCATTTGCAAGTGTAAAGAGACATTAGCAGGTCATCACTGTCACTTATTACTAATCCAACACTTGATGAAAAGTAAATCACTCTGGCTTAATATTTAGATTTTTTTCTTGTAAGACCTTTCCTGACCAAGGTGAAAAATATCACTATTTTCAACCAGTTGTCGGGCCACGGTGGCAGAGTGGTAACACTCTCGCCTCCCACCTCTGTGGCCGGGGTTCGATCCCCGTCATGGCCGTAAGTGGGAAAGCTGGTAGTTGCTTGCCGTTGGTCGGCAGTTTACAGTACACAACCCTAGCGAACTCTATGTACTGGTTTCCTCTGCCCTTCCAACTACCCGTCGTGATATGACCTGTACAGTGTTGAAAGCGACGTTAAACCCCAAATAAACATAAAACATCAACCAGTTGTCATTTACTATATAGATGAGAACCACTAGTCCGAATAAGAACTTAAAAAATAGAGGTATTGTTAATCATATACCCATCGTGTGGCAATGTAAAAACAGTTGTACATTCAGGTAGTATTTGGTTCAGTTTACTTTTGTGTGAGTGTACAGTATATAAGCACCAAGCAATATATATTTTTTAATTTGAGGAAATAGTACCTCTGCTGTTTCCTCTGCTCATCTGGTGTGTTTGGGGTTATGTCGATGTTTTATGTTTGCTTAAATGGTGGTGATGATGTACATGGCAAAGCTGAGACGATTCCTCAGACATTTTGAGTGTGTGTTTAAATCTCAAGTCTCCAAGTCGTGAAGTCTAAGAAACTGAAAAAAGCTTGATATCAATTTACTGAAATGTATGTCCTAGTGATTACCACTGAAATCTTTCACTGTGAGTTTGAACGCTCGGATGTAATAAAATACATATTAAAACAATGATAACGTGTATCAAGGAACTGGTCCTGAGATTTAGAGACTGCTTTTAATGTAACTCTGTCAAAGGTTAAGATACACATATTAACGGGGGGGGGGGGGGGGGGGGGTTGTATCACTGTGATGCAGTGATAACACACTCGCCTCCACCTCTGAGATTAAAGTTTGAATCCCAGCCTTACTACAAGTGGGAAAGCTTGTAGTGGCTTGCCGTTAGTCGGCAGTTTAATGTACAGAACCTTAGACCAATTGTATGTACTGGTTTCCTCTGCCATTCCAACTACCCGTCACAATATAACTAATAAGGCATGACGTAAAACACTAAATAAACTAAACCAAATATAACCACATATAAACAGTGTATTCCATTTCAATGTAGTAATTTTGAATGTGTAAACTACTGAAATGATTATTGAACAACTAAACAAAGTATCTGTTAATTCTCTCTAAATCTGTGTAATCCACTTGTTTGGTTAACTTCTGGAAATAAATGATTGCAGTGTGAACTGCCAGTGTGTTCCCATAACATCCCCACAGCCCATATACTGGAAACAGAGGTTCGCTGTTGTGTGTGGCCTGGGGCAGATCCACTTTTACAAGGATTTCTACGTTTATGTAAACAATTTCTACCGGGGAATGTTTCTGTGGAAAACCACCAACATGCATTGTGGGTTAAGAGATCTGAGTCCAACAGGTGAAGGACTGTTGCTAACGGATTCTACTAATGAGTGGTTGTCATGACCAGCCTCTTGAATGATGCATAATTTGAGTACCTTATCACATTCCACGGAAATGACAAGCTCTAATGACCAGGTCACGTGTGCTGTATACACTGTCACTATCTAATTATTACAAAAACAAGCCCTGGAGAAAAGCATGGAATGTTGGCTTTCATATATTGCAATCTCTGCTGGTTTAATGGGTTGATACTTTGGAGGCAACTTCTTTGAAGTAGTGCAAAGCTAGTGTGTTCAACAGGCAAGTTTAATTGCATGTTATCCCGCATACTGCTTAATACATTATTTCAATGTATGTATTAGATCATCCACCTACAAACCTTAATTGGCAGATTTTAAGGGTGGTCAGCAGAACAAGGGTTTCTGAGTGAAGTACTCTGTAGGCGTCTTAGACTCCACTACTGAATTTTTACTGCAAAAAGTTGATCATGTTTACATCAGTTTAAAATGCACCAGTGTAGAATTTGCAATCAATTTGGAGTTTTAGTGCACACTCAAAATGTCTGTCCCTGGAGAACACCTTGGCTTTATCATGTGCAAAATCATTTAAGCCAAAACACAGGTACAAACACCAACTTAACCATGAACCCAGCAGATGAGCAAGGGTACTTTCGCTTGTCTTCCATTGTTATTCAGCCTGCTTAAAGCCTTTGTATTTCAGTCTGATTCACAGTTGTTTTTGATATATTTTGTGCAATTCAACATAACTCAGAATGCATTTTGCCTTCAGGACAGTTTATTTTAAATGTTTTAAATATCTCATACGAGTCTATATGAGCCAAACTGAAAGATATAGGCAGGAGGGGTGAAGTGGGGGTGTGGGGTGGATAGTCAGAGCGGCTTCTCCAACATGTACTTACCAGAATATGAGGGTCTCTTTTCAAGGCCATAAGGGTCTTCAAAATGGAAAGCAAAATATGTACAGATATGGACTGTAAGGAAGGGCGTGACTGGTTCATTACAAGTACTAACAACACAAGACAGCTTCACAGAATAGAAGCATTTGCATAGTGTTAATATAGGGCAAAACTGATATGAATCCTCTATGGGGAAGGCTATAGAGGTGGATATGCCAGTTTAAATAGTTTAATTAGGCTTCAGTTGCCTCCCTGAACCACAAGATTTTCTGCTGCGATTGGACAGTACGTGGCTACCTGTTCCATTCTACTGGTATGACCATGCCAATTGCCTTTTTGGCATGGATTGAGGAAACTGATAGCTTATTGAATACGACAAAAAGCTGAAATATGTTTGAAATATCTTTACACTGGCAACATGATTTGATCAAAAAAAAATTTTTTTAATTTATTTTTAAGAGCAATCTCTAGCACTTCTAGGAATCACTTTTTTCAGTTTTTTTAGTTTCTTTTTGGTCTCTGCACATTCATGAATTGTGGCGTAGTGTGCTGAGTATCTGTCTCTCCGCTGAAGTTAAGTGGCAATGGGCTACATTAATACTTGGATGGGTGACTGTGTGAGTTCTAGACCAACTGTGGGATGTGTCTGACTTGGAATTTCTTTGTGTCGCCAGACTTTCATAAAATCTACTGCACTACTCATGTCTCTGATGGCTGTGCAACTCACGCATGTAGATCATTTCGGCCTTGCTTTTTTTCAAACTCTTTTCTTTTGTGTTGTCTGTATGATCTGCATTAAATCGATACCACCATTTAAAATTAATAAAACTTTTCTTTTTTCTGAACTGATTTAAATAGATTTCCCCCAGTGCCTTGAATTTGAATAAGGCATGTATCTGAGCTTATTGCTTTGGATTGTAGCATATCACTTTAGACTATACGACCTTTAACATGAAAATGTGTCATTTGGTGGTTCATAAACTTGCAAAACATCATGTGCAATACTTGCAAGGATTTGTAAGGTCACTTCACATAATCACAGCAGTCTTGTATGGGGTTCTACAGACATCTCACTGTAGACTGAAAACACATAAACCTCAGTGAAGCCAGGGGATCAATGTAATACACCATCAAGTGATGCTCTGTATTGCAGGGGGTAATCTAATCACACGACATGATTCTGTTTTAAATTCTCTCATGATATGTGGGGAGTCTACTTCATCCCACAACCACGAGCAGTTTACAGCATAATATACAAGAGAAAATTGGATGGGTGTTGAATGACATAGCATTAAGAGATACTCTTTGGGATGTATTTTTAGCAGCAGTATTAAGTAACAAAACAGCAGTTATTTCACATCATTGACAAGATGCATTAGTAGATGGAATTTTTGAATAGACTTTCATTACATTTATAAATTGACCGTGCCTGAACTTTTTGCTTAATTCATATTAACATACCACAATGAAATCTCACAAAGCAGACAATCTCCAGAGCTCAATTTCAGCCTCACGCTTGAGAAATCCATTAACACAGGTATCTGTGTTTTAAGGTTTCATGCAACTTGGATGAAGTGCTATTTACTGTATAGAATTAGTGGATGTTCAGAAAAAGGTCATCTTTATCACTTCATTGGTATATGAATACTAACCACGAGAAGAAAGACCAGTCAGTCTGTAACAGCCTCAAAATGTCCAAAACAGACTGTCATTGTAGCTGCATGAATGCAATATGCTTTAGATTGAAATATTGCAGTGCTATTTTATGCAAAAGCAAGACTGATGTTTTTAATATATATTTCCAATCCCTCTATGTAAAAATCCAAGTTAGGCTTTTACCCCCAGCTCAAAAGCCAAGATCATTATAGGGCAGAACCATTTGTCATCTGTGGGAGTCAAACACACACAGTGGTGACAGCCTGTGATTGAATTCCAAACTTGCTAACCTTAAGCCACTGAGGACCTCTGCAGAAAAGGTGGGTGGGTAGGCTTTTACTGGAGACAGTTACAATTGTATTTCTATGAATCAAATATGACTGTGGTAAAACTGACCCCGTTTCGCTGCAGATTTCTGTGCTCATGAAAATGGATACACACCTTAACTTCATCCAGTCTCTGCGAATAAGAATTTGTCACCTCAGACATTAAGCACATGACTTTTTCATGTACCCTGCATTTTTTTGCATTATTTCACAGTAAACATAAATTATCATTTTATCATTTTATTAGCTTGATGAATTGTTAAGGAGACTAAAGCATTTTTTTAGAGTAAATATAAGTAGATATATTCGCCAATTCTTAAGGAATTCCCAGTATAAACTGGCTTTGTTGAGGATTAATCTAGAGACAGTCGAAGAACAACACAGCACATTGTAGAAGTCTGGAAATCTTTTTATAAAGTAAACACATTTTCCTGCCTCTTATTGAAGAATGCTTGAGTAGTTGGCATTGTCTATGTTCTGGTATATTCACCAGGATTAGGTAAAATTTGACTAGGGTTAAAATTTGGCTTTCCTGGAAGAAAAGGTTACACCTAATGCCGGCTGAACATAAGTTCATGGGAACAGAGGCCACTGCATTAACAATACGGCCAGAGGCACAGCTTATGTATGAGCCAATGTGCACGGGCACACCATTTTGTCAGTAGAATCATTTACGCGATATACAATAACCCAACCGCTTACAAATATTGCATATGACCACAACTTTCTGAAAAATCAGGGCAAACCAAATCGTCAAAAAGTATCCTAGCTTTTTCCTTGGCTGCCACGTATTGGCTATATGACTGGGCTGCAACTGGTTTATGAATAAGAGTTCACTGATATCAGGAACTGAGGCATTTACCAGGTGTGAAACTTGTCACAGTCAGACATCTCTGTATGGGTTTATTTGACTAACATCCCCATTGATAGTGAGAAGATTGTAAATCTCTGAATTAAGTTGTGCCCATTGACATACAGGAAAAAGGATATTTCCACAATTTCAAGTAAATAACCTAAATTTCAAACTGTATCCTTTTATAAACAGGTCAAATACTTTTAAAAATGACTGATTACATTTTTGCTCCAGTCATACTTAGTTCCAGCGTTCATTTTGTTATTTGCATATCATGGATATTTTCTGTTTGGAAAATGTACCAGAGCCTAGAACAAAACTTCCCAAAACCAAAAAAAGGATTCACATGATCCTTATTTGGCTCCATTATTTGGGAAAGGTGTCCTTTATCCTTCATCACTCCAATGATGCAACTATGCACCAAGACATTGGCCACCAGAATAACCACCTGATCTGTCAGATACTGTCTAACCCACCAGAGATCATGCATTTGAAAGAAGCATGTCTTGCAAATATTGCGGCCATGATCAGCGCCTGAGAAATTAGCATCAAACCAGACACCAAGGTTCTTTACAACAACTACTGGATGCATGAAATGACCAAATATCACAAACGCAATTCTGGATTATCAATCCAGATTCAGATCATCTTTGAGCAAGACCAGACCAAGACTACAACCCGGGTGCCTTGTGTAAAAGTATTACCCAGATCCGATATATTGATTTCAGCCAGGATTGTCATAAACTGTAACAAACACACACATGCATATCCTATTCTCAAATGACTCCATTGGCTCCTAGTAGAATTCAGCTATATCTTCAAAACTGCCATTCTAGTTTACAAGTTTCTTCACATTATTTTAGTCATCCCAGTTATTTTGGTTCTGTTTTGTCTATCTATATGTACATAAATAAAAAACACTTTGGCCACGGCTTTGTTGTTGATGCTCCCGTAGTTTGGAATGATTTACCTGAGGAGGTCCAACTCTGTTCCAATTCTCTCCCGTGTCAGAATACAGCTAAAATGTTATCTCTTCAAAAAACGGCTTTCTTACCTTAGCATATCCAGTGACCCTGTGGTATTGGACTTTGCAACAGCTATGGGATGATGGCTTTTGAATTGGATTCTGGTGTTACGACTTAGTGTCTGCCTGGCAGAAATTAAGAGCTATAAAAGTACAGAATAGACTAAAATATTCAGAAATATCCATGGGCAAAGGTTAGTGTATCTCAGGCACTGCTTATTCACCTTATGTTGATCCCAGCATGTTCATTATACGGGATACAGAAAAAGTTTCATAAATATGTCCGTTTTGGGATTTTGGATATTATCCCAGTAAATGTTCATGATCTTAAACCAATACAATAACAATAGAAAGTTTCTGTCTCATTTACATGAGTGTAGCTTTTTAAAAAATGCTTCCTTCTTTTTGTCAAATTTCAAAGCTAGACTGTTATTGAATTATGTATCCCACTTCTGCTTCAACTCATACGAGACATATCTGAGTTAGTATGAGCTCTTCTGGTGACTGTTGCTACATATCAATAATTCAGGTCTGCTGTGGAGATAATTGCCCATTAAATGACTTCATCCAGAGACAGTAGCTTCCTCATAAAGAATTAACTCAATATCCTTCTCCACAGAGTGAGATGGACCTAACATCCATTAGACTGTAGACATATTCTGAAAGGTTAATAAGACACAGCTACAGGTGAGCTGAAATAATTTTAGAACAGTTACTATCTGTCATTCGTCTAATGGATTCAGAAGCAATAATGTGGTCTCCCAACTGAATTTATTTAAAAACATTCACAAATTCTTACCAAGAATCTTCAACACTAATCCCCAAGTGACAGGAAAATTCAACTCTTAAAGACTTGCAGAAAACATTGTTGCTCGCTGCACAACAAGGAACTGATGCGGTCACGATATATATTTTTTTTCAAGGAGAGCTTTCACAATTTAAATTAGCTTTCCTTGATTTACTAGGTTTTGTGAAATAATTATCATGAAAGGTTTGAAATGAGTTTGGCTAAACATGATTTACAAATGTCTCTTCAGCTCACAGTAAAAGGAAATCCTTCCAAGTGTTTTTTTATTGTTATTATTTTGTTTATTTGTTGTCCTGGAAGTACAGGTATCAATATTATGTATAGTTTTAGCTTTTTTGTGATTTTGCATTTATAAAGACCAATGACAAGTATAAACACTCGCATTTTGCAAAAAGCTCAGACTCACATGTTCATAGAAAAAGTGCCTAGAATGAAAAACAAGGGTTTTAAAATTTTTTTTTATATATATTTTTATTTCTCTCAAAATTTTCTTATTCTCAGAATTTTTCTTTAATTCTAAAAATTCTTGCTCTTCAAATTTTTCTTATTCTCAGATTTTTTTCTAAGAACATTGTTGTTTTCTGTTCTTATAATAAAAGAAATGTGATAGCAAGAATATGAATGCATATGGCCACGGGTCTGTTAGCCTTTCAACCATCTTCTGGAAATATCTTCGACTTGTCAATGTCACTTTTAAAAAGCACAAACAATGGGTGAACTCCAAAATCACTTTTGTCATGCAAGCTTATACTCTTGTCATTTTAGCCGGCTGCCAGTATTCCTGAGTGAGGTGTGAGACTATGTCATCCTGAGTGGCCTCAATGTTGCTACTACTGAACATGGGCTGCGGCCAAAGTAAGCATGTAGCCAGCGACAACACAGATGGCCAGCAGGGCAACAACTGCAACCACCAGAGCAAGAAGTCCAAAGGTCAGCAAGTACAAAACCACGTTTTCATGGTATTTCAGGGTTATGCTATCGAGATTTATGCAATGGGAATTATATTCTGACTGGTTAAAACTATGCATGGGGAATGGAGAAACATTAGATTTATAGTGTCCACTCAATCGACTACATTATTTCTAATTTTCAATTAACAAACAACAAACAATACATAAGAATGCGTAAACCCTCGGGTAGTGCTGTAAAAAAAACAGAAACAAATTTTATTGGTTAACTCTTAATGACCCCACTATATGTCTTTCTTGTATTCTGTATGTTGTGTTCCGTGCTACGACCCCCCCCCCCCCCCCCCCCCCCCCCCCCCCCCCGCATGTTCAACAAGCACCAATTACTGGCGAACGTTAAGAAAAAAAACATAATAGAGACTCAATCTGGATCTGTATCTGAACCATGTTTGAGGAGGACTGAGCTGTAAGAACATCCTAAGTCGTATGGAAATGTGCCCCAGATCTGATGTGTAGTTTTCATGTTATGCTCAGGGACATGCTAAAAATCAGACCCGCGGGGGGTGGGGGGCAGGGGCAAGGGTAATAACTATCAGGAGAAGCAATATCTTAGTACCTGGAAAACAATGACTGAAGCTAGTGCTGAAAAGAAAACACAGAATCACTCTGGCCACTGAAGTATCCTTGGTCTATTTGTTTGGTGCTTGCAATTGTAAAATAGACTCTCAAACACTGTGACCATGATTTCGTCTTCTCATTTCTCCCCCTTTAATTGATTTGTACGTAATGACCTCTTTACACACCTTCCTTGTCTTCTAAATAGTCTTCTGCACTGTTGCCTCCTGTGTACAATAAGTACGAATTCTGGAGATTCGATCTGAATCCAGTTTCAGATCATCTTTGATGAGAGCAGAGCCGCAGGTAGATCCCATCTTGTGTGAAAATATGACCTACATTCGATGCACAGTTTTCAAGTTATGCACAGGGACATACAAAGGACAAACATACAGACAAACAGACCTGATTACAATAGGATTGCCCCTACTTTTCAGAGGGGCCAGAGTAAAAGATCCAAAGGACACGCTTAACAGGTGGCATTTGTGTGTGATTTCTAGGAACCTAGCGGTTATAATACAAGTGACCAACTTTGGGAAGTAATCACTTTGCTTTCACCTCTGTAACTTGGGTTGGATTTTGGTTTTGGCTAAATCAGTACCAATGTAAGATCAATGTTAATGATGTATAAAAACACCAGCTTGGATAAAACAGTGAACCAAATTTGGTAACAGTATAAAGGGTTATGATCCTAGGATATTGGTTTAGATTAAAACTCCTTACATTGTTGTTACAGTATTCTGAAGTGTTGATCAAAATCTTGATATATCACTAAAAGACACCTCAGTTCATGACAGTAATGACATGCGAAATGATGTACTGTTAGCTTACTGGATGGTCAATGAGTCAAGACCCATTTCAGCACAAGGAAATGCAATGATTGAATGTTAGCATTCTGACACAGAATGAAGTCCTATATACAGTGAGTTTCTCTGCACAGTACATTCTCATTACAACTCAGTCCTGTCTTTCGCCAAACTGACAAATTTATCCACAGAATACATGCAGTGGTATATGTTTTGTGTAAGCGGCAACTTGTATAAAATTATCAATTTGCACATAATCTAATCAAACTGTTTACATTCGCCAGGGGAGAATGTGGTTTTATGTTTTATCACAGATCAGTAATAATTTTCCTTTTTTTAACACAGTAAACTGGTCTGTATCTGTTTTATTGTTACCTAACATAAAGTCTTCTTAGAAAACATCGTTATTGCTCACATTACACCTGAAAAGTAGCTAGCATTGTCAAAATAGCCTCTAACGGGTATTATCACTCAACCGAAATTTCCCGCAGATCTCACATCAAATGTTGATATTGAGGTAATTGAAGTAAATCTATATTGAATACATTACAATAACACGTCTTATTATTCCAGAAATTTCACTAATCTTGCATTGCTCTTAATCTACTCACCTATGGTTTGCTTTATAGAAAGGTTGGTTCATGCACTGCACTTTTTGGTTCTGTTTTTACTTTCTGCTGGTTGCTCGGGCAACCAATATCCCCACTGACAACCCTTCCACACTATTGACTTTTGCATCTCACTTTGCTTTCCACTTTTATCATATAATTTGAGACTGGCATTCACCCAAGGTTTCAACAGTGTTAACTATGCCTTCTTGGCAATTCAAGGTCACATTTGTCGGGTATCACACTCCTTCAAACACGTCGCTGTTGTTGATCCTGTCCAGGGATGTCAGTGTAAATCCAGGCCTTAACACTGGCCATTTAACTGGAAGTCTGATTAACATCAGATCCATTAGAAATAATTAAGTCTGTTGCCTTTGCAGACTTCCTAAACATCAACAACTCAGATATCATTGCAGTCACTGAGACCTGGCTCCGATCAGATGACACAGACAGCTTTATTGCAAGAGTCACTACCCTGGGTTACAGATGTACCCATGTTCCACGCTCTGAGGGGAGAAGTAGGGGTATCAGGTCCTTCATCTGTGATTATATTGATTTCACAAGGTTCTACCTCAAGAATGTGTCTATACCTGCATATCTGCTCACCTGTCCATGGGCAATGCCCAGGACATAATTTTTCATACTGTGTAAATACCTCACAATGTTTCCAAACCAGTTTCATTGAAGATGTCAGCTCTTTCATCGAGGGTACTGCTTTATCATGTTGTAAAAATGTAATATTGGGTGACTTAAATCTGCATCTGGAAAAATAGGATGCTTGGTCACAGAAATTGAATGACTCCCTCTATCCATATACCTTTACCCAAAATATTGACTCTCCAATCCATATCTATGGCCATATCTTAGGTAGCCCATGTGTGAGGACACCTTCTCACAGGTGGTTTGTCCGAAGGTTATAGGGGAACTATCCTACTATCGTTCCATCATCTTTTCCATCAACCTATCAAGGCACCCTACAAATTCAGGCAGGCTAATACACGGAAAATTCATAAGATAGATATCATTGACTTCAGAGAGGACATCCTGAATTCTGATCTAATCAAGCATCATCACATGACAGCCAGTTTACTTAGTCACCAGTATTTTAATACTTTGCACAACATTTTGGATAAGCATTCTCAAATCAAAAGGAAAGGAGCACCATTGCGCCCTGACAAAGGCTTTATGAATACAGATATCCTCTTAGAAAAGTGATTTAAGTGGAAGTATGAGCAAGTGTGGCGCAGGGACAATTCTGCAATCAAGCCGGAGTAGATATCAACCTGCTGTCAATCACTACAATTTTCTACTTAAACAGTAAAGATGCAGGCACAACTCTACAGTGATTGCTTAAATCTTATCTTACAAACCGCAAACAGAAGGTTAAACTGGGTAATAGCTTTCAGATGGCTTTTTACTTCCCTATGGTGTACCCAAGGGTTCTGTCCTGGGGCCCCTCCTTTTTACCCTTTACACCCCCCCCCCCCCCCCCCCCCTCAGTAACATCATTTCCAGTTTCAATGTCACTCACCATATGTATGTTGATGACACCCAAATGTATCTAGCACTTGATTAAGCATAGGAACATTGATTCCAGTTTTGCGGTGCTTACTGAGTGTCTCATTCATGTTCAAAAGTGGATGGATGGTGTGCAACTGAAATTTAACCCAGAGAAAACAAAATTATTCGTCATTTGTGATAAATATGCCAGATAATCCCTCATACAAAAATTCCCCACCCAGCTTCTTGGAAATTCGATCTCGATGAAGTTAAGAACCTAGGTGTAACTATTAACTCTGATAACACTTTCGCCAGTCACAAAACCAAGGTTTGTCATCTACTACTATCACCTCAAGGACTCAAGACGCATTTAGAAATTCTTCAGTGTGGAGACTGCAGCCCTGTTTGCAAACTCAATGATTAGCTGACTACTTAATTGACTGATTAATTGACTACTGTAATTCCCTACTCTATGGCGTAAATAAATATAATGTGGCTAAATGCTAAAAGATTCAAAATGTCCTTTGTAGAATTGTCTTTAGACTTAATAGAACAAGCCATGTTACTTCCCATTTCATACCATATCTTGTTTAAGTATAATCTCATTACATTCAAGGCCATTGCATTCTCCCAACCTACATACTTATCATCCTTGAGCAAAACCAGTAGCCTCACTCGTGGAAATTGGCTATCTCTTTCCTCAGCTTGTCTTAGAAAGGCCATTGGTAGGCGAGGTTTTGCAATGGCGTCCTCAATGAATGGAACAGACTCCCACAGCACACGATAACAGATTTCCAAAGCCAGTTAAAGATCTACTTGTTTGGACTAACATATCCTCCACCATAGTATATCTCATCCTGGTAGGTGCTAATTTGGATCACGAACTAACATACCATTGGACTCCCCTTTTTTGGACTTCCCCAAATATACATGTTTCTATTCTATTCAAAGTAAAAGCCATATCTGATTGCAACCTCTAGGAGAAGCACATATTCTAAACCATGGCAATTGTGGGTAAGGGGATTAAGGTTGAATTTGGATGGAAAGGTTAAAACTCTATGAAATATGCCTTAAAATGGCTAGTTTGTGGAGGTCTGAATTGCTAAAATATTGCCGTGTTAGCATGGTCTGGAGATAAGCTAGCCAAAAAAACATTGAAAGATTTCACAACTGAATAGTGCAATCTTTACACGTTGTCTGAATATACTTCAGTAAAGGATAACTCAGAAGTTCCCTGAATTCCTCAACTGCCGTAAAAACCAACAGTGTTTGAGATAATGTTTTGCTAGATTTGAGGCATCCCTGTAACCATATTTCTATGTATAAATAGAGCTTGGAACATTATAAAATGGAGTGTGTTATCGATCACTACATTGTTTGGTAGATTGTGAGTGAGTTGGGGAATCTGGGTTTGGTAGAGATACTCATGTTTTTTATCTACAGAGATCCTAATGTGCCAAACGCACTACTGTACATACTATTGCATCATAGAATCCCATTCACTAAAGACAACAAGCCAACAAGGAACATGTTCAGATATTCCGTTTTTCTGTAAATATTGTAAGTGATTCCATCGAGAGAAATATTCTGTAACATCATAAATTTTTGATGGAATGGCTCATCCAGTAGAAACTGGATTGGCTCTGGTTTGTTTGTGTGGTTTATGACTGAATAGCTGGTGTAGTTTAGAATAGAAGACAGGGTTGCTAAATGTGTGAATTGTGCATTATGTTGTTTTATCTAGCTGGTGTCTGATTGGCTGGTGTGGTTCAGGAGAGAAGTCAGACTTACATCCTATTTGATTTGACAATTTATTTGTGTGACTTGGGTTTATACATTGTGGGTTAGTCTGGCTTATGTCTGACTGGCTGGTGTAGTTCAAAGGGAAGTCAGGCTTGTATATTATTATCCACTGGACACGCTGTTTGGTCTAAATAGGGGACATACCCTTAAGGCTGTGCAGGTATTGTTTTTACCCATGATGTCTGGATTGGTGGGCACTCGGGCAGGTGGGCCGGTGGGCTAGTGAGAAAAATCTTGTCCAGTCACAGATACAACATGACAGGTTCATATCCCCAACTAGAAAGAAATATGGAATGTGACACTACTATGTCAGTAGCATGAGTATTATTTTGATATAAGTGATATATTAGCGATATTAGGATCTCGAAGGCGGAGCCTGAGTGATTTTAATGCGCTAATCGTTGTAAAATTAGTTATAAAATTAGTTTTGAGCCTATTTTGTACAAAAATATACGAATATTCTATAAAGATTTTTATGAAGGGTGCAGTTGAATTATTAGAAGAGCCACAAAATAAGATAACCCTTTTTTGGTTAAACATCATTAAACTTTAGCACATTCATATCAATATATTCTATGATCAAATGTAAGAATCCCTTAATATTATATTTGCCAGTATTTGTCTATTTAATGAAAAAAAATCCAGGCTGTTACTTCAAGTTTTCTTTTTGCAGAGCAGCATTGTGAGCGATAAAATAGAACACATAAGGTTATGAAGGGTTTTACAGAGCATTTTTTTATTTATTAACCAATCAGAATCGCGGACACAGCCGTGTCATGTTAGAATATTTTATATATTATTTAAACCTACAAATGAAGATTGTCTATTTATTATCATTTAATATGATTTATTTATCTCTAATCTAGTGCAGCTGGCGTTATGTGACACAACTGTTTAAAGTAAACCTGGGTTATAATTTGATTTGTTTCACTTTTTGTCCACAAGTAAGGTTATATATCTTCATTGCTGTTGTGAGACACATGGTGCATATTTTTATTCCCCCGTGCTTAAAATGGCATGCAATTTCATCTTGCCCACTTTTAGGGCATTTTACAAAAGGCATTCCCTTAATTTATATTTTTTATCAACTTGTATTAATAAGTTTATTAATACTACATAACGTTGTTAGGATCACCTATGCTGTAAAGTTGCTAATTATTTGGCCTTTACCTTGATGAAGAGCACTCCAGATATTTGCTCTATCAATTAACCTAGATTGATCTTGTCGTTGAAGCTTTGCTACATCCAGGGTTGAAAAGCTATTGATGGGAAAATCCAGGGCAACACTTTCAAATTTCTTTTACGGATCAATTAGTAATAATTAGAACTTGCTTGTTAGTGTGGTGGTTGGGTTAAAAGGATTCATTTAAAGAACCACCAATTTGGACATGTTACCACATGAACTTGAACATTTTCCTCATTTACAGATTTCTTCTGTGTGGCCAAGTAATTATCCAATATTTGAAAATAATGGACTATTTACGAGGTCCCGAATGGAGTCAACATGCCATTATTTTCAAATATTGGGCACTTACGAGGCTATTAACTTATTTAAATTACACCCTTCCTTAATTTATCATTTTAAAAATGTTGTTTAACATCCTTACTTTGCATTCCTATATTTATGGTGTGTATTTTTGGGGCTTTATGATCATTTTAGTTGACATAAATGTAGAAAGGGTTTCTTTGGAAATGTGTAAAAAAGGGCTTCTGAATATGGTCAAAATCACAGAGTGGAACAACTGTCCAATAGTGAAAGATATTGGACACGTCTAACAAAAGAAAAAACCCCAGGTGTACTTTTAATGCTGTTCATTACTCTCGAGCCTGGAGGGGAGGGGTCGGGGTATGTAATGGGAGGTCCATATATCTGATCGGAATCATATTCTCACACAAAGTGGGCTTTAACCATGGCTAGGGTCCTCCGAAGTCATGGTCTGGTTTTGGATCCGAACTGTGAATCCAGAATTTTTCTGCACTACCCTCAGGAGAGGATTTGGCCTTTCTCAGGCATGATATGTGAAAAGCATGATATCTGTGGGTCAGGCGCATATTTTATACAGTGAAATAGATATTGCAAGAGAACATTTTGTGTTTCAAAGCACCATGGGTTTGTTAGTATTCATAGAATAGCACTATAGAAATGTTAATTGTTATATTATAAAACCTGTGATAATAGCAGACCCATTCTAATCTAAAGTGGACTTTCAATTTATCTCCACGTCATTAAGGATATTCCAGGGCACAACAATCCAAAGCCAGATAGCCATATTTCAATATAAAGAGACAGAAAATGGGTCAAGATTTCTGCCAACTTAGATACCGGTGTTCAAATGAACTATTATTGGTCCAAAATGTTGCTTAATTTTATCAGATGTATGATATTTGGTTGTCTTTATCCTTGGGTGTTAAACATACTCGGCTCATTTAGTGCAGTCAAACCTGGGTTTTACAGCTAACACTAAGCGACTGCATCTCAGATTGCTCCATGACTCCCACTACAGAGTCATCCATACAGGACAGTAATCAACTGTCTCACTGCTTGTCACTGTATTACCTAGACATCAGAACTACATTGTCTGACTTTGCGTTGTTCTTATCCGACATGCAGATCCCAGGGTATGTCTGAGTCCTACTGTCAAAACTCATGTGGCTATTTAAGGGATTAAAGTCACTAGTGGTGTGAAAATAACTAAGCCTATACAATCTCTGTGCATACACTGTAGTAAAGCAAACCCATCTGCCTTTTTAATCAGATTCAGTGTGCTGATGGTTCATTCATCTTGATCAGTAGGTGAATTAACCCTGCCTGTGCTCTCGCCTTAAAACCCTGGTTGACACCGGGTTATTGTGTGAGGCCAGTGTGAGCCTGTTGATGATGTTAGGTCATGCAAAACGACAATCTACTGTGAAACAAGAATATTGTATTTCTTGAGATTTTACATTATAACCGTAAAATGTTGGCCATTTGAAGGATTGCCAGAGCGCTTGAATATCTCCGCCAAGGCATGTATGATTTTTTTAAACAGCCCAGAAAGCAGAAAATGGGAAAATCCAAGTTTATGATATTTTTTGTATCCAGATGGTGATTCAAATCAATCTTAAAATTTAATGGGATCTAAGTTGAATTAAGACCCTTTTTCTCATTTTCCATAATGAACCCACTGGAAGTATTTGAGTAATGCTAATAACAAACAGACAGACAGACAGTCATGAATTTAATACCTCTTTGGCGGAGATACTTATATATTTGCAAACCACGATTGATGGAATATATGATATTTTATACAGTAGAACATTCTATGGGTTGAAATAGTCATATGATACATGTGTGGAACGTTTGTAAACATTTGCAAAAGAAAGGTTTTGCATAAATGTACACAGTGTTAAATCTTGGCATTCTTTCCATATTGTGTGCTGCACTTATCATTTTTATTTGGTTCTATTATAATTATTTATTTCCAATAACATTCACTGTAGTACTCAAACTTCAAATTAACTACTTAGGTTTGTACACTTTTGTATACTTTTGAATTTTTTCTTTCTTTCATTAGTCAAAGGATGGACCAATGGGAAATCTCACAAGAACCGGAAGTCCCGTAATGATGTCAATAAGTCAGATTCAGTCCAGAAACAGGTACTGAAATACATACAAATATCTGTTTTATCTACCATAAAAAGTATGTCTGCTTATATTATTTTTTGACAAAAGCTAAGGATAAAAGCGCAGGGGCATGTAAAATTCGAGAAGACTTGGAATGCAGTTATTTGCTTTGTTGCTTAAAACCCAGTTCCACCTTCACAAGCTTGCCTTCTGACTGCTCCACAATGTCGTCCTAAGTGTAATTATATTGGCCGTACTGACCTATTTTTCAGTCAAAAATGTCGGGGCATAATTACAGTGATTTTACACACTCATCCAATTGTAAACCATTATTTTTAAATTTTTATGTGAATGAACAATTTCATGAAATTTGTTGTGACCAGTCTCTTCAGTCATAAGGTAACTTCTGACTAAGCCATAGGCTGCTATGACTAGTCTTTTCAGTGTAATGACTAATCTTTTCGCCAATACGACTGATCGTGTACACTCTTCTGTGAAACTGGAGCCACACAATTTTGTTCCACGAGAATATTATTTTCTCTGCTTCTGAAGATTTTTTCTGGCTTGGATCTATGACCTTTTTATGAATTGTAATAGCTGGAGTAAAGTCTTGAGATGTTTTGTAAAAGCCTCCCTAGTTATAAACTAGGGAAGTCTTATAATAAGTTTTTGAGGTGGAATTGGGGATTATCTAATGAATTTTGGCTTCTGATGCTGTTATTGTCTACTTGATAAACACTTTATTGGTCACCATTAGCATCATTACAGAAGATATATATTCTCTGTTTAAATAGCACTTTATATATGTTGTAGGCACTCATAGAACATTATGCACAAAGATTAGAAGAATGTAAAGAAGTTCACTTAGGAAGTCAGCAGGTAAACAGTACAGGGACTGTAGACTGCTTACAGACCAGTAACACATTGTGAAATCAATTTGAGTGACACATCTGAAGGTCGTTATTTTCGAATCCAGCTTATGGTTCTGATATGACTTTAGTTTTGGAAAAAACTGTAACAAACTACTTTGGCAGCTGCGATTTTGGAGTATTACTTTTTTGTTCTAAAATTTTACTTTTATGGCACTTTGATTTGACCGTTTGGATCCGGGGAACCAGTTTCCTGTGGATTCTACTTGAGAATTACCAGTCTTTGGACTTTAGGGTTAGGTCTTGCGGGCTTGCCCAAGTCAGATCATTTTATAGCGTTTAATTGCTTTGGAGGCTGTTAGACCCGATGGGTCTCTTGGTGGAAGCCAGGATGGATCCCTTATAATTATCTTTTCCAGATGGGGCAATGACTTATATCACTGACTCAGACCAAAACATGTGTGTCACTAGCTTCAAATTACACTCTGTTTAAAGATAAAACTAGTAGTTCAGTATTTAATTCTTCAGATTGTGTTAATGTTGATTACTAATGGCCCCTGTTTAATCTACTATCTATACATTATACATACGAGAACCATCTTGCAAGTAACAAACTGGGGCAAGCTAAAAAAAGTTTTTGCAACTTGTTTTTTGAGAAGCACTACTCTTCACAATGACTGGACCTACAGTCTTTAACCTCTTTATGTGAAAAAGGGTTTCTAAATATTTGCAATAGAATACTGCAATGTTCTATAATACGTTTGCATACAGTATGTTGTAATAGGCCATAGTTTACCATTATATGCCATGGCATGCTGTAATGTGCCACAATTATGTGTAAGTTTAACTTTCTTCAAATCCCTTTTATCTATTTTTAAGCTTACAAATCCAAAGAACAGTAATATAAAGTCTTTCAGCCATTATGCACCAATATTATGCACAAGCAAAATAGACTAGATTAGTAACATGGAATAGTGTATTGTAATATGACATGTTAATGTTGTAATATGCAAAGGTATGTTGCAATATGCCTAAATATGTGCAACCAATATCTGAGCCCTGTACCATTAACTGTTTTGTTAGTGAAAAATAGATCAAAGTAACCTCTACATACTCCTATTCCCCTGCTCCTTTAATCTTATCCTTTCTCTTTGTGATTTATTTTGCAGGAGGACTCTCAACACAAGGTCAGGCCCCTAGAAAAGGAATCCAGGCATTTAGTTACGTCAGGACCGTAAGCTGCATATCTTTATACCTTATTCTCAAATTCTTATGTTATTACAACTATCTACTGGATATTTGATCATGAGTCAGTCACATTCTGAGACAACAAACCATTCCTATTTATTAGACATTAATATGAAATAAAAAAAGTTTTCCAATTTTGTTAAGTATCATCTATCCTCATTCAGAAAGAGGAAGAGGCTGAAAACTTATCTCTTTGCAAAAGCACAAGTGGAATTAGAATCCTGTTAATGTCAGATCCAGTGCATATCTTTTATTTCATGAACAGACTTGCTTTAATGTATTGTCTTTCTGTTGCCGATACCCAAGTGTGTGATGCTACCCTTGCTTTGTGCTAAAACAGGTTTTTACATTTTGGTATATTACAGCAAGATCACTGACAGCCAGATAGAATTCTTCCGCATGTTGGATGAGAAAATAGAAAAAGTTAGTATCTACCTTATCACCTTCAACTGCTGAACACGCCAATTGTTTCTCTCTGGGTGTCA
The DNA here is from genome assembly GCA_964017235.1 of Sabellastarte sp. h YS-2021. NCBI lineage: Eukaryota > Metazoa > Annelida > Polychaeta > Sabellida > Sabellidae > Sabellastarte > Sabellastarte sp. h YS-2021. Next base: position 72,185,807 of record OZ024935.1, on the reverse strand, counting down.
CGTTGTTTTTGACAACTATAGAACTTCTATACTATCCTTCTGTCTTAGCATCTTTATGATTCTGGCATACCGCAGTATTTTCATCTTCTGTTAATACCAGACGTGCTGTTGCCAGAAAGATACACTTTGTTGTTCCTATCTTTAACCCTAGGATTCACAAGTCCAAAACTCATTTTGATAGATCTTCTGCTAATGACAGACCCAGACTTTGTGCAGCCTCCCACTTGCTCTATGCTCACCCTGGCATCTTTTAGGCACAAGCGTAAGGTTAACCTGTTTAACAAAGCCTAGCCTCCTTGGCACCCTCTCCTCTGGTTGGTCAAACGTTTTCTGATGACAACTCTTTTCTGTACCTGGATTTATGATATTTCTCCTATCCTTAGGATTTATTGTGCTTTAGAATTTGATACACATCAGAATTAACTGAGTTTAAAATTTGTAAAAAAAAAATAATAATAATGTTAAGTATATTTATAAACTTCTAGTATATAATGTACGCATTTGGTACAGTGATGTCTAATGCTTTAAATTAAATGGGAACATTTATCATTAATATCAGCCAATTTGGAGCTGTATTAATTGTTTATGAAATTCGTCCATTAAGTCCTTGTTCACATAACAACCCTTATCACTTGATGGCCTCGTTAGCTTAAGGGAGAGGCTACCAGAATGCAACACTTCTATGGTCCTGGACACTCTCTGGTGGATAAAATTAATGAGAAGGGTAATTCCAGCCATTAGGCTGATTTCACAAAGTGTTGTAGACTCAGCAAATTCTTTGGCTGAGCCACTGGCTTAAATCTGAGTTTTAATCTCAAATCCGTTTCACAAAAGCTTACTAAATTTAGATTGATCTCAGTCAAAATTCTTAACTGTAAATTTAAATAAATTCTGTCAGTTACGTTTGTTTTCACCAGCTATACATAGGAATACATGGCTTATAAATATAAACATAATCATGAACGATTGACATTTTTTTTCACTTGATTCTATTGAACAATTGACACAAACGGTTTTTTTTTCATTTGATTGTATTGACAACAAGATTTAGGCGTCTGACTTAGTCAGGATAGAAGTTTCCTCATAAGACACCTTGTGTGAGAATACGTTGTAAAGTATGTCAACTTAAAACGCCTCCTTGGTAGGGTTAAAGTTAAGCCCATGACTACGGCAAGTCTCAAGTTGAGTCTGTCTCGGAACTCATTTGAGTCTGAGGGCTTGTCAGATAATTAGCTGAAAATCTTACATTTGAGGCATCAAATCAACCCAGTTGTTTTAATGTCAAGGACAACAGGAACCAAATGATTTGTATTTGTTATAATTACTACCACTAGGAGGTTACTTTTTGGTTTGTCCTTTATCCGTTCATCTATCTCTTTGTTTGTCTGTGTCCATAAAGTAATGGGTGGACCTTTATGAAATGTTTCATGTGGTTAGGACCTGATCAAAGGAAGAGGTGATTACATTTTGGGAAAGTTCCGGATCATATTCTGGATACAAAAACTTAAGAATTTTCAAAGGTCCCATGTCAATCTATTTTCAATGACTTAGGCTTTCTGGTTGAGATTACCACAAAATGAATGAGGAGATCTTCATCATTTCCCTGCGACCCGCCCCCCCCCCCCCCCCCCCCCCCCAAGCCAAATATGATAAAATATGATATGGGTTTAAAATTATTTTTATTATTTATAACATTTTTGCAACACATAAAACATACGAAGTCATGACAATTCATCTTATAAACCCTGTCACCTGACACATAAGAAAGCTAAAGTTTAATTCCAGCAATACAAAACAGAATTCCTACACGAGCCCCTTCCCCCCTCCCGGATCATATTCTGGATACAAAAACTTAAGAATTTTCAAAGGTCCCATAAGAAAGCTAAAGTTTAATTCCAGCAATACAAAACAGAATTCCTACACGAGCCCCTTCCCCCCTCCCGGATCATATTCTGGATACAAAAACTTAAGAATTTTCAAAGGTCCCATGTCAATCTATTTTCAATGACTTAGGCTTTCTGGTTGAGATTACCACAAAATGAATGAAGAGATCTTCATCATTTCCCTGCGACCCCCCCCCCCCCCCCCCCCAAGCCAAATATGATAAAATATGATATGGGTTTAAAATTATTTTTATTATTTATAACATTTTTGCAACACATAAAACATACGAAGTCATGACAATTCATCTTATAAACCCTGTCACCTGACACATAAGAAAGCTAAAGTTTAATTCCAGCAATACAAAACAGAATTCCTACACGAGCCCCTTCCCCCCTCCCCAACTTCAGGGCATTAAATGAGTTTAAAGCCCTGAAGAGCAATGTAAGAAATATGATGTAAAATTAGAAGAAGCAATGAGCAATAAAAATTACAAGGTGACATGGCGCAAGCCATCTGCCAAGCTTTATAAATCCGATTCATAATGTTCCAATACAGAATTTCAATATCAATGAAAAGCTGCATGGCTTTGTAACTAAGTAACTCGATTGTAGAGATAGGTATTAACACAAAATTTAAAATAAATATAAAAGAAATGTCTGCCATACCTAATCCCCATGAAAACCCAATAACTTACTATCGAGACCCATCAAAGACAGGACGTGGATAATACTCAGATTTAGACACACCCCCTGTTGGAGGTTTGTGCTCTACAAGTGCTTTCAGGTCCTCGGTGGCCTAGTGGTTAACAAGTTTGGTTAACAAATCTTATCATAGGCTGTCACCTCTATGGGTCAGAGTCCTACAAGTGGCAATGCTGAGGACCTGTCCCAATATGACCCTGGCTGCTGAATAGGACGTAAAACGCCAACTTTGACTTTGTCTACAAGTGCTTTCTAATTTATAGTGTATTGTGCTTCTGTATGCATCTCATCATATTTCAGGGTAGAGTATTAGAATCTGCAGAGACCAGTTCCTAGCAAAATGTGACTTTGAAACAAGAGATGGACAAACTGACAAGGAGATCGCATAACATGATCTGTGCTATCAGGCCCCCTTGGACTGCAGAGGAAAATTGCTTAGTCATCTTAAAAGCTGCTGAGCTATTATTTAACACTTGTGAACATCTAGTAGTTTGTGTTGGCTCATTCAGAAGATTCTTAGTCGTCATTTTTACCATGTTATTTATTTGTAATAACATAATGAAGTCCTACAGCTTACTTCTGTGTTTTCACCTAGTTAAGGTACTTTTGACTAATCAAAAGTACAAATGAGATTTTCCTGTGATATGAGCAAGGAGTTATTATCATCTGTGACAGTTAAATGTGTGGCTGTGTAGTAGCTACAAACTTAAGTGATGACATTATGACTCAAATCTACTACACATCTCACTAAGCACATTATGACATAAACATGTCACAGTTAACATGCTTTGTGTGTGAAAGAAATTTTATTTTATTGTAAACTCCAGTTGGACTTTTGCCGGTAGAATTTGACATCCCTACCTGACTGGATTTTTCTACTTTAAAAGTAAAATCCACTTTAAAAGATATATAAAATGTAGAAACAATTGGATAAGAAGGTAAACATAAACCTGTATACAAAAATGCTACTTCTTGTCCAAACTCACAACTATGTACTTTCAATTTCCTTATTATTAAGGTTCTGATCACACAATACATGCGGTATCCCCTACGTTTCTAGCTGGGTTTTTTATCTCCTGAATTCATCCATGTACTGTCAGACTTCTGTCAGTAAACTTTACATTCTGTTATAGTTTCTGCTTTCTGTAGCGCTAAACATGGAATTTTTAAACTGTTTAAAATTTCCCCTCTAACTTGGGCCGTATGAAGGTCGCTGCCAATAACCTTCTGTAAATGCAGGGTATCGTAACATTTCTGTAACTCTTCAGCTACATTTCTATTAAAATTCTGTGTCAATGCTTGTCTTTGTGGGCCCTCAGTTAAGTTGTATGTTTAACGTGACTATATATTTACAGAATCTTTAATATATCTGATATGTGTCAAACCGTGACACCCCCCCCCCCCCCCCCCCCCCCCCCCCCCCCCCCCTAATACTGATTCTGTTCTTTAGGAAAACTGTAAGCTAGAGGTTTGTAGTTGGGTTTCCCAGGAGATTAAATTTTATTGTTATCCATAATTGAAGGAAATACTGCCTGCTGTGTGATCGGGGCATAACATAATGTCCAATATATACTTGATAACTGTGCTCAGACTTTGTCTTGTGATGTCATTGTTTTTGTATCATTTTAAAATATAAATCATTGTATATATTCCATGAAGCCTCTAATAAATGTCTTTGTATATTCTGAAGCCTATGGTATTTTATTTCTGTCTGGTACCTGTGCATAAAAGATCACTAACATATGTTTTTTTCTGCTTGCCAAAGACAAAAGTTACAAAAATAATAATATCAAAGAACACATCTTTCCCGAGACAATTCCAGTTGAAGTTTCACTCATCGATAATATTTGCATCAATTAAGAAATAAGTGAAAGTACTAAACCACTGTACAATATCTGCACATTTTATTGGCTCAAATCAAAGCACACCAGAGGGTGAACTGTAACAGATCAGAATGTCTTGTACCTTTAAATGGCGCTCCACTAAAATGAAGATCTGCCATAGCTATTCTCATATGCAACATTCAAAACATATGTAGCTTCATCAGGTGCGATGAAAAAGCCTTGTGGAAAAAATGCCTGGTGGAAAAAGCCTTGTCTGTTTTTGAGAGAATGGAAAAAACGCCTTGTGTAAAAAGTTGTAGTTATTGCAATTAATTACCTTTACAAAGTCTTGTAATGATATTTTCAATTTGGGGAAAAGAACTTCGAGTTCAGTAGGAATCATTTTTGTCTGTTTGAACAAAGTAAATATATTAAATGCTGTAATGGGTCGACTAAGGGATTTAATTCTTACCAAATATAATTAACTATCTTTATACATACTTGTAATCACAAATTTTATCATGTATTATTTTATCAATACCTCAAGGTTTTTTCTTACACAAGGATTTTTTTCCATTCTGTCAAAACAGAAAACACTTTCTGTCCGCAAGGATTTTACCCACTAGACTTTTTTCCTGGATTTGCTAAATAAATACAGTAGAACTCGAGTGTTTGGCCCTCTCTCCAAATTTCCAAAGTAACCGATCTGAAACTGTGTCCCCCCTACATACATGTATAATGCACGGTCTCGCACTAACAATAATACAGGATTCTACACATTCTCAGAAACCATTAATTATAGTGCTTTATAAAATATACCATCCACAGAAACGCTTAACTTCTTTGATCGTTTATGCAGTATTTGCAGTTGAAGAAGATTAATTCATTTAAATAACCTTATTTACTTATTTATTTATTTAAGTGACAAGTATAACACTAGTAACAGTAACAATATAATAACAATATATAATCATATATACCAAGCCCTGTTGGGCTTATCAGTCACTATTAATACAATATGTTTGACAAATGTTGGAAATATAACCTTTCACCACCTATTTTTGGAAAATTATATTATTTCGTGAATTCCACATTTCGTAAATAAATGAAGCCATTGTTTTGCGGGAATGCGGCAAGGCTTTAAATGAAATGGGAAACAATAAGTCTCCAGGATCTGATGGCTTTACAGTCGAATTTTATTAATTTTTCTGGGATAAAATAATGATGTTCCTTCACAAAAGTTTTGTCTGGTCGTTTCAACACAGGCTTTTATCACTAGATCAAAGAAGGGGAGTTATCACTTTAGTACCAAAAAAAGGCAAAGACTTAGGACTTTTAAAGCATTGGAGCCCTATTATCCTTCTTAATGTTGACTATAAGATCTTAACTAAAGCACTGGCTATGAGAATGCAAGCAGTACTTGACAACATTGTAGATCATGATCAAGTTGGGTATATAAAGGGTCGTTTTATAGGGTTAAACATTGGTACTACTGCAAACATTTTAACTTTCTGTAAAAGACTTTCCAAAAAGGCCTAATAGCTCAAATTGACTTTCAAAAAGCTTTTGATACAGTTGATTGGTCCTTCTTATTGAAATGTCTGAAAGATTTTAATTTTGGTGACACCTTTACATCCTGGGATAAAATACTACATACCCAAATTGAAGGTTGTGTGACAAACAATGGTAAATCTTCAGAATTTTTCACTTTAGAAAGAGGTATAAGGCATGCTGTCTTTCTGCCCTTCTGTTTATTCTTGTTGTGAAAGTTTTAGCCATAAGCATTAGAAATAATAAGGACATTAAAGGCATTATAATAACAAAGAAGAGTTCAAGATAAGCCAACTTGCAGACAACATCACTTTTTATCTTGCCAATATTTCTTCCCTGAAAAATTCATGATTATTATTAGAAAGGTTCTCAGTGTGTTCTGGACTTTGTATTAATAAAGACAAAACAGAAGTTATTCCTCTGAATATACAAAATGTTGATAAGCATAAGTTAAGTATATCCTGGCAAAAATAGTTTTAAAATGCTTGGCATATGGTTTAGCAATAATGAAGATGAGATGATTTGGCTAAATCTGAATGATAAAGTTGAAAGAATTAAAAATACAATCACAACATTGTCAAACATGCATCTAACAATGTTTGGAAAAGTAACAGTACTTAAAACAATGGTTTTTAGTCAAATCTTAAATGTATGTAGCACTGTGTATGCACCAGCAGACTACTTCATAAAACAAGTCAATAAATTATTTTTTCAATTTTTGTGGAGGCAAAAAAAGAGGGCAAAAGTGAAAAAAGAAGTTATGATTAATTCCAAAACCCTAGGTGGAGCTAAAATGATTGATTTTCAAAACATGATTTGTTCTATGAAAGCGTTATGGATAAAAAGGTTTCTGAGCTCAACCTCAAAATCAACTAACCTTGCTCTGTACTGTGCTGGTATTAAAGACATACAAAGTATTCTATTGCATAAGCTTCCTGCTGCAAATTTTCCTTCAAGTTTGTCAAAATTTGATAATCAGATCATAGAATCATGGTATAAGTTTTATGCTGTTTACCCTAATGGTATACAGGAAATTTTAAATGAAAAACTAGTTTATAACAAGTTTATTTTTATTGGTGGAAAAACCATTAGCCCCATTCATGTCTATATAAATAAGATGAACATTTCACAAGTTGGGCAGCTAGTTAAACATGGCAATTTTAAAAGTATACAAGAAATTAAAATAGAGTTCAACAGTGATCTAGAAGACCTAAGATATCATTTTGTTCTGTCAGCTATTCCAATAGCATGGAAAACCAAAATCAAAAGTAATACAACTTTAGATTTTACACCATCAAGCTGGGAAATTCTGTGTCTGAAATTAAATGTTGAAAAACTGAGCAATAAAGATATTTATAATAGTTTAACATGTAATATGTCAACTCCACCAGCACAAAACAAATGAGTAAAATACTATCCTTTCATGGACAAGTTTAACTGGTCTAAAATCTACCTACTTCCAGCTAAAGTAACAAACGATTTAAAACTCCAAAGCCTACAGTTTAGCATCATACACAGATATACAGTTTGTAACTACAATCTAAACCTGTGGAATATAATAAAATCCCAAATGTGTCAAAGTTGTAATTTAACTGATTCAATAGAGCATTTCTTCTTTTATTGTGACTGTGTTCAAAGTTTATGGAATGTTGTCAAAATTTTATCTAAAAAGGTTCTTAATTTACACTTTAATTGATACTGTTTTAGAAGTTTTCCTAGGTATTCCATGCCAGAGAAACACCGCCTTACATTTGTTGAACCTGATAATGTTATTTACAAAACAATTTATTTACCTGTCTAAAAAGAATGACAATCCCCTTTTAGAGTACATTTTTGTAAAGTTTTATATGGCAGCATAGAGACAGAGTTTTATTTATGTAAATTAAAAGGAAAAAATCATGAGTTTATAAGGTTAATAGAAAATATGTTAGAATTTGTAGAAAATAGATATTTTGTAATAAGAGGTACAAGCAACTTGCTATATGTGGCTCATTCATTTGTCTTTTATGGTATTATAATGTTATCATTTTGTATAAGTTGGAATTGTATATGACTTCTACAATGTGACTCAAAAATAAAATAAAAAAGAAGCCATTGTTTTTAATAAATTGCTCCATATAATTTTCACCCACATGTATATTTAATTTAAAAAAATAATATGATTTTATGTTATTTAAGTTTGAACATAAACATATGAAATGTATTTCATCTTCTACATTACAATTAAACAATCTTTCTGTTAATTTTTTCCTTACATACCGACCTGACTCAATCAATGTCGTGCCTCAGTTATATCAACCTCATCACAATTGTCAAAATGATTAGTAAGGTTGATGATCTCTAACATTGTAAGTTTATTGACTTCCCATGTATCTGGTATAAAATTTTGAAAAGACTCCATTCAAAGCTCCTACTCTCAACTGACTTATAAAAGATCGTTTACCTTTTTATAGATTTGAGGTTACAAATGGTCCAGTGGATATACTATGTTTAAAAAAGGAATATGACTGTAATTTTGGTTTAGATGGAATTAAAAATCTATGTTGTGCCTCAGTTATATCAACCTCATCACAATTGTCAAAATGATTAGTAAGGTTGATGGTCCCTAATACTGTAAGTTTATTGACTTCCCATGTATCTGGTATAAAATTTTGAAAAGACTTCATTGAAAAACTTTCTTTGTTAAGTTGTTTTCATCCAGCTTACTCATATTATTTCATAACCTTATCATTGATAGATAGTGTCTATACTTTGGTAGTTCCCAACCCATGTCAGCCTGATATGCAAGCGTAGGGGCATTTAGGTGTAACCATAGAAAATATCTAATTGCTCTGTTACGAATTTTCTCACTGTTTTGATGATTGTTAAATGACCAAACATTGGAATAATAGTCTAATATTGGCCAAACATTTTGTAAATGTATTACAGCTCAGGTCTTTAAATGCTTTAAATTCCCCACTTATTTTACAAAGAGCTCTCCCTACTGAATCAGCAAGTGTTTCAGAGCATTCTATAAAATTTAGGTATTCATCCAGAATAACCCCCCCCCCCCCCCCCCCCCCCCCAGTAATTGTATCTAGTTTTACCTCAGTTCCATTAATTTTTAAAAATAACATGTCTGTGACCTATTTATTTTCCTAAAATGTACAATGCCACATTTGTCAATATTCACAGACATTTTCCATTGATTAGACCAGTGTGTTAAATAGTTTTTGGTAATTTTGGTAATTTTTATGTACATGCTGGTTGCATTATTTACCTTCACTAAATCCATATTGTTCATCACAGATCAATTTCCTTGAATTTAAATAGTTAAATAACTCCTGCATTCAAAATACCAGTATAAATTCTTTTGGTATTGGATAAATTACTACTTTTAGCCATACACTAGGTAGACAATAATTATGAAAACAATATACTTTGGTGTGTAGACGTGTGTAGAGGAGACCTGCTTTTTAAAAACACTGGGATATTTGGAAAAAAATATATGGACTTTGGATTTCTTCAGCAGTAAAATATATATCACTGGAAAGATAATTTCTTCAAGATCGTGATGAGATATTATTTACACTAAAGGTAATTTAATTTTTGAGCATAAACTATGGATATATTTATGTGCAAAATGTAAATATTTCAAAATTAGTGACACATGACATTTCATTTGATTAATTAGTGACATGCATTGAACTATTGTGCTACTGTTTAAACAAGGAAACTTTAATTGGTGTTGTGTTAATAGGGTGTTTATGTTTCCAGCATGCCAGTTTGTTGTGGCTTACTAGATTCACCCTGCCCCTTAAATATTAAGGGAAAGATGGTTAAATTCACATATGCAGAATTGGACTGTGAAAAGGCTAGGAGTGAAATAAATGGTGCCCATATTAGTGATGACTTGTGTAAAGAGGTCAAGACCTTACAGAAGAAGTTTGATGGCAGTAGTTGGCAGAAGGGAACAAAGTCTAGTGATTAAAATGAGGAATCTATTATTGGTATACATCCTGGTTTACTTGACAGGAGGGGCCACGGTAGGAGAGTGGTAGCACGGCCTCAAGTGGGAAAGCTGGTAGTTGCTTGTGGTTGGTCGGCAGTTTACAGTACAGAACCCTGACGAACTGTATGTAAGGCCAAAGGGGAACTCGTCAAAAACAGATCAAGTGCTGCTCAAAGACAACCAATATCTAATGCCCCCTTTATCAGCTAATTCTAGTAACATAAAGACTCATACCACAAAGAATATAGATAAAGAGGGATTTGATCCCTGCTTGAATCCCTGCTTATCACAAGAAGCAACAAACAAGGGCTGCAAATAATGTCGCAAAGAGGAAAACAGTGTCAGGAAATGCTAAAAACATTAAAAATGTAATAGGTGCTCCAGAACCCAACAGAGATTTATTCATTTTTAGGCTCGATGGAATGACTGTACTATATGATCTACAGAATTATATCAAGGAAGGAGGCTTTTCTGTTAGATCACTCAAACAGATGCCAAAACCAGAGTTGCAATTTAATTCTTTTAAATTGTCTGTACCTGTGTCAGAATTTGAAGCACTGTTTGATCAAGATTTATGGCCTGAAGGTGTTTGTGTAAGAAGATTTTGGGGAAAAAGGTGGACACTTCATATCGAGTGTAACTTGTGACAATTCCAGATAATGGCTACCTTACTACATATAATGAGTTACAACAGATATGTTATTGTAGCAGGTGATTTCAACACAGACTTTAGCAGAGGCAATTTTTTCTCCAACTCTTAATATGTTCATGTCACAGGAAACTATGACATGTGTTTCAAATTATCTTAATGCTACTGTTGACTACACATTTGTAAGTAAGGCCAATGGAGGTAAATCCAATATTGATCATGTTTTTGTAAGTCCTAACTTGCTTCATTTAATTTCAAACTTTTGTGTCAATCATGATGGTGATAACTTGTCTGGTCACTCTGTTATCAATGTAACCTTTTCATTACCAAATGAAATAAGGTATGTTGCAATATGAAATGTTAAATGTGGTGAAACAAAGCAAGATATGAACATATTGAAAATTATAAAGTAACACTTGATCACAGGCTAGATGAACTAGATATTCCCGGGGATGCTCTACATTGCAAAGATATATTTTGTACTGCCAATGTTAGGGCTTTAAGGGATTTTTATGACAAGATTATTAATGGATATATTATTGCAGGAAAAGAGTGTATTCCATCTACTACTCATGTAAAAAAACAAGCATCTGTTCCAGGTTGGTCAATGTTTGTTGAGGATAAACATAAATCATGTATGCTGAGGCATAAAATCTGGAAGGAGAATGGTTCTCCCAGTTCTGGTGTACTGTATGAGTTGCAAAGAATTACTTGTTCTCAATACCACTATGCTATTAAGCATGTTCAAAAGAACAAGAATTCTATAATGGCTAAGAAGTTGGGTGACTCAATGGCTAATGGCTGTAATAGTAATTTCTGGAACACTGAAAAAAATGAATGGTAAAACAACAAAGTTAGCCAATACAGTTGACAGCATTTTTGGTGAGAATGGTGTATGTGAAGTATTTTTAAACAAATATAAATCACTCTACAATAGTGTCTGTTGCAATACAAGGGAAATGGTTGTTCTAAAGTTAAAGATTAAAAACTTAATAAAAATAACTTGTGATTGTGGGGTTTGTTATGCCTCCCATTCTGTCTCTGTGACCGATGTTGAAGAAGCAATTAAACATTTAAAAAGTTCAAAAACTGGTGGTAGTATTCCTGGTATGTCAGATTATGTCATGAATGGTACAAAAAGGCTGCTGTCTGTTTAACACTAGTATTTAACAGTTGCTTACTTCATGGTTTTGTTCCTGAAGAAATGTTGCTTGGTACCTTATTACCTATGCCAAAAAATAAGCACAAATCATTAAATGAATCAAGTAACTTCAGAGGAATTACTCTTAGTAGCATCATAGGTAAATTGTATGATTTTATACTGTTTAAAATGAACAACAGGATACTCAGATCATCATATCTTCAATTTGGTTTCAAGGAAAACCATTCAACAAGCATGTGTACCTTTGTGTTTAAGGAAGTAAGCCAGTATTATATAAATAAAGGTAGTTATGTACATTGTGTGATAATACATGCCTCTCGGGATTTTGACAGTGGAATATGTTAAACTATTTACTCTTCTGTTAAAAAGAGGTCTTTGTCCAATCGTAGCCAGATTCTTAGTTTTGTGTTATACTCAACAAAAGCTCAGAATAAAATGGGGTAATACTGTGTCAAATGCTTTCTCAGTAAAAAATGGTGTCAAGCAAGGGGGGTGTTATCCCCCTTTCTATTTGCTATGTACATGGATGCTTTGCTGCAAAAGCTTGAAAAGTTAGGTTTTTTGTGTTATGTACCAAATAAATTCATGGGTGCAATTACTAATGCTGATGATGTTGCTACACTTGTACCTTCTGTGACATCACTTAAACTCATGTTAAAGACTGTTGCTGAATTTTGATATAATTTTGCTGTTAAATTTAATCCTAGTAAAAGCATATATGTCATCCTAGTCAAGAAGTTACACAAGTCACATGTTATATATTTTAATGGTGTAGCTATTAATTCTACTAATGTAGCACACCGTGTTGGACATTCTATTGGCTGCAAATCTCAGGAGAACCATATATTGAAGACTAATAATGATTTTATTAAAAGATTTAACTTAATGATGAGTGTGTTTAGGCATTGCTCAGTAAGTGTGAAGTATAGACCATTTAAAGTTACTGTTTGTCCTTATATAGGTGTGTTCTTTTGGAATTTTCATGTGATGTGGTAAACAAATTTTATGTATGATGGAGAAAATGTATGAGACAATTGATTGGATTAAGTCAAAGAGCACATGGTGTTTACTTACACAAGGTTGTGGATGATATTTCTATTGAAAACCAGCTGATTAAAAGATTTGTTAAATTTTACAATAGGTAATTTGTAGTGAAAACCCTGTTGTGCAATCTTGTAGTTCATTAGTAAACCAAGGTAGTAACTCAACAGTTTGTACAAGTTTAAACTATGTAAGAAATAAATTTAATATTACAATTGACAAAAAATTAGAGATACCACATGATAAAATAGTAAATTTAATGAAAGAGAATGATTGCACTAATGACAATGATGTATTTAATATATGTTGTATTAAAGATGTTATAAACTTAAGAGAAAATAATAATGTCTTCAGTAAAGCTGAATGTTAGATTACTTTTCTATTAAATAATATCAATGTGATAATGTAAATAGAATGTAACTATGTATAATTCTGATGTTTGTTTCTTTTCTGTTCTGTTATTTTTATTTAAAACTTGTAAAGTTCTATGTACTTTGTGTACGAATCTTGAAATAAATAAAGAAAGAAATAGGTAAATAAATAAGGAAATAAATAAATAAGTAAATAAATAAATATTTGAAAATTTTAAAGAATCCATACATTACACAAACAATTTTATAAAATTCATCATCGAAAGTTTGAGTTTTCACTTTTTAAATTATACATTAAGCTAAAATCATTTTTCCACTTGTGTATAACTTGATCTACATCGTCAGTTATGGTCTCTCCTACTCTAACTGATAAAGGTATGGTTTTCTTTTTACTGCCCAAATTTGCATTTTATTCCAATTTTTTGTGATTTCATGTATTTAATTTTTCAAGATTGTAAATTTAATTCCTGTTCTATTGTCTCTCCTTTTGATGAAGTAATTTATCAAAAAGCTTTCTTGCCTTTATAAATTTAGAAAGAAGGCAAATTCTAACTGATCTCTTATATTTATATTTACAAAATTCTTTCTCTGTCTGAGCCATAGCTTTCCCAGTTTGAGTTAACTCATCATCCCAGTAGGGTTTATTGTTTTTTAAAGTATTTACATGTTTTATTCCTGCTAACTTTTACATCTAAATATTTATTCACTTCAGAAAAAACAGCACCACAAAATTTACTATAAATATTATCAAGGATATGTTGTGAATTCAAACTATCTTCCAGACCAGAAGTGATCTCCAGTAATGACTTTCTCCATATCTCATTGTTAAAATATTTAGGTTTAGGACAATCAAATTATATCTCACATGATGATTGTCATCATTTTAAGTAACTTTTTCTCAAAATTATATCTTACATGATGATTGTCATCATTTTAAGTAACTTTTTCTTAGTGATGTGATTTTTTCACCCATTATTTTTTTCAACATTTGAGGGTGAGCAAGTGTTGTCTGGGATAAATTTTGTAGGTATGAATTGGGAGAAAGTCATGCTCAGTATGAAGTGATTTGGAGTTTTGCAATTTTCTGAAATTAAGTTATACGATTTGTAATTATGGAGTAGTTCATGAACTGACATTATGTCACATTTAGATACAAGATTTAGAGTTTCTTGATGTATCAACATGTAGTCAACAATGGATTTACCACATGCATTAATACATGTGAAGTTATCAAGAACAGGTGTGCCATTTAATATACACATTTTACTATCCTTAAATTTTCACAGTATGAATTTTTAACATTGTCCAAAACATGTATTCCCATAACAGTGTCAATATCCTTTATAAAATCATTTTCAGTTCCAATTCTGGAGTTTAGGTGTCAAAAAATTATAATACAGTCTATATGAGAATAAGTACATAACTGATATAAAGTGACTGTAAAAGCTATCTGTATTGCAAAAAGTGAACCATCTGGTTGCAGATAGGTACTTATTACAAGAAAAGTAAAATTACTGATAATATCTGTGAATTGAAGACACATTATACTGTCAATGAGTTTATCTACAACATGAATATGATAACTACGAAATAATTTGAAACATTCTTCTATTGTGATAGCACTGGGTGCTGATGAAAAATATGAGAGGTAGTTTGACTGCTAAGCTCAGCAACAATGACGACATGGCCTGAATCTGCTGCTATAAATTTGAGGGTGCTGTTAGTTCACTCTCCCCTTTCTTTGTTCCAAGAGGAGTTTGCAGTTGTGTTGATGGATGTTTTATCGAAGTGGTCTGTTGAGACAAAGTGTTTGATAATATCCCTGGTTTCTGTGGCAGATCCTCCCCTACTTGCCATTTGGCCATTTCCAGCTATCCTGAATGACTTTCCCAGTGGGATTTCTTATAATAATATCTTGAAATTGATATCCATGTCAATCCATTGATATCAATCTCTCCATGCGAGATTTGGAAGATCTGACATGTACTTTTTCAAAACCCTTTGCAGTCTTTAACTGTGATTTATTTCTAAGTAAATTTACTTTTTCTTCTGTTGTATGTAACTGATTTTTCAGTATTCATTTCTTGTCATTTTGTGGTGGTGTTTTCAGAGTGTCCACAATCATATCCTGTCGACCTCCTAAAGCATGTATAAGACCTACTGCCCACTGATAGTAACTACCAGGTATATTTGACTGATTGGCAACTAAGGTTACCTCAGGATTAAATTTTTGCTGTACTTGTGTTTTCACTCTGTACCTAACTACACAACTTCTTCATAATGTGCCATTCACTGAATGCTCGTTTGATTGGTTTTGCAATTTATAATCTCCCAGAGTGGGTCAATTCACAAACTGACAACTTGTACTACAAGAATAATGTCAATAATGCATTATTACTAAACATAATTCATAATTAGACCGCCAGTTATATTATATTACACAATTATACTCAAGTACTTCATCAATGACCACCCAATATACAAATTCAGTGCATAAAATAATCTTTCTTCAATTATCGACCACTTGGTAACCCCATAGATGGTGGTTTTCAAATGATTTGGGGTTCCCTTTATCTATCCGCACCTGTCGATTATCCGACCTGATTGCATCTCCCCCATTGTGTTCGGATAATCAAGGTTCTACTTTATACGTATGATATGTACACTATGGATATCATTTTTAAAGTTACCAGTGGTTCTGGACTAGTCTATGTTCAGGTAAATATTTATTATGAATCAATAAAACAACAAATTACCAAAACATATTTACAGTTAATTGGTTACCATCACAACTAGCTACCAGTAATTTGCAGATACAATGCCTGTGTGTTTGGCCAGACATTGCATAAATCCATTTTCCATCGAATATCAGGAAATACTAATAAGCATGTGCTCTTATTAAGGTTAAATATGACTATGTCATATACTTTACCACAACAAAACAAGAAAAATGGTAGAAAACTTTATTACATTTTTCATATATTTTCACTTAATACAAACAAAACGCAAACTATTCATGGGGGGGGGCATCAGTGTATGGCAAAAGTTACCCTATTTGTACATCCAGCTACATAGACCAATTCAGTGGTTGCTAAAATCCTTGGCTTTTCATCATTAATATTCAACAGCTGCTTTGAAATGTAAAACTTTGAAAAATTTCCATGGAATTGTCCTTTGTGGGAATAATATAAAGATTGACATTTCAAGTTAAAGAATTTCTTTTGTAAGTTATTGATTCAAGTGCTATCCAATGTCACAGTGGAATTGTTTGCTGAATGGAAATGCCAATATTACCAATTGTTTGAAAACAGAAAAGGCAGTTGCAACGTAGTCAACAAATTCACAAGCCGACTATACATTCTCACAGTTTAGACAGCTGTTGCACTTTTTGTGGTCCAACGAGGTGGAAAAGTGCTTCAATTGAATGTTCAGGTGGAAGAATAGACTGGAGGAGATGGGATAAATCCTTTGGGCTGGGGGTTAGATGGGAAGAATCTGGAATTTTTATTTTTGGTCAATTTTTCTGTCCCTCCATGACATTTCGTGACATGGGTCTGATGTGATCCAAGCATTATGCTCCCATACAGAGACCTTGAATCTGGCCAGTAAATGTTGAGTGAATAACCCTTCACATGTACCCATCCACATTCCCTTCAGCATGAAGATTTTAATACAGAATCCATTAATTAATACTTACATACCAATCCGACAGAATCACACGACAGAAAGCATCCTACCAAGACCCAAAGTGGACCATCTATCTCACAATGATCCACAACCAAAAGTACACAAGCCCATTCTCACGTACCTCGTGACCCTAGAAATAAAAGATTCTTGCCTATGCTTGTAGGTTTGCATCTGAGGAGATATAGTTAAAAAGGTGTTCAACAGTGCAGAGAAGATGGTTGAACAGTAATATTTCTGTGATGTAAACCATATTTCTAAATGGACTGACTACTAAAATCCACAAAAAGTTGGAACATAAGACTACAATATGAAAACTGTTTTGCTAGGTCTCCCATAACCACTTTGTGTCACTCAATAAACCCGCCAAGTCTTGATTAAAGGGTTTATAAAACTGATCCAACAGTACCTTTGTAGTGCTAAGCATGGGTGGGTATTTTCTCTGAAATGAAGGTTTTCTGTCTGAAATGGTTTGAATATGCTGCTTATCCAGTTGATGTATGTCTAAGAATGGGAATATTTGTTGGTTTAAAGCTTTGATAATATCAGCACCATACTCCTCCATTTTGATGAACAAGATGTTCTCTCTAGGGAACACTTTGAGCCATTCCCTGGCATATATCCCATACATGCCTGTTCTGATCTCTCCAGAATAGTTGTGATCTGATTTCCACCACATAAGTGGGTTGCCCACCTTATCATACACTGGAGGCATTTCTGGTGGTGATCCGAAAGCACAGTTTCGCTGTGGCCACTTGTTTATACACTTCTTCCACCACCAGATTGAACCCTCCACTCGCCGGTGAAAGTCTAAAGGGGAACAGTGTTTGTGAAACAGGTTGTAATGAGAATACAGGCGGCTGGTAGGATTCCTCAATGACACCAAGAGTTTGACATTTGGATTAACTTTAAACATATCATAAGGAGTGGTCATCACTGGCTCAGAATGACCCTTATTTTCTGGATCATCTCGCCAGTGGGACATGTCGAAGAAAGTCATGGCAGTGAACTCTCCAAGGACTGATGGGTAAAATGTACTTCCATTAGATGAAGACTTGTATTTGACTATCTCCATGACTGACTTGTCAAACAGATCTGCATAATCCCCAAGACTGGCACCAAGCATGTTACCAAACCTCAGCTGATTCCACCAGTACACCTGGAAATGAGAGAGTAATGTGTGTAGATGTTGGGAACCAACCTTGAGATCTGGCTAATATATTGGTTGGGGCTAGCCCAAATTTGGATCCTAGGCATGGCTACCAATAATAAGATGGCCTGGCCTATCTTAATACTGGTTGGGATAGGCCATCCCATCTTAAGACAGGGCATTTATACCAGCCAACTTGAACTGAAGTTTTACAGTTATAATTAGGTTTTGTTGATATATCTATTAGAGAGAGTTTTTTTTTCAAGTTTTAACACAGATTTTTTGGCCACTGTATTGATGAATTAATATCTTATATACAAAATTAATGACAAGTTCAGTTGCACGACAGGTACATATGGATATATAAACTTAATATATATGACTGTATGAACATATAACAACTTAAAAATATAGCTAAATACATAATAGGGTCTTATTAATTTTTATTGAGCCCTTTTACCATTTTATTGAAAGAGTCACTCTATAGACTCCATGCCTCCATTTTTTCCTTAAGAATATATTACTGATTGATACATTTTTCTGTTCAAATGTTTAACTATAATATTCAGATGGTCCGACTTAAGCAAGACTTTTTTTGCACACCAAATATATATTCTCTCGTTAAAGGTGATATGAAATTCATCCATATAAAGTTTTGATCCTGTACAATAAGTCAGAACGTTTTGCTTATTTCATATAATAGTGTCGTGTATCGGCGATGCCGTTAATGCAGAGTTTCAACTATCGGCAACTGCCGGTAATTTTACCTCGTTAATCACATTAAATCACATTGAAAGTACATTTATAACATTATGTTGGCTACTTTATTACATTTCACATACTTTTTACCTGTTTATATATCTTCCTTCAATCATAGTTTGTTGTTAAAGTTTTAAAGTGGGAGAACAGGAAGTCAGCCATCTTTGCTACTACAAGGGTTAAACATCTCAAGCTCTTGTCCAATCAGGTAAATGCCAAAGTTCAACAGGTCATTTGGGGATTTTTAATCCAATCACAAAAATGCATTTTACTGCTAGACAGTTGTTGACCCAGTTATTCCCTATAAAAGGGCCAACTTTGGGGTGTTTCTTCCTGGTTCACTTTCTCCCTAAGGAGACAGCACTTCTACAGCACTTCTGTAGCATTAAAGTCCGAAGACTGTCAAGATGCCCAGATCTGCACAAGAAGGGTGAGGTTTATTTTGTAAACTTGGGTTAGGAGTAAAAGGGGGGAGGAAATTGATAGGTAAATTTCATGGATACAATTTAAACCTTTCTTCTAATATGATCTAGGGAATTAAAGGGAGGGAAGTGGCCAGCCCCAGTTATACTGGGTTGTACATATTTGTACATAGTGTTTGTTAGTTTGTTGAACCTAGAATAATTAAATAATGTGGGTTGAACTTGGTCTTTCAGGGAAATCATTCTAAATGAGAATAGACAATTCAGACAATTCATTATGTTTAAATCTTGAAGTTATAATATGAACCATTAATCAAATATTACTATTCATGTTGGAACCATGGCACGCTACATAAAAATGGTGGCAGTGGTGTTTGTTTTTTTTTTGAATAGTGTAAATTGAATTGGTTCATACTGTGTCAACATAATGTGTAAATATTGACATTTTTGAACAAAGTTGTCTTTGTTTAATGATAAAGTTGTTCAGTAAAGTGAAAATAGAAGTAAATTTATCATGTCTAGGAAGAGTGATTCAGGGTCTGATACAGATTCTGTATATGACATGCCAAGTGGTAAATGGGTAGTTACTGATAAAGTTAGAGGTACTTCCGAAGGAGTACAAAAGAGTCAGACCAAGTCAAAGAAATCTGTCCATCCAACAGTTAACTTTGATAAGGGGGTGCCTCATAATACACAGGAAAATCAATACTATTCAGGTAGACATCCATCAGAATACTATGATGATAGGGAATATATTTTTCCAAAAGAAAGGTCAAGATTGTCACCTGAGGAACATGATATTGAGAGAGGGAAGGCTTTTAAACAAGAATGGTCAAAGTATACACCATTTAGGTATGAAACTGATGTATTGGATGATCCTTGTTATTATAGAGGTCAACAAAGGGTTAGGTCTCCACCAAGATTAGGTTATGTAAGGGGTGGGCCTCATTATTCTGGTGGTCAATATGAAGTCAAGTCCCCATATGATCAAGGCTATGCGAGGTCACCAAGAGAATATTACAAACCTAGTTACTCTGATAGGGTGCAAGAGACCTATGCCTCTCCCCCAAGGACAGGTTATGTTAGGACACCAGAGTATAATAAGTCTGGTTATGTTAGGACACCAGAGCATAATAGGTCTTCAGGTGTTCCTAATGATCAAAGTTTTAGTTCTGGTAGACAGTTCAAAAAGTGTCCATCCTATGATGGGAAAAGTAGTTTCAAAGATTTCCTGATTCAATTTGAGATGGTCAGTGAATTTAACAATTGGAACATTGAAGTAATGGCTCAAGAGCTTGCTTTGTCACTGAAAGATCAGGCTGTAGCAGTTTTAGCAGATCTAGATTTCTCACACAGAAGGCATTACCCTAGTCTAGTGGAAGCTTTAAAAGCAAGGTTTGAACCTGAAAATCAAATACAACTTCATAGGGCAAAGTTGAAATCTAGAATTAGGAGAGAGAATGAACCTTTACCACAATTAGCCCAAGATATAAGAAGATTAGTGAGGGATGCAAACCCAGGTGTTCCATTAGAGATTAGAGAAAATATGGCAAAAGATAGTTTTCTTGATGCTTTGAATGATAGAGACTTGGAGTTGTCAGTTTTTCAAAGTCAACCCAAAAGTTTACAAGATGCATTAAGGATAGCACTTGAGATTGAAGCCTTTCATAGGAGTAGAGAGAAAAGAGTGCCTTTAAGGTCAGTTAAACAGGAGAATGAAACTTCACTTGTTCAAAATGATGACTTAGTTCAATCCCTTCAGTTAAGGATTTCAAAACTTGAGGAAGAACTAAAATCTGTTCATGTGTCAAAATCTGAGACAAATAGTGTTCCACAGGTTAGGGATAAAACACAGAAAACTAACAAGTCAAAAGTAGTGTGTTTTTATTGTGATAAACCTGGGCACATTGCCAAAAACTGTTGCAAAAAATACTTTGACAAGAAACAGAAACAAGATGAAACTTTAAACATTCAAAAGCTGGAGTAGGGGGTCATACGTCAGCTGATTACTCAGAGGGGCCCAAACTAAACTCTTGTAATGATGGATTGTATTTACTTTGTTCCATTTCTGGGGTAAAAGTAAACTGTTTGATTGACACTGGTGCCAATACAAGTATTATCCACCCAAAGAAATACTATTCCATCCCAGAAAGTGCTAGGTCAAAGTTTCAAACAGTAACAAGTAGTATCAGATTGGCAGATGGGGGAAAAATTTAACCACTAGGTGAGGTTATCTTACCACTGTTTATTCCTGATGTAGGAACATTGTATCAAAACTTTTTGGTTGCAGAAACTAATGAACCTTTAGTATTGGGTTATGATTTTTTCCACAAACACCAATGTGTTATTGACTTGACAAACAATACACTTCAGATAGAGGGGGAAACAGTTGATTGTTGCTTAGAAAGTAAACTGTTGTCCTTGTTTAGGATAAAGTTGATTGAAACTATTACTATTCCTTCAAACAGTGAAATGATTGTGGGTGGGTATTTTAACAATTCTGACAAAGACATATTGCCAAAATGTGCTTTGCTTGAAGGTTCTGACAAATTGTTGGAAAATAAACAGGTATTGGTGGCTAGGTCTTTAGTGAATTTAAGTACAGATATTATACCAGTTAGGGTGTTAAATCCACATGATCAACCAAGGCAGTTGTTCAAAGAGACAGTTTTAGGGTCTTGTGAGATAGTTGAACAGATTGAAACTGGTATTCAAAATTGTAGTAAACTGAATCAAATGAATACAAACACTGAGACCTCTTCAATACCAGAACATTTTCAAACTTTGTTGGCCAAATGTCAACCATTGCTTTCAGTCAAACAACAACAAGAAGTAGAAAGTCTAGTGCTTGATTATAGAGATATATTTGCAAAATCAAAATCTGATTTAGGGAGAACATCTCTGTTCAAACATGAAATTAATACTGGAAATACTCCACCTATTAAACAGCGACCTAGGAGAGTCCCTTTGACAAAACAAACAGTTGAGAGGGAGGAAGTTAGTAAAATGTTAGACACAGGCATAATAACACCTTCTTGTAGCCCATGGTCATCACCAATTGTGTTAGTTACCAAGAAAGATGGGTCTTGTAGATTTTGTATTGACTATAGGAAGTTAAACAGTGTCACAATCAAGGACTCATACAGTTTACCCAATCCAAATGACTGTTTGCAGTCATTACATGGGTCAAAGTGGTTTAGCACATTGGATCTGGCTAGTGGTTATTGGCAGATGGAGGTTGATCCTAAAGATAGGCCAAAAACAGCATTTACCTGCCAAAGTGGGTTGTTTGAGTTCAATGTTATGCCTTTTGGGTTAACTAATGCCCCGAGCTCATTTGAACGTCTCATGGAAAAAGTTTTATCAGGGTTACAGTATGACATTTGTTTACTGTATTTAGATGACATTATCATAAAGAGTGAGACATTTGAAGAACACTTAGTTAATCTGGGGAAAGTGTTTGACAGGTTAAGGTCATCAAACTTGAAATTGTCACCAAAGAAATGTACTATATTTCAACATAAAGTTGAATTCTTAGGCCATATAGTTTCAGAAGAGGGGATATCAACTAACCCAAAGAAAATAGATTCAGTTAAGAATTGGCCAAAGCCAGTTACTGTGAAACAAGTAAGAAGTTTTCTAGGATTATGTTCCTATTATAGGAAATTTATCTTAAACTTCTCATCGATCACGAAACCCCTGACAAGATTGACAGAAAAAGATGTCAAATTTGTTTGGTCATCAGATTGTGATCAAGCATTTGAGAAATTGAAAACTTGTTTGGTCAATACTCCCGTTCTAGTTTATCCTGACTTGACAAAGCCATTTATACTTGACACTGATGCCAGTGGGGTCGGCATTGGTGCTGTTTTGTCGCAAAAGCAGGGTGATAAAGAAAGGGTGGTTGCTTATTACAGTCGAGTCTTGACAAAGAGTGAACGAAATTACTGCGTCACAAGGCGTGAATTACTTGCAGTCGTCGATTCTATAAAACACTTTCATACATATTTGTATGGTACAAAGTTTGTTATACGTACTGATCATGGTTCATTGAGATGGTTAGTAAACTTTAAGAATCTTGAAGGTCAACTTTGTCGCTGGTCAGAGTTTTTGGCAGTCTATGACTATGAGATAGTTCATCGTAGTGGCAAGTCACATGGCAATGCCGATGCATTGTCAAGAAGACCATGTGAACCTTGTAGATATTGTGACAGGGTAGAAAGTAAGGACAGGGCTTATCAAACAAATTGCGAAGATTTAAGACCATGTTGTCATCAGCAATCTCAAGGTAGTGACAATATTGCTAGTAGGGTTACTGGTGCAAACAATTTTCAAAAGTCTGAAACCTTACCAAGTATAAGGTATGATTCTTCTGAAATAAAAGAGCCTTTAACTCTAAATAGTTGTAAAAATGTCAGACAAGAAACCTTTACAGCTGAGTCATGGCTTCAAAGCAATACGTTGGATGAAATTTGTACTGAACAAAGGAAGGATAAGGATCTAAAACTTATCATTGAATGGAAACTTAAGGACACAAGGCCAACCTGGCAAGATATATCTGATAGAGGTATCAATTTGAAGAATTACTGGTCACAATGGAATAGATTGATTCTTAAGGACAATGTTTTGTACAGGGAGTGGTTTGATCCAAGGGTCAAACAACCTGTTTTGCAATTAGTCATTCCACCTTCTATGAAGGAAGATTTATTTTCCCGATTGCACAAGCAAAAGTGGTCAGGTCACTTAGGTATCAAAAGAACTTTAGGGCGTATGCGTAGACGTGTGTACTGGGCAGGATATAAGGCTGATATTCACAGGTTATGTCGAGAATGTCCTGAATGTCAGAGGCGCAAGTCCCCTAATAAAAAGGCAAGACATCCACTTAAAAAGTATGCTGTAGGTCTTACTTTAGAAAGAGTTGGTTTAGACATTCTAGGGCCATTACCAGAGAGTTCTTTGGGAAATAAATAGATTTTGGTTGTGAGTGATTACTTCACAAAGTGGGTTGAGGCATATCCTATGCCCAATCAAGAAACAGTGACTATTGCAAATGTTTTGGTCAATGAATTTATAAGTAGGTTTGGGGTACCATTACTCCTACATTCTGACCAAGGGTCCCAGTTTGAATCTAGTTTGTTCCAGCAACTTTGTTCATTGCTTGACATTGATAAGACAAGGACAACTGCCTACCATCCTCAGAGTGATGGACTAGTTGAGAGGTTTAACTTGACCTTAGAAAATATGTTGAGTAAATACATTGCTAGTGACCAGAGGGATTGGGATAGTCATCTTCCAATGTTGATGTTGGCTTATAGGTCCTCCATTCATGAATCAACAGGTCAAACACCAGCAGCTATGATGTTTGGGCGGGAGGTTACCCTACCTATAGACTTATTGTTAGGGTCATTCCCAGATCAAAAACACAGATCAGATTTGCCCTATCTTCATGAGCTTAAGGGAAAATTAAAAGAAATTCATGAAATAGCACGGGAAAATTTGGAGAAATCTTGTGACAGGCAAAAGAGATTGTATGATCATCGTGCCAATGCACATAGTTACAATGTTGGGGATAGTGTTTTCTTGTTTGATCCAACTAAAAAGAAAGGTATTAGCCCAAAACTTCAATCTCGGTGGGTAGGCCCTTACTTAGTTGTTGGGAAATTATCTGATCTCCTGTACAAAATTCAGTTAAGTCCACAGTCCAAAATAAAGATTGTACATCATGATAGACTTAAGTTGGGGCATAGTAAGTCACAAAGCAGGGTTGAGACAACAGATGGAAATGTATCAAATGGGACAGATGGGGTAGCAGAATCTATTGAAAGTCCCAAGTCAAAAGTTTTAGAAACACATTGTAGTCCTAAGGCTAAATCTACAGAGTGTGTTACTACTCGTTCAGGGAGACAAGTGAAACTTCCTAAGAAGTTTGAAAATAGCATTTTATAAATGTACATTGCATGTTTGTTTTCCTTTTGTATTTTTAGGGTTCGCTTCAGTTGTCATAGGTGTAGTTTCACCACAGTTAAGAAAGATGTACTTGAGAGGCACAAGAGGGAGGATCACAACAGCTTGGCGAAGTGTGGTTTTGGTTGTGACTTTGTATTTCCACTTCACAAGAAGTGTTTGTTGCGGGACCACCACAAGAAGCACCATGCTGGACTCCGCCACAAAGACCCTATTATGTTTAGATCTGATAGGGGTAGGAGCAGGTCTAGGTCTCCTATTGAGGCCGCTCCTGGTGCTTGTGTGACCATGTCACCATTTGTGGGTTCACCGCCCAGGACTCCGACCATGTCGGATGTGGATGAATTTGTGTTCACTGACCTGGTCGAAGAGGATCTTGACCACAATAACAATGTGTGTGTGTTACCTGAGACAGGAGGGAGTTCACCCCAAGGTGACACAGCAGGACCGGCTTCACCTGATCATGGTCCAGTTGAGTGGAAACTTGTGCCAGTGGACGTTGATATTATGAAACCTATTTATAGTTTCCTGCCGAAGCCGTGCAAGTACACTGAGTACTACCTGAGGGGTGACCCGAGATTTCACCAGAAATGATGTTTATTAAATGTTTTTTTTTTATTGTATTTTGTATGAATAAAGATTATTTTTTTTGTCATGTTGTTTTAATGTGTTTATTTTTCAGCTATGTTTGGGGACAAACCCTCTTTAGTTGGTGGGGGGTATTGTCGTGTATCGGCGATGCCGTTAATGCAGAGTTTCAACTATCGGCAACTGCCGGTAATTTTACATCGTTAATCACATTAAATCACATTGAAAGTACATTTATAACATTATGTTGGCTACTTTATTACATTTCACATACTTTTTACCTGTTTATATATCTTCCTTCAATCATAGTTTGTTGTTAAAGTTTTGAAGTGGGAGAACAGGAAGTCAGCCATCTTTGCTACTACAAGGGTTAAACATCTCAAGCTCTTGTCCAATCAGGTAAATGCCAAAGTTCAACAGGTCATTTGGGGATTTTTAATCCAATCACAAAAATGCATTTTACTGCTAGACAGTTGTTGACCCAGTTATTCCCTATAAAAGGGCCAACTTTGGGGTGTTTCTTCCTGGTTCACTTTCTCCCTAAGGAGACAGCACTTCTACAGCACTTCTGTAGCATTAAAGTCCGAAGACTGTCAAGATGCCCAGATCTGCACAAGAAGGGTGAGGTTTATTTTGTAAACTTGGGTTAGGAGTAAAAGGGGGGAGGAAATTGATAGGTAAATTTCATGGATACAATTTAAACCTTTCTTCTAATATGATCTAGGGAATTAAAGGGAGGGAAGTGGCCAGCCCCAGTTATACTGGGTTGTACATATTTGTACATAGTGTTTGTTAGTTTGTTGAACCTAGAATAATTAAATAATGTGGGTTGAACTTGGTCTTTCAGGGAAATCATTCTAAATGAGAATAGACAATTCAGACAATTCATTATGTTTAAATCTTGAAGTTATAATATGAACCATTAATCAAATATTACTATTCATGTTGGAACCATATCACTACCCTCGGCACGCTACAATATATTAGTTTGATTATTTTTGTCTTTTATCCATTTGACATTAGACCATAGTGCCTCAACAACTTTCTGTAAACATGAACCTCTTGCTTCTTACAGAGGTCCATGAAATTATGAAAACATTATTCCAAAATGAATTGCCTTTCGTCGATATTTCTTACACCACACCAGGAGGAAAGATCGAAGTCTTGAATGATTACTAAGGGCATCGAGTATCAGGGCTAACCAAGGTGCATTTTATTTGAAAGCATTTTGTTTATCCATGCCAGTTTTAGCGAATTCTCAAACAGTGTAATATCCACCATTTTAAACTTGAATAATTCTTTCTTTAATATTTCAGGAAGTTTTCTGGAACAGCAACAGTTCAAAATATTGTGTGAATATTGAAATTAAAAGGGTTTTTATTACCGTTATCTTCCCTAAAGACGTCAAGTAATTTTTCAAACTTTAATGATGGCCCTGTTGTAATTTAAAATTGGTATCTTACTTAGGTCAAATTGAAAAGTTGATTCCCAAGAGGTAACACTCTAAACTGATACATGTAATTTTCTTTACATTTTATCTTACACCTTCTAAATTTGTTTTGTCTGATTTCATTTTTAGTCCAGAAAGAATGTCATATATGCCCCAAATGGTAAGGGTTGCATGAAAGGAACCCAAGCCGCCATTCAAAATGACACTTGATCCCTTTTAAAACAGGGTTGGATACTGTCATAATATTTTAAATTTCCTCGTCGATCAAGAAGAGATATGGTGCAATCAGATCGTCTTGTCTGCAGCCTTTCTCTGTTAGCATTGGGTCTGAAAGGAAGTTACATTGTTATATACTTGTATGTATGTAATTGTTAAATCATTTAACCCATTTAATAATAGAGTTTTCTAAGACAAAGGCCACGTTCCCGAGCCATCACGACAAGACTGATTAATTTATGGGGTCAGGATCAAGAGTCAGGATCCAGAATTGGGATCCATGTAACTATATAACTCCCCATCACATGTGATAAGCCACTCATATATCACGATGAACTGTCTGACAAATTTAGGGTCTTTTGTTTTTTATTGAGTTGAATATGTTATTTTTCAGTATTATTTCTAGACAAAGAAGACAACAGAACCAAGTTCTTGCCCAGCCAACACCACAACCACAATCACAGCCCCAGCCCCCACCACAAAGAACAAGGAAGCCACAGAATCCATGGGTTATGCCCTGGATACTTAAAAGACAGGAGAGAGGATGCTACAGAACACTCTTGGGCGGGGTAATAACAACTGACATACCAGGTTACCGGAATTTCATCAGGATACCACCTGCCTTATTTAACTTAATTGAAGAAAGAATGTTCAACTGCCTCAAGAAGTCACACACAAATTTTAGGAAGCCACTAAAAGTTGGGTTGAAACTGGCAGTTACACTCAGGCACCTGTCCATTGGAGAAAGCTACACTTCATTGCAGTACTGTTTTATTGTGACATTACATAGTTCCAATTGAGAGCAGTGGTCTTGTATACATGAAAACTGCAACTCAAATATGATGAAGATAATTAACCAGTTACAACAAGTAAACAGACTTGTCATTAGTACCAGAAATGGGAGGTTAAGTTAGTGCAGCAACATCTAAAGATCCGACCCTAATAGCTAATGGGGGAATTATGAGTCAATTAAGATAGATGTGGTCATTAAACGACTACCCAATTATAGATTTAATGGGAGCAACCACAACTTGAGATAGTGAGCACATCCTGAAATGTTTGCCACATCTTTTTATCACGAGTTGGTGCAAGGTACAACTCGAGATGTTTCCTGACGCGAGTTGGCGCCTACCATAGAAATACAAACTGGAGAAATTTCAAAAGAATGCTGAAAAGATTTCTGTGTGGGAAAAGTTCAGACAAATCAGTATCGCTGTAGGGAATATGGGAAGGAACAGGATATCTTTCCAACTGGAAGTTGTTTTAACAGCACTGTTGTTTGGCTGTGTGCTTATTCTACACCAGTCAAAAATCATATCTAGACACAACTTGGACACTTCTCAAGGTAGGAAGTAAGTCTCTTTTCAAATTTAAATGAAAGAACTGATTTTAATATCTAAACGAGTATTGTGAATTGTAATTGTGAACCGTTTTTTTTAACCTTTATACATTATTTGTAGATCCTGGGGGTCCTTGCTGATCCAGTGGGTTAGCAAGTTTGGTGTGTAACCACAAGCTGCCACCTCTGTATGGGTTCGACCCCCACAAGTGACAATACTGAGGGACTATCTCAATAAGATCCTGGCTGTTGAACGTAAACCCCCAACTTTGACGTTGTAGACCTTGGCTATTGTTAATCAATTGTGAGGTCAAGTTCACATATTCATTGTCTTTAGGTTAAGTTTTACCTTTTTAAATAGTAGTTTCAGTGTACTCTACAAAGAGTACATACAATCTGTCAAAGTCACAGTTGGGGTTTTACGTCCCGTTCAACAGCCAGGGTCATATTGGGACAGGTCCTCAGAATTGCCACTTGTGGGACTCGAACCCACAGAGGTGACAGCCTATGATTAGATGCCAAACTTGCTAACCACTAGGCCACTGAGGACCTCTACAATCTGTCAAAGTGCAAAGATAAATACAACTGTAATGTAAACACTTGATTTGGATGGAAGCTCCAACTCGTAAAGATTTCATTTCATTTAACTAAACAAATTTAATCAAATTGTTATGCAAATGCAATGCCAAATACGTTAATGATTTTCTATGAGGGGATAAGGTACTGAATATAAACAAGAGAAACTGTACAGACCTGTTTGAGAAATACTGACAAATCACCTATTTCCTCAAAATTTTAAATGTTTTTCATGTTGATGGATTGTATGTCATACTTTCTGGATCACTCTAACCACTTGGTGAAAATAGGGTTCACAAGTGTGATCGAATAGGTCATATTCAACCATAAGGTAACTACACATGCATCATGAAATCCCCCAACTATAAACGATGAGAAATACTATTTTTGTCCATATCTGGGAAATTAAGGCCTTAGGCCCTACCCTGTTATATTGTATAACCTCAGAACAGACAAGTCTATCAATTAGTGGGAAAACTTGATTCCAGCAGTTCTACCACGTTGGTCATGACTCCAGTGCTATCATTTGCTGGTTAATTCAAACCCAGTAACGGTCTTTTTTATGATCATTATATATTTGACAGTTCCAACAACTGTTCAGTATTCAAGGATGCAAAAACACTTTTACTAGACTGTGTTCTAGTTCTCAGTCACCTAGCCTATCCACTTTGTTTATAACTTGGCATTTCACCTTCAACATCTCCTGTAAACTGAAAGTCTTTACATGCCACTTTGTTTTGACAGCAACCTGTTTATTATAAACTCTCAATTAAGGCCTTCATTTCAAGACACCATGTGCAGTATTAATGGCCCTTCTACTTGTTCAGCCGGAACAAAAACAGAACAATATTGTACCACTGAAAGCACTCCTTTGAAACCACCTTGTTAAAAAGTAACTAACCCTTCTAATTGTGTACCCAGTCCACACACACAACACTATGGCAGTATTGAAACCTCAATAGAAACTATCACAAAACTTTTCCATATCATTTTAAACACCTTTGAGGCAGTAGAAGTACTCTCCTTCCCAAACTAAAGTATGTTATAATTTGTTTGACACAATTTTCATCTTCATATTCATCCGGTTTCTTGGGGCCACGGTGGCAGAGTGGTAACACTCTCGCCTCCCACCTCTGAGGCCGGGTTCGATCGCCGCATAGGCTCAAGTGGGAAAGCTGGTAGTTGCTTGCCGTTGGTCGGCAGTTTACAGTACACAACCCTAGCGAACTCTATGTACTGGTTTCCTCTGCCCTTCCAACTACCCGTCGTGATATGACCTGTACAGTGTTGAAAGCGACGTTAAAAACCCCAAATAAACAAATAAATCATCCGGTTTCTTTCAAAAAAATATGAAAAAGCTCTGCAGCTCTACAAGAACATGCACACCACTAGCCCATCTGTTGAATTCTCCATTATTGCCTAAGTTTGATATAATGAAAGTGCATTGTCTGAACTTGTTACTGTTGTTATATTTGTATATATTTATTAGGAAATCAAGAAACTGCCCAATTGTGGGCCCAGGCTGAGCAGAGGATCTCAGAAGGCCTAAGACCCAAGACCAGACAGACCTACTTGGTGTCCTTTTGACTATTCTTGGCTTTTGTGGTCTTCATAAACTTGGCTGTACCCTATGCTGTCAAGACTGTTGTGTTCTACCTCGAATGGTTAGCTCAGAACAATTTGCGAGGACCCTCACTATGTAACCATGTATCTGTTTTGAGACATTATTTTAGTCTATTTGATTGGCCTTGTAATGCCTTATCTCATAGAAAAGTAAATTTGTTGTTAAACTCTGTAGATATGAATGCAAAGATTTACTTTAGAGTGAAAGGTATTTTCGATTTGAAATTATTGAAAAAATTGATTCAAGCAGTGATGCATTATCTTAATGCTGAAGCATATGACGATTATTTTTAGTTGCCTTTTTGCATTTTTTAGGATGGCCTCACTTCTTCCAAGCTCAGATGAGAATGAAATGTGCTAAGAACATACAAAAAGCAGGGCTCTTTCAAGTTGTACAATTGCCAGTACTTCAGGATCAGTGATTATGCCTAGTGTCAGCTCTGAAGCTAATGATAAAAAAATGGGAAATTCTGAAAATTCACCATCATATAGGATTGTAGCAAAACAAGGAATAGTTCCTCTGACTGTCCATTTAAAAAATGGTAGTGTAACACTACGGTTAAAACCTGGTGCTTATACATTCTATGTTTTTTGAAGAAGTGGAGCCTCCCTCACTTTTAATAGCAATATAGACTTGAGCAAAATAAAACAGCATGGTAACTGGCGTAGCGAGGCCATTTGGGTCTACTTAAACTCTACCCCACAGGCAGCTAGTATGGTACCCAAAACATTCCAAACTTAATAACATCCTAATATCTTTGGGGTTTGGCATTTAATTTTACTTGATTATTCCCAATACAGGGCACATATTTTAGTATTCTGACACCAAAAAACTATAAATTTACAGATTTGACCTTTCAAGGTCATCTATGGTGTTTCAGTTGTTGTACGCTTTCTTACAAGCTTACTTTAGTGTAAATACTTCTTAAAAGTAAGAAAACACTTTATGGGTAACTGCAGTGGTAATAGTAGTTGATCTCAACTAAGTTTGTATACTAACTAGTGAACAGCATAGAACTGGCATTACACCTTATTTCATGTAACAGGTTAAAAGTGAGTGAAATGTTGTTCCAAAAACTAACTTTGATGTTAGTAAAAATACTGATGTGAGTGTGAATAAAATTTTAATAATTTTAATAAACTCCAAAGATATTGTATTATGAAGTGGTTTTTATCCATTGGTGTTTTTCCCTCCACACTGTTGTGGCCATTCTCCAGTAATAGTATGCTTGAGTAACTTTTATGGCTCTCAGTAAAGATATACTGCCTGTGTTTAATGGGTTTAATTATTATGTTGCATTCTTTGTACTTCACACAGCTGGTATATATGAGTTGATGACCAGTAAAGTGCAAACCATTACATCACAAACGATAAATACCTCTCATGGCTAGAGTATCTCCTAAAGCTTCCTAGTTTGTGACGTTCATCTCTAATGGTGCTTTAGTGGTGTTTTTAAATTACCACTAATGACAACTCACATGAATCTGAGACACATACCCCACCTAAGAGATAATACCACACAACAAACCTCTTTCCTGACCGCAGAAAACACCTGGGGGTGCATGCTGAGCCTGTTGCACAGATCTGTGGTCCCAGACTTGTGGACCCCGAGTAACATGAAGTATGGCAGGCACCGAATTCTACAAGAACCTGCTGAAAAAGACAGAGCTAATTAAGTGGATACTGAGCAACAAGACGTTTGGAATGTACAGGAGGCCTTTTATTTGGAACATTTTTGAGAGGGCACCCAAAAGTGCCCCATAAAAATTGTTTGGGTGAAGAATGTTTTATTTGTATTAAATGCCTCATTTTTCAGCCTTTTTGGGCTTTATTACTTGCTTTATACTTTTTAACATACTGATCTTCTGTACAAATAGACACACAATCCTGACAGGAATTTGTACGGTGTGTTTTATTTGTATTGTTTTATTTGAATTGAATGCCTCATTTTTCAGCCTTTTTGGGGCTTTATTACTTGCTTTATCCTTTTTAACATACTGATCTTCTGTACAAATAGTCACGCAATCCTGACAGGAATTTGTATGGTGTGTTCATGATGTATAAGAGGGCTCTTCCATTTTATGATAAATTGTAAACCTTGCTCCCGATTGTCAATTTTTAGGAATCGGGAACTAAATCTTATACATCTTAAAGATCTTAAAGCCATCGTACAGAGACCCTCACAGAAAATATAGAACTTCCGGATAGGTTTACAAGTGCAGCACTCGGGAGTCTTTTGGGAACAGTTTATGAGAAATTAAAACTCTTTGAAATTGTTGTAACCTTCCCCGATTCTTATCAGATTTATAACATTGTAAACCCATTGTATTGTCATCTTTTAATCTTACAACAATCTTAAACCTATCTTACAGTCATACATCAATCTTTTCCATCTTATAGATATCGCAAACCTATCTGTTTCATCTTAAGTCCATCATAAACCAATCAGATTTATTGGGAAACTATCCCAAGCCTAGCAGAAGATTTTCTGAGGCAATGGCAACACCAGTCAGGAATCTATCAGAAAAATATCTTGTACATCGAGAACACATCAAAATCCTATCTTCAACCTATCATAACCTATACCTCGAATCCTGCATTTTCACAATCGCAAGCATGGTTTACAATATATCACCAAATGGAACATCCCAATTCGGTGAATTGAATATAGACTGGACTAGTTCTCACATTTACTGAGTTGTGTTTTAGTAATCATTTACAATAGTAGGTAAAATTTCTCTGACACTTATTTCCAATTGATCATGATATAAAATAAATCCTTACCTTCTCCACAAAGACAAGGGTCTTCAAAGCGGACTCCACCATGCGGCAGAAGTCTGTAACTTGCCATTTCCTTGATCTTTTTGGGATAGTTGTTTTTACTGACAAATAAGTTCTTTGAGTACACCTTTTGATCTAAAACAAGATGTGAAAAAAGGGTTTGGTCTAAAAGGGGAGAGGAAAGGAATAGTTGTTGTTATATTGACTAGAATTCTACTTACAAAGGCATACACTAGTTTTATACGACCAATTATCATTGACTTAGCTGAAAATGACTGAAGTAAGATCACAACCAGGGTTGGGGTCAAAGAAATTTTGTACTTTTGTACTTACATTTTTATTATTGTACAAAAAGTACTTAAATAAATTTATAATTTGAAGTATGTTTACTTTTACGTACATCTATAATTAAAATTTGATGACCTGACAAGTAAATTGAAGTCCTTTTAAATTACTTTTTGCCGTAACGTAATCATATAGTCATTCAACAAATATTTCACAATTTACAATATATCTCATAAAAGTTCGGTGATTTTATTCTTGAAAACAGTCTGCCAAAGTGCAAATTTTACTAGCAAATTAGCATAGAAAATTACGAGTATTTTGTTCACCAGTATATGGTTCCAACCAGCAGGGACTCTTGAATTGAGAAAGAAACTGCAGGTCCGCTCTTCTCAACTCAAATCCACTCAGGTTGGTGTTCTGATAGCCCACATTCCTACTTCTGTCAACTGCACTGTAGCAACTACTTCGTTCAATTGAGTCTACTACACGAATACAGAATGCACTGAATTATTTTACCTTTCAGTCAAATTATGACTAATGTGGTAGAACTGCTGGACCCAAGTTTTCCCACAAATTGATAGACTTGTCTGTTCTGAGGTTATACAATATAACAGGGTAGGGCCTGATGCCTTAATTTCACAGATATGGACAAAAATGGTATTTCTCATCGTTTATAGTTGGAGGATTTCACAATGTATGTGTAGCTACCTTATGGTAGAATATGACCTATTCGATCACACTGGCGAACCTTATTTTCACCAAGTGGTTAAAGTGATCCAGAAAGTATGACATACAATCCATCAACATGAAAACCATTTAAAATATTGAGGAAATAGGTGATTTGTCAGTATTTCTCACACTGGTCTGTACAGTTTCTCTTGTCTTTAATAATAAACCTTATGACCAATCAATGTGAACCTGTTTTATTACTTTTCAACTGTTTATATTCAGTACCTTATCCGCTCATAGAATATCATTAACGTATTTGGCATTGCAATTTGCCCTATGTGAACTTGACCTCACAATTGATTAACAATAGCCAAGATCTACAACGTCAAAGTTGGGGATTTATGTTAAACAACCAGGACCTTAGTGAGATAGTCCATCAGTATTGTCACTTGTGGAAATGTGTGTGTGTGTTCATGAGGAGAGACATGTTTTTCAAAATGGGTTAAAATGATCTTTTCACTTGTGAAAATGTGTGTGTGTGTGTTCATGAGGAGAGACATGTATCCAGTCATGGCTGCCATCAAGTCAAACTTAGGCAAAGAAGAAAAATCAAAGGTCTTCATGAGAGGGAGTAAATTAATCTTCAGAGGTGTAGGTTATGGACCAAATGATTTGGACAAACTACCAGAAGATGTAAACCTAAACAAACTGTTTACGCCATCAAATGGGCAAATAACAGCCTTTTTACCAAGCATAGTATGCTGTCCAATCACCATAGATGCAAGTTTACGGTGGACAAGAAGGAGTACACTAGTATGGAAAAGTTTCTGTTTATGGAACAAGCCAAAATATTCACGGATCATGAGCTGATGAACAAAATCTCAAAAACAGATGATCCAGTTGAAATTAAACGTCTGGGAAAGACTGTCAAAAACTTTAAGAAGGACATATGGAGGCAAAACATCGATCAAATCTTGTACCGAGGATTGATGGGAAAGTTTTCTCAAAATCCAGTGATGAAAGATATGTTGTTAAACACTGGCGATTCATTGATTGTTGAAGCAAGCAGGTCTGACAAAGTTTATGGGATTGGAGTTGCTTTGGGAGATCAGAATTTGTGGAACAAGGGCAACTGGTCAGGTGACAACTTAATGGGGGCTGCTTTGATGGCTGTAAGAAAGACCTTAAAAGAAGCAGAGTAAATCTATTAAACAGCAATGGAGTATAATTAAGGATTGGTCTCAATTCTAGTGTAAAACAATTTTAAAGAAAATGCAGTATGCTTTAACAGTTAAATTTAAAATATTTGTTGTGATTTTTCTTTGGACGATACAGACATTGCAGAAAATAATATGAACATTTGAAAGCAATCTAATATTATTTGTGTTTTTATGTTTTATGTTGGACTTGTGTGTTCTACGTCAGACAATGTTCAGAAATGTCACTTTCCATATTTAAAATTGCCTATTTCTTTTACGAAATTGGCCATTTTACAGTCATCTTATGAATAAAGGTTTAGAGATGCTCACTATTAGTTCCTTTAACTAAATTGGAGCTTTTGTTATAGACTGTAGTAATCTGTACACAAATCATTTGTTCACTAGCAATTTTATCATAGTATAATGTGACCGTCGAAACTGGATACATTTAAGTTTCTGATTGCTTATATAGAATGAGCTTGACTTTTATAGCCAAGGTAAAATGTCATTACAGAGAAGGGTCATGGGGATGTTAAAGTAAGGCGACATGATCTTGAAAAGAAGGTAAAGCTTAATACTATATAATAATCATGGAATTTTATGATTTCAATTATGGAATCTTACTTTAAATTTTTTTTTGTTTATAGTCCGCATGATGTTTGCCAAAGATCAAAATAAAATTTACCACATTTGTCCAAGATGTTTAAACGTAAAAATGTAAAATGTTTAAATGTGACATGCCAGTAGCTATCCCTAGAAAAATAAAATGTCTCTTGTTATGAACAGTAACATGTTAAAGTGTTCATTGTATATATGTATGTGTAATGTGATTTGTGTACTTCATGTTTGTATGTGGAATTTGTTTCTGTCTGATGAAAAAATTACTTTAATAGGCACTGTAGCCAAGTTACAAATTACAATGTCAGAAATGTCACTTTCCATACTTAAAATTGCATATTTCTTTTACGAAATTGGCCATTTTACAGTCATCTTATGAATAAAGGTTTAGAGATGCTCACTAGTTCCTTTAACTGTAGAGGATTGAGAGATCAAAAAAAAGATCTGCAGTTTTCAACTGGCTTCAAACAAAATATAATGGTCTCTTGTTACTGCAAGAAATACATTCTGTACTTGAAGATGAAGATACATGGACTAGAGAATGGGATGGGGACATATATTTTGCACATGGGACTAATCAGAGCAGGGGAGTAGCTATTATTATACCAACATTTTTAAGGGCAAAGTTAGCGGTTAACCAATTGTTCAAAGACAGTAGTGGTAGATACATTTTTCTAGACTGCTCCGTTGAAAATAATCATTTTTTGGTGGTGAATGTGTATGCACCTACAAAAGACCACTTACAAGAGCAACTGGAATTTCTAAACAGTATCAAACAAATACTGGAGCAAAATAATGACAAAAATATCATAATTGGAGGTGATCTAAATACTTATTTAAATATGGAACTTGATAAAAAGGGAGGTACTAGAGATGCATTGTCAAAATATAGTAATACATTGGTGAGTGTGATGGAGGAGTTTAGTTTGATTGATATATGGCGAATAAGAAACCCACAACTATTGCAATTTACTAGAAGGGAGGGAACCCGGATTGGGTTGGTTCAATCACGCTTAGACTATTTTTTAATATCTTCCACAGTAACTGCTCATGTTTTCAATTGTACCATAAATCCAGGATTTAGGTCAGATCATAGTATAGTTAATTTAAAACTAGAACTTTTTGATACTCAAAAGCGGGGAAAAGGGTATTGGAAATTTAATAATAAACTTCTGACTGATGATGTATATATTAACCTAATAAAAAAAGAAATTATGGAAATTAAAAAACAAAACTTCTTTTCAAATAAAAATACAGCTTGGGAATTTTTTAAATGTCAAATTAGAACAATAACAATATCTTATTGTATATCAAAAGCCAAAAGAAACAAAGAAAAGGAAAAGTTTTTGTTACAGAAATTGCAAAAACTAG
This sequence comes from Sabellastarte sp. h YS-2021, assembly GCA_964017235.1. Classification (NCBI taxonomy): domain Eukaryota; kingdom Metazoa; phylum Annelida; class Polychaeta; order Sabellida; family Sabellidae; genus Sabellastarte; species Sabellastarte sp. h YS-2021. The sequence goes on along the minus strand of OZ024935.1, from coordinate 72,147,939 downwards.
AATCAGAAAGCCATGACACACAGGAATATTACAAGGCAAAACAGGAATGGGAACATTTTGAAAACAGTAAAGCAGAGGGAACATATTTCAGATCTAAAGTAAAATGGGCAGAAAAGGGGGAAAAGAACACAAAGTACTTTTTAAATCTGGAGAAACAACACTTTAACCAAAAATATATTAAAAAGTTGATAATACAAGACTCAATTGAAGTCACAGACCCTCACCAAATTTTAGAAGAACAGCAAAAACACTTTGAAAATTTATATCGTTCTAAGCAGTCACAAGGTCAAGAAGATTATTCTGACTTTTTATATTCAAACAATAACCAAAAAATTTTGAAATCAATCGACAAACAATTATGTGACTCACCTTTAAGACTGGAAGAAATAGGAAAAGCATTGAAACAGCTCCAAAATGATAAAACTCCAGGGAGCGATGGGTTCACGACAAATTTTTATAAATTCTTTTGGTCAGATTTAAGAGAGTTTCTTTTTGATAGCTATAAGTATTCTTTTGAGCACGGCATGCTCACTTGTGATCAGAGAAGGGGAATTTTAAACCTAATACCCAAAGGTAATAAGGACATTCATTTTTTAAATAATTGGAGGCCAGTCAGTATTTTGAATACAGATTATAAAATATTGACTAAAGCACTAGCCATTCATTTACAATCTGTGTTACCATCCTTGATTCATAGTGATCAGGTGGGGTACCTCAAAGAAAGGTTCATTGGAGAAAACATCAGAACCATAGATGATATCATGTCTTATACAAATTTAAAGCAATTATCAGGGTATATTTTATTGATAGATTTTGAGAAGGCATTTGATAGTATTGAATGGTCTTTCCTTCAGAAATCTTTAAAATTTTTCAACTTTGGGCAAAATTTTATTAGATGGATCGAAATACTTTACACAAAAATTGAAGGATGTGTATCAAACAATGGTTATTTATCAAAAATATTTCAGCTACAAAGAGGGATACGTCAAGGTTGCCCAATTTCTGCTTTATTATTTTTATTGGTTGCTGAAATTATGGCTATAAAGATCAGGAGTAATACTGATATAAAAGGCATAACAGTGGAAAAACAAGAATTTAAACTCTGTCAACTAGCTGATGACACAACTATTTTTGTCAAAGACCTCCATTCGATTGTGAACCTAGTGACACTGCTTTCAAAATTTTATAAATGTTCCGGTCTAAAACTCAATATGGAAAAAACTGAGGTGGTTCCAATTGGAACTAATAGATATAAAGATATATCCTTGCCACACAGTGTTAAAAAAATTAGAGTAAACCGTGATAGTTTTAAAACACTAGGTGTTTGGTTCTCCCAGGATCAAAATGAGGCAGTTCGGTTAAATTATGATGACAAAATTAGAAAAATTGACAAAATCCTAAATATTTGGAGAAGTCGTAATTTGTCATGGAAGGGAAAGATTCTTATACTTAAATCTTTGGTGATACCACAAATACAATATCTCTTATCCTCTTGTTACTGCCCATATAGTTATTTAAAAAAGATTGATACTTTACTGTTCAGCTTCCTTTGGAATAATAAGATTTCAAAGATAAAAAGAAACAGCATCTGTGCAACTTACTCAATGGGTGGGTTAAAAATGCCCGATATTTTTGCTATAAATAGGACTTCTAAAATAAAATGGTTGAAAAAATTGTTTCTGTTAAAGGAAAGTAATAAATGCAAAATACTTGCATGGTACTTACTTAAGAAAAATCTTTCAATAGAGTATAAAGACAAATGCCTCACATTATTCCATAAACAAATTTTTGACTCTTGGCAACATTTCTATTCGAAGCCACCATACACAGTAGAAGACATTTGGCATGAACATTTGTTTGAAAATAAATATATATGTTCAAATGGTACACCCCTGAAACCATCTGAATTTAACGTTCCAAGGGATGCTGCAAACAATCTGGTTATTGCAGACATTGTTTCTAATAATGGAAACATAGTCGGTATTGAGGAATTTAATGTTAAAGTCCAAAAATCAATTGATGTAATGAGTTTCAACAGAATCACTAGTGCTATTCCAGTAAAATGGAAGGAGAAGCTAAAAACAAGGAATGTAGATAATTTTGTCAGACAAACAATTCCACATGTAAAAGTGAAAGGCAAAAAGGTTGAATTTATAAAAGTTAATAATAGATCACTTTATTGGGCTGTATTAAATGATGATCTTGAGGAACCATCAGCCATTGAACACTGGGCTGAATCATATCCCTTTTTAGATAGTAAACCATGGTATAAAATCTTCACTTTCACACATAAAATTGTACCTGAAACTTATCTCCAATGTTTTCAATATAAAATTCTCAATAGATTATTGAATTGCAACTATAATTTATATAAATGGAAAATAACGGATAGTAATCTCTGCTTTTGTTGCAATTTCATAGATACAATTGAGCATCACTTATTTTTATGTCCAAAAACCTTAAAATTTTGGGAAGAAATTCTTGCCTGGGTAAGGTCAACTCTAAATATACACTTTGAACAAGGTTATGCAATATGTGAAATTATTTTTGGATACCATCTCTTTGAAACTGTTTACACTGTATCAAATCATATTCACAATATTGTAATTTTAATTGGAAAATGGTACATAAATAAAACCAAGACTGAACAAAAAGACCTTTCCTTTGTCCATTTTCTCTACCTTTTGAAATCCAAATTTGAAATCTATATTGCTATGTACAGTACAAAAAACAGTATTGAAGGAACGGTCAGTGAGCTCAGTTTAAACTTAAAAAGACTAATAAAACTAATATAGGCCGATGATTTCTTTAGTGAGCTAAATCCAACTTGAAAAGACTGAAAGAAATACATTGATAATAGATTTCATGGAACAAGTGTTTTTTTTTTCTCGCAGACGGAGTGGTTTTGTTTTGTGGAGTCTTCCTGTGTAATGTGTGTTTCAAGTTTTGTCTGTGTTCCCCATGTAGTGTACAAAGGTGTATTACTTTATGTTCTTCAAGTATTTTGGTAGGTCTTATTGTCTTGTGTGTTGTGTTTTTTTGTGAATAATGTATCCCTGTATTCTTTTCTTGTGAAATAAACATATTAAAAACAAAAAAAAGAGATAGTCCCTCAGTATTGTCACTTATGGGGGTCGAGCCCATACAGAGGTGGCAGTTTGTGATTACACACCAAACTTGCTAACCCACTGGGCCAGCAAGGACCGCCAGGATCTACAAATAATGTATAATGGTTAACAGAAACAGTTCACATTTACAATTCACAACACTCGTTTAGATATTGAAATCAGTTCTTTCATTTAAATTTGAAAAGAAACTTACTTCCTACCTTGAGAAGTGCCCAAGTTGTGTATAGATATGATTTTTGACTGGTGTACAATAAGCACACAGCCAAACAACAGTGCTGTTAAAACAAACCGCAGTTGGAAAGGTATCCTGTTCCTTCCCATATTCCCTACAGTGACACTGATAAGATTTGTCTGAACTTTATTGCACACAGAAATCTTTTCACCATTCTTTTGAAATTTATCCAGTTTGTGTTTCTATGGTAGACGCCAACTCGCAGCAGTAAACATCTCGAGATGTACCTTGTGCCAACTCGTGGGAATAACATGTGACAAACATTCAGGATGTATCCACTATCTGGAGTTGTGGATGCACCCATTAAATCTATAATTGGGTAGTAGTTTAATGACCACATCTATCTTGATTGACTCATAATTCCCCCATTAGCTATTAGGGTCGGATCTTTAAATGTTGCTGCACTAACTTAACCTCCCATTTCTGGTACTAATGACAAGTCTGTTTACTTGTAGCTGGTTAATTATTTTCATCATATTTGTGTTGCAGTTTTCATGTATACAAGATCACTGCTCTCAGTTGGAACTATGTAATGTCACAATAAAACATAATGCTTATTTGACCAACTATGATTACCTTTATTGACATACATGTTGTATTTATTTAAACACATTTTAGTTAACGTCACTGTGTTACATTCTTTATGTCTAAACAATTCAAGTATTTGTGACCTGAACAAAACAATACAACATTTTTAAATGTCTAGACAGTTAAAATATTCAATTCGTTTTGTTTCTTTAGAATAATAAAATGTAAAAATATGTAATTTGTTTGTGTATGTTAAACCATTTAAAACAATAAGCCTATGTTTGACAATGAGGAGTTCCACGACCACACCATGGTAATGGTCACCTAATTAATAGATAGGAGTGTAATTACTGGGTTATGATGATGCAGTAGCCACCCGAAATTTGGCAGTAGTGGACTGAGTATATCATCCGTTGTACTTTTGTTGTTTCCATATGTACATTGTATACATGCCACTGTAATGAGATGTTTAACACAACTTCATCTCACGTATGTGCGCAGTGGCCAACTCAAGATGTTGTTTGCTATGAGTTGGCGCTCAACATCATCATAGAACAATAGATACTTTCTGTCACATAAATTAGAAAATTATCGATAAAGTTCAGGTTATTAAAATCAATAAACTATTGTTTGCACAAGTAGGACACACTTGAAACATGCCAATATTACAGAAAATAAACTTCAACTGTAAAACTTGTGCAAGTCAGCTGCGGGCATATCACCTTCACTTATTCCATATCAATTTAATTAATGTGCCTTTCTGTCAATGCCTCACATTAATTATTCTACTGGCAGTGTTAGTAAGACAGAAAAATCAGTTCTTCATGAAGTTATCTTTCGTCACTTGTTGCAGCGCACTGGCGTTTTCAATTTAGGTAAATGAGAAGGGAAAGTCTGTGAAAAATGACAATTCAATGAGTGATGGTGCAAGACTGAAACACCAATATGTGGGTCAGCAAAAACATTGAAATGACCTGATAGAATTCTATGTTTATACATGATTGATAAACAGTTCACACAGTACCGGTAGAATTCAGTTTTCACGGTGTTGGCGTTAATGTTCATGACATTTCTTTTACAAGTAAAAATGATAAATCTGGAATTATGATAATTTTCAAACGAAAGAAGTTATACTGATGGAATTCTATGCTGCTAAATGCAATTGAGATCGTGTTGAAAACGCCAACTACAGTATGTACTGGATCATTTTTATGTCCCTGACGTGACTGATTTGATTCTAATCTGATTCATAACCAAATATTGCTGGGAGACATCTGGGTGTCTCGGGGCTCAGTCCTGGTACAACCATAATCTGATTTTAATTGTAGGTTCTTGTTAACCATGTGCAGACATTTCTCAACTCTGTGATTGGTCAGTGAGGCGTGACCTTTGTTTCAGTTACCAGAGTTGTCACTTTGAATTTGGAAGGTGACTTGTGAACATCAAAAATTCCCCCACCCTGTTGCCCCCCCCCCCCCCCCCCCCCCCCCTATCTGTGTCAATGTCATGCTGGCTGTTAGATTTTTCAGTTGCAGGTCTTGCCTGGGGGTGGTGGCTGGTCCATGAACAGGCCTGTCAAGTCTCTTTGCTTCCTGATGTCCTCTACAGACATGAGGGTCAGCCTTTGTGTACCTCCTACCCAGCTGTGGTGTATGGTGCTCAGCTCGCCAGCATTGCCTGGTTGGCTCACTTACATCTGATGTTGCAGCTACCTTTACAGCTGCCAGATGGTGTTAGGAACTCGCCAGCATGTCTGGTTGGTTCGTGCCTTGTGTAGAATAACAACTGACTGCCTGGCACCTGTGTCATCTACATGTCACAAGCTACCTGTCATAGTATGAAGATTTATCATAGGAACTTCCATCCTTCATGGGGTGTCATAAGAAGAGGTGTGCCTTACCACTCAACAGCTGTTATTATGTGTGCCTGAGGTTCTGGTAGCAAGGAACCTACATCTTCAGGAGAGCGCCTGCTTGTGTTTGTTGTGAATAGGTGTATAAGATCAGAGGACCGGTAGAGATTGGCTCTTTGTTCACTTAAGCAGCCTGTGTATTGGTTATTAGAGCATATTGAATCTTATTTTCACTCCATTACGTTCATGCTTCAGAGAACTGTCCAGGTGCAAGTTTGCACCCAACATTGGTGGGACTGTCCAGGTGCAACTGGCACAAAGCGGAGTTATTATCACACCGTTCTGTCTTGTTGGAACAGGTGTTCATCGAGATGGATTGAGGACTGTCCTGGTCTTTGGCCCAACTGAGTACTAGCTTGGGCTATTGTTGTTTATGCCCTGGCTGATTGCATGGAGACTGCCCGGGCCTAGAGCCCAACAGAAATTTTTAATGGTGCATCAGGCCAAGTACTAGAGTATGTGGTGATCAACTTATGTGGAACTGTCATGGCTTTTGGCCCAACTGTGTATTTGCCAAGGGTATTTCTTATAGTACTCTGGCTGGCAGAAGACTGTCCTGGCCTAGAGCCCAGCAGGAATTTACTTCTGTATTATGCTTGTTTTAAGACTGTGTGTGATTAAGCCAAAATATCTTATTCTCAGTCCAGTGCCAGACCAGCATACGAGAGAGAGACTGTCCTGGCTGCAAGCCCAACGAACTGTGTATTAACTTTGAATTTAGATTAATTATTTTAATTTATCAACCGAGACTTCTTCTTTTAACTGTAACTTCTCAGACAGGGTATTTACTTGTCTTTGATAATCCCTGTTATGTCATTCAGCCAGTCATACTATGGCATACTTGTCACACATTATGTTTTCTTTCTGTGATGCCTACTTTTATAATGAGTATGATATCTTTGCGGGTTTAATTATTTTTAGTAACTTTTAAGTTTTAAGTTTTTTAGTAACTTATAAGTTATCATATTAACAGTCTTTTGTAACATACGTTTCAATCTTTACACTTTATGACCTTAGGACCTCACCTGTCACCTCTATCCAACTTGGACCTCAGGGTTATATGACCTTTCACCTCTTATACGGGTCCTTCATCTGTCACCATTGGTTTTCTACTACGTTTCCAATTGTAATCAGTAATTTCATATATTTCTACCCAGTGGTGACTGTTAACTATCCTCGGTCTACTGACCTTGAACTTTCACCTCTCACCTCTTTGGGGTATTGTTTTCACCTTTTCACTTCCCTTCAAATAGTCTACTTTTTCGCCATAGGAATGGTATAGTTGGTACATTGTTTACATTGACCTTTGACCTTGTCTTTGATTTTCAGATTTAACCTTTAGCCTCTTGGGGGTAGTCGTTTTCACCCTGGGGTCATTGTTTTACCTTGCGGTCAGATTATTACATATTTTGGAGGGGTCCCCACATGAGTAGATATAATGCTATAACGTCACCTTCCATATTATATGTATCTTTTAATATGTACTCATGTATGTTATCCTGTCTTTACAAGTAATTTTAGTTGTAACATTATTATCTATATTTGTATAATAAAATGTATAATCCCATTGCTTGTTTATTGGGGGGACAGGGACTGGATCCTAATTCTAATTGTACTTTTCTAGCACTTAATCTCTCTCTTAAAAAGATACTCTGAGACGTGTCACACAGAAAAGCAGAGATCCATACTCAATTAGCCAGACATAGCGGGTGGGGGGAGGTGTCAGTGTCAGGGATAAACATCAGGTGAAACCAACAGACTGGAGTGGGTATTCCTTTGCAAAGAAATAAGTTTTCAACTTCTTTCTGAACCAGAAGAGAGAGAAGTGGCTAAACATACATTGTCAGGCAGATCATTCCAAATCATCGTAGCATCATAAGCAAAGCTGAGACCAAAAGCTGAGATACACATGTGACTCAGATTTGTAATGAGTGTAGGATCATTTGCTGCTTTTGTTGGTTCAGAACCAATTATTTCCGAGAGGGTCTCAGTGGTCTAGTGGTTAGCAACTTTGGCATCTCATCACAAGCTGTCACCTCTGTGTGAGTTCAACTCCCACAAGTGGCATTGCCAGATGCCTTCGGGTTGTAGGGTAATGACAGGTAATGTTGTGCTAAAGTCATATCAAGTTATCATTTATGTTCAATCCATTTTGAATCAATTTTAATTTTCTTCTACAACCAGGAGCCACAGTGGCACAGTGATAACATGCTTGCCTCTCACCTGTGAGGCCCACTGTCACATTGTGGACTCTCTATGGGAAAGTTAGTAGTCAATTACCGATGGTCGGCAGTTTACAGTACAGAACCTTGACTAACTGTCTGTATCGGTATCATCTGCCCATAAAACTACCTGTCGTGATATGACCTATAGTCTAACCCAAATAAGTTTTTTTTCATGTCATTTTTTACAGTTGCGGGGCAACTGTGTAGCTGTGGTAGGAGATTTATTGTCTAACTAGGGAGGTTTATTGTGATTTTGAGCTCCTTTGTTTGAGGGGTAGATGCTGCAGGTCTGCACTAATGGACAGTTTACTGAACTGGTCAATATCAGACACCTGGCACCAGTTCTACGGCTAACCAGGGGCTGATTTATTGTAATAATGGGAGAGGTTTAGTGTTATGTTGAGGACTGTGGGAAGTTTAATTTGATGTGTGAGCTCCTTTGTCGTTTGGCAGATGCTGCAGTTCTGTACTGATAGTAATTTTGCTGCAGTTTATTGTACTGGTCAATATCTGTCGGCTGGGTCCAGCTCTGCAGATGTGCAGCAGCTGATGTATTGTAATGAGGAGGGGCTTTTCTATCTTGAACTCTCTGGTCTGCAGGTGGTGTTGTTTTGTAAATAACTTGTTTTCAAGGTCAATAGTTAAAAATTTATTTCTTTTATTTATTGTCATCTTCTAGCTCCTTTGTTCGGGGGGCAGATGCTGCAGGTCTGCTCTAATGGTAATTTTGCTGCAATTTATTGGCCTGGTCAATATCCGACAGCTGGGACTAGTTCTGCAGCTGTGCAGTGGCTGCTTTATTGTAATAATGGGGAGGTTTCCAGCTGGTCACTGATAGATTTGAGGGAATTTTGGCCTGGAGGAGCAGCCGGAGCAGGTCTGCAGCTACTAGAGTTCTTGTGATTAACTGAGCACAACAGATAGTAGTTCTGTTAAATTTTCCCTTGATTTATTCTTTTGGGCTTTTGGGGGAAAATAACTGCTACCTGTGGGAACAGCTGATACAACCATACAGCTGTTAGATTTATTAAAATCAAAGGGGGGGGCTTAGTTATTTCGAGCTCTTTGGACAGATCCTGTACATTTGCAGATAACCATCAGCCTCTTACGGCATAGTTGACCCCAATCAATCTGAACTCACTTTTCGACAGCTGCTGCAGCTCTTCAGCTGCTACTGTTGGCTTGGCCTATTAGGGGCTATTCCTTTCAAGCCAGAAGTTATGACAGTTTATAGATCTACCTTAAGTATTTGCTAGGTTGGGCCTCAATCACATGACCCTAATTTTGGCGCCCTGTGTTGTTTACTATGTGATTTCAAAGTGACCAGATGTGGGAAACTAAATTCTGGACTCTTGAGGATTGATTGTGTTATAGGTTTTAAGTTTTTTAGTTAACAGTCAGTTTTAGTGGAAATAACAGTCAGTGAAGTGCTAGTATATGGAACACTTTTGTAGTATGTGTCACACTTCACATGTTAGACCTATAGGAAGGCGCTGTTATAGGACAGGTATGGCAACAAATATAACCTCACAACAAGCTACAGCAGCAGCTAATGCCCTCCTCACCCAGCAGCTCATGAGTAGGCCTACTAGCCCTATACAAACTGGTCCCTCAGGTAGTTCAGTTAATGGAAACACTTCCACCACTGTGGTCATAAGTACGAATTCGCAAACTCAACACTCTAATCCTCGAACTGATGAATTAATATTAGCTGAACTCCAGAAGTTGTCAGCTAGAATGTCACAAGTAGAGCAGGAACTCCACACAGACACATTCACCTCCACCCCTAGGAAACGGAAGAGGGTAGGCCCCAACAGGCAGGCAAGTGACAGTTCATTGTTTGGCATAACTAACAGAACAAAAGCAAATACATCCTTGGATGAAAGCATGGCCCAATCCAGAGGTCCAGAGGGCATCCGGATTCCAGTGCACACACACTCCACCACTAATACCACTAGTACCAGCATTGCCAGCTTGTTTGCGCAGTCCAGCCAAGCACATATACAGCAGGACACACAAACAATATTTTCCACCTGTCGTACGTCAAATCACAGTCATCAAGTACGGACTGTACCTGGATCCGTTACTTTTGCAACCACACAGAAGGGACCAGTAGTGACAGCACTACCTCAAGAAATAGGATCCACGGTGGCAGGGATGATAAGACCAGCGAGTTTTACCAATGGCATGGCAAGTATATCACATCTTCCAGCAGCCACAAATATAGCCCCTGAAACACCTGCTATGGGTATCTTTCAGTCTACCTACAATGCTCAGACAGCTTTGCAACAACCCCATAGCCAAGTAACGCATATGCCTATGTCACACTTATCAGGACAGACGCCTCTCATAGTATCAGGGATCACACAAGCCGCACCATTACCCATTAGCCAGCCGACTCATGCAGTAGTCCAACATGCTCACAGTCATGCAGCTAACCTGGAACAGCCCATCATCCCCAGTATTCAGGCCTTACGAATGACTGCAGTGAACCAGGACTTAGTGCAGCAGAGACTACAGGAACTGAACCATCTTGCTCTTCCTCATCACCAAGGTAATTCTACTCACTATCACTTATCTCAACCAGGCCCCACACAAGTACCAAACAAGCCCAAAGGGAAAAAAGAAAAGGTTGAGGTCGTTTGGCCCCAAGATTGTGCCTTTGTGGGATATCTCAGAGCAAGGGTAAGCTATGAACAGCTAACTCAAGCCCAGTTTGTGCTTGGTTTCCTGAGATCGGTTCAAGAAGAACAGGACATTTACATAAAGGGTAATATGATCGAATACCTTACAGAACTATTCCAAAACATGTGCGATCATAGCTGGCAAGCAGCTAAAGGAGCCCATCTGGTCGTTATGACAAAAATGGAAGAAGGTCTCATTACTTGGGGTGATCTGAAGAAAGTCAACAAGGTAAGGAAAACATACGTCAGAGCAACCAGTAACTCCAGTAGTGGTCAGGCAGACAGTAACAATGTCAATAACAAGAAAGGGTTCAGAAAACCAAGCTCCATCCCATGTAAGGAATATAACGAGGGTAGGTGCTCAAAAACAGGTGATCATGACCAGGGCTTGATCACACACAAGCATGTGTGTGCTTACTGCATGTATACTAACAGCAGATTGTACAACCACCCTGAGGCCCAGTGCAACAACAAAAGACGAAACAATGGTAATGGGATGACACAGCAGTGACAAAAGACAGAACTGGTATCTGATAAGACTAATTATAGTAGGGAAGAAATGAAACAGGACAATTTTAAAATTACAAGCAATTTTTAGACATTTTCCAGAAACAAAGTGTGGTGACGATACTTTCCATATACATGATCCATCATCACTGCTAGAGACAGAAAACCATTACAACCTTAAACTCACATGTTTAAAAATATCAGCAATTTATAGTAACCTTACAACATACATTTTCTTTGTCTAGATATGTGTCTATGTTCAATATCAATGACAAAAAAACTCAATTACATCAAATATCTTCTATACATCAAAAACATTGTCACAACCTTAAACTAAATGTTGGTTTGCAGCTGTGAGTAGTTTAAAGAAATCTTTTCATGGAGGTTCTGATCAAGGTTTGTTTTTCTACAAATTAAACATGCCTAGAATCGCATTGCATTTGAAATACTGTTCAGAAATTGCCAAACTAAAAGTGAATATAATTCTATTATTATTGCGAGTTTAAGGTCACATTAAAATAGGGTATACCTTGAAAATCAGTTACAACCACATGCCAAATTTGAATTAAATCTGCCAAACCATTTTTGAGATACTGTCCGAAAAAAAACTATGACAATGACAGACGACACCGATGATGCCACAGTTAAGAGGACAAAGCAATCCCTATATGCCATAATTCTGATTTGTCATGATGAAAAAAGGAAAGACATTTTCATGTGTCATATCAAACCAGCTGGCTACATATAAAGTTTTAAAATTATTATTTGATGTTCAAACTTTATTTTAGTGAACGGAGATGAACATTTCCAGGTGCCAATTATTTTATAGGTAAAATAACTTTAATTATATTCTTTGTCAATGAATTTTCAAACCAGCTGGCTTCTCCAATCAATATCATATTCCACCAGCTATCCCACTGACAACAGTAGCGCAGCACCTGCCCAAGACAAATCGAATAAATTTATTTTAATTCTAACAAGAAAAGCCAATTGGATAGTAAAAAGGTCTGGTCATAACCCACAAGTCCTAACCCTAAAAGATATAAATATGCCAAAAAAGAGTGGCAGTCCCTTTCTTTAATTTAAGAGATTGTTTCATCCAAAAATCTCATAGCCAATACCAGACATTTGCAGACCAGTAGCATCTGCCCAGAAGAGGATTAGAGAAGAAAAAAGTGATTTCATCAATAAATATTCTGGTCAGCTGCAGGAAAAAAATTAAACCAACCCCCTTATTTGAAAGAAAATACCATAACTCAGCTGATTATCTACACTAAACCACCACCTTAGGATAACAGTAAACCTCCCCATTTTTACAATAAATTGCTGCTCAGCTGCAGAGCTGGTGCCAGCTGATGATATTGACAGTCCAATAAATTGCCAATTATTGCACACCCTCAGCATCTGCCCCTTGAACCAACTGCAGAACAGCACCATCTACCACAAAAGAGCCATAGACAAGAAAAAGCCAGTCTTTACAATAAATCTTAAAAGTTAAAACAAAGCCCAATAGATTAGTATAAAGTAAGGAGATTAAAATCTCAGCCCTGTCTTTGGAGTACATTCAGTTTTAAAATAATATAAATCCTAGTGAACAGCTACACACCAAAATTGATTGATTTTTTTGTTCAAATCCATGCAAAAGGCCCTAATCAAAGTGCTACAGCTGAACCAGGGTCAGTTAACCTCTTGCAACAGCTGCAGGGCCGCTCCCAGCTGCTATTCCTAACCCCAATACATATGGGCTTTGTTTGCCATAACCCTAATACATATGGGTTTATTTTAATTTTAATTCTGAATTCATCTTTTCAAATCGCTGTCATATCCCCAATGCCGTAAATGCATGCAGTCACGCATTTTCCATTAGACAATATTCTTCTGCATAGTTCCAGAGCTGTAGCAAATGACAAACAAGCGACAATATTAATATTAAATGAGACTTTCCCCTTTCCTTTCGATTTAGAAAGTGTAAAATCATTACAGAAAAAAAATTAGAGGGAGCAGTAATAACCCCAAAGCCTTAATCCTCATAGACAGGGATTTGCGCCAGCTTCGCAGCTTTGAGTTTGTCAAAAATCTCCTAGGTCAGTAATTCATGCATATGCAAAGTAGTCCCCTGTAAGTGCAGAGGTGCATCATATACCTGGAATAACCTGACTCTTTTAACGCCAAAAATTAAAAAGTATATTGTAAAAACCCCTATTAACTGCAGACCTACAGCATCTTCCTCCCCAAGAACAAAGGTGCTCAAAATTCATACATCCCATGCACATCTGCAGTGTCCAGTAAATCATGCACCATCTGCAGACCTGCATCATCTGACTCACCAAGAACAAACAAGTCCCTATTAACGGCAGTCCTGCAGCATGTGTCTGTCCAATAACAAAGGAGTACAAGCTTCATAAATCTCCTACAGACCTGCAGTGTCTGGTATACCATGCAGCATCTGCTGAAGTGCAGTATCTGGCTTTCTTAACTGCAAAAGCTTACAATTAAAAGATAATACAGTACAAATCCACATTAACTGCAGACCTGCACCATCTGCCTCCCCAAGAACAAAGGAGCTCAACATTCATACATCACCTGTACATCTGTAGTGTCCATGCACCATCTTCACAGTTGCCCCTTTAACTGTTGAGGTGCAGCATCTGCCTCAAATAACCCTCAACAGAAACAAAGGGGCTTACATAGAGACAAAGGAAACCAAAATACCATGCTGGACACCAACACCAGCTCGCTTATTCATCTCCCACAGCTGCACAGTCACCCTCCAGCTACTAAAAATAACATGATTGATGGGGAAACACACAAATTAATTACGACTCACTACTGTCTTTTCTTGGCTTTGTGAGAGGAGAGGCATTTAGTTACTTTATCCAACACTAATATGGACATTCGAAAATGAGGTCTTATATACTTTTATCAATGGATTAAGCATGAACACACTGAGAATAGATCTGAACATCTTTTATTTGATTTAATCATGTGTTACAATGTTCCACAATTATACATTCAGTTCACATAAAAGTTATTACACAGTTTACCCAGCAGGCAAATTACGTTGGAATGACGTTGAAACTATGTCATGCACTGATGTTGTTTCAACGTTGAAAATTGATGCAGATGTGTTAGTTATATCAACGTAATGACATGACATTGTTACAATGTCAGAACATTACAGTTTTCCAACGTAACAGTCCCACGTTGTAGAAACATCATATTCTGACATTGTCACACCGTAACAGTTATATGTTGTAGCAACGTCACAGTGATATATTTTTAAAATGTCCTATTTCAATGTTGTTACAACATAAAATATGCTATTATAACTACCATTTTCATATGCCTTTTACAGCAAACACAACATAAGTTTATAAAATGTCATTAATACATTTCCAACTTGTTCTATCTGGCCAAGGAAAAATGAAGTAACATATTAAATTAAGGTTCCTACTTTAGAGAATTGATGTAAAACACTTGTAAAATGTATACCTTAATGGGTCACATGATAAAATAAAACACTAAATTAAAGTAAAGGCATGTTTATTGGATAGATTTCTATAATTACATTTAATACAAGGAGTTCTTCCTCTATTTCACTGCAAAAAAGTGATTGCCTAAGATTTTAGTTGATAAAATAACTGGACAAATTATTTCAGTGGTTAAAAAATAGCATCAGAGACGCCCGTACCCCACAGCCTGGGGAAACACCATGAGATATAGAAGTAGTGAAACAGTACAAAGATAGGGATACTTTTAGAGCAGTTCAGTTGTATAAAGGTCCAAATGATGTTTACGTAGAGAAAATAACATCTAAGTGAAAGAAAATGTATGTAAAGATAAAGTATTAAAACAAGACAATTCAATAGCAAGATGACAGCATTAATCAGTGAACTAAAAATTATGATGCACACCTACAACCCCTAAGCAATGTCCCTATACCATCTATTAACTTCCTACGCTTTACGGTTTCAGAGATATTACCTGGACAAAATTTTAAAGGTCAAGGTTACTACAGCAAGATCAAAGGTCAAATCAAGGCCACACAATGACACTGCACACCTATAACCCCCCAACCAATGTCCCTACCAAGTAACAAATTCCTACACCTTACAGTTACTGAGATATAGCCTGGACAAAATTTTATAGGTCAAGGTCACTATGGCAAGGTCACAGGTCAAATCAAGGTCACACCATGACGCTGCATAACTACACCCTCTAACCAATGTCCTACTAAGTGTGAACTTCCTACACCTTATGGTTTCCAAGGTATAGCCCAGACAAGATTTTATAGGTCGAGGTCACTACAGCAAGGTCAAAGGTCAAATCAAGGTCACACCATGACATTGTGTAGGAATGTCCCTACTAAGTATGAACTTCCTGCACCTTACAGTTAAGAGATATCGCCTGGACAAGATTTTATAGGTCAAGGTTACTAAGGCAAGGTCAAATCAAGGTCACACCATGACATTGCACACCTACACCCCCCAACCAATGTCCCTACCAAGTATCAACTTCCTACACCGTACAGTCTCTGAGATATAGCATGGACAAGATTTTACAGGTCAAGATCACTACAGCAAGGTCAAAAGTCAAATCAAGGTCACACCATGATGTTGCACACCTACACCCTCTAACCAATGTCCCTACCAAGGATCAACTTCCTACACCTTATGGTTTCTCAGATACAGCCTGGACAAACTTTTCCCGCTGCCCGCCCACCTATCCGGACACCATGGGTGAAAACAATACCCCGACAGCCCTTGAGGGCTGTGGGGTAAAAAAGCATCCAAGATGCCATACCCTACAGCCTGGGGAATAGTTTTTGACACCATGAGATACAGAAGTGAAACAGTAAAAATATCAAGAGATTTTCAGAGAAAATAGTATCAGTTATGTTAAGGTCCAAATAATGTTTAAGTAGAGAAAGTAATATTTAAGAGAGAGAAAAAAGTATGTAAAGATAAAGTATTAAAACAAGACAATCAAATAGCAAGACGGCATCATTTATTAGAAAGTAAACATAATGAAGATGTAAAATTTACTAGCTGTCAAGTGAAATAGCACTATTAAGTAAAGGTACATGTAATAATCACTTGCAGCAATCCATATATTGTCATACAAGAAATATGTCCCAAATATGGCAGGTGAACACACTTTGACTGAAGTTCACACCATGATATTGCTTAACTACATCTATGTCTCTACCAAGTATCAACCTTCTACACTTTACGGTTTCCAAAATATAGCCTTGACAAGATTTTAAAGGTCAAGGTCACTATGGCAAGGTGAAAGATCAAATGAAGGTCACAAAAAGATGTTGCACATGTACACCCATAACCAATGTCCCTTCCAAGTATCAACTTCCTACACCTTACAGTTTCTGAGATATAGCCCGGACAAATGTTAAAGGTCAAGGTCACTACAGCAAGATCAGAGATCAAATCAAGGTCACACCATGACGTGGCACACCTACACCCTCTAAGTGTGTGTTTACAAGTTTCACATATTCTCATGATCTCCACACATTTTAGTGATAGAAGTGAAAATTTTTGGACACACAGATCTGCAGTCAAACTGGCTTATTTCCACTCCCACAATAAAAGATAGGAATCAGAAGCTGTGTCAGAGCAATAAACATTAGATGTAAACAAATGGTGGGATTTAAAACGGCAAGAAATACTACATTTTTAAAAATTACATTAATGTGAAATTTTTCTAGAATTCACTTGCCAAAGGGATTGAATAGGTTTGAAAGCCATCTTGCCCATGAGATATTTTACCTACATTGGCAAGTGCCCATTTTTATCACTGTATTTAGGTCCAAATACAAATGCCCTATTTATGTCCTCCACTACCAACATGATCTGGCACATATTTAAGATAATCTCGCTCAGCAATTTCCACTCCACTCTTATTGCAGTCAACACTTCTCTGGACACTAGCTGTAAAGAATAAAAATGATAAATGTTAAACACAGTTTTAAATCATAATGCATTAGAATAAACCCCTTTAATAAAGCTTTGACAAAAGTCCAACCTGAATAAAAAATGCCATTTTATAAATATTGGCCATAGGACCCCTAACCTAAAATTGCTATCATTGAGTTTTATCGAGACATTAAGATCACCATAAAGTGGACATTTTCCAAGGTCCCCATTACACCTGCATAAAAAATATTAACCAAATCCAGCTCACAGTTTTGGAAGTTATCAGCTCTTGAAGGGTCATGGGTAAATTGTCCCACATGGCTCAAAATCTTATGATTAACTCCTTAACATATTATGACATCCCCAGATGAAAGTCGGGGATATACTGGTTTCACCTCGTCACTCCGCCGCCATACATTTTGACTTGTGTGCGCCAAAACTCAAAATACTGAAACAGGTTTTGGATATTATCATTCATGCTGGGATGGATAGAGAAAATGGTGTTTGGTCCCTCATTATCTCCCGCCTGCGGCCGAAGGCCGAGGTTGGGAGATTATAAAACGCCTTCCGTATGTCCGTATGTCCGTTCGTCTGTCCGTCCGTCCGTCCGTTCGTCACGTTTTTGCATAAACCTTAATATCTCATTCATTTATAAAGATATCTTCACCAAATTTGCAGGGAATGTTTATGGCTATAAAAACCTGTCTCTGCAAAATTTTAGCCTCATTTTGAAAAACAAAATGGCCGCCATAGCTAAATGTTTGAAAATCATAAAAGTGCTCTAAATCTTGAAATATTCCAGCTAGCTTCATCAAATTTGCACAAAAGCTATATGGGCTAGGAAAACTTGTATCTGCAAAATTTTAGCCACATTTTGAAAAACAAAATGGCCGCCATAGCTAATTGTTTGAAAATCATAAAGGTCCTCTAAATCTTGAAATATTCCAGCTAGCTTCATCAAATTTGCACAAAAGCTATATGGCTAGAAAAGCTAGCCTGATAGTAATTTTGGCACTAGTTTAAAAAACAAAATGGCTGCCATATCACATGTTTAAAGTTCGTCACATTTTTGCATAAACCTTAATATCTCATTCATTTATAAAGATATCTTCACCAAATTTGCAGGGGATGTTTATGGCTATGAAAACCTGTCTGTGAAATTTTAGCCTCATTTTGAAAAACAAAATGGCCGCCATAGCTAATTGTTTGAAAATCATAAAGGTGCTCTAAATCTTGAAATATTCCAGCTAGTTTCATCAAATTTCCACAAAAGCTATATGGCTAGAAAAACTAGCCTGATAGTAATTTTGGCCTAGTTCAAAAAACAAAATGGCCGCCATATCACATGTTTAATGACAGGTTATCCTATTAAAAAGGCCTTATATCTCCCCAAATATTGCTCCAACAGGTTTGGAATATCAAAACAACTTGTAGAAAGTCATGGACAGGGAATCTTTTCCAGGTGTTGAATTTGACCTTTGACCCCTGCTTCAAGGTTAAATGAGGTCGTCACACTAAAACATCCTTATTTCTCCCTTGTTATTGGTGCTATGGCTTCAGAATATAAAGACAGACCATCAAAAGTCCTGGCCTTCAAATGTTTTGCCTGAGAAAAATTTTGCCTTATTTTGAAAAACAAAATGGCCGCCATAGCCAATTACTTAAAAATCATTAAGATGCTCTAAAACTCGAAATATTGCAGCTAGCTTCATCAAATATGCGCAAAATATATATGGCTAGGAAAGTTAGTCTGATAGTAATTTAGCCTAGTTTCAAAAACAAAATGGCCGTCATATCACATGTTAGATGGGATTTTCCTATTAAAAGGCCTTATATCTCCCTTATCATTGCTACTAGGGGTTCCAAATGTGAAAACAACTTATACCAAGTCAAGGCCTAAGACTATTTTCAAATTGCTGACTTTTACCTTTGACCGCTTCTTCAATGTCAAGTGGGGTCATCTTACTTCAAAGGCCTTAAATCTCCTTTAGTTCTCAATTTTTACTGATTCTAAGGCGGGAGATAACCGCTGCGGCAGTGGCCTTGTTAAGAATAAAAGACCACCATTTCAGGTATCCAAAGTTTACTCTCTTGAAAACTGGAATTTCCTTCCCAACATAGTGGTACATGTAAATAACTGGTAAGAACATATTTCAAAAGTAATGTAAGAGAATGCAATACTTCAGATACTAAAAATAGTGAAACTGTATCAATATTAATACATTTTGTAAATAGCCTGAAGGTCATAGTCTATTAATTCACACATCTCACTTTTATTATAGTCACATTATATAACGTCGCTCATATAATTATCACTGTGTATTGTCCAGATAAAATACAAGTACACATTATTAAGTGTTTCCGTGGGGCCACAGTGGCAGAGTCGTAACACTCTCGCCTCTCACGTCTGAGATTGGAGTTCTATTCCCGGCCCGACCTCAATTGGGAAAGCTGGTAGTTGCTTGCTGTTGGTCGGCAGTTTACAGTACAGAACCTTGACCAACTGTATGTACTGGTTTCCTCTGCCCATAAAACTACCCATGGTGATATGACCTATACAATGTGTTGAAAGCGATGTTAAAACCCAAATAACTAAATAAGTGTTTCTGTGCCATATTTTTGCCTTTTGAAGTGAAATATGTGGCATTTCAGGAACCAGCTCAGGCACATTTATAAGTCGAATTTGTTTACATTTATATGAATCGAATACAAAACCAACTGTTCAGTCTTTACCACTACCATGGAGGAGGTATGTGCTCTTTGAGTGCTTTTGTTATATAATGTAAATGTAAATAATAACACTCACTTGCTTGTAAGAGAGGAAAAGGATCTGGATTTGATTCAGCCCCAAAGAGGTCTTCATTACCATGAGCCATACCAGAGCAATGTAAGTATGTGGAATTTGGTCTGTGAAAACAGATGCCGCCTTGTTAGGTGTTGCAGTAGCTACATCTTGGATAGTGTGACCAGTGAAAAGAGATGTTCCCCTGCTTGGCGTGGCTTCATCTTGGTTAGTACGTGGAGTGTGACCAGTGAAAAGAGATGTTCCCCTGCTTAATGTGGACCACGTACACCTGGTATATGGAGTGTGACCAGTGAAAAGAGATGTTCTCCTGTACGGTGTGGCTACATCTTGGTTAGTATGTGGAGTTTGATCAGTGAAAAGAGATGTTCCCCTGCTTGGTGTGGCTACACCTTGGTTAGTACGTGGAGTGTGACCAGTGAAAAGAGATGTTCCCTTCCTCAATGTAGCTGTATCTTCAAATTCAATATGTAAAGTAAGTGATGTTTGGCCAGTAAGAAGTGACATCTCCCCACTTGGTGTACTTGGAATGGTTGCATTACCTAACAAACAAATCAAACAAATGATCAAATACAGAATTTTTGCATTTCACTTCTTATTTAAGGTTAACGGCTACAAAAATGTTAATGTATGTTCAGATGGACATGAATTATGGGTGATACATAGGAACGACCCGAGAAATGACAGACTGAAAAATGGATATTTTCTTGATCAGAGTAAATAAATTTTTACAATTAACAGACTTGAAATAAACACTATGCAAAACTAAACAGTATACAAAGGCTTGCCAATTTTACAGTATATTAATTAGGGTTGTGACTCGGTCAGAAAAATGACACCAGGTATTCGCCTCGAAAGAACCGATCTAAATACAGGTAACCATGTTTTAGTTGTCACCCACTGGAAGTAGCAGAGAAGCAAACATGGCAAATGATGTAAACAAAACTTAAAAACGAAAAATAATGTTAAATATCTATAAATAAGGAAAATTATGTGAAAAACTAATATCAGTTAAAGAAATCTGACAGACTACTAAGGTGTATCCAAGTATTTCATTGATTTATGCTATATTTAATATTTTTTTATTTTTTTTTTTTATTTTGAAACTGCATGCAGTACGTCCTGTGGTGAGAAGTTTTACTCAGCCTCCCAAGTCTTCCCATTAGTCTTCACACTACAGGCAGACAGCCATTTATTGGACATAGTTTTTTAACCGTCAATAACAGTTGAACGACAGTACTACAAACATTGGTCACCGAGAAGCAACCTCAATTAACCTCAACTCACTTTCGGTGTTGAACAGACGAACACGAGCTACCGAAACACGACGGAATAAAAGTCTTATCTAAACTGCGGATGTCGCTTCAGCTACTGCAGAGAAAGTTCATCTGTGTATGCTCACAGTACCAAATTCAGATGTAGAAAATTCAAACATTTAAAAATTTCTGCTGCTTGCTCAAGGAATTGGATGTTTTGCCACTGTGTCACAAATTTGCATACGGAAGTCCGACAGTAGTTGGGACTGGGGCATTTTGATCAGTGTCTAGTACCACAGGTGATACCACCTGTAGTGTGAAAGGGGTATTAATTTTCATCTGTGTAAACCTCTGTATAAACCATATACACCCCAGTACTGTTTACCCTCAGTGAATTACTGATAGAGCTGTTTTCATATCTCAGTTAAGATGATTACAACACATACATAAACATTGCTTACAACACATACAAACATTCAGTTAGCATTTTTTAAACACACAAACATCTGGTCTTTCTGTATAAATTCTCTGCAAATAGGAAATGTAAACACAATAGTGTTCTGTCCTAAAATTTTATTGACAGTCTCTATAAAGCACATGCAAGTATTAAAATTGAATGTTTTCCATTTTTTCAGTGTATGTACACACAATACTGAAAATTTAACAAGTAGAGTTGAAAAGACAGTTTACTGTAAGTACCCACATACCAACACATCTGTGTTATCAAATGAGAAAAAAAAACCCCGACAACTGACAGTAATAAAACTCAGTCAGGTATGACAGAGAGGGTCATGGGGAGGGGAATGAATTAAAGGAAAACTTTGTACTGCAGTACTGACAGATTTTCGCATTTGATGTGTAATTGTGATAATAGTGAAAATTAATTCCACACAAAAATAACCACTCATACAGTATTTTAGTCAATATGGAAATCCATATTATTACACAAAAGCAGAGCATAAATCAGACTTATGCTGTCATGTTGTGTCAAGTTACAATGAAGAGCAGTACACTTAACAGGGAGAAAGAAAAAAAAACCACTAATTACAAGCAACGTCAGTGTAAAGATATATTATACATATGCCATTCAAGTCTATATACACAACAGATAAATATAATAACAACTAAAAGATTAGATGGAAAATATATTACCTGATATTTGATGATTTTAGATTTAAATTTCCCTCCAAACAATTCTTTTATTTCCATCATGGCTGATGCATGCCTTCCTGTTGTCTCTTTATGATGTTATCCAAACGTCAATATGACGTCTTTCAAAAACGTCCAACTGACATCTTATTGTGACGTTGTAAAGACATTGCAAATACATTATAAGACGTTGCAACGTAATTTCAACACATTCTAGATGTCATAACTACGTCAGATGCCTGCTGGGTATTAACTTGCAGTTCACACTTAAATATAATCTTCATTTCTTATTAACTGATATATCACAAAACATCCAATTTAAATATACCTTTTAATTAATGAATTATTTCCAAAGTATAAGTTTTGAAAATAAAAATTTAGAAATGAATTTTGATTGAACCAAAGAGAATTTAGGTGCTTTTGGTCTCGTTGATAATCCTGATCTGCCCCTTTGAGTGAGGTCTAGCCTCCTAGAAGTGAAGCGTAGCTGCTGGGCTTGTCATTGAGTGATCGGTTGCATCATGATTTTGATGGCTGGAGATATTATGCATAACTATTGCATGGGATGACAGAGAAGGAAGAGAAAATATGTTATTTGTATAGCCATTACTGTAACATTCCATATTAGTGCCAGCTTATGATTTAGCCGTTGTAGGTTGTTGATTCCTTCCATGCCAATTTTCTCTTAGTGCCTTAATCGAGTGTCTTAATCTTGCAAAGTTGTATTTTCATTCAGGCCTTAAATAGATGTTGTCCACCTCCTTTAGCAAAAGACAGAATCCCATAACCATTATCAATTCGAACCCCAAGTCCAGTCTTGGGAACTGAAACACTCCAACCCAGAGTCTATAAGCTACACTTAAGCTTCTCTTACAACGCATTGTATGTGTATACACACATAAGTGTGTTGCAAATATTGTTGAAAAATATGAACGTGGCCTGTTAGTGGGGTAGCAGAGATTTTCACGTGCAAACAGGGTCTAATTTCCCAACAAGAGGGTCATTACTTGAACATCAAAGAACAGACTGCGACTAGCTACTGGCTACACAGTGGGTTTATATACATGCAAGGTACACGTGAGTGTATCTTACAGCACATGCAAACAATGTAAGTAAATGGGGAGAACCTACAACACTAGTAAGGAGAATGAACGTGCCTAAGCCTCTCTTAAGTTACCTTTGAGATATGGATGCATTTGGAGCCATGCTGCGAGATAATAATGTGAATGCCAATTTTCATTGCGGGGTGTCTGCGACCTTGATATGACCTTGATATTCTGTTATAAAATCTCACTTATGGCTTAAGTGTCCCTTGGAAATTAGGCAATTTTTCTCTGTAGCCAGGAAGTACGTACACATACGATGGGATGTAAGAGAGACTTTAGGGATGTAGAATTCTATTTCTATTTGACCTTCCAGTCTTGAACCTTTGCAGCCCAAACTATTATGCATTATCATGAGCCTAATGGTAGATTGTTATCCTGGATTTGAATTCATCATTCCAGCACCCCAGCCAGTTAATTTAAAATCTAGTTATGATGGATCCCCACATGCATATGTGATGGAATATCCATGATTATGGTCTTAATATGCAATTGGACACCCATTTCCACCTACTGCCCTGAGTGGTGGAAAGCATATTCACTGATGTGTCATCAATGGCTATTTTCCCATTGTGTTTTCACATTGTTGCTGTAATTAGTTAAAATAATTAAACAGATTAAGGCACTCATACATACACAGCATAAAAGATGAAGAACTGAAGAAATAATTCATTGGCGAATTACACATGGCATACAAGACTAGTTTTATTCCAGGAGAACATCAACTAAAAAATATTTTCCCAATTGTCAGTTCACAGGACACATCAATTTAGTGCTTTATAAACAATATACTTCCCCATTGTGATGTTTGTTCCAAGATGTGAATGATATCCAATATACAGCAATCCAGTGTCTGTATCCAACTTTTCAGAGTGTGTGGATCCATACACTATATTAAGTTCACTCAAGAGTTCACCACAAAATGTATATTACAAGCTATTGCTATTGACACAAAAATTAATTAATCCACAATATACCAATTTCAAAGGCATCTACAAATGTGGCACACCTGTTCAGCACTGAAAACATGGGGTGTTTAGTCAATGAGAGTATGATGACTAGAAATACCAGTGACTCTACACAAATTGGTTGATGCCTAGTGGGTGTAGGGTGTGTAGTTCTAAAAATCCAATTTAACTCAGTTCTCTACACCTGGTAATATTTGGACTCTATTATGCACAACACTAACACTGAGAACCTTAGGTGTGTCTGGGTGTGTGCCTGTAAAAAAGTGTCAAGACACTTGTGTGTTCTTAGATTTCTTTTTCACTGAGGCTGTTTGTTCATAAATTCTTTCTCTGAATAGTCTGCCAGTTTCTCCCATATATTTCATATTACATAACTTACATGTAATTAAGTAAACTGTTAATTAAATTATAACTTTCTTTAAGAAGTGTTAATATTTTGAATTAACATACTAATGTCACACATTTTGTCCTATTAAAATGTCTTTTATTTTGTTCTAATATATGAATACTTCTTAGACGTTTTCAACACTAAATTAATGTGCTTTTCAGGGTCAGTACCTGCAGGGTTGTTGTTGACAGTATTTATTCAGAAAAAAAGTTTTCCTTTACTGTTTCCATTATTCTGAAAATAACAGTTTAAATACTGACATTTGCATTTGCATTTCTAACTGTAGACATTCTTGTATATAGGTTGATTAAATATGCATCAAAAATGATTTTTTGCAAAATATGATATTTTTCAAAATATATTCAGGATAAAGTATAACATATTATTATCAGCTTTACACAGAGGTGGGACAGGAGTCTTGAGCCTTTTACCATTGAAATAATATTTTATTGGTAACCTCAATGGTTTCCTTTTTATCAAACTTACAATTGACGACAAAAAAACCCACGTACAAACACAAACTTTTAGTATGTACCATTATTTGGTATTTTCATGATATTTTGTAAAAAGTAATGGCAGAAGCATCCAGTCTCCAACCGACTTCTACTGTAGTTGAGACAGACGTGTCGTCACGAGTAAGCGTAGTTTTGTATTCGTTAATATGTTCAAGTTTCATTTTTAGCTTACTGGCCATTGACATGGGTTGGCGTCGTCAACAATTTTTCCAGCCTCTTCTCCTCAGAAACTACTGCACCGATTTTTTTAAAAATTTGGTATGGAGCTTCCTCGGGTAGAGTACTATCATGTTTCCCCATTGCATGTTGATGGGATTGTTTTTCAACCACTCAGAGAAGTCACATGACCAAAAAACATGTTTTTCAAAAGAGTGTGCTTGTCTGGATGTAGACCGAGTTTCTGTCCCTTGGCCAATTGCTTCTGATATACCGATGGTACGCAGTGGCGAGGGACAGAGCTCACATGTACCTATTTTCTGTGTAAATCTTGAACAGCATGTTTCTACACATATTATCAGAATTGTAAAGTGTTACATTCATTCTTTGAGATATATATGTGCCGTTCACTAATATTTAATGCTTATCAAACTGCACACACATATTTCAGCTCATTTTTTAAAATGTAAATAAAACTTCACCTTTCCAAAGTTCTTTGCTAAAGAAATTTCTTGCTTGTAAAAGTGGTTTCGTGTTGCAAATTATGTATTCTAAACTTGATACACTTGTTTAATTATAGTCAAGTATCCTTGATTCGAGGGTATTGTTGATTCGAGTATGGCCGTTTTTCTTGGATATAAGAGAATCTATTTTCACTTTTTATAACATAAAATGGTGCTTTGGTATTTATAGTTTTGTAAAACACATCCAAATTGCTGCAAAATAAAATGTTTAAATGTGAAATAAGCTCTTAACCAAAACGTTACAACTCGCGAATCATCAAGACGTAAGGCTACTGTAAGGGCATTTTAAGTACATGTAATAATTATTTGCAAATTCCAGATTTACACAGAAAACAAGTCCATGTGAACTCTGTCCCTCTCTATTGCGTACCGTCAGAAATATCAACAGCAATGTGCGACGGGACAGAAGCTCGGTCTAGTCCGGATGATAACTTTAAAAGCGTTTCACCTATTCACATGAAATTTTGCAAATAGGTTTGTTATACAGATGTCTGGAAATCATTAACTTTTGGAAGTGATCCAATACAAAATGGTCGACTTATTAATGATTAACTGAATGATTTTTCTTAATGCTGAAAAAGCCAAAACGTGTTTATCTCAGAAATGGAGCGAGATAGAGCGATTTCGACGCAATTATTGAACTACAGGGTATCTGCGGAGTGTACTGCATGGTGACTTTTCGCAAAAATTGTTTTCCTGCCAGTTTTGGCGGCCATCTTGAATTTCTGTGTTAAACACAAAAATGCGTTTATCTCGGAAATAGTGCGAGATAGAGCGATTTTGATGAAATTTTTTGACCCACTGCACAGTGTACTGGCGACTTTTTCTGGAAATAGTTTTCCCTCCCATTTTGACGGCCATCTTGAATTTCTGCTTAAAAAGCAAAAAATGTGTTTATCTCGGAAATGGAGATAAAGCGATTTCGACAAAATTTTTGACCCACAGGGTATCTGCAGAGTCTACTGGCGACTTCGTAAAAATCATTTTCCCGCCACTTTTGGTGGCCATCTTGAATTTCTGCGTAAATCGCAAAAGCGCCTTTATCTTGGAAATGGTGCAAGATAGAGTGATTTCAATGAAATTTTTGACAACAGATTCATCTACGAAACCTTGCATTTTGTCATAAATGGCAAGACATATTATTCACAGGAAGATGGTCATTTCTACAAACTCATTAATACTCATTGGGATGCACAGCAAAAACAATCTCTTTTTCTCTTGCAAGGCAATACTGTAGTTATAGCTTGAAAACTGTATGAGATAGAGTGATTTCGGTGAAATTTTTTACCCTCAGGGAATCTCTGCTCAGTAATGAACTCAAATTTCACAAATTATTTGTCTATTCAAAAATGGTGGCCATTTTGAATTTTTGACAAAAAGTGCAAAATGCAAGAAGGCTTGTATCTCGAAAATCAAGAGAGATAGAGCCATCTTGAATTTGGGACACGCAGCAAAAACAATCTCTTTTTCTCTTACAAAGCAAAACTGTAGTTATATCTTGAAAACCGTGTGAGATAGAGTGATTTCGGCGAAATTTTTTACCCTCAGGGAATCTCTGCTCAGTAATGAACTCAAATTTCACAAATTATTTGTCTACTCAAAAATGGTGGCCATTTTGAATTTTTGACAAAAATTGCAAAATGCAAAAAGGCTTGTATCTCGAAAATCAAGAGAGATAGAGCGATTTTGACTAATATACAGAATAGTAATCTCAATTTTCCAAAAAAATTTTGTCTCTCCAAAAACGGTGGCCGTTTAGAATTTTCGAATTTTTCACAAAAATTGCAAAACACAAAAATGCTGGTATCTTGAAAACCGTGCGAGATAGAGTGGTTTAGTCAAAACATTTTACCCATAGGGTATATCTTTGTAATAGTTTACCCTAATGTCAAAAAATGTTTGTCTTGCCAACAAATGGTGGTCATTTTGAATTTTCGAGTTTTTCGCAAAAATTGCAAAACACAAAAATGCTTGTATCTTGAAAACCGTTCAATTAAGTTATTTTTATGGATGTCAAATTATGTAGTTTGATATCAATTGGGTGGCCATATAATTGCTGCTTGCTGTTAGTAAGCAGCAGGCCTTGGCCTCTTTTTGACTATACGTACATATCGCCACACATCCTGTTATCGACCAAAAATGTGGGATATACTGCTACCCTGCATAAATTGGCCACAGACATAAGTTGGCCACCCTCATCACACCTTCACAGGGCTTTAACATGAGTGGCCTACTACACTTTGAAATCATGTATTATTGTTTAACTTATATGCAACAGTTTTCATTGGTGTACAATAACCTATTTGTCTTTCTGCAGCCTGTAGATGAGCCGCAGCCAATTTATGCCTGTGGCCAATTTATGCGGGGTAGCAGTACCCTTTTGACCCAAATGCCTATGGTTCTGACAAAATAGGTGTCCATGCTCTGTTCAGTAGCCAAACTGAAGATATCCCTGACCCAAGCCACTAGTACTGGTGCAAATGATCCAGAAAACCCTGTAGAATATTTCTTACACACAAAAAAACATCACTGCTGATGAAGTTAAAACTACCTTTGTGCCCCCAATACAAAGAAAAACTTTAAGTAGTGTGAATGCCGGAAAGCCTGTGACTGAAGAGTCTGTATTCAAGGACATCAATATCCATATTTCTGAACAAAAACCAAAGAATACAAACCTGATTGACTCAACAACACAAAAAAGAAAATCAAATAGCGATAAGAGAAAAGGTAAAGGCAAAAAATGTGCAGCTAACCCAAAATTTGTCCCTCCTTTTAAGGAAAGTACTGCACCAGGGCCTTCAGTTATCCATCCACCAGAAAATGAGTCTGATACTGAAGTTGATAATGTTGATCCCCCACAAAACAAACATTTGGACCACATTTTCATTGTAAACTGGGGTCAGTGTAGCCACTGTTCACATTGGACCCATTTGTAATTTTGTTCTCCAATCAGAGTTTTGAGGAGGCACAGCATTCTCCTATGCCCTCATTGTGATGTGACTAATGAACAGTAATTTGCAAATGTCTTCAAAGACATCATTTTTAGTTAAGAACATTTTTAGTTAAGAGTTTTTGAAAGTTTTGTCAATGCTGTCAAAAAAAAGTAGTGATGCATCAGCCCTTGAAACATAAGATCTTCCAGGTCCTAATTATAACAATTTTGCATATGCTGATAAAACAAATTTCACACTTCTATTATTTTCTGTCACCAATAGTATTTTTTATTTATCTCACAACCTTAACTCTGCTACTTCTGGCTTTAGATGCAATCTTTAGTCATGTGATCGATAATTGAAAGTGAGGCTTACTGCACAACAAGTGTGACGTGGGAAGGGAAAATAGTTATTTATGTCAATATTATCATTTCAAATCGGGATATATACATCCCAATACAAGGATAACTTAATATCAACTGGATGTTTGCAAAGGTATGTCGAGTTAATTATTTATCGGCGATTTTCCCGCTTATGTGGTCGATATTTGAACGTTTGGGGATACATGGTCAACAGACTTGTAATCTATTACAGCCAATCTATTACAATTACTATTACATTTGAAAATATTCAATCTGTTACTATTACATTTTAAAATTTTAAATCTATTACTATTACTTTGGTATCTATTACTTTCTATTACATTCTCGCCGCCGCTGCATTATGGTCTCCCTTGAATATCTCCCCTATTATTAGAAGGTTTCAAACCATATTTGGCAGTTATATACCTTAGGCGTGGGAAAATTTTTCTGCATGCTTAAATTTGACCTTTGACTTTTATGAAGGTCACATGATCAAAAACACCCCCGTCATCGCAGTTCAGGAAAAACTACTTGCTACACAGCTTTATAATTTGACACACCTGTTCATACTATCGTAAACGCGAGCTGATTAAATTTTGGGAGCAATCCCTTGAAAAGTGTCTCATTTATGAGTGATTTTCTTACACCTTCCAATCTGAAAGCCTTAAATTTAGGTCAACCCCCTATTATCTTCTTAAGTATTGCATTTAGAGCCATAAAATGTACTGGGAGGTAATAGGAAACCATATGTGGAGAGTCTAAATAGCCGGTCAGTTTTACCCCACGGCCCCCCTTATGGGCCAAACTGGGGTCATAAAATAGCTGATTTTGAGTTTTTGCCTTATATCTCCTTTATTGTTATTTTTATACCTTCAGAATGTATTAAGAGGTATTGGGAAAGCATATGTGGAGAGTCTAAATAGCCGGTCAGTTCACCCCCCCCCCCCCGCCGACCCCCCCTTATGGGCCAAACTGGGGTCATAAATAGCTGCTTTGGAGTTTTTGCCTTATATCTCCTTTATCGTTGCTTTTATAGCTTCAGAATGTATTAAGAGGTATTGGGAAAGCATACGGCGCAGCTTTGTGCATTCTTAGCTTTACAGCATGCTTATTAAAACCACAAAGCATTTTAAACTTTCAGGGATGCTTCGCTTTTGTTAGCAAAGGCATTCCTCTAGTTTTAACACAGAAATAAAACTGACAGGATACTTTATACATCTAATTTTATTGAAAATGCTGCAGATTATGCCATACAGGGATAAAATATCACAAATATATCACTTGGTATATTTACAATTAAATAAATAGATCCCATATTTAGTCTATTGAAGAATGACCTGCTACTTGGAGAATTTATGAGAATTCTATACGAAGCCACTTAAGTGCTGTAAATTTTGTAATGAGAGGTATATTTCTGTCAAATTCTGTGAAAAGCTTTTTAAATGCTGAAAAATATGTTATTATCAGTAAATATTATCTGGGGAATACACACTGTTATCAAACAATTCTCATATTTATTCACTTTATGATGAGTTGTTAGATTTGAAAAACTCTTATAATTATGAGAAATGCTTGATGAGCAGTGTTTGCAAAAGGAAACTATGCATTCAAAGAACCCCTTTTTTCAAATTCTTTGCTGGCAGAGCCCACCTCAAAATGATTCAAAAATATCATTTATGTTTGAAAATAATAACTCCGGTAATTTAATGTAAATCAGTGAAACAGCTAACACATGCCACAATGCTGCCCTTCTTATTAAGGCTGTGACGGGTGGTTAAAATCCATCCTGGTACCCGAGCTACGCAAATTCGTCTCGCAGTTCGGTATTCGCGTGTTTTAGTATGCATGTTTTTTCCTCTCCATAAACAAAACGGTGGTTTCCGGAAACGATGTTATAGAATTAAAATAGTGGTTAAAGGTAATCAAAACTTATTATATTGTTATAGAATGAGGAGTATTATATAACATTTCCCAATATACAAAGAATTCTGCCATTTTGCAGTGTTGTCATTCTTTGTCGTCCTATAAAACGTGATAAAGTGGGCGACAATATAATATATTATAGTATCATTGTGTCGTCTATTATCGACGGTCGTCCATTATCGACGGCCGCGCATTAATATATTGTAGTTCTGTGCAGGTGCTCTTCATCTCAGTAAAAATTAAATAAATAACAGTATTACTCTTTATTTACAATATATCACATGGCTTTTAATGCAAATATTTTTTTGAGTTTGATAAAATAACGTTTCTTAATGCATGATGCAGTAAAATCCCGATTTTGTTAAGTGAAATTTTTATATCAATTTTTAAAGTAAAATAAAATAAGGTTGTCATTGGCAACACTCATGAATTCCCGTGACTGTAGTGGGTAAATTGTTTATCGATATTGCCGATATTTATTGTTTTGGAACTGGACTCCCGATATCGAGATCTGAACACGTATTTCAATATCGCCATTTTAAGTAAAACTGTAAACTTACACTGTTAATACTCGAAATAAAGCAAAAATCAGAAGACATTGTACACTTTTATCTCACATTTTTGAAGTTTTCAATGCGTTTTTGATGAAAACTGCATTGTTTTGTTTTGATTCATTTCGCTTCCTGTTAGCGGTTCGGGAAACACTAAAATAAAACGTTTTCAGTTTCCCGAATTCGGACTATTTGGTAGACAATATGAACCCCCCCGATATCGCCCGATATTGAAATATTTTTACATTCAATATCGATACCCACAAAGCCAAACGATTTACCCCCTACCCGTGAGTAATGCAAATTTTATCCTCATAAAATGAAATTATAAGGTATATTGTAAAAGACAAAAAGATTTATAATATTTGTTTTACAAAACACTACACATACATTTTTATTAAATTGACTTTAATGTAATCCATTGTCAATGACAGCATGCGTTTGTTCAGTAGCAAATATAAGAAAAATATGCCATAAATATTATTTTTGGAGGTTATAAAATAAATTAACCATACACATGATCATTAACATAAAAACACGTGCTTTGAGTGGACACAAAATGGAAGAAACAGCCTTCAAAGTGAACTTTAAAAATTAATGGTACAATTGTCTAGGGAAATAATTTTATTTGTACACCTTCAAAAACAATGTTATTTGTACATTGTTACAATATAATGGCAGCAACTATGCCATTTATTTGTTAAATTATCAATTTACAGAGGGCAATGTGAAAAATAAAAAGTTTAGAATATATTTTGAATACCATTTATATTGATTTTATTTTACCGTCGATAACACACAACCATTTGTAAAATAAGAACACTATACATACAGAAATTGAATCAAATAAAAAAAATAAAATAACTTAAAATATTTATCCTAAACAGCATTTTTTTTTTCTAATTTTAAGATTAAAATACATCAGCGAATGATGAAAGAAACAAAAACGGATTAAAATGCGTAAGACCGTCGAAAACCGGCAACGCAAGGATAGTTAACAACGATCGGGTGGACCAGAAAGCACTCAAGATCTTCTCAAATCGACTCCACTCGCGAATACCGACCACTCGGTCGCAGCCTTTCTTCTTATACACAATAGTGACCTGTGTGATTGCCTTTCATGTGTCACAGTTTCTCCTTACACAGGAACATTTAGTTAATCCTTCCAAAGGTTAAATTGGCCTCTTTAAGCCTTTAATAATACCACCTCAAAGACAGTTGTTTTAGTCCCTTGATATTTCAAAGTTATTTATTTCAATATTTGTATGTTTTATTTAGTATTCTTTGATGAATATCAATACATTACATATTGATTATGTGAAAAGTTTATGTATGAAAGTTTAAAATGAATTTGACTTATGAGTGCAACAAAATTAACTCATTATTGTTTTGAAGTTTATTTAAAGTGATGATTTTATGACAGTTAATTCATTATTGTATCAAAGTCCATTTAAAGGATTCATTTATATGAAAACTAATTCATTACATAATTAAAGTCCATGTTAAAGTGATTATTTTTCTGCAACCTCCTTCTGAAAAATAACAGGGTAAATTGTAATAGAAAAATAATAGAAAGTAATAGGTGTAATAGATAGAATTTCAATCTATTACTATTACATCAAAATTGACTCCAATCTATTATTTTTCTATTACTTCTATTACTTTGCTTACAAGTCTGATGGTCAACCCTCACAGTGAAGTCACCCCAGTAAAGTTTGTTGTCCCGTGAAATTTTTTCTTCTTGTCTTTTTACCCGTTTCTACGCTATCGCGCAATTTTAATCCGGGAATAATTTCACGTTACTGTGTCACTTTTATTTCAGGACAATATTAAAACGTCTTTACCACTGCTTCCCCGCTGTAACTTTGCACACCTTGGACATAAAATCCTTATTTGCAGTTATTACATGTTTAATATCATGGATTTCCAAGGATAAAAATATGGACACTATATATGTATTTTGTTCATTCTGCTGATGGCAATCATATATCGTTGTGTCTTTTATTATCGATGGTCATCCATTATTGACGGCCACGCATTAATACATTGTAGTTCTCTGCACATGCTTTTCTTGTCGATAAAAATGAAATAAATGAAAAATAATGAACTTAATTTAGAATATATTACAAGGCAACAATTGAAGTATTGTTTTTTCATTTGATAAATTAGTGTTTCTTAAAGCATGGTACACTGAAATTCTGATTTTGTTAATTGAAATACAGCATGAATTTTCAAAGCAAATAAAATATGGTTGTCATGGGCAACACTCATGACTGTCCGTGAAATATGCAAATTTTATCCCCCACGATATACAATAATAAGTTATTTTGTAAAAGACAAATAGATTTATAAAATTTATTTTAAAAATAAAACTGCATATTTTTTAACGATTGAACTTTATTTTATTCTTTACGACTCATTAATATAAAATCGCATTCTTTGTCTTGACACAAAATAAACGAAACAGCCTTCAAAACCAACTTTAAAATTAATGATGTAATAGTTAAAAAAATAATCTTATGTGCATACCTTCAAAAGAGTATTATATTTACCATATTTATGATATAATTGCAAAAATTATTGGGTTTGTTTGTTAAATAATGTTTTAAAGAGGACAAAGGAGAAAATAGAAAGTTTAGAATATATTTTGAATACCATTAATATTGATTTTATTTTACTGTTGATAACAGACAACCATTTGTAAAATAAAATCACTTTACACACAGAAATCGAATCAAATAAAAACATAAAAAATAATTTAAAATATCTATCATACTATACTTCTTCTTATAAAAAAACAGCATATTTTTTAATTTTAAGCTAAAATACCGTAGGGATTGATCAAGGAAACGAAAATGGATTAAAATGTCCAAGACTGTCCAAGACTGGCAATGCAATGACAACAATAAATATTCTGTTTTTTTTTGTTTTGTGCTAAGATGAGGTTTGTCTGGTGTCGCGTTGGTGATGTACATCCACCCCAAATGACCATCTGTTATAACATTAAAGCTATGGACAGCGGGGGCTCCAGTGGTTGGACAATCATTATCTGATAAAATAAGTAGGGTAGTGGAACCTATTTGATTAGTGCATGGATATTGCCAGTGTTCACGACTTAGTAAAAATAGTTAGTGGTCCAACTGGCCAGTAACTTGAAAACCTAATGGTCTGAAAGAAAAGTTCCTGTTCCAATATTTATTTCTTAAAATCTACTGTTATTTCAAATTTCCGATACATTTTGATAGACACTGTTTGCCAAGCTTCATGAAGCTGTAAATCTTAAGATTTTACATAAACTGTAACAAAAGGAAAGTAAAATGTAACATAACTAAACTTAAAAATTATTGTGTGGTCACAAATAAAAAAAAAATATCAGCAATATTGAACTTAAAGTATTTTTAAACTATGGATTCGAGGTTACAATCGGCATTAATCTGTATTGTAAATTACTACTACAAATCAGAAGGTACTTTTTGGAACTAAAGATTAAAAAAAAACACATTACAACAGATTGTGAACATTTAATCACGTTTATCAAAGTCCAACTGGATATATTTGAGTACAGAAAATCATACTCAGGGTCATTAAAATTTTAAATTGTGGACAAAATGTCAACATCAGTATCCGTAAAGTTCAACTACAAATTTATGCTTACTACTGAATATTGCCTGCCAGTGAATATCAACATTTCATTGAATTACTACTATTGAGTCAACAGTTGAGATTTTTGAAACTAGGATCCCATGTTCAATCAGTTGAAGTTGATCATTGATCAGAAAAATAACCAGGGTTCATATTATGGGTTATTATTTGAAATAACACACACAAAAAAAAATAATAATAATAAATAAATTGTGCATTGAAATTTTATAATTCATACAAACTTGAATATAACCTCCATTTTTGACGGCAAAAAGCAGGTTTTATTACTGTTCCGTGACAAAACTGATTCACGCATTTAAGTTCTAAAAAAGGAAATAATGCCAAAGAGATTTCCCCAAAGAGAGCATATGCAGTTGAAAAATAATATAATTTTGAGTTTCAAATTTTGATTTTATTTGAACTTTAGTCAATTTCATTTCTGACTGTGGAATATTAATATACATGATAAAATGCATCAAAAATAAATGAATATGTTGTCAATTTTATTTATTAAACATAAAAATTTACTCAATTTCAATGTGCTGTATCTCAACAAACCCTCAACTTAATACTACTTTGTAAAAAGTACCAGATAGGGCAGTGCTACATCTTTTATATGTTCAGGTGTGAAGCCAATTCAGAAGTTGGTTATTTTATGTTGAATAGGGCTGCAAGCGAGCCCGAAAATGCGCCTTGATTCCTCGTTTTGGAAGAATCGACTCGGACTTGGTTATTCGCTTGATTATCGCCCACGAAATAAACTGCTTCATATTTTGACATATCCTGCCTTATAAAATGGTTACAAATCACACAACAGGAAATAATTTTGATAATTTATTGAATTTTGGGAAAATATAATGCAAAATATAGGAAACTTTACCCGTCTTTATATTGCAAGATTTGAGGCGTCTTCGAAATACGTTATAATAAAATGCCGTCTTATAAAACATTGTTACACAAAGAATTAAACTTTGTAAATGCTTAAAATACCGTTGCCGCGCTCTGTAACGCTCATGTTTTTGAAAGCACCCATCCCCAATCTTACGTTATCGCTCATAAATTACTATAATGTCGTTTCGAGGTAAACTTTCTCCATATAAACCCAATAATTGGTGAAATATGATTAATTTATATCCATTTTCAACAAATTTTCCTTATTTTAGCAGTTATGTCACCTTTTATTGCAACGAGATTTGTTTACCAACCGCATATTTTACTTCCAGTCGGGGTGTGCTAAAATGCGGTTTCCCCAAATTCGGGTTATTTTTTTCGAAACGCCCGGCTGGTTTTCATTGTTGTAAACGCTCATCCCCAACTTTTGCAAATATTTGGTCACATTGCCCATGGGCGTTACAGAGCGCGGCACCGGTATAAAGTACTGAAATGGAAACACCTTATATTAGTAAAATATATAAATATATTTGTATATTTAAAGAAAAAAAAAGAATTTTGCAGTAGACTTTACGTCTATGTTTAGTGGTTTTCAAAGACCCGGTTCACTTTTCTTGCCTCGAGTATTGAACTGAATCATTTCGTTTCCGAGTAACCGAAGAATTGTTTCAGCCCTAATATTAAATATTAAAATCATTTAGACCTCAATAAAACTGACACTGCTCTGAAAGTATCCCAATCTTTGTACCGTTTCACTACTTCTATATCTCATGGTGTTGAAAACTATTTCCCCAGGCTGTGGGGTACGGGTATCTCTGATGCTATTTTTAAGTCATTCACTTTTCGATCAGATACAAAACACAGTAAAGCTTACGTGCTGTTCACAGTCTCATGCTGCAACTAGTACAACTCTCTCTCCGGGCCGCTCGTTTTTGTTAGCAAAAACCCTTTTCTAGTTTAATTTTTAGCCATTTGTTTGTCTTAATTCCGTGCTTCAAACACTTGGTAGACCGTCATGCCACAAACTCTGAAGAGTTATTGAGCTCATTTGAATCTCTACCTTATATCCTTCATGAACCAGAATCCAGAATCCGGTCCATTCCACTTTCCAGTCTAAATGGATTTAAAATCACACTTATGCATGTTTTTGTGCCAATATATAAACAGAAGTTATATATTCTTAAAATAGAATTGTTTTTGGGTATACACACGATTTTGTGGAACAAGAAAAGTGCGCAGAAATGTTTCAAATATCACACCGAAAAAAGAAAAAGACTGGAAATAGGTACAACAATCATACATCCCTGGACTTTTCCTTTTTGATCTCGAGCGCATTAGAGGATGCTGTATCAATTTTGCACTAAATGTTTCTATTCTATTCTATAGTTGGTGATCTTGGGCCGACGGACCAGCGTGAGTTTTGAACACTCAGTCTGGTTATTGCACTCTTTTCTATATAGAACACAGTTATGAAAAAAGCTAGAAATGATTTTGAGTTACAATATACAGTTGTTTGGTATGCTAGGAGTGATATGAAGTTTGCATATGCAGTTGTTGGATAGTGGGTACACTAGCAGTGATATCAGTATGGTGTGCATAGCTGTAAATATCCTTTTTATCCCACGGGGTATTTCTTTCACCCATGTTGTTGGGAGGGTGGTGAGCAGAAAAAGTTTGTCTGGGCTGTGTCTCATAAACCGTAAAGTGTAGGAAGTTGATACTTGGTAGGGACATTGGTAGGGGTGTAGGTGTGCAACATCATGGTATGACCTTGATTTGACCTTGCGGTAGTGACCTGGAACTATAAAATCTTGTCTGGGCTAATTATCTTGGAAACCATCAGGTGTAGGATGTTGATGCTTGGTAGGGACATTGGTTAGGGGTTGTAGATGTGCAGTGTCAATCTTGTCCAAGCTATATCTCAGAAACTGTAAGGTATAGGAAGTTGATACTTGATAGGAACATTGGTTAATGGGTGTAGGTGTGTAAGGTCATGGTGACCTTGATCTGACCTTTGACCTTGCTGTAGTGACCTTGACCTATAAAAACATGTCCAGGCTATATCTTGGAAACTTAAGGTGTAGGAATTTGATACTTGGTAGGGACATTGGTTACGGGGTGTGGGTGTGCAACGTCATGGTGTGACCTTGATTTGACCTTTCACCTTGCCGTAGTGACCTTGACCTATTAAATCTTGTCCGGGCTATATCTCGGAAACCATAAGGTGCAGGAAGTTAATACTTGGTAGGGACATTGGTTAGGTGGTGTAGCTGTGCAACGTCATGGTGTGACCTTGATTTGACCTTTGACCTTGCTATAGTGACCTTGACCTATTAAATTATGTCCGGGCTATGTCACGGAAACTGTAAGGTTTAGGAAGCTGATACTTGGTAGGGATGTTGGTTAGGGGATGTATGTGTGCAACGTCATGGTGTGACCATGATTTGACCTTGCCGTAGTGACATTGACCTTTAAAATTTTGTCCCGGCAATATCTCGAAAACCATTAAGTGTAGGAGACTGATGCTTGGTAGAGACATTGCTTAGAGGTTGTAGGTGTGACACATCATGCTTCAATCTTGATTTGAGCTTTCACGTTGTCATAGTGACCATGAGTTTTAAGATCTTGTCCAGATTATTTCTTGGATTCTGTAAGATGTAGAACGTTGACACTTGTTAGGGACATTGGTTAGGGGGTGTAGGTATGCATCATGGTGTGACCTTTAACTTTGGCTCTGCCAAAGCGTGTTCACCTGCCATATTTGACATATGTTTCTCTTATGACAAAGACATAGGGATTGCTGCAACTGATTATTATATCCCCAGACGAAAGTCGGGGATATATTGGATTCAGGTCCGTCGCGCCGCCGCCGCCGTAGAAATTTCCTTGTGGACGCGATAACTCAAAAACAAATTAATATTTTTTTTTCAAACTTGGTACACATGTTAAGGATGCCCAAAGGAAGATCCCTATTTTAAGGTGACCTTAAACTCCCAGTAAAAAAGAACTTATGGCCACCTTAAGGTCAGAAATTGGACTTTTGGCCACTTAGAGCCCTGTAGGTCACAAACTATGATGCTCAGCTGGGTGAAATTTTACCTGACAACACATTAATATGTTCTTAGTACATGTGTCGAAAATCACGACTTTAAGTTGAGGAGAAAATTGTGTTTGAGGCCCATAAATACCCCCACTTAGGGATTTTTTGCTATACTTTTCACATATTTTGCCCTATAATTTGGAAGTGGTAATTCTGATGAGTCTCAAACTGCGCTAGGTATAACTTTGATATGTAATCCTTGTCTGTAGAAAATTTTAGGGCTGTAGGTTTACCCAAAGGGGTCGACTTAAGGTCTCAAAAGTGCCCACAGAGACCCAATTTATGCACTTTTTGCCACTTTCAAGCACTGTAGCTTTCAAACTATGTCTCTCATCTAAGTTAAATATCATCTGGGAATATATCTATGTGTTTTCTTATATGTGCCCCAACATTTAGGCCTTTAATAGACAGTTAACCTGTGTATCAGGACCATAAACACCCACCCAAGTGACCCTTATAAGACATTTTTCACATCTTTTTCCCTGTAACTTGGAAATGGTAAGTCTGAGAAGTTTCAAACTGTATTAGATATATATTCTGTGTGTAATCTTAGTATGTAACAGATTTTAAGTCTGAAGCTTTAATTTTGAAGGTCAAATTGAGGTCTCTAAAAGGCTCCCAAAGACCCAATATTTGGACTTTTTGCTACTTTTAAGCCCTGTGACTGTCAAACTATGTGACTGATAGAGCTCAAATCCTATCTGGGAAGATATTAGTATGTTATTTTAATATGTGCCAAAAATTAAGGCTTTAAGAAGACATTTAACCTGTGTATGAGGACCATAAATCCCCACCCGAGTGACCATTTTTAGACATTTTTCACATATTTTTCCCTGTAACTTGGAAATGGTAAGTCTAAGAAGTTTCAAGCTGTATTAGATGCATATTCTATGTGTTATCTTAGTATGTGACAAATTTTAAATCTGAAGCTTTAATTTGAAGGCCACATTTAGGTCTCTAGAAGGCCCCATAAAGACCCAGTATTTGGACTTTTTGCCAATTTTAAGGCCTGTGACTGTTAAACTATGTGACTGATAGAGCTGAAATCTCATCTGGGAATACATTATTATATTCTTTTTACATGTGCCAAAAATCAAGGCTTCAAGTTGACATTTAACCTGTGTATGAGGACCTTAAACACCCACCTGAGTGACCCTTTTAAGACATTTTTCACATATTTTGCTCTGTAACTTGGAAATGGTAAGTCTGAGAAGTTTCAAACTTTATTAGATACATATTCTATGTGTAATCTTAGTATGTAACACATTTTAAGTCTGAAGCTTTAATTTGACAGCCACATCGAGATCTCTAAAAGTCCCACAGAGACCCAATATTTGGACTTTTTACCACCTTTAAGCCCTGTGACTGTTAAACTATGTGATTGATGGAGCTGAAATCCCATCTGGGAATGCATTATTATGTCCTTTTTACATATGCCGAAAATCAAGGTTTTTAGTAGACATTTAACCTGTGTATGAGGGCCATAGACACTCGCCCAAGTGCCTTTTTGGACATTTTTTCCGTATTTTGCCCTGTTATTTGGAAATGCTTAGTGTGACAAGTCTTAAACTTTATTATATATAATTTTTGTTTGTTATGTATGTCCCCCAAAAAGTTTCAGATCTGTAGTTTAATTGCTAAGGTCTCTTTAACAATTGTAAAATGCCCACAGAAACCCAATTTATGGACATTATGCCACTTTAAAGCCCAGTAACTGTCAAACTATGTGGGTTATAGAGCTGAAATCTTTGAATTTTTAAAAGGAAATGCCTGTCTATTTAAATTTTGAATATTAATAATGTTATGGCTATCTTAGTCTTTTAAGAACTTATTTTTGTGTGTTATACCTCTGCTTGCCGAGTTTTTAACTTTTTAAAATGAAACTGGTTAAACATATTCAAGTAGACAAAATGGACACTTTAAGTGAGCTTTAAGTCCCAATATTAATGAAATTATATCCTTATGTAGTAAAACTAGGGGATTTTTAACCCTCAACTAGCCCAGTTTTATTCAACTTGCCTCAGTTAATTTTGACACAGCTTCTACAGTTATGAACTCATTTCAGTTGATAATCACATACTTAAAATTCTCAATTCTTTTTGTATTTGAGTACACCCTTTTATATAGATTGTTTGTTTACCATTTATGCTGTAGCACTCCATCTCTTTGTAGTCCCAACCCACATCCCCCACCCGGATTCCCCCCACCCACCTCTGGGACCTCCAGCTATATTGAGTGACACTAAATAAACAAAGGTATTTAATGATATCAGATGAGAAACAAAGAACTCAATGGGGTTGCAGATCTTGTGTAATAGTGAGAGAGGTGTGGAGAAGGGGAGAGGGGTGGGGGTGGGAGGTGGTGGGCTTCATTACATATACCACAAAGGGGAGTCAGAACTGAGATTGTGTCGCATATTTAGGTTGCATATATATGGACCACATATATAGGTATAGAGGAAATGAATAACTGAAAACAATTTGCAAATTCTAAAAATAATATAATAAAATAATAATATAAATAATTTTTTTTTAAATAATATTTTATTTGTGAAAAAATATAGAAACAGATATGCGCTTTTGGGATTATGAATTTTAGAATGGACA
Organism: Sabellastarte sp. h YS-2021; assembly: GCA_964017235.1. Classification (NCBI taxonomy): domain Eukaryota; kingdom Metazoa; phylum Annelida; class Polychaeta; order Sabellida; family Sabellidae; genus Sabellastarte; species Sabellastarte sp. h YS-2021. The sequence goes on along the minus strand of OZ024935.1, from coordinate 72,105,923 downwards.
TTGAATCATCAATCATTTAAATACTTTGAAGGAAGATTGCAAAGTATGATGAGTTGAGTTAAAAATAATATTTTATTTGTCAACAAATATAGAAACAGATATGCTCTTTTGGGATTATTTTAGAATGGACATTCAATCATCAATCATTTAAATACTTTGAAAATAGGTTTAAAGTTAACATTGCAGGAAGATTGAAAATATAATTTGAGTTATGTATTCGGCGTCTGGGAATACACCATCTTCCTTGGGAAGATATAAACAGAGTAGATTGATGTGCTGAAGTTCATATAATAATGGGTAATTATCTTTTAAAAAATTCCCGATCAAAACCTGTGGCGTGAGTGATGACCTGTCTGGGGATATGTTGGCGCCGAGTTGGCCCAATCTAGTTAAATGGCCCGTTAGGGGCGCTTATTTGTTTTCATGTAAGTTTGAGTGATCACCGCTGCCGCCGCAGGATTATGGTCTCCCTTGAATAACTTCTTGGGCTTTCAACTCTTTCTTTCCCTCTTATCTTTCTTTAAAAGCCATAGGGGCGGGAAAATTTTTTGGGATACTTTGCGGAGACCTTAAGCTTTACTTAAGGTAACCTTAAGCATTTTTCAAAAACACTCCGTCATCAGGTTTCGGAAAAAACCATTTGTGCTGTAAATTTTATCAGGTACATTCTGGACCTAAATCCGTAGGTCGGAAAGGATTTTCTGATGAATCGGACCATAGATGCCTGACTGGGAGGCGTTTTATTTTCGTAAATTTTCTTAAAATGGGATCTTGATGTGTATCTCAAAAACGGTCAGGATTTCGGCATTTTGTTGGATAACTTATTCAGCTACTTTTTGATAATCTTTCACATGCCGAAGTTTTAGCCCTGTATCTGCAATCTTAAGGTCATCTTAATGTCAAAAAAGGGTTTTTTAGTCCTCCAGTTCACTTAGTTTTTGACTTTTTTCAACCAAACTTGGCATATGTATTAAGATTTACCAAAGGATTATCCTGATTTTATGGTGACCTAAAACTGTTAATATAATTGGAGCTATGGCCCGCCCCCCCCCCCCCCCCCCCCCCCCCCCCCCCCCCCCCCCTAAAGTCATAACATTGGAATAAAGCCGTCTGGCCCCTTTCTTTTTCCATATCTAACGTGTATTGATATTGAAGGGACATTCTCAATTTATGGTCACCTTAAAGTTGCAATATGAATGAAGTTATGGTCACCTTACTGTGAGAAAAGGAAGTTTTCAGCCTCCAGCTATCTTGTTGTTCAACTGACCTGAGCTAAACTTTATGCACTTATTCTTATTTTGTAGTCACCTTAAAGTCCCAATATGAATGAAGTTATGGCCACCTTGCAGTGAAATGTTGGAGTTTTTAATCTCCAGCTATTGTATTGTTCAGCTGACCTCAGTTAAATTTTGCAGACTTATTAAAGATGAAAATAGGGACATTCTTATTTTCTTTCCACCTTGGAGTTCCAATTCAAGCACAGTCATGGCCATCTTGAAGTAAAAATGAGGGTTTTCAGCTCCCAACTGATTTACTGTTCAATGACATCAGTTCAACTTGACACATTGAGTAAGTTTAAGGAAGACTTCTAATGACCTTTTTAACTAAAATTCCTGTATTTAAGAGACTTTGGTCAACTTAATATAATAAATATATAGTTTTTCCTCCCACCTCATTTATTTTAATACTTTTTAAAACCACACCTGCCACATGTGTACTTAAAACAAAATTTCTGTTATCTGGCAAAGCTAACCTCCTAGTGTTTTTGAAGATATGGCATCTTCAAAGAAAAAAATGAGGTATTTAGCATGCAGTGATGTGGTTTTTAATATATTGCAGCTGATCAGTGTTCATATAATATAAATTCCCAATTTTAGGCAAATTAAAAAAATCCCTCATATGGATGTGGCTTTTCCTTTTTGGGAAAAAACAGCTTTAATTAATTCAGCTTTTGTTTAGCAGCAGGAGTTGATGATCTAGCCACTTATTCACATACACTATGTAAATTGGTCAAATGTATAGACTTGACTTCTTTCAGAAGATAAGATGACTGGAAAAAAACACTTTCTCATAAACAGTTGTTTTATCTTCAGCATATTTATCTTATAAAAATATTAAATAGCAATGAATTTTCAGAGGCATAAAATGCATCAAAGATATACAACCTATGAATGTCCCTATCTTTTGCCAATTATAGTTTACTACAGTGTATCTTTATTATTATCTGTTTTTCTCCTCCAACTCTGTATTTGCTTTTGTGTGATATCTATCTGGAGGCAGATTGACTCATGATGTCCCACTGTGGTTTGTGTGTTAACATGTGTGGGTGTGTGTGTGTGTGTCTGCACACTGAAAGTTGATACGGGATATCAAGATGTATTTATTTCAAATACGATTATCTTGGGCATATTTATCTTATAAAAATATTAAATAGCAATGAATTTTCAGAGGCATAAAATGCCATAAAGATATACAACATATGAATGTCCCTCTCTATAGCCAGTTATAGTTTACTACAGTGTATCTTTATCATTATGAATCTCGGATTAAATATCTCCTGGAAAAAATTTACAATCCCAAATTTACGGTCCTAAATTTACAGCAAAAATGATATATTCTTTTCATAAAATATACCACTCTACGAAACACAATAAAGCTCACATTCTACTTACAGTCTAATACTGCAACTGATACAATTTTTAGATCATCCACTTTCCATTAGATACAAAACACAGTAAAGCTTACCTTCCCCTTACAGTCTCGTACCACAACTACTACAGCTTTATTAATTCAAATCTCCATCCGGGCCGCTCGTTTTTGTTAGCAAAAACCTTTTTCTAGTTATATGTACTTCTACATAATTGTGCTATTTCCGTTGACAGCTGTTCTTCAATTAATAAAATTTTACAGCTTCAAAATTTTTAGTATACTGATTAATGCTGTCATCTTGCTATTGAATTGTCTTGTTTTAATACTTTATCTTTACATACATTTTCTTTCTCTTAAAAGTTATTTTATCTACTTAAACATTATTTGGACCTTTATATAACTGACACTGCGCTTAAAGTATCCTTGTCTTGTTACTGTTTCACTACTTCTATATCTCGTGGTGTTGAAAAGTATTTCCCCAGGCTGTGGGTTACGGGCATCTCTGATGCTATTTTTAGTATACTGATTAATGCTGTCATCTTGCTACTGAATTGTCTTGTTTTAATACTTTATCTTTACTTACATTTTCTTTCTTTTAGAACTTATTTTATCTACTTAAACATTATTTGGACCTTTACATAAGTGACCCTGTGCTGAAGGTATACCGGTCTTAGTACTTTTTCACTACTTCAATATCTCATGGTGTTGAAAACTTTTTCCCCAGGCTGTGGGGTACGGGCATCTTTGATGCTATTTTTCCATTGACAGCTATTCTCCAAGTAATAAGTTTTACAGCTTCATAATTTTTAGTGTACTGATTAATGGTGTCATCTTGTTATTGAATTTTTTGTTTTAATAATTTATTTTTACATACATCTTCAATCTCTTAGATGTTATTTTCTCTACTTAAACATTATTTGGAGCTTTATATAACTCACACTATTGGAAGGTATCCAGATCTTTGTACTGTTTCACTACTTCTATATCTCATGGTGTTGAAAACTATTTCCCCAGGTTGTGGGGTACGAGCATCTCTGATGCTTTTTTTGATAGAATCACTTGGCAGACTCCACAGCAATTATCAGTGCAATCTAGATAAGTAGATTCTTCCCACATCATGATTTAAATGTGAGAAATGCCTGCATGTACAGATTATGTTTGTAGACAATGCCACAAGTAATTGACTGTCGGGTGACTGATACACAAGTAAACAAGTACACATGGGGTATGCAATCCATATTAACTGGATATTATTAGTTGGTGTTGGGCGACAAAAATTTTATGTCACACATCATATCTTAACAATGTTAACTTTGAAGGCATTGTATTTGAAAGAAAAAGAAACCCTACAAAATTTTGTGACTTTTGTTTTCTGTATATATGTTATGGTAGAAAGTCCAACCTGGTAGAATTTCAAATTCTACCGATAGAAAGTCCAATCTAGGAGACTTTGGTATTGCCCGAAATCTGATAAATGCTGCTGCAGAAGCATAGGTGTTAACTGTTCAACTAAATACAATGTAGGAAATGACTGCTGTCAAAATTTAATTGGCTAAAGCCATAGTTTTGTATAACACTGGTTGTAGGATATTTAACTCTTACATCAGTAATGTCCATATCACAGATTTCCCTTGGAAAATGGTGATGGAAATTTGTTGTTGGTTGTAAAATTCTTGAAACAGACTGAAAATTTCAGTTTCTGTCATGTTTGATTATGTTAAATTAATGTTACAGTAAAATATCTGCTTTAATATGAATTTTCTTCATTACTGAAAGCAGTATGTTGCTTAAATGACAGATTATTATGAATAGAAAGCCCGATTTATATGAATAGAAAGCCCACTTTTTTATTTTTGGTACACAGAGCAATACCTTAATCTCTGTGATTTGAATATCTATCAGGATAATTAGATTTCGGACCCCAAGGGCTATACCCAAATCTCCCAGCTAGGACTTTCTACTGGTAGAAACTCCAATTGGAATTTGAAATTCTACCAGATTGGACTTTCTGCATGACATATACATGCATATTAATGAGTTGAACAAGTTTGCAAATTTTAAATATTCAATCCTAAACTAAATTTACTGTCGATGTTTTAATACAGCATTTTCTATTTATAAATATTGTTGGGAAACCACATGGAATTTTGTGACCTAATATATGCACATATTTGTAGATTATATAATTCATTAAAGTGTAGATTCCGTGGATTAACAGATGTATAAGGAAAATTTAGGAGGTGTACAGCAGTGTACACCTGAAAGAGCTGCTATTAACCAGTTGGCAAATTTACAGTCATACCCTAGATACTTTTATCCAAAGCAGTGCATCTCTGAAAAAAGTGGTCAAGAAACAGTAAAGAAACAGTCCACCTACCAGTGAACTCCCACCTTTGTTCACAAAATGGGCATTAACTGGTATTTCTGGTTTGTAGCTAAAATGTAAATTTGTGTTGAGCCATTTGTCCTGGCAATAACTGTATAATATTTTGGCTGAATCTCCTTCCAGGCTAGTCCAGCTGTCAAGTTAAAGTTACAGAAGCCTCCAACAGACAAAAAGGTCAAATGGGAAGAAGGAACTGTGGACAATGAACACATGAATAAAAAGAAATCGAAATGTGAGTTTATATATTTTAATCGACCAAAGATTAGTATACTGGTATGCCATATACTGTATGACAGAATTTATCACTGTTAACAAACAAATCAAGTTATAAGTATTTTTGTCTTTTTTTTGTGCCACAAGTTTAGGTAGGTCAATATCGTAGCTTCCTTATGTACCAAGTTACTGATTCTTTTCCATTTTAAATATATTGCAAACAGTGATAAATTTTGTGGAGTTGGTCAACTTGCCTGAGATAATATGGTCCCCTACAAAATTTAATGATACTAAAGTTTTAGCGTGCTCATAGTTTACATTCAAAAAGCTTCATTGGAATTCGTAAAAAACATCATTAACTAGAATAAATAAACAAGAATTTCCTTTTTTGTGAAATTAAAAGTGAAATGTGTACAAAGTTCAATGGTATGTGTTTTTTACAACAATTGTCAGAGAACTAGAAGAAAATATAAGGTTAGTCTCGTAATTAGCTACTCGTAATAACAAGTTAGTCTCATGAGTTTTTATGAGAAATCAAATATTCGAAAACTGGCCCCATACCATGGCCAAATGTTTTAAACTTTTCATGGGGATTTTTCATTCTTCCACTACAACCCTTTAAGATATGTTGAGATTTTGAACAAGAAATTTTGACCCAGTTCAGTAACAATGTCAGGCGTACCCCAAGCTAAATAAGAAGCAGCTTCATTATACCTGCATCACAAGTTATTTGTTCATAACGTAGAAAACACAAACTAGTTCGGTAACTTCACATGGCTTTGTGTATCATTCCTTTTCAGGTTGCTGCATTTATGAGAAGCCAAAAGTATTTGGTGAATTCTCTTCCGACTCCGATAATTCAGACTCTGATGGAGACTGCACAGGCAATTGTCGGGGTCACAAAAAGAAATGTTTCCGCAAAATGCCAGAAAATTCAGAGGGTGAACAGAATGGTGCGACTTCTTTGCAATATTAAATTTGTTTGAACAGAGAAAAAAATATCGTTTTTTACTGAAAGAGAGTTTTCTGTAGAAATCTGTTTTTACGCCATAGCTGATGTGGGTATTGTTTTCACCCGTGGCATCCAGATGGGCGGGCAGGCAGCTGGAAAAAAGATTGTCCAGGCTGTATCTCTAAAATCATAAGATGTAGGAAGTTTATAATTGGTAGGGACATTTGTTGGGAGGTATAGGTGTGCAGCGCCATGGTGTGACTTTAATTTGACCTTTGACCTAGCTTTAGGGATCTTTACTTTTAAAATCTTGTCCAGACAATTTCTTAGAAACTGAAAGGTGTAGAAAGTTGTTATTTGGTAGGGACATTGGTTGGGGGAGTGCAGATGTGCAATGTCATGGTATGACCTTGATTTGACCTTGACTTTTAAAGTCTTGTCCGGGCTGTCTTTGGAAAACCGCAAGGTGTAGGATGTTGATACTTGGTAGGGATATTGGTTTGTGGATGCAGCTGTACAATATCATGGTGTGACCTTGATTTGGCCTTGCCATAGTGACCCTTGGCTATGAAGATCTTTTGGGGCTATATATTCAAACCATACGGTGTAAGATGTTGACACTTTGTACTAGTTTTGGTTTGGGGTGCAGCTGTGCAACATCATGGTGTGACCTTGATTTTACCTTTGATCATGCCGTAGTGACCTTGACTTTGAAAATCTTGACTTGGCTATATCTCGAAAACTGTAAAGTGTATAATGTGGATACTTAGTAGGGATATTGGTAGGGGGTGCATGTGTATAACAACACCGTATGACCTTGATTTGTAGTAGCCTTTACCTTAAAATCTTGTAAGGACTATATCTCAGAAACCGTAAGGTGTAGGATGTTGATACTTGGTAGGGACACTAGATATGAGGTGGAGGTGTGCAGTGTTACAGTGTGACTTTGGATGTGCTAAAATGTTTTCTGTTGCCATATTTGAGACATATTTCCATCAGGCATCTCCAATGTTATTTTTACAGAACAGATTGACCAATAAAACTATTATCCAACAGATTGTTGCCATAGATCCCACCAAACGTCAGAAAAAGACTTCCCGAATCTCCTCCAGATGAATTTGCCTCAATGCCCCCATTACTCACCAAGTGGGTAGTGCCTCCCATACTCCCCAGATGGCTATGACGTAACTTCCCCTTTTTTTGTCTCAAACAGATGCTTAAAATTTTTCAATGCAAAGTTTATATTTTGTGTGTTTTGAATTGAATATTATTGTGTGTTAGGATGAAGCAATTGTGTTGTATACATACCTGGCTTCTTCTGGACAGAAAAAGAGGTCATGCAGCCATATAATGGCTGTTTTTGACCCCCACCAAAAGTGCACATTTTGCAGGGAGAAAGGCATGGGTCTGATCCTGCCTGCTCTCTTCTTTCCCCTGATCAGTGCCAACTAGTGGGTGGACTATTAGACCTGTGCTTAATTGTCAGTGGCAGTGTACAATCACGGTCAGTCAGGGACGTTTTTACCCCACAGCCCTGTCTGGGTATTGTTTTCACCTATGATGTCTAGATGGGCGGGCAGGAAGGTGGAGGCAAAAAGTTTGTCCGGGCTGTATCTCAGAAACTGTAAAGTTTAGGAAGTTGTTACATGGTAGGGACATTGGTTAGGGGTGTAGGTGTGCAACATCATGGTGTGACCTTGATTTGACCTTGCCATAGTGACCTTGAGTTTAAAAATCTTGTCAGGGCTATATTTCGGAAACCATAAGGTGAAGGAAATTGATACTTGGTAGGGGGTTGTAGATGTATAATGCCATAGCTTGACCTTGATTTGACCTTTGACCTTGCTATAGTAATGTTAACCTATAAAATCTTGTCCAGGCTTCATCTCAGCAACCGTAAGGTGTAGGAAGTTAAAACATGGTAGGGACATTGGTTGGGGATTGTACATGTGCATCATCATGGTGTGACCTTGATTTAACCTTGCCGTAGTGACCTTGACCAGTAATATCTTGTCTGGGCTATGTCTCGGCAACTGTAAGGTATAGGAAGTTGATATCTGGTAGGGACATTGGTTTGGGTGTAATAGGTGTTCAACATAATGGGGGACCTTGATTTGACCTTGCCGTAGCGACCTTCACCTTTAAAATCTTGTCTGGGTTATATCTTGGAAACCATAAGGTGTAGGAAGTTGATACTTCTTAGGGACATTGCTTTGGAATTGTAGGTGTGCATCATCTTGGTGTGATCTTGCTTAGATCTTTGACCTTGTCATGGTGACCATGAGTTTTAAAATCTTGTCCGTGCTAATTCTTGGATTCCGTAAGGTGTAGAAGGTTGACACTGGGTAGGGACATTGGTTAGGGGCTATAGGTGTGCATCATGGTGTGACCTTTAACTTTGAGTTTATGTGATCACCTGCCATGTTTAAGACACGTGTCTCTTATGATATAGATATATGAATTGCTGCAACTAATTATTACATGTACTTTTACATAATTGTACTATTTCCATTGAAAGCTATTCTCCAATTTGTAAATTTTACAACTTCATAATTAAGCGTCCCGCAAGGGACGCTTGTTTGTGTATGGGAGAGCTTCCGGCTCCGCCGGCTCTGCCGGCTCCGCATTTTGTTTTCCTTATAACTCTGTAACCGTTAGGCGGATTCTTTTCAAATTTGGCAGGTTTAGGCAGTAGCCTTGGGGAATTTTTTTGAATATGCTGCAGTGACATTTCAACCAATCAGAGAGGTCACATGACCAAAAATGTCTTTTTTCAATGGGGAAGCTTGTCCAGATGATAACTTGAAAGGAATTTTATCAATTCACCTGAAACTTGGCAAATACATTTATTCTATTAAAATCTGGAAATCATTAGATTTTGGCATTGATTGGTCAAGAAATGGCCGAGTAATTAATGATTAATTAATCATTACGAATTTTCCAAATAAGGAAAACACAAAAATGCTTATATCTCGAAAACCGTGCTAGATAGAGCGATTCCGACGAAATTTTTGACCCGCAAGGTATCTCTGCGGAGTAGTTTTCCCAATTTTCAAAAAAATTTTTTCTCGCCCAAAATGGCGGCCATTTTGAATTTTCGAAATTTTCGCAAAAATTGCAAAACACAAAAATGCTTATATCTCAAAAACCGTGCTAGATAGAGCAATTTCGACAAAATTTTTGACCCGCAGGATATCTCTGCGGAGTACTTTTCCCAATTTTCAAAAAAAATTTTTCTCGCCAAAAATGGCGGCCATTTTGAATTTTCGAAATTTCCGCAAAAATTGCAAAACACAAAAATGCTTATATCTCGAAAACCGTGCTAGATAGAGCGATTTCGACGAAATTTTTGACCCACAGGGTATCTCTGCAGAGTAGTTATCCCAATTTTGAAAAAAAATTTTCTCTCGCCAAAAATGGCGGCCATTTTGAATTTTCGAATTTTTCGCAAAAATTGCAAAACATAAAAATGCTTATATCTCAAAAACCCTGCTAGATAGAGCGATTTCGACGAAATTTTTGACCCACAGGGTATATCTGCAGAGTAGCCATGCCAATTTTCAAAAAAATTTTGTCTCGCCAAAAATGGCGGCCATTTTGAATTTTCGAATTTTTCGCAAAAATTGCAAAACATAAAAATGCTTATATCTCAAAAACCCTGCTAGATAGAGCGATTTCGACGAAATTTTTGACCCGCAGGGTATCTCTGAAGAGTAGCCATGACAATTTTCAAAAAAATTTTATCTTGCCAAAAATGGCGGCCATTTTGAATTTTCGAATTTTTGCGCAAAAATTGCAAAACACAAAAATGCTAATATTTCGAAAACCGTGCTACATAGAGCGATTTCGACGAAATTTTTTATCTTCAGGGTATCTCTGCAGAGCAGCTATCCCAAAGAGCTTTCACTTGGTGAAGTTTCAGACCCATAGCTAATTGCTCACCTACTCAAAAAGAGTAAATGCGAATTACCTCTAAAAGTATTGCAGATGGCCAATTTTTCTCAAATAACTCATTCACCTACTTTTGGAAGAGCTTTCACATGGTGAAGTTTCAGACCCATAGCCAATTACTCACCTACTCAAAATGAGTAAATGCGAATTATCTCTAAAAGTATTGCAGATAGCCAATTTTTCTCAAATAACTCATTCACCTACTTTTGGGAGAGCTTTCACATGGTGAAGTTTCAGACCCATAGCTAATTATTTACCTACTCAAAATGAGTAAATGCTAATTATCTGTAAAAGTATTGCGGATACCCAATTTTTCTCAAATAACTCATTCATCTACTTGTGGGAGAGCTTTCACATGGTGAAGTTTCAGACCCATAGCAAATTACTCACCTACTCAAAATGAGTAAATGCGAATTATCTCTAAAAGTATTGCAGATAGCCAATTTTTCTCAAATAACTCATTCACCTACTTTTGGGAGAGCTTTCACTTGGTGAAGTTTCAGACCCAAAGCTAATTACTCACCTACTCAAAATGAGTAAATGCGAATTATCTCTAAAAGTATTGCAGATAGCCAATTTTTCTCATATAACTCATTCACCTACTTTTGGGAGAGCTTTCACTTGGTGAAGTTTCAGACCCATAGCTAATTACTCACCTACTCAAAATGAGTAAATGCGAATTATCTCTAAAAGTATTGCAGATAGCCAATTTTTGTCAAATTAATCATTCACCTACTTTTGGGAGAGCTTTCACTTGGTGAAGTTTCAGACCCATAGCTAATTACTCACCTACTCAAAATGAGTAAATGCTAATTATCTGTAAAAGTATTGCAGATAGCCAATTTTTCTCAAATAACTCATTCACCTACTTTTGGGAGAGCTTTCACTTGGTGAAGTTTCAGACCCATAGCTAATTACTCACCTACTCAAAATGAGTAAATGCGAATTATCTCTAAAAGTATTGCAGATAGCCAATTTTTCTCAAATAACTCATTCACCTACTTTTGGGAGAGCTTTCACTTGGTGAAGTTTCAGACCCATAGCTAATTACTCACCTACTCAAAATGAGTAAATGCGAATTATCTCTAAAAGTATTGCAGATAGCCAATTTTTCTCAAATAACTCATTCACCTACTTTTGGGAGAGCTTTCACTTGGTGAAGTTTCAGACCCATAGCTAATTACTCACCTACTCAAAATGAGTAAATGCGAATTATCTCTAAAAGTATTGCAGATAGCCAATTTTTCTCAAATAACTCATTCACCTACTTTTGGGAGAGCTTTCACTTGGTGAAGTTTTAGACCCAAAGCTAATTACTCACCTACTCAAAATGAGTAAATGCGAATTATCTCTAAAAGTATTGCAGATAGCCAGTTTTTCTCAAATTAATCATTCACCTACTTTTGGGAGAGCTTTCACTTGGTGAAGTTTCAGACCCATAGCTAATTACTCACCTACTCAAAATGAGTAAATGCGAATTATCTGTAAAAGTATTGCAGATAGCCAATTTTTCTCAAATAACTCATTCACCTACTTTTGGGAGAGCTTTCACTTGGTGAAGTTTCAGACCCATAGCTAATTACTCACCTACTCAAAATGAGTAAATGCGAATTATCTGTAAAAGTATTGCAGATAGCCAATTTTTCTCAAATAACTCATTCACCTACTTTTGGGAGAGCTTTCACTTGGTGAAGTTTCAGACCCATAGCTAATTACTCACCTACTCAAAATGAGTAAATGCGAATTATCTCTAAAAGTATTGCAGATAGCCAATTTTTCTCAAATTAATCATTCACCTACTTTTGGGAGAGCTTTCACTTGGTGAAGTTTCAGACTCATAGCAAATTACTCACCTACTCAAAATGAGTAAATGCGAATTATCTCTAAAAGTATTGCAGATAGCCAATTTTTCTCAAATAACTCATTCACCTACTTTTGGCAGAGCTTTCACTTGGTGAAGTTTCAGACCCATAGCTAATTATTCACCTACTCAAAATGAGTAAATGTGAATTATCTCTAAAAGTATTGCAGATAGCCAATTTTTCTCAAATAACTCATTCACCTACTTTTGGGAGAGCTTTCACTCTGTGAAGTTTCAGACCCATAGCTATTTATTCACCTACTCAAAATGAGTAAATGCTAATTATCTGTAAAAGTATTGCGGATACCCAATTTTTATCAAATACTCATTCATCTACTTGTGGGAGAGCTTTCACATGGTGAAGTTTCAGACCCATAGCTAATTACTCACCTACTCAAAATGAGTAAATGCGAATTATCTCTAAAAGTATTGCAGATAGCCAATTTTTCTCAAATAACTCATTCACCTACTTTTGGGAGAGCTTTCACGTGGTGAAGTTTCAGACCCATAGCTAATTACTCACCTACTGAAAATGAGTAAATGCGAATTATCTCTAAAAGTATTGCAGATAGCCAATTTTTCTCAAATAACTCATTCACCTACTTTTGGGAGAGCTTTCACTTGGTGAAGTTTCAGACCCATAGCTAATTACTCGTCTACTCAAAATGAGTAAATGTGAATTATCTCTTAATAGTATTGCAGATAGCCAATTTTTCTCAAATAACTCATTCACCTACTTTTGGAAGACCTTTCACACACGAAAATGAAAAATTGTGAATATCTCGGAAAAGCTATTTCTTCTGCTTTAATGCTCCGCGGGAGATACACACCACGGCAGTGGTCTTGACAAAAAATTTTGTCTCCCCAAAAATGGTGGCCATTTTGAATTTTCAAAGTTTTTGCAAAACACAAAAATGTTTATATCTCGAAAACCGTGCTATATGGAGTGAACTCAACAAAATTTTGGACCTGCTGGGTATCTCTGCAGAGTAGCCATGCCAATTTTCAAAATATTTTTGTCTCGCCAAATATAGCGGACATTTTTAATTTTTTTATTTTTTGCAAAACACAAAAATGCTTATATCTTGAAAACCGTGCTAGATAGAGCAGACTGCGCTGACTTTGGTTGCCACAACAGTATAAGGCTAGAAACGAAGCATTTTCTTAATACTTTAGCACTCACCTTTATATCCTTTTCGGGACGCTTTGTTTTTGCTATGCAAAAACATTATCTTTTTTTTTTGCGAGCGATCCTCTAGTTTTTATGTCGTAAACTCTGCGGTGTGGGCGTACGCGTCCGCGTGAACAACTTCTTCTCCAAAACTACAAGGCCTAGAGACATGCTGTTTTTTTTAAAAGATACCTTATCTATCGAGGATGAAAAATTGTTCAGGGCATGCAAATCTGTCTGTTTGCTAGAGACGTTGCAAGGGAGGTACCCCCACCAAAAGTGTGAAAATTTCAACACTTTATCACAATTTTCTCAGTGACTATTGCAGGGATTTCTCTCATATCTTGCATATATGTACTAGGCCAGAGGTAGATTCTCTTGTGTGAGTATGAGACCTGGATCTGTCTTACTTTTTTTTTAATAAATTTTTTTAATAATTTTTAATGCATTAAAATTCATGAAATCATGCACTAAATAACTTATAACTTCAAAAGTGTTGCATTTACAGCATTTTGTGAAAATATGTTGTTCAGCTACTTTTTTCATAGCTACAATATGGTGAGTAAGTTGGGTGTCTGTCTGAATAGCTAAGTGAGTAATAGCTACTTTTGGGCTTTTCAGTAACTTCCATTATGAGTAAAATCACTTGTAACTTAAAAACTATTGCATTTAGAGAATTTCGTATAAATATGTTATTCAGCTACTTTTGGGCCAGCTATAACATAGTGAAATTTCAGACCTGTAGCTCATGGCATAGCTGAGTAATAGCTACTTTTAGGTTATCACTGTTGAGTAAATCGCTTATAACTTGAAAACTATTGCATTTAGAGAATTTCGTATAAATATGTTATTCAGCTACTTTTGGGTCAGCTATAACATAGTAAAATTTCAGACCTGTAGCTCATGGCATAGCTGAGTAATTGCTACTTTTAGGTTATCACTGTTGAGTAAATCACTTATAACTTGAAAAGTGTTGCATTTAGAGCATTTTGTGAAAATATGTTATTCAGCTACTTTTTTCATAGCTACAATATGGTGAGTAAGTTGGGTGTCTGTCTCAATAGCTAAGTGAGTAATAGCTACTTTTGGGCTTTTCAGTAACTTCCATCATGAGTAAAATCACTTGTAACTTAAAAACTATTGCATTTAGAGAATTTCGTATAAATATGTTATTCAGCCACTTTTGGGCCAGCTATAACATAGTAAAATTTCAGACCTGTAGCTCATGGCATAGCTGAGTAATAGCTACTTTTAGGTTATCACTGTTGAGTAAATCACTTATAACTTGAAAACTATTGCATTTAGAGTATTTTGTTTCAATATGTTATTCACCTATTTTGGGGTCAGCTATAACATAGTGAAGTTTCAGACATGTGGCTCATTTCATAGCTGAGTAATAGCTACTTTGAAGTTCTCACTGTTGAGTAAATCAGTTATAATTGGAAAACTATTGCATTTACAGAAATTTGTGCAAATATGTTATTCAGCTACTTTTGGGTCAGCTATAACATAGTGAAATTATAGACCTATAGCTCATGGCACAACTGAGCAATAGCTATTCTCAGGTACTGACTGTTGAGTAAATCAGCTATAACTTGAAAAATATTGCATTTGGAGTATTTTGTTAAAATATATTGTTCACCCACTTTTGGGTCAGCTATAACATAGTGAAATTACAGACCTATAGCTCATGGCATAGCGGAGCAATAGCTATTTTCAGGTTCTCACTATTGAGTAAATCAGTTGTAGCTTGAAAACTATTGCATTTACAGTAGTTTGCTTAAATATGTTGTTCACCTACTTTTGGGTTAGCTATAACATAGTAAAATTTCAGACATGTAGCTCATTGCATAGCTGAGTAATAGTTCCTTTGAGGTTCTTACTGTTGAGTAAATCAGTTGTAACTTGAAAACTATTACATTTAGAGTAATTGTTAAATATGTTATTCACAGAATTTTTGGTCAGCTATAACATAGTGAAATTGCAGACCTCTATGTCATGGCATAGCTGAGCAATAGCTACTTTCAGGTTCTCACTGTTGAGTAAATCATTGTATCCACTGGATAGCCGCAGTGTGTAGAGAGAGATTTCACCATTACTGCTCTGATGAAAAAAAATATTATAGCTAGCTTTCTTAAGTTTATATATTAATAACCATAAAATGTTGTCTGGGAATATTTTTGGCCTCATTTTGAGAAACAAGATGGCCGCCACAGGTGTTTTTTGTCAGTCATGAAAAGTGCTTATATCTCCCTTATTATTGATCCTAGAGGTTTGGGATGATAAACCAACCTGTAGGAAATCATGGGGTGGGAATCTTTTGGTGTGGTCAGATTTGACCTTCAATGACCCCTCCTTCAAGGTCAAACAAGGATAGCCAAACTTAAAAGTGCTTATAACTCGCTTATTATTGGTCCCAGAGGTTTGGGATGGTAAACAGACAGGAAATCATGGGCTGTGAATCTGTTGATATGGTCCGATTTGACCTTGGAACCCTCCTTCAAGGTCAAATGAGGATAGCGAAAATTGAAAGTGCCTACAACTCGCTTATTATTGGTGACAGAGATTTGGGATGGTAAACCATCCCATAGGAAATCATTGGCTCGGAATCTTTTGGTATGGTCAGATTTGACCTTTGGACCCCTCCTTCAAGGTCAAATGAGGACAGCCAAGCTTAAAAGTGCTTATAACTCATTTATAATTGGTCCTAGAGGTTTGGAATGGTAAACCATAGGACATCATGGGCTGGGAATGTATTTGTGTGGTTAGATTTGACCTTGGACCCCTTCTTCAAGGTCGAACGAGGATATTGCATTTGTAGTATTTCTTTAAATATGTTTTAACCTATTTTTTACACTTAAACAATTACCTTGTTATTTTCCTTCATAATACCATTTACAGGGCACAACTTTTTTATCCTTTTCTTCTGTCAGCTTCGGAATTTCTTTCGAACTTGCTGTTCAGTTACCATTTACTGTATTTCTGTACAGCCCTTTTCCTGATAATTATTCTGTCCTCTAATCACCTTCACAGATCAAAAACACTCAGTCAGCTGACACAGTGCCCGTTCACGGGCACTCTCCTCTTGTTCTCTAGTTAAACATTATTTGGACCTTTATATAGCTGACTGCTGTGAACATATCCCAATGTTTGTACTGTTTCACTACTTATACATATTATGGTAATGAAAACTATTTCCCCAGGAAGTGGGGTACAGGTATCTCTGATGCTATTTTCTAATGATCGATTATTCAGCTTAATTTTTACCCTCCCCAATTTATCTAAATATCCACATATTTTTACGTCAGCTGACATTGTGTCGTCTCTCTGTGGCATCAACATACGCTTCCACGTCCACGCAAACAACTTTAATTTTGTAGGCTAACAGTAGGACTTGGGGAACGGCTTGGTCAGACCCACCCCAGAAAGATGGGAAGCTCCAACTCGAAAACGCTTTGTCCAATCAAATTCAAATTTGACAGGGAGATTGATCACCATCATAGCTAAGTTGCTTTCGAAATTGGTGTAATTCTGTTTGTTCATTTGTCCGTTTATAGCATAGATACAATTATGTAACCTAGATTACAAGTTTTACATTTCTTAGCACGTCTAACACATTTACCTTAACTGGGTGACCTAACATTTTTTTCTTTGTTTCTAAATTTAATTACAGCAGTTGCTAACCTTATTGCTGTCTGCACAACCCGCATTTTGGGGCATCTTTGACCCTCTTGTTTCTTTACAAATATAGAAACGGATATGCTCTTTTGGGATTATTAATTTAGAATAGACATTCAATCATCATTCATTTAAATACTTTGAAAATAGGTTCAGAGTTATTATTGCAGGAAGATTGAAAATATGATAAATACAAAATTTTTTGTTTTAGATGAGTTATATATTCAGCATCTGGGGATACACCATTTTCCTTGGAAAATAAAACAAGAGGAGAGTGCCCGTGAACGGGTACTGTGTCAGCTGACTGAATGTTTTTGATTTGTGATGGTGATAATGAGAGGAAAGCATAATTATCAGGGAAAGGGCTGTACAGAAATACAGTAAATGGTAACTGAACTGCATGTTCGAAAGATATTCCGAAGCTGACAGAAAAAAAGGACAAAAAAGTTGTGCCCTGCAAATGGTATTATGAAATAAAGTAACAAGGTAATTGTTTAAGTGTAAAAAGTAGGTTAAAAATATTTAAAGAAATACTATAAATGCAATATCCTCGTTCGACCATGAAGAAGGGGTCCAAAGGTCAAATCTGAGCATACCAAAAGATTCCCAGCCAAAGAATTTAGGATGGTTTACCATCCCAAACCTCTCGGACCAATAATAAGTGAGTCATAGGCACTTTTTAAGTTTGGCTAACCTTGTTTGACCTTGACGGAGGGGTCCAAGGTCAAATCCGACCACACAAAAAAATTCCCAGCCCATGATTTCCTGTAGCTTGTTTACCATCCCAAACCTGTAGGACCAATAATAAGCGAGTTCTAAGCAATTGTAAGTTTGGCTATCCTCAATTGACCTTGAAGGAGGGGTCCCAGGTCAAATCTGACCACACCAAAAGAATCCCAGCCCATGATTTCCTATATGTTGGTTTACCATCCCAAACCTCCAAGACCAATAATACGCGAGTTGTAAGCACTTTAAGTTTGGCTATCTTTGTTTGACCTGGAAGGAGGGGTCTAAGGTGAAATCTGACCACACCAAAAGATTCCCAGCCCATGATTTTCTATAGGTTGGTTTTCCATTCCAAACCTCTAGGACCAATAATAAGCGAGTTATAAGCACTTTTAAGTTTGGCTATCCTCATTTGACCTTGAAGGAGGGGTCCAAGGTGAAATCCGACCACACCAAAAAATTCCCAGCTCATGATTTTCTATAGGTTGGTTTTCATTCCAAACCTCTAGGACCAATAATAAGCGAGTTATAAGCACTTTTAAGTTTGGCTATCCTCATTTGACCTTGAAGGAGGGTTCCAAGGTCAAATCGGACCATATTAACAGATTCCCAGCCCATGATTTCCTACAGGTTGGATACAATGATTTACTCAACAGTGAGAACCTGAAAGAAGCTATTGCTCAGCTATGCCATGACATAGAGGTCTGCAATTTCACTATGTTATAGCTGACCAAAACGTCTGTGAAAAACATATTTAACAAAATACTCTAAATGTAATAGTTTTCAAGTTACTACTGATTTACTCAAGAGTGAGAACCTCAAAGTAACTATTACTCAGCTATGCAATGAGCTACATGTCTGAATTTTTGCTCTGTTATAGCTGACCTAAAAGTAGGTGAACAACATATTTAAGCAAAATACTGTAAATGCAATAGTTTTCAAGTTACAACTGATTTACTCAATAGTGAGAACCTGAAAATAGCTATTGCTCCACTATGCCATGAGCTATAGGTCTGTAATTTCACTATGTTATAGCTAACCCAAAAGTAGGTGAACAATATATTTTAACAAAATACTCCAAATGCAATATTTTTCAAGTTATAGCTGATTTACTCAACAGTCAGTGCCTGAGAATAGCTATTGCTCAGTTGTTCCATGAGCTACAGGTCTGTAATTTCACTATGTTATAGCTGACCCAAAAGTAGCTGAATAACATATTTGCACAAATTTCTGTAAAGGCAATAGTTTTCCAATTACAACTGATTTACTCAACAGTGAGAACTTCAAAGTAGCTATTACTCAGCTATGCAATGAGCCACAGGTCTGGAACTTCACTATGTTATAGCTGACCCCAAAATAGGTGAATAAAATATTGCAACAAAATACTCTAAATGCAATAGTTTCCAAGTTATAAGTGATTTACTCAACAGTGATAACCTAAAAGTAGCTATTACTCAGCTATGCCATGAGCTACAGGTCTGAAATTTTACTATGTTATAGCTGACCCAAAAGTAGCTGAATAACATATTTATACTAAATTCTCTAAATGCAATAGTTTTCAAATTATAAGTGATTTGCTCAACATTCAGAACTTCAAAGTAGCTATTACTCAGCTATGCAATGAGTCACAGGTCTGGAACTTCACTATGTTATAGCTGACCCCAAAATAGGTGAATAACATATTGAAACAAAATACTCTAAATGCAATAATTTCCAAGTTATAAGCGATTTACTCAACAGTGATAACCTCAAAGTAGCTATTACTCAGCTATGCCATGAGCTACAGGTCTGAAATTTTACTATGTTATAGCTGACCCAAAAGTAGGTGAACAACATATTTAAGCAAAATACTATACATGCAATAGTTTTCAAGTTACAACTGATTTACTCAATAGTGATGACCTAAAAGTAGCTATTACTCAGCTATGCCATGAGCTACAGGTCTGAAATTTTACTATGTTATAGCTGACCCAAAAGTAGCTGAATAACATATTTATACTAAATTCTCTAAATGCAATAGTTTTGCAATTACAACTGATTTACTCAATAGTGAGAACCTCAAAGTAGTTATTACTCAGCTATGCAATGAGCTACAGGTCTGAAATTTTACTATGTTATAGCTGACCCAAAAGTAGGCGAACAACATATTTAAGCAAAATACTGTAAATGCAATAGTTTTGAAGTTACAACTGATTTACTCAATAGGATGACCTAAAAGTAGCTATTACTCAGCTATACCATGAGCTACAGGTCTGAAATTTTACTATGTTATAGCTGACCCAAAAGTAGCTGAATAACATATTTATACTAAATTCTCTAAATGCAATAGTTTTCCAATTACAACTGATTTACTCAATAGTGAGAACTTCAAAGTAGCTATTACTCAGCTGTGCCATGACCTACAGATCTGAAATTTCACTATGTTATAGCTGGCCCAAAAGTAGCTGAATAACATATTTATACGAAATTCTCTAAATGCAATAGTTTGGCAATTACAACTGATTTACTCAATAGTGAGAACCTCAAAGTAGTTATTACTCAGCTATGCCATGAGCTACAGGTCTGAAATTTTACTATGTTATAGCTGACCCAAAAGTACCTGAATAACATACTTATACTAAATTCTCTAAATGCAATAGTTTTGCAATTACAACTGATTTACTCAATAGTGAGAACCTCAAAGTAGTTATTACTCAGCTATGCAATGAACTACAGGTCTGAAATTTTACTATGTTATAGCTGACCCAAAAGTAGGTGAACAACATATTTAAGCAAAATACTGTAAATGCAATAGTTTTCAAGTTACAACTGATTTACTCAATAGTCATGACCTAAAAGTAGCTATTACTCAGCTATGCCATGAGCTACAGGTCTGAAATTTTACTATGTTATAGCTGACCCAAAAGTAGCTGAATAACATATTTATACGAAATACTCTAAATGCAATAGTTTTCCAATTACAACTGATTTACTCAATAGTGAGAACTTTAAAGTAGCTATTACTCAGCTATGCCATGACCTACAGATCTGAAATTTCACTATGTTATAGCTGGCCCAAAAGTAGCTGAATAACATATTTATACGAAATTCTCTAAATGCAATAGGTTTTAAGTTACAAGTGATTTACTCAATAGTGAGAACTTCAAAGTAGCTATTACTCAGCTATGCAATGAGCCACAGATCTGAAACTTCACTATGTTATAGCTGATCCCAAAATAGGTGAATAACATATTGAAACAAAATACTGTAAATGCAATAGTTTCCAAGTTATAAGCGATTTACTCAACAGTGATAACCTAAAAGTAGCTATTACTCAGCTATGCCATGAGCTACAGGTCTAAAATTTTAGTATGTTATAGCTGACCCAAAAGCAGCTGAATAACATATTTATACGAAATTCTCTAAATGCAATAGTTTTGAAGTTATAAGCGATTTACTCAACAGTGATAACCTAAAAGTAGCTATTACTCAGCTATGCCATGAGCTACAGGTCTGAAATTTTACTATGTTATAGCTGACCCAAAAGTAGCTGAATAACATATTTATACGAAATTCTCTAAATGCAATAGTTTTCAAGTTATAAGCGATTTACTCAACAGTGATAACCTAAAAGTAGCTATTACTCAGCTATGCCATGAGCTACAGGTCTGAAATTTCACTATGTTATAGCTGGCCCAAAAGTAGCTGAATAACATATTTATACGAAATTCTCTAAATGCAATAGTTTTTAAGTTACAAGTGATTTTACTCATGATGGAAGTTACTGAAAAGCCCAAAAGTAGCTATTACTCACTTAGCTATTGAGACAGGCACCCAACTTACTCACCATATTGTAGCTATGAAAAAAGTAGCTGAATAACATATTTTAACAAAATGCTCTAAATGCAACACTTTTCAAGTTATAAATGATTTTGTGCATGATTTCATGAATTTTAATGCATTAAAAATTATTAAAAAAATTTATTAAAAAAAAAGTAAGACAGATCCAGGTCTCATACTCACACAAGAGAATCTACCTGTGGCCTAGTACATATATACAAGATATGAGAGAAATCCCTGCAATAGTCACTGAGAAAATTGTGATTAAGTGTTGAAATTTTCACACTTTTGGTGGGGGTACCCCCCTTGTAATGTCTCTAGCAAACAGACGAACAGACAGATTTGCATGCCTTGAACAATTTTTCATCCTCGATAGATAAGGTATCTTTTAAAAAAAACAGCACGTCTCTAGGCCTTGTAGTTTTGGAGGAGAAGTTGTTCACGCGGACGCGTACGCGTACGCCCACGCCGCAGAGTGACGACATAATGTCAGCTGACTGACAAGTCAGCTGACATAAAAATAGTAGATTGGAGTGCTGAAGTTCATGTAATAGTGGGTAATTATGTTTTCCTAATATTTATGGCATACAGCAAATGGCTTCCATTGAAAATGCCTGATCAAAACCTGTGGCGTGAGTGGTCAAATTGACCTATTTGCCATAGGATACAACAACCAACTCCCCTGGTTCGTGTCCCCAATCCTGGAAAAACAGGCCTGGGCAGTTGAATCACTAAGTCTGTCATGAGAGGGTTTGGGTGGCTATGCCTTTCCTCTGACCCCTCTGATACCAAATTTCATAAACAAGATTTTCAGCCTCTACTATTTGAGGATAAAAGTGATAGCTCCGGGTTGGCCCAACATGGTTTTGGAATCTGGTAACCCTGGCATCTCAGATACCCTTCTGCTTACCAAACCAAGCCAGTCTCCTAGCCCAGCCATTCCATGGGAGCCTGCATAGAGGTTCTTTAAAGTTACTGTATACCTGATGTGACTGGTACCATCTATAAAACCATCTATAAAACAGATGTCTGACTTCCTCCTGTATCCCCTTTTTAAGGAAAGAAGCTCCAAGCAACATAGATGGTTACCGTACTGCTATAGCTGATAAGGTTGGCAATTCATCCATCGAGATAAGCAAGGATGAGAACCCTTCTCAACTACAGGACAGTTTCCACAAAGACGGAACCAAAGGTCGAAGTGGCATCCCTTCATTGAACTAATCCTCGGTCCTTCACCAATTAACCATGGCGCCTTTAATACCTCTAAGAACATCTTCCTTGGAACACTTAACCTTCAAAACTGTCTTCCTTTTAGCCCAGGGGCCGGTTTCATGAAGCCTCCTTTGGAAAGGACCTCCTTTATTAAAGGATGGTCATTTTGACCCTACAGCCCTTAAGGGCTGTCGGGGTATTGTTTTGTCCGGGTGGGTGGCGGGAAAAAGTTTGTCCGGGCTGTATCTCAGAAACCGTAAGGTGTAGGAAGTTGATACTTGGTGGGGACATTGGTTAGGATGTGTAAGTGTGCAACGTCATGGTCTGACCTTGATTTGACCTTTGACCTTGCCGTAGTGACCTTGAGTTTGAACATCTTGTCTGGGCTATATCTCGGAAACCGTAAGGTGTAGGAAGTTGATACTTGGTAGGGACATTGGTTAGGGGGTGTAGGTGTGCAATGTCATGGTCTGACCTTGATTTGACCTTTGACCTTGCCTTGTAGTGACCTTGACCTATAAAAGCTTGTCCGGGCTCTATCTCGGCAACCATAAGGTGTAGGAAGTGGATACTTACTAGGGACATTGGTTAGGGGGTGTAGGTGTGCAACGTCATGGTGTGACCTTGATTTGACGTTTGACCTTGCCGTAGTGACCTTGACCTATAAAATCTTGTCTGGGCTATATCTCGGAAACCGTAAGTTGTAGGAAGTTGTTGCTTCGTAGGGACATTGGTTAGGTGTTGTAGGTGTACAGCATGATGGTGTGACCTTGATTTGACCTTCGACTTTGTCGTAGTGACGTTGACCTTTAAAATCTTGTTGCACCTTTGGGTCTGTCTTTTGATGCAGATTAAGCACTGTTAAATTCATATTAGAATTCATTAAGAATTTTACTTTTACAACTTCCCATTGTAACGGATGGAATTTCATCAAGTGAGCCACAGATTTTGCTCCAACACCACACATAAGTATTCATTGAATGTATTACCACTTCTGTATGCATGGTAATATTCAAAACATCCAAATCATAATTCGGCCATGCCAAATGTAGATAAAGAGTGTCGTAATGTTTAGTTTACTGATTAATGCTGTCATCTTGTTATTGAATTGTCTTGTTTTAATACTTCATCTTTACATGCATTATCGTCCTCTTAGACATTATTTTCTCACTATTTAAACATTGTTTGGACCTTTATGTAACTGACAGTGCTCTGAAAGTATCCTGAACTTTGTACTGATACAGTACTTCTATATCTCATGGTATTAAAAATATTTCCTGAGGCTGTGGGGTACAGGCATCTCTGATGCTATTTTTATTCCTTTAGAAAGGCCACCTTAAAATTCAGTTTCACAAAGCCTCCTTTTACTGTCCTCACCAAAGGTCTTCCTTGAAAGAAGGAAGCAAATGTTCTTTAAAGTTATTAAACATTCCTTAAAGGTTGCTTCCTTAAATTTAAGGTAGGTCCTTAGCTTCCTTGAAATTTAAGGGAGTTTTCAAGGTCTCCTTTAAGGAAGGAGACTTTGTGAAACTGAGATTTTTTAATGGAGGGAGAAATTCAAGGAAATCCTTGAATTTAAGGTGACCTTTATCTTAAGGAGGCTTCATGAAACTGGATCCTGGTATCATGAAATGTAGTGCCCTTCATGTGAGTTTCATGCCTGGATGAAAAGGAACATTCACCTCTGGGAAGATTGGTTGAAAGTTTCTCTCTACCCATTGCCCAGTTTTCTTAAGAACAAACTGCCTCATGAGGGTCCAGACAGTGTGGCCCCTGTGGTCATCCCAACACAGTCCCACACTCTGAATAATTCCCTCATAGAGGATAGGCCCCCTTTTGCCCAGTCAGAGTGCTTTGGTACTACCTAGATAAAACCAAGGACCTCAGAGACAATAAATAACTGGTTTTTGTCTCCTTCAATTTTGACAGGGAATTGCACCCTCTATCATTTCTTCTTAGATCAAGCAAACAGGGTGTTTGTGCTATAAGCTTTCAGACCAGGAAGTAGTTCAAGTTCACCAATTAAAAGCCCACAATGTTAAGGCCTTTAAAGCCTTACAAGGAGGAGTCTCCTTGGATCAGATCCTCTCAGCTTCATATTTGAAGTCCCACAACACCTTCACTCAGTTTTACTTGAAGGATGGTGATTGGGCTTATTCTGAACTTTATCAGCTAGGTCCCATAGTTGCAGCTAAGCAAATTCATCTATAACTGCTGTTCACCAGGACCTTTTCTACCTCCTGTTTTATTTGAAACAAATATTTGAGGAGGTTTTATTTCAAGGCCACAGTAGGTTTTCCCTTCTCCAGGGGCCGGTTTCACAAAGCCTCCTTAAGATAAAGGTCACCTTAAATTCTAGGATTTCCTTGATTTTCTCCCTCCTTTAAAAAATCTCAGTTTCACAAAGCCTCCTTCCTTAAAGGAGACCTTGAAAACTCCCTTGAATTTCAAGGAAGCTAAGGACATACCTTAGATTTAAGGAAGTGTCCTTCAAGGAATATTTATTAACTTCAATGAACATTTTAAGGTGAATCCACCTAAATATATAGAACTTGAAACATTATTGTCAAACCAACATCCACAATGTTTTGCTGTTTATTTCATACAATTTGGTTGTTTAATTCTTGAAAAATTGATATTCAAACTTTTGAAGTGAGAAACATATTCATGGAGTTTCCTTAAACATAAAGGGCCCCTCCCTTACTTTGGGTAAAAATTGTCATGTGATCTACTGTATTAATTTGCAAAATATAATCACAATCAATCTGCTTTTTACAAAATTTATTAAAATATAGTAAAATATAGATTTACTAACTTTACTGGGGCCGATTTCACTAAAGGACTTAAACTAAGTCCCTTTTTTGGCTAAGTCTTGGACTTAAATCTAAGACTTTGGTCTTAGCTAGAAAAATGGATTTCACAAAGGTGACTTAGCTAAGCCCAGGCTTATCATATAACCACAGTGGTTTTCTGTGTCATGTGACCTTTTGTATCTATTCAAAATATAATATTGATGCCACATATTCTTCATTTAATGTATTTTATCTAAGGATAAGTGCTGTTTTGAAATTGAAAACCTTGTTAGCACATATAAACTTCCCAAACACTACTTTAGTGAGGTGTTCTGCATAATAATAATTTATTTACAGCCATTTCAAATTTTGAAGTGGAGAAAAGTTTATGGCGGCCATATTTAAGTCCTCTTTACAAAATTTAAGCCCACTACCTCCCAGACTTAAAAGTTAAGTCCACTGACTTAGCAATTTCATGGACTTAGCTGCTTTGTGAAATCCGCTAAGTCTAAGACCACAGACTTAGCAGTCTTTTGACAAAATTTAAGACCAAAGTCTTAGATTTAAGCCTAAATCTGGGGCCGATTTCACTAAAGGACTTAAACTAAGTCCCTTTTGTGGCTAAGTCTTGGACTTAAATCTAAGACTTTGGTCTTAGCTAGAAAAATGGATTTCACAAAGGTGACTTAGCTAAGTCCAGGCTTATCATATAACCACAGTGGTTTTCTGTGTCATGTGACCTTTTGTATCTATTCAAAATATAATATTGATGCCACATATTCTTCTTTTAATGTATTTTATCTAAGGATAAGTGCTGTTTTGAAATTGAAAACCTTGTTAGCACATATAAACTTCCCAAACACTACTTTAGTGAGGTGTTCTGCATAATAATAATTTATTTACAGCCATTTCAAATTTTGAAGTGGAGAAAAGTTTATGGCGGCCATATTTAAGTCCTCTTTACAAAATTTAAGCCCACTACCTCCCAGACTTAAAAGTTAAGTCCACTGACTTAGCAATTTCATGGACTTAGCTGCTTTGTGAAATCCGCTAAGTCTAAGACCACAGACTTAGCAGTTTTTTGACAAAATTTAAGACCAAAGTCTTAGATTTAAGCCTAAATCTGGACTTAAGTCCCTTTGTGAAATCGGCCCCTGGACTTAAGTCCCTTTGTGAAATCGGCCCCTGATCTTTAACAGTGTTACAATAAGGACATTGCCTCCATAAGGTATTTTAGGTACAAAATAAGTGCACAAGTACACATGTACTTACAGTGAAAGAAAAACATTGGTGTGGTGATAGGTTTTGGAAAGAACTCCCAAAAGAAATAAAGATGCAAATAATGTATCTGAAAATTAAAATGTACCTGATGTACCAAGTTTAAAATAGTTAAAATGCTAAAATGCAATTTACTCTCTTAATATTTAAAATAAATTGTGTGAAGGTTATATAAGTAATGGAGGGGAAATTCTAAGCTGTGTGGTTATACAGGGAATCGCCCTTCCTTTGTCTTAAGGAAAATCTTTGGTAAGGTGGAATAAAGGAGGCTTTGTGAAACAGGATTTAAGGGAAGCCTTGCCAAAGGTTAGAAATCCCCCTTCCTTTACTTTAAGGAAGGAAAAAACAAAGGAGGCTTCGTGAAACCGGCCCCTGACCTTAGATAATGCTGTGGAACCTCTCTACCTTGCTAGTCTGAGAATTAGAAGTTTTATTGCGTTAAAACATCCTATCCAATGGACAATTGCTAAACCGGTCGGCCCGGTCGGCGCAGACCGGCCCGCCAAACGTCAGAAAAAGTTTTTGTGTTTCCACCAGCCAGCCGGTCCCTATTTCTAGTGCACTCGCCAGATGGCGTGTCGTACTTCCTTCCTGTCTAGACAGAGTGACGTCATAGCATCTTTTTCGTTTGGCGCATGTTCAAGTGTACACAAAAATTTTTTCTGAGCTTAATTTCAGTTTTTTTGCCAGAATAGTTATTAAAGTGTTGTGAAATTTTATCTACAGATTCTTCACACTATATAGACCTTCATGTCTTCTCCAAGTCAACGTCGTGGGGGTTGCGGCCACATGATGGCTGGCTTTGACTTACACAGCTTCTGTGCATGCTGTCGCGACAAGAAAAAGGGTAAGGGTCCCTGTGTTGAGAAGCCTAACGTAGAATGTCAGCTTTGTAAAGCTCTCACTCCAGAACAAGTATCCCAGCTAGCAACCCCTTCATATAAACTTAAGAAGGAGAAGCATGATAAAGCGGAATCTACACCATCTAAGAAGTCGGCCAAGCCCAAGCCTACCTCAACTGCGGCTGCAGTGTCCACCGACCAGAAATTTCAAGAGCTGGACCAGAAATGGTCGGACCGGTTCAACCGGCTTGAGGCTCTCTTACTGGCTAAGACCTTAGACCGACCTCAACAGGAACCGACATTCAGCACTGTGAAAGTGGTCCCTACCCACTCACCACCGGCTAATGTCATCAGGTCGGAGCCTTTTATCAACCCTGCCGACCAACCAGTTACTCAGACTTCTGATCTACCGGCTACCTCTTCAGACCTACCTGCTGTGGGTGTTGCTACCGACCCACCGGCCTCCTCTAAGAAAACTGACTGACCTTCAACCTCTGACAAACCCTCCAGTGACTTCCAGCCGACCAGAAAGGACACTAGTGATTCAGAGTCGGATAGTGAGCAGTCAGACCGACCTCCCCTGGACATTTTTGTAGAGGAGAGCGAGTTATCAGATGATCCGGATGCCACAACTAATGACCCCGAACAATCATTGTCAGAAGAACAGTCATACCGGGAGACAATGAGGGGCATTAGAAGTTACATGGGATGGACCCACATCCCTGATATTGAATCTGCTGCCGGTTCCTCAGATGACAACCCTTTTGCCGGACCTAAGATGCAAACCCAGAGCAAGGTTTCAGTTCACCTTCCGACAGATGAGTGGCTCTGCCGAAAAATCTCCAAACTGAAACTTACACTTACTGATGGATATCCATCCCATGGAGCAGAAGCCGGCGGTTTGCACAGGGATCAGTTCCTAAAACCTCCAAGATCTCAGGCAAAGTGGTATGGGGCACACCAGCAACCTAAGAGTGATACTACTGAGACTGTGTCATCCTGGAGCTCTGATGCAGCTAAATTAAACAGTGGCTACCTGAGGATAGCAAGACAGGCTGGAATCGCCACCAGCCCTCCCCAGTCGCGGCCAATCTCTCAAGATTCCCTGAGGAAGTGGGAGAAAAGTGCCCGGGAGTCGTCGGTTATCTGCAACCAGGCTGCAGGTTTCAACCACTGTTTAGTTAAAGTGCAGCAGGATATGCAGTCGCAGTTGAAGGCAATCAGCTCAGAACAGAAAGGGAAGTCAACTTCCAAGGTGACAGAGGCCACAGAGGAAATGCAGTTCCTTTTGGACTTTAATTCCAGTATCTGCCAGGCCATGGCCAAGTCCATGGAACACTTAACAGACTTTGTTTTTGTTACTATGGCCAACACCACCTTACTCAGGAGAGATTCGTACCTAGCGTACTTGAAGGCCGGAATTAAAGCGGACACGATGGCTGCTCTCAGAACAGCACCTCTTCACCTCTCCACTTTGTTCCCGGACAGTGTGTTAAAGCAGGCTGAAAAGGACATTAGTGCTTCTGACAAGGGTCGGTCTGGATCATCATATAAGAAAAATCGCTTCCACCCTTATGAAAGGCCGGAAACTAAACCGAACAACAGACAGCAGGATAGACCGGCTTGGAAGTACCTCTCGCGTGGCCATAACAAGAGGAATAAGGGCAAGCGTCAGTACTCATCGCGTCCTGCCAAGGGTCAACAGCCTTATAAATGACAATTACTGTGTAAATCTGTTACCGGACAGGCTGTTGACCCGAACAAGTGCATCACCCAGAAAGACAATAAACTGGTTAAGTTTAAATGTAAAGTATCTTGCTGCAACACATGTTCATTCTGCGCCCGGGCACTCCCAAAAGAGAGAGTTAAGTCCTGGGTCAGCAGGTTGTTATCAGTCAAAGAACAAATTAAAATATGTCAAAGGTGCTTCTTCTGTCATTCAATTGTCTTGTGTTCAACCTGTAACAAATGTCAAGAATGTTGCCTCAAATCTGCCTGTAGGGGCCAGACTTCAAAACTTTTGGCAAACTTGGCTGGATCTGGGTGCCGGTCCGAAAGTAATTCAAACACTAAAACAAGGTTACACCCTTCCCTTTCGGATCCGGCCAAAGCTCACAAGATCTCCCACAGTCGTAAGCTGTTATGGCAATCCCCACAGGAAAAGCTACCTGTTGGAGGCATTACATCAGCTTATGGACAAAAATGCAGTAGAGCTAGTCCACAACCAAACATCTTTGGGGTTTTTCAACCGACTATTTCTGGTCCCCAAACCCAACAACAAATGGAGACCTATCTTAGATCTGAGCAAATTAAACCTCTTTCTCAAGGTGGAGAAATTCAAAATGGAGACACCGGACACCATCAGGACGTCCCTCCAATCAGGGGAGGGGGTCACCTCGATAGATTTCAAGGATTCCTACTTTCATATCCCAATACAGGAACAATCCAGAAAATATCTCAGGTTCCATGTCGAAGGTCAGACATACCAGTTCAAAGCTCTGCCCTTTGGTGTGTGACCACAGCACCCTTGGAGTTTACAGTGGTAGCAAAAGAGGTCAAACTGATGGCTTCTTATACACAGGGGTATAAGAATCCACCAGTACCTAGACGACTGGTTGGTGAGGGCCAGATCCCACCAGGCTTGTCTTCAGTATATACAAGAACTAGTGCAGATCTGTCGAAACTTAGGGTGGCTAGTAAATATGGAGAAATCAGAACTGGAACCCAAACAGATTTTCAACTTCGTAGGTTACCAGTTCGACCTTCAGGCAGGTCGAGTCCGACCCACTCCGGGCCGGTGGCAAAGTCTTCAGGACAAAATACTTCACCTCTTATCCCTACCTTCATGTCCGGTGAGGGAGTTCATGTCCTTGATAGGGTTATTAACAGCCACAGAAAAACAAGTTCACCTAGGTCGCCTTCACATGAGACCAATTCAGTGGCATTTAAAAAGCAATTGGAGAGTACCGGAGTCACTAGAAAAGAGGATTCCAGTACCCAGGTCATTGCACCCACACTTGCAGTGGTGGCTAGACGAAGAGAACGTCCTCACAGGCCAACCACTACACCCAATGCAGCATGCTCTGCAAATATTTACAGACGCATCAAAAGAAGGTTGGGGCGCTCACTTAAACGAGCACACTGCAAGAGGAATCTGGTCATTGCCGGAAAGCAAACTGCATATAAATTACCTAGAACTCAAGGCAGTGCTTCTAGCCTTAAAAGAGTTCCAAAATCTTTGTTCGGACAAAATAGTACTGGTAGCAACAGACAACACTACAGTAGTGTCATACATAAACAAGGAAAGAGGCTTGAGTCAGGTACTCTATGTGCCCTTCTTTGGAGAATTCTGACTTGGTGTACCAAAAATCAGGTCACCCTAAAAGCCAGACATATCCCTGGCCGGTTGAATGTGGTAGCAGACAAGCTTTCCCGGCTAGGACACACCATCCAGACAGAGTGGTCCCTCCTTCCAGCAGTGTTCAAAACACTATGCGACAGATGGGACCAACCCCAAATAGATCTCTTTGCAACCAGATTCAACAACAAGGTCCCCCAGTTTGTGTCACCTGTTCCAGATACCATGGCCACTGCGGTAGATGCACTCAGTCTGTCATGGGAGGAGCTGGACGCCTATGCCTTCCCACCGACAGCCATATTGGGCAAAGTTGTGGACAAGTTGCAGGACACCCTGTGCATGAGAATCATTATCATTGCCCTGGGTTGGCCCAACATGCCTTGGTTCTGGGACCTGGTAGCCATATCCAGCCAGATCCCTCTGAGCCTGCCACTTCTACCCAACTTACTGACACAACCCTTCAACCAGATCCCTCACACAAATCTGTCAAATCTAAATCTCCATGCCTGGCTCCTAGAGCCTCAGCAATCAAGGAGCAAAGGTTCTCTAAGGACGTGGCAACAAGAATTGAGGCTCCTCAGAGGGGATCAACCAGATCAGTCTATGAGGCAAAGTGGTCCATATTTACAAAGTGGTGCCTCTCTAATAAGGTGGACTTCGGGGCACCCCCTGTAAAGTCCATAGCTGACTTCCTTCTGTACCTTTTCCAAGACAGAAATCTACAGCCCAGCACCATCGATGGGTACAGGTCTGCCATTGCTGATAAACTGGGAAACTCTACCATTAACATCAGCAAAGATGAGAATCTCTCGCGGCTCCTGGATAGTTTCCATAGAGACAGACCCAAGGGAAGGAGAGGAATACCTTCTTGGAACCTCTCTTTGGTTTTGCATCAGCTGACAAAACCCCCCTTTGAACCAATTAAGGAGGCTTCCTTGAAACATTTGACCTTCAGGACAGTCTTCCTTCTGGCCCTTGGGTCGGGCAAACGCAGAAGTGAGATTCATGCCTGGCAAAACAGGAACATCAGACACCAAAGTGACTGGTCCAAGGTGTCTCTGTACCCTTCTCCCAGCTTTTTGTCCAAAAATCAGCTGGCTAAAGAGGGCCCAGATAGTGTGGCTCCGGTGGTTATACCAGCCTTGGCCCCCACTCTGGATAGATCCCTCAAGGCTGACAGGTCCCTCTGCCCAGTCAGAGCTTTGCGCTACTATCTGGACAGGACCTCAGACATCAGGCAGAATAAGGAATTAGTCTTTGTTTCCTTCAAAAAGGGCTTCGACAAAGACATCTCCCCTGCCACTATCTCCTCATGGATCAAACAGACTGTGATCCTGTTATGAGCTCTCGGATAAGGAGGCCCATACCATACATCAGGTTAAAGCTCATGATGTACGGGCCTTCGCTGCTTCCAAAGCCTTCCAGTTGGGGGTCTCCCTGGAACAAATCCTATCAGCCTGCCATTGGAAATCACATAACACCTTCACCCAATTTTATCTGAAGGATGTGGCTTGGGCTGACTCAGAGCTCTATCATTTAGGGCCGGTAGTGGCTGCTCAGCAGATCCACCGGCAACCTAAAACCTAGAGGACAACTGTACATATATAAATAGTTGTACATATGTAAATCTTGTACATATTTTTAAGACCAAAAAAAAAAAAATGTGACGTGCTTCCTTCGGGATGTTTATTTACTTCTGGGACTGGACTCACCCTCTCTTCTCCTACCTCAGAGCAGGCCTTCAAAAAAAAGGGGGGGGGGGGGGGGGGGGGGGGGGAGGAAAGCCAACTTAAACTGGTTAGCTAGTTCTGGTTAACTGGTTAATTCTAGTTCTTATTGTGAGTTCTTTTTAAGTCCCTAGTAACTTACCCGCCAACCAAGCGGTAGTTATTCAGCAATTGTCCATTGGATAGGATGTATTAACGCAATAAAATTGCAAATTTAATAAGTAAATTAAATTTTTATAAGTAAATACCCTATCCAATGGACACGCAAGACCCTCCCACCGACCCCGCTATCAGCTTACTAGGGGCCTAATAGTTTAGACAACGAAAAAGATGCTATGACGTCACTCTGTCTAGACAGGAAGGAAGTATGACACGCCATCTGGCGAGTGCACTAGAACTAGGGACCGGCTGGCCGATAGAAACACAGGACGTCTTTTTCTGACGTTTGGCGGGCCGGTCTGCGCCGACCGGTTTAGCAATTGTCCATTGGATAGGGTATTAACTTATAAAAATTTAATTTACTTATTAAATTTGCAATTCTGTTTGTTCTTCCCTGATCTTCCTCTGGGAATCCCTAGAGGCAGAACTCTTTCTTCCCTCTCCTCATTCTGTGGGAGAAAAGACTGTGTGGGATTGCATGAGGTCAAGCCTAGTAACCGGTTCAAGTGGTTGGACCCAGGACCTAACAATGGAGAATAAACCTTGCTAAATTCTCTCAACTGGTCAGACCCAGGACGTAAAAAGGGAGAATAAACCTTGCTAAATTCTCTCTAGAGTTCTAACTAGTCCCTCCAGTAAGCTACCCACCATGGTCTCAGTAGATATTCTGGCAGGGGAGTCCCAGCTCCAAACCTGCATTTTTACATATTGGGGGTTACAATGGTGAACATTTTCAAACAAACAAAAAAAGAGGAAGTTACGTCATAGTCACCTGACCAGTATGGGAGGCCAGTTTGGCTGGAAGAGATTCATGATATCTTTTTCTGATATTTGGCGGGACCATCTTGCGCCAGACCTATGGCAATAGTCTGTTAAATAAGATATTAACTTATAAAAATTTAATTTAGTAATTAAGCGGACCGCCAGGGACGCTTGTTTGTTTTCACCGAAGTTCGACTGATCACCGCCGGATTATGGTCTCCATTGAATAACTTCTTAGCCTTTCAAATTTTTCTTTCCTTCTTATCTTTCTTTAAAACTATAGGGGCGGGAAAAATTTTTGGGATACTTTGTGCAGACCTTAAGCTTTAATTAAGGTAACCTTAAGCATAACTCCAAAACACCCCGTCATCGCGTTTCGGAAAAAACCACACACACCTGTGCTATAAAATTTATCTGGTACATTCTAGACCAAATTTCCAAGGTCGGAAAGGATTTTCTCATCAATCGCACCATAGATGGCTGAATGGGAGGCGTTTTATTTTTGTAAATTTTTTAAAAATGGGTACTTGGTCTGTATCTCAAAAACGGTTAGGTTTTCTGCGTTTTGTTGGAATAACTTATTCAGCTACTTTTTGATAATCTTTCACATGCCGAAGTTTTAGCCCTGTATCTGCAATCTTAAGGTCACCTTAATGTCAAAAAAGGGGGTTTTAGCCCTCCAGTTCACTTAGTTTTTTACTTTTTTCAACCAAACTTGGCACATATATTAAGATTTGCCAAAGGAATATCCTTACTTTATGGTGACCTTAAACTCAAAATGTTAATGGACATATGGCCTGCTTAAAGTCATCAAATTGGAATAAAATCCTCTGGCTCCTTTCTTTTTCCATTTTTTTATATTGAAATTATCACTGGTATTAAAGTAGATAAAAATAATACTTATGGTCACCTTAAACTCTCAGTATGAATGGAGTTGTAGCCACCTTAAAGTGAAATAAGGGGGTTTTCAGCCTCCAAGTATCTTATTGTTCGACTGACCTCAGTTAAACTTTGCACACCTATAAAGGATAGCAAACCAAATTGTTATCCTGACTTTAAGGTGACCTTAAACTGTTAATATAATTTTGGCCCCCCCTAAAGTCATAACATTTGAATAAAGCCGCCTGGCTCTTTTCTTTTTCCATATCTAACATATATTGATATTGAAGGGACATTCTCATATTATGGTCACCTTAAAGTCGCAATATGAATGAAGTTATGGTCACCTTACAGTGAAAAAGGACGTTTCAGCCTTCAGCTGTCGTATTGTTCAACTGACATGAGCTAAACTTTATGCACTTATAAAGGATGAGAAAAGGGACATTCATATTTTATGGTCACCTTAAAGTCCCAATATGAATGAAGTTATGGCCACCTTGCAGTGAAATTATGGAGTTTTTAATCTCCAGCTATTGTATTGTTCAGCTGACCTCACTTTAATTGTGTACACTTATTAAAGATGAAAATAGGGACAAGTAACATACACAATGCAATAAAGTTCACAGTTTCTATTGCTTATGATGCATATGTTGACATCTTTTATGGGTGACTTCTTTTTCATCAGGGCCGCTTCGTTTTTGTCAGCAAAAACATTCTTTTAGTTAAGTTTTCTAATTAATTAAAGTCAATAATCAATTCTGAATCAAATATCAGTTGGGAGAATGAATTGACTCAGATAGCTGAAGATGATTTCCAATACTACTGCATACTTAGCCTCAGTTCAGGCACTTTAGTGTAGTTTTGTACAATTTTTTTTTTTCTT
The DNA here is from genome assembly GCA_964017235.1 of Sabellastarte sp. h YS-2021. Lineage (NCBI taxonomy): Eukaryota > Metazoa > Annelida > Polychaeta > Sabellida > Sabellidae > Sabellastarte > Sabellastarte sp. h YS-2021. The sequence goes on along the minus strand of OZ024935.1, from coordinate 72,070,625 downwards.
CTTTTGATTTTAGATGCAGCAGGAGCAAGTGGAGCTGCCTCCTCCAGTTAGCAGCAAAGTCTCCAGATCTCTGTGTATATATTAAGTTTAACTTATTCTTATCAGTTGTATTGTTCAAAGATGTCAACAGTGATTATACCGGAATAAAAAATATGAAAATCTGGATAGAATTCAGTCAACATGATGTGTTACAAGGATTCTTTCCTTGTCCAGGAAGACAGTATTATGTTGTGTAATAATGTGGAAAAGATTTATTAACGGTTAGTCTTAATTGGTTGGATACTTTATCAATCATAGTGCTGATATACAACCATCAGTGAGAGTAAGACCCCAGTTTTGTGATGACACTGAAATCTGGAGGGTGTGGGATCTCCAGGAAAGCTGATTTGTGAATAACCATGGTTTCCATTCATTTTCTATAACTTTCCCATAATAATAATTTGTTTAAAAAAAAAAGTGGTTTCCAAGTTAAATTTTTGTTGTGACAATGACCTATTTTGACTGTAGGGTGTGATATTGTATAGTGCAGCTTGTGCATAGGTGTATCACATTTTCTGTTCTAGATAATCATTCCAGAACTGCTTAATGGATTTTATTGACATTTGGTAGGTGGATAAATTTGGCACTCCGGCCATTTGTTTTCTGTCAAACTCCAAACACTGACCTGTTTATAATGACTTTGAGGTTACCACTTAAAGGGATAATGTTTTAACATTACTTCATGGCTTTTATCAATTGTTGGTATGTGGGTGTAACTAAACCCAGGAAAACAACCAAGTTTAAGGTGATCTTAAACTTTCATTAAACCAGTTTCATTATTTGATGACTTCCAAGGTTACCAGAGCCAAATAGGAATGACCCCAGTGTTTGAATACCATTCATAGTATATAGGTATATGCAGACACAAAGGGATTAACTGCAAAATTAGGTACTTGTTAAATCTGCAATTCGTTAGTTTTTCCAATTTTGGACAATTTTTACAGCCAAATGTGTACTGAACCTTTAAAATTAGATTTGGCCATGTTTATTTTACAGAAATTTTCAGAAGTTGAATGGTGTAATCTGGGTATGTTTCGGCTATTGGACCTTATGGGACATTCACTTAATACAATTTCTTTTGTTTAAAGGTGGTAATGGTTTTGTTTTAATTAATTTACTTAAAGTTTAAGTGATCACAATTCACACTTAGCAAAGTTCTATTGTGAATTTTTCTGCCTATTGTACATTTAATTTATAAGAATGTTTGTGTGAATGTGTGGCGAGTTTTATTGTTGTAATAGAATGCCAGATATACCATTTTGTCGTGAATGCTTTATGATGAGTGAAATGTGGTAAAATCTTAGGATTTTGTTGTTCATACGATATGGTAAATAAAGGCTAATATTGTGATAAAATTTTATTTTACAACTTTGTATGTGGAGGGTTGCCCTGGTTCAAACTTTTTGCTCTGCCATATCATTGTATTTATTATATCTCCAGACAAAATTTGGGGATATACTGGTTTCATGTCTTGTCACACAGCTGTCACCATACACGTTGACTTGTGTGTGGAAGAACTCAAAAATGCTTTCATAGATTTCATTCAAACTTGGCACACACATGTATTTGGGTCAGCAGGGAAACCCTATTTTAATGTAACCATAAACTCCCAATAATGAAGAACTTAGGCCATCTTAAGGTCAGAAATGTACCTTTGACCACCTAATGCCCACTGGTTTACAAACTATGTAGCTATAATTTTACCTGTTCTTGCATATAAAAAGAATCAAGACTTTGTGTTTAGGTTAAAATTGTGTTTGAGGCCCATAAAGACCCTGCTTGGGGATTGCTTCTACATTTTTCACATATTTTTTCCTGTAATAACGTAGTGGTAATTCTGAGTCTCAAACTGTCTTAGATATAAATTGTTTATGTAATCTTTGTAGAAATTTGAGGCCTGTAGCTTTAATTATAAGGTCACCTTAGGTCTCTCATAATGCCTAGAAGGTTGAATTTATTCATGGGTGTTATGTATAACTGATATGTATGTTCTCTACAAGCTCTTCATTCAAGGTCATCCACAGAGTGCCAAGGTACCCCACGTAGAGAACATTAAAAGTGCCTATATCCCTTATTATTGCTCCTAGAGGTTTAGCATGTGAAGCCAACCTATAGAAAATTATGTGCTGGAAATCTCCTGATGTAGTCAAATTTGACCTTGGGCTCCTCCTTCAAGGTCAAACGAGGATAGCCAAAGTTAAAGTGCTTATAACTCGCTTATTATTGGTCCTAGTGTTTTGGGATCTGAAACCAACTTGTAGGAAATCATGGGCTGGGAGTCTTTTCATGTGGTCAGATTTGACCTTGGGGCCCCTCCTTCAAGGTCAGATAAGGAGAGCCAAACATAAAAGTGCTTATAACTCACTTATTATTGGTCCTAGAGGTTTGCAATGTGAAACCAATTAACCTAAATTAAAAGTACATATAATTTGCTTAGTCTTGGTCCTAGGGTTTTACAATGTGAAACAAAACTATAGGAAATCATGGACTAGGAATCTTCTGATGTGTTCAGATTTGACCTTGGGCCCCTCATTCAAGGTGAAACGAGGATAGCCAAATTAAAATATGCTTATAACTCATTTATTCTTGGTCCTAGAGGTGTGCAGTGTGAAACCAACAAAGGAGATCATGGACTAGGAATCCTCTGATGTGTTCAGATTTGACCTTGCCGCAGCTTCCAAGGTCAAACAAGGATAGCCAAATTTAAAACTGCTTATAACTCGTTTATTATTGATCCTACAGGTTTGGGATATCAAAAAAACCTATACTTTTCTGAATTTACCATCTTGGGCCAGTGGTAATGGAAAGTGTTGTTCATCTGAAAAACTGTAAGAGTGATTTCAGGCAAATCTGAAACCCCTGGGTGCTAAGGACTACTCTAGGATCTCTGAAAAATTTAGAATTTTCAGAATTTTGGCTGCATCTTGAAATTTGGTAGAAATGGAAATTGTCGTTTATAGAGCGATTTTAGGCAAACATTGGACCGACCCCTTGGGTACAAAGGACTACTAGTCTATGACCTTTCGAAAATTTAAACTCTCCAAATTTTGGCCGCTATCTTGAATATTAGTGGAAATGGAAAATGTTGTTTATCTCGTAACCATAAGAGATACAGTGATTTTGGGCAAATTTTGGACCCTGTGGGTACTAAAGATTACTCTTGTAGGACCTCTGAAAAATTGAGACTTTTCTGAATTTCGGCTGCCATCTTGAATTTTAGCATAAATGGAAAATGTCATTTTTTTCGAAAACTGTATCACATAAATGGAAAATGTCATTTTTTTCTCAAAAACTGTATTACACAGAGTAATTTGACGTTGACCCCCACTGAATAATATGGACTGCTGCTTTACTTCCTGTGAATAATTTAGAACTTTCTTAATTCCGGCTGCCATCTTGAAAAATGCTGTTTACCCATAAAATTCAAGACCCCAAAATCTTAAAAGTGTTGCAATGGCAATATTTGCTGCTAGATACCCCACAAAACCATTGAAATCATCCCTAGATCCTCTTGTGGTAAACATATCCTGAAATGCAAGGATATAATTCATGCAAGGATTCAGGCAGTGGAACATGCACAAGCTTTATGCCTACCGCCCCCACTACTGACAGCACAGGGGATGACTATTAGCCCCACCTTTGTAATCAATTGCTGTGCTCCACATAAACAGTGACATACAATCGTAAAACAACTTTGCAGTCTTCAGTTATCTTTTAATAAGCAGAAAACAACTAACTAGACTTTGCTCATCAAAAACGATGTATATCAATATTTGTAACCACAAAGGCTACAAAGCACCCTAGTTAACGTGCACTTTACCTCCTTTAGACCTGCCAAAGGTTGCCTAAGCTTGCATTTCACCTCAACAAGACTCCCATTCCATGATTTCCTGTAGGTTAGTTCCATAAGACCAATAAATATTTCTAAGCGCTTTGGGGTTTGGCTATCCTCATTTGACCACATTAAAATAGTCCAAGCCCATGATTTCCTATCGGTTGGTTTCACATTCCAAACATCTAGGATATTATAAGTACTTAAAAGTTTGGCTACTCTTGTAATAATAAGTGAGTTATGAGCACTTTTAAGTATGGCTTACCTTATTTGACCAAATCTGACTACCCCAAAAGAATCCCAGCAATTAATTTCCTGCAGGTTGTTTTGTAAACTCCAAAGTCTAAGACCAATACAGATATATATCACCAATAACAAGATATAACTTTGATCAAACTCTGTAGGGACAGGTAACACTCTGTGGATGACCCTGAATGGAGAGCCTCAAGGTCCAATATCTATCAGTAAAACTGTTAAACATATCACCCATGAGGATATTCAATTTTTATATAGAGATAGGATTCAAAATCAGACGTACCTTGCATGGATGAACATCTAAAACTATACCCTAAAAGTAAAATATACATGCAATGGTGTCTTCAAATATGGAAACCACCATTCCATCTTGTAAAAGTGATACAGGTTTTAGAGTTGTATCTTAAACAACCTGGAAACTGACTGATATACCAGCGGATGCTTTGAATCTTTCACAGAACTGAAGAAAGTCCAAGTGAATCATAGCTGTTAATTTACTAAATATCACAATGAGAAATTCTCATTCCTACAGAGATAACATGTCAAACAAGCAAACAGTGCCTGTGAACGGGCTCTGTGTCAGCTGACTGTTTTGAGTTTCAGAGTAGAAGTGACAGAAGAAAAGGACTCAAAAGTTGTGCCCTGCAAATGGTATTCAGAAATAACAAGGTAACTGTTTAGGTGTAAAAAGTAGGTTAAAACATATTTAAAGAAAATACTGTAAATGCACTATGTTACAGCTGACCCAAAAGTAGGTGAATAACCAAATTCGAAATGCAATAGTTTTCTAGTTACAACTGATTTACTCAACAGTGACAATCTCATAATAGCTTTTGCTCAGCTATGCAATCAGTTAAAGGGCTGCATTGTAATATGGTATAACTCACAAAAGTAAGTGACAAACAGTTAACAATTACTGTAAGTGCAATAGTTTTCAAGGTACAACTGATTTACTGAACAGTGAGAACCTACAAGTACGTATTTCTCAGCTATGCAATGAGCTACAGGTCTACAATTTCACTATGTTACAGCTGACCCAAAAGTAGGTGAATAACAAAATTCGAAATGAAATAGTTTTTAAGTTACAACTGATTTACTCCAACAGTGAGAACCTGAACGTAGCTTTTACTTAGCTATGCAAGGAGCTACAGGTCTGCAATTTTACTATTTTATAGCTGACCCAAAAGTAAGTAAATAACATATTTAAAGAAAATACTGTAAATGCCATAGTTTTCATGGTACAACTGATTTACTCAACAGTGAGAACCTGAAAGTAGCTATTGCTCAGCTATGCCATGATCTACAGATCTGCAATTTTATTAAGCGTCCCGCAAGGGACGCTTGTTTGTGTATGGGAGAGCTTCTGGCTCCGCCGGCTCCGCATTTTGTTTTCCTTATAACTCTGTAACCGTTAGGCGGATTCTTTTCAAATTTGGCAGGTTTAGGCAGTAGCCTTGGGGAATTTTTTTGAATATGCTGCAGTGACATTTCAACCAATCAGAGAGGTCACATGACCAAAAATGTCTTTTTTCGATGGGGAAGCTTGTCCGGATGATAACTTGAAAGGAATTTTATCAATTCACCTGAAACTTGGCAAATACATTCATTCTATTAAAATCTGGAAATCATTAGATTTTGGCATTGATTGGTCAAGAAATGGCCGAGTAATTAATGATTAATTAATTATTACGAATTTTCCAAATAAGGAAAACACAAAAATGCTTATATCTCGAAAACCGTGCTAGATAGAGCGATTTCGACGAAATTTTTGACCCGCAGGGTATCTCTGCGGAGTAGTTTTCCCAATTTTCAAAAAATTTTTGTCTCGCCCAAAATGGCGGCCATTTTGAATTTTCGAAATTTTCGCAAAAATTGCAAAACACAAAAATGCTTATATCTCGAAAACCGTGCTAGATAGAGCGATTTCGACGAAATTTTTGAGCCACAGGGTATCTCTGTAGAGTAGTTATCCCAATTTTGAAACAATTTTTGTCTCGCCAAAAATGGCGGCCATTTTGAATTTTCGAATTTTTCGCAAAAATTGCAAAACACAAAAATGCTTATATCTCAAAAACCGTGCTAGATAGAGCAATTTCGACAAAATTTTTGACCCGCAGGATATCTCTGCGGAGTACTTTTCCCAATTTTCAAAAAATTTTTGTCTCGCCAAAAATGGCGGCCATTTTGAATTTTCGAAATTTTCGCAAAAATTGCAAAACACAAAAATGCTTATATCTCGAAAACCGTGCTAGATAGAGCGATTTCGACGAAATTTTTGACCCACAGGGTATCTCTGCAGAGTAGTTATCCCAATTTTGAAAAAAATTTTGTTTCGCCAAAAATGGCGGCCATTTTGAATTTTCGAATTTTTCGCAAAAATTGCAAAACATAAAAATGCTTATATCTCGAAAACCCTGCTAGATAGAGCAATTTCGACGAAATTTTTGACCCGCAGGGTATCTCTGCAGATTAGCTGCCAATTTTCAAACAAAAAATTTCTCGCAAAAAATGGCGGCCATTTTGAATTTTCGAATTTTTCGCAAAATTGCAAAACACAAAAATGCTTATATCTCGAAAACCGTGCTAGATAGAGCGATTTCGACGAAATTTTTGACCCGCAGGGTATCTATGCAGAGTATCCATGCCAATTTTCAAAAAAAATTTGTCTTGCCAAAAATGGCGGCCATTTTGAATTTTCGAATTTTTGCGCAAAAATTGCAAAACACAAAAATGCTAATATTTCGAAAACCGTGCTACATAGAGCGATTTCAACAAAATTTTTTATCTTCAGGGTATCTCTGCAGAGCAGCTATCCCAAAGAGCTTTCACTTGGTGAAGTTTCAGACCCATAGCTAATTGCTCACCTACTCAAAAAGAGTAAATGCGAATTACCTCTAAAAGTATTGCAGATGGCCAATTTTTCTCAAATAACTCATTCACCTACTTTTGGAAGAGCTTTCACATGGTGAAGTTTCAGACCCATAGCCAATTACTCACCTACTCAAAATGAGTAAATGTGAATTATCTCTAAAAGTATTGCAGATAGCCAATTTTTCTCAAATAACTCTTTCACCTACTTTTGGGAGAGCTTTCACATGGTGAAGTTTCAGACCCATAGCTAATTATTTACCTACTCAAAATGAGTAAATGCTAATTATCTGTAAAAGTATTGCGGATACCCAATTTTTATCAAATAACTCATTCATCTACTTGTGGGAGAGCTTTCACATGGTGAAGTTTCAGACCCATAGCTAATTACTCACCTACTCAAAATGAGTAAATGCGAATTATCTCTAAAAGTATTGCAGATAGCCAATTTTTCTCAAATAACTCATTCACCTACTTTTGGGAGAGCTTTCACTTGGTGAAGTTTCAGACCCATAGCTAATTACTCACCTACTCAAAATGAGTAAATGCGAATTATCTCTAAAAGTATTGCAGATAGCCAATTTTTCTCAAATAACTCATTCACCTACTTTTGGGAGAGCTTTCACTTGGTGAAGTTTCACACCCATAGCTAATTACTCACCTACTCAAAATGAGTAAATGCGAATTATCTCTAAAAGTATTGCAGATAGCCAATTTTTCTCAAATAACTCATTCACCTACTTTTGGGAGAGCTTTCACTTGGTGAAGTTTCAGACCCATAGCTAATTACTCACCTACTCAAAATGAGTAAATGTGAATTATCTCTAAAAGTATTGCAGATAGCCAATTTTTCTCAAATAACTCATTCACCTACTTTTGAGAGAGCTTTCACTTGGTGAAGTTTCAGACCCATAGCTAATTACTCACCTACTCAAAATGAGTAAATGTGAATTATCTCTAAAAGTATTGCAGATAGCCAATTCTTCTCAAATTAATCATTCACCTACTTTTGGGAGAGCTTTCACTTGGTGAAGTTTCAGACCCATAGCTAATTACTCACCTACTCAAAATGAGTAAATGCGAATTATCTCTAAAAGTATTGCAGATAGCCAATTTTTCTCAAATAACTCATTCACCTACTTTTGGGAGAGCTTTTACTCTGTGAAGTTTCAGACCCATAGCTAATTACTCACCTACTCAAAATGAGTAAATGCGAATTATCTCTAAAAGTATTGCAGATAGCCAATTTTTCTCAAATAACTCATTCACCTACTTTTGGCAGAGCTTTCACTCTGTGAAGTTTCAGACCCATAGCTAATTACTCACCTACTCAAAATGAGTAAATGTGAATTATCTCTAAAAGTATTGCAGATAGCCAATTTTTCTCAAATAACTCATTCACCTACTTTTGGGAGAGCTTTCACTTGGTGAAGTTTCAGACCCATAGCTAATTACTCACCTACTCAAAATGAGTAAATGCGAATTATCTCTAAAAGTATTGCAGATAGCCAATTTTTCTCAAATTAATCATTCACCTACTTTTGGGAGAGCTTTCACTTGGTGAAGTTTCACACCCATAGCTAATTACTCACCTACTCAAAATGAGTAAATGCGAATTATCTGTAAAAGTATTGCAGATAGCCAATTTTTCTCAAATAACTCATTCACCTACTTTTGGGAGAGCTTTCACTTGGTGAAGTTTCAGACCCATAGCTAATTACTCGTCTACTCAAAATGAGTAAATGCGAATTATCTCTAAAAGTATTGCAGATAGCCAATTTTTCTCAAATTAATCATTCACCTACTTTTGGGAGAGCTTTCACTTGGTGAAGTTTCAGACCCATAGCTAATTACTCGTCGACTCAAAATGAGTAAATGCGAATTATCTCTAAAAGTATTGCAGATAGCCAATTTTTCTCAAATAACTCATTCACCTACTTTTGGGAGAGCTTTCACTTGGTGAAGTTTCAGACCCATAGCTAATTACTCACCTACTCAAAATGAGTAAATGCGAATTATCTCTAAAAGTATTGCAGATAGCCAATTTTTCTCAAATAAATCCTTCACCTACTTTTGGCAGAGCTTTCACTTGGTGAAGTTTCAGACCCATAGCTAATTATTCACCTACTCAAAATGAGTAAATGTGAATTATCTCTAAAAGTATTGCAGATAGCCAATTTTTCTCAAATAACTCATTCACCTACTTTTGGGAGAGCTTTCACTCTGTGAAGTTTCAGACCCATAGCTATTTATTCACCTACTCAAAATGAGTAAATGCGAATTATCTCTAAAAGTATTGCAGATAGCCAATTTTTCTCAAATAACTCATTCACCTACTTGTGGGAGAGCTTTCACTTGGTGAAGTTTCAGACCCATAGATAATTATTCACCTACTCAAAATGAGTAAATGTGAATTATCTCTTAATAGTATTGCAGATAGCCAATTTTTCTCAAATAACTCATTCACCTACTTTTGGAAGACCTTTCACACACGAAAATGAAAAATTGTGAATATCTCGGAAAAGCTATTTATTCTGCTTTAATGCTCGGCGGGAGATACACACCACGGCAGTGGTCTTGACAAAAATTTTTGTCTCCCCAAAAATGGTGGCCATTTTGAATTTTCAAAGTTTTTGCAAAACACAAAAATGCTTATATCTCGAAAACCGTGCTATATGGAGTAAACTCAACAAAATTTTGGACCTGCTGGGTATCTCTGCAGAGTAGCCATGCCAATTTTCAAAATATTTTTGTCTCACCAAATATAGCGGACATTTTTAATTTTTTTATTTTTTGCAAAACACAAAAATGCTTATATCTTGAAAACCGTGCTAGATAGAGCAGACTGCGCTGACTTTGGTTGCCACAACAGTATAAGGCTAGAAACGAAGCATTTTCTTAATACTTTAGCACTCACCTTTATATCCTTTTCGGGACGCTTTGTTTTTGCTATGCAAAAACATTATCTTTTTTTTTTGCGAGCGATCCTCTAGTTATGTTATAGCTGACCCAAAAGTAGGTAACATATTTATAGAAAATTCTTTAAATGCAATAGTTTTCAAGTTACAACTGATTTACTCAACAGGGAGAACCTGAGAATAGCTATTACACAGCTATGCCATGAGTTAAATGTCTGCAATTTTACTATGTTATAGCTAATTCAAAAGTAGACGAATAACATATAAAAACAAAATACTCTAAATGCAATAGTTTTCATGGTACAACTGATTTACTCAACAGTGAGAACCTGAAAGTAGCTATTCCTCAGCTATGCTATAAGCTACAGGTCTGCAATTTCACTATGTTATGGCTGACCATAGGTGAACAACACATTTAAACAAAATACTCTAAATGCAAAAGTTTTCAAGTTATTAGTAATTTACTCAACAATGATAACCTGAGATTAGCTATTACTCAGCTATGCTATGAGCTACACGTCTACAATTTTACTATGTTATAGCTAATTCAAAAGTAGATAAATATGAAATTCAAACAAAATTCTCTAAATACTATGGTTTTCAAGTTACAACTGATTTACTCAACAGAGAAAACCTCAAAGTAGCTATTGCTCAGCTATGCAATAGGGGGTAAATCGTTTGGCTTTGTGCATATCGATATTCAATGTAAAAATATTTCAATATTGGGCGATATCGGGGGGTTGATATTGTCTACCAAATAGTCAGAATTCAGGAAAATGAAAACGTTTATTTTAGCGTATCCCGAACTGCTTACAGGAAGCGAAATTTATCAAAACAAAACATTGCAGTTTTCATCAAAAACGCATTGAAAACTTTAAAAATGTGAGATAAAAGTGTACAATTTCTTCAGATTTGGGCTTTATATCAAATATTAACAGTGTAAGTTTACAGTTTTACTTAAAATGCTGATATTGAAATATGTCTTTAGATCTCGATATCTGGAGTCCAGTTCCAAAACAATAAATATCGGCAACATCGATAAACGATTTACCCACTACTATACAATGAGCTACAGGTCTGCAATTTTACAATGTTTATAGCTGACCCAAAAGTAGGTGAATAACATATTTAAACAAAATACTCTAAATGCAATAGTTTTCAAGTTAAAGCAATTTGCTCAACAGTGATAACCTTAAAGTAGCTATTACTTGGCTATACAATGAGCTACAGGTCTGCAATTTTACCATGTTATAGCTGACCCAAAAGTAGGTGAATAACCTATTTATACAAAATTCTCTAAATGCAATAATTTTTGAGTTACAAGTGATTTTACTCATTTTAAAAGGTACTGAAAAGTCAGAAAGTAGCTATTACTGACTTAGCTATTGGGGTAGACACCCGTTACTCACCAAGTTGTAGCTATGGAAAGAGTAGCTGAATAACATATTTTAACAAAATGCTCTAAATGCAATACTTATATACTAGTTATAGGTGATTTAGTGCCTGATTTCCTGAATTTTAATGCATTAAAAATTATTTTAAAAATTCATAAAAAAATTATTTAAAAAGATCCAGGCCGAATACTCGCACAAGATAATCTACTAGTGGCCATAGTGGCCCAGAACATATATGCAAGATAAGAGAGAAATCCCTGCAATAGTCAATGAAAAAAATAAGTGACTTAGTGCATGATTTCATGAATTTTAATGCATCAAAATTTATTAAAAAAATTCATAAAAAATTAAGACAGGTCCAGGTCTGATACTCACACAAGGGAATCTACTTGTGGCCTAGTACATATATGCAAGATATGAGAGAAATCCCTGCAATAGTCAATGAGAAAATTGTGATAAAGTGTTGAAATTTTTACACTTTTGGTGGGGGTACCTCCCTTGTAATGCTCTAGCAAACAGACGAACAGACAGATTTGCATGCCTTGAACAATTTTTCATCCTCGATAGATAAATTATCTTTTAAAAAAAACAGCACGTCTCTGGGCCTTGTAGTTTTGGAGAAGTTGTTCACGCGGATGCAGACGTGGATGCGGACACCACAGAGTGATGCAATAATGTCAGTTGACATAAAAACACAGAGCAAACACAGTAACTCTAACCTACATAACACTGTTCATTATTTGCACTCTTTTATGTAATCTAATCTAAACAACACAGGAATGTTTTGTTTTTTTTCATTTACCAATTTCATATCGACTTAAAATGTAACATAAAACTTTTTTTTTCAAACAAAGAAAACATTGTTATCACCAGCAAAAAGATGGAAAAAACAGTAACCCTATTGGCATATATATACAAGAAAAAAAAATCTGTATGAATACTTAAAATAAACAATTGTGTAAACTGTTCAAAATTTAAAATAGATTTGACAAAGTAGAAATAAACAATAACGTTAATGTTCTTAGTTTGGTAGAGACCAACACAGTTGTCCATTGCATTGTAGCATCACAGTTGGTTATTGACGATTAGAAGTATCAACTCGATAACAGCTTTTATTAATGCACAAATGAGCATCCCACAGCAGAGAAAGTGAATAGTAGGTAAAAGAGTGGTAAAGATAAAGGCTTGTAAATTACATGAAGGGGGTTGTAAGTAGTCCTGCATATCATAACAAGTTACATTAAAAGGTATATAAATACCTATCTAATAAACTGAAACAGCATATTGTGGAAGGTATTCAACTGATTCATTTCACTGTATGATAAAAGATGACAGAGTATGTTTATGGTGTGGGATGAGGGTGGGGGCAGTAACACACACACACACACACACACACACCCCCCCCACCCCCACCCCCACCCCAGTTTTATAGGATTTTGGCCAATATGTTGTAGATACACTAAACAAGAGGAGAGTGCCCGTGAACGGGCACTGTGTCAGCTGACTGAATGTTTTTGATTTGTGATGGTGATAATGAGAGGAAAGCATAATTATCAGGGAAAGGGCTGTACAGAAATACAGTAAATGGTAACTGAACAGCATGTTCGAAAGATATTCCGAAGCTGACAGAAGAAAAGGACAAAAAAGTTGTGCCCTGCAAATGGTATTATGAAATAAAGTAACAAGGTAATTGTTTAAGTGTAAAAAGTAGGTTAAAAATATTTAAAGAAATACTATAAATGCAATATCCTCGTTCGACCATGAAGAAGGGATCCAAAGGTCAAATCTGACCATACCAAAAGATTCCCAGCCAAAGAATTTAGGATGGTTTACCATCCCAAACCTCTCGGACCAATAATAAGTGAGTCATAGGCACTTTTTAAGTTTGGCTATCCTTGTTTGACCTTGACAGAGGGGTCTAAGGTCAAATCCGACCACACAAAAAAATTCCCAGCCCATGATTTCCTGTAGCTTGTTTACCATCCCAAACCTGTAGCACCAATAAAAAGCGAGTTATAAGCAATTGTAAGTTTGGCTATCCTCAATTGACCTTGAAGGGGGGGTCCCAGGTCAAATCTGACCACACCAAATGAATCCCAGCCCATGATTTCCTATATGTTGGTTTACCATCCCAAACCTCCAAGACCAATAATACGCGAGTTATAAGCACTTTAAGTTTGGCTATCTTCGTTTGACCTGGAAGGAGGGGTCTAAGGTGAAATCTGACCACACCAAAAGATTCCCAGCCCATGATTTTCTATAGGTTGGTTTTCCATTCCAAACCTCTAGGACCAATAATAAGCGAATTATAAGCACTTTTAAGTTTGGCTATCCTCATTTGACCTTGAAGGAGGGGTCCAAGGTGAAATCCGACCACACCAAAAAATTCCCAGCTCATGATTTTCTATAGGTTGGTTTTCATTCCAAACCTCTAGGACCAATAATAAGCGAGTTATAAGCACTTTTATGTTTGGCTATCCTCATTTGACCTTGAAGGAGGGTTCCAAGGTCAAATCGGACCATATTAACAGATTCCCAGCCCATGATTTCCTACAGGTTGGATACAATGATTTACTCAACAGTGAGAACCTGAAAGAAGCTATTGCTCAGCTATGCCATGACACAGAGGTCTGCAATTTCACTATGTTATAGCTGACCAAAATGTCTGTGAATAACATATTTAACAAAATACTCTAAATGTAATAGTTTTCAAGTTACAACTGATTTACTCAAGAGTGAGAACCTCAAAGTAACTATTACTCAACTATGCAATGAGCTACATGTCTGAATTTTTGCTCTGTTATAGCTGACCTAAAAGTAGGTGAACAACATATTTAAGCAAAATACTGTAAATGCAATAGTTTTCAAGTTACAACTGATTTTCTCAATAGTGAGAACCTGAAAATAGCTATTGCTCCGCTATGCCATGAGCTATAGGTCTGTAATTTCACTATGTTATAGCTAACCCAAAAGTAGGTGAACAATATATTTTAACAAAATACTCCAAATGCAATATTTTTCAAGTTATAGCCGATTTACTCAACAGTCAGTGCCTGAGAATAGCTATTGCTCAGTTGTGCCATGAGCTACAGGTCTGTAATTTCACTATGTTATAGCTGACCCAAAAGTAGCTGAATAACATATTTGCACAAATTTCTGTAAAGGCAATAGTTTTCCAATTACAACTGATTTACTCAACAGTGAGAACTTCAAAGTAGTTATTACTCAGCTATGCAATGAGCCACAGGTCTGGAACTTTACTATGTTATAGCTGACCCCAAAATAGGTGAATAATATATTGCAACAAAATACTGTAAATGCAATAGTTTCCAAGTTATAAGTGATTTACTCAACAGTGATAACCTAAAAGTAGCTATTACTCAGCTATGCCATGAGCTACAGGTCTGAAATTTTACTATGTTATAGCTGACCCAAAAGTAGCTGAATAACATATTTATACTAAATTCTCTAAATGCAATAGTTTTCAAATTATAAGTGATTTACTCAACATTGAGAACTTCAAAGTAGGTATTACTCAGCTATGCAATGAGTCACAGGTCTGGAACTTCACTATGTTATGGCTGACCCCAAAATAGGTGAATAACATATTGAAACAAAATACTCTAAATGCAATAATTTCCAAGTTATAAGCGATTTACTCAACAGTGATAACCTCAAAGTAGCTATTACTCAGCTATGCATGAGCTACAGGCCTGAAATTTTACTATGTTATAGCTGACCCAAAAGTAGGTGAACAACATATTTAAGCAAAATACTGTACATGCAATAGTTTTCAAGTTACAACTGATTTACTCAATAGTGATGACCTAAAAGTAGCTATTACTCAGCTATGCCATGAGCTACAGGTCTGAAATTTTACTATGTTATAGCTGACCCAAAAGTAGCTGAATAACATATTTATACTAAATTCTCTAAATGCAATAGTTTTGCAATTACAACTGATTTACTCAATAGTGAGAACCTCAAAGTAGTTATTACTCAGCTATGCAATGAGCTACAGGTCTGAAATTTCACTATGTTATAGCTGACCCAAAAGTAGGTGAACAACATATTTAAGCAAAATACTGTAAATGCAATAGTTTTGAAGTTACAACTGATTTACTCAATAGTGATGACCTAAAAGTAGCTATTACTCAGCTATGCCATGAGCTACAGGTCTGAAATTTTACTATGTTATAGCTGACCCAAAAGTAGCTGAATAACATATTTATACGAAATTCTCTAAATGCAATAGTTTTCCAATTACAACTGATTTACTCAATAGTGAGAACTTTAAAGTAGCTATTACTCAGCTATGCCATGACCTACAGATCTGAAATTTCACTATGTTATAGCTGGCCCAAAAGTAGCTGAATAACATATTTATACGAAATTCTCTAAATGCAATAGGTTTTAAGTTACAAGTGATTTACTCAATAGTGAGAACTTCAAAGTAGCTATTACTCAGCTATGCAATGAGCCACAGATCTGAAACTTCACTATGTTATAGCTGATCCCAAAATAGGTGAATAACATATTGAAACAAAATACTGTAAATGCAATAGTTTCCAAGTTATAAGCGATTTACTCAACAGTGATAACCTAAAGTCAAAGTCAAAGTTGGGGTTTAACGTCCCGTTCAACAGCCAGGGTCATATTGGGACAGGTCCTCAGCATTGCCACTTGTGGGACTCGAACCCACAGAGGTGACAGCCTATGATTAGATGCCAAACTTGCTAACCACTAGGCCACCGAGGACCTCTATGATAACCTAAAAGTAGCTATTACTCAGCTATGCCATGAGCTACAGGTCTGAAATTTTACTATGTTATAGCTGACCCAAAAGTAGCTGAATAACATATTTATACGAAATTCTCTAAATGCAATAGTTTTGAAGTTATAAGCGATTTACTCAACAGTGATAACCTAAAAGTAGCTATTACTCAGCTATGCAATGAGCTACAGGTCTGAAATTTCACTATGTTATAGCTGACCCAAAAGTAGATGAACAACATATTTAAGCAAAATACTGTAAATGCAATAGTTTTGAAGTTACAACTGATTTACTCAATAGTGATGACCTAAAAGTAGCTATTACTCAGCTATGCCATGAGCTACAGGTCTGAAATTTTACTATGTTATAGCTGACCCAAAAGTAGCTGAATAACATATTTATACAAAATTCTCTAAATGCAATAGTTTTGCAATTACAACTGATTTACTCAATAGTGAGAACCTCAAAGTAGTTATTACTCAGCTATGCAATGAGCTACAGGTCTGAAATTTCACTATGTTATAGCTGACCCAAAAGTAGGTGAACAACATATTTAAGCAAAATACTGTAAATGCAATAGTTTTGAAGTTACAACTGATTTACTCAATAGTGATGACCTAAAAGTAGCTATTACTCAGCTATGCCATGAGCTACAGGTCTGAAATTTTACTATGTTATAGCTGACCCAAAAGTAGCTGAATAACATATTTATACGAAATTCTCTAAATGCAATAGTTTTCCAATTACAACTGATTTACTCAATAGTGAGAACTTTAAAGTAGCTATTACTCAGCTATGCCATGACCTACAGATCTGAAATTTCACTATGTTATAGCTGGCCCAAAAGTAGCTGAATAACATATTTATACGAAATTCTCTAAATGCAATAGGTTTTAAGTTACAAGTGATTTACTCAATAGTGAGAACTTCAAAGTAGCTATTACTCAGCTATGCAATGAGCCACAGATCTGAAACTTCACTATGTTATAGCTGATCCCAAAATAGGTGAATAACATATTGAAACAAAATACTGTAAATGCAATAGTTTCCAAGTTATAAGCGATTTACTCAACAGTGATAACCTAAAAGTAGCTATTACTCAGCTATGCCATGAGCTACAGGTCTGAAATTTTACTATGTTATAGCTGACCCAAAAGTAGCTGAATAACATATTTATACGAAATTCTCTAAATGCAATAGTTTTGAAGTTATAAGCGATTTACTCAACAGTGATAACCTAAAAGTAGCTATTACTCAGCTATGCAATGAGCTACAGGTCTGAAATTTCACTATGTTATAGCTGACCCAAAAGTAGATGAACAACATATTTAAGCAAAATACTGTAAATGCAATAGTTTTGAAGTTACAACTGATTTACTCAATAGTGATGACCTAAAAGTAGCTATTACTCAGCTATGCAATGAGCTACAGGTCTGAAATTTTACTATGTTATAGCTGACCCAAAAGTAGCTGAATAACATATTTATACAAAATTCTCTAAATGCAATAGTTTTCCAATTACAACTGATTTACTCAATAGTGAGAACTTTAAAGTAGCTATTACTCAGCTATGCCATGACCTACAGATCTGAAATTTCACTATGTTATAGCTGGCCCAAAAGTAGCTGAATAACATATTTATACGAAATTCTCTAAATGCAATAGGTTTTAAGTTACAAGTGATTTACTCAATAGTGAGAACGTCAAAGTAGCTATTACTCAGCTATGCAATGAGCCACAGATCTGAAACTTCACTATGTTATAGCTGATCCCAAAATAGGTGAATAACATATTGAAACAAAATACTGTAAATGCAATAGTTTCCAAGTTATAAGCGATTTACTCAACAGTGATAACCTAAAAGTAGCTATTACTCAGTTATGCCATGAGCTACAGGTCTGAAATTTTACTATGTTATAGCTGACCCAAAAGTAGCTGAATAACATATTTATACGAAATTCTCTAAATGCAATAGTTTTGAAGTTATAAGCGATTTACTCAACAGTGATAACCTAAAAGTAGCTATTACTCAGCTATGCCATGAGCTACAGGTCTAAAATTTTACTATGTTATAGCTGACCCAAAAGTAGCTGAATAACATATTTATACGAATTTCTCTAAATGCAATAGTTTTTAAGTTACAAGTGATTTTACTCATGATGGAAGTTACTGAAAAGCCCAAAAGTAGCTATTACTCACTTAGCTATTGAGACAGGCACCCAACTTACTCACCATATTGTAGCTATGAAAAAAGTAGCTGAATAACATATTTTAACAAAATGCTCTAAATGCAACACTTTTCAAGTTATAAATGATTTTGTGCATGATTTCATGAATTTTAATGCATTAAAAATTATTAAAAAAATTTATTAAAAAAAAAGTAAGACAGATCCAGGTCTCATACTCACACAAGAGAATCTACCTGTGGCCTAGTACATATATGCAAGATATGAGAGAAATCCCTGCAATAGTCACTGAGAAAATTGTGATTAAGTGTTGAAATTTTCACACTTTTGGTGGGGGTACCCCCCTTGTAATGTCTCTAGCAAACAGACGAACAGACAGATTTGCATGCCTTGAACAATTTTTCATCCTCGATAGATAAGGTATCTTTTAAAAAAAACAGCACGTCTCTAGGCCTTGTAGTTTTGGAGGAGAAGTTGTTCACGCGGCCACGCCGCAGAGTGACGACATAATGTAAATAAAATACAAGGAATGCAATTTTATGACCCCAGTTTGACCTTGAGGGGAGGTCAGGGGGCAAATTTGATGGCATTTTTGGAATCCCAGGCCTTGGTTTCCTATTACATCTCGATACATTCAAAGCTCTAATTGCAATAATAAAAGGCATGTTTGATATTTTACAAATCTCTTCAGTTTGTATACAGTATACCAGACACCTAATTTGACTGATTCTAAGGTAACCTTAACATGATGATGTATCTTTTGAAGCTATAAATCCAATGTTCATGCCTGTGTAAGGTCCTCAATATTAGTAAATGTACACAATATGTGGCCAAAAGGGTCAATTTCAGCACATTATTTTCACTAAACGATAATTAATCGCCTCTGACTTGGTCAATTATGGCCCAAATTATCTGAAATTCGACTGGTGCCTAGCTTTTTGTTTATCTATATGTTGTACTTCCTGAGAAAATCTATAAGGAAGTACAAGATAAAAAATTGTTTTGATCATGTGACCTTGATAAGGATCAAAGGTCAAATTCAAAGCCGTCAAAAATTTTTTACTATGCCTGTACCTGATGACTGCCAAAATCATTTTGAGACACTTGATATTAACTGGAGGTATTCAACTTGTAAAATACTGCAACAGCTGAGGCGTAGGCTGCCTGAAAATGGAGTGAAACCAATAAGCATTCCTTTTCAAGGGATGCTAAATTATTTAACATAAATCTTGCCTTTCTCTGTAACAACTAAATAGCCATTGGGCTCTGCTCATAAGCTAATTAATGTAGAATTTATTCATTAAATTGATGCAATTTTTCAAGTTAATATATATAATCAGTTTGCAAAATGGATGATTTATGGACCCGGTAAACTGGGGTGAATCCCGACACCATTAACAGCAAAATTAGATAATGTGTGTCGCACTTTACACTTTACTCAGCTTTCCGCTTAGAGATACGTGTATTTGAACTATTAAATGGAACCGATAATTTGGTGTTTGGATGAAACAAGCAGGTTCAACACAATGAGAGTTGATCAGACAATAAATTTAAGTGAGCAGAAATCAAGTAAGTGTTTGAATTTACTTAACAACTTAATCCATTGAGGACCAGATAGACATCTTATTCAGGAAGCGGAAGTGAAGCATAAAGCATGACCAAAACCAGCCAGGATTTTGAAACATAAAGAACCAGTCAAACTTATGGTCAAAAAATGCAACTAAAATGCATCACACGCCTCACAAATAAGATCACTCAAAGTGAAAGGGCTCACCCAAAATTGGCACATCAAGCATAATTACAATTTATGACATACAGTGTCTGAAGATTCAACTACAAAATAGGACAGTTACAACATGTCATTATAATTAAACTGTTTTACATAATGCTAAAACACCTTGAGATGAAACAGGTAAGCAAAACAAGTGCTAGGCAAATGAAAATGCAAAACGTTTATGAAAGAAAATGTGTCAAAGATTACCTTAAATCTACACTGTTTTTATGAATGAACAATAATGATATTCTTAAGATTTATTACAGGGGAAACTTTGTACAAAAAAACAACAATTATAAATACAAAATACAACAGTTTACCACATGTTTTCTGTCTTTTTACAAGCAATATAAATGTACATTTGTTCTAATCTTCAACATTCCGCACTGGTGATTTTGCACACATTGCATACTTTAACAGTTACACCTATTGACTGAGTAGTTTATTTATGCCACTTAACAGATTAACAACCATTAACATAGTTTTGTCTATAACAACTGACATATATAAGTCTAAATCTAACAAAAGTATTTGACAAATTCTACAATTGTAAACTGGGTTTCAAACAGGTCAATTTTTTTACACCTCTTAATATCAAGTATTCACACCTTTTCACATCAAGGCTTAAAACACCTTCTAGCTCAGACTGAATTGCAAGATTTATCTGTCGCAAAAAATTAAGCTTCTGCAAAACCTTGACATCTTGACACTGCAAGACTTTCTGTATGCATTTATAACATTTCTCTTCCTTTACTTCATTCCAGCTGATATTGACACAAATTCCCTCTGTGCATGTCTGCAAGCCTTTGCATATTGGCATGAGGTGTTTCTGTGCATGGCAATAATCCTTTACATATTGACACAAATTCCTTCTGTGCATGGTCACAAGCCTTTGCATATTGACACGAGGTATATCTGTGCATGGCAACAATCCTTTACATATTGACACAAATTCCCTCTGTGCATGGCTGTAAGGCTTTACAAATTGGCACGAGGTCCCTCTGAGCATGGAAACAATCATTTACATATTGACACAAATTTCCTCTGTACATGGAAACAATCCTTTACATATTGGCACAAAGTTCCTCTGTGCATGGCTGCAAGCCTTTACATATTGACACAAGGTCCCTCTGTACATGGCAACAATCCTTTACATATTCACACAAAGTCCCAAATGTCATGGGAAGTGAGATTTTGTTACAACAATAACAATTACATAAAACACAGATGCTTGCTCATATAAGTTACAAACAAAACTGTCATTTTTGCAGGAATGGAAGGTAAGGTATAGAGAAATTAATGGAGAGGGAAGTATTTAGATTATAGAATTTTAGGTGATCAGGTAAATGCTTGGCTTGTCATTTCTCCTCCTCTATCTCCCCTTCTTCCTTTACTTCGACCTCCTTTCTGGCTGACTTAACTTCTATCCCCAGTTCCTGACACCTATTGCGCGAGCGCCAAACTTTGATCTTGTTATCGTCACTGACGGTCACCAGAACCTCTGCATCCTGTGGGTGGAAAGCTACAGAGTTGACTACATCGTCGTGACTGAAACTGTGAAGCAGAGAGCGGTAGTGACGATCCCATAAGTATGCATGCTTGTCCTCTGCCCCACTAAAACAATAAAGGTTATAGGAATAAGAACACATACTGACTCATCAAATAGGCAAATACAGTCCTTATGACTAAAACTGTAGAATTGGAATAGAAGTATTTAGAAATTTAAACAAAAAAACAATAGAATTGAACATTTTAATTACTTAAATGTAGCTTTTATAAGCTACAAGCTTACCATGTGGGACTTAATGCTGTTCTCGGGTTGCCACACCCGGGGCCAATGTCTTAGAAAAAAAGATCATTCTTGTTAGCCACCAGATATACTGGTAGTTGTCGTCACGTG
The DNA here is from genome assembly GCA_964017235.1 of Sabellastarte sp. h YS-2021. Classification (NCBI taxonomy): domain Eukaryota; kingdom Metazoa; phylum Annelida; class Polychaeta; order Sabellida; family Sabellidae; genus Sabellastarte; species Sabellastarte sp. h YS-2021. Next base: position 72,048,685 of record OZ024935.1, on the reverse strand, counting down.
ATAACTTCTGACCAATCGCCCTACTTTCTCGTTGAAATTTTCTAAAACCTACCCCTTAGCTGTAAACAGCGGGGAGGCAGGGTGGGACTCTCCTAAGTCCCACATGGTAAGCTTGTAGCTTATAAAAGCTACATTTAAGTAATTAAAATTTTCAATTTTATTACGCTACAATAGCTTACCATGTGGGACTTAATGCTGAATTCAACCGCCCGGTGGTGGGATTACAGCTGAGACTGGAAGATATGTGATTTTTTTTTCTAAGATTTGAATTAATATGTATAGAATAGTGCCAGAAATACCAGTCTGAGCCTCATTTACAGTGTCCCGATCCCGAAGACCGGGCCTGTAAGGAGCCAAAAACCTAAGTAAAATGAGAGACAGTGCTAAAACTGTCTAGATGTTTGATTGTAGGACGGAAGTGCAGCAGTGCTCACTTCGAGGTCTAAGGGTCCCTGAGGGCCCTTCACGTGTGACTGACCAACCCAGTGGTTGGACATCTCATAAATTTTTACCTTGAATATGAGATTAATGACAACTAAATAAGTCCTTAATAGAAATTACTTGATAACTAAAAAATAAAATGACCTTACCCGTAACATCTTGAAGGTAAAGGAATACCTAGATCCTGGGAGAGACTCCTGAAGACTTGGTTGTAGCGGATGTGCCCCCCCCCCCCCCCTTTTTTTCTTTCCGAGGACAACTGGTCTGAGGGGAAGGATCTAGGACTTGTCGTGCCGCCACTACAGGTCCCAGATACATATTGTTGTCGGTGTCCGACCAAGTAAGGTCTTTCAGGCAAAAATTTGTAAATGTGTTGTGAGCTTTCCAGTGACAGGCTTGCATGATTTGGTCCACCGATACCCCACCGTAAAAGGCCTTAGAGGCCGCGAAGGCCCGGATGTCATGCGCTTTGACTTGGACCAAGTCCAAGGCTTGTTGATCTGCTTGTTTGTGACAAAGTAGAATGGTTTGTTTCAACCATGAAGAGAGTGTAGCGGGTCTGATGTCTGAGGTATGTCCTTTCTTAAAGGAGATGAAAAGGAGAGAACGAGACCCTCTCAGGTCTTTTGTTCGGTCCAAATAAAACCTCAGGGCCCGCAAGGGACACAGGGTCCTGTCTTCTTTAAATTGTCTATCTACAATGGTAGTCAAAGCAGGAATAGTCACCGGAAACACACTTTGAGAACCTTCTCTTGCTAGTTGGTTTTTGGCTATGAAATCAGAAGAAGGGAACAAGGCAACCTTTTCCCATTGGCCTAGATTAGATACTTTGTTTGCGACCCAGGCATGGATTTCGCTGCGGCGCTTGCCGGAGGCCAAAGCTAGCAAGAAAGCAGTTTTGAGAGTAAGATGTTTGAGGTCTGTGTCTTTCATGGGCTCAAATGGTGCTTTTGTGAGCTCGTTGAGGACAACAGAAAGGTTCCACTTGGGTAAATTTCTGGAACTTTTGGGACGATCCCTGTGAAAACTGGAGAGTAACCTATGAAGGTCTGCGTTATGTGCAATATGGTGGGCCGTTGGGCCCAAAGTGTCAACAATTGCAGTCCTGTAACCATCAATGGTCGAGGGGCGCCTGTTTAGGTCTTGGTACAGGTACATGAAAAAATCTGAGATTTGTTTCACAGATGGAGTGGAGAAATCCACTGAATTTTCTCTGCACCATTTTTCAAATAGGGCCCACTTTGACTTGTAGATGGTCCTTGTTGATGACCGCTGAGGAGCAGCAATTCTCTCTGCCACCTCCACAGAGAAGCCTTGTTCTTGGAGTTGTCCGCTCCTAGACACCAGGCGTGGAGGTTCAGCTGTTGTGGGTTGTTGTGGAACACATACTTGTGGGACTGTTTGAGTAGGGTCGTTGACACTGGGAGTTGCAGTGGGATCTCTGTTGAGAGCTGCACTAGGTCCCAAAACCAGGGCATCCCTGGCCAGCCTGGGGCTATCACGATGATCAGGCAATGGCATTGCTTGATCTTTTGGATCACCTTGTGAAGGAGAGCCGTAGGAGGGTAAGCATAGGCCGTGAGGTTGGTCCAGTCTATGTTTAGAGCATCTATGTCCCAGGCCCTTGGGTCTGGGATAGGAGACACGTACAGTGGGAGCTTGTGGTTCAGGTGAGTGGCAAATAAGTCTACATGAGGTGTGAACCACTTCTGGCAGATCTGTTTGAACACCTGTGGGTGCAGAGACCATTCTGTTGACTGCACTTGATTGGACCTGGACAGTAGGTCGGCCATCACGTTCAGGCACCCTGGAATGTGCCTGGCTTTCAATGTTATGTGGTAGTGATGGCACCAGGTCATGATTTTCCACAGGAGAGCGCACATCTCTGCTGAGTGATTTCCTCCTTGTTTGTTGATGTAGGCTACCACTGTTGAGTTGTCCGTCGCAACTAACACTGTTTGATTCTGGCACTGGTCCTTGAAGTCTCAAAGGGCCAGGGAGACCGCCTTCAATTCTAGGACATTTATGTGTAGCCTTTTTTCCCGATCTGACCACAGACCCTTTGTAGAGTTTTGATCTAAGTGAGTGCCCCAACCTTCGTTTGAGGCGTCGGTAAAGAGTTGGATACTGTGGTCTTTGGGATGAAGGTCTGCACCTTTCATTACATTTGAGGGATTTTGCCACCAATCTAGGCGGGCTGCAATGGCTTCTGTCCAAGGAAGGAGGTTGTCCACCGACTGAGGATATCTCCAGTGCTCCTTGAGATGAAACTGAAAGGGCCTCATGTGAAGGCGTCCCTCCGGGACCATTTTCTCCGTTGAGGCTAGCAACCCAATTAGAGACATCAAACATCTTGCAGTCAAAACACGTTTTGACTTGAGTCGTGGGATGAAATCCTGAAGTTTGAGCCATCTCTCTTGAGTGGGTTTTACAAGGGCTGAATCTAGGTGGTATTCGTAGCCCACGAACGAAAACACCTGAGTAGGTTTCAGTTCTGATTTTTCCTGATTTATTATCCACCCCAAGGACTGAGTTAAGTCTACCACTGCCTGTGTGTTCATTTGGGCTTCCTCCTGAGACTGGGACCTGATCAGCCAGTCGTCCAGGTATTGGTGAATTCTGAGTCCTCTTGAGAGGGTCATTAGTTTCACTTCCTTTACGATCATTGTAAAGACCTGGGGGGCTGTGGCCAGCCCAAACGGGAGGGAGGTGAACTGGAACACCTGAGCCTTGTAGCAAAACCTTAGGTATTTCCTTGAGTTTGGGTGGATGGGGATGTGTAGGTAAGCGTCCGACAGATCTATCGACAATACCCACTCCCCTGGAATCAGGGAAGTTCTGATGGACTCTGGAGTTTCCATTTTGAACTTTTCTACGTGTAGAAAAGTGTTGAGCCTGCTTAAGTCTATGACTGGCCTCCACCTTTGGTGAGGCTTGGGGTACTAGGAACAGGCGACTGTAAAACCCGAGAGATTTTACATTTTCTACCCTTTCGATAGCGTTCTTTGACAGGAGAGACTGGATACAAGTGGCCAAGGCTTGGTCTTTTTGTTGGGCCTTGTACTCTGACAGAATCAGAGGAAATCTGATTAAGTTTGCCTTTGAACGGAATGGCAGAACGTAGCCATTGGTGATAATGTTTAACACGTTTTGAGAACATTTGTTTGTTAGCCAGTCTCTCCTGAAAGAACGGAGGCGACCTCCTACTGGTGGACTGAGTGAGGCTTTGGAGGAGTCATTGGGAAGGGGGGTTTCCACGCCCCCTTCCCCTATTGTGGGGTCGAAAATGACCCCTTGAGCCTCTGAAGTTGGGTTTTCCTCTTCCCGAGGGAAAGGATTGGTTACTGCTTTGAGAGGTATTGCCCCCATAGGGGCGTTTGCTGTAGGAGCCTCTTTTCTTGTGGGGACCACGAAAGGGCTTATTCTGGTAGGGTGCGAAACCCTGAGAATCTTTTGAGGTGCCTTTTTTGAGAAGGAAGTCCTCACCTTCCTTCACGAGTTGAGACTCGAACAAGGAAGAGCCCCAAAAGGACGAGTTCCTAAGTTCTTGATGTCTCGTTTCCCCTAACTGTGGATGTAATAGAGTCATCTCGGCTTTGCGCCTAAGCAAGCCGGTATTAGCCATAGAATATAACTCCCTCTGGAGAATATGGGCTAGAGATTTGCTGAGACAGGTGAGGGCCCTGTGTTGAACAAGAACTGTCTTGTTCCAGAAGTCCATGTACTCAGCGACTTCCTCATATCCGCGCTTTGCTGCTTTCTCAGGATTGGCACCTTTCTGAATCTGAGATTTAATCTTCTTGACAGTTGACTTAATGCTATGTTGGTATTTCTCCAAGGAAGCATTGCAAGAAGAAGAAGTTTTGGCAAATGCAGCGGTGAAGTTGAGGGTTGAGATATTTTGTCTAGCCTGGTGTTCCAGCTCCTTGAGAACTGGCAGGGGAAGTTTGGCTACTGGGGCCCCAGGAGGTCTAGGAGTAATACAGATCTTGGCAAAGTCTGTATTCAACTCCTGAATTTTATCCTGAAATGTGGGCTGTCCCACCTTGTACCACTTAGAAGTGGAAGGAGGAGGTTTGACATATTTGCCCTCAGATAAATTGGCAGCCTTAAAGTCATGTTGAAATTTATCAAAGGCGTACTTGATAACTGAGCTAAGGGGTAGAATAGAGGAAGGACCTCTAGGTCTGAGCTCTTGACGGCCTTTTTCATCATCCAGACCCAATACTGAAGTTTAAGACCTAGGCATAGATTCCCTGGGATCAGGGAGAGAGAGAATATGCCTGAAGGTGTCTACTTCTTCAGAGTATTGTGAGGGTATGTCAGACAGAGCTACTTCACTATAATAAGGAGGGTCTGGATCATGTTGTGGGAGGTCTTGATCAGAAGCTGCTCCTGAGGGCTGAGCCCTAGAGGGCTTAGAAGACCTGTGTCTGGCTACAGGGGACTGATCTTCCTCTGAAGAAAAAGACACATATCTAGACCTTGATTTGTGTTTGCTCTTGTCAGAGTGTTTTTTAGGTCTAGAAGAAGGAATCCAAGGTTGGTCGGAATCCTCATGTAGTTGGTCCGAGGCAGAGCTCGGGTCAACTGGCTGCCTATGGCTTTGCTTTTTGTGAGAGTACGAGACCTCTTCGGGATGACCCTCAGAGGGGGCAACATACTGATCCGAGGTATCTTGGTTGAGTACTAGACGAGGAGGGAGTGCTGGACCGTAGTCCACATCCATTGCCTCGGTCTGAATGTTAGTACTAGATCTCGGAGGGTGTAAATCCAGATGGGCAGCATTGTTACTGGATGAGCCAGGTTTAGAAGCAGGAAGCGAGGATTCTACCTCGACTTTCTTTTTTGTAGCCAACTCCTCTCAGAGTGACTGAAACACTTCCAACATGGATGCCTGGAAGGAACCCATTTGCTGCTGTAAATGTATATTTAAGGAATCACCCAGGGATTTCTCAAGATTTTTCTGGATTTTATTTTGCAAAGCTGTACCTGGGGTGGGAGGGACGGACTAGGCTGGGGTCTTTAAAGACAAGGAACTGAAGGCGAGAGGTTGAGGACGGGGGGGGTGAGGTAAACAGATTATCAGCAGCACTCTCGAGGTCTGCATTTGATCCAGTGAAGGAATCCCCGTCGCCTTCACCCAAAAGATCTAGTTCATCATCTTTGGAACTAGTTTCCGCTTTTTGCTTTTTAAGGTAACATTTCCTATTCTGGATTTTTTGCAACTGTTCATCTGAAAAAGACGTACAGATTTGACAGGGAGTTTCGAAGGTGACACAGGGGTCGTCTCCCTTGCCAGCCTCCCTACAGGTAGGGCAATAGTTGTGTAGGTCGAAACTAAAGCAAAAGTGGCGGCATTTCTGAGCTCTCGATTTGTCTTTATTTGCTTGATGGAGAGACATTTTATACGCAATAAAAGACGTACAATATAATTGTCTGTACTGAGGAAAAACTCAAAACACGCGAAAGCAAGAAAAATACTTATCCTGTGAAAATTAAATTTTTACAGAATAATCTATGATATATATTACAAGAAATATGCAAATATTAGCCTCCAACAATAAGTAAAGTCTGAGAAATAAATGAAAATGTCTGTATATTTACAAACTGCTACCAGTCAATCGTGGCCAACGAGAAAGTAGGGCGATTGGTCAGAAGTTATCACGTGACGACAACTACCAGTATATCCGGTGTCTAACAAGAACGATCTTTTTTTCTAAGACGTTGGCCCCGGGTGTGGCAACCCGAGAGCAGCATTAAGTCCCACATGGTAAGCTATTGTAGCGTAATAAAATAGCAAATTTAGTACTTATAACTGAAAATGTGACTGAAAAATTCTCACTAGTAGCCAACAGCAAGATAGACAGCAACTCACACACAATTAGTCAGGGGTGAATTTATAACCTTCAAGTAGAAGACAAATACATGTTCTACTTCAGGGTGACAGCATCTTTTGATGTATTCTGCAATTTTATTTTAGTGCCAAGTAACAACTTGTAAGATGAGATATCAGTAAAATAGCATCAGAGAAGCCCGTACCCCACAGCCTGGGGAAATAGTTTTCAACACCATGAGATATAGAAGTAACTAGAAATAGGACGCCCTGTTGATAGTAGCTGCGACATATGAATAGAAACAGGATAGCATAGAAGAACACACATTATCATGTGTGATGTCCACCCCATGACCTTTTGTTAAAATTGTACAGTAGTCTTACAAGACCCTGTTTCATTTGTAAAATATATCAATGATGCTTAAATATTTATTAGTATTCATGTAAATTATTTCAGCTTCATGCCTTTTCGCATTGGTTGGGTCGAAAATTTCAATGAAATCTTGCACGGTTAAGGAGATAGAAGCAAATTTCTGTTTTTCAATTTTTGGCAAAAATTCGAAAATTCAAAATGGCCACCAAAGTGGGAAGAGGAAAATTGCTCAGATACCCTGTGGGTCGAAAATTTCGACGAAATCGCTCTATCTCGCACGGTTAAGGAGATAAGCAAATTTGTGTTTTGCCATTTTTGCCAAAATTCGAAAATTCAAAATGGCCGCCATGTGTGGGAAGAGGAAAATTTTTTTGAAAATTGCCAAGAGTACACCGCTCAGATACCTTGTGAGTCGAAAATTTCGACAAAATCGCTCTATCTCGCACGGTTAAGGAGATGGAAGCAAATTTGTGTTTTTCCATTTTTTGGCAAAAATTCGAAAATTCAAAATGGCCGCCATTTTTGGGGAGGGCAAATATTTTTGAACATTGCCAAGAGTAAATTTCTCAGATACCCTGGGGGTCGAAAATTTCGACGAAATCGCTCTGTCTTGCACAGCTAATGAGATAAAAGCAAATTTGTGTTTTTCCATTTTTGGCAAAGTAGCTAAGTACTATTACTCAGTCAGTTATATAGCTTTTATCACTAAAAGCAATCCCAAGCAAGCTATCGACCTAAGTAATGCTCATACTAAATTTGGTAAAGATATGTCAAATATTTTTCCTTCCAGTGGGGTGGACATAATGAAACAGTACACAGAGAAATTTACATCTAAGACAAAGAAACTGCATGTAAAGATTAAGTATTAAAACAAGACTAAAAATTATGAAGCTGTAATTTATCAACTGGAGAGTAGCTGTCGATGGAAATATCACAATTATGTAAAAGTACATATAATAATCAGTTGCAGCAATCCATATCCTTACGATTGCCGAGATATGCCCAATGTATTATAGGTCAAGGTCAAATCAAGGCAGGGTTCAAAATTAGTGCCGATCCGCCAGTCCGCAACAGACAGAAATGCTTTTGGGTTGAAAAGATTAAGACCCTGCCAGTCTGTTTGTCCTAGAAACTGTAAGATGGTTGTACATGCACATTTCGCACAGTTGAATTTTGATTTGCATGTTTTCGATATTGTTCAACCATACCAAAGTGACCTCGTACATTTGTCTGAAGATTTAAGACTTCTCCCATTTTGATATTCATTTGTTTGGTCGAATTATGGTTTGAATGTTTTGAATATTATCCATACATACAGATGTGGCAATACATGGTTTTATGTGGAGTTGGGGAAAAACCTGTGGCTCACTTGATGCAATACTATCTGTTACAATGGGAAGTTGCAATAGTAAAACGCTTAATGAATTCTAATATGATTTTAACAGTGCTTAATCTACATCAAAAGGCACCCAAAGGTGCAACAACCAAGATTCAAGTAAAAAGATATAAGAGAGATATAAGAGAGATAAAATAGTATCAGATATCCCCGTAGAGAGATAAGATAGCATCAGATGTGCAAGATCAAAGGTCAAATCCAGGTCACACCATGACATTGCACACCTATAACCCCCGACCAATGTCCCTACCAAATATCAACTTGCTACACCTTATGGTTTCCGAGATATAGCCCGGACAAGATTTTATAGGTCAATGTCACTACGGCAAGGTCAAAGGTCAAATCAAGGTCACACCATGACATATTACATCTACACACCCTAGCCAATGTCCCTACCCAGTATCAACTTCCTACACCTTACGGTTTCTGAGATATAGCCTGGACAAATTTTATAGGTCAAGGTCACTACGGCAAGGTCAAAGATCAAATCAAGGTCACACCATGACGTTGCACACCTACACCCCCTAACCAATGTCCCTAGTAAGTATCAACTTCCTACACCTTATGGTTTCCGAGATATAGCCCGGACAAGATGTTCAAACTCAAGGTCACTACGGCAAGGTCAAAGGTCAAATCAAGGTCACACCATGATGTTGCACACCTACACCCCCTAACCAATGTCCCTACCAAGTATCAACTCCTACACCTTACGGTTTCTGAGATACAGGCCGGACAAACTTTTTCCTGCCACCAGCCCGCCCGCCCATCTGCACACCATGGTGAAAACAATACCCCGACAGCCCTGTGGGGTAAAAAATTGAAAACTTTCAGTATCTGTGCCAACCACAGGATTTCTCGCCTTTAGCCAGCAAGTAACACTGGTGACAACTGCATGTAATACCTTGCAACATATTCCTTGCAGACATCTAGGAAGATGAAGAAGCATTCATCATTGGGGGTGAAGGCTTTATGCGCTGAGTGCATCACCCCCAGGTCAGTGATAGTGAGCAAGTCTATCACATGGATCTCTATTTCCTGAGCAATGGGTGGCGGGTCCAGTGCATCTGTGATTTGATAGTTCTGTGGCCAGGCTCTTGTGTTCACATACAGGTATCTGAGAACAATACATACACTGAAAATCTGTTACATCAGGTCTCATGCAACTGCATAATAAAATATATAGAGTAAGAAATCTAAAATTTGCCAGAAATCTAAAATTCGCCACCTCTAAAACCTTAGTTAATTCCATGGAGAAAATTATGTTTTGTCTTAAAATCTTGTATATTTTAGTTTTAGCGTGGATTTACTATACATTCAACAAATCTCACCTAATTTCATTATTTTTATTAGTATTTCTACATGTGGCAAATTTTAGATATGTGGTAAATTTTAGATTTCTTACTCTATATTCTATTGATCGTGGATCTTAAATAATTGGGTAAATTTCATTTAAAAGAGTTTTCTGCACAATAACTGTTCTACACTTTAAGAAATAACTTAAATTTGTAAACACCCAAATTATTGGCCCTTATATTACAACGCGAGACAAAATATCATTCAGTATAAAAGTAGAAGTCATAAGGTGACCATACAAACCTAGTAACAAACCTGTGCACAAACCTGTGCATCTACTGAAACAGTGTTACCCTGAAAATTGTTTCTCCATATTTACATCTATTTCAATCACAGATCTCCCCTTTTATTTACACATTCTCATCTTTATACATACTCTCAAAGACAGAAGTCAATGATGTGACCCAAATCTCTGTATTATGGTACACTGGGTAGATTTACACCTTTTCACACCTTTTCTCACCTTACACACACCTGTTAGCTGCTGACAGACAGAAGCCAATGATGTGACCCAAATCTCTGTATTATGGTACACTGGGTAGATTTACACCTTTTCTCACCTTACACACACCTGTTATCTGCTGATAGACAGAAGCCAATGATGTGACCTCCCATCTCTATGACGTGGTCAACTGAGTCCATTCTCATGGCGTCCTCTTCCTGCACTTGGCTGGGGAACTGATGCTCAATGTCCATCAACACGTGTCCATTGCTGTGACTTTCTGCATTGTCCTCAGAATTCTCAACACTTCCTTTCCTCCTGCTTGATAACTGTGACTGGTACTTCTCCCTGGAAAGAAATGTGAATTTAAAAATTCATAAAAATCAGATATTATGCAAATTTACCCTTAGCTTGATCAAGGGGGAATAACACTTTTCCAAAAGAATGTACTATATATATCACCCGGTCACAACACAGTCTTCGTTTTATCACTGAGAGTAATATTACTGGCTATTACTCAGATATAGCACAGACTTTAGTTCTGATGAACAGAAACAGCTAACAGAGCCATTGATCTCATTACATCCTACATTTCAATTTTCTATAAACCCAGATTTCATTCAGATTCTAAAACAAAATATTTTAATGGGCTAACCTTGAGATTTAACTGAGGATTTACAGAGAATGATCTATAAGCTAAAGCTCAATAAAATTAAATGAAACTAGAAATAGGCCGCCCTGTTGATAGTAGATGCGAATAGAAACAGGATAGCATAGAAGAACACACATTATCATGTGTAATGTCCACCCATGAACCTTTTGCCCAAATTGTACAGTAGTCTTACAAGACCCTGTTTCATTTGTAAAATATATCAATGATGCTTAAATATTTGATAGTGTAGATGTAATTTATTTCAGCTTCATGCCTTTTTGCATTGGTTGGGTTGAAAATTTTGACGAAATCACTCTATCTTGCACGGTTAAGAAGATAGAAGCCAATTCCTGTTTTTCTATTTTTGGCAAAAATTTGAAAATTCAAAATGGCCGCCATTATTGGGAAAAGGAAATTTTTTTGAAAATTGCCAAGAGTACATTTCTTAGATACCCTATGGGTCGAAAATTTCAACAAAATAACTCTATTTTGCACGGTTAAGGCCAGTTTGTGTTTTTCCATTTTGGGCAAAAATTCGAAAATTCAAAATGGCTGCCATTTTTGGGGAGGGGAAAATTTTTTGAAAATTGCAAAGATTACATTCCTTAGATACCCTGTGGGTTGAAAATTTCGACGAAATCGCTCTATCTCGCATGGTTAAGGAGATAGAAGCAAATTTGTGTTTTGCCATTTTTGGCAAAAATTTGAAAATTCAAAATGGCCGCCATTTTAGGGGAGGGGAAAATTTTTTAGAAATTACCAAGAGTACAATGCTCAGATACCCTGTGGGTCGAAAATTTTGACGAAATCACTCTATCTGGCATGGTTAAGGAGATAGAAGCAAATTTGTGTTTTGCCATTTTTGGCAAAAATTCGAAAATTCAAAATGGCCGCCATTTTTGGGGAGGGGAAAATTTTTGGAAAATTGCAAAGATTACATTCCTTAGATACCCTGTGGGTCGAAAATTTCGACGAAATCGCTCTATCTCGCACGGTTAAGGAGATAGAAGCAAATTTGTGTTTTGCCATTTTTGGCAAAAATTCGAAAATTCAAAATGGCCGCCATTTTTGGGGAGGGGAAAATTTTTTGAAAATTGCAAATATTACATTCCTTAGATACCCTGTGGGTCGAAAATTTCGATGAAATCGCTCTATCTCGCACGGTTAAGGAGATAGAAGCAAATTTGTGTTTTGCCATTTTTGGCAAAAATTCGAAAATTCAAAATGGCCGCCATTTTTGGGGAGGGGAAAATTTTTGGAAAATTGCAAAGATTGCATTCCTTAGATACCCTGTGGGTCGAAAATTTCGACGAAATCGCTCTATCTCGCACGGTTAAGGAGATAGAAGCAAATTTGTGTTTTGCAATTTTTGGCAAAAATTCGAAAATTCAAAATGGCCGCCATTTTTGGGGAGGGGAAAATTTTTTGAAAATTGCAAAGATTACATTCCTTAGATACCCTGTGGGTCGAAAATTTCGACGAAATCGCTCTATCTCGCACGGTTAAGGAGATAGAAGCAAATTTGTGTTTTGCCATTTTTGGCAAAAATCCGAAAATTCAAAATGGCCGCCATTTTTGGGGAGGGGAAAATTTTTTGAAAATTGCAAAGATTGCATTGCTTAGATACCCTGTGCGTCGAAAATTTTGCCGAAATCGCTCTATCTCGCACGGTTAAGGAGATAGAAGCAAATTAGTGTTTTGCCATTTTTGGCAAAAATTCGAAAATTCAAAATGGCCGCCATTTTTGGGGAGGGGAAAATTTTTGGAAAATTGCAAAGATTGCATTCCTTAGATCCCCTGTGGGTCGAAAATTTTGCCGAAATCGCTCTATCTCGCACGGTTAAGGAGATAGAAGCAAATTTGTGTTTTGCCATTTTTGGCAAAAATTCGAAAATTCAAAATGGCCGCCATTTTTGGGGAGGGGAAATTTTTTTGAAAATTGCAAATATTACATTCCTTAGATACCCTGTGGGTCGAAAATTTCGACGAAATCGCTCTATCTCGCACGGTTAAGGAGATAGAAGCAAATTTGTGTTTTGCCATTTTTGGCAAAAATTCGAAAATTCAAAATGGCCGCCATTTTTGGGGAGGGGAAAATTTTTGGAAAATTGCAAAGATTGCATTCCTTAGATACCCTGTGGGTCGAAAATTTCGACGAAATCGCTCTATCTCGCACGGTTAAGGAGATAGAAGCAAATTTGTGTTTTGCCATTTTTGGCAAAAATTCGAAAATTCAAAATGGCCGCCATTTTTGGGGAGGGGAAATTTTTTTGAAAATTGCAAATATTACATTCCTTAGATACCCTGTGGGTCGAAAATTTCGACGAAATCGCTCTATCTCGCACGGTTAAGGAGATAGAAGCAAATTTGTGTTTTGCCATTTTTGGCAAAAATTCGAAAATTCAAAATGGCCGCCATTTTTGGGGAGGGGAAAATTTTTGGAAAATTGCAAAGATTGCATTCCTTAGATACCCTGTGGGTCGAAAATTTCGACGAAATCGCTCTATCTCGCACGGTTAAGGAGATAGAAGCAAATTTGTGTTTTGCCATTTTTGGCAAAAATTCGAAAATTCAAAATGGCCGCCATTTTTGGGGAGGGGAAAATTTTTTGAAAATTGCAAATATTACATTCCTTAGATACCCTGTGGGTCGAAAATTTCGACGAAATCGCTCTATCTCGCACGGTTAAGGAGATAGAAGCAAATTTGTGTTTTGCCATTTTTGGCAAAAATTCAAAATGGCCGCCATTTTTGGGGAGGGGAAAATATTTTGAAAATTGCAAAGATTGCATTGCTTAGATACCCTGTGTGTCGAAAATTTTGCCGAAATCGCTCTATCTCGCACGGTTAAGGAGATAGAAGCAAATTAGTGTTTTGCCATTTTTGGCAAAAATTCGAAAATTCAAAATGGCCGCCATTTTTGGGGAGGGGAAAATTTTTGGAAAATTGCAAAGATTGCATTCCTTAGATCCCCTGTGGATCGAAAATTTTGCCGAAATCGCTCTATCTCGCACGGTTAAGGAGATAGAAGCAAATTTGTGTTTTGCCATTTTTGGCAAAAATTCGAAAATTCAAAATGGCCGCCATTTTTGGGGAGGGGAAATTTTTTTGAAAATTGCAAATATTACATTCCTTAGATACCCTGTGGGTCGAAAATTTCGACGAAATCGCTCTATCTCGCACGGTTAAGGAGATAGAAGCAAATTTGTGTTTTGCCATTTTTGGCAAAAATTCGAAAATTCAAAATGGCCGCCATTTTTGGGGAGGGGAAAATTTTTGGAAAATTGCAAATATTACATTCCTTAGATACCCTGTGGGTCGAAAATTTCGACGAAATCGCTCTATCTCGCACGGTTAAGGAGATAGAAGCAAATTTGTGTTTTGCCATTTTTGGCAAAAATTCGAAAATTCAAAATGGCCGCCATTTTTGGGGAGGGGAAAATTTTTGGAAAATTGCAAATATTACATTCCTTAGATACCCTGTGGGTCGAAAATTTCGACGAAATCGCTCTATCTCGCACGGTTAAGGAGATAGAAGCAAATTTGTGTTTTGCCATTTTTGGCAAAAATTCGAAAATTCAAAATGGCCGCCATTTTTGGGGAGGGGAAAATTTTTTGAATATTGCAAAGAGTACACTCCTCAGATACCCTGCGGGTCGAAAATTTTGCCGAAATCGCTCTATCTCGCACGGTTAAGGAGATAGAAGCAAATTACTCAAAAGTAGTACTGAAAATACACAATGAAGTACCTAAATGGCTATTACTCATGTACTGACAAAGCTATCAGTCCCAAATGCAATACCAAGCGAGCTATGGACATAACAATCTTGTATTCAAAATTGTAGTAAAATATCTTTAATTATTTTGGCTTAAATGCACGGAAACCAATGGGTACTGAAAATAGCTGTACTTAAGTATTACTCAGTAAGCAAAAGAGGTACAACAGCCAAAAGCAATCCCAAGCAAGCTACTGACCCAATAAGCCTGCATACCAAATTTGGTGACAATAGCTCTAATACTTTTCCTTTAAATGAGCGGAAACCATGCGTGACGCCGGACATCGGACGCCGGACGCCGGACATCGGACATCGGACATCGGACGGCGAAAAAAGCAAAAATAATATATCCACCCCCCAGGGGGGTGGACATAATAAAATGATGGGGCCAGGCTGTCCTTAGATGAGTGATCAACTGAGGAAAACTACTGAGAAAGCTGCATGGATGACCAAGAAAGACGTTTTGGACAGGTGTTTCTCCAATCTAGAGCACTGTATTGTGGCAGCTGAATTTATGCTCAGGCAAGGAGTATTGCACATGGTGGTTATATAAGATAAAAGGCACCACATAACATCCCACTACTTACATAAATGAGGTATGATCACTTAAAAGATCCACTTCACACTCTAAAGTTCAAACAGTTTGACACTGAAACTGATGCCACCATAACATGTTTTGACTGTTTTAGATGGATTAAAAGTTAGAAGCAAAAAACCTGCTTCCCTTGTTTAGAACCAATGACCCAGATTCCACTTCTGAGAGTTTGTCTCCTGACCAACTTGAACTGAACTCGGGAGCCAACTCCTGGAAGTCAAATGCATTATCTATTCACTCTTAGAGGGGCAGACTAGTTTGTTCTGATTGCAGTAACATGTACAACTGACCATGAATGCCCTAAGTAACCATGACCAATCTTTGTGGTTCTACATCAACTACAACTTATCTTTAAAGAGTCAAGATTAATATTTTCCACTCTTCTGTAAAACAGAGCAAAGTGATCCTATCAAAAGAGAAGATATACTTATCTCCCAAAACACCAAAGTGTTGTACAAGAGTTATCGGGGCTTCTTATTATAAGTTATCTTTATAAGTCATAGCATTCCAGAGCAGGTTGTAATATTTATCTTTTCAGTGACTGGCATTTATGTTTTGAACTCAGGACAAATCACCTGTTTTGCCAGTTATTCCCACCCTTTTGTCAACAGGACTACTCACAGCAGCCTCACAAGATATATATCAGGGAGCTCTTGTGAAAAAAAAATCACACAAGAATTCAGCAGAATTGTACTGTGTCACCAGATTTGGTTAAAGACTGAAGAGGATGAAATTCAAAAGGACATAAATTATGCCAGATAGACAAAAATAGTTAGCTGACGTGCAGTATTTTTGCAAATCCAGACCATCTTTCAGACAGATTGAGTCATGGTGAAGCCTCACCTTGTTGAAAAATATATCTTAAACTCCTAGTCATATGACCGTACAAATTAATGAATTTTGCAAGATGTCCTGTGTTGTCTGCTTCCTCTCTTCATGGAGCAAAGAAGGACTTAAATTTGTCCAACGCATCTCTTCATGGAGGAAAGAAGGGCTTATATTTGTGCGCCATTTTGTGGGAGAGCAAACAAGCAAGATCATTGTCTATCAATTCTGCACTGATAATCCCTTAGTAATGCACGCTCAGCCAGTAATAATACATGTTAATGCATTGTACAAGATGGGTCATGTCTTGTGTGCCTCCTCTCTTCATTGAGGAAAGAAGGACATATATTTGTTCACCTCCTCTCTTCATGGAGGAAAGAAGGACTTATATTTTTCCACCATTATGTCGGACAGCAAATGAGCATTGTCTAATCTTGTGGAGTGTTAGGTCACTTTACCATACAGGTCTTCTTCAGGACTATTTATATCCACAATGTAGAAACAGAAAAAAGTGTTGCCATGGCAACACTAGCTGCCTGATATTGCTGAAAAGCTAACCAGCTCCTATTCATGCAGGGGTTTGGAATGCAAAAAATCCACAGAAATATAAGTCAATGAAACAGAAAAAGTGTTGCCATGGCATTGCCAGTTACTGTTAAAAAGCTAATCAGCTCCAATCCATGCAGGGGTTTGGAATGCAAAGAACCCCCAAAAGATACTAAAGCCCAAGAAACATGAACAAGAGGAGAGTGCCCGTGAACGGGCACTGTGTCAGCTGACTGAATGTTTTTGATTTGTGATGGTGATAATGAGAGGAAAGCATAATTATCAGGGAAAGGGCTGTACAGAAATACAGTAAATGGTAACTGAACAGCATGTTCGAAAGATATTCCGAAGCTGACAGAAGAAAACGACAAAAAAGTTGTGCCCTGCAAATGGTATTATGAAATAAAGTAACAAGGTAATTGTTTAAGGGTAAAAAGTAGGTTAAAATATTTAAAGAAATACTATAAATGCAATATCCTCGTTCCACCATGAAGAAGGGGTCCAAAGGTCAAATCTGACCATACCAAAAGATTCCCAGCCAAAGAATTTAGGATAGTTTACCATCCCAAACCTCTCAGACCAATAATAAGTGAGTTATAGGCACTTTTTAAGTTTGGCTATCCTTGTTTGACCTTGAAGGAGGGGGTCCAAGGTCAAATCCGACCACACAAAAAAATTCCCAGCCCATGATTTCCTGTAGCTTGTTTACCATCCCAAACTTGTAGGACCAATAATAAGCGAGTTCTAAGCAATTGTAAGTTTGGCTATCCTCAACTGCCCTTGAAGGAGGGGTCCCAGGTCAAATCCGACCACACCAAAAGAATCCCAGCCCATGATTTCCTATATGTTGGTTTACCATCCCAAACCTCCAAGACCAATAATACGCGAGTTATAAGCACTTTAAGTTTGGCTATCTTCGTTTGACCTGGAAGGAGGGGGTCCAAGGTCAAATCCGACCACACAAAAAAATTCCCAGCCCATGATTTCCTGTAGCTTGTTTACCATCCCAAACTTGTAGGACCAATAATAAGCGAGTTCTAAGCAATTGTAAGTTTGGCTATCCTCAACTGCCCTTAAAGGAGGGGTCCCAGGTCAAATCCGACCACACCAAAAGATTCCCAGCCCATGATTTTCTATAGGTTGGTTTTCCATTCGAAACCTCTAGGACCAATAATAAATGAGTTATAAGCACTTTTAAGTTTGGCTATCCTCATTTGACCTTGAAGGAGGGGTCCAAGGTGAAATCCGACCACACCAAAAAATTCCCAGCTCATGATTTTCTATAGGTTGGTTTTCATTCCAACCTCTGGGACCAATAATAAGCGAGTTATAAGCACTTTTATGTTTGGCTATCCTCATTTGACCTTGAAGGAGGGTTCCAAGGTCAAATCGGACCATAGTAACAGATTCCCAGCCCATGATTTCCTACAGGTTGGATACAATGATTTACTCAACAGTGAGAACCTGAAAGAAGCTATTGCTCAGCTATCCCATGACATAGAGGTCTGCAATTTCACTATGTTATAGCTGACCAAAACGTCTCTGAATAACATATTTAACAAAATACTCTAAATGTAATAATTTTCAAGTTACAACTGATTTACTCAAGAGTGAGAACCTCAAAGTAACTATTACTCAGCTATGCAATGAGCTACATGTCTGAATTTTTGCTCTGTTATAGCTGACCTAAAAGTAGCTGAACAACATATTTAAGCAAAATACTGTAAATGCAATAGTTTTCAAGTTACAACTGATTTACTCAATAGTGAGAACCAGAAAATAGCTATTGCTCCGCTATGCCATGAGCTATAGGTCTGTAATTTCACTATGTTATAGCTAACCCAAAAGTAGGTGAACAATATATTTTAACAAAATACTCCAAATGCAATATTTTTCAAGTTATAGCTGATTTACTCAACAGTCAGTGCCTGAGAATAGCTATTGCTCAGTTGTGCCATGAGCTACAGGTCTGTAATTTCACTATGTTATAGCTGACCCAAAAGTAGCTGAATAACATATTTGCACAAATTTCTGTAAAGGCAATAGTTTTCCAATTACAATTGATTTACTCAACAGTGAGAACTTCAAAGTAGCTATTACTCAGCTATGCAATGAGCCACAGGTCTGGAACTTCACTATGTTATAGCTGACCCCAAAATAGGTGAATAACATATTGCAACAAAATACTCTAAATGCAATAGTTTTCAAGTTATAAGTGATTTACTCAACAGTGATAACCTAAAAGTAGCTATTACTCAGCTATGCCATGAGCTACAGGTCTGAAATTTTACTATGTTATAGCTGACCCAAAAGTAGCTGAATAACATATTTATACTAAGTTCTCTAAATGCAATAGTTTTCAAATTACAAGTGATTTACTCAACATTGAGAACTTCAAAGTAGCTATTACTCCGCTATGCAATGAGTCACGGGTCTGGAACTTCACTATGTTATAGCTGACCCCAAAATAGGTGAATAACATATTGAAACAAAATACTGTAAATGCAATAATTTCCAAGTTATAAGCGATTTACTCAACAGTGATAACCTAAAAGTAGCTATTACTCAGCTATGCCATGAGCTACAGGTCTGAAATTTTACTATGTTATAGCTGACCCAAAAGTAGGTGAACAACATATTTAAGCAAAATACTGTAAATGCAATAGTTTTGAAGTTACAACTGATTTACTCAATAGTGATGACCTAAAAGTAGCTATTACTCAGCTATGCCATGAGCTACAGGTCTGAAATTTTACTATGTTATAGTTGACCCAAAAGTATCTGAATAACATATTTATACTAAATTCTCTAAATGCAATAGTTTTCCAATTACAACTGATTTACTCAATAGTGAGAACCTCAAAGTAGTTATTACTCAGCTATGCAATGAGCTACAGGTCTGAAATTTCACTATGTTATAGCTGACCCAAAAGTAGGTGAACAACATATTTAAGCAAAATACTGTAAATGCAATAGTTTTCAAGTTACAACTGATTTACTCAATAGTGATGACCTAAAAGTAGCTATTACTCAGCTATACCATGAGCTACAGGTCTGAAATTTTACTATGTTATAGCTGACCCAAAAGTAGGTGAACAACATATTTAAGCAAAATACTGTAAATGCAATAGTTTTCAAGTTACAACTGATTTACTCAATAGTGATGACCTAAAAGTAGCTATTACTCAGCTATGCCATGAGCTACAGGTCTGAAATTTTACTATGTTATAGCTGACCCAAAAGTAGGTGAACAACATATTTAAGCAAAATACTGTAAATGCAATAGTTTTCAAGTTACAACTGATTTACTCAATAGTGATGACCTAAAAGTAGCTATTACTCAGCTATGCCATGAGCTACAGGTCTGAAATTTTACTATGTTATAGCTGACCCAAAAGTAGCTGAATAACATATTTATACAAAATTCTCTAAATGCAATAGTTTTCCAATTACAACTGATTTACTCAATAGTGAGAACTTCAAAGTAGCTATTACTCAGCTATGCAATGAGCCACAGATCTGAAACTTCACTATGTTATAGCTGATCCCAAAATAGGTGAATAACATATTGAAACAAAATACTCTAAATGCAATAGTTTCCAAGTTATAAGCGATTTACTCAACAGTGATAACCTAAAAGTAGCTATTACTCAGCTATGCAATGAGTCACGGGTCTGGAACTTCACTATGTTATAGCTGACCCCAAAATAGGTGAATAACATATTGAAACAAAATACTCTAAATGCAATAATTTCCAAGTTATAAGCGATTTACTCAACAGTGATAACCTAAAAGTAGCTATTACTCAGCTATGCCATGAGCTACAGGTCTGAAATTTTACTATGTTATAGCTGACCCAAAAGTAGGTGAACAACATATTTAAGCAAAATACTGTAAATGCAATAGTTTTCAAGTTACAACTGATTTACTCAATAGTGATGACCTAAAAGTAGCTATTACTCAGCTATGCCATGAGCTACAGGTCTGAAATTTTACTATGTTATAGTTGACCCAAAAGTAGCTGAATAACATATTTATACTAAATTCTCTAAATGCAATAGTTTTCCAATTACAAAAACTGATTTACTCAATAGTGAGAACCTCAAAGTAGTTATTATTAAGCTATACAATGAGCTACAGGTCTGAAATTTCACTATGTTATAGCTGACCCAAAAGTAGGTGAACAACATATTAAAGCAAAATACTGTAAATGCAATAGTTTTCAAGTTACAACTGATTTACTCAATAGTGATGACCTAAAAGTAGCTATTACTCAGCTATGCCATGAGCTACAGGTCTGAAATTTTACTATGTTATAGCTGACCCAAAAGTAGGTGAACAACATATTTAAGCAAAATACTGTAAATGCAATAGTTTTCAAGTTACAACTGATTTACTCAATAGTGATGACGTAAAAGTAGCTATTACTCAGCTATGCCATGAGCTACAGGTCTGAAATTTTACTATGTTATAGCTGACCCAAAAGTAGCTGAATAACATATTTATACAAAATTCTCTAAATGCAATAGTTTTCCAATTACAACTGATTTACTCAATAGTGAGAACTTCAAAGTAGCTATTACTCAGCTATGCAATGAGCCACAGATCTGAAACTTCACTATGTTATAGCTGATCCCAAAATAGGTGAATAACATATTGAAACAAAATACTCTAAATGCAATAGTTTCCAAGTTATAAGCGATTTACTCAACAGTGATAACCTAAAAGTAGCTATTACTCAGCTATGCAATGAGTCACGGGTCTGGAACTTCACTATGTTATAGCTGACCCCAAAATAGGTGAATAACATATTGAAACAAAATACTCTAAATGCAATAATTTCCAAGTTATAAGCGATTTACTCAACAGTGATAACCTAAAAGTAGCTATTACTCAGCTATGCAATGAGCTACATGTCTGAAATTTTACTATGTTATAGCTGACCCAAAAGTAGGTGAACAACATATTTAAGCAAAATACTGTAAATGCAATAGTTTTCAAGTTACAACTGATTTACTCAATAGTGATGACCTAAAAGTAGGTATTACTCAGCTATGCCATGAGCTACAGGTCTGAAATTTTACTATGTTATAGCTGACCCAAAAGTAGGTGAACAACATATTTAAGCAAAATACTGTAAATGCAATAGTTTTCAAGTTACAACTGATTTACTCAATAGTGATGACCTAAAAGTAGCTATTACTCAGCTATGCCATGAGCTACAGGTCTGAAATTTTACTATGTTATAGTTGACCCAAAAGTAGCTGAATAACATATTTATACTAAATTCTCTAAATGCAATAGTTTTCCAATTACAACTGATTTACTCAATAGTGAGAACCTCAAAGTAGTTATTACTCAGCTATGCAATGAGCTACAGGTCTGAAATTTCACTATGTTATAGCTGACCCAAAAGTAGGTGAACAACATATTAAAGCAAAATACTGTAAATGCAATAGTTTTCAAGTTACAACTGATTTACTCAATAGTGATGACCTAAAAGTAGCTATTACTCAGCTATGCCATGAGCTACAGGTCTGAAATTTTACTATGTTATAGCTGACCCAAAAGTAGGTGAACAACATATTTAAGCAAAATACTGTAAATGCAATAGTTTTCAAGTTACAACTGATTTACTCAATAGTGATGACCTAAAAGTAGCTATTACTCAGCTATGCCATGAGCTACAGGTCTGAAATTTTACTATGTTATAGCTGACCCAAAAGTAGCTGAATAACATATTTATACGAAATTCTCTAAATGCAATAGTTTTCCAATTACAACTGATTTACTCAATAGTGAGAACTTCAAAGTAGCTATTACTCAGCTATGCAATGAGCCACAGATCTGAAACTTCACTATGTTATAGCTGATCCCAAAATAGGTGAATAACATATTGAAACAAAATACTCTAAATGCAATAGTTTCCAAGTTATAAGCGATTTACTCAACAGTGATAACCTAAAAGTAGCTATTACTCAGCTATGCAATGAGTCACGGGTCTGGAACTTCACTATGTTATAGCTGACCCCAAAATAGGTGAATAACATATTGAAACAAAATACTCTAAATGCAATAATTTCCAAGTTATAAGCGATTTACTCAACAGTGATAACCTAAAAGTAGCTATTACTCAGCTATGCCATGAGCTACAGGTCTGAAATTTTACTATGTTATAGCTGACCCAAAAGTAGGTGAACAACATATTTAAGCAAAATACTGTAAATGCAATAGTTTTCAAGTTACAACTGATTTACTCAATAGTGATGACCTAAAAGTAGCTATTACTCAGCTATGCCATGAGCTACAGGTCTGAAATTTTACTATGTTATAGCTGACCCAAAAGTAGGTGAACAACATATTTAAGCAAAATACTGTAAATGCAATAGTTTTCAAGTTACAACTGATTTACTCAATAGTGATGACCTAAAAGTAGCTATTACTCAGCTATGCCATGAGCTACAGGTCTGAAATTTTACTATGTTATAGTTGACCCAAAAGTAGCTGAATAACATATTTATACTAAATTCTCTAAATGCAATAGTTTTCCAATTACAACTGATTTACTCAATAGTGAGAACCTCAAAGTAGTTATTACTCAGCTATGCAATGAGCTACAGGTCTGAAATTTCACTATGTTATAGTTGACCCAAAAGTAGGTGAACAACATATTAAAGCAAAATACTGTAAATGCAATAGTTTTCAAGTTACAACTGATTTACTCAATAGTGATGACCTAAAAGTAGCTATTACTCAGCTATGCCATGAGCTACAGGTCTGAAATTTTACTATGTTATAGCTGACCCAAAAGTAGGTGAACAACATATTTAAGCAAAATACTGTAAATGCAATAGTTTTCAAGTTACAACTGATTTACTCAATAGTGATGACCTAAAAGTAGCTATTACTCAGCTATGCCATGAGCTACAGGTCTGAAATTTTACTATGTTATAGCTGACCCAAAAGTAGCTGAATAACATATTTATACGAAATTCTCTAAATGCAATAGTTTTCCAATTACAACTGATTTACTCAATAGTGAGAACTTCAAAGTAGCTATTACTCAGCTATGCAATGAGCCACAGATCTGAAACTTCACTATGTTATAGCTGATCCCAAAATAGGTGAATAACATATTGAAACAAAATACTGTAAATGCAATAGTTTCCAAGTTATAAGCGATTTACTCAACAGTGATAACCTAAAAGTAGCTATTACTCAGCTATGCCATGAGCTACAGGTCTGAAATTTTACTATGTTATAGCTGACCCAAAAGTAGCTGAATAACATATTTATACGAAATTCTCTAAATGCAATAGTTTTGAAGTTATAAGCAATTTACTCAACAGTGATAACGTAAAAGTAGCTATTACTCAGCTATGCCATGAGCTACAGGTCTAAAATTTTACTATGTTATAGCTGACCCAAAAGTAGCTGAATAACATATTTATACAAAATTCTCTAAATGCAATAGTTTTTAAGTTACAAGTGATTCTACTCATGATGGAAGTTACTGAAAAGCCCAAAAGTAGCTATTACTCACTTAGCTATTGAGACAGGCACCCAACTTACTCACCATATTGTAGCTATGAAAAAAATAGCTGAATAACATATTTTAACAAAATGCTCTAGATGCAACAGTTTTCAAGTTATAAATGATTTTGTGCATGATTTCATGAATGTTAATGCATTAAAAATTATTAAAAAAATTTATTTAAAAAAAAGTAAGAGAGATCCAGGTCTCATACTCACACAAGAGAATCTACCTCTGGCCTAGTATATATATGCAAGATATGAGAGAAATCCCTGCAATAGTCACTGAGAAAATTGTGATAAAAAGTTGAAATTTTCACACTTTTGGTGGGGGTACCCCCCTTGTAATGTCTCTAGCAAACAGACGAACAGACAGATTTGCATGCCTTGAACAATTTTTCATCCTCGATAGATAAGGTATCTTTTAAAAAAAACAGCACGTCTCTAGGCCTTGTAGTTTTGGAGGAGAAGTTGTTCACGCGGACGCGTACGCGTACGCCCACGCCGCAGAGTGACGACATAATGCCAGCTGACTGACAAGTCAGCTGACATAAAAAGTGTTGCCACGGCAACACTTGTTGCCAGATATTGCCAAGAAAGCAATCACACACAAACTCTCATGTCATTAAACCTCCACACCAAATTTAGCTGAGACACGTAAAAAACTGTACCTGTAAATGAGCAGCAATGAAGGGTGATTCAGAGGGAAAATAAAAATAATATCCATGTCCAGCAGGATGGAGACAATAATTAAAACTAGAAATAGGACGCCCTGTTGATAGTAGGTGCGAATAGCAACAGGATAGCATAGAAGAACACACATTATCATGTGTAATGTCCACCCCATGAACCTTTTGCCAAAATTGTACAGCAGTCTTACAAGACCCTGTTTCATTTGTAAAATATATCAATGATGCTTAAATATTTATTAGTGTACATGTAAATTATTTTAGCTTCATGCCTTTTTGCATTGGTTGGGTCGAAAATTTTGACGAAATCACTCTATCTTGCACGGTTAAGAAGATAGAAGCAAATTTCTGTTTTTCTATTTTTGGCAAAAATTTGAAAATTCAAAATGGCCGCCATTTTTGGGAAAAGGAAAATTTTTTGACAATTGCCAAGAGTACATTTCTTAGATACCCTATGGGTCGAAAATTTCAACGAAATAACTCTATTTTGCACGGTTAAGGCAAATATGTGTTTTTCCATTTTGGGCAAAAATTCGAAAATTCAAAATGGCCGCCATATGTGGGGAGGGGAAAATTTTTTAAAAATTACCAAGAGTACAATACTCAGATACCCTGTGGGTCGAAAATGTTGACGACATTGCTCTATCTCGCATGGTTAAGGATATAGAAGCAATTTTGTGTTTTGCCTTTTTTGGCAAAAATTCCAAAAAATCAAAATTGCCGCCACTTTTGGGGAGGGGAAAATTTTTTGAAAATTGCCAAGAGTACATTCCTTAGATATCCTGTGGGTTGAAAATTTTGACGAAATCGCTCTATCTCGCATGGTTAAGGAGATAGAAGCAAATTTGTGTTTTGCCATTTTTGGCAAAAATTCGAAAATTCAAAATGGCCGCCATTTTTGGGGAGGGAAAAATTTTTTGAAAATTGCCAAGAGTACAATGCTCAGATACCCTGTGGGTCGAAAATATTGACGAAATCGCTCTATCTCGCACAGTTAAGGAGATAGAAGCAAATTTGTGTTTTGCCATTTTTGGCAAAAATTCGAAAATTCAAAATGGCGGCCATTTTTTGGGAGGGGAAAATTTTTTGAAAATTGCAAAGATTACATTCCTTAGATACCCTGTGGGTCGAAAATTTCGACGAAATCGCTCTATCTCGCACGGTTAAGTAGATAGAAGCAAATTTGTGTTTTGCCATTTTTGGCAAAAATTCTAAAATTCAAAATGGCGGCCATTTTTTGGGAGGGGAAAATTTTTTGAAAATTGCAAAGAGTACATTCCTTAGATATCCTGTGGGTCGAAAATTTTGACGAAATCGCTCTATCTCGCATGGTTAAGGAGATAGAAGCAAATTTGTGTTTTGCCATTTTTGGCAAAAATTCGAAAATTCAAAATGGCCGCCATTTTTGGGGAGGGGAAAATTTTTTTAAAATTGCCAAGAGTACAATGATCAGATACCCTGTGGGTCGAAAATGTTGACGAAATTGCTCTATCTCACACGGTTAAGGAGATAGAAGCAAATTTGTGTTTTGCCATTTTTGGCAAAAATTCGAAAATTCAAAATGGCCGCCATTTTTGGGGAGGGGAAAATTTTTTGAAAATTGCAAAGATTACATTTATTAGATACCCTGTGGGTCGAAAATTTCGACGAAATCGCTCTATCTCGCACGGTTAAGGAGATAGAAGCAAATTTGTGTTCTGCCATTTTTGGCAAAAATTCGAAAATTCCAAATGGCCGCCATTTTTGGGGAGGGGAAAATTTTTTAAAAATTGCAAAGAGTACATTCCTTAGATATCCTGTGGGTCGAAAATTTTGACGAAATCGCTCTATCTCGCATGGTTAAGGAGATAGAAGCAAATTTGTGTTTTGCCATTTTTGGCAAAAATTCGAAAATTCAAAATGGCCGCCATTTTTGGGGAGGGGAAAATTTTTAAAAATTGCCAAGAGTACAATGATCAGATACCCTGTGGGTCAAAAATGTTGACGAAATTGCTCTATCTCACACGGTTAAGGAGATAGAAGCAAATTTGTGTTTTGCCATTTTTGGCAAAAATTCGAAAATTCAAAATGGCCGCCATTTTTGGGGAGGGGAAAATTTTTTGAAAATTGTAAAGATTACATTCCTTACGTACCCTGTGGGTCGAAAATTTCGACGAAATCACTCTATCTCGCACGGTTAAGGAGATAGAAGCAAATTTGTGTTTTGCCATTTGTGGCAAAAATTCGAAAATTCAAAATGGCCGCCATTTTTGGGGAGGGGAAAATTTTTTGAAAATTGCAAAAATTACATTCCTTAGATACCCTATGGGTCGAAAATTTCGACCAAATCGCTCTATCTCGCACGGTTAAGCAGATAGAAGTAAATTTGTGTTTTGCCATTTTTGGCAAAAATTCGAAAATTCAAAATGGCCGCCATTTTTGGGGAGGGGAAAATTTTTTGAAAATTGCAAAGAGTACTTTCCTTAGATACCCTGTGGGTCGAAAATTTCGACGAAATCGCTCTATCTTGCACGGTTTAGGAGATATGAGCACATTTGCCTTTTTCAGCATTCATAATAGCCAATTACTCATTTATTTAATTAATTACTCACTCATCTATGAAGCAATTCCCCCCAAAAGCAATCCCATACAACCTATTAACCCAATGAACCTCCATACCAAATTTCAGAAAGCTAGGCTTAATAGCATTCCTTAAAATGTCTGGAAACCAAAGAGATACTCAAAAGTAGCAAAGTAGCTATTACTCAGTTAGCTATATAGCTATCATCACCAAAAGCAATCCCATACAAGCTTTTAACCCAATAAACCTGCATACCAAATTTGGTAAAGATAGGATAAGAACTGTTGCCTAAAATGTCTGGAAACCAAGTGGGACGCCGGACACCGGACGCCGGAAAAAGCAAAAATAATATGTCCACCCCCCAGTGGGGTGGACATAATAATATGTCCACCCCCCAGTGGGGTGAACATAATAATATGTCCACCCCCCAGTGGGGTGGACATAATAAGCTGTAACCTTAAACTCACTTTTCTAACTTTCAGGTTTTTATGGTAATATTACAATAAAGATCCTGTTTTGGTCTAGATAAATGTACATGTTTAATTTAAATGAAAACTCTCAACTATCATTTTAATATTGCCAAAATATCACAAAAATTTGTCCTAACCTTAAACTGAATTTAAGTCAATGCAAATGTTAAGAGTTTAAGGTCATGTTAACCATGTAAACTCTGTTCAAGGCTACTTATAGCCAAAATTTAAATGTGCTTAAAATCTATTGCACCTAATTTAAGATATTATCCAAAATTTTAAAAGAAAAGTAATTATAATTATACCATTACTGAGTGTTAAAGGACACCTCAATGTAGTCTCAGGGCATTTCTGCAACA
Organism: Sabellastarte sp. h YS-2021; assembly: GCA_964017235.1. NCBI lineage: Eukaryota > Metazoa > Annelida > Polychaeta > Sabellida > Sabellidae > Sabellastarte > Sabellastarte sp. h YS-2021. Next base: position 72,020,840 of record OZ024935.1, on the reverse strand, counting down.
TCAGTTACATGTACCTGTAAAATATAGATCAAATATGTCATGCCATTTTGGTACACTTTGTGGAATCATCGAAAAAGTTGAGCTCAGTAACATTCATTTACACATGGGAGTTTAAGGTCACCTTAAAATAGGGCACACCTTCAGGACTAGATACATAAACATACGAAATTTAAATTAAATCTGTCATGCAGATTTCAAATACTCTCCAGAAATTGAAAAATTTAAATTCAATATAGTTATGTTATCACTAGGAGTTTAAGGTCACCTTAAAGTGGGCCACACCTTGACCAGTTACACCCACGTACCAAATTTGATTTGAATCTGTGAAGCCATCTTTAAGCCATTGCCCACAAATCGCACAAGTAAAATTCAATATAAATGTGTTATAAATGGGAGTTTAAGGTCATCTTAAAATAGGGCACATATTGATGCCCAACAAAACCCACATACCAAATTTGAATTTCATCCTACAAGCAATTTTTGACATATTTTCCAGAAACAAAGTGTGATGACGATGCTGGTCCTATAGGTGATCCATCACAGCTGAGTGACACCATAGTTTCTAAAATTTATTGTAACCTCACAAAAGAGACCTTTTTCTTTTTGTCTTAATATATGTACATGATGAATATCAATGAAAAAATCTCAGCACATCAAATATCTTCCTAACACCAAAACAATTGTACCAACCTTAAAGTCAATGTTAGTTTAAGGTACGGAGTTTAAGGTAATCTTTTCCTGAAGGTTCTGTTCAAGGTTTGTTACATCCACAACTGAAACATGCACAGAATTGCAAAATATTTGAAATACTGTTCACCTTATTGTATGACACTTATCTATGGCCAGTTACATATACATGCAAAATTTGGAGTTATTTTCAGTGTACTCTATGGAAAAATAAAAAATGTAAACTCAACAAATAACTTTTTAATACGTGCGAGGTTAAGGTCACCTTAAAAAAGGACACACCTTGAAAACCAGTTACAACCACATGGCAAATTCGAATTGAATCCATCAACCCATTTTTGAGATACTGTCTGGAAACGAAAAACCTCAACCTCAATATAAATATGCTACTACTGGGAGTTTAAGGTCACCTTAAAATAGGGCACACCTTGAGGACCAGTTACATGCACATGCCAAATTTTAATTTAATCCATCATCCCATTTTTGAGATACTCTCTGGAAAGGAAGTGTGACAACGACACTGACCATACTTGTCCTCCAACAGAGCTGCTAGTGACATAAAAGTACTGCAACCTTAAACTCATAAGTTTACGAAATATGAGGTATTTACTGTATCCTTAAAAAAGAAACTTTATTGTTGTAGACAGATGTACATGATGAATATCAAGAATAAAGTCTTAATTAGCAAATCAAATATCTTTTAAACACCAAAAAATTGTCCCAACCTTAAACTCAAAGTTAGTTTGCACCTGTGAGGGAGTTTAAGGGAATCTTTTCCTGTGGGTTTTGTTTACGGTTTGTTACATCCACAACTTGAAAGATGTTTAGAATTGCACAGTGTTTGAAATACTGTTGAAACATTGCCAAACTTAAGTGAATATAATTCTGTTATTACTGGGAGTTTAAGGTCACCTTATTGCATGGCACTTACCTATGGCCAGTTACATATACATGCAAAATTCGAGTGAAATTTCTAAAGTTATTTCCAGTATACTCTATGGAAAAATAATGTAAACTCAACATAAATTTTTAATACATGAGAGTTTACTGTCACCTTAAAATAGGGCACACCTTGAAAACCAGCTACAACCACATGCCAAATTTGAATTGAATCTGTAAACCCATTTTTGAGATACTGTCCGGAAACGAAAAACCTTCAACTCAATATAAGTATCTTACTACTGTGAGTTTAAGGTCACCTTAAATAGGGCACACCTTAAGAAACACTTACATCAACATGCCAAATTGGAATTCAATTCATCAAGCCATTTTTGAGATACTGTCTGGAAAGTAAGTGTGACGACGACACTGACCATGTATGTCTTCCATCATAGCTGCTAGTGACACAAACTAATGCAACCTTAAACTCATAAGTTTATAAAATATCAGCAATTTGCTATAACCTTACAAAAGAGACCATTTTTGGTGGAGATATATGTACATGATGAATATTAATGTAAAAATTCCTAATTAGCTTATAAAATATCTTCCGAACACCAAAAATATTGTCCCAACCTTAAACTCAAAGTTTGTTTGCACTGCTGTATATTGTAGCGAGTTGAAGGTAATCTTTTTCTGAAGGTTCTGTTCAAGGTTTGTTACATCCACAACTAAAATATGCCTAGAATTGCACAATATTTGAAATACTGTTCAAAAATTACCAAACTTAAAGTGAATATAATTCTGTTATTACTGGGAGTTTAGGTCACCTTACTGTATGGCACTTACCTATGGCCAGTTACATATACATGCAAAAGTTGAATGAAATTTCTGAAGTTATTTTCAGAATACTCCATGGAGAAAGAAAAAACATAAACTGGACATAAGTTTTTTTATACGTGCGACTTTAAGGTCACCTTGAAATAGGGCACACCTTCAAAACTAGTTACAGCCACATGCCAAATTTTAATTGAATCCATCAAGTCATTTTTGAGATACTGTCCGGAAATGAAAAAAACATAAATTGAGTTTAAGTATCTTACTAGTGGGAGTTTAAGGTCACCCTGATAAGCAGTTGCATCCACATGCCAAATTTGAATTAAATCTGACAAGCTATTTTTGAGATACTGTTCAGAATACAAAGTGTGACAATGACAGACAACGACGCCACAAAATGAGATGACGAAGCAATCCCTATATGCCATGCAGTATAAATGCTGGTGACACAAAAAGTGGAACTGGAGTTCAGGTGCTGGAGTTATACCTTTCAAGTGTCAGTCGGTGCATTTTACCAATAGTATCCTCATGGCTCATCCTCTTTATTCCAATCTGGTGTGGTGTGTAGGTGAGGCTGCCTGTGGTGAAGATCAAGTACTTGTCTGGTTCCTTCAATGTCTGTGCTGCCTCTCCGCTCTGAGAACTCTCACTACTACTACTGCTGCAGCCAGCGACAGCCTGCTCACTGGAGTGACTGATGCTACCTTGCATGTCAAAATGACTGGTAAGTTCACCCACATGTACCCCACTCCCTCCCTGCAGTATGACTTTGTGTCCATCACACACCACCCCATCACTCTTATCAATACTATATAAATCACCTGGCTGGCCATTTCCAGTGTCATACACTTTGAAATCACAGCCAGCTGATCCATTTTTGTGTGTTTGGATATCCAGGAGAAAACCACTTTGTCCCTCCTTTGCTGAAAAATCTGACTTTTTATCATCAGCATCTTTATCTTCTCCATTCCCTGTCCCTCCTTTTGATGATGTACTATGTACACCACACATAACATCATCTGTGCAGTCCTCTCTGTCCCTGACTTCTGCCTCCTGTACTGCCTCCTGTACGAACGTGCCTGTATCTTGCATTGTACACACACTCCCGCCTAGGGCTCCATGTGACCCCTCTCCCTGTAATGAGACCTCCTGACTTTCTTCACCATCCTTCTTGCCAGTGCCCACCGTAGACTGACCACTGTCCAGACACTCAGCCACCAAGATGGTTCGGATGGAGCTGGCATTAATGTTCTGGAACTTGAACAGCCTCATAACCACACTCTCCCACTCAGACTCCAGCGCTTGGTAGGCCTGAAGCACAGGTACAAAGGTGTAGAAAATTGTGTGTTGGTGCACTGCTATCCTCAGAGAGATACATGTATATGTTAATTTTAAAAAACAAAGAACTTCTCTGTATGGACATTTTGCCACTGAAGGAGGGGACCTAAATGTAACAGACAGAAGGGTTTTAACACGTTGCAACCCTGTTTGTCCTTGGAAGGGGCCAAACACCAATATTTCATCAAATAATGATTAAATGTAACCCTTGAATTGACACAATGTTACAGAATGTATATTCTATATGAAAGATTATAGAACTATCACCAATGTAACAACACATTGAAATTCTCTTTAGGGTGTCATTCAAACATTAACTGAACTGACAATTAAAACCTTTGCAATAAAAATAAGACTAAATGTTGCTTGTCAATATTATTACAAATTGAATTCTGAATGGTTCAGCTCCATAATTATGTGGAAAGCATATTTTCTGAGCGTTCAATGTCACCTTGTTGAGCCACAACACACTGCAGGAAGTGAAGTTGCCCAGCCAGTGCAGGTTGCCAGATAACAGGTGTGTCTCATTGTACCAGGTGCCAAAGATATCATAGGGTTTATTCTGCACACGACACTCAATTTTAAAATTTTCTGAAATTATAAAACAAGAGGAGAGTGCCCGTGAACGGGCACTGTGTCAGCTGACTGAATGTTTTTGATTTGTGATGGTGATAATGAGAGGAAAGCATAATTGTCAGGGAAAGGGCTGTACAGAAATACAGTAAATGGTAACTGAACAGCATGTTCGAAAGATATTCCGAAGCTGACAGAAGAAAAGGACAAAAAAGTTGTGCCCTGCAAATGGTATTATGAAATAACGTAACAAGGTAATTGTTTAAGTGTAAAAAGTAGGTTAAAAATATTTAAAGAAATACTACAAATGCAATATCCTCGTTCGACCATGAAGAAGGGGTCCAAAGGTCAAATCTGACCATACCAAAAGATTCCCAGCCAAAGAATTTAGGATGGTTTACCATCCCAAACCTCTCGGACCAATAATAAGTGAGTCATAGGCACTTTTTAAGTTTGGCTATCCTTGTTTGACCTTGAAGGAGGGGGTTCAAGGTCAAATCCGACCACACAAAAAAATTCCCAGCCCATGATTTCCTGTAGCTTGTTTACCATCCCAAACTTGTAGGACCAATAATAAGTGAGTTCTAAGCAATTGTAAGTTTGGCTATCCTCAATTGACCTTGAAGGAGGGGTCCCAGGTCAAATCTGACCACACCAAAAGAATCCCAGCCCATGATTTCCTATATGTTGGTTTACCATCCCAAACCTCCAAGACCAATAATACGCGAGTTATAAGCACTTTAAGTTTGGCTATCTTCGTTTGACCTGGAAGGAGGGGTCTAAGGTCAAATCCGACCACACCAAAAGATTCCCAGTCCATGATTTTCTATAGGTTGGTTTTCCATTCGAAACCTCTAGGACCAATAATAAATGAGTTATAAGCACTTTTAAGTTTGGCTATCCTCATTTGACCTTGAAGGAGGGGTCCAAGGTGAAATCCGACCACACCAAAAAATTCCCAGCTCATGATTTTCTATAGGTTGGTTTTCATTCCAACCTCTAGGACCAATAATAAGCGAGTTATAAGCACTTTTATGTTTGGCTATCCTCATTTGACCTTGAAGGAGGGTTCCAAGGTCAAATCGGACCATATTAATAGATTCCCAGCCCATGATTTCCTACAGGTTGGATACAATGATTTACTCAACAGTGAGAACCTGAAAGAAGCTATTGCTCAGCTATGCCATGACATAGAGGTCTGCAATTTCACTATGTTATAGCTGACCAAAAATTATGTGAATAACATATTTAAACAAAATACTCTAAATGTGATAATTTTCAAGTTACAACTGATTTACTCAAGAGTGAGAACCTCAAAGTAACTATTACTCAGCTATGCAATGAGCTACATGTCTGAATTTTTGCACTGTTATAGCTGACCTAAAAGTAGGTGAACAACATATTTAAGCAAAATACTGTAAATGCAATAGTTTTCAAGTTACAACTGATTTACTCAATAGTGAGAACCTGAAAATAGCTATTGCTCCACTATGCCATGAGCTATAGGTCTGTAATTTCACTATGTTATAGCTAACCCCAAAGTAGGTGAACAATGTATTTTAACAAAATACTCCAAATGCAATATTTTTCAAGTTATAGCTGATTTACTCAACAGTCAGTGCCTGAGAATAGCTATTGCTCAGTTGTGCCATGAGCTACGGGTCTGTAATTTCACTATGTTATAGCTGACCCAAAAGTAGCTGAATAACATATTTGCACAAATTTCTGTAAAGGCAATAGTTTTCCAATTACAACTGATTTACTCAATAGTGAGAACTTCAAAGTAACTATTACTCGGCTATGCCATGAGCTACAGGTCTGAAATTTTACTATGTTATACCTGACCCAAAAGTAGGTGAACAACATATTTAAGCAAAATACTGTAAATGCAATAGTTTTCAAGTTACAACTGATTTACTCAATAGTGAGAACCTGAAAATAGCTATTGCTCCACTATGCCATGAGCTATAGGTCTGTAATTTCACTATGTTATAGCTAACCCCAAAGTAGGTGAACAATGTATTTTAACAAAATACTCCAAATGCAATATTTTTCAAGTTATAGCTGATTTACTCAACAGTCAGTGCCTGAGAATAGCTATTGCTCAGTTGTGCCATGAGCTACAGGTCTGAAATTTTACTATGTTATAGCTGACCCAAAAGTAGCTGAATAACATAGTTATAAGAAATTCTCTAAATGCAATAGTTTTCCAATTACAACCGATTTACTCAATAGTGAGAACTTCAAAGTAGCTATTACTCAGCTATGCAATGAGCCACAGATCTGAAACTTCACTATGTTATAGCTGATCCCAAAATAGGTGAATAACATATTGAAACAAAATACTCTAAATGCAATAGTTTCCAAGTTATAAGCGATTTACTCAACAGTGATAACCTAAAAGTAGCTATTACTCAGCTATGCCATGAGCTACAGGTCTAAAATTTTACTATGTTATAGCTGACCCAAAAGTAGCTGAATAACATATTTATACGAAATTCTCTAAATGCAATAGTTTTGAAGTTATAAGCGATTTACTCAACAGTGATAACCTAAAAGTAGCTATTACTCAGCTATGCCATGAGCTACAGGTCTAAAATTTTACTATGTTATAGCTGACCCAAAAGTAGCTGAATAACATATTTATACGAAATTCTCTAAATGCAATAGTTTTTAAGTTACAAGTGATTCTACTCATGATGGAAGTTACTGAAAAGCCCAAAAGTAGCTATTACTCACTTAGCTATTGAGACAGGCACCCAACTTACTCACCATATTGTAGCTATGAAAAAAGTAGCTGAATAACATATTTTAACAAAATGCTCTAGATGCAACAGTTTTCAAGTTATAAATGATTTTGTGCATGATTTCATGAATTTTAATGCATTAAAAATTATTAAAAAAATTTATTAAAAAAAAAGTAAGACAGATCCAGGTCTCATACTCACACAAGAGAATCTACCTCTGGCCTAGTACATATATGCAAGATATGAGAGAAATTCTAAAAATTTCATCGAAATCCATCCACAAGTTTTTGAATTATCTTGTACACAGACACATCTGGCAGCCTGGATCCACATGATCCAGACAGTGATCCAGATTACTCCCAAAATCTAATCACTTGTTCTTTGTCCCATTTAAGACATTTCCTGAAAATTTCATAAAAATCCATTCATGACTTTCTGAGCTATTTGTCTTTAAAAATTACATTCACGGATCCAGAAGATCCAGATAGTGGTCCAGATCACTCGCAAAATTGAACCATTTCTTCCTTTTACCACTTCTTCCTTTTACCATTTGTAACATATCCTGAAAATAGTAAAATCCATTCCAAGATTATGTGCAAGCCTGGATCCAGATGATCCAGATCACTCCAAAAATGTAATCACTTGTTCCTTGTACCATTTAGGCCATTTGCTGAAACAATCCATCCATAACTTTTTGAGGTATCTGTCTTAAAAAATTACACTTCATGGATCCAGAAGATCCATATAGTGATACGGATCACTTCCAAAATTCAATCATTTCATCCTTTTACCACTTCTTCCTTTTACTATTTGTAACATAGCCTAAAAATATCATCAAAATTCATCGTAAAATCATGTTGCAGGCTCGATCCAGATGATCCAGACGGTGATCCAGATCATTCCAAAAGTATAATCGCTTGTTCCTTGTACCATTTAGGTCATTTGCTGAAAATGTCATCACAATCCATCCATAACTTTTTGAGGTATGTCTTATTACATTTCACGGATCCAGAAGATCCATACAGTGATCCGGATCACTTCCAAAATTCAGTTATTTCATCCTTTTACCTTTTCAGACATATCCTGAAAATTTCATCAAAATCCGTCCATAAGTTTTTTTGCTACAATGTACACAAACACATCTGGCAACCTGGATCCAGATGATCCAGATCACTCCCTAAATCTAATCACTTGTTAATCGCACCATTTACGTCATTTGCTGAAAATGTCATCACAATCCATCCATAACTTTTTGAGGTATCTGTCTTATTACATTTCATGGATCCAGAAGATCCATATAGTGATCCGGATCACTTCCAATATTCAGCCATTTCATCCTTTTACCTTTTCAGACATATCCTGAAAATTTCATCAAAATCCGTCCATAAGTTTTTTAGCTACAATGTACACAAACACATCTGCAACCTGGATCCAGATGATCCAGACAGTGATCCAGATCACTCCCCAAATCTAATCACTTGTTCCTCGCACCATTTAGGCCATTTGCTGAAAATGTCATCACAATCCATCCATAACTTTTTGAGGTATCTGTCTTTAAAAATTACATTTCATGGATCCAGAAGATCCATATAGTGATCCGGATCACTTCTAAAATTCAACCATTTCATCTTTTTACCTTTTCAGACATATCCTGAAAATTTCATCAAAATCCGTTCATAAGTTTTTGAGCTATATTGTACACAAACACATCTGGCAGTCTGGATCCAGATGATCCAGACAGTGATCCGGATCACTCCCAAAATCTAATCACTTGTTCCTCGTCCCAATAAGGACATCTCCTGAAAATTTCATCAAAATGCACCCATAACTTTTTGAGCTATCTGTGTTTAAAAATTAAATTTCATGGATCCAGAAGATCCAGACAGTGATCCGGATCACTCCCAAAATTTAATCACATCTTCCTTTTACCAATTTGGACATATCCTGAAAATTTTATCAAAATCCGTCTGTCAGTTTTTGAGTTATCTTGTTTACAAACAAACAAACAAAAAGAGGGCCCAAAATGACCCTCGGTCAGGTACTTTGGCGGTCAGTGGATGACCTTCAACGAAGATCTGTAACCGGTCAGCCTGGATGCTGGTACTTCGTCATGTACTCAACCTCAAAAGCCATTTTCAATAGTTTCCATGCAATGTAGTCAGCATTAAGTGTGAAAATATCTCCAAATATGCCAAAAATGACCCTTGGTCAGGTACTTTGGCGGTCAGTGGATGACCTTAAATGAAGATCTGTAACCAGTAAACCTGGATGGCAGAAGTCCATCATGTACTCAACCTCCAAAGCCATTTTCAATAGTTTCCATGCAATATAGTCAGCGTTAAGTGTGAAAATATCTCCAAAAAGGCCAAAAATGCCCCTCGGCCAAGTACTTTGGCGGTCAGTGGATGACCTTCAATGAAGAGCTTCAAGGTCAAATTTCTGCATGCTTATAGAGGACATATATATGTATTATATATACCAGCCATAGGATGATCTAACTTTCTGTCTCGGAGAACTGGGCCAAAATGTGCAAAAATGGCCAAAATCTGACCTTTAAGTGGCCACCAGTGACCTTGAGATTGAAGGTCAAGGTCACAAAACAATAGCGTTCGTGGCATTGCCCATATATACCCACATACTAAATTTGAAAGTTCTAACTAAAATATTTCCAAAAGGAAATCTCTGCGGCGGCGGCGGCGGCGGCGGCGGCAGCGGCGTGACCGTACTGAATCCTAAGTATCCCCGACTTTCGTCCGGGGATACAATAAAAGAGATAAAAGGCAAAAACACAAAATCGGCTATTTTATGACCCAAGCTTGACCCATAAGGGGGGTCCGGGGGTTAATCGGACCAGCTATCTAGACTCTTCACATATGGTTTCCCAATACCTCTTAATACATTCTAAAGCTCTAAAAGCAAGAATACATGAGATAAAAGGCAAAAACTCATAATCGGCTATTTTATAACCCCAGTTTGATCCATAAGGGGGGGATCTGGGGGTAAATCTGACCAGCTACCTAGACTCTTCACACAAGGTTTCCCAATACCTCTTAATACATTCTAAACGCTAAAAGCAAGAACAAAGGAGATATAAGGGAAAAACACAAAATCAGCTATTTTATGACCCCCAGTTTGACCCATAAGGGGGGGTCCGGGGGTAAATCTGACCAGCTATCTAGACTCTTCACATATGGTTTCCCAATACCTCTTAATACATTCTAAAGCTCTAAAAGCAAGAATAAAGGAGATAAAAGGCCAAAACACAAAATCGACTATTTTATGACCCCAGTTTGACCCATAAGTGGGTGCTGCGGGGGTAAATCTGACCAGCTATCTAGACTCATCACATAAGGTTTCCCAATACCTCTTAATACATTCTAAAACTGTAAAAGCAAGAATGAAGGAGATATAAGGCAAAAACACAAAATTGGCTATTTTATGACCCCAGTTTGACCCATAAGGGGGGGTCCGGGGGTAAATCTGACCAGCTATCTAGTCTCTTCACATATGGTTTCCCAATACCTCTTAATACATTCTAAAGCTCTAAAAGCAAGAATAAAGGAGATAAAAGGCCAAAACACAAAATCATTTAATAATAAACATCGGTTCCATGTTTGATTGAAGCAAGAGGATAGCATGACAGATAATATCAAACTTACCACTGCCACACAGAAATTTAAGTGTGGCTGTTTCAGGTTATCTTGGTACCTAAATCAATGCAAAGAAAATCATAAGTTTCAAGTTTACTGATGCACTCATAATTATCATTACTTTGCCTGTAGTGCTGCGACGAGTTGACCATAACTCAAGTCATAACCCAGTAGCCTACATTTTGGAGATCACATCAATTTACGCAATTTAATCTCAAGTTTTTAAAATAAATAATGATAAACTTACCTTGTCACTCTTAGAACTTACCAAACCATCAAAACTTTAGACAAAATAATCAATGGTTGTGTTTTATTTACCATACTTCCATGAAGTGCACATAAAAATATACTGTTCAACTTCACTGGCAAATACAATATATATTTCCTTGTCTTAAAATAATACTAATAGTTATTCTGATAATATTTAGAAAATCTTATTTTATTTTCACTTCCTTCATTTACTTGAGTTCAACTGAAGTCCAACTCATTGTTCAATCTCCATAAATCACTGATTTATTGGACTGTTTTTAAAAAAGTTATCCGCTAAAAGATTGGCCGTGTCTTTCATCTTACTCAAAAGATCACATAATATTAAGTAAAATTCAAACATTTTTAACTGCCTTAATGTGCGAAAACAGCATTACATCTTGATACACAAATTTTATAGCTAATATTACGATATTATGAAGGAGAAATATGTCTCAAATGACATGGGGTCAAATGCAAATGCATTTAAATGTATTTTAAATACAATTTGAAAGTATTTGCATTGGAAATTTTCAAATGAAAAGCATTTGAATTTGCATTTGAAAATAAATTCAAACACTTTCAAATACATTTTACTATGAAAACCATGATTTATTCTGCAAGAGAATGAATTTATAAAGTGATGCTGCTTATAGGAAATTTCTATAATACTGTCTCCAGAGAAGGTTTAAAGTTTATATTTATGTGTTTTACAAATTTCAATCTCCCTTTAATAGGCATTAAAATTTTCATATTTAATGTACTAATGTACCCTAAAACATAACTAAAAGTATTTGAAAGTATTTGAAATACTTTGAAAAGTATTTGCATTTGAAGAAAATGAAAGTATTTGGATTTGCATTGAAAAATTGAGAAGTATTTGCATTTCAAAAGTAGAAAGCATTTGACCCCATGGCTGTACAGCAGTACATGACCAGCATTGATATTTTTATGAAATAATTGGATCCAGTTAATAAAATTTTATCAAATCCAAATTTTATCCCAGAAATTCAGGGAACAGAATCAAAAGCTTTCTCCAAATCAATATCAACAATCTTGGCATTTGATTATTTTCTGTATAATATGTCTAGTGCAGGCTTTAAATATTCATATATTGCAGCTGATGCAAGCTATAAATTTTAGATAATTTTTTATTGAAATTTGGTTACACTTGTTAAATTACCTTCAGTTTTTATTTTCTTTCGGCAAGCAGATAACAATGTTTTTTCTTAAAGAACAAGATAGCTCTCCTTTCAAGTAACCTGTATAAATAGCATTTGTTACTATTTATTTTTAGTGTTTCAAAACTTTTTAGAACTTCGCTGAGATGCCATCAAATAGATGTGACTGTTTTTTGTTTTTTTAGTTTTTCAAAGTGCTGCCTAATTATTCCACTATTATTGGGTTTTCCAGGTCTGGGCTTGAAAATTATTCAGGTTATTGAAGCTTACTTGCTCAAGCAAGTATAAAGCACTTGAGTAGTTATCTCCTGCTTTGAAACAATATTGGTACATGGTTATGTAATATTTCGTTTTAATAATAACTTCCAGTCAGTCTTTTGAAATCAATTTTTGTATTGTTTTTATTTCAGTGTAGTTTTATTTTCGAATTTACAGGAGAAATATTTGCATCTTTGTGAAAATGATAAAGGTTGGCTTAAATTTTTTGTGAAAAGTATTGGGATATAAATAATCTATAATCAATTTTGGTGTACAGTTTCTATTTTTTAAACGATTACCTGAAAAACATATACCCTTGGGACCAGAAAATATCACTGAAATTGCTCAAACTCACACTGTTTACGAGCTAAGTGTGTTTTTGAGTTTTATCCAGAAATTCAAGATGGCAACAAAAAATGGCGGGAAATCACTGTTTCCAAGATGAATACATTTTTGAGTTTTACACAAAAATTCAAGACAGCAGCCAAAATTGGAGGGAAAACTATGTTTGGCAAAAAGTGCCAGATAACTCTGCATATAACCTGTGGACCAAAAATTTCATTGATTTCACATTGTTAAATAATGTGTTTTTGAATTTACACAGAAATTCAAGTTGGCTGCCAAAAATGCCGGGAAAATTATTTTTGGCACAAAGTTTCAGATGGCTCTGCCTGTATCCCGGGGGCCAATAATTTCACTGAAATAGCTCTTTCTTGTTTCTCTGTTTGCAAGATAAATGCACTTTTGCACTTCTCTGATTACTCAACTCCATATTCTCTGATTAGTCAACGCCATATTCAGATCATTTTCAAGGGGATACGGCATACATGTGCCAAATTTGAAGATAACCTAAAGTGATTGCTGAGTTATAAGCAATAGAAAATGTGGGAAGTGGTGGAGCCGGCAGTCCCTTCTGCATTAATTTCTCCTGTATACAAGCAAGCGTCCCTTGCAGAACACTTAATTATATGAGATAAAATTATTTCATTATTGTTATAACTTCATCAGTAACTGCTAATTTGCTGTATATAAATGCAAGAAAAGGCAAAATATAAACTTGCAAAAAAAAATTATTTGTCTTTGATCACAAGTAATATTCTGAGAAAAAACACTCGCCTTGTACTTGGTATGTACCCACCAGTAAACTCTGTTTTTCGTGTACTAGAGGACAAGTACAAGTACATTTTGTCATGAGTAGTGCAAGTACAAGTTCATCCTGAGTACAAGAAAAATGTACTCGAATACATGAGTACAATATTCTTTGATACACAGCCCAGACGTCACATGTATGCCATATATTCTAAGTGTAGGGTCACTGAGACAAGGTCAAAGCTAATATCAAGAACTTCCCGTAGCTCACTATTACTGAGATACAGCCCGGACAAAATATTCCCCAATGCCATCATTTGACATAATTTTACTTGTACCAGACCTTGTGACCAAATAAAATTGATTGCCCTACCTTCCATGTTGAAAATAACAATCTCCCCTGAGGTGCTGTGAGAGCCAAAGTGGACCCCTGAGACAAGTAACAGTTTGTCTGTCTTGTTGAACTGGGTGAATTGAGTATACTTCCATGTGAATTTTCGCATGTCTTCAGAGTATACCAGTGAACAGGGGTGAGTCATAGACCACACCTATAGTCATACAAAATCATTAATTACAACTGTTGTATTTATATATTTGTATCTTATAAGCCAGGCACAAATTCCTGAAAAATTAACTACGTAACCCTTATCAACAAAACCATTTTTTACATTCTCAAAATCTTCATCTCCGATACCCGCAAAAGATCCATCAATAGTTCTATTCAGCATTCAGAAGATTTAATACATTTCAGCTACGATGCCAAGCACTATTTATTGTGAAAAGAAATCAGAAAACATATTATACTGGTATAAAGGTTATAGTTACCTAAAAGTTAGCTAGGAAATTTAAGCCCTAGCTTACCTTTACAAAGCCATCTTTGGATGAGGTAGCAAAATATCTTCCATTGTGAGAAAAGCTGACATGAAGAACCTGATCTCTGTGTTTTGTGAGAACCTCAGTCTCATGACAAGGAGTGTGATAATGAAGCCTTTTGTACTCCGCAAACCTGTAAATACACAATATTGAAGGGAGTCTGTATTATTAATGCTGCACAGAATATTTCTTTTAGGTAATTCTTACCAATGGAAGGTAGTAGGTAACCTACCACAATTTTCGGCTTGGTGCTAAATGAGAACATCTATCAATGTTCCATCTTTGACACAGAAGTTCCTTCCACAGAAATTCATCATGAGCAACACGTCTCCATTGACTACAGACCTGAAACAAACAGATACCTATTTTCAAATGTTTTAAATGCAAAGCTAAATGTTGCAGTTTATTGGCTACCAATACAATGCAAGGTATAAGTGAACTTTGAGAAATACATCAATATACCGCTAAGGAAAGCAATAAGTCTATTTACACAAGAATAAATCAACAGAAAATTTACCAAACACAACTGACATATTTGTTATCAAACTGACATCTGGTAAATTATTTTATTTTAGCATCTTTCTGTGTGCTGTAGACTTACCTGAGCAGCTTGTAGCAGGGCGCCTGCTTTCAAGAAGTAGAATACCTCTAATAGTATGTGATCAGGCAGCGACTCCCACAATCCATCCTCAGGACTGGCAGCAATCTGATTTGGCATTGCAATCAATGAGTATGATATTTTATCTGTCATTCACACTGTCCACACTTTCTTTTATGAAAAAATATAAAAAAGTTAATGAAACCATTTTGTTAATTTAATACAATTTCACTTTATGTCTGTGATGAGGATTCAGGATTCACAAAATAGAATGTAATATTTGTATCCACCAGTGTATGCATGGATATGCCACAGCCGCTGCAGTGTGAATACTTTAGAACACTCGCGAGTCTGGTCATATCAAGTTTAGCATTTTGCTTTCTCAGTAGTCCATCTTGTTCTGGTTGTGTAATTAGTTCGCAGAGGAAGATTCAAGATTGCAATACCAATGTGGATAAGAGATGTCAGTCTTAGCTAAAGAACACCTGTATAGACTTAAAATGGCAATCCATTCTATTTCTACACCAACGAAGTAAAATCACTGTTGAACTGGCCATTTTAACACCCAATTGAAAATTATTAAACCAGTGTTATAATGGTGAATGTTTGCTTTAAAATATGGAAAAAAATATTTAGCTATTTTATTTTTAAAGTAATTGTTACAAATCTGTCCTTCACAAACTATTTACGCTATTTTATGGGGAAAATTTGTATATTTCAGGGAAATTCATGAGCGTCACAAACAGCAATCCCGTGTTATTTTTGACCAGTATAGACTTAAAATGACAATCCATTCTATTTCTACACCAACAAGTAAAATCACTGTTGAACTGGCCATTTTAACACCCAATTGAAAATTATTAAACCAGTGTTATAATGGTGAATGTTTGCTTTAAAATATGGAAAAAAATATTTAGCTATTTTATTTTTAAAGTAATTGTTACAAATCTGTCCTTCACAAACTATTTACCCTATTTTATGGGGAAAATTTGTATATTTCATGGAAATTCATGAGCGTCACAAACAGCAACCCTGCTATATTTGACCTGTATAGACTTAAAATGACAATCCATTCTATTTCTACACCAACAAGTAAAATCACTGTTGAACTGGCCATTTTAACACCCAATTGAAAATTATTAAACCAGTGTTATAATGGTGAATGTTTGTTTTAAAATATGGAAAAAAATATTTAGCTATTTTATTTTTAAAGTAATTGTTACAAATCTGTCCTTCACAAACTATTTACCCTATTTTATGGGGAAAAATTTGTATATTTCAGGGAAATTCATGAGCGTCACAAACAGCAACCCTGCTATATTTGACCTGTATAGACTTAAAATGACAATCCATTCTATTTCTACACCAACGAAGTAAAATCACTGTTGAACTGGCCATTTTAACACCCAATTGAAAATTATTAAACCAGTGTTATAATGGTGAATGTTTGCTTTAAAATATGGAAAAAAATATTTAGCTATTTTATTTTTAAAGTAATTGTTACAAATCTGTCCTTCACAAACTATTTACCCTATTTTATGGGGAAAATTTGTATATTTCATGGAAATTCATGAGCGTCACAAACAGCAACCCTACTATATTTGACATGCTTTTACATAATAAAATTGGAATTTTACAGCACCATGCATTGAAAAACTTTACTACTCCCTGTCGTAACTTGGCACAACTTAGACTAGACCGAGTTTCTGTCCCGTCGGGTATTGATGTTGATATTTCTGATGGTACGCAATGGCGAGGGACAGAGCTCACATGTACTCGTTTTCTGTGTACATTTTGAACGGCATATTTGTACACATATTACCACAAGTATAAAGTGTTATTTGGTTTCTTTAAGGTATGTACATGTGCGGTTCACTTATATTTCATGCCAATCAAACTGGCATGCATATATTTCAACCAATTTTCAAAATGTAAACAAACCTTCAACATTACATAGTTATCTACAAAAAAAAATTCCTGGCTTCTAAAAGCAGTTTAATTTAACAACATATGTATTGGAAACTAGATACAGCTATAATAGACATAATAATAACTTTTTAAAGTGAATGCAATAATTCCCCACAGTTCAAGATTTACACAGAAAACAAGTACATGTGAGCTCTGTCCCTCGCCATTGTGTCCATCAGTATATCAATAGCAATTGGCGACGGGACTGAAACTCGGTCTAAACTTAGACGTAAAAACCTTAGTCAGCTTTTTTAAGTTTAATTTCATGGATTTCTTTTTTTTTTTTTGATCAAAATATGCATTGACACAAGCGCAAATTATTAAAATATATTTTACTAACATAAAATCAAAGCAATAAACCTTTAAGAATCATTTTTTTTGGGGGGGGATAATATAAGTTCTACTTGAACTGGCACCCCAAGTTAGCAAAATTTGCATCCAGAAAGTCCTGAAGATATTTTAATTTATTTTTGTCATCACTACACGGTAGTGAGTGGAATCGCCTCAATTTTACTGGTCGATTATTCGTCCATTTTTCCGACCGATGATCGACCCATAATCGACTTTTTTACTCCATTCTCATGAAACGCTTTCCGGGATAAAATGTATTTCAATCCGGTAAGAATAACGGTGTTTCCGACTTATAGAAGCTACCAAAAGTACCCACTTCCGGTAAATATGGCGGTAGTTTGTAAACAAACTCAAAATTCGCGAGAAATCTGTTCATTTATTGAAGGAGAGTTCTGGAAACTGCCTAAAATATAAAAAATATGTGGATATTGAGAGACATAAAGAAGGGTGAGATTTAATCGATTTCTAGAAGTTGTCAGTGACCGAACGCAATTCTACCATGACACCGACGTTTGATCGAATGTTGGTCTAATCATCCCACCACTACTACACGGGTGGTCATAATTGTGTCCAGTTCATAATAATGTCCGATTTTTATTGGAGTTTATTTTTAAAATGTTTTAACCAGAACTTTGAGGTTATTTATCAAAATCCCGAGCACTGAAACACTTCATTTAACATGTTCTTTATAACAAAAGCATGTGTATTCTGCATCTTTGTTGTCATTAGAGCTGTTATCATTAGCGATTTCTGTAGATCGACGCTCGCCTGTTAGATGCGAGTTGAACTCGAGTAAATGACACAAATATAAACAAGATGCACTCAGAGAGAGCAAAACGCTCGACTCGATGTGACCAGTCTCACAAGTGTTATAAAGTATAACACACATCCATCATGGTGGCATTTCCAGAAATTCTGGAGGCTTCTTGGTATCCAATATATTAATTGGATCTTTCCTAAAGTATAATCACTCCTTCCCATGGCTAGTCCCTTCCTACTTCAAATTTGACATCAAAATTTATTAATTACTTTTCAAGAAATATGAAGTAGAAAGCTAAAATCATTAAAATACATTGAAATGGGACCTATGAAAATTCATGATTTTTTTGTATCCAAAATATGATCCACGTCTTTCCTAAAAATTAGTAATTTCTTCCTTTCACCAGGTCCTACTCACAAATTTTTTATAAAGATCTGTTCATTAGTTCTGGAGTAATCTAAACACCAAAAACAGGCAGACAAATAGACAAAAAAGCACACAACAAACATAAATTCCTGGTAGAGGTAAAAATATTGGTTAAAAGCCACTTCTTGGTCAAAATTACTCAGGGTAAATTTTTGTGATGGACTGTCAAGAAATTGAAACAAACAAAAAAAAACAAAAAAAAAACAGAAATAAATCAACATGACAAATACACCACTTCCCTCTCAATTGTATTTATGTCAATTTCAAGACATAAATTTAATGAGAAGAAGTATATCACACGTATCACAAGCTAGGTTTTGTGACCTCACAATGACAATTGCATTGTGACATCATTAAGTAATGACATCATCAGACAGCAAAATATTGATTTTTTTACTTATGCAATAAAGAAAATCAGATTTCTCTGTATATGCCCAATTGATCTATTATTGTCCATCAAGTTGAACACTTTATCTTGGTTAAAGTTTTTTTTTTGAACAGTAAAATTTTAGATGCTGTGTTTTTTTCTTTTCTTTTTAAAAGACCTTTAAAAAAATTGCTAAAAAAACCTAAAAACAAAAATTTAAAAAAAAAATTTAGAATTGACTGGTATTGAACCCCAACCATGAGATTACAAGTTCTACACATTACACTCACAGCCACAGAGGATATCTGATGAGGCAAGAATTTATGAGGAGGAAATCCTATCATGATATTGATTTTTGAAGACAAGTAGGTTTCACTGTATATACCCAATTAAAAATTTAAAAACCTGTCTCCTGACTTTAATTTTCAAACAAATTACACCAAATTTGGAAGATTCCGTCTGTACCCCATGAAATATCTACCCACCAAATTTGAGCTCGATTGATGGTATAGTTTTTGAGTTATAAGGGCAAAACGGTGCACAGACAGACAGACTGACAGAAACAAACTGATTACAATAACCCTCTCCTATCGTCGAGCGTTAATAAAATAACAATGTCCAAATATTGTCATCAAGGGATCCACCATTAACGTCTTTCGTACCATTTTATTGCAAGGAAATATATTTTGTTGCTGGTTAATTTGTGCAGATATGTATGAGCACTTTATGGAACATCCACGTAAATAAGGGAAATAAAAAATGACCATTGCTCATTGATTTTTTATGTCTTTATGGTTAGATAAATTGCAAAATTGCTGGTTTTATAACATCATTAGTATATCATAATTTATTTCTTAAAAACTCGAGTTTAAATTGCGTAAATCGATGTGTTCCCCAAATATCACCCACCGAGTTACAATTCGAGTTTCGGTCAACTCGTTACTGGTCAGCCAGTGAATTTCGTCACCCCAGTGAAGTTCGTCACCTGCCATAAAAAATGCTCAAGGACAGGCAATATTCACATTTAAATAAATGGAATAGCTTCTTTCAATGGCAAGGTATACATAAATGCCGTAACTGGACAGTGAAAACTCTTTAATATTGTCATAAAATGCAGGTGACGAACTTCACTGGGGTGACGAACTGCACTGGCTGAGCAGTACAGTACTAGTTGTCATTAGAGGTGAAGGTCACAAATTGGAAAGTTTCTGGAGGCACCCAACTCCCCAGTCGTAAATACGACCTATGAGACCGTTCTTGACAGGCTGTGAGGTCATGTTTACGGCCGGTAAGAACGCTGCATAAAATTCAAAACAATATTTGATGCTTGAAGTGTGTGGTGTCGAAATCGAAACCTCGCCTGGTGTTGAAACGGTCCGCAACATCACTTATCAATGGTGACATCGTTCTACTAGTCGTGAACTGGTAAATACAATCTATGTGGAAAAAAACAACTTCGCATTATTGTAAATTTGGGTTTTGGAATACACTGTATATTATGCATACTTTCATTTCCTTTTTGGTCCGTATTTACATTTATTACCAATAAAAAAAGAAGTACCGTTTATTTTAATGCTAAACCTATATTTCTTTTGTGGAGTCCCGGAGAAGAAACTTTCGAATGTATCTCTGGTGTTTTCGTATCAAAACTCCATATATCATTAGCATCGTACAAATGGCGTGACTGATCCAATTTGATGCATTCCTTTGTGGCTGTTATTTCCTATGGAGTTTAAAACATGTCTTCAACATAAAAGTGACACTTGTCTGAATTGAAAGTAATATGGTACAGAGAGTTTCTGCTTTAGAAATAACAAATTTAGAGAAAAAAGCCGAGCTTTGTGGACATTGAGTAATTCAAGAGTATCACCATGCATCAATATAAATTTGAAACAACAATGTTTTGTTGGATTACATGTTTCAGGAAAATTTTTGAACTGAAGAGATGCTGTAATTGATTGTTGTATCAACATGGAGTTCGAGTCTCCAAAAATGACAGTGGTAGAGCTAAAATAGTTAACACCACAAACTGTTATCGATTGGTGTCACCTGGTGAGCAATAATCAGTTGCAAATTACAGAGTATGGTTAAGATATGAAAAAATATGACAAGATCCTCAAATAATGCAAACTGAGGTGAGGGAAATTTAATTATATTGTTAACATTTTGTCAAATGTTGTAGCTCGCTGTAATCTTGACTGTTGTAAATATCCTTCTTAGAAGTCTAATAAGAGGATATATTCACAAACAATACTCTGATAAGGTGACCTTAAATCTAAGTAAGCCATACTTTCTTCACTTGAGTAAGTTTTTTTCTTGGAATCAATAACCTTAAAATATTACTGCAGGTTCTGAGGTCACTGTAAAGTTAGGAATATTTGTGAAGACAGTGTCGTAATTCCTTACTTGAAATCTAACTAATAATTAAGTATAGTTCATGAATACAGTACCAAGATATAAGAAGTAACATGTCAATGTTGTTTTTTAAAAAGGCTGCCCCTCAAATGCAGAACTTTGTCCAGAATGTGCAGCTTTGTACATAAATTTCTAGATTCACGTTTGCAGAATTTAGACCAATACATTGTACACAAGCAATTATAAAATCAAACATAACAGAATAGTTAAGGCCTTAACCATTTTGGCTTTAAAACAGTCAATTCATGAGTCTAAAGAAAAAAAAATTCAACACTAACTTTTCCTACAATACTACCAGTCCCTGAAATGATCTGACTCCTGCTGTTCATTAAGCTTCCATTCTAACATAATCCAGGAAAAGGGCTTAAAAACTATGCTTATGTGGCAGGGCTTTTACACAAGCATGCATGCAAATCCAATGCCCTAAGAAATCTAAAGTTTTGATCATGTTTCTAAACATTAGAGTTTGTCAGTACAGAAATTAAGATAAATAATAAAGATGCATGGGATCATTATTTGGCTCATGATAAGCCTCAGTGAAGATCATGACAAAAACTGAAACAACACTCGGACCATTGTTTCTGATGGATCTAGCTTTGATCTAAATTTAAATGACCCATGGTTATGAGAGATATCACTTTTACAAGTAGCAAAAATAAATAAGCAATGCATAAATAGTGTGCAAACCCTTGCCTGCAAATATAACCCAAAAAACACAAAAGCAATTTCAAATTCATGAGTCATGTCCAAATCTAGACAATCAATGAAGAAGACCAAGCCATGATGCATATGAGACCCTATATATACCTCTTGTATAATAGTTTGACCTGGATATATAAGGGCTATTCGGGTGGGGAACATCACTATCACTTAAATTTGGTCACTTCAGTCGCTTGCAAATGATCTTACATATTGGTAGAATGACTTGTTGTAATGATTTTAATTATGCCAAAAGGCCCCATCCAAATATAAAGATTACTTTCGATCACTTAAATCACTCTACATTTCATTTTCAAGTTATGTGTATGGACAGATATAAAAAAAATCAACAGACCAGACTACAACACCCTACCCATTCTAATTCTAATTGGACTTTTATAGTGCTTAATCTCCCCATACACGAGGACTTTAAGGCGCAACATAACCAAATAGCAGTTGACAAAATTTTAGTATCCAGAGACATCAGAAGGGTCAAGCACCATGGAGAACACCACAGGATGATCTAGGCTAAGGTGGGTATGCTTTGGTGTACAGGTAGGTTTTAAGTGCTTCCTTAAGGTGGCCACTTTTATTGCGAGGTCGTTAAGAGGAAACATTCATGTTTGTTTGGGTATACTAAAATGCACAGTCCCGGAATTAGTTCGGTTTTGCATTGGCGACATCCCGATTTACATATTTTTCATACCGATCCATCCCTATTAGTCACTAATAATGCACTTACCTAATTCTAATTGGACTTTTATAGCGCTTAATCTCCCCATACAAGAGGACTCTAAGGCACAACAACCCCCCCCCCCCCCCCCCCAAAAAAAAAAAACAAAAAACAAACAGTCAACCAATTTTCAGTATCCAGAGACAGAAGAGGGGTCAAACATCATGGAGAATGCCAGGGGATGATCCAGGCTAAGGTGGGTATGTTTTGGTGTACAGATAGGTTTTAAACTGCTTTCTAAAAGAGGCGAGGGAGGGAGAGGCACGAATCTCATCTGGAAAAGCATTCCACACAGTGGGAGCATCAAAACCAAAATTATTACCAAACTGTTTGACAAATTTATGAACAGAAGGGTAGAACTTCAGAATGACAAGGAAATTGCCACCACTTTGACTGTGCCAGGTACTATAAGAACTGCTATATGAAGAAAGATATGGAGCAAAATACCTAAGAAAACCTGTCTTAAGAAACTTATAAACAAGTGTGGCTGTCTTAAACACTGTGCACTGTTGAACAGGAAGCCAATGCAATTTCTTAAGCACAGGAGTTATATTCATGTATCAACTGGTGTTTGATACAATTCTGGCTGCACTATTTTGGATGCACTGTAATTTGCACAGATTGAACTTGGAGAGGCTCCTGAAAAGTGAGTTGCAGTAATCCAACCGACTACTGACAAGAGCATTGGCCACAAGCACAGAAACATCATGAGTAAGAAACCACCTGACATGTCTGAAATCATGGAGTTTAACAAAACAACTTTTGCAGACATTCTGAACATACTTGGACAAAGGAAATTCTGAATCGAACCACTCACCCAAATTTTTGACTGAGTCAATAGGGCAGAGTGGTCTGCCCAAGATATCAATTGGAAAACATGCTTTCAACTTGTCCCTCTGTCTCTTCGAACCAAAGATGATAAACTCAGTCTTGTCAGGATTCAATTTGAGCTCACTAGTTGATATCCACTCTTTAACATCATCTAGGCACCTGTTCAACTTTTCAAAGGTAGCAGATGCATTCTTATGGGATAAAAGCACATAAACTTGGCTGTCCTTTGCATAGAAATGAAACTTTATTCCTTCATGTTTACTGATAATCAAACTGAGGGGGGTGGTGTACAATGAGAACAACAAAGGGCTGAGGACAGAACCTTGGGGTGCCAAATAGGAGTTTATAAACATCTGACAAAGTAGAACCAATTTTTATTGACTGATAATGGTCTGCAGTTAGGTAGGAAATGAACCATTTCTGAACAAAGCCACCCACTCCAAACCAAATATGGAGGCAACTGAGAAGAGTGGAATGATCTTTGGTATCGAAGGCGGCAGACAAGTCAATCAATACTAAGGCAGTGGGTTCACCTCTTGACAATGATAAGTGAACTTCATTTTTTATGGAGAGAAAAAGAGTTGTCTCAGTTGAGTGACCAGCTTTATATGCCGACTGGTACGGGTTGTCTAAGTTATGGACATGAATATATTCTAACAGCTGCTTAGCAACCACACATTCTACCGGTTTTGATATAAAACTGAGGCCAGATACAGGGGGATAATTCTTCAGGTCATCTGAAGGAAGATTTGGCTTTTTAATAAGAGTAGTGACCACAGCAGATTTGAAAGCATCAGGGTCGCATCCCTCCATGAGTGAGCAGTTAACCAGCATTGTAAGCGATGGTATAGCGGTATGTTAATGCATTCCTTGATAAGGAATGTCAGTCAAGGATCTAACAGGCATGATTTTGTTGGTGAGGTTTTAATTATTTTATCAACAGCAATTTCAGAAACTTGCTTAAAGACAGCAATTTTTGGAGAATCCGAAGGAGGGTGAACCTCGTATTCAGTGCCAGAGGGAGCAAAAGTATCTCTAATTTTCTTAATCTTATCGAAAAAAGGAGGCAAACTGGTCAGTCAATGACTTTTCAGACTCATGGGATGGAAGTGTCACATCAGAAACTCTATGGGCTGGAAAGATTAACTTAGTCATGGAATCAAGCATAAACTAATTTGGATAATAGCAAGTTTTGTTAGATGTGGCAAACCAAACTTTTTATTTTATCTTTATTATGCAGATTTGATTGGGATCACTTGGTTCACTTAAATCATTACTTAAAATGATCAGTCTCCCCATAGGATTACTTGGTGTAATTATTTTAGAAACATAAATGGCTGCAATTGAATAGAAAAGATCATTTAAATCAGTTGAAATTGAATACGAGTATTGATTTGGTAGAATTGTTTAGTAATCAAAGAAAACTATTATGGTCAAAGACTGCGCAATGAAAACCCCATATTGATTTTCCCAGCACTGTTCAATACAGCAGTGTCCACTAATAGCCATGTAATTGCTTCCACTCAAATCTGTCTCTTAGCAACCCTACTATGAGCTTTGCTAATGGGATGACACGTGGCAGCGGTGTGGTTATTTAGTGTGGTTATTATAAGCATGAGGTCATTACTAGATTTAGATGCTACGTTGCAAAACGTATTCCTTTGTCCTAATTAACACTGCGCAGTTCATTTGGCTTTAAAAACCCCTGCTTCTACTGAAATTAAGCATTAGGGCAGCAGAAGGTGAATAAAAGCAAAGGATAAAGATGAAGAAAAAGAGGAAAAAATATGGATATCTCAGAGCAGAATATATGGATATAATATGTAGAACTTAGACAAATTGTCAGCTCTGAGAACTTGGGTTATTCTTAGCAAATTTATCAGTGTTTGGACTTATAATATTTCATAGCATTTGGACTTACAGTATTTCACAACATTTGGACTTGTATAATTCTACAGTGTTTTACATCCCAGAAATATATTTCAAAATTATTTAGGAAAACAGGATTTTATATTGTCATAATATTGATTTAGTGTTCAACAATAGACACTAGTAACTGTTCTGTCATTTTCCTATTGGTCATTGGAATTGCTATTGGAAACTGAAAGTGTTCAGAATTTGGTTTTGTACTGCATTGCTTCTGTAATGAACTTGTCATCAGTTCTATCTTAAATTAAATCCTGTGGACATTTGGTAAATAAATTGGATGGATATCATTTGTGGTTTTTTGTATTTGTAGAGATGTCAACAGCCAGATGCCTTGATCCTAACACTTACCATCTGAGAATAAAAAGATCCCAAACATCCCCCACACGAAAGTGTGTGTTATGGCCTGATCCCATCGCTTCTTCAACACCAAAAAAAAGGGCCATAACAATACTACTAAAACGTAAGTTGCTTCCTTATTGATATATTGTTTATTGTTGATACATTGACAACCAATGAATATAGACTGTTCAGTCATCAAAAATTGACAAGTGTCCATAAAAAGGGGCGAATCATCTTACAAAAACAGGTGAATTATCTTCAAAGCGGTGGGGGGGGATCATCTGGAAAAACGGGGGGCAAATTGTAATAAATGTTTGTCAGTGAGCATATTTCACAACCATAATCTGTTGAATCTAGCTTCCTCAGTTTAACAGATTCGCTAGTGATGTGATTAGAATCTTAATCTGGGTTATGAGTCTGTTGAGGTAGATCAATGGATACAGATTCATTGAATTACCCATAATGGTTTGCAATGTAATTGCGGCAAATTGTGCCAGCAAATTTTTATTATATTTGTGATTTTTATTATATTTATAGTGGTTTATCTTCTTTTTTCATTTTGGATTCGGAAATAAAGAAAATTGCATTTTACAAATCTAGCTAATCCAAAGAATCGAAATCTGGATTACACAGATATTATGCAGATTTTTGTTTTTTAATAGTTTTTAAGTTTAGTAACCTGCCAGAATTCGCGGGAAAATGAAAATGTAAACAAGTCATCAAGGGTTGTGTAGATCCAGATATACTGACAACCACCTTCACCAGATAACAGAACACGTCAGTTTCAAAAGGTTTTTAAACATTACAGGGGAATCCCATTACAGTATATTTCCAAAAAGATTTGTACAACCCGTCCCCAACGCAAGTACAGTAAACTTGATTCGAGGGTCTTTAATTGTTGATTCGAGTATCGCCGTTTTTTATGGTTATAAAAGCATTTATTTTCACTTTTTATAACATAAAATGGTGCTTTGGTATTTATAGTTTTATAAAACACATCCAAATTGCTGCAAAATAAAATATTTAGACGTGAAATAAGCTCACAAGTAAAACGTTAAAACTCGCGAATCATCAAGACGTAAGGCTACTGTACACGGGTGGACACACAAGATAAACGGACACGAAGATAAACGGTCTTAAGAATTGTTCAAATATAAGTGGTATAAACAACAAAATTGCACAAACTAAGAAACAGGATACACTTAAACAAAGCTTGTTATAGCATTTGTTATTTATTTAGTTCAATTTAATTATTCATTACACTAAAACGAGCCAAATTCTGAAGACGGTTTATCTTCGTGTCCGTTTATCTTTGTGTCCACCTGTGTACAGTAAACTTAGACCGATTAATCTGTCTCTTAGTCCTTACCTTGAACCCTTACCTTAAGTACCCAACTACGCTCCGTACGTAACGACTATCTATCTCTCAGCCAATGTTTAAAAGATGGATGCCAAAATGCCATCCATCAGTTTTAAAAAGGCATATTTTGGGACAGAAAACTCGGTCTAAGTAAACTTTACTCAGTACGTACTACTGTACCTGTCCTTCGTTCATCATCCGTGTCTAATTTCTGTCCCATTACCAATATTGCTATAATAGACCGAGTTTCTGTCCCGTCGCGCATTGCTGTTGATATTTCTGACGGTTTGCAATGGCGAGGGACAGAGCTCACATGTACATGTTTTCTGTGTAAATTTTGAACGGCATATTTGTACACATATTGCCACAAGTATAAAGTGTTATTTGGTTTCTTTAAGGTATGTATATATGCCGTTCACTTATATTTTATGCCAATCAAACTGGCATGTATATATTTCAACCAATTTTCAAAATGTAAACAAACCTTCAACATTACATATTTATCTACGAAAGAAATCCAGGCTTCTAAAAGCAGTTTAATTTAATAACATGTATTGTAAACTGGATACAGCTATAATAGACATAACAAGGAGTTTTGAAAGTGAATACAATAATTCCCCCTCAGTTCGAGATTTACACAGAAAACAGGTACATGTGAACTCTGTCCCTCGCCATTGCGTCCATCAGTATATCAACAGCAATTGGCGACAGGACAGAAACTCGGTCTATTGCTATAACTGATGGGAGTGATGGTACGCAATGGCAAGGGACAGAGTTCTACAGTGACAGATATTGTGTGCAATGTGAGACAGAGGTCACAGAATTCCATGGGGTTTCGTAACAGTATTTTATACGCGAATTCACAGTTTCAAATGCCTTGTTTTCGCTAACGGCCTTGTAAGGTCAAGTGGGTAAAAACAAACACGTCTGTGATAGACAAACCAGGAAGTAGCGAAATTCAATTTAGGTGGATACTGTATATTAATGAATATATATTATATATAAATTATAACTGGAAATAGAGGACTAAATTATATCAGTTCTGTTTACATTATGAAATTTATGTAAATTATCTGTAGCAGTTTTCAGCCATCTCAGCCATTTCAGCATATCTCCTATTTTCGCCCACTTCCAGTTGTCAAGTTAGCATTGTAAACAAGTGCTGATTTTTCCTTGATATTTCTGAAACCTACAAATGTATTAGTAATATTAATAATATTAGTAATGTAATTTACATACATCAATGGAAAGGTATTTTTATAGGGCTTCTGTTCGTTTTTTGTTGCATTAAAAACCCAAATTGGGGAGAAATTGCAGTTTTATTTAATTATTGTAATTCAAGACCCTATAAAAGGGTCCCACAAAAATTTTAATTGAAGTTTTTATATTTATTAATACCTGGATTAGAACTTAGATGGTCACCCATCCAAGTACTCACCAAGCCCAGTGCTGCTTCAGTGATGAGATTGGTACTAATCATACTAGGCCACATTGGCAGATTTCCAAATTTAAGTCAGGACTTTTTAAAGCACTTAATCTCTAACTTAAAAGAAGACGGGTATGTTAACTGGGTAAGATTCCTAAGGCAAAGGTTTTTAGCTTTTGCTCATGATTTTAAATGTACTCTTTAATTAATTAAGCGTCCCGCAAGGGACGCTTGTTTGTGTATGGGAGAGCTTCCGGCTCCGCCGGCTCCGCATTTTGTTTTCCTTATAACTCTGTAACCGTTAGGCGGATTCTTTTCAAATTTGGCAGGTTTAGGCAGTAGCCTTGGGGAATTTTTTGGAATATGCTGCAGTGACATTTCAACCAATCAGAGAGGTCACATGACCAAAAATGTCTTTTTTCGATGGGGAAGCTTGTCCGGATGATAACTTGAAAAGAATTTTATCAATTCACCTGAAACTTGGCAAATACATTCATTCTATTAAAATCTGGAAATCATTAGATTTTGGCATTGATTGGTCAAGAAGTGGCCGAGTAATTAATGATTAATTAATCATTACGAATTTTCCAAATAAGGAAAACACAAAAATGCTTATATCTCGAAAACTGTGCTAGATAGAACGATTTCGACGAAATTTTTGACCCGCAGGGTATCTCTGCGGAGTAGTTATCCCAATTTTCAAAAAATTTTTGTCTCGCCCAAAATGGCGGCCATTTTGAATTTTCGAAATTTTCGCAAAAATTGCAAAACACAAAAATGCTTATATCTCAAAAACCGTGCTAGATAGAGCAATTTCGACAAAATTTTTGATCCGCAGGATATCTCTGCGGAGTACTTTTCCCAATTTTCAAAAAATTTTTGTCTCGCCCAAAATGGCGGCCATTTTGAATTTTCGAAATTTTCGCAAAAATTGCAAAACACAAAAATGCTTATATCTCAAAAACCGTGCTAGATAGAGCAATTTTGACAAAATTTTTGACACGCAGGATATCTCTGCGGAGTACTTTTCCCAATTTTCAAAAAAATTTTGTCTCGCCAAAAATGGCGGCCATTTTGAATTTTCGAAATTTTCGCAAAAATTGCAAAACACAAAAATGCTTATATCTCGAAAACCGTGCTAGATAGAGCGATTTCGACGAAATTTTTGACCCACAGGGTATCTCTGCAGAATAGTTATCCCAATTTTGAAAAAAATTTTCTCTCGCCAAAAATGGCGGCCATTTTGAATTTTCGAAATTTTCGCAAAAATTGCAAAACATAAAAATGCTTATATCTCGAAAACCCTGCTAGATAGAGCGATTTCGACGAAATTTTTGACCCACAGGGTATATCTGCAGAGTAGCCATGCCAATTTTCAAAAAAATTTTGTCTTGCCAAAAATGGCGGCCATTTTGAATTTTCGAATTTTTCGCAAAAATTGCAAAACATAAAAATGCTTATATCTCAAAAACCCTGCTAGATAGAGCGATTTCGACGAAATTTTTGACCCGCAGGGTATCGGTATCTCTGCAGAGTAGCCATGCCAATTTTCAAACAAAAAATTTCTCGCAAAAAATGGCGGCCATTTTGAATTTTCGAATTTTTCGCAAAATTGCAAAACACAAAAATGCTTATATCTCGAAAACCGTGCTAGATAGAGCGATTTCGACGAAATTTTTGACCCACTGGGTATCTCTGCAGAGTAGCCATGCCAATTTTCAAAAAAATTTTGTCTTGCCAAAAATGGCGGCCATTTTGAAGTTTCGAATTTTTGCGCAAAAATTGCAAAACACAAAAATGCTAATATTTCGAAAACCGTGCTACATAGAGCGATTTCGACGAAATTTTTTATCTTCAGGGTATCTCTGCAGAGCGGCTATCCCAAAGAGCTTTCACTTGGTGAAGTTTCAGACCCATAGCTAATTGCTCACCTACTCAAAAAGAGTAAATGCGAATTACCTCTAAAAGTATTGCAGATGGCCTACTCAAAATGAGTAAATGCGAATTATCTCTAAAAGTATTGCAGATAGCCAATTTTTCTCAAATAACTCATTCACCTACTTTTGGGAGAGCTTTCACTTGGTGAAGTTTCAGACCCATAGCTAATTACTCACCTACTCAAAATGAGTAAATGCGAATTATCTGTAAAAGTATTGCAGATAGCCAATTTTTCTCAAATTAATCATTCACCTACTTTTGGGAGAGCTTTCACTTGGTGAAGTTTCAGACCCATAGCTAATTACTCACCTACTCAAAATGAGTAAATGCGAATTATCTCTAAAAGTATTGCAGATAGCCAATTTTTCTCAAATTAATCATTCACCTACTTTTGGCAGAGCTTTCACTTGGTGAAGTTTCAGACCCATAGCTAGTTATTCACCTACTCAAAATGAGTAAATGCGAATTATCTGTAAAAGTATTGCAGATAGCCAATTTTTCTCAAATAACTCATTCACCTACTTTTGGGAGAGCTTTCACTTGGTGAAGTTTCAGACCCATAGCTAATTACTCACCTACTCAAAATGAGTAAATGCGAATTATCTCTAAAAGTATTGCAGATAGCCAATTTTTCTCAAATAACTCATTCACCTACTTTTGGCAGAGCTTTCACTTGGTGAAGTTTCAGACCCATAGCTAGTTATTCACCTACTCAAAAAATGAGTAAATGTGAATTATCTCTAAAAGTATTGCAGATAGCCAATTTTTCTCAAATAACTCATTCACCTACTTTTGGGAGAGCTTTCGCTCTGTGAAGTTTCAGACCCATAGCTATTTATTCACCTACTCAAAATGAGTAAATGCTAATTATCTGTAAAAGTATTGTGGATACCCAATTTTTATCAAATACTCATTCATCTACTTGTGGGAGAGCTTTCACATGGTGAAGTTTCAGACCCATAGCTAATTACTCACCTACTCAAAATGAGTAAATGCGAATTATCTCTAAAAGTATTGCAGATAGCCAATTTTTCTCAAATAACTCATTCACCTACTTTTGGGAGAGCTTTCACTTGGTGAAGTTTCAGACCCATAGATAATTATTCACCTACTCAAAATGAGTAAATGTGAATTATCTCTTAATAGTATTGCAGATAGCCAATTTTTCTCAAATAACTCATTCACCTACTTTTGGAAGACCTTTCACACACGAAAATGAAAAATTGTGAATATCTCGGAAAAGCTATTTCTTCTGCTTTAATGCTCGGCGGGAGATACACACCACGGCAGTGGTCTTGACAAAAATTTTTGTCTCCCCACAAATGGTGGCCATTTTGAATTTTCAAAGTTTTTGCAAAACACAAAAATGCTTATATCTCGAAAACCGTGCTATATGGAGTGAACTCAACAAAATTTTGGACCTGCTGGGTATCTCTGCAGAGTAGCCATGCCAATTTTCAAAATATTTTTGTCTCGCCAAATATAGCGGACATTTTTAATTTTTTTATTTTTTGCAAAACACAAAAATGCTTATATCTTGAAAACCGTGCTAGATAGAGCAGACTGCGCTGACTTTGGTTGCCACAACAGTATAAGGCTAGAAACGAAGCATTTTCTTAATACTTTAGCACTCACCTTTATATCCTTTTCGGGACGCTTTGTTTTTGCTATGCAAAAACATTATCTTTTTTTTGCGAGCGATCCTCTAGTTATAATGGTACTGTTAAAATTTTTAAAAAATTATTATTTAACCAGATAGCATATTACACCATTCAGCCAACATTGGCTATTGGTCACTTATGGTCAGCAGTTTTTGCCACTCTTGGTTTAAACATTTTAATGTTGTTTTCAACATATAGTATGGGTCCCATCATGATGGGTAGTTTATTGGGCATAGGAAACTATAGTACATACTAACATACAGTTGGTCAAGGTTCTGTACTGTTAACTGCCAACCAACATCAAGCAACTACCAGCTTTCCCACTTAAGGTGGGGCTGGGATTCAAACTCCAATCTCAGAGGTAGGAGGTGAGAGTGTTACCACTCTGCCACTGTGCCCTCCGCGCCCAATTTGCCACTTTGGGCCAACATATTGGGCCAAATTTAGCGGCCTTTCTAACCACTATTCAAGCTGCATATCTCTAGATTTGACTTCTGTTGTGCCAACATGGGACCAATGTTGCATTGTTCTCTAGGTATTTTTACTGCATCTTCAAAACATGAATCCATTGGAAAAGTTATTATGTGCAGAGTTGAACAATGATGTTCTTTTTGTGTAAACTGTGTGAAATTTGTTTAAATTTTAAAGTTTCTAAAACAATTAACATATAATATGGAAACTAGGTCAGTCTAATGCCATTGATCAACACACTCAAAGGTCAGAGGTTAAACTACTCAATGCCACATCCATCTACTAAAATCTTTGAAATAGCCAACTCTACATTTATCTATTTCATTAATGTCAAAGATCAGGCAACTGAAGCCCATTATGCCTGATCTGAAGCTCATTTATAATGTTAACCCAGCAAGGCTGCATTCAACAACATCTGATAAATTCTAAAATTCCTTTAAATATGAAGCCCCAACAATCACAAGGACAGCAAAGAACAACTTCAAACCCCTGACCCAGAGGTCATATAAAGGTCAATGCGAGGCGATTTGTAAACCAACCCAATTTCTTTTTTTTTTTTTTTTTTTGGATAGAGAATCCCAAAAGTCAATAGGCCAGCAATGATCTCAGATTCAAACCCAAGATCTGGAGATCTTACAAAGGTCAATTTAAAGCACTTTATAGTCCATCCCTAAGTTGTTACATACACTTACAAAGTCACATATGTAGCAAAAAAAAATCTATCAGATCTAACAATTCCTCAAGTTCAAGCCCAGAACCCCCAAGGTCAAAGCCAGGTGCAGTAATGCATTACTATTAGTATATGAAAGATGTGACGACCAGAGCTGCTGAAATAAAATGTCTAATATTATACTGTTTATTTCTACCATTCAACATATTATTTTAGAAATATTAGTACCAGACCAAAACTCATGCATATTCATGATTTAATACAATAACTGGAACCTGTTCATGCATTTGT
The DNA here is from genome assembly GCA_964017235.1 of Sabellastarte sp. h YS-2021. Lineage (NCBI taxonomy): Eukaryota > Metazoa > Annelida > Polychaeta > Sabellida > Sabellidae > Sabellastarte > Sabellastarte sp. h YS-2021. The sequence continues at coordinate 71,987,249 of OZ024935.1, read as the reverse complement.
AATGCCGTTAGAACCCCCCATTTTCGCCCACCTTAGATGGCTTAAAACAAAATTTTAAAATATCTTTTTCTGATGGCAAAACACTATTTTGTAGATCCATATGTATATTTTTAATAGAAATTAACTTTAATATGTGTTATGCAAGGAAACATATATTATTGTCATTTTCACCATTTAAAAATCACTTCCAGGTTTCGTTTCCTACGTTTGTTTTTACCCACTTGACCCTTCAAGGACGTTTGCATGAGCATGCGCAGACGAAACCGTGATTTGACTTTTTTATTGCGAAAAATACACTTACCATTTCCTGACCATTGCTATATGTTGGTGCCATCCAACTCACTGGCCAACGTTGAGAAACGTTTTAAGATACCTTAAGAGGCCAGTGAGTGAGTGTGAACTAGCATATCCCCCTAGTGGTCATGTGACCACGCTAGTAAACAATCTTCATTATTTTTGTTGGCCATCCTAGATTGTGGATGTTTATTTTCATTTCAGATTTTTATTAAGTATTTTGGACTTTTTGTGGATTTGAGTTCTGTTATAAGACATCTGTGTTCACAATGTCTTCTCAGGACAAAATTAAGAGGAAAACCACAGAGGAAAAGTGCTTTTGTGGACATTTCTTCACGGATTGATAACCACTTTTTGTAAGATGGCGACAGGATGTTTGTCGTTGGATGAAGAACTTCTGCTGCTCAGAATGCATGTTTTTCTTCATAAATCACGTATTACTTCAGATGGGACAAGTTCTTTTTTATTTTTTATGCAACTTCCTCTTGCTTGAAGATTTACTTCATTTTTAACACTGAAACTGTCGGCAGTCATACTAGCAGGCAGGCAGGGACAGTTTACATGTTGCTAGGCGACAAAGGAAAGCATGGAGACAATTCGATTGTCACAAAGCTTATCACACGTCGGGTTCGTATAGCCAGGCGTTTGGTAGCAAAGATCTCACCACATCATGCTCTGCCGAATAGGTCACCGGTTGGAATCCCCTATGGTGGGCCTTGGTGGCAGACATCATTGATTTTCTTGGATGCTACATTGTGGGCAAGTTCCGGATGCAGAGTTGATCTTCTACACCGTTTAATTCCTCCGGTGAGGTTCAGTCGGAACTTTTCACGGAGGAAAATACCTGCATGACGTCATCCGAAGACAATTGAGTTTCCATACCTCCCAAAAGGTCTGGAATCGGGTTGTCAGATGACCAGAGTCGTGTTTCATCTCAGTAATTAGCTTTTCATTCTGTGGTGTTATGCAGGGTTTCTGCTGGAAACCGGCACCGGTACATAAAACCTAGTTGTACCCATTGTCAGATTTTGTTCAAGAATACAGGTTCTCTGTGTTTCTTGCACCATATTCATGTCAAATCTTAGAATATAATATTTTTTGAGTTATCTAGCAGGACCTATGTCAGGAGGTCTTCAAGAATTTAAGGATTAACAGGAATCTCATAGAATATCCAGTACTACACTAGTACCTTGGACTGTGTGCAGTAGTTTCAATTACAGTCTATAATGATCCTGGATGTTTTTGGGGGCAGTGCGTTGACCAGTTCTTCAGCTTGTTACTCATCAGGAGTGTTACAAGTCATACTTTTTTCTATCTTATCTCTTAGATGATTTTGGTAGAATAAAAAATGAAGTTTCTCTCTTAGTGAGGTTTTTCTCCTGCTGAATTCTTGGTCAGATGTCCAGGAAAACTTCATTTTGTGAATTCGGGTGTATAGTCTTTCCTTCTGTCTGGAAGGAGAAACTCCTACACTTGGTTGGAAATGGAATAAGTGCCCCAGGGCAGGGTTTTGTTCCCATTATGATAATTAGTCCTCAAACACTGTTACAAAACTCTCCTCCTCTGTAAGACTTAGAGGGGTTAGGAGTAATCTTTAGGAGGAATTTTTGTCCAATAGTGGCATATTCTACACCTTACAGCTTAACATAGTAAGAGGATAATTTTTCAGTTATCCTTTACCTTTCACAGAAGCGACAGTAGCAGGAAGGATTACTTATTCATGTTCCTAAGGCAGTTGTGGACATGTGTTTTTAAATATAAATGAATAAAATGCAGGAGACATCAGTTTGCCTAAAAGCTGTGTATGAAATGATCGGCAAAAGGGCGATAACACCAGTGAGATGGTGATATCGCTACAATTTTACAGTTTATCGGTTGTGATAAGCTGGGAAGAGATGGCTACAACTAACAGTTCAGGTAAATAAGCCTTTACAGGTACCTTAATTTCATACTGTTGGGTTTTTCGCGAGTTGTTACTTGTAAGTGAATGGGTGTATTAAGTCGTTTCCTTACAGTTGCCGGATTCATGCGAATTTTTATCTTCACACCGGTTCACTGCCTGTTTGTTATATTAGTTCATAGTGAGGCTGTGGGATCTATAAGAAAGCATCATGCTTTACCAGTATATAGACCATTTCATTGCCTTGCTCTTTGAAATGGTTTATTTTCGACTTTACTATTGTATCAACAGATAGTGAACCTGATGGCTGCAGTAGAAGGCATTGGGTGTCACCAGGTTATATACATTGACAAAAAAAAAAAAAAAAAAAAAAATATCTTGACTAAAGCACCAGGGTTTTTAGTTTGGATTGCAGATCCCACCTTAGGGTAGATCTTTTACTCATAGCAAAGCAATTTCTCCGGTTAATGGTTTCTAGGGAAGCCATTTCTTTGGTGGCGGTATGGCTTCATAGGAGAAAACAGTGCCATTGGGTCATTTGTTTATCAGGTGACCCCAAGGCTATCTGCTAATGTACCACAGATATCCTAAGTATTGTGATATCCCAGTTTTTCTGTTCTCAGGTTCTCAGGGATCATCTTCAGTGGTGGAACGACTTTTCAAGTTTGCTGGAGGTCCCACTACTTCATCAGAAGGAGCACAATCTCCTTCTGTTATTAGATGTTTTCTTTAAGGGTTGGGATGCACGATTATGGCATCAAACAGCCAGTGGTCTGTTTTATCATGAGGAGTCAAGACTCCATATTAACAGGGCTACTACCTTTAGATTCATTTTGAAGTCTGATTTGGATTCTAAATCTGTTGATTTCCACAGACAGTTCTTCAGTGGTTTCCTATCGGAACAAGTAGGGAGGTACCCACTTTCAGGAATGTGTTCCCTTATATGAAGAATCATTCCTTGGACGAATGCCAGGGGTTCAGATATATCACTTCCCAGGGTCTCCATATGATCTAACAAATTCTTTGTTCATGAGAGTCAGGATGATTCAAATTGAATGTATTTTGAATGACTTTTGAATCTTCTATTCTGATTCAGGTGTTCAATAAAATCTGTTCTTTCATTACATTCACCAATGATGGATTTGTTTTGCAACTAGTTTGAATCACAAGCTTGTCTTTTTCAACTTTTTTGGGGGTGGACTGGACAGTTTGTTTGGTCCTGTGACCTTGATTCTTCAGGTGATGCAGGTGAATCATTTGACTTCTGAGGGTCCTTTGGTTTTTTCAACCTGTAGTCATTACTGCTTTGAACCTTCTTTAGATTATGCTTTGGTGCAAGATAAGTTTCTTTGTCCAGTGAGAGCCCTGAGAGGTTATCTTGATAACTCAAAAGATCTCAGGAAAGGCAAGAAAATTCTTTTTGTAGCTATTAAGAAGGGCTACTTCAAGATTTAGGTGGAGAATCATCTTGATTGCATCAGAGTGGCTAGGGATGTCTTATTTTTGGGATCTGGTGGATCTGTTCCACAAAGGTTCCTTTTAGGGCTTCCCTTGCAGGTGAGTTCAATCATTCTGCCAGTGGTATCCAACAACCTGAATCTTAAGCTTCCAGTGTATGTGTTTCCTTTCCTAGGCTGTGGGGCTTGGGGAACAGATGCATTACTCATTTCTTGGGAGGATCTGGACAGCTTTGTGTTTGTTCCAGTGGCTCTCATTCCTGAGGTGATTCAAGATGATCACCTACAGGTGCAGAATCATCATGGTTGCACCAGGATAGCCAAGGATTCTTCAGGTGATTTAGAAGATGCCCACCTTCAGGTGCAGATTCATCATGATTGAATCATGATGGTCATGGTGGATGTTCTTGGTTGTGGGACCTGGTAGATCTATGCACAAACCTTCATCTGAGGCTTCTTTGTGGTGAACATCTTAGATAGTACTAGATAGTACATTTTTGGATGTAGCAAGTTTCCTCAATTATTTCTTTAAGGGAAAGAATCTGGTTACAGAATAACAATAATTGTAGATTGCTTTGCTTGAAGGGGAATAAGTCTCTAGAACTCTTCAGCTGTATAGAGTGTTGACATATTTCTATAGAGACAATCCAGTAGCCAATAGGTTAAGCCTTCTTTACCTTTGGTCTTTGGGCTTGTTTGGTCTCACCAGACAGCCTTTTTCAGCCTTTGGGGAAGATTTCTTGGAGGTTATTAACTTTCAAGACGGTCTTTCTTTTGACTTTGGCATCAGGCAAAGGAAGAAGGGTGATTTTTGTTAGCATTGTCTTCCCTTACTTTAAAGGAGTATTGCTCACAAGTGGCTCTGGCCATTTATTAGCCAAGAATCAGTTGGCTTCGGATAGGCCTACTTCAGTTAAGCCGGTCAATATGCCAGCTCTCAATCATTGGGACAGCAGTTTTACTCAAGATAGATCTCTTTGTCTTGTGAGGTTTTGAAATACTTTTACTTGGGACAAAGGATTCAATGAGGAATTATTGTCTTGTCTGTACCTATTTAGGAAGGCTTTACAGCAGATATTTTCAGGTCAACTATCTCATCTTGCTTTAGGCAGACTATCCTTTTGACTGAGGAGAAGTCAAATTCTGACTCTCACCAGCAGCGAGTCAAAGCAAGAATGAGTGCATCTTTAGGTTTTAGGATAGTGTTTCTGTATATGAATCTTTAGATGCATGTTACTGGAAACCATAACTTTTTTACCAATTTTCAGTCTGACCTGCTTGGTTTGCTTGTGGTCAGACTTTGATATTGGTTCTTACAGTTTGTTATCTTATAAGTATATATGTGATACTTATATTGATACTTTAGTATGCATTTGCATCTGTATGTCTGTCATACTATCTGTAATTATATTAGGCAGTTTTGTTGACTTCATTCAGACTTGGAGTTACACAATATGCTGATGACACTTCCAATTTTTGGTTCACCTGTGTGGGTGTTGGATGTTCATCTATATACAGCATTCAACTGTGCCAATAACTGTCAGTTTTGTGAGAACTTCAACTACATACTATGATTTAGGGGATCTGTATGGTATGTGGTGACTGTTGGAAGTTTATATGTTGTTGTATGCAAGTAAATTTCAAGGTAAACTTCTCATAATGTTTTAGTTGTAGGGTAGGTAGTGAGTCTCGGTAATGATTACTTCCTTCCTACAACAGCAACAACAACAAGGCTGTGTTGGTTTTGTAGTGCTCAACAGTTCCACTGCCTCATCTGGGAGGTGAGTTTGGATCGGAATGCCTATACGATTGTGCTGTGTATGATAGCTGTGCAGAGTGGTGTACTGGGTCTTTAAATTCTAGTACTGCCCTCCTTCCATGAAGGCTGTATTCAGCAATGGTCAGGAAATGGTAAGTGCATTTTTCGCAATAAAATTGAAAAATTTTGTTGTAATTTTAATTTTTATTAGATAAATACTTACAATTTCCTGACCAGGATAGTACCCCCCCCCCCCCCCCCCCCCGACCTCCCCGCAGATTCAGTACTAGGGGAGTATTTTCTGCAACAAAAATAATGAAGATTGTTTACTAGCGTGGTCACATGACCACTAGGGGGACATGCTAGTTCACACTCACTCGCTGGCCTCTTAAGGTATCTTAAAACGTTTCTCAACGTTGGCCAGTGAGTTGGATGGCACCAACATATAGCAATGGTCAGGAAATGGTAAGTATTTATCTAGTAAAAATTAAAATTACAACAAAATTTTTCAAATTAGTAGAAATGTTGCTTAAAAATTAAATATTTTACATGAAACTTTGTTTAATCCAACTACCTTAAATACTGCCTTGCTACCAATTATCGCCGGCTACCATTTATCGCCACCAGAAAATAAAACATTCATATTTCAGTAATGGCCACATATTTTGAAAGCTTTTTGTTGTGTATTTGTTCCATTCACTTTGGAAATAGTTGTACTTTATTTGCGAGACTTGGGATGCTACTTTTGGTGAAGTTGTACCTATTTGAATTCTGTCTGGCGATAATCCGTACCCGGCGATAATTGGTAGCAAGGCAGTAGGCCTATAGTTTGTAGTGGGCCGACTTTGAAATGGGCTGAGATGACCAAATTCCACACAAAACTCATTGTGAGGGGATTTATGAAACACAGAGTTTGTTAAACGCAAGCTCTAGTGAAGCTCGCGCTTCTAGAGATCACTTTTTTTCTTTGTCTCTGGACTTTCGAGTGGCCACAGTGATGGTTTTTTCAGAAGTTGTGGAGTGGCCAAAATGACTGTCTTGTCTTTTACTGCCTTGCTACCAAATATCGCATCAGTTGCCCAACATTTAACATTTGTGATATACCTGGGGTCCTCGCTATATAGGTGTTCCTTGACCTTATGAATATTAATGAGTTGATCCATCCGTGAAGTATTAAGCAGCCTTTAATATATTGTCAGGAAACCACACTGACTTCCATGAACTTTCATGTTTTATTATCAGTATTTTTATTGAAATTTTGTTAGAAAGTCTGGCCTTTTTAACTTCTATTTATAAAATATTGCTAGAATTCTGTGACTTCATAATCTTTACATTTGCATATTACATTTTAAAAATATTGCTAGGAAACCCCAAGGAATCCAGTGACCTCATATTTTCTCATTTGCATATTTCATATTTCATTTACAATATTACCCTTTTGTTGGGGACTGACCAAATAAAAATGTGGACCCAGTATCTAACATGTAGTATACTCCTCAGGGACCAGACCTATATCCATAATGATAAACATTGGGAACCCGATATGTAACCACTTATTGCCTATTCAGCTGGTATGTATATATTTCATCCATTTTTGAATTGTAAACCAAAGTTCATCTTCGTTCCCACGCCATAAGTACATGAGATTTGCACAGAAAACATGTACTAGAAAACTCTGTCCCTCACCATTGTGTACCATCAGTATGTCAGTAGCAAGGGACAAAATTTATTTCCCTGTACCCATGACAACCTAGATGTTTTGGTCTAAAACTGTGTAATTGTCTGTATCAGTGGTGAGGAAGGAAAAATTTGTTCCTCATCAGGCAGACTTTATACAGTACTCGCGATTACGTTGAGCGGAACGGCCATGTTTTGGTTACGACAGTTTAACCTCAATCTTGCTTGTCCGCCCATATAATTGAAGGAAAACTTAAAATATTGGGAACAAACAAGAAATCTGAAGATATTATAAGTTTTTATCTCATATTTCGTACATTTGGCCACTTTTACTGTGATGTCGTTAAGAGGAAACATCCATGTTTGTTTGGGTATACTAAAATGCAGAGTCCCGGAATCGGTATGGTTTTGCATTTGCGACATCCCGATTTACATATTTTTCATACCGACCCGTCCCTATTAGTCACTAATAATGCACTTTTCTAATTCTAATTGGACTTTTATAGCGCTTAATCGCCCATACAAGAGGACTCTAAGGCACAACAAAACCCCCCCAAAAAACAGTCAACCAATTTTCAGTATCCAGAGACAGAAGATGGGTCAAGCACCATGGAGAACGCCAGGGGATGATCCAGGCTAAGGTGGGTATGCTTTGGTGTACAGGTAGGTTTTAAACTGCTTTCTAAAAGAGGCGAGGGAGGGAGAAGCACGAATCTCATCTGGAAGAGCATTCCACACAGTGGGAGCATCAAAACCAAAACTATTACCAAACTGTTCGACAGATTTATGAACTGAAGTGGAATGACAAGGAAATTGCCACCATTTTGACTGCGCCTGGTACTGTTAGGACTGCTGTATGAAGAAAGATATGGAGCAAAATACCTAGGAAAACATGTGAAGAAATTTATAAACAGGTGTGGCTGTCTTAAACACTGTGCGCTGTTGAACAGGATGCCAATGCAATTTCTTAAGCACAGGAGTTATACTATGCCTAATGAATTGGATGTTGTGCCTTAGAATCTGTAGATATGGAGATTAAGCACATGGACAACTGATTGAACTGGTGTATTGACTGGTGTTTAATACAATTCTGGCTGCACTATTTTGGATGCACTGTAATTTGCATATATTGAACTTGGAGAGGCTCCTGAAAAGTGAGTTGCAGTAATCTAACCAACTACTAATAAGAGCATTAGCCACAAGCACAGAAACATCATGAGTAAGAAACCGTCTGACATGTCTGACATCACATTGTTTAACAAAACAACTTTTGCAGAAATTCTGAACATGCTTGGACAAGGAAAAATCTGAATCGAACCACACACCCAAATTCTTGACTGAGTCAACAGGGCAGAGTGGACTGCCCAAGATATCAATTGGAAAACATGCTTTAAACTTGTCCCTCTGTCTCTTCGAACCAAAGATGGCAGACTCGGTCTTCTCAGGATTGAATTGCGAGTTTACTAGTTGACATCCACTCTTTAATATCATCTGGGCACCTGTTGTATTCTTATGGGATAAATGCACATAACCTTGGCTGTCATCTGCATAGACATGAAACTTTACTTCTTAAGTTTACTTTTGTATCTGTTCTTAGCATGAAATGTTACTAATTAAAACTAAAAAATTATAAGGTTCAGCCTCCCTTCGGTGCCATTAAATAGAGCCTCATTTTGGTGATTAGACCGACCAATTTTATACCAAATAATCTAGGGTATCATGGTATGGGAAATAGCAGACATGGACACAGGTGATGAAAAATAACAGATGAAGTTCCTGCTCAAGAACTTTACGTGCCTGACTTTACATATCCTTGTTATTTTATAGACAATTTGACCTGTTTCAAAGGCATCCACCTACGTACCTAGAAAGTAGATACGAGAACAACTCCCGCATAAAATATGTGATCATGGTATTCTGTGCTGTTTCCTAACAATATATTATGGATATAATAGGATTTTCTAAGGGTCAGAGGAATCAGCAGTTCCACTTGTAGAGACTCAGACCAAAGCCATCAGAGACACAAGTAGTGCATTAGAATTTACGAACGTCTGGGGACACAAAGAAATTTCAACTGGGACACACCCCACAGCTAATTTAGAACTCAGACGGTCACCCATCCAAGTACTAACATAGCCCATTGCTGCTTAACTTCAGTGAGCAAACAAATATTCGTCATGCTGCGCCACGACCGATGAAAGTCCGGAGACAAAAAAAAAGTGGTCTGTAGAAGCGCGGGCTCTTTCGAGGCTCACACTTAAAAACCATGTATGCCAAGAGGAATACATTCTCCGTGTATATTTTGGGCATAGAGCAATTGCAGTATAATACAACAACCTTAGGCCTTTAAGGTTATGGAGATGGAGAAAAAAATACCAAAAAATGAATTGATTGAACCATATTGCTTTCAGATTCAGTAATCAAATAAAGGAGAGGTCATGTCAAGCACAGAAGGTCTGTCCACAGGTAGTACACATGATTATCTTCTGAACAGTGATGAGGAAGAGGAAACCCTGCAGAGGTCATTCAAATCAGTCACACCGAAACCAAAGAAAAGGTAAGAAAAATTCATAAGTGCACTTGTGAGTACTTGTATCATACTAAAAGAAAAAAAAACTTCATACTAATTCTTCAGTATGAAAAAGTTTCGTGAAAAAAAAAAGACAAATAAAAATTTCCATGAGAAGAAAAGTTGATATAAAACAGAGTGACAAAAGTTTAAAGGAAGCAAATAGAGCTGTTAGATTCTGTTAAAATGATCACTCTCAAAGGACAAATGCTTTTAATTTTTATCACTTCAGAGTTCCAAATTATCAAACAACAGGCATAAATGATTGAAATCTTTAATGTCAAAAAGTTTATAAACCTCTACACCACAGAATAATTTTGTTTTGTTTACTTGTGTAATGTTCAGGTTTAACAATTCAAAGAGTTCACCAGGTTCACAAAGTGAACTGGATGAGTGTGTGTTGGTGGAGATTGAGGACTTGTTGACTAATGTCTCACAAATTGCTGACAACTTCACAGTCACTAACAAAATAGGATCAGGTACTGTAACACATGTTGAATGACATACATGGATTGTTTTAGTTTGAAAAATTATATTGACCATGTAAAGCCCATTAGATGTTCAATAGTTTATTGCAAAAAGGGCAGGGTCGGTAACACCGGTATCGAGGCCAATTCACTTCAACACCGTGGTGACACTTTACAGCCGCTATTTCGAATGTCAGTATATAATATTGTGAGAAAACATAAAGTATTAGAAACAAACCTCAAATCTGAAGAAATAACAAACTTTTATCGAATATATTTATATATTTTGGCACTTTTATAGTGATTTCTTTCAGAACTTCAATGTTTTCTTTTCACGAATCTTACTTCCGGTTGGTGGGCCTATTCGATTGGGGATATGTTAGAATGCAGTTTCTTCTTTCAGAATCCCGGAATCGGTACGGTTTTACACTGGCGGGAGAACGAAATGAAAAATTTGCTACCAACTCTGCCCTAATGGCAATGAGGTATTTTTACAGGTTTTGAAAGCATTGCTTTGATGATCAAAGTGGTAGTTTGCCATCTTGTACAGATAACAAACATTGAACCTAACAATTTAAGTAATTTTACCAGATATGCCTTGCAGTATATTTGTTTATAATATAAACAAATGCATAGACTTTTTAATAGGATTTTAACCAGGCCCTTGAATTCTCTTTAAGTATGAAATATTTGAAAAGCCTCTTTAAGCTTCCCCGCAAGGGACACTTGTTTGTATACAAGAGAAAATTCACATGAAAGGGGCTGCCAGCTCCCCCCATTTTCTATTGCTTGTAGCTTGGCAACTACTGGGCGGATTCTCTCCAAATTTGGCACATGCATGCAGTAGATCTGGGGAAATTTTCTGTATTTGGTGTCATGACATTTCAAACCATCCGAGAAGTCACATAAACAAAAACATGTTTTTAAAAACAGGGTGTGCTTGTCAGGATGATAACTAAAGAGTGCTTCACTTATTGGAAGTGGTCTGATACAAAATGGCCGATTTACTAATCATTAACTAAACGCCACAATTTTTCTTAACAATAAAAATGAAAAATCTGTTATGTCTCAGAAACGGTGCAAGATAGAGCAATTTTGACAAAATTTTTGGCCTGTAGCGTAAACACAGTCATCTAGCACTTTTTGCCAACTTTTTTCCAGCCATCTTGAATGTCTACATAAAATGCAGTTATCTTGGAAATGGTGCAAGATAGAAAGATTTCAACAATTTTTGGCCCGCAGGATATATGTATGCAGAGTTATCTGGCACTCTTTCAGGAAAGCATTTTCCTGCCATTTTTTGCAGGCAGGTTGAATTTTTGCATAAATGGAAATACATATAAAACAGAGCAAGATATTCATTTCAGCAAAATCATCAATGCTCATTGGGACACTTTGTTTTTGCTGTGTAAAGCAAAGCCATACTCTAGTTAGACTTCTCTAGGAAAGGAGTTTAAACAAGAATGTTCAATAGTAAATGTTAAACTGCAGCAGGTCTTCTGAAACTTTTTCCACATATTAATCCTTTCCAAGATTTAAACTGTTCCTATCAAGTAGGAGAGAAATAATCTCTGAAAACTGACTGATGTGTGAAATGTAATTTAATATTTTTCTGGAATATAATGTGAGGTAACATAAGTAATCTGTATTCCAGGCACCTTTAGTTCAGTGTATGTGGCAAAGTTGAAGAATTTTCCACATGTGAAGCAGAGTTTTGCCCTGAAGTATCTCATTCCTACAAGCCATCCTTCTAGAATTGAAAATGAGCTAAAATGCCTTCAACAAATCGGGTAAGCTGCTGTTGGCATATCAACTTGATAGATTTTTTTTGTTTGTTTGAAGAATGGGTTAAAAATTAAAAGTATAAAAGTAGTGTGGTCTTTCTCTGAAAACTCATTGACATTACAGGTTATTCACTAGTGGGTAAATTGTTTATCGATATTGCCGATATTTATTGTTTTGGAACTGGACTCCCGATATCGAGATCTAAACACGTATTTCAGTATCGCCATTTTAAGTAAAACTGTAAACTTACACTGTTAATATTTGATATAGAGCCCAAATCTGAAGAAATTGTACACTTTTATCTCACATTTTTGAAGTTTTCAATGCGTTATTGATGAAAACTGCAATGTTTTATTTTCATAAATTTTGCTTCCTGTAAGTGGTTCGGGATACACTAAAATCAAACGTTTCCATTTTCCCGAATTCGGACTATTTGATAGACATTTTCAACCCCCGATATCGCCCGATATTAAAGTATTTTTACATTCAATATCGATACTCACAAAGCCAAACGATTTACCCCCTATTATTCACACATCTTTGAGTAACTTGTGACAAGGGGGGATTTTTCTAAAGTGAAACAGTGCTGACATAGTCATATGAAAGAGATGATGGAATCAGAGTTCTCAGACACTAGAAGACATTTATTTACTGGCAAGTTTAGAGCACCAGATACTCTGTCCCCTCAACAGAAAAAAAATAACCAGTTATATTGTCCAGTCAGGGTCAGTCTTAGCTTTCAATTTTAGGAGTATTTTATGTAGAAATGTAAACTTGATACAGAAGTGGTTATCTGCTGGGCAGGGGATGTGGGGATGGTACCTGGTAGGGTAGAGCCAGTAAAGACACATTTTTGCATAGGATGAAAACAAGTGACATATTTTGCAAATGTAATGATCATGTGACTTATTTTTAAGGGGCAGTGATCATGTGATGGGGGTGAAGGCCTGTCTGAGGGAGAGAGACCATGTGGTGATTGTTATGCCATATTTTCCACATGACAAGTTCCAGGTAAATTAGTTAATGTGTTACTGAGGTTTTATAATCCTAATCAAAAGTGATCTGTGTCAGATGTTGATGTCTTTGCACTTCATACTGAGTTGTCTTGTCTATAAGAAGTTACCTGTAATTGTCTGTCATGTGTACATATAGTTTATAGTTTGGCATTCTGGGAGAAAATGTTTCAGACCATCCCAAGCCTAGTGTAGTGTCTTTCCTGTGACCTGTTAGTGTAATGACACACAGAGAAGACAGTTTGTGTTAATTTCACTGGTTGTTCATTGTGCACAAGTGAGATTGTTTCTCTGCATCCATATTACTGGCTGTTGAACGGGACGTAAAACCCCAACTTTGACCTTTGCATCCATATTATCACAACTGATCATGTGACCTAACCAATTTTAAAACTTAGTACAGCAACTGATTCAGTTGGAAAATGGATGAAAAAAGTGACATGATTTCAACTGAATGAAAAGATCATTAGTACGAGCAATAAGATAAGGGTTGTATGACCTTCTCCCAATCAAATCCATTCATAAATATTACTCAGAGGAACTATTGTCAACTGTTAGATTCACACAATATTCTTTCACTTGGGGCAAGATCACTCAGCTCAATTTTTTAAAGTTAATTAGTCCTATGATGAGAAGAGTTGGTTAGATCGATAGTATGACCATGGTGTGTAGTCATAGTAGAGTAGGGATTGAAATGCAATTTCAATATCGATATCAAACTCTATTTTGGCTTTGCATATTGATCCATATTGAAATATCGTTTCACGCCGTAAAATCTGTTATTTTGCACCTACTGATTTTTCAGTTATCATAAATCATTTTGCTAAAATACAAGCTATACAAAACTAACCATGAATTTAATACAAGCAGCCTATAAAAGCAATTAAATTTCATGAAAAATCTCACAATAAGTCTTTTTAATGTATAAATATTGATGTTCAAACTACAGGGAACTAATAAATTACAAAACTATTTTGAAAATTCTTCCTGGTGGGTAATGGAAACGACATTGAAATTCCCACTTTTAGTATTGATATTGAAATTTAGAAAGACATATCAATCGATATTGAAATATCGATATATGATCCTTTCACTAAGTCGTAGCACCTCAAGGATAGATTGTAGTGCAGTTACTGCTGAAAAGATTAATCCCAAATACTCAGGGCAGCAATGTACGCTCACATATTGAACATTTTAAATATAGCCTCTATGAGCAGCACAATGATACTCCCAATCGCAAAAGTGTAAACACTGTACAACTGTGAAGATTATGCTGCAGCCTGCATAATCAGGACAAGGTAAAGTAGCAAGAGTAGAAGGTTTTGTCTTTCCATAACCATGTCGGCTTGTTCACAACCTGGCAAGAGGAGTATGTTCTACTTTGTATTAGGGAAGTTACAACTAGCTGACTAATCAACAGAAGAGTGTTATATATTGGTATCATATTTTAATGAGTGAATAATTGCTTAATGTAGGAAAAAAGCAATCATATAAAACAGGAAGCACCATATAGATCTTATATCACCCACTTCTGAAAAATGCAAGAAATTAGCTAATGTAATGCATTTTATGATTTTTACCCCACAGCTGTCGGGGTATTGTTTTCACCCATGGTGTCCGGATGGGCGGGCGGGCGTCCTGTCAGGCGGGCGGGCTTGTGGGCGGTCGGCGGGAAAAAGTTTGTCCGGGCTGTATCTCAGAAACCGTAAGGTGTAGGAAGTTGATACTTGGTAGGGACATTGGTTAGGGGGTGTAGGTGTGCAACGTCATGGTCTGACCTTGATTTGACCTTTGACCTTGCCGTAGTGACCTTGAGTTTGAAAATCTTGTCCGGGCTATATCTCGGAAACCGTAAGGTGTAGGAAGTTGATACTTGGTAGGGACATTGGTTAGGCGGTGTAGTTGTGCAACGTCATGGTGTGACCTTGATTTGACCTTTGACCTTTCCGTAGTGACCTTGACCTATAAAATCTTGTCCGGGCTATATCTCAGAAACTGTAAGGTGTAGGAAGTTAATACTTGGTAGGGATATTGGTTAGGGGGTGTAGGTGTGCAACATCATAGAGTGAGCTTGATTGGACCTCTGACCTTGCCGTAGTGACCTTGACCTATAAAATCTTGTCCGGGCTATATCTCAGAAACCTTAAGGTGTAGGAAGTTGATACTTGGTAGGGACATTGGTTAGGTGGTGTAGGTGTGCAACGTCATGGTCTGATCAGGATTTGACCTTGCTGTAGTGACCTTGACCTATAAAATCTTGTCCAGGCTATATCTCAGAAACCGTAAGGTGTAGGAAGTTGATACTTAGTAGAGACATTGGTTAGGGGGTGTAGGTGTGCAACGTCATGGCATGACCTTGATTTGACCTTTGACCTTGCCGTAGTGACCTTGACCTATAAAATATTGTCCGGGCTATATCTTGAAAACCGTAAGGTGTAGGAAGTTGATACTTGGTAGGGACATTGGTCAGGGGCCATAGGTGTGTATTATCATGGTGTGACCTTAATTTGACCTTTGACCTTGTCGTAGTGACCTTGACCTTTAAAATCTTGTTGCACCTTTGGCTCTGTCTTTTGATGCAGATTAAGCACTGTTAATTCATATTACAATTTATTAAGAATTTTACTTTCATAACTTCCCATTGTAAGAGATAGAATTTCATCAAGTGGGCCACAGATTTTGCTCCAACACCACACATAAGCGTTCATTAAATGTATTACCACTTCTGTATGCATGGTAATATTCAAAACATCTAAACCATAATTCGGCCATGCAGATGTAGATAAAGAATGTTGAATTTTAGTTTACTGATTAATGCTGTCATCTTGTTATTGAATTGACTTGTTTTAATACTTCATCTTTACATGCATTATCTTTCTTTTAAACATTATTTTCTGCATTTAAACATTTTTTGGAACTTTATATAACTGACAGTGCTCTGAAAGTATCCTGAACTTGTACTGGTACAGTGCTTCTGTATCTCATGGTGTTGAAAATATTTCCCTAGGCTGTGGGGTACGGGCATCTCTGATGCTATTTTTATGAAATAGATTGTCCAATTTGTCGTTGTTTGGAATGCCTATCACTACTATCACTAGTTTCTGTAATTAAAGAAGTGTAATTTCTCTCCTTTAATATTGATCCTAGAGGTTTGGAATTATGTCCACCCCACTGGGGTGATGAGTATACTAAATATTGGACATCGGGTTATCATTGTATCCCTGGACGAAAGTCGGGGATACTTAGGATTCAGTGCGGTCACGCTGCTGCAGAGATTTCCTTCGGACGTGATATCTTAAAAAATATTTTAGTTAGACCTTTCAAATTTGGTATGTGGGTATATATGGGCAATGCCACGAACGCTATTGTTTTGTGACCTTGACCTTCAATTTCAAGGTCACTGGTGGCCTCTTAAAGGTCAGATGTTGGCCATTTTTTCACATTTTGGCCCAGTTCTCATTGTCAGAAAGTTAGATCATCCTATGGTTGGTATATATAATACATATATATGTCCTCTGTAAGCATGCAGAAATTTGACCTTGAAGCTCTTCATTGAAGGTCATCCACAGACCGCCAAAGTACCTCACCGGGGTCATTTTTGGCCTGTTTGGAGATATTTTCTCACTTAATGCTGACTATATTGCATGGAAACTATTCAAAATGGCTTTCGAGGTTGAGTAGATGATGGAGTACCAGCATCCAGTTTGTTGACCTTGGCTATTTTTTTCAAGGTCACCTTAGGGCTGCTAAAATGACTCAAAATGGTACCTTTTACTGCATTTATCTGCCTATATAAGACTGTGAGGCATAAAGCTTGTGGGTGTTCCACACCCTAAACCCCTGCACGGATTTTTACCAAATTGTCAGGGGTTGTTTACCCCAAGTGGATCTAGAGCTGATTAGGTTCTGGGGGTATCCGGTAACAACTGTTGCCATGGCAACACCTTTAAGATTTTCAAGTCTCAAAGATTGTGGGTGTTCCACAGACTAACCCCTGCACAGATGTTCACCAAATTTTCAGGGTATGTTGACCTTAAGAGTATCTAGAGCTCATAAGGCTTTGGTGAGTACCCGGCTACCACTGTTGCCATGGCAAGATTTTCGGGTCTTAAAGTTTGTGGGTGTTCCACAGCCTAAACCCCTGTATGGATTTTCACCAAATTTTCAGGACATGTTTAGCCCTAGGGGATCTACAGCTGATTTGGTTTTGGTGGGTATCCGGCTGCCATTGTTGCCATGGCAACACTTTTAAGATTTTCAGGTTTTAAATTTTGTGGATGTTCCACAGCCTAAACCCCTATATGGATTTTCACCAAATTTTCAGGATATGTTTACCCTAAGAGGATCTAGAGCTGATTAGGTTTTGGGGGGTATCCAGCAGTAACTGTTGCCATGGCAGCACTTTTAAAATTTTCAGGTCTTAAAGTTTGTTCTAAAATCTTTAATGTTTTCTGTGACCTAAAATATTTCAGCTAGCTTCGGATTTGCACAAAATGTAAATGGATAGAAAAGCTTGCCCAAGAGTAATTGAGCTTGTTTTGGAAACAAAATGGCCGCCACATCACATCTTTAATGCCAAATAGGAGGGTCATCATATCAAAAAGGCCTTATATCTCCCTTATAATTGTTTCTTTTGCTTCAAAATATGAAAACTACTTGTAAGAAATCATGGCCTGTGAATCTTTTGTAGACCATCTTGTGGGTTCTCTACTTCTTACAACAGAAGTTGTTCGTAAGATTTTCCAAATCTCAATGTTGTTGGCCATTTAGCTGTACCTGTGGGCTGGGGTTCTTGCCTGCCGAGGCTGGCTATTTTTAACCATGACCAAAATGAGTAAATGATATTTTTCTTCATAACTGTTAGAGTTACAATAATTTTGTCAAATATGTTGATTAGCTAATTTTAATGCACAGTGTCGTGGCAAATTTCCAGAGCTGTAGGTCCATAGCTGACTGAGTAATAGTTACCTTGACAGTTCACCATTGAGTAAATCACTTATATCTGCAAACCTATTAAATTTAGAGGATTTTTGTCAAATATGTTGTTCATGTACTTTTAAATGTACTCTGTCATGGCAAATTTTCAGAGCTGTAGGTCCATAGCTGAGTAATAGCTACTTTGACAGTTCACCATTGAGTAAATCACTTCTAGCTGGAAATCTGTTGCACCTATCCTTACCAAGGTTTCAAGATATCTTCCCTGCTATGAATCTTGCCTGGCTAACATTTGGTCCAGTTTGTTCAATTTGGTTGGTTGCTATGGCAATGAATTTGATCATCTGAGGTGACCAAACTTAAAGGATCCTATATCATAGAGGTTTTGGTTGTGAAAACAACTTCTAAGAAATCATGTGCCCCGAATCTTTTGTTGTTTCAGATTTGACCTTGGACCCCTCCTTCAAGGTCAATGTGGTTCTTCATACCTATAATGGCCTATATCTCCCTTGAAATTGGTCGTAGAGGTTTTGGATGTGAAGACACCTATAGGAAATCATGTGCCCCAAATCAGATTTGACCTTGGATCCCTCCTTCAAGGTCGAATGTGGTCCTTCATACCTCTAATGGTCTATATCTCCCTGATTATTGGTCGTAGAGGTTTTGAATATGAAAATGAATCTTTTGGTGGGGTCACATTTGACATAATATTCTGTATGTCACGCTTCAACCATGTCCCATCCGGGGATACACTGCAAGACGCAATCTCTAGTTTACAGAAGTTAAGCCCACTGTCTGATAGACTGAGCCAAAGCCTAGACTTAGCAGCTTTGTGAAACCCTCTAGCATCACAGACTTAGCCTAATTTTAAGACAAATGTCTTAACTTCAAGTCTTGGCTAAGTCCTTTTTTTTTTCAGACACTGTCATTGTATTACGGTCTTTTCAAGTTAACATATCTATTGTATATGTTAAGTCTTCACGAGTATGCACTAACTGGCATCTTTTCAGGATTATGTTCAGATCCTCTCAGTGGCTGAAGTCAGGGATTACATGCGCGCCATGCTAATAGCTCTAAGGAGGGTGCACTCTGCTCACATCATTCACAGAGATGTCAAGCCTAGCAACTTCCTCTACAACCGAGCAACCCAACAGTGAGTCACTGAAATTACAAACAAACCCCTTTTTTAGCAGAATTTTCTTAAAGAAGAAAGAAGTTTTATGTTTTTGGCACTTTTTGGGAGGTGTCTTCATTAAAATTCCCTTAATAGATAGACATTCTGTCCAAATATCTTTTGTCCCTTCTGATTCAATTTTATAAATCAAGTAAACTACAGAAAACCTCAATCTCAAAGGTTGCCGAGTCTGGATGTGTAGACACGTTTGTTCAGGGTGTATGTGTGACCTTAAGGCAACATTTAAGTTTTTAGGTATGACTTTTGGATTTTATTTTAAAGGTTATTTTAAGGAACATCCAAAGTCAAGTTCAATGTTCTGAAAATGTTGTATTCATATTGTAAGCGTTCTTTTGTTTCATAGTAAATGTAGGTGAGGAGAAAAAAAGGAAACTTCAGTCAATTCATATATAGCACATTAGAGATTTATAATGTACGAATTGTATACATGTAGTTTAAAGTACTTGAATGTTAACTTAGTATAAATCTTTGTTCTGATACAAGCTTTAACTGTGTTGTGGTAGTCAGTTGAAGCATGTCATATGCATACCTTTCTACAGTACAGGTTTGCTTATTATGTAAGTCGATAACCGCTTTTATCATTGCAATATAAGCTCACCTGCCTATTTTACAGACTTAGTCATCATGTAAATTCATATGTGTATATTACAAGTGTCCATGCACTATGAACCTACCTGTGGCCTTACGGTATAATCTCACCATGTATTTTTTTTTTCACATAAATGTGCATGTTTAAATTACAGGTATGCTCTGGTTGACTTTGGACTTGCTCAGAAAGTGCCAGGAAAGTCTGCTGAGGGTCTAAGAGTTGGAAAAGAAAACACAGGCGACAACTTAACTAACAAGACAAAACACAGACCAAATAAAGATATGGAGGTAAGGATGTTTTACATAGACATGTGATTTACATATTTTCCAACCGCCACTTCGCTTGTCAGCACATAAAATGGAGGAAAACTTAAAATATTAGGAACAAACCCCAAATCTGAAGAAATTCTAAGCGTTTATCCCATATTTCTGCCATTTTGCAGACTTTTATAGTGATAACATTGAGAAGAACTGCCATGGTTTGGTTATGACACTTTATGACCTTAATCTCGCTTGTCAACGAATATAATTGAAGGAAGACTTAAAAATATTGGGAACACACCAGAAATCTCACTTAATTCTACACGTTTATGTCATATTTTGTGCATTTGGGCACTTGTTTCGATGTTGTTAAGACGAAACGTCCATGTTTGGTTGGATGTATTAAAATGCACAGTCTCAGAATCGATACAGATTTGCATTGGCGACCTGGTGTACACATTCTTTGTACTGACCCATCAATAATATATATCATGAGAATATGTAAACCTGTACATGTGCTTTTAATTATAGTGGTGGTTGCTTAGCTGCTGAAATGTTAAGGTATACCAAAGTATTATAATGTGAGATCCATTTCATACTACATTATCATCTAAAATACAATAAGCTTAAATCTGTGTCTGATTGCTTCAGAGACATCATCCTCAGAAGAGGAAACACTCTGAACAAAACACAGAGAACTCGCCACGCAAGCGGAGGCAGATAGAGGATAGTCCATGCAAACCACTTGCTGAGAGAAATGTAAACATACAGCCCAGCAAGATACCCCACTCCCCACACAAACAGCTCAAACTGGAGGCCATGAAGAGGGAGGGTTCACTCGGTGCAAAGGAGAGGTCACTCAGTGTGAAAGACACGTCACTCAGCAGAGCTCTTCTGAAAAGGAGGGCACTGGAAACACTGGAGGAGCAGCAGGGGTCAAAGGGTGCAGTGCAGGTTAGTTACATGTGCACAAAGAATGGGGTCAAAAGGTGCTGTACAGGTTAGTTACAGTTGCTCAAAAAATGGATTCAAAGGGTTGGAGTACATGAGATTATTGGTGAGACTGCCTCAGCAAAATATAATATTGAATAACTGAGCCATCTATATAGATGTCTGGAAATCTAGGTCATAAATAAAAGTACAGCATGGTGAATAAGAAACAAGTTTTGCTAAATATGAATTTCTGAAGCAGAAATATTTTAGAGATGAGATAAAAAATAGCTTGCATGAAAAAGATGCACATGTGTTGTTACTAACCTTATATTACAGATTTATTCTCTTCTGTTCTAGGTGGCTCCACCTAGTTCTGGCTTGCAGAAGCAGACTACGTGTAGTGTCGTGTTGGACAAGTCTGGTAAACAGGTGTACAGAAATGTGGCCACATCCACCTGCGACTGCTATGCCAAACCACAGATATGTACACTGTGCTCTGCAAGGTGAGGCTGACACTGTAATGTATGCACAATTTGGTGAATATATTCTGAACAATGATATCAGTTGAGATTTTCCACGTTTTGTATTTAGTAGCAAGTTGTTTATTGATTATTTGTAATAGAAGCAGTGAATATTTTGTGTTCAGTTTTTACCCCACAGCCCTTAAGGGCTGTCGGGGTATTGTTTTCACCCATGGTGTACGGATGGGCGGGCGGCGGGAAATAGTTTGTCCGGGCTCTATCTCGGCAACCATACGGTGTAGGAAGTTGATACTTGGCAGGGACATTAGTTAGGGGTTGTAGGTGTGCAACGTCATGGTCTGACCTTGATTTGACCTTGCCGTAGTGACCTTGACCTTTAAAATATTGTCCGGGCTATATCTCGGAAACCGTAAGGTGTAGGAAGTTGATACTTGGTAGGGACATTGGTTAGGGGGTGTAGGTGTGCTACATCATGGTCCGACCTTGATTTGACCTTTGACCTTGCTTTAGTGACCTTGACCTATAAAATCTTGTCCGGGCTATATCTCGGAAACCGTAAGGTGTAGGAAGTTGATACGTGGTAGGAACATTGGTTAGGAGTTGTAGGTGTGCAACATCATGGTCTGACCTTGATTTGACCTTGCCGTAGTGACCTTGACCTATAAAACCTTGTCCGGGCTATATCTCAGCAACTGTAAGGTGTAGGAAGTTGATACTTGGTAGGTACATTGGTTAGGGGGTGTAGATGTGCAACGTCATAGTGTGACCTTGATTTGACCTTTGGCCCTTGCCGTAGTGACCTTGACCTACAAAATCTTGTCTGGGCTATATTTCGGAAACTGTAAGGTGTAGGAAGCTGATACTTGGTGAGGACATTGGTTGGGGGTAGTAGATGTGCAACGTCATGGTGTGACCTTGATTTGACCTTTGTACATGCCGTAGTGAACTTGACCTATAATACCTGGTCTGGGCTATATCTTGGAAACTGTAAGAGGTGTAGGAAGTTGATACTTGTTAGGGACATTGGTTAGGGGGTGTAGGTGTGCTATGTCATGTGACCTTGATTTGACCTTGCTGTAGTGACCTTGACCTATAAAATCTTATCCAGGTTATATCTCAGAGACTGTAAGGTGTAGGAAGTTTATACTTGGTACGGACATTGGTTGAGGGTTTTAGGTGTGCCACGTCATGGTGTAACACTGATTAAGCGTCCCGCAAGGGACGCTTGTTTGTGTATGGGAGACCTTCAGGCTCCGCCGGCTCCGCATTTTTGTTTTCCTTATAACTCTGTAACCGTTAGGCGGATTCTTTTCAAATTTGGCAGGTTTAGGCAGTAGCCTTGGGGAATTTTTTTGAATATGCTGCAGTGACATTTCAACCAATCAGAGAGGTCACATGACCAAAAATGTCTTTTTTCGATGGGGAAGCTTGTCGGGATGATAACTTGAACGGAATTTTATCAATTCACCTGAAACTTGGCAAATACATTAATTCTATTAAAATCTGGAAATCATTAGATTTTGGCATTGATTGGTTAAGAAATGGCCGATTAATTAATTAATCATTACGAATTTTCCAAATAAGGAAAACACAAAAATGCTTATATCTTGAAAACCGTGCTAGATAGAGCGATTTCGACGAAATTTTTGACCCGCAGGGTATCTCTGCGATGTAGTTTTCCCAATTTTCAAAAAAATTTTGTCTGGCCAAAAATGGCGGCCATTTTGAATTTTCGAAAATTTCGCAAAAATTCCAAAACACAAAAATGCTTATATCTCGAAAACCGTGCTAGATAGAGCGATTTCGACAAAATTTTTGACCCACAGGGTATCTCTGCAGAGTAGTTATCCCAATTTTGAAAAAATTTTTATCTTGCCAAAAATGGCGGCCATTTTGAATTTTCGAATTTTTCGCAAAAATTGCAAAACATAAAAATGCTTATATCTCGAAAACCGTACTAGATAGAGCTATTTCGACAAAATTTTTGACCCACATGGTATCTCTGCAGAGTAGCCATGCCAAAGTTTAAAAATATTTTTGTCTCACAAATGGCGGCCATTTTGAATTTTCGAATTTTTGCGCAAAAATTGCAAAACACAAAAATGCTAATATTTCGAAAACCGTGCTACATAGAGCAATTTCGACGAAATTTTTGATCTTCAGGGTATCTCTGCAGAGCAGCTATCCCAAAGAGCTTTCACTTGGTGAAGTTTCAGACCCATAGCTAATTGCTCACCTACTCCAAATGAGTAAATGCGAATTACCTCTAAAAGTATTGCAGATGGCCAATTTCTCTCAAATAACTCATTCACCTACTTTTGGAAGAGCTTTCACTTGGTGAAGTTTCAGACCCGTAGCTAATTACTCACCTACTCAAAATGAGTAAATGCGAATTATCTCAAAAACTATTGCGGATACCCAATTTTTATCAAATAACTCATTCATGTACTTTTGGGAGAGCTTTCACATGGTGAAGTTTCAGACCCGTAGATAATTACTCACCTACTCAAAATGAGTAAATGCGAATTATCTCTTAAAAGTATTGCAGATAGCCAATTTTTCTCAAATAACTCATTCATCTACTTTTGGAAGAGCTTTCACATGGTGAAGTTTCAGACCCATAGCTAATTACTCACCTACTCAAAATGAGTAAATGCGAATTATCTCAAAAAGTATTGCAGATAGCCAATTTTTCTCAAATAACTCATTCACCTACTTTTGGAAGAGCTTTCACTCCGTGAAGTTTCAGACCCATAGCTAATTATTTACCTACTCAAAATGAGTAAATGCTAATTATCTGTAAAAGTATTGAGGATACCCAATTTTTATCAAATAACTCATTGATCTACTTGTGGGAGAGCTTTCACATGGTGAAGTTTCAGACCCATAGCTAATTACTCACCTACTCAAAATGAGTAAATGCGAATTATCTCTAAAAGTATTGCAGATAGCCAATTTTTCTCAAATAAATCATTCACCTACTTTTGGGAGAGCTTTCACTTGGTGAAGTTTCAGACCCATAGCTAATTACTCACCTACTCAAAATGAGTAAATGCTAATTATCTCTAAAAGTATTGCAGATAGCCAATTTTTGTCAAATAAATCATTCACCTACTTTGGGGAGAGCTTTCACTTGGTGAAGTTTCAGACCCATAGCTAATTACTCACCTACTCAAAATGAGTAAATGCTAATTATCTCTAAAAGTATTGCAGATAGCCAATTTTTCTCAAATAACTCATTCACCTACTTTTGGAGAGCTTTCACGTGGTGAAGTTTCAGACCCATAGCTAATTACTCACCTACTCAAAATGAGTAAATGCGAATTATCTCTAAAAGTATTGCAGATAGCCAATTTTTCTCAAATAACTCATTCACCTACTTTTGGGAGAGCTTTCACTTGGTGAAGTTTCAGACCCATAGCTAATTATTCACCTACTCAAAATGAGTAAATGTGAATTATCTCTAAAAGTATTGCAGATAGCCAATTTTTCTCAAATAACTCATTCGTCTACTTTTGGGAGAGCTTTCACTCTGTGAAGTTTCAGGCCCATAAATTCACCTACTCAAAATGAGTAAATGCGAATTATCTGTAAAAGTATTGCGGATACCCAATTTTTATCAAATACTCATTCATCTACTTGTGGGAGAGCTTTCACATGGTCAAGTTTCAGACCCATAGCTAATTACTCACCTATTCAAAATGAGTAAATGCGAATTATCTCTAAAAGTATTGCAGATAGCCAATTTTTCTCAAATAACTCATTCACCTACTTTTGGGAGAGCTTTCACTTGGTGAAGTTTCACACCCATAGCTAATTATTCACCTACTCAAAATGAGTGTGAATTATTTCTAAAAGTATTGCAGATAGCCAATTTTTCTCAAATAACTCATTCACCTACTTTTGGGAGAGCTTTCACTCTGTGAAGTTTCAGACCCATAGCTATTTATTCACCTACTCAAAATGAGTAAATGCTAATTATCTCTAAAAGTATTGCAGATAGCCAATTTTTCTCAAATAATTCACCTACATTTGGAAGAGCTTTCACTCACGAAAATGAAAAATTGTGAATATCTCGGAAAAGCTATTTCTTCTCCTTTAATGCTCGGCGGGAGATACACACCGCGGCAGTGGTCTTGACAAACATTTTTGTCTCCCCAAAAATGGTGGCCATTTTGAATTTTCAAAGTTTTTGCAAAACACAAAAATGCTTATATCTCGAAAACTGTGCTATATGGAGCGAACTCAACAAAATTTTGGACCTGCTGGGTATCTCTGCAGAGTAGCCATGCCAATTTTCAAAATATTTTTGTCTCGCCAAATATACAGACATTTTTAATTTTTTTGCAAAACACAAAAATGCTTATATCTTGAAAACCGTGCTAGATAGAGCAGACTGCGCTGCCTTTGGTTGCCACAACAGTATAAGGCTAGAAACGAAGCATTTTCTTAATACTTTAGCACTCACCTTTTTATCCTTTTCGGGACGATTTGTTTTTGCTATGCAAAAACATTATCTTTTTTTTTTGCGAGCGATCCTCTAGTTGACCTTTGACCTTGCTGTATTGACCTTTAAAATCTTGTTGCACCTTTGGGTCTGTCTGTTGATGCAGATTAAGCACTGTTAAAGTCATATTAGAATTCATTAAGAATTTCCTTTTGCAAGTTCCCATTGTAACAGATGGAATTTCATCAAGTGAGCCACAGGCTTTTCTCCAACACCACACATAAGCATTCATTGAATGTATTGCCACTTCTGTATGCATGGGTAATATTCAAAACATCCAAACCATAATTCGGCCATTTTTGGTTTACTGATAAATGCTGTCATTTTATTATTGAATTGTCTTGTTTTAATACTTCATCTTTACATACATTTCTTTTCCTTAGATATTATTTTCTCTACTTAAGCATTATTTGGACCTTAATATAACTTACACTGCTCTGAAAGTATCTTGAACTTTGTACTGTTACACTACTTCAATATCTCATGGTGTTGAAAAATATTTCCCTAGGCTGTGGGGTACGGGCATCTCTGATGCTATTTTTTTTTTGCAAACCAATGGAGGTTTAGTGATTTCATATATTTTGACTTAGATTTCCAACACTGCTAGATGTGAAGAAAACAAAGTTCAAGAAAGATTTCAATTTTTACCCCATAGCCTTTAATGGCTGTGTGATTATTGCTTTCACCAATGGTGCTCGGGTGTGTTAGTTTCAGGAAAAAGCTTGTCTAGGCTGTACCTCAGAAACCCTGAGGTGAAGTAAGTTGATACTTGGTAGAGAAATTGGTTTTAAGGATGTAGGTGTGCAATGTCACGTGACTTTGATGTGAATTTTGACCTTGCCTCAGTGTCCAGGCTATATCTCAGAAACCGTAAGGTGAAGTAAGTTGATACTTGGTAGAGACATTGGTTAGGGGGTGTAGGTGTGCAATATCATGACATTGTTTTGACCTTACTGTAGTCATCTTGACTACAGTAAAATCTTGTCTGGGCTATATCCAGTTAAGTATAGGAAGTTGATACTTAGTAGGGACATTGGTTAAGGGTTGTAGGTGTGCAAAGTCACGGTGTGACCTTCATTTGATCTTAGACATTGCTGTAGTGACCTTGACCTTTAAAATCTTATCCGGGCTATATCTCAAAAACTGTAAGGTATAGGAAGTTGATATTTGGTAGGGACATTGGTTGGGAGTGTAGGTGTACAACGTCATGGTGTGACATTGATTTGACTTTTGACCTTGTCGTAGTGACCTTGACCTTTAAAATTTTGTAAAGGGTATATCTTATAATTTTAAGGTATAGGAAGTTGATGCTTGGTGGGAACATGTTTAGGGGTGTAGGTGTTCAACATCATGTGACACTGGTTGCTTTGAAAGTCAGATAAGCTAAAGTTTTTATAACTTTAATAAGACAGAGGTGCTTGTTTGCATGTTTTCAATATAAATTGTGCAATTTTAGTCATATTTAGTGTACAGTTGAGGTGAGTTTCAGTCTTTTGTGGATTTTTTTCAAGGGTTTTCCTGTTTTAAAACAAGGTTTCTGCTTTTGTAGGAGTAATCAGCACGCTCCGCGAGCAGGTACCCCAGGCTTCAGAGCACCGGAAGTTCTTCTCAAATGTCCTGACCAAACCACAGGTGAAAGATACAGACTGTGTAGTCTGATTTAAATTATTAAAACTAACACACCTAGGAAATAAAATTGGATTGAAAGTAACTTTTTATTGTATTAATACATTTAATACCCCCTTCAAACTACAGGTGGTATGACCGCATTTTGTGAAACGTCCCTGTCCCTGACATCCATTTGCAAACTTGCGAGTCAGTGGCGAACCGTCCATTACCTTGTGTGTCCTATGGAAGTTTTGAAAAGTTTAAAATTTCTGCCTCTGATTTCGGAACTGGGAGCATGTGCAGATGATACCGCGCATGCCCATGTGAATTTGTTATTACGGTAACTGATGGTGTGGTCTACAGTGTATATAAGGTTATGACTCGGTTGTCCTTCGGTGACATAAGGTGAGTTAAGGTCGTTTCCCCACGTGTTCGTCTGATGGCTACAGAGAGTGAGGTTAATGGAGGTTGCTTCTCGGTGACCAACGTTTGTAGTACTGTCGCCCTACTGTTATTGACAGTTAAAAAAAACATTTCCAATCAGTGGCTTTCCGCTTGAAGTGTGAACAACTCGGATGAAATGGGGCAACCTGGGAGGCAGTTCCGCCGCCGAGTAAAACTTCTAATCATGGGACGTACCGCCTGTAGTGTGAAACAGGGATAACCCAATAAACAATAAGCTATATTGCTGGCATAACCCAATAAACAATAAGCTATATTGCTGGCATAACCCAATAAACAATAAGCTATATTGCTGCCATAACCCAATAAACAATAAGCTATATTGCTGGCATAACCCAATAAACAATAAGCTATATTGCTGCCATAACCCAATAAACAATAAGCTATATTGCTGGCATAACCCAATAAACAATAAGCTATATTGCTGCCATAACCCAATAAACAATAAGCTATATTGCTGGCATAACCCAATAAACAATAAGCTATATTGCTGCCATAACCCAATAAACAATAAGCTATATTGCTGCCATAACCTAATAAACAATAAGCTATATTGCTGGCATAACCCAATAAACAATAAGCTATATTTCTGGCATAACCCAATAAACAATAAGCTATATTGCTGCCATAACCCAATAAACAATAAGCTATATTGCTGCCATAACCTAATAAACAATAAGCTATATTTCTGGCATAACGCAATAAACAATAAGCTATATTGCTGCCATAACCCAATAAACAATAAGCTATTTTTATTGTGTTAATACATCTTACCTAGTGGACAGATGCATTTGTCCGGCGCCTTGCCGGTCACGCCAAACGTTAGAAAAAAACGTCCTGAGCTGGGCTCTGGCCGGGACCGGTAGCGTCCTGTTCACTCGCCAGGTGGCTGTATAGTCTCCCTGCCGGTGTACTGCGCACGCGCAGCGCATGCGCTCTTCCTCTTTTTGTTTGGCGCGTGAAGAACGCTTGGGATTTAAGAGAAACTTTAAAATATTAATTTATATACTTCTTCTCAAGCTTATTGCTTCAAATATTTGCGTTAGTTGTGTGTAACAAGTGTCATGGCATCTCCGGGGGATAAGAAGGGACAAAGAAGGGGTTCCTGTGGCCATGTTATGGCTCTTTTCGACTTGCATGAAAAATGTGCGCGGTGCCGCGAGAAGCTTATAGGGGAAGACAATTGTGTGAAGGACAAGCCGTGTAAGATTTGTGATGGCTTTACTCCGGCTCAGAAGGAAATGTTGTCTACTCCAATTTATAAAATTAGAAGAGACAAGAAAGCAGGATTGTTAGTTTCCCCGAAAGAAGTTACTGTTTTACAGCCGGTTGAAGGTATGGATAGTGAACCAACTTTTCAATCTCCTTCTGACCAGCAGGCTCAGTCTTCTGTTAATCCCCCTGCTACTCCACCCTCTTCATCTCAACAACCGGCTAGTTTTGTTACCTCAGACCAGTTGACAGCCATTGCGGATAAATGGTCAGAGCAGTTTGCTAGGATGGAGGCACTTCTTTCTAGAGGTAACGTGTTTTCCACCCCTGTATCTTCAGTCAAGCCGGTCGACACTCAGAATCTCATTTCTGATAACCCCTTCTTAGCTCCAGCTACCCGTCCCACCGGTCCGGTGAAGGTACCGGTAGCTGTTGAGGCTCCACTTGCTGCTACCCCGGTAGATGCCAAGGATAAGAAGAAATCTCACAAATCCAGAAAAGACAAACATTCTGATAAAAGTGATACCAAACCTTCATCCAAATCTAAGAGCAGCAAAGATGTTTCTAAACCGGAGAAGAGACGTGACCGGTCACTTTCACCAGTTTCAAAACCTAAAGCTAAAGCTCCCTCTTCTTCCCCTTTGCCTGGTGCCAGCTCCGGACCGGAGTCTGCTCATCAGTCGGGTGTTTCAAAAGGGGACAGGTCTACTCACAGTCAGGAGGCGAAGAAATCATCCGGTTCACTCTTCCAGTCTGTATCTTCCACTCCACGGGCTCCACCGGAACAGGATACCAGTCTTGATATCACCAGTGCCGGTGCCTGTGCATTTCCTCAAGAACAGTATGAACAAGTATCTGACGATGATTTAGACCGGTCTGCCTCCGGTTCCGGTTCTGAGGACGGTCATTTTTCTGATGTGGCGGACCCACCGGAGCAGACTGAAGATATGTCTTACAGGGAGACGGTACGTTCTGTGAGAGCGTTTATGGGTTGGCACCACATTCCGGCCTTTGAAACAGACTTTTCAGAACCGGACAAATCAAATAACCCTTGGAAAGGGAAGAATCCTAGAAAACCCACACGCATCTCAGTGGCCATGCCCCCAGACGACTGGTTGTGCCAGAAGTTGGAAAGGTTGAATCTCACGGTCGCAGAGGGTTACCCATCTCGCTCACAAGATTCTGCAGGTTTGCGACGTGACCAGTTCATCAAGGTGCCAAAGTCGCAGGAGAAATGGTACAAGATGCACTTGATTAAAACTGACGGACCACATCGTCCTGGTCGTTCTGTTTTCAACTGGAGAAACACTGAGGCCAAGGTTAATTCTCATTTTCCAAGGATAACTCGTGCCTCTGCTTACCCGTCCACAGGCCCTCCCTCCAGGCCTATTGCCCAAGAATCCCTACGCAGGTGGGAACGTGCCGCACGTGAAGACAGTTATATCGTTAATCGTGCGGCAGGCTTCAGTCGCTGTTCCACCGAACTTCAGGAGAAGATGTCACAAAACATCTCTCTGTTATCCTCTCGTCTTGGCAAGGGAAAGTGTTCGCAGGA
Source organism: Sabellastarte sp. h YS-2021 (assembly GCA_964017235.1). Taxonomy (NCBI): domain Eukaryota; kingdom Metazoa; phylum Annelida; class Polychaeta; order Sabellida; family Sabellidae; genus Sabellastarte; species Sabellastarte sp. h YS-2021. The sequence continues at coordinate 71,956,590 of OZ024935.1, read as the reverse complement.
AGTGGCCAATGCTTTGAATGACCTGCGTGACCTCATGGCCTTTCATCAAAAGGTGTCGGTGGCCATGGGCACGTCTCTTCAGCATTTGGCGGACAGTTTGTTTGTGAATATGGCCAACCTGATTCTCTTAAGGAGAGACTCATATCTTGATTTTGTGAAACCGGGCGTCAAACAGGATACCATGAACTTGCTGAGAAACGCCCCCTTGTTTGGATACGGTCTCTTCCCTGATGCAGCCATCATGTCTGCGGAGCAGGATATCCAAAAATTTGAAAGCGTTGCTCAGAGGCCCGGACCGGGTGCTACTCAGCACGCAACTTGGAAGGGTACGCAAAGATATAAGCCTTACGACCGTAAGGATAGGAAACAAACATCTTCCACTGACCAATCCTCTCAACAGCAAAGTCAGCCATGGAGACAGTTTGGCCGAAATAGATCCAGAGGAAGGGGACGTGGCCGGGGTTCTAACCCCCGTTTTTCTAAAGGGCAGTCCTTTAAGCCATATAAATGACAATTATCTAGGTGGTCCAACAGTAAAGTTAGTACATCAGATTCAGTTGGACCCTCAGTGTCAGGACAAAAGTGTGTCTTCAAACATAAGCTTGGACAAAATTCAGACTGTAAACAAAGTTCCATTGTTACCCGAGAGTCGTCGGGCTGTGTATTGTCCTGTTGTCAGTCCTGTTCGTTCTGTTCTTTCACACGGGCATCCGCAAAAGAAAGGAGTAAGCCCCGGCAATTGTCTGAACAAAATAAAGTCTGTCAAAAGTGTTTTTTATGTAGATCCTTGTGTTTTTGCCCCTGTTGTTCCCAGTGTCCCCAGTGCTGTCTCCGAACACAATGTCGGGGGCAGACTTCAGGAATTTTGGCAAGTTTGGCAAGCCATGGGTTCAAATCCCCGGGTAGTCTCTATCCTAAAAAGGGGTTACACTTTGCCCTTCAAACAAAGACCGGTTCTGACCAGGTTCCCAGTGGTTCAAAGTGGTTATGCAAACCCATCCAAAAACATGCATCTCAAAGAGGCTCTTGTAAGCCTCATGCGAAAGTTGGTAGTAAAAAAGGTAGTGGTCAAGTCGTCCCTGGCTTTTTACAACCGCCTGTTCCTGGTTCCCAAACCAAATGGCAAATGGAGACCAATCTTGGACCTAAGTCGTTTGAATCTCTTTCTCAGCACCGGAACATTCAAGATGGAAACTCCGGAAACAATCCGCTTATCCTTGAAGACGGGGGAGTGGGTCACTTCGCTGGACTTCAGCGACGCTTACTTCCACATCCCCATAGCCCCAAGATCAAGAAAGTATCTCAGGTTCTTCCTGTTTCATCAAACTTTCCAGTTCACAGCCCTGCCATTCGGACTGGCCACAGCTCCCCTGGAGTTTACCAAGGTGGTCAAGGAAGTGAAACTCTTGGCTCAAGCGAGGGGTATCAGGATCCACCAGTACCTAGACGACTGGTTACTGAGAGCCCCTTCCCCGGAGATCTGCCTACAACATACCCAGACCCTCTTGGCCCTTTGTCGGCAGTTAGGATGGGTAGTAAATATGACCAAGTCAGAGTTAGTTCCCAAACAGGTCTTCAATTTTGTAGGCTACCGGTTCGACCTGATCACCGGCCGGGTTCTACCCACTGAGGACCGGTGGGAAACCCTTCAGGAGAAATTGAGGTTCATGAAAGACCATCACCAGTGTACGGTTCGACAGTTCATGTCCTTGATAGGTCTCCTGACGGCCACCGAGAAACAAGTGTGTGCAGGTCGCCTTCATATGAGGCCCATTCAGTGGCACTTGAAGAGACATTGGCATGTCCCGGAAGTCCTAGAGAAAGTTATTCCCCTCCCCCAGTCGCTCCATCCTCATTTGGACTGGTGGTTGGACGAGGCCAATGTGCTGAAAGGTGAACCCCTGCACCCTCTTCAGCACGCCGTTCAACTATTTACAGACGCCTCAAACGAAGGTTGGGGCGCACACTTAGGAGACTTCACTGCAAGAGGCGTTTGGTCCCCCCTCGAAGGCCGCCTTCATATAAATTTTCTCGAGATGAAAGCGGTCCTTCTGGCCCTACGACAGTTAGAGCAGCTGTGCAAGGGTCAGATTGTTCTTGTGGCAACAGACAATACCACAGTGGTCTCTTACATAAACAAACAGGGGGGTATGAGGTCAGGCTCTCTCTGTGCCCTCCTTTGGAGACTCCTGTCCTGGTGCCATCACAGAGGCATAACATTAAGGGCAAGGCACATTCCGGGTCAGTTAAATGTGATAGCCGACAAGCTTTCTTGGCACAATCAAGTGATTCAGACCGAATGGTCTCTCTCCCCTCAGGTTTTCAGTCAGTTGTGTTCCAGGTGGCCCCCACCGCTAGTGGACTTGTTTGCGACCAGGTTCAATCACAAATTGCCCCGATTTGTGTCACCGGTCCCGGATCAGGCAGCCTGGGCGGTAGATGCCCTGAGCTTGTCCTGGGAGCGTCTGAACGCTTATACATTCCCTCCAGTCTCCCTGCTCCCTCAGGTAGTTTCAAAGATAAGGGATCAGGGTTGTCACAGAATGATTCTGATTGCCCCGGGTTGGCCAAACATGCCTTGGTTTTGGGACCTGGTGGACCTATCCGTTCAGATCCCCTTCACCCTTCCTCTAACAAGGGACCTAGTGACTCAGCCTTTCAACGGGCTAGTTCACCGGAGCCTTCCGAATCTGAATCTTCATGCTTGGCTCCTAGAAGCTCTACCATCAGGAAACACGGCTTCTCTGAAGAGGTGGCAGCACGAATTGAGGCTCCTCAGAGGGGTTCAACCAGAGCCGTGTACAAGTCAAAGTGGACCATATTTGTCAAGTGGTGTAAATCGAACAAGGTGGACTTCGGGTCACCCTCTGTAAATCAGATTGCGGATTTTCTCCTTTACCTCTTTAAGGAAAGAAATCTGCAACCCAGCACCATCGATGGTTATAGGACAGCCATTGCAGATATGGTGGGTAATGACAAGCTCAATATAAGCTCAGATGAAAACCTTACCCGCCTGTTAGACAGTTTTCATAGGGACAAACCGAAAGGTAGAAGAGGGGTCCCTTCCTGGAACCTTTCGCTAGTGCTCCACCAGCTTACCAAGGCTCCCTTCGAGCCTCTACGAAAGGCTTCGCTGAAGCATCTGACCTTTAAGACGGTTTTCCTTTTGGCCCTGGGGTCAGGCAAAAGAAGAAGCAAAATCTATGCATGGTTAACCAAGAATATCAGGCACCAAGAGGACTGGAGTAAAGTTTCTTTGTATCCATCTCCCAGTTTCCTCTCCAAAAACCAGCTGGCTCGGGATGGACCAACTTCAGTGGCTCCAGTAGTCATCCCAGCTCTAGCTCCAACGTTGGATAAGTCCCTGTCTGGGGACAGGTCTCTGTGCCCAGTACGGGCTTTACGTTACTACCTGGACCGGACCAAGGATTTCCGTCAGGGAAAGGAACTGGTCTTTGTGTCTTCTTCCACTATCCTAGGTCCTTAGTCTGCCGCGATCCAAAGTGGGGCTAAGGGCTTGATGAGATAGTCTTATAGGTCCTGTTCTTCCTCGTTAGTCAGAACTTTTTCCCTCCTCAGTCCTGTTGTGCTCCTAGTGAGCCAGTACTGGACTTTTGAGAAAGAAAGGGGGGGGGGGGCAGTAGGTGTGATCCGAGGTATCTGGCTTCTAATCATTCCGGATCCACCTGCTTATACATAGTTTGGAGTTCTGAGGAATTCCCCTAATGGCTACCCTCCTTCCACTGGGTAGTTATTCTGCATCTGTCCACTAGGTAAGATGTATTAACGCAATAAAATGGAAAATTTAATAAGTAAATTAAATTTTTATAAGTTAATACCTTACCTAGTGGACAGGGGGAGTCCCTCCCTACCTTCCCCGCTATTTTTAGCCCTAGGGGATTTCCTACGGTAGGCAACAAAAAGAGGAAGAGCGCATGCGCTGCGCGTGCGCAGTACACCGGCGGGGAGACTATACAGCCACCTGGCGAGTGAACAGGACGCTACCGGTCCCGGCCAGAGCCCAGCTCAGGACGTTTTTTTCTAACGTTTGGCGTGACCGGCAAGGCGCCGGACAAATGCATCTGTCCACTAGGTAAGGTATTAACTTATAAAAATTTAATTTACTTATTAAATTTTCCAATTGCTGCCATAACCTAATAAACAATAAGCTATATTGCTGGCATAACCCAATAAACAATAAGCTATATTGCTGCCATAACCCAATAAACAATAAGCTATATTGCTGCCATAACCTAATAAACAATAAGCTATATTGCTGCCATAACCCAATAAACAATAAGCTATATTGCTGCCGTAACCCAATAAACAATAAGCTATATTGCTGTCTGGCCTCCCCAAACGCCGGAAAAAGACGTTTTGTGTCTCTTATCAGCGAAACTGGCTAGGTTGGTGTGCAGTACTTCTTGGCTAGATAATGTGATGTCATAGCATCTTTTTCATTTGGCATTTTTCAAAGCTTTTGATAATCAAAGAAATTTTATAAAATATTTCAGTTGAAAAGTTTAATTGTCAAAATAATTTTCTGTAAGTAGTCAATATATAACATGGCATCACCAGGATGAAAACAGAGTGAGTTTAGTCCCTGCCTAGTTGAGCCAGACTTTGTGTCAGTCCTAGGGCAGGTCGACAGGAAGGAACTAGAAAAATCTACAGCTAGAGACAATGCACAGATATCTACCCAATCAACAGCTAGCAAGTATAAATATTCTGGAATGAATGTAACAAGTCTCTCCCTGGTCGAAGTTAAGTGCAAAGTCAAGTTTTTGCACCTCCATCAACATCTAGGTTCATACTGGGACAGGGCTGTGGTTTTCCCCAATTGGGAATCTGAACCCATGATATCCACAAGTGATAACCAATTAGACATGATTACCTTGCTTCTACTTAACTTGCATGAAGAGCTGTGGCACGACCTCACATAAAATTGGAGATTTGCTGCATCTATTCACCCAAGTATTTCCACAATTATTTTGGATATTCCCTTGAAAATGAATGGCATTTACTCATTTTCAACATTTTTGAAGTTTCTTCCGAAATATTGAAAATGGTCTTTTACTGTAAAAGTTGTCTGAAATGGCTTATATATAATAATCTTGGTATCCTTGCATCAAAATCAATTGTTTTATCTTGGGTTGTGCCACAGCTTTACACACAAGTCAGGGAGAGCCAATGTAGCCACTTCTACCGAGTAAGTAAATGTAAAACTTGTTACCCACTGGGCCAACTTGGTCTCTTTGCAAGGTAAACCAATGAAATTGGGCCATTTCAAACAAAATTTGGAAGCTGATTAAAGGTTATAAGTGGCCATATTTTATATTTTTCATCAAATATTGTGTAAATTAATACAATGAAACCCTACGCACTTGTATGTACTCAACTGGTAGGTGTAAATGTAGGAAACAAGAAATGATGACATCACTGGTTTATGTGTTTGCTATCTGCGGATAAAAATTCAACAAAAGCACTGAAATATTGTGAAAATACCCTAATTCTTCCAAGAGTTACTGTTTGCTGGCTTCATAATATAAAATAAACTCACTTTTCTCTCTTTTTTATCTATTTCTATCAGGATATATGTATTTTGTCACATTTGATAATAGGCACATTTTTTGGGTCCGTAGTTGTAGTGTTTTACCTGCAAAAATATGCAGAAGATAATGGAGAAACAAAATACGATAAAAGCACTAAAATCTCGCGAGAATACCCTAATTCTCAGTTCTGGAGTCTGTTAGCTGGATTCAAAAATGAAATGAACTCACTTTCATCTCTTTCTCCTCTATTTCTATGAGGAAATATATATTTTGTCGCTTCCAATAATAGCCAATTTTCTTTTGGTCATTTGTTGTTTCATGTGTTTCACCTAGTAGTGACAGCGCAGACGCATTGGTGAGTTATTTTTACGACAACTCGCCCCAGAGTGTGTACATACTGACAAAATCGCGCTCGAAAGTGAACACTGTAGTGGAGCCACACTCTGTGCTTGTCCTAGGGCAGGTCAACGAGAAGATATCTAAAAAATATGAGACCGGCAACTACAGCAAAGAATTTCAAGATATCATCCAGAAATTGTCTACAGGACTGTCAAACTTGGGGGATCTAATGCTAGTAATTGGACTAGCTAAACCGACTTAACAGCCTACATTTGCTACCATCAGGTCGACTCCAGTTCACCCTCCACCAGTTGGTGTAGTTTCTGAAAAGCCATTCTTTTCAACAACCGGTCATGCTGACAAGCCTCACCCAAGAACTTCAGAGCAAGAACCGGCTTTTGCTCCCAAATTACACCTGACCGAACTGGGACACGCGGTATCCCCTACCAGGCCGGCAGAAGAACAAGAGGGCAAACTAGCCGAGACCATCCAATTGCTGTCTGAAAAACTTGGGTACAGAGAGAAACAGTCCGGGGATTAGATCTTACGTGGGCTGGCTTCACATTCCCAATTTTGATCAGGCTCATTCAACAGAAGACAACCTCATTGCCAGTTCTAAACCCTATCCTACAGGAAAGATCTCTGGTAGTGGACGACTCTTGGGTTTGTAAAAAGCTGGAGAGATTAAATATAACTTGAATGGAGGGCTACCCCTAAAGAAGTTGTGATATACTTTCAGAGCGACCAGTTCATCAATCTGGCCAAATCTCAGAGCAAGTGGCATGGCACCCACCACAACAACCAGAGCCCTTGAAAGAATGCTGTGTCCTTGTATAACAAGCTGGCCAAACTATGCCTGGTTGCTTGATCCTCAGAATTGTCTCCTTCCAACCCACCACCAAAAAAAATCAAGCATTCTTAGCTTTCTTTAACAGACTATTATTGGTTCCAATACCCAATAAGTGGAGACCTAGACCTGAGCTCACTGAACAAATGTCAAAATAGACACACCAGAAAGCATTTAAGGACTTCCACTCTTCCAGTCAGACAGGCAAATGGGTAACGTCCAAAGATCACAGGAAATACCTGCATTTTCACGTCCAGGGTCAATCTGACCAATTATAGCTTTCTCATTTTGTCTCTCCACTGCTCCAGTGGAATTCAACATGGTAGTCAAGGAAGTCCAACTGATGCTTCAAAACAAAGATATAAGAATCTACCAGTACCTAGACAATAGGTTAGTCAGAGCCACCTCCCATCAAACCTGTCTCCATACACAGACTCTACTAGCTATGTGTTAGAACTGGAACTCAAACATATATTCAATTGCATAGGTTACCAGTTTGACCTGAAGGAGAGCTGGTCTTTGTCTTCTTCAAGAAAGGCTTGGACAAAGATAGCTCTCCTGCAACTTTCTCCGTCATGCATCAAACAGACTGTGATCCTATGCTATGAGCTCTCTATTTGCTCCCAAATTACACCTGACCGAACTGGGACACGCGGTATCCCCTACCAGGCCGGCAGAAGAACAAGAGGGCAAACTAGCCGAGACCATCCAATTGCTGTCTGAAAAACTTGGGTACAGAGAGAAACAGTCCGGGGATTAGATCTTACGTGGGCTGGCTTCACATTCCCAATTTTGATCAGGCTCATTCAACAGAAGACAACCTCATTGCCAGTTCTAAACCCTATCCTACAGGAAAGATCTCTGGTAGTGGACGACTCTTGGGTTTGTAAAAAGCTGGAGAGATTAAATATAACTTGAATGGAGGGCTACCCCTAAAGAAGTTGTGATATACTTTCAGAGCGACCAGTTCATCAATCTGGCCAAATCTCAGAGCAAGTGGCATGGCACCCACCACAACAACCAGAGCCCTTGAAAGAATGCTGTGTCCTTGTATAACAAGCTGGCCAAACTATGCCTGGTTGCTTGATCCTCAGAATTGTCTCCTTCCAACCCACCACCAAAAAAAATCAAGCATTCTTAGCTTTCTTTAACAGACTATTATTGGTTCCAATACCCAATAAGTGGAGACCTAGACCTGAGCTCACTGAACAAATGTCAAAATAGACACACCAGAAAGCATTTAAGGACTTCCACTCTTCCAGTCAGACAGGCAAATGGGTAACGTCCAAAGATCACAGGAAATACCTGCATTTTCACGTCCAGGGTCAATCTGACCAATTATAGCTTTCTCATTTTGTCTCTCCACTGCTCCAGTGGAATTCAACATGGTAGTCAAGGAAGTCCAACTGATGCTTCAAAACAAAGATATAAGAATCTACCAGTACCTAGACAATAGGTTAGTCAGAGCCACCTCCCATCAAACCTGTCTCCATACACAGACTCTACTAGCTATGTGTTAGAACTGGAACTCAAACATATATTCAATTGCATAGGTTACCAGTTTGACCTGAAGGAGAGCTGGTCTTTGTCTTCTTCAAGAAAGGCTTGGACAAAGATAGCTCTCCTGCAACTTTCTCCGTCATGCATCAAACAGACTGTGATCCTATGCTATGAGCTCTCTGAGCAGGAGATCCTTACTCTACATCAGGTAAAAGCCTATTATGTTAGGGCCTTTGCTGCTTCTAAGGCCTTCCAGTTGGGAGTTTCCTTAGAACAATTGTTATCAGCCTGTCATTGGAAGTCCCACAACACCTTAACACAGTTTTGTTGTTTCGTTGAAGGACATGGCTTGGGCTGATTCAGAGGTCTTTCATCTTGGCCCGGTGGTGGCTCCCCAGCAGATCCACCACAAGCCTATGCATAAGTTAGCAGCCTGTCACCTTTCCCAATAGGGTCTTTAAGACGACAGGGCCTGCCCAAGATCTACCAGCTAGACTCCTCTTCCTTCCGCAACAGGCATCTCCAGGGACTGAACTCATACCTCTCTTCCCCTACCTCAGAGGAGGTCTGTAAAAAAGAGGGGGAGCAAAGGCGGTCTGTGCTGTTAAACAATTCACCGGCAGCTGAGGTCTCTTTGAGATGACTAATGTCTGCTCAAGTTCAATCTAATTCCCTAGTAAGCTACCCATCTTAACAAGCTGTAGATATTTGTATCCACGACGCGAAGCGGGGATACTATGGATTCATCATCGTTGTCGTCCGCGTCCGCAGAGATTTCTTGTTAGCGACCTACAGTCCACGTTTCTTTCCGGATTTCTTTCATATTTGGCAGGTGGCTTGATATGGTAGAGGACTCGCCACCCTATCTTTTTGGTAGGCTTTATGTCTAAATTAGGCCTGTGGTAGACAAAAATGTCTAAAATGTGGAATATTGCTTGTTAGCGACCTACAGTCCACATTTCTTTCCAGATTTCTTTCATATTTGGCAGGTGGCTTGGTATGCTAGAGGACTCGCCACCCTATCTTTTTGGTAGGCTTTATGTCTAAATTAGGCCTGTGGTAGACAAAAATGTCTAAAATGCATTAAAAGTCATGAAATCATGCACTAAATCACTTATAACTTGAAAAGTGTTGAATTTAGAGCATTTTGTTAAAATAGGTTATTCAGCTACTTTTTTCATAGCTACAACATTGTGAGTAACTTGGGTGTCTGTCTCAATAGCTAAGTGAGTAATAGCTACTTTTGGGCTTTTCAGTAACTTCCATCATGAGTAAAATCACTTGTAACTTGAAAACTATTGCATTTACACAATTTTGTATAAATATGTTATTTCATTGCGTTAATACATCTTACCTACCAGACGATAGCTATATGCCGGCGCCAGCCGGTCCCGCCAAACAAAAGAAAAAGACGTCCCGGGTTTCACCCCCGGCAGGACCGGTACACTACACTCCACTCGCCAGGTGGCCTAGTTCCTGCCTCACTCGCCAGAGGGACGTGACGTCATAGCATCTTTTTCGTTTGGCGCGACATTCAAGTTTGAATTTTGTGGAAACACTTTTAATTTTAAAGATATCTTAAGTTATATTGGGTGTTACGTTCTCAGATTTGTCTATTAGTTGGATAAACCACTATGGCATCTCCAGGACAGAGAAAAGGAGCCTGCGGGCATATCATGGCTAATTTTGATCCACACTCTCGATGTGCCAGATGTAGGGACAAAGGTTTGGGGGACGACCCTTGCGTTCTCAAATTAAGTTGTGAGTTTTGTGACAATCTTTCTCCCGAACAATTGCTTCAGCTTTCAACTCCGACTTACAAACTCCGTAAAGAAAAGTTGAAGAGTAAGGAATCACTTGTGGATCCCTCTACCGTTACTGTAGTGTCACAGGTCGAAAAACAGGACGTTGCTCCATCTTCCCCTCCTCATGACACTGAAACGGAGCTCACCTTGCCTCAACCAAACTTCCGTCAAGATTTAAAAGATCTAGATGATAAATGGTCTACTCGCATGGCGCGTTTGGAGGCACTCATCACCATGGGCCATCGTCCCTCTCCACAGCCTACTTTCTCTCCGGTCCAAGCACCGGTCACGCATCAGGCTCCAGCTGGATCTTTGTCACAAGCACCTTTTCTGCTATCCGCCGTTCCTTCCGGCCAAGCCGGTCCGGCTTATGGCCCGGATAGAACAAAGGCAACAGCTACTATCACCAGCTCTATGGATATGACCTCTCCTCTGGAGAATGTTTATCCGCAACCAGACCCGGAACCGGTATTCTCTTCTCAGAGCTCTTCCGGCCTGGTGGCCTCATCTATCACTCAACCACCCCCGGAGCATTCAGAAGAGGGTGAAGTTTCTGATCAAGAAGAAGTTCTAGACCCATCTGAACAAGACTCTCCAGACATTGACAAAACAATAAGTGAAGATCAGAACTACAGGGAGACGGTAAGGGGTGTCCGTGCCTTTATGGGCTGGAATCACATTCCGGACCTTGAGTACACTCCCACCTCCAGATCTGACAACCCCTGGGTTGGCCACCGGGCTCAACCGGTTGGAAAAGTTTCCATTGACTTACCACCAGAGGACTGGTTATGCAAAAAATTGGAAAACCTCAATCTAGTACTAATTGAAGGCTACCCGTCAAAATCAACAGAACCAGGCGGTTTACATGTTGATCAATATCTCCGACCACCAAAATCTCAGACAAGATGGTACGGGATACACCCGGCAGAAAACAAAGACATAACTAGGCCTGGTAAATACGTAACTTCCTGGCCCAACGATGCCGCAAAGCTCAATAGTTCCTTTGCCCGGATTGCTAAATCTACTATTGCTTCATCTCAACCTACTTCCCGACCACTGTCTCAGGAAACTCTCCGCAAATGGGAAAAGGCTGCCAAAGAAACAAGCTATATTTGTAACCAGTCAGCTGGTTTCAATAGATGTATAACCAAAGTGCAGGATGCTGTTCAGGAACAGTTAAAAACCCTACAAACAGAACTTGGCAAAGGTAAATCCTCCGCAAAAGCCCAGGGGGCTCTGGACGAACTTCACTTTTTAACAGCATTTAACCAGAATATCAGTTTTGCGGTCGGGAAATCTCTTCAGCACCTTTCGGACTTTACTTTCGTCCAAATGGCTAACTTGACTCTAGTCCGCAGAGATTCCTATCTGGATCACCTGAGGGCAGGAGTGAAACCGGATACCTTTTCCTCTCTCAGGAATTGCCCTCTTCAAACCCGGGCTTTATTCCCAGATGACATCATAAGAAAAGCGGAAGATGAGATAAACAACTTTGAAACACACAAGCGTACCAACCAGCCCGGTCCGGGCCGTGGTGGGTTCGCGGGTGTACAGAAAAAGCAGCATCGCTACCAGCCTTACTCCACTAGTTGGAAGCAAGACGACTCAAGTACCACCGGTGCTTCCGGGAAAGATCTCCCCGCATGGAAATCATTTGGTAGCCGGGGCAGAGCACGCGGCAGAGGCAGGGGTGGTCAACCCGGTCGCGGTTCGCGAGGCTCCAAGGATCCCAAAAATTATAAATGACAATTACTGCAGAATTCCTCCGGAGTTACAAACAAAACTGGAGTATTATGTGTCAGATGTAAAACAGACAGATTTTCATGTGCTTGTCAAGAACTCTGTAAAATGTCAAAGTGTTGCTTGTCTTGTACCTTCTGTAACAAAATCAAAAAGTGGGCAGCCGCAAAAGAAAGGCGTAAGACCAATATCAAACATGAAAAATACAATAAAGTCTGTGAAAAGTGCTTCTTTTGTAAATCACTGTGTTTTTGCCCCCAATGTGCCAAATGCCCTCTGTGTTGCAAATGCCCAGCCAGTGGGGGGGCGACTACAATTGTTCTGGGAAGTATGGGCACGACTAGGTGCAAACCCAAGAGTAGTGTCCATACTAAAAGAGGGTTATGTTCTCCCATTCAGTCTCAGACCTTGCCTAGTGAGGGATCCCCTGATAGTAAGCGGCTATGCCAATCCCATCAGAGACTCCTACTTGCAAGGGACTCTACAAGCCTTAATCAAGAAGAAGGCAGTAGAGAGGGTCAGGGTTCGAACCTCTCTAGCCTTCTTCAACAGACTATTCATTGTTCCCAAACCGAACCAAAAGTGGCGGCCAATCTTGGACCTCAGTACTCTAAATCAGTTTTTATGCGTAAAAACATTCAAAATGGAAACCCCGGAGACAATTCGAACCTCCTTACAACAGGGAGAGTGGGTGACATCGCTGGACTTCAGCGACGCTTACTTCCACATTCCAATCCATGTCAACTCCCGAAAATACCTCAGGTTCCACTTCCAGAACCAGTCTTACCAATTTCGGGCTCTTCCCTTTGGCCTGTCAACAGCTCCAATGGAGTTCACTTGTGTAGTCAAAGAGGTAAAACTAATGGCTCAGTCTCGAGGTATAAGGATCCACCAGTACCTAGACGACTGGTTGATTCGAGCCCCTACCAGAGAATCTTGCCACCAGGGAACCCAGTCCCTCCTAGCCCTTTGCCAGGAGTTGGGCTGGATGGTAAACATGCAAAAATCAGAACTGGAACCCCAACAAGTCTTCGATTTTGTAGGCTACCAGTACGACCTACTCAACGGATTGGTCAGACCTACTCAAAACCGTTGGGAAGCCCTTCAACAAAAAGCAACAGGGTTATTACAGAACAGATCTTGCCGAGTGAGAACCTTCATGTCTCTTATAGGTCTACTCACTGCGACAGAGAAACAGGTGCCCCTAGGCAGACTGCACATGAGACCTATTCAGTGGCACCTCAAGAAACACTGGAGAGTCCCGGAATCTCTGGAAAAGGAGATTCCAATTCCGGGGTCTCTCCATCCGCACCTGCAGTGGTGGACCCAGGAGGAAAATGTCCTGAAGGGTCAACCCTTACACCCCCTACGACACGCAGTGCAAATCTTTACAGACGCCTCAAAAGAAGGCTGGGGTGCTCACTTAGGCGACTTCACAGCAAGCGGTACTTGGTCAGTGCCCGAAAGCAAGTTGCACATAAACTTCTTAGAACTAAAAGCCGTGTTGTTAGCACTAAGAAGATTCCAACAATTAGTGCAAGGAAAGGTCGTCCTGATTGCCCCAGACAACACTACAGTTGTGGCATACATCAACAAGGAAGGAGGTATGAGGTCAGGTTCACTCTGTGCCCTTCTTTGGCGGCTCCTATGTTGGTGCAATCTCAGACAAATAGTACTGAAGGCCAGACACATTCCGGGCCGTCTGAATGTAATTGCAGACAAGTTGTCTCGCCAGGGACAGGTCATTCAGACGGAGTGGTCCCTCCATCAGGAGATCTTCGACATCCTTTGTCGAACTTGGCATTATCCCCAAGTGGACATGTTTGCAACAAGGTACAACTGCAAACTAGTCCAATTTGTGTCCCCAATTCCAGACCCAAAGGCCTGGTCAGTGGACGCTCTGACAATGTCCTGGGAAGGCCTGGACATGTACCTTTTCCCTCCAGTGTCTCTAATGGGGAAGGTGGTCAGCAAGCTGTCAGATCACTGGTATCACAGAGCAATCCTGATTGCTCCGGGATGGCCCAACATGCCTTGGTTTTGGGACCTAGTGGAGCTGTCGGCGATGGTTCCTCTTTGTCTTCCACACCATCCAGATCTAGTGACCCAACCTTTCAACAAGGCACGTCACAGGGATCTGGCAAGCCTAAATCTCCATGCCTGGCTCCTAGAGCCCAGACAATCAGGGAGCAAGGGTTCTCTAGCCCAGTGGCGTCAAGAATTGAGGCGCCTCAAAGACGCTCAACCAGAGCAGTCTACGAAGCGAAGTGGGCCCTTTTTGTTAGATGGTGCGAAACAAGTCAGGTGGACTTCAGGAACCCATCTATAAAACAAATAGCAGATTTCCTCCTGCATCTTTTCCAGGAGAAGAATCTCCAGCCCAGCACTATTGATGGTTACAGGTCAGCCATTGCAGACAAACTGGGAAATACCTCGGTTAATGTCGGCAAGGATGACAATTTGACTAGACTGTTAGACAGTTTTCACAGAGATAGACCCAAAGGGCGCCGGGGGGTTCCTGCTTGGAACCTCTCCCTGGTTTTACACCAGCTTACAAAAGCGCCTTTTGAACCACTCAGAAAGGCTTCTCTGAAGCACCTTACTTTCAAAACTGTTTTTCTCCTAGCCCTGGCTTCGGGAAAACACAGGAGTGAGATTCACGCTTGGTTAAACAAAAATATCAGACACCAAGCTGATTGGTCCAAAGTTTCCCTCTACCCTTCACCAAGCTTCTTGGCGAAAAATCACTTGGCAAAAGAGGGACCAGAGTGCGTGGCCCCTGTGGTCATCCCGGGCCTTAGCCCCCACTCTGGATAAGTCTTTAAAGGAAGACAGATCCCTTTGCCCCGTTCGGGCTCTTCGCTACTACCTGGACAAAACGCAGGACCTAAGAACGGGAAAGGAGTTAGTTTTTGTTTCATTCAAACAAGGTTTTAACAAGGACATCTCTCCTGCCACTATCTCGTCCTGGATCAAACAAACAGTAGTGTTGTGTTATGATCTCTCTGACCAAGATTCCTTGACCTTACATCAGGTTAAGGCCCATGATGTTAGGGCCTTTGCGGCCTCCAAAGCCTTTCAAGGTGGCATATCTCTGGACCAGATTCTAGCAGCATGCCACTGGAAGTCCCACAACACCTTTACACAGTTTTACCTTAAGGATGTTGCCTGGGCAGATAAGGAGCTTTTTCACTTGGGTCTTGTGGTGGCTGCCCAGCAGATCCACCACGAGTCACCTAAGCTTCTTTGTATATAATTATATATAGTGTACATACTAGTTAGTTTTAGGTGTAGGCTCACTTTTAGCCTAGGCCTTGGCTTCTCAAAGTCTTTTACTTCAGAGTAATCCTCTGGGTATGGGACTTTCCCTACTCTTCCAGGTTATCTGTGGGAATCATTGACTTGAACTCTTACTCTCTTCCTCCCCTCAGAGCAGTCAAAAAAGGGGGGGGGGGGCAGGTGGGTCTAGTTACCCTCGAGACTAACATGTCTCCTCAAAGGACTAGTACCTCACACCTAGGTATAATATAAGAGTTCTCTCCAATCCTCAGAAGGCTGCCCTCCTTCCACTGGGTAGTTATTCTAGCTATCGTCTGGTAGGTAAGATGTATTAACGCAATGAAATTGCAAATTTTAATTAGTAAATTAAATTTTTATTAGTTAATACCTTACCTACCAGACGGGAAATTCCCACCCAGCCTTCCCCGCTTTCAGCCTTACAATTCAACCTTAGGGACGAAAAAGATGCTATGACGTCACGTCCCTCTGGCGAGTGAGGCAGGAACTAGGCCACCTGGCGAGTGGAGTGTAGTGTACCGGTCCTGCCGGGAGTGAAACCCGGGACGTCTTTTTCTTTCGTTTGGCGGGACCGGCTGGCGCCGGCATATAGCTATCGTCTGGTAGGTAAGGTATTAACTAATAAAAATTTAATTTACTAATTAAAATTTGCAATTTAGCTACTTTTGGGGCAGCTATAACATAGTAAAATTTCAGACCTGTAGCTCAGGGCATAGCTGAGTAATAGCTACTTTTAGGTTATCACTGTTGAGTAAATTACTTATAACTTCAAAAGTATTACATTTAGAGTATTTTGTTTCAATATGTTATTCACCTATTTCGGAGTCAGCTATAACATAGTGAAGTTCCAGACCTGTGGCTCATTGCATAGCTGAGTAATAGCTACTTTGAAGTTCTCACTGTTGAGTAAATCAGTTGTAATTGGAAAACTATTGCATTTACAGAAATTTGTGTAAATATGTTATTCAGCTACTTTTGGGTCAGCTATAACATAGTGAAATTACAGACCTGTAGCTCATGGCACAACTGAGCAATAGCTATTTTCAGGTACTGACTGTTGAGTAAATGACTTGTAACTTGAAAAATATTGCATTTGGAGTATTTTGTTAAAATATGTTGTTCACCTACTTTTGGGTCAGCTATAACATCGTGAAATTACAGACTTATAGCTCATGGCATAGCTGAGCAATAGCTATTTTCAGGTTCTCACTATTGAGTAAATCAGTTGTAACTTGAAAACTATTGCATTTACAGTATTTTGCTTAAATATGTTGTTCACCTAATTTTGGGTCAGCTATAACATAGAAAAAATTCAGACATGTAGCTCATTGCATAGCTGAGTAATAGCTACTTTGAGGTTATCACTGTTGAGTAAATCAGTTATAACGTGAAAACTATTACATTTACAGTATTTTGTTTAAATATGTTATTCACATAATTTTTGGTCAGCTATAACAGAGTGAAATTGCAGACCTCTATGTCATGGCATAGCAGCGTGCTCACTCGGAAGTGGTAAAGTTAAGTCCCTGGGACTCAATAGACTTGAAAAAAATGAGTCCTATGTTTCATTTTTGGAGTCCCAATATTTTATTCAATTCCTTAAACGTAAATTACTTAAACCAATTTTACGTAAATTACTTAAACCAATTTCAATGTTAAATGTCAATTTCAACACTTTGTAACTAGCTAAAACTGGCTAAAACAATGTAAGTTCACTGAATCCTGTCTTTCATTGCCCGAAAATTGTTCTTGGCTGCAGTGTAATCATACTCTGCATAGTGTGGGCCATTTATTGTTATTTTCATTAGCCTGTCCACTTGTTCATCTCTCAACCTATTTCTGCTTTTGGACTTGATTTTGTTTTGGGCAGAGAACCCCCGCTCACAAGATGCAGAGTTCAGAGGCACTACCAAAGCTAGTTCTGCAAAAACAACAAAATCTGGGAAAACATCACTTTGATCTTTGATAAGTATCTCACAAAATTCAGGGAAAGATTTGTTTCTATGAAGACCAACAAAATGCTTATATGCCAAGAAATCTTGTCTGCATCTTGCTGCGTTCACAATATTTTGGTTCTCCTGCCCATACCTCTGTAACAGATAATCTAGTTCATTTTGTCCAAACAAAGCAACTTCAGCATTGTTGTTTGTAAGTGCTTTTGGGTTTAAAAGGAAAAATTGTCAGGGGCAAATGATTTTGTGCAATGAAATAAGCAGTTTTCAGCTGGCTTTCTAGTGCATCTGAGGTTTTAAGCACCTCACTAGCTTTGGCCTTTTAAAATTCCTCCCTTCCTTTAAGAATTTTAAGGCCATCTTGGTTGCTTGAGGAGGCTATATGATGAAGCAGTGCACTCCTTTGATAATCTTGGCAACCCTGGGTAAAAATGTTGCTTTTCCCTGCTTTTTGACATACAGAACAAAACATTTTTGGATCTGAACTACAAGCAGAAGCACTGGCCTCAGCTCCACCCTGTGATTGATTTCCAACAAATAACCAGGATTTAAAAGTTGAATCATTCAACCAAGATGGGTTATAATGTCTAATTTTTTTTTTCTTGAGAGCTGGTGATTCTGACATAATTACAGTATTGCAGCAGACTGCAGAGAAAAATGTATGTTTTACACTGGAAAATGTATGATTAACGAGGTAAAATGTATGGTTCACGCAGACAAATGTATGATTCACGTATATACTGTGTCAAACTAGCATAAAATCGCGGTAAAACAGAAAGGAATGAGGTCTTGCGATTGAACGAGATCTCGCGGTTAGTTCTCGCGAGCCTTTTACTCGCGATTAGCAGTGGGCGATATTAAAGGAAATTGCACGAAATCCGCAAGTTTTCTTATTTTAATTATATAAAAGTACAGGAATATTCTTCGTTTCGTCCCCAGGACGTAGTCGCCCTTGTTTTCTTTCGTCCGCATCTACAATCACGCGTCCTTAACAACTCGGGGACGACGTAAACGAGTTCACTGGGCATAGCTTACCAATATCTACTTTCAGGTTCTCACTGTTGAGTAAATCATTGTATCCACTGGGTAGCCGCAGTGTGTAGAGAGATTTCACCATTACCGCTCTAATGAAAAAAATATATTATAGCTAGCCTTCTCAAGTTTGCAAGGTATATTAGAGGGTGCACCACAGTATTCTATTGGTAGGCTTTATGTCTAAATTAGGCCTGTGGCTAAATTACTTGCCTACTAAAATGAGTAATTCTGCATTTTCTCTAAAAGTATTGGAGATAGCAAATTTTTCTTAAATACCTGATTCACCTACTTTTGAGAGAGCTTTCACATGCTGAAATTCCAGACCTGTAGGTAATTACTCACCTACTCAAAATGAGTAAATGCGAATTATCTCTAAAAGTATTGCAGATAGCCAATTTTTCTCAAATAACTCATTCACCTACTTTTGGGAGAGCTTTCACTTGGAGAAGTTTCAGACCCGTAGGTAATTACTCACCTATTCAAAATAAGTAAATGCAAATTATCTCTAAAAGTATTGCAGATAGCCAATTTTTGTCAAATAACTCCTTCACCTACTTTTGGGAGAGCTTTCACTTGGTGAAGTTTCAGACCCGTAGGTAATTTCTCACCTACTGAAAATGAGTAAATGCAAATTATCTCTTAAAGTTTTCCCGATAGCCAATTTTTGTCAAATAACTCATTCACCTACTTTTGGGAGACCTTTCACTTGGTGAAGTTTCAGACCTGTAGCTAATTATTCACCTACTCAAAATGAGTAAATGCTAATTATCTCTAAAAGTATTGCAGATATCCAATTCTTATCAAATAACTCATTCATCTACTTTTGGGAGAGCTTTCACATGGTGAAGTTCCAGACCCGTAGGTAATTACTCACCTACTGAAAATGAGTAAATGCGAATTATCTCTAAAAGTATTGTAGATAGCCAATTTTTCTCAAATAACTCATTCGCCTACTTTTGAGAGAGCTTTCACTTGGTGAAGTTTCAGACCCGTAGCTAATTATTCATCTACTCAAAATGAGTAAATGCGAATTATCTCTAGAAGTATTGCAGATAGCCAGTATTTCTCAAATAACTCATTCATATGAAAACAACTTATAGGAAGTCATGGGCTGCAAATCTTTTCATGTGGTCAGATTTGACCTTGGGCCCCTCCTGCTTATTATTGGTGCTAGAGGTTTGCAATGTGATAACGACTTATAGGAAATCATGGGCTGCGAATCTTTTGATGTGGTCAGACTTCACCTTGGGCCCCTGCTACAGGGTCAAATAAGGGTAGCCAAGCTTAAAAGTGCTTTCAGCTTGCTTATTAACGAAAAATGCTGTTTATCTTCTAAACTATGTTAGTTGGCCTTTGTCGGTGGATACATCCAGCATCTGGCCACAGATGCGTCCTTAGTCTAGTTGATCTAATTGTCCATTAGGTAGGATATATTAATGCAATAATATTGCAAATTTAATAAGTAAATTAAATTTTTAAAAATCAATATGTTACCTAATTGACAAGAGAGGCCCTCAAAACCAACCCCGCATTTATCTTACTATGGGTCATCTAAGGTTAGTGGAACGAAAAAGATGCTATGATGTCATGTTCTCTAGCCAGCAATAAAATACTGTGTGTCAAATGGTGGCAACCTAGCCGGTCTCACCAAAGGAAACACAAAACGTCTTTGTCTGGCACTTTACAAGCCTGGGCAGTCCCAGGCAATGTAACAAATTGCCCATTAGGATAAGGTGTTAACTTATAAAAATTTAATTTACTTATTAAATTTGCTAAATAGTGAAAAGTTAAATAATATTACAATAGCTTTTGCGAAAAGTAAATTGATTAAAAAGAACTCCTGTGGATGTTAAAATGAAGAGAACATAACTTTATTGAAGTCTTATACAGTGCATGGAATTCTTTGTAACAAATGGATGTACTTGGCAACTATTTTGAATATTTTCTGTTGTCTGATTTTTGCCAAGAGTAGAAACAATTGCACCTTTTGTGTTGCCACTGAAATTATTACCCGAGACTAACATAGACCCCTAGTTAACCTGCGAATATAATGTTCAGCACCTCAGTGAGTATGTGGTACAGTTTAATACCCCAAATTAACCAATGCGCCATCATCCTATGAGATTTCATTATTGTCTTATTGACAATATTCATTGAGAATTTGTCGTTGTTTTCAATGCCAAATGGGTTTAATTGCAGAAACTTGACAACCATTGTGCACTACTTTTTTGAATCGTCTAAACTGACCAATGTGATGTTACTTATGCAGTGTTTTCAAAACATTTTGAAGCCTCACTCAGATAAAATACTGATGATATTTTTTTGCATGCCTTCACTTCTCACATGTGTTTATCTTTTTAGCGGTGGACATCTGGTCTACAGGTGTGATCTTTCTATCACTTCTATCTGGTCGCTATCCATTCTTCAAAGCTCCTGATGATGTGACTGCACTGGCACAAATCATAAGCGTATTTGGCACCAAAACCATGCAGCGCACTGCAAAGGCACTGGGTAAGCAGAACTCTTAACAGATGTCAGGTACTCCTCAAACATGCACACTTATAAACTTATCATGCTTTTAAGACTTTTACAAGAAAATCATTCAAATTCTGATTTGACTCTTTAAATGATAGTCTTGAATGATTTCTGTAATGGTAGTTCTTTGTTCCAGCTGTGTATATAAGTGGGAAACTTGGCTCAAGCAATATTTCAGGAAGTTCGTTTAGGGCTAAATGTAAACCAAATATTCCTTCATTATTAATTAAGCGGCCCGTCAGGCGCTTATTTGTTTTCACGTAAGTTTGACTTATTGCTGCCGCAGGATTATGGTCTTCCTTGAATAAACTTTCAAATTTTTCTTTCCTTCTTATCTTTCTTTAAAACTATAGGGGTGGGAAAAAATTTTGGGATACTTTGCGCAGCCCTTAAGCTCTACTTAAGGTAACCTTAAGCATTTTTCAAAAACACCCCGTCATCACATTTCGGAAAAAACCACACAGACCAGTGCTATAAAATTTACCAGGTACATTCTAGACCAAATTTTGCAGGTCGGAAAGGATTTTCTGATCAATTGGACCATAGATGCTGAGATGGGAGGCGTTTCATTTTCGTAAATTTTTAAAAAATGGATACTTTGTATCTCAAAAACGGTCAGGATTTCGGTGTTTTGTTGGAATAACTTATTAAGCTACTTTTTGATAATCTTTCACATTCCAAAGTTTTTAGCCCTGTATCTGCAATCTTAAGGTCACCTTAATGTCAAAAAAGGGGGTTTTAGCCCTCCAGTTCACTTAGTTTTTCGCTTTTTTCAACCAAACTTGGCATATATATTAAGATTTACCAAAGGATTATCCTAACTTTATGGTGACCTTAAACTGTTAATATAATTGGAGCTATGGTCCCCATAAAGTCATCAAATTGGAATAAAACAATCTGGCCCCTTTATTTTTTCTATTTTTAAAGAATCTATCTTATATTGATATTGAGGTTGATCAAAAGAAGACTCTAACTTCCTTATGATTTAAATATTAATAATGTTTTGGCCATCTTAAACCTAAAATGTAGGGTTTTTCAGCCCTAAGGTCGGTTAATGTTTAATTTTTTAGAACAAAACTTGGCACATTTGTAAATGTTGCCAGAAGAGATATTCTGATTTTATGGTCACCTTAAAGTCCCAATATCAATGAAGTTATGGTCACCGTACGGTGAAAAAAGGAAGTTTTCAGCCTTCAGCTATCTTATTGTTCAACTGACCTCAGCTAACCTTTGTCCACTTATAAAGGATGACAAAATAGCTAAACGAGTAAAAATGACATTTTTCCAGTGAGTAAATCACTTGTAACTTCAAGCGTATTAAATTTATAGGACTTTCATTAAAAATGTTCACCTCCTTCTTGATGGTTTGTGTCATGGCATATTTTCGGAGCTGTAGTTCCATGGCTAAGTAACTAGTGCAAAGCTACTTTGATGATTCAGCTTTGAGTAAATCTCTTGTAACAACGAAACCATTGAATGAAACATTTTTTGTGAAAAATGTTGTTTGCTTACTTTTTAATGTTCTTTATCATGGCAGATTTTCAGATCAGTACACCTATTTTTGATGTAATGTGTCATGGCCAATTGTCACAGCTGTAGTTCCATAGCTAACTAAGTAATAGCTACTATGATAGTTCACAATTGATTATCACTTACTTCTGCAAAATTATTGAATTAAGAGCATTTTGTGGAAAAACATTGCTCAACTACTCTCAGTTGTGGTTTTTTCAGAGCTGTAATTCCACAACTAATTGAGTAATAGCTGATAGGTTGTAGGTATGCAACATTTAAGTGTGACCTTTGACTTTGGCTCTGCCAGAGTGTTTTCTGTTGCCATATTTGAGACATATTTCTCCTATCACAAGATATATGGATTGGTGCAACTGATTAGTAAATGTACTTACTGCTTTCAACTTACTGAGCTATCTTCATTGACAGATATACTTCAGTTGACAACTACATCAAATAAAATTTTTTGACAGTCTCAGAACGTTTACTTTATAAATTGCGGTTGTAATTTTGCTTTTTAATTGTCTTGTTTTGATACTTTGTCTTTACATATATTTTCTCTTTCTTAAGTGTTATTTCTCCTGCACCTTCACAAAAAGACCCCTTATATTTACACTTTTTCCACCTGTTCTTATATCTCATGGTGTCCACTACTTACAGACATCTCTATTTACAAACATCTCTAATGTTAACTTTGGTGCTTTATGTTTTCAGGAAAGAATCTCATCACCGATCCAGAAATGCCAGTGGTGGATCTGATGTCAGCCTGTCAAAAGCTCCGGGGATGTCCAAAAACAAAGACATCACAGACTGTTTCAAAGGGCAACAGCAGACTGAGTGGTCAGTACAGTGGAGACTCTGGAGGCTGGGACAATGTGCCACTTGATGCATATGATTTGTTACACAGACTGTTGGATTTAAACCCCTACACAAGAATCACAGCAGACGAGGCTTTAAAACATCCATTTTTCTCTTGATAAATATGTGTGGAATTAAAGTCGGTGATTAAAATTTTGGTTACTTCTCAAACTACCCGATTTTAATGGTACTCTGTTCCATTAAAATAAACAGAAATGCGGAATCTCTAGCTCCTTGTTGTGTATCATTAAAATATTTTATTGCGTTAATACATCTTACCTAGTGGACAGATGCATTTGTCCGGCGCCTTGCCGGTCACGCCAAACGTTTGAAAAAAACGTCCTGAGCTGGGCTCTGGCCGGGACCGGTAGTGTCCTGTTCATTCGCCAGGTGGCTGTATAGCCAACCTGCTGGTGTACTGCGCATGCTCGCGCATGCGCGCTTCCTCTTTTTGTTTGGCGCATCCATTTTGTAACGCTTGAAGTTTAAGAGAAACTTTTAAAGTTTTTTATTAGTGTTATACTGGATATTTACTCAAAGTGTGTTCGTAGTTTTACTCTTCATATATCATGGATTCACCAGGAGAAAAGAATGGACAATGGCGGGGGTCATGGCCACGTTATGGCCGCCTTTGATTTGCACAAGAAATGCGCGCGCTGTCACGATAAAGGCATTGGGGATGACCCTTGTGTTAAAGACAAACAATGTAGTGTGTGCGATTCCTTCTCTGATGAACAAAGGGAGTTGATTTCTACTCCATCTTATAGAATTAGAAAAGACCGTAAAGATGGTATTTTAGTTTCCCCTAAAGAGGTTGAAGTTATTGCTTCCGTGGATTCTTCTGCTGAACCAACTTTTGCTGCCCCCCCTCAGGTCACCTCTCAACCTGCCACCTTTGTTACAGCAGAACAGTTTTCTTTGATGAACGATAAATGGGCAGAGCAATTTGCACGTGTAGAAGCCTTGTTGAGTAGAGGAAATGTTTTCTCCACCCCCAAAGTGGCGGTGAATCCTTCAAGTTCAAAAGCAGTGCCTTCTGATTCCCCCTTTATTGCCCCGGCTGCCTGGCCCACCGGTCCGGTGGAGACCCCGGCAGTGCAGGAGGCTGGTGTTAAATCTGGGGAGGATAAACCCAAGAAATCTAGAGACAAAAAACACAAGAAGTCAGTCAAAATATCTGATAAGCCGGTTTCCTTGGATAAACCGGTCCCTGCCTTGGGCACCTCCGGTCCGGAGAGTGTAGCGCAGGCTCCAGTACAGAAGAAAGCTCCTCCGGCATCCTCAGTCACCCTTACACCGGAAGAGGTCCAAGCCGGTCCTGCTGGTGACCTGTTTATGGCCAAGTCTTCAACATCCTCCTCAGGCTGCGCCTTCCCCGGTGCTTTCAATCTTCCACCGGAACCGGACGACATTGATTTTGATGACCCTTTGGCCGGTTCTGATGTGTCGTCTTTACACTCTGACTCTGACGAAGGTGAGATTTCCTCTGATACTCTGGAACGCCCAGAACAAACCGAGGAGATGAACTACAGAGAAACTAAGGTCGGTTCGCTCTTTCATGGGGTGGACTCACATACCGGACTTTGAAAGTGACCTGAATGAGCCAGATAAATCCAATAACCCTTGGAAGGGTAAGAACCCTAAAAGGCCTGCACGTATTTCAGTCGAGATGCCGCCGGATGACTGGCTCAGCCACAAGTTGGAGCGACTCAATACAGTTGTGGCAGAAGGCTATCCTTCAAGGGCCCAAGACTCGGCCGGACTGAAAAAAGACCAGTTTGTGAAGATTCCCAAGTCACAGGCAAGATGGTACCAGATGTATACCATCAAACAAGATGGCCCCCACAGACCGGGTAGAAAACTCTTCAGTTGGCATAATACCGAAGCGAAACTTAATTCCCAGTTTCCAAGGCTTACTAAGGCTTCGGCCTATCCAGCTGCAGGCCCTCCTTCTAGGCCTATATCCCAGGAATACCTCAGAAGGTGGGAGAAGTGCGCTAGAGAGAACTCGTATATCATTAACAATGCTGCAGGGTTCAACCGGTGCGCTAGTGATTTGCAAGATAAAATGTCTAGTAATGTTGCCATGTTATGTTCCTGGATCAACAAGGGCAAAGCTCCTGAGGAAGTGTCTGGTGCCCTGAACGACCTCAAGGACCTTATGGCATTTCACCAAAGTGTCTCTGTTGCCATGGGCACGGCTTTGCAACATCTCGCGGACAGTGTGTTTGTGCATCTTGCTAATCTTATCTTGATCCGACGCGATGCTTATTTAGAACATATGAAGCCGGGTGTCAAGCAGGATACATGGTTACATCTTAGAAATGCTCCAATGTTTGGCTATGGCCTCTTTCCCGATGCAGTCATTGCCACTGCCGAACAGGATATCATCAAGCATGAGGCTTCCGGTACTGCTCGGAGACCCGGTCCGGGTGCTTCACAGCAGTCCGGTTGGAGAACAGCCAACAGATACCGGCCTATTGACAGAAGGGATCATAGATCTGCTGGTACGGAACAAGAACAACAACCCTGGAGACAATTTAGTAGGCCTAGGAATAGAGGACGGGGCAGAGGAAGAGGTTCTAATCCCCGTTTCTCTCGTTCCAAGGGATATAAAGCTTTTAAATGACAATTACAGCATGGTTCCTCCGATTCAGAAATCAGTAAATGTGTGGAGGACATCAAAGTTAGTAAAGCAAACTGTACAACCAGTGGTTCAGGACAGTTTAAATGTTCAGACAGTAGTCAAAGTTCCTTCTTTAAACACTGTTCCAAAACACTCAAAACCTCTTGTATATTGTCGTGTTGCAACTCATGTTCAGTATGCAATTTCAAAAGGGCTTCCGCAAAAGAAAGGTATAAGACCCGTGGTGAAAAAGACAGAAATAAAACTTGTCAAAGGTGCTTCTTTTGTAAATCATTGTCTTTCTGCCAAATCTGTTCCAAATGTCCCCAATGTTGTCAAAGAGTTGGGTGTAGGGGGGAGACTCCAGACCTTTTGGCCAAAGTGGCAAGAGCTAGGTGCAAACCCCAGGGTAGTCTCCATTTTGAAGGAGGGTTATACCCTACCGTTCAAAATGAGGCCCCCTTTGACACGGTTTCCACTCATCACAAGTGGTTATGCAAATCCGGTAAGAAGCCGGGCTCTGTCAGAGGCCTTAGCTGCACTAAGAGAAAAGTTGGTAGTCGAAAAGGTGGTTGTACGGACCTCCCTGTCCTTTTACAACCAGTTGTTCTTGGTCCCAAAGCCCAACAAAAAGTGGAGACCCATTTTGGACCTCAGCCAGTTAAACCTTCATCTCCAAACAAACACATTCAAGATGGAAACACCGGAGACCATCAGGGTCTCCTTACAAAAAGGGGAATTGGTCACGTCGCTGGATTTCAGCGACGCTTACTTTCATATCCCCATCCATCCCAGATCCAGAAAATACCTCCGGTTCTTTTTGAACAGCAAGGCATATCAGTTCACAGCCCTTCCATTCGGGCTGGCCACGGCTCCGTTGGAATTTACCAAGGTGGTAAAAGAGGTGAAATTGTTGGCTTAGACAAGGGGTATAAGAATCCACCAGTACCTAGACGACTGGTTGCTCAGAGCCCCGTGCCCGGAAACCTGCCAACGAAATACCCAGACCCTCTTGGCCCTGTGCCGCGAATTAGGTTGGGTGGTCAACATGGAAAAGTCCGAACTGGTACCCCAGCAAGTGTTCAGTTTCGTAGGCTACCGATTCGATCTCCTGACGGGACGGGTTCTACCCACGCCAGAGCGCTGGGAGACATTAAAGGCCAAACTTCTCTTTGTAAAGAACAGGGACTCCTGCACGGTCAGACAGTTTATGTCCCTCATAGGCCTCTTGACAGCCACAGAGAAGCAAATCTGGTTGGGTCGCCTCCGCATGAGACCAATTCAGTGGCATCTCAAGCAGCACTGGCATGTGCCGGAAGTCCTAGACAAAGTGATTCCGGTTCCCCCGTCCCTTCACCCCCATCTGGATTGGTGGTTGGACGAAAAGAATGTGCTGCGAGGCCAGCCCTTACATGCCCTGCGTCACGCTCTACAAGTTTTTACAGACGCATCAAACGAAGGTTGGGGCGCTCAGTTAGGAGAGGCTATAGCAAAAGGCGTTTGGTCAGAACCGGAAAGTCACCTCCATATAAACTTTCTAGAGCTGAAAGCAGTCTTTCTGGCCCTCAAGAGTTTCGAGCATTTCTGCAGGGACCAGATTGTTCTAATAGCCACGGACAACACAACTGTGGTCTCCTACATCAACAAGCAGGGAGGTTTGAGATCAGGCTCTCTTTGTGCCCTCCTGTGGAGACTTCGGTCTTGGTGCCACCCCAGAGGAATAGTCCTGAGGGCAAGGCACATTCCGGGTCGCCTGAATGTGATAGCAGACAAACTATCCAGGCACAGTCAGGTGATTCAGACAGAATGGTCCCTATCCCTACAAGTGTTCAATCTCTTGTTCTCCAGCTGGGACCTCCCACAGGTGGACCTCTTTGCAACCCGGTTCAACCACAAACTTCCCAAGTTTGTGTCACTGGTTCCAGCAGCCTGGGCTGTGGACGCCCTCAGCATACCATGGGGGACTCTGGATGTTTACGCGTTTCCTCCGGTCTCACTGGTCAATCAAGTGGCGTCGAAAGTGATGGATCAGGGGTGCTTAAGGATGGTCCTAATTGCCCCAGGTTGGCCCAACATGCCTTGGTTTTGGGATCTGGTCAATCTGTCCGTGCAAATCCCCTTCCAGCTCCCACTCCGCAAGGATCTCGTGACTCAGCCTCTCAATGGCCTTCTTCACAAGAACCTAGCCAACTTAAATCTGCATGTGTGGCTCCTAGAGCCTCGTGCATTCAGGAACAAGGGTTCACTGATGAAGTGGCAGCAAGAATTGAGGCTCCTCAGAGAAGCTCAACCAGAGCCGTTTATAAGTCAAAGTGGACCGTTTTTCTCAAATGGTGTGACTCATATAAGGTGGACTTCCGGTCGCCCTCTGTGAGCCAGATCGCTGATTTCCTGCTCTATCTCTTCAAGGAAAGGAAACTCCAGCCTAGCACCATTGACGGTTACAGAACTGCTACTGCGGACATGGTGGGAAACCAGGAGGTGAACATCAGCAAAGATGAAAACTTAACTCGTCTGTTGGACAGTTTTCATAGGGATAAGCCCAAGGGCAGACGAGGACTGCCTTCTAGGAATCTATCCCTTGTTCTTCACCAGTTGACTAAACCTCCTTTTGAACCGATGAGGAAAGCTTCTCTTAAGCATCTGACCTTTAAGACAGTGTTTCTTCTAGCTCTAGGTTCAGGCAAGCGTAGAAGTGAAATTCATGCTTGGCTGTTCAAGAACATACGGCACCAAGAAAATTGGAGTCAGGTGTCTTTCTATCCTTCTCCCATGTTCCTGTCCAAGAATCAGTTGGCTAAGGAGGGCCCGGCGTCTGTGGCTCCGGTAGTGATCCCGGCCTTGGCACCCTCTTTGGACAAAGAGCTTAAGGAGGATAGGTCCTTGTGCCCAGTCAGGGCCTTGCGTTACTATCTAGATAGGACCAAGGATCTCTGCAAAGGGAAGGATCTGGTTTTTGTGTCCTTCTGGAAGAGCTTTGAGAAAGATATTGTTCCAGCCACTATCTCCTCTTGGATTAAACAAACAGTGCTCTTGTGCTACCAAGTGTCCGATGAGGATTCCCACAAGTTGCTTCAAGTCAAGGCACATGATGTCAGGGCTTTTGCGGCTTCCAAGGCTTTTCAGGGAGGCGTATCCTTGGAACAAATTCTCTCAGCCTGTCATTGGAAAGCCCACAATACCTTTACTCAGTTCTATCTGAAGGACCTAGCTTGGGCCGATTCGGACCTGTACCATTTGGGGCCCATTGTGGCTGCACAACATGCAGACAAATAAAGTCAACCTTTGGTTCTTATTGTAGATAGTGTATATAATTACATAAATAAGTTTTTACCCCTGGATTGCCACGAGCCTAAGTGGTTCCAGGGGGTTGTTAGGTTTTTCAGTTCCTGTTCTTCTTCCTCACTACGTGATGAACTCGTCTCTCCCCTTCCCTCTGTACCCTCGGTTGAGTTGGTACAAGGAAAATTTCAAAAAAAAGAGGGGGGGGGGTGGGGTGGGGGGGGGGGGGGGGGGTGGGGGGGGTGTTTTTCCTAAGGGCTGGTTTATTTAACCATTGCTGGAATCACCCCTTAGTCTCTAGAGTCTCAGGAATTTCCCCCTTTTTCTGCTACCCTCCTTCCACTGGGTAGTTATTCTGCATCTGTCCACTAGGTAAGATGTATTAACGCAATAAAATGGAAAATTTAATAGTAAATTAAATTTTTATAAGTTAATACCTTACCTAGTGGACAAGGGGATTCCCACCCTACCTGCCCTGCTATTCAAGTTAAAGGGGAAATTCATAGGTAGGCAACAAAAAGAGGAAGAGCGCATGCGAAGTACACCAGCAGGTTGGCTATACAGCCACCTGGCGAATGAACAGGACACTACCGGTCCCGGCCAGAGCCCAGCTCAGGACGTTTTTTTTTAACGTTTGGCGTGACCGGCAAGGCGCCGGACAAATGCATCTGTCCACTAGGTAAGATGTATTAACGCAATAAAATATTTTAATGATACACAACAAGGAGCTAGAGATTCCGCATTTCTGTTTATTTTAATGGAACAGAGTACCATTAAAATCGGGTAGTTTGAGAAGTAACCAAAATTTACTATTAAATTTTCCATTTTCTGTTTATCCAGGCTTTCCACATTTTCATTTGTCTCTACAAATGATACTACTTCCTGGCATTCAGACATATTTAACTAAAACTCGTTCAGCTCCTGCTATTGCCCAAAGATAACAGTGTGCAAATAGAGTATTATCAATTGTGATGAGGGCATTGTACAATTATAAGTCTTAATTTAATTGTATGGGGGTGCATTGTACAATTATAAGTCTTAATTTATTGGTGGTATTGGGGTGTATTGTACAATTACAGTATATAAAAGTTTAAACACGCATGATCGAAAAAAAATTACTTTGCAATATATAAAATCAAGACAGTGTTATAATGACAACAGAATGATGGTTACTGTAATAGTGGCAAAATATATGATTAAATTATTTTTTTAAGATTAGTTTTATATCCCGTGGCCATTTCGTATGCATGCAGAAAGGGAAGTCATTTACTAAAAGTAAATTATATTTTTTAACAAATCTAGTTAATTACCCTAGCGTTGTTTTTATTTTTTTCATAATAAAATATAAACATTTCAGAATTTGTGTTTTCAATACCATTTCTTTGGTGTGACGTAGTTATTCTGTTATCATTGGTCAACTACGTAAAATATGTGATGGTAAGAAGTGAATGTCAACCAAATTTCACAAACTTGTCGATTATGTGTAAATGCTGGAATGTTGAAAGTTCGTCATTAATAAGCACTTTTATCATCCAAACACACCTCTTAAACATTTTTGGTCATAGTATATTCAAAAAGAATTTCCAGGGCTACTACATACATGCTAAATTTGAAGAGAAATCCTCAAGTAGTTGCTTGGCTATGGCCCCTAGAAAATGTGGAACCCAGTAGCACCTTCCAGGTCAATTTTCTACTACAAAGCATCCCCAACAATCTGTTGACATGGTAGAAATAATCCATGAGTGATCATGGTTTTACACGGCATTTAACCATGGCACTTCCGGTAATAATTTTACGAAGCCGAAGGCTGAGTAAAATTATCCGGAAGTGACATGGTTAAATGCCGTGTAAAACCATGAGCACGAGTACATTATTACTATTCTAACATGACATTTAAGCTTATGTTTGAGGCTTTTTAATTTTTTTTAAAAATTTTTACAAGGAATAAATTGTTTCACGTAGATTTGTTTATATTGTGGTGACCTTAGCAACCGGCTGTTCCATCCATTGTAGCTTTAATTTGATACAAAATATGTACAAAAATATATAAATCACCATAAAATATCATTATAAAATATAATAAATCTGACACTACTTCACACTATAAAATTTGTAAAAAATATGAACGCAGGATGGAAGGGCAGTGCGATTGTTGCAGGATAATTGTGTGCGCATAGAACTCAAAACTCGTTTCTGCGCAGGTCATCATGTTAGAATTTGTGATAAAAATAGGTTTCAATTGTGGCAGAAGAAAATATTCTGGCAGAGGCAAGGTCAAACAAGGCCTCCAAACAATATACATACCACATATACAACTTCCTACATCTTACAGTTTCTGAGATGTAGCCTGGACAAGACTTTACAGGTCAAGGTCATACCACGATGTGCAAACCCCACCCTATTCCCCCGAAACTGCATATCCAATGTTCACTAACCAGCTTACAGTTTGTGGCTAGGGCAAGTTCAAACAAGGTCACTTCATGATATTGCACACCTAAACATCCCAACCAGTAACCCTGGTAACTATCAACTGCCGACACCTTGCATTTTCCTAAATATAGCCCAGGCAGGATTTTAAAGGTCAAGGTTACTATGGCAAAGTCAAAGAAAGATCACAGCATGATCTACCCCAGCAAGATTTTTAAGGTTAAGGTCGCCACACCAAGATCACACATTGTACTACACTCCCTAACTAATGTCCTCACCAAGTATCAACTTCATACACATAACGGTTTCTGAAAAACAGTCAACGTTTTCCCCAGTACCTCTCAGCCAGACACTGGCTGAAGGCAACAACACAGTCTTTGTGGGGTAAAAATGATAGTCTCCCATGACGGTCAATGTGTGGTTCTTTTTTTTTTTATAAAAAAAATGTTCTATACAAATTTATTTAAACATATTTATAGAAATTACAGTACAACTGGATATTTTCAATGTAACAAAAATATATACAATGACCAGCATAAGTAACGTTTTCTTACACAATATTTGTACACATGCAGTTTGCCTAGGACAATTTTAATTCAGTTTTTGCATGATTTCCAACTAAAAAAATAATTATGAAACTGTTGAAGGTTATAAGACAGACATAAAGGTTATAATGTAATTAAGAGAAAAAGTGAATAATTTAGCTTTGGTTTCAGTCCTGATTTTAAGCAATACTAAAACAAAAGCAGGAGAAAGTGGTATCCAATTCTCCTGCTATTTAATTTTGATTTTACATAATAAACAAAAAACACTGCTGAAAAGCGCAAACACAAAACTTGCCGACACCCGTAAATGGCTCTCGTGTTACTAAACCTACATACACACTCAGGCTGATTCGTACATAGTAACAACCATTTGCAAATGTCTAAAGCCTACTGAAACTTCACCTTCAAAAACCACTTCCAAAAAAATCCTCTGACAGAGCTGGTTTACAAAGGCATTAGCTTTTCATCTGAGGTATGTGAACCCTGAGTCAGTGCAACATGCTCCATTGAACTAGCCCAGTAGCAGTGAAACCCACTGACAGCACGCTGCCCTCACACTCCAGCACGATTCTTTATAAATGATTCCACTACAGTAACCTGTTACATTCAGAAAACAGGAAGAGTGAAGTATTTCATGTGGAGTAACACGCTTAAGGTTTAAAATTCTTAACGTCTAATTATAATCATGCATTCTTCAACAATTAAAAATAATTCTCCAAAAGTTGTCTCCAAGCAACAGGCTATATTTTATAATACCGAATCTGGACAAATGTGAATACTGTACACTGAAAAATAGCCAAATGAATAAACAATGTAATTTCCTGTTGTATTTTTGGAGAAAATGTCTCACAAATAAACGTGATTGCATCTTGATTAGATAATAACATCAAGAGGCTTAGTATTTCAAAATGTGTACTAAATAATAACCAGCTAATTTATTACTTGGTCCAAAATGGAGGACATTGAAATTACTACAAGTTGTAACAATGATGAACGAAAGTCCTTGAATTGTATCTTTAATATATGAATATTCGAGCTTGAAATATTTTGCGGATGATTTTAATATGTACAAGAACAAGGCCAATGAAACAGGTCAAGGTAACACTGGATAGAGAGCAGATCAAACACAGTCCTAGTGCATTCCACTGCTACAGAGTCCCATAGGGGGCCAGTCTCATGATTTCTGATAAATAATATTAAATATTAAAACATTTCACCAGTATCTGAGGATTTTTAGGAGCGTAACAGTTTCTCAGAAACAAGCACTTAAACAGTTATTTGTACAAAATGTACAGTAAAATCTAAAAAATAAAAAAAAAAGTTAACTTCCTGAGTAACAAAATCAATATTGTAAACAATTCACCTTGAGGGAAAAAACAGTTAATTTAAGACATCCATATTATAAGAAACCATCTACTAATTGACTCATGATCAGACTTGTTCAAGTTACCAAATTGTAAATGAGTGGGAAATAATGCCATAGTTTGAATTGGATTCCATGCCAGGCTATCTGCACATTCCCAATGTACCCTTCTCATACACTTACACACCACTCGGCAACAAGCACTTCCAAACAGCACCCACCACTGGCCTGCCATTTTAACACATAGTGCGAGAACACGTGTCACTTATCCCACTAGTAAGTGTTGACAAAAAAGAGGTAAAGTTCCTCCTCTTACCTTTTAGTCTGGGTACTATTTTGAAATGACTGTGCTCCTGAAATGGCCATCTACAAAACAGCACTAACAACACAGGTATATAAAGAACAAAGATACAAATTAAATAAAGCTAAACAATACTCAGTATACAAAAATCCTATGTACATAATATACACATGTATACACCGGTTTATGTACATATAAATGTATCGGTTATATGTGATAATCACCTGAGACTGTAGGGCTGCATCATACACATCAAAACTAACATAAACCCACTCAAGCATGGTCTACATGACATCTGCACACTCTAATTCTCAGGAAAAACTTCAAACCTACATTTTTCTAACTTCAGATTTTATGGAAAGAATAGATAGAATTTGGTATGATAGAGCTCAGATGAAAATATGTTCTGATGATTAAAATGCCAGACTTTAAACTTTGGACCATATCTGCAGTAAATGTTTTGACCGAGAAGCAGACAGAGTACTTCAAATTCAATGAGGAAATACAAACAGGAAATACATTCAACGATTGCTTGAAATTAGCTGAAAAAACACACTTTTCTGTAAAAGGAATTCCTACTTATAATTTTCATCAATTTTTATCTTGCATTTTGTTATCAATATCATATTTGGTATACTGCTACATAAAAGTGTATAAAAGTATATATTTTGGATTTAACTCACTAAACAAAAAGTCTCTGTGAAAAAGAAAAAGTTAACTTCAGAATATGTGACTCTCTTTCAAAAAGGTTCCATAAACAATTCTTAGTGATGATAGTATTGTGTAAGAGAATTTCTAATTCCAATTTAGCAAAATATTCAAATAGATCTTAAAGGGTTCCGTGAATGAATGCAATTTACATGCACGAAGAGCTGGTACACTGGGCAATGTAAACCCACTGTAAGGTTCTGTGTGACTGCAATCCCACGAACTCTTCCCCTCTTCACAATGTCTGTCGATAAATACTCAACGCTAACTTTAGGTACATACACTAATTCTGAGTAGGTATTTCAGGGAATACAGTGTGTGGGTTGATGGGTAGCTCACAGTCAGTACAGACAGGCTACGAGGTTTTGTGCCATTGCAGTCCCAACTCACTACATGCCAACAAGAGCACGCCTAACACAGTTAAATATGTCATTTTGCTTTCACACCACAATACTGAGTTACAGTCATTTAGATACAATCTTTAGGACAAATCGACAATGTATTCTGTAAACACTCGTTAAAACATGTGGAGATTTGGTGGGGTTTTTTTTTAATCAAACTATGGACATATTTCATATTTACCCATCATTTCAAAGTTTTGAACTCACAGATACAGGCAAATGGTGTTTCAACAGTTTTCCTTAAAGCTATTTTAACAACCCTGTTTATTATTTTACCATTACAAATATGTAAAATTAAAGAAAATAGTGTAGACAAAATGCACTGGTGAGATATTAATTTATCGACTGTAAAAGCTTTTGTGTAATGGCAACAGTGAATTTTGTACAACATTTGATTCAGATATTATTTTGGTATCACCGAGACAGTTGAAAGGTTGTCATGGAAATACTATTATTGTAATAAAGCACATATATGGTGCATTGCAGCTGTAATGATATAATGATAAACATCCATGTAACAATCACAACAATTTAAATTGTGATACGTTGCCAAAGCACTTGATTTACAACATGACAGAGTGTAGTTTATTGAAACTGAAAAAGTTTTGTCCCTTACGTATCATAAGCTGAAGTAGATCTTCAGATAAAATCCATAACTTCAAGTAACAAAACAAAAACAAACCTGAAACTATTACCCTGACAACAAAACAACTTAGCTCATGCAACATATTGCAACTTGCTGTATTTAACTTTCAACTAAAGTTCCAACAACCTGACCACACTGTTAACAACAGTTTGCAGAGTGTAATGTTATTATTCCTAGAACTTATTTTTCAGTCATTAAGGTCAGGAGGCAGCTTAATAATTAATAGATTAAATTTGCCAGATTACTACTGAAAGCAAAAGCTCTACGAACTCATTTTCAGTGTCAAAACATAAATGACAGATTGTTACAAATACACATGGAAAAATTTCGCTTGTTTCTCTTTTCACTAGTTCCTACCAATAATGTAACTGGAGGAGGCATCTGAGACAACGATAAATCACCACAGAAGATACTGTAGTCTAAGAATATTTCCTACTTCAAACCTGCAATACTTTCATATATAGAGGTAACAGTTTTATGGAGCATTTCCAAGATTTCTATTAAGTGTAGCATATTTTTAATTATTTATTTAATGGAGATAAATACCCTTTTGAATAGCTACCACAACATGAATTTACACTAATTTCACAGTAAAACTACAAGAAATCAGTCAAACTGACTATTAAGCTTATTAATGTAGCCGACTAAAATAACAGAAGAATGAAACAAAGTGGTAGCACATTAAAAGTATCATTATTTAAAGGTTTAAATTCTCAGTCTACCAGCTTCACACTGAAAAACAATGCCACTCTATTACCCGTGATGCAAGGAACCCACCAACTAAACGCAAAACTCCACAAGCCATGACACATGTACTCAACAAATGGCAACAACAACCCTGTTCAACCAGATACATTGCATCCAAACAAAGGAATGGGGGTGGTGTAGACACCAGTGGACCACCTCTAGTCAAAACATCAACAACTATCACTAAAACATTAATTCTCAGACAACAACTGAAAATGGTGCCTCCACTCCTCTGCCCAATACAAGTTACAGCTTTACATTTGCATATACAACAAATCCCTAGTATATCCAATGATCTGATAGACTTATTGACCTCCTTATTTTAGTGTGAACAAAGAGTTTTACATTTTATGTTAACTATCAATGGAAATTCTTAAATATTAATGTAAACAATTCTACATTTCATCCTTTACAATGAAAGCGTACACATGCAAAATGAACACCTTAATTACTCTTACCCAGAATTCAACAGAACTTATACTGTGAAATGTGAAGACTACAGTGATTTGCATTTCTTGTCTTCGTGTGATACTTAACATGCAAATCTAATTAAGCTTATCCTTAAATATGCAATCTTAATCTCAGTTGGAAGTTCTCCTGATTTATACATACAGAGCATTTTCTTGTGAATACTGCCACCTTCTGTCAGGCATTTCCACCTCACAGCAGATATGAGAGAAATACACAGAAACGTGAATGCTACGTGTGTGAACATGATGACCTAGTAAACATTCCATATGTACTGCCAAATCTCATTCTATAAATATTTCTAAGTGTACAAATGATAAATCTAAGGTTATGCCACATAAGACTAAAGTTTTATTCAGAGGAAACCCCATACATGCTGATCAAAATTGAAATATTTCTGACAACATGAGGCCATTTATCTAATGGATTTGACTCTGGGTAAATTCTGCCCGAGTATCTATTTGAAACGAGGCCTGTGTCAAGAGTCATGACCTGTCACTGATTTCACACATCTTGTTCTGCTGTCAAACCTGCAAGTTGCATGATGTTTATGACTTCACTCCCAAAACATCTGCCTACCTCCTGTAGTAAAGGTATATTGTCTGTTAAACAAACTTACATTTCTGTATATTGAACAGAATAGTCATATTTCATGTCTCTCACAATGATATATACCTTGTATCGAACTACATGTATATAACAATAAAACACAAAACAACAGCCCATCTGGACCATATCATTGGTATTACACTATAATAAACAAGAAAGCTATTTTCCAGATTAAAATGATTATGAAAAGCCACAAGTGGCAAGACCGAGCGGGTGGTGTGTATACTTCCTGGCACTGGGTGGCTGGAAAACCAGCGATAGCAGACTGGCAGGTCAGGATGCAAACTTCTAACACAGAACATTCCTAATTGCCACAAACACAGGGCATCTTAAAGGCTACTGAACCTGGCTATACCTGCAGACTGATAACAAACTCTAGAACATGTGCAAAAACTAGAGAAATTTTCTACTATTATTATCCACCACGCGACGTATTTGCCCTAAATACGGGGAAATACAGACCGGGATGTATTTTTTTTGTATACACCAGCGCCCCGGTACTATGGATATTGAGTGTGATTAACTTCCGATTTTTCAACAATATCTCGGAAAGTATGTAACTTAAAAATATGTATAATATATCATTAGAAAGGTGTTATTCTAGCGCTTCTGCTCATGTATGTTGCATAAATATCCATGCAGAAATGACTGAGATATTGCAAGGTAAAGATTGAAGTTTTATATTCAGTGTTGCTCATTCTTTTTTTTTTTTTTTTTTTTTTTATATTTTTATTTCTTTTTCAATAGGAGTTAACATTTACATGTATTATATTTTACCAACAATTACAAGCTTTCCATAGTCACAGTATTATAAAAAAAAAAAAAAAATATAAAATATTACAAAAATATGTTACTGTAATAGTCGTGGAATAAAATCCCACTTTTTTTTAAATTCACTTTCGTGGTTCTGTATTCTTGACACATACTCTTGTTCAAAAAAGATATTTTTTAGCATCTCAAGAGCTTCAACTACCTGTGGAGTTTTTTTCTTACCGGCTGCCACAAAAATATATTTTTTCATAGTTACCAATAAAATGTTCGCGGGCCACATTTGTTTTTCTTGGTAACCCAAAATTATATCTTTGCTTGAAAAAATTAAATCTCTATTTATGTCGGCTTTTATTCTTCTGGTCAAATCTTCCCAGAATTTTTTTACAGGGTTACATAAAGTGAATAGATGCACTAGAGTTTCTTCATTTTCATTGCATAATCTGCACACATTGTTTAATGATATGCCCATTTTAAATTTTAAGCTTTCAATTCCCAATATTCTATTTAAGATTTTATATTGAAACCAGATCAAGTAATTATCTTGTATAGTTTTAAAACAAACCAGGTAACTTTTTTCCCACATGGGTTTTGTAATTTCAACATTCAAAGATCTTTCCCATTTTTGTCTAAGCTTGTCATCGTTAAAGCGTTTTTGTGAAAGCAAAATTTTATAAAATTCACGTGAACCTTTTATGCCTTTAGAGAGAAGGTATAATGTTATAGGGTAAACGGGCCTTTCATTTATTGAAGTATCCGATGTACCTAGGAAGTTGTTCACACATTGTTTGACCCTATGATAGTCTAAGAAATTATAGTGTACAGAATATTTTGCCATTAGTTCATGATACGGTAGGAATTTTCCTTGGGAATCGATTAGATCGATTACAAATATGATGCCCTTGTTGAACCATTGTGGCAAAAAAAGTTCTATTTTTGATATCCTTGGATTATACCATATCGGGCTTGAAAGTTTCCTATTTTCGTCTAGTGAGTTTACATTCAATAAGCATGCCCAGGATTGTAAGGCTCATTCTTTTTGACAGTCTGTTTCACGTTTTCTCATTAAATATTCATATTATTTGACCCATAAATCGCACAAAATGGTGGATAATAAAAGTAAAACATCCCTCATCAGACATATACAGAAAAAATATATCACTCATGAAGATTAACAATATAATACTCGTGCTACGCACTCGTATAATATTGTTATCTTCATTCGTGATATATTTTTTCTGTATATGTCATTCGGGACGTTTTCCTATTTTATTGTTACATTCTAATTGAGAATGCTCATGTTGCCAATGCAGGACTGTTACCTCGATATAGCCAAATTAAAAAGCATCAGAACCGAATGTGTTCAGAGGAAAAAAACACTAATTGTATAGTCAGTCATAGATCATCTAACACAGCATTTGTACAAGTAGCAAATTGCCCTGACTTCAGGAGTACCTGAAAATGTTAACCAATAGAAATACAAAGGTTTATCACTGGGTTAGACTGACAAAAGTTCTTGCAAGGACATTCTAACTCGTATGACCATAACACACTTGGGTTATATTGAGAAGAGAGAAACCTTACCATATACTTGTGAAATATGACCCACCTTCCAATGAGCACCAGTTTTAAACCAATAAACAGTGCTTAATTTCATAACCTGTCCAATCAGAGGCTGGTCCAATCTAAAACCAGCTCAAAGGTGCTTTCATCATTTACCATTCATACATAATCTCTGTTTATATTTCAGAAATACGTGGTAAAGTTAATTCTGCACAAATGAACATGACACATATGGACATACACTAACAGCACAGCCAGATGTTTTTAATAAATAATAGCATCAAATATACAGAGCATTCATAACAATAGTAACAACTTAACAAAATGTACATTCACAGTCCCATGCACTTCATGATTTCTTTCCCCCAAATCAGAAAAAAAAATCTAAATCTACTGTTTATATACAAAAGCAAACAAACTATAAAAAAGATGAACACAACGGGCTTTAATTTTAGTCAACTTACTGAAAAAAAATTATTTGTTTTCCATTTTTTTTCATCCTAACATTGAAGGATCCCCCCGACATTATGAAGATATCCCACACTTTTTGTCCACCAGCTGATTACATCCAAATTATCCAATCAATTTATCACAAAGTATAAGTTACCAGAAGCAGATTTTACATAATGTTTTTAAGTTTTAATAACATAAAAATCATAAAACAATTAATCCATTTAACCATCTTTCAGTCCTTGGCAACAACACAGCTTCATCTGTTATCAAGTTAGATCACAAGTGAAAGTGAAGATGTCCCTATGATTTACCCAGTTTCAAAATGAGTATTATTAATTTACTGACTGAGACTTCACTTTACGACTTTACCTATTAGAGGATCACTGTAGTATTCTCTGTATATAACATCTGTCCATGCTTAATAACAGTGTAAAGACAATACAACCAACATGAGAAAAATACCACCTTGTTAAAACATAATCGAGATATAAATCAACTAGAAAAGTTTTTTCACAAGGGATTCAAATTGCTCACTTTAAACTAGCCACTTTATGTAACAAAAATTCAAGCATTTTTGCACTTTATCATATGTCAGGTTACATTGAAGATACTGACTTTACAATATTCCAACATTATTTTGGAGTGGAAGAATATTTAAAAGTATAATAATTGTTGATCTGTTACCAAAACAATGTTACCATTTAGGGTACTTTTGAGTTCATCAAAATGTTTATGATACAAAGAGAAGAAAAACTGATTAGCCTACATAAATGTACTGGCAAATAGGCATCACTAACTGTGGTTTAATACATCCATTATCAATTCAGTGAAGTTTTAAACCAATACATTTTCAACAATTGATTCCAGTAACAATCAAAAGTTTGTAAACAGAGGAGGCAGTTTTAAGCCAAAAGAGACAGAATTATGGAACATTGCAAAATTCAAGAGAGATGATTGAAAATTGGGTTTGTACTGAATATAATTTACTTAATTATCAAACAATAATTTACAACACTTCAATGCTTCACTGGTGTAAAATTCACGTAAACAAGTATGTATAATTTTTGGAATAAGAAAGAAAAGGTAAAAAGATGTGACACATGCAATGAATGTTCAAGTGACTTTGCTGCCGAGTTGTTCATCTCTTTCTACATGAAAAGCCTCACTCCGGCTCTATTTGCTACAGTCCAGGCAGAAGGAAATCATCGTCAACAGTTTGTATACACGAGTAAACCATCAGTACCAATGTTGTCTGAATCAAAAGTTCGTTCAATAACAACTTCAATTGGACGTATAATTTAGAAATAGTTATTTCCGGGACACCATAAATGCGTAATTTCCTCTGCGGACTGCAACATCATCAAGTGTTTCAGAACTGGGACAAATAAGAGTCACACTTACTTTTTCAGGTAATACATTAATAAAGACTCCCAAGACACACAGATGGGCCATAGTATTGTCACACAACAAAGTTTTCAACAACTCAGTGGAACAATCTAGCGACACAAATCTTTCATACTAGAGCAGATGTAGATAGCTTAATACAACACAGGCTTTACACTGCGATCTTATCTCAACAGTGTCAGCTCTGTTTTTACTGTCATTTTGAAATATATACAAGCATTATTTACAAACAACTTCATCAAACCCATACGACAGTTGTATGATTTTTTCACCTGCCTGTTGCTATGCTACTTCTGATTCATAGCTGCAATTTTGTGATGCATTTGGTTTGATAAATAATGCTGCTTACTGAGAATTGTGTACTGCTCCATGCAAGTGTTTTGTGAACATTTTCTCCAGACAATAAATATCTGAATTTTGTGGTATTTTAATCCTGAATTCAGTTTGCTAGGAAACATAAGCTGTCATGGTACTGTTGATTGCAAGTCACTTTCCATCCCGTGTTTGCAGCAATACAGGCAAGTCGACCATTAAACTGGTTAACATCCCAGCATAAAGCATTAAATTATCTATATATTTCCCTTTCTTGAAGAGATTTGATATAGAGTAAAAAATACAATCCCTTGAATACTTCTATGAGGTAAAATCCCTGAATTTTTTTTTCATTTCTCTAATTTCCTTGCAATGGCATAGTAAAAATCGAGTTTGTAAGAGTCCACAGTAAAGACTCAAACTCATTGCATTTGTTCGGCTGTGGTTTAGGCTACAGGACGAAAGTGCTGCACAATGCAGTTACTAGGCCTTCTCTTCTTAATCTCAATTTAACAAGTTTTTCCCTCAACCTCATACGACTTTCTTCTTTGGTTTAAATACAAATTGTAGTCAGAAACATTATTTGTACATATCTTTGTTTTAAATGTTGTTTGCAAACACTCACCCACACACTTTACAAATCATTGGCTTTTCACTTTGGTTACAGGTTTAACATCACCAATTCCAAAACATTCTTTTGTTTGCACCTGGATTGATAGTGCCGAGTGGAAAAGCCTGGCTTTAACTTATGTAGTTGAGGACATAATGTTGCTCCTGACTGCAGTCTTTGGTTCTGTACAGGTAGTCTCTCGGTGGTCACTTTTGTCACTCAGTGGTCACTACTATGCAGTCTTGACAGTTGTCACCCAGGTAGTGAGTGTGAGTGACCACTCAGTGACAATGCCGTGGTCACTCTGTGGTTAGTGGTGGTTCACCTGGTGGATGGTGATGGGGGCTGTGGAGCTGGGAGTCGACTCCCCACTCGTCTCTGCAAACCGGGCACGCTGACTCGAGTTCTTGGCCGCTACAAAAACATTAATATTCATACAATCGCTAATCAAAATATAATGCCACATAGTACATGGGCGTCATTAATGTGAGATGTCATTAATGTTAGACAGTGATACAAAACAGCTAAACACATTGTATGTGATACATATACACTGATACATATAAACCAGGGTTCACTTATTTCATTTCTTAATAATTCAAGGAAATTACGTAAAATCAGACAATATAATGACAACTCATCTAACATTAATGATGTCTAAAAACTCCACACAATTTCTTATTAAGAGAGATCTACGTAAAGCAGTCAAATGGTGTACACGGGTGGACACAAAGATAAACTGGACACGAAGATAAACAGTCTTCAGAGATTGGCTTATGTTAGTGGTATAAATAATTAAATTGCACAAAATTAATAACAAAAGTCTTGACAAGCTTTGTTTAAGCATATTCTGTTACTTAGTTTGTGGAATTTCATTGTTTACACAGCTTATATTTGAAACATTCTGAAGAACGTTTATCTTTGTGTCCATTTACCTTTGTGTCCACCTGTGTATTAGAACACAAGTTTAAAAACATTTATGAAACTGTTAAGATACTCTGTAGGATTTTTCTTATCATAAGGCTAAAACTGAATTTGAAAATGTCTAAATTTGAAAATTTTAATTGCCATTAAGACAAGAACCTTACATAATGTCATTACAACATAGACATTTTTAGCAAGTATCTGGTACCTAACATTGCTACAACATGCATATGTGCAAGCTCTGTCATTGACAAAAAAAAAAAAAACAAGTTTTAAAAAAAAATTAAAGAAACAGTGCAAAATTGTATTAAGGCATGCAATGTTTCTTAACAAACAGAAAAGAAGACAGTAGTGACAGTAAACATGAACAACAATCACTTATAACCTTTTTCTCAAAGATCATCAATACTTGTCCTGAATGTGTAAGTGCACACTACTTGGTTAAGAATATGAATGTGACAATTGTTGGCTGATCTAGTAAATCCTGAAATCTATCAGGAACCTATATTTTGACACTATAGTTTTGGGTTTTAATGTTGCTTTCAACACTGTATAGGTCATATCACGACAGATAGTTTTACAAGCACAGGAAACCAGTACCTTCAGTTGGTCAAGGTTCTGTGTACTGTAAAACTGCTGACCATCAGTAAGCAACTACCAACCCATCCCAAATATGTCCAGGACTGAACCACATACCATTTTGGTTGATTTATAAGATATACATGCTGTAAGACATGTAAAAAGAAAAAAAAATGTTTTTGATCATGTGACCTTCATAAAGGATAAAGCTCAACTTCATACCAGCTAATAATTTTTTCCTAATCCTACACATGACAACCACCAAACCTTATACTAAGAGATAGATTCAAATTAAAGAACACAGCACTGCCAGTGGTGTAGGTTGCCAGAGAAACGGGTAAAAAATGATAAGCATTCCCTTTTCGAGGGAAACTTAATTATGTGAAGATTTCCTAGCCAGGAAAATCAATATGCAAAGAAAGAAGTGTCCACCCATTCCCCTCGTGATATAAATAGAATAGAAAAAAAAACTAAACATAATACAACGCTCAAAATTCTTCAAACAACCAAAAACAATACAACAGAAATATCAAGGTTTTGTATTTAACAGAAACAATCTATGTAACTTAATTTGACTGGAAAAGAATAAACTAAAATGATAGAGACTAAAACCACACTGTGCAAATTAGGTGTTGTATTAGAGAGTATAGCTTTCCACATGCACTTCACACAGAGTCGCTTATCAGTATGCAGAGGTCTTCAATTAACACTGGGCTTTACCTAGATATCGAGGGTTGTGGTGTGACCGAAACTTTGGAGTTCGTGGAACTAATGTATAGAGAAAACACAACAATAACATTAAGGTACAGAAAGCATCAACAAATGTCAGACAACTACATGCAAGGCTATAAACTTGTACTACACACAGTA
Source organism: Sabellastarte sp. h YS-2021 (assembly GCA_964017235.1). Classification (NCBI taxonomy): domain Eukaryota; kingdom Metazoa; phylum Annelida; class Polychaeta; order Sabellida; family Sabellidae; genus Sabellastarte; species Sabellastarte sp. h YS-2021. The sequence goes on along the minus strand of OZ024935.1, from coordinate 71,912,015 downwards.
ACCACATAATATCTGCAGCTAACCAATGAATTTATGAGATCTTAATATCTCAGGTTAGTTATAGATTCATGAGGCATTTATACAACTAATCACACTGAGCAAGTATGTGCATACTGACTCCATAGATACAAAGAGAAATTACTGCATTGTAACCAGAACTATACTTTGACAAAACGATTAGCTATTTTGACTAGTAGGTTTACCTATCTACTTTACCTGTTTTGACTAATTGTTTGCCTATTGAGCTAAAAGTTTACCTGGTCTGGTTAAATGTTTACCCATTTGGGTTGTTCACCTGTTATGGCTAATTGGGTAACTTTCCTGGATAACTGCTAACCAGTTTCGGGCATTGGTTTATCTATTTTTGGCCAATCGATTACCTGTTTTGGCTCATCATTTTACATAATTAGGTCACATGTTCTAGCTAATTGTTTACCTGTCTTGGCATAGATGAGCCACAGTGCCAGCACTAACAGCACTCCTATGATGAAGGCCGCAAATGCAATGATGACAACTGTTGTAGAATCCAGACCAGGCGGACCGCAGGGATGGGAGTCGGACACTTCTACAACATACAAGATTCTAGAACATGAAGTTGCACTGCATCAGATTTGCAGGTAAAATTACTGCCAGAAACATTAACTCTGTGATAACCAGAAATGCATACTGACAACAAGCAGGGTGTATCCACTAAATTTCAATATTTTTTCCATGACCAAAGCTTTAAAATCAAGGACCTTTTACATGCTTCACGGCATGAAAGAGACATGTACCAAGGCCACGAGCTCCCACCGAGGCCACAAGCTCTCGCTTGTTTTGCCTTTGTGAATCACACACATGGTTCTAGTTACAGTACAGGAAGATGTGGAAAATTTGATCTGATTACATAAACATATCCTTGTATCAAAATGCTGCATGAAAGAAAGGAACAACGCCATTTCGCGAGAGGATGCCTTAATTTCCATGACTTTTTATGAATTTTCCAAAACCTGGAGTCAATTTCCATGACTTTTCCAGGTCTGGAAAAGAAAAATGGAATTCCATGACTTTTCCAGGTTTTCCATGACTGGATACACCCTGAACAAGACATCAAATGAATTTATATTTTAAAAGACTGCTAATGTGTAGGCCAATCATATATTGTAGACACTGTGATTTGAGACACAAAAATACCAAACAACAAGAATACACTTTATTAAAGATGTGTTCCACCAGGCGTTTGCCAGTCATTTTACCTGACAGGAGGTTTTACAACCATATTAACCCTTTCGCTACCATCTATGACGTCTAGCAGTCGACACTTATGTGTATTACCAGGTACCATGTCTGTCGACACAGGGTCGACGGCAATAATATTGATTTCTTCTTTCCCTTCAGTATACTGCAATACGTTTTCTTTGGTTTATCAGTATTAAAACGAAGTAAAATATATGTATGTTATGCCATATTTTAAACAAAAATCGCCATTTTTAGCTATTTTAACTGGTTTCTGTAAATATTGCCGTATTTACCGCATATAAATGCACATTGTTTACTTGTGGTTATATTTATTTGGGGAATTCCCACGAATTTCCCCATTCGACTTTAATCAATTCCTAATGAAATATGCCGAAAAATACCGCAAATGAAGTGTATAAGGTAGGGAGTTAATGTTTTACTTTATTGGCGTTTCTGACGTGATATGACGTCATGTGGCTACAGTCCCCCAGAATAACGATCCTTCAGTAGCGAAAGGGTTAATATAACAGATTATTTTTCTTACTTAATTCACAATAACTTCTTGTTAAACAAGTCACTATGAATAATAGGACACAAGTTATTATGCAGGGAGGCAATACAGTGTATGTGATTAGAACAAGCATTTGATCTGCTGTAAGTTTTATAGGCTGCACCAATTATTGCCACATGGAAGTGTGTGTGTATTCCAGCATGTGAAGTCCTTACCAAGGTTAGTGCCTCCTTCGTTCTGCTCATCTGGCACAGGTAATGGGTTGCCGGGAAGCAGAGAGTCTACAGAACACGCAGAACAAACTCGTCAGCACAGTCACAATACACTAGCAATACTGCTACTCTGCATTAACCAATGCAAATGTACATTTACTGAACAATGAGTTAAGTTCCATGTACCTTTCAATTCATCAGTACAAGGATAAAGTGATAAGAATATGTTTGATTTAAAAATACCACCAATTACTTGACATCAATCAAAATGCATAATTCTATCAAGTACAGATGCAAAGATGTACAGTTAGATCACTGTTTACACATTAATTTTTAAAAAACATTTGACTATGCCTGTAAATTTATGTACTGCTTCGAATAATCTTTTTCCGCATGAGAATTGTGATAATTTTACTGACCTGTTGGTGTATTTGTTCGAGTTCCTGCTACAATCAGAGGACCGATCTCCTCCTCTGTCCAGTACTTAAAGCTCATATCCGAAAAGTTTGGAGACTTCTTGCAATCAGGCTTTGGAATACACTGCAACACAGATCAACACTTAACCATCTCTTCTCCATTAAAACTATCAGCATGCACATGAACACAATAACAATCCCAACCAATACCAAATATAATGTCATGGTCTGTAACTCTACTTAAAAGACTACCTGGACTTCTGTCAGAAGTTACCCATTTGAAGTTAGTGGTACAGTTATCCATTTGTTTCCAACACCTTTTTCAAAGTTGGGCATCAAAATTAATATTTTTATGGGTACCAGTATTTCTCTTATCTTTGCAATGGTACATGACCCCTAACTCCCTTAACAAAGGTAGTGAGAATGAGATCTGTGGATTAAATGCCACTTACCTGCATCATCAAATTGAGACTGATGTATGTTTAGTTGCCTGCTTGATAAATGAACTTACAACAGACTCAGAAAATAACAAATGTCATTGAACAAAGAACATATACATCACTGGTGGATACCTGTGATGATATTACCTGTGGGGTTACCCATGACTTACCTGGTAGTTAATGGGCTAATATATAACCACTGACATAATAACTCACCTGTTCGACTTTTGGAATGACCTCATCTGTTGGGTTACAGATGCTCAGTCCACAAATGATGTTGCGCTGACCTCTCTTGCCTTCAGAGTACCTTTCAAAGTCAATGCTGAACCTTGCCACTCTTGGATCAGAGCTCACCACCTGCCTCACATCAAACTCCTGACACCTGGAAAACATTTGAAATGCTATTAACATCATACATGTAAAGAGAAACTTTTTTTTGTACATTTTGTTGAATTTTACAAGAAAATAATTCTCCAACAGTGTGTTCTTGTAACATCATAGCAACAATCAAAAACAAAAAAAAAAAAAAAAAAAAAAAGGATAATTTTGAGCAACCTGTAAATGCCTTTGAGCTCATACTGCTATACGTGGGGTTTGTTTGTGGTCAAACGTCTTGGCTATTACAATATTGAACACACAGTATAGATATAACTACAACAGGAGGGAAACAAGTGCACATTACTCGGGCCTTGGAGGCTGTAAACTGCAGGCCTAAAGTTTTTGACCATTTTATGCTGTAGAATTGAGACATGACCAAATCAAGTTGGCCTCACAGTGTTTGGTCCTGTGTTTGTGTACTTCAGGATTTCCATTATCCTAAAACAGAGGGTCAAAAAAGTGCAATAGTTCTTGACAGCTCAGGCATAGCCTTCTGCATTTCCAACATGCTGGTCCGAGCTGGATTCTAAAAACAACTTGGACTGGGGTGAGAAGAAAGTGTTCTTAACTGAAAGCGGATTACCACTGCAGCAATGAGGTGTCTGATATGCTTTGCTGGGGCAAGGAGGTTTAGTACTTCAGTCACCAGTGAACTACATTTACATAGAATCACACATGACAAAAAGTAACATAAAATCAGTTTGTATGTAATTCAATTTGCTTGCTTGACTGAAAAGGAGAAACAATGACGTACAATTTTCTTTTGTATTAAAAGAAAGACAGGTACTCACTCATTTATGATCATGTACATCTTGCCCTCTTTATCACCCGAAACCCAGCAATCTTGAACAATTATATGCAGCCGCGGATCTGAAAAATTCAAGACACCCAATGATCCCAGTAGAGATTTTATGGGCATTCTGAATCATCTTGTGAGTAAGCTTCTTTGTAAGAAGAGGGAATAAACTGTTACATATAGGGATATTTCCATTATAACTATGGCTATGATTTGGACAAAAAAATTTACTGACCCCCTTTTATGGGGCAAACTGGGGCTGGGGTAAGAAAAATAGCAGATTTTGTCTGTTTGCCTTATATCTCCTTTATTATTACTGTTACAGCTTTAGAATGTATTGAGAGGATATAGGAAAGCATACAGATAGTCTACATAGCCAGTCACATTTACCCCCCTTTACCCCCACTCCCATCACCTTATGGGTCAAACTGGGGTCATAAAATTGCAAATTTAATAAGTAAATTAAATTTTTATAAGTTAATACCCTATCCAATGGACAATTGCTTATCCGGTCGGCGCGGACCAGCCCGCCAAACGTCAGAAAAAGACGTCCTGTGTCTCCACCGGCTAGGCCGGCCCAGTACTGTGCACTCGCCAGGTGGCGTGTCGTACTTCCTTCCTGTCTAGACAGCGTGACGTCATAGCATCTTTTTCGTTGTCTAAACCTGTTAAACCCCTAGTGAGCTGATAGCGGGGTCGGTGGGAGGGTCTTGTGTGTCCATTGGATAGGGTATTAACTTATAAAAATTTAATTTACTTATTAAATTTGCAATTTTATTGCGCTAATACATACTATCCAATGGACAATCGCTGAATAACTACCGCTTGGCAGGCGGGTAAGTTACTAGGGACTAGGTTGAACTCATGACAAAAATTCCTTTAAGCCGGGAAAGACCTGAGGTCGGTAACCCTTAAGGCTATGGTCGAATATCATCATCCGGTCACAAAGTGTTGAACCGTCAGTCGACCTCCCCCCGCCCCCTCCCTTTTTAAAAACAGACCTGCTCTGAGGTAGGGGAAGAGAGGGATGAGTTCAGTCCCATAGAATAAGACTCCCGAAGGAAGCACTTCCATTTATTGTTTGTTTTTTTTTTTGTTTTTGTTTTTTTTGTTTTTTTGTTGTTGCTTCTTAACTATAGGCAAAAGGGTGTAAAACTATTTACATATATACAGATCTCCTCTATGCATTGGGCTGTTGGTGGATCTGTTGAGCCGCCACAACAGGACCTAGATGGTAGAGCTCTGAGTCGGCCCAAGCCACATCCTTCAGATAAAACTGAGTGAAGGTATTATGGGATTTCCAGTGGCAGGCCGACAGGATCTGTTCTAAAGACATTCCCGACTGAAAGGCCTTCGAAGCAGCAAAGGCCCTGATATTGTGGGCCTTAACTTGATGCAAGGTGTGATCTTGGTGATCAGAGAGCTCATAGCATAGGATCACAGTTTGTTTGATCCATGAGGAGATGGTGGCCGGTGTAATGTCTTTATCAAAACCTTTCTTGAAAGAGACAAAGACTAACTCTTTAGCATGCCTAATGTCTGAAGTTCTGTCCAAATAGTAGCGCAAGGCTCTGATGGAACACAGGGATCTGTCAGACTTGAGGGACTTATCCAGAGTAGGAGCCAGGGCTGGTATTACCACAGGGGCTACACTATTCGGACCCTCTTTGGCCAGCTGGTTCTTGGAAAGAAAGCTGGGAGATGGAAACAGGGAAACCTTAGACCAGTCCGACTGGTGCCTGATGTTCTTATGCTGCCAAGCATGGATCTCACTCCTTCTTTTGCCGGAACCCAGGGCCAACAAAAAGACAGTTTTGAAAGTAAGTTGCTTCAAGGATGCCTCTTTAAGAGGCTCAAAGGGAGCCTTTGTCAGCTGGTGCAGTACCAGGGAAAGGTTCCAGGAGGGTATACCTCTACGGCCCTTGGGTCTATCTCTGTGGAAACTCTCCAAGAGGCGAGTGAGATTATTGTCCTTGCTGATGTCTAACATAGTACTTCCTAGTTTGTCAGCAATGACAGACCTGTAACCATCAATGGTACTAGGCTGTAACTTCCTGTCCTCAAAAAGGTGCATCAAGAAATCAGCGACTGATTTCAAAGGAGGTGACCTGAAGTCCACCTGATGAGAGATGCACCACTTTGTAAAAACGGTCCACTTTGCCTCATAGACTGATCTGGTAGATCTTCTTTGAGGAGCCTCAATTCTTGCTGCCACTGCCTCAGAGAAGCCTTGTTCTTTGATTGCTGTGGCTCGAGGAGCCACGCATGGAGATTTAGATTTGACAGGTTTGTGTGAGGGATCTGATTGAAGGGCTGCGTCAACAGATTGGGCAGGTTTGGCAGGCTGAGAGGAATCTGGCTGGACAGAACTACTAAGTCCCAAAACCAGGGCATGTTGGGCCACCCCGGAGCGATTAGAATGAGTTTCTGACAAGGGGAGCCCAGCAGTTTCTCCACCACTTTGCCCAAGATGGCTGTAGGTGGGAAGGCATAGGCATCCAGGTCCTCCCATGGTAGAGTGAGTGCATCCACTGCTATAGCCCGGGGGTCCGGTACTGGAGATACAAACTGAGGTAACTTGTGGTTGAATCTCGTTGCAAAGAGATCTATTTGAGGCTGGTGCCATTTGTTGCATATCCTCTGAAAGATCTCGGGGAGGAGGGACCACTCTGTCTGGATGGTCTGACCCAGTCTGGATAACTTGTCCGCTATCACATTGAGATGACCTGGAATGTGGCGGGCTTTTAGCGTCACTTGTCTCTGGGAACACCAGGTCAAGATTCTCCACAATAGGGCACAAAGAGGGCCTGACCTCATGCCTCCTTCCTTGTTTATATATGCCACCACTGTGGTGTTGTCGGTTGCCACTAGAACTATCTTTCCTATACAAAGATCTTGGAATTCTTTTAAGGCTAGGAAGACTGCTTTCAGTTCCAGGTAATTTATGTGCAGATTGCTTTCCGGCACCGACCAGAGGCCTCTTGCAGTGCGCTCGTTTAAGTGAGCGCCCCACCCTTCTTTTGATGCGTCTGTAAATACCTGCAGAGCGTGTTGCAAAGGGTGTAAGGCTTGTCCTTGGAGCACATTGTCTTCCACCAGCCACCATTGTAGGTGGGGGTGCAAGGACGTGGGTAGGGGGATAACCTTTTCTAAAGATTCGGGTACCCTCCAATTGTTTTTGAGGTGCCACTGTATGGGCCTCATGTGTAACCGGCCAAGGTGAACCTGTTTTTTGGTGGCTGTTAGTAGGCCTATCAGGGACATGAGCTGCCGGACCGGACAGGCCGGTAGTGATAAGAGTGTCCTTATTTTCTCTTGAAGGCTCTGCTACCGGTCCGGTGTCGGTCGGACCCGGCCGGACCTGAGATCGAACTGGTAACCGACGAAGTCGAATACCTGTTTGGGTTCCAGTTCTGATTTCTCTACATTCACCAGCCAGCCTAGGTCCTGGCAAATCTTGACTAGGGTCTGTGTATGTTGGAGACAAGTACGATGGGATGTGGCTCTGACCAACCAGTCGTCGAGGTACTGGTGGATCCTTATACCCCTGCGAATTGCCATCAATTTTACCTCTTTTGCTACCACAGTGAACTCCATGGGTGCTGTGGACAGACCAAATGGGAGGGCCCTGAACTGGTATGTCCGACCCTGAACATGAAATCTCAGATATTTTCTGGATTGTTCCTGTATTGGTATGTGGAAGTAGGCATCTTTGAAGTCTACCGAGGTTACCCACTCCCCTTGCCGGAGAGATGTTCTGATGGTTTCTGGTGTCTCCATCTTGAATTTGTCCACTTTTAGGAAGGTATTGAGATTGCTTAGATCTAATATCGGCCTCCATTTGTTGTTGGGTTTTGGCACCAAGAAGAGCCGGTTGAAAAAACCTAGGGATGTTTGATTTTGAACTAGTTCTACAGCGTTTTTGTCTATAAGCTGCTGCAATGCCTCCAACAGGTAGCTGTTCCTGTGGGGATTGACGTACAAACTTACGACAGTGGGGGACCGGGAAAGATTCGGTCTGGTCCAGAAGGGGAGGGTGTAACCCTCTTTCAAGATCTGTACTACTTTTGGACCGGCACCCAGATCCATCCAAATTTGCCAAAATTTCTGAAGTCTGGCCCCTACAGTTTGATTTGGTACAACATGTGTGACATTTATTGCAGGAGTGACACAAGACAATGGAATGACAGAAGAAGCACTTTTGACATACTTTAATTGACACTTTTTGAAAGTTACATCTGACAAACCGGGACTTAGGCCTTTCTTTTGTGGTGGCCCGGTTGCAGAAACTACATGAGAAACAACAGGAAAGTTTACATGTCTTTGCATTAAAGTCTGTCTTGATCTGCTCCGGGCCAACAGCCGTACATGGTACATGTCTAAACATTGATTGTCATTTATACGACTGTTGGCCCTTGGCTGGTCGCGATGAAAAGTTCTTCCCTCTGCCACGTCGTTGTTGTTTCCTTGCTATATTCTTCCAAGCTTGTCTGTCGGGACCGACCTCTGACCGACCTTCCCCTTTTTTCTCCGGCCTTTCATATGGGTGAAACCGGCCTTTTCCCTTGCCTGTAGCCTGAGACTGATTCTTGGAATCATAATACGCAATTTCTTCCTCGGCCTTCTTAAGCACAGGGTCGGGGAACAACGTTGAGAGTTGAAGCGGAGATGAACGTAAGGCTGCCAAGGTGTCATGCTTAATACCATTCTTCAAATGGGACAGGTATGCATCACGTCTGAGAAGGGTAAGATTACCCATGGTAACAAACACAAAATCAGTCAGATGTTCCATGGCTTTTGCTGCTGATTGTGTGATACTAGAGTTAAATTCAATCAAGTGTTGGAGTTCATCCAGGGCCTCTGAGGACTTTGTCGAGCTCTTCCCTTTACTCTCAAGTCGGACCGACTTCAACTGAGAGGTCATATCCTGTTGTACCCGGAACATACAGCGGTTAAAACTGGCAGTCTGGTTACATATGACAGTTGCTTCCCGGGCAGTTTGTTCCCATCGCCTTAGTGTATCCTGAGAGATACGACGTGAAGCAGGCGGGGTTGAAGTCATACCGGTCCTCCTTGCAATTCTAGGATAACTGCTGTTCAACTTGGAAGCAGAAGTATTGCAGCCGGAAATATCCTGTGAATCAGATTTCTGTGTAGGGCAAATCCCGTACCATTTTGTCTGAGACTTAGCCGGCCTTAAGAATTGGTCCATGGAAAGTCCGCCGGAATCTGAAGTCCTAGAGGGGTAACCCTCCACCAAGCTCACATTTAACTTACAAAGTTTCTTGCATAACCATTCTTCAGTTGGCATTTGTACAGAGACTTTACTGGGTGCTGGAGTTTTGGGGCCGGCGAAGGGATTGTCATCAGAAGGATTGGAGCTATCCACATCCGGCACATGCGACCAACCCATATAGGCACGTATTCCACGCATAGTTTCACGGTACGTCTGTTCCTCTGAAATCGTTTGTTCTACCTCCATGTCAGGGTTGTCGGATAGGTCATCTTCTTCCACAAAGAGTTCAACCCGGGCTGGGTCGGAATATTCACTGTCTGAAGCGGAATAGTCACTAGATACACTGTCTTGCTTAGCAGACCTTTGAAGGGTCGGTGACACAGTACCCGACAGGGAAGAAGGCTGAGGTCGGTGGAGAGCCTGAAGGGGTCGGTCGGAAGAAGATTTTCCGGTTGACTGTAAAGCTGTGAGAGGGTTGTCTGAACCCGTGTGTCTAGAAGCTGTATGAGAAGGCTTACCGGCCGACAGGTGCTGTGAAGCTGCCTTTGAGTCTGGGCCAGTGCGCCTGGAGGAACCATTTCCTCGTGTTGAAGAGTCAGTTACAAGCTTACCGGTCGACTGGAGCTTTTCAGCTTCCTTATTGTCTGGACCAGTGCGCTTAGGAGAATCCTGAGTCACAAGCTTACCAACCGACAACTGTTTTCCAACAGGGCTGTCTGGGCTGGTGCGCTCTACTTGAATTCCTGAACTAGATGGTTGAAAGAAGGGTTCCACATCCTTGCCCACATTGGAAGGGGGGGGGGGAGTGAGATGGTGGAACTTTAACGTCAGAACAAAATGAAGGTGGGAAAGATTTAGAAAGCAGTAACGCTTCTAGGCGGTTAAATCTTTCGGACCACTTGAGATCCAGTTCAGTGATCTTACCGTCCGCAGAGGAGGCAGTAGATTTCTTTGGTTTTTCTTTCTTCAATTTCTTTTCTGGTGGGAGAGACGGGGACTTAGGAGGTGAAGCTCCGTCTACTGGTCCAATTACAGAAACTAAGGACGGGTCCACTAGGGACTCAGAGTCTTTCCCTACATTGTCAGATTCCAGCTTCTTAGCATCCCGCTTCTCTTTCTTGATCTTATAAGATGGGGTGGCTAACTGAGCCTTTTGTTCCGGGGTTAAGGCATTGCAATAAACACACTCAGAAGAGTCCTTCTTCTCCACACACGTGTCTTTGCCTTTGCTCTTATCCCTACAGCGGGCACAAAACAGATGACCGTCGAAACTGGCCATAGCATGGCTGCATGCACCCCTCTTTTGTCCTGGTGAAGCTAGTTTATGTTCTGACATGATAGAAATACAAATAATAACCAATATCCACAAATAAAAGTAAATAAGATGAAAAAACTGGCGAGAAGAAAATATCCTTGTGCACAGTCACGCGCCAAACGAAAAAGATGCTATGACGTCACGCTGTCTAGACAGGAAGGAAGTACGACACGCCACCTGGCGAGTGCACAGTACTGGGCCGGCCTAGCCAGTGGAGACACAGGACGTCTTTTTCTGACGTTTGGCGGGCCGGTCCGCGCCGACCGGATAAGCAATTGTCCATTGGATTGGATGTATTAACGCAATAAAATAGCAGATTTTTTTTTTTTTTTTTGCCTTATATCTCCATTATTATTGCTTTTACAGCTTTAGAATAGATTCCATATATGGACAGTCTATATAGCCAGTCAGATTTTCCCCCGACCTCCTCTTATGGGTCAAACTGAGTACACATTATAAAGTGGTCCTGTGCAATATTTTACATCTTTGTTGTGAAAATACAGACTTTTCTAGAACCGATTCTGGACATCTGTAACTGGATTTTGTCTGCATTTAAATGAACTAAATTAAAATAGAATGATCTTGCACGACGTCTTTATCACTAATTGAAACTGACCCGGTTATCTGGAAGTTCTAGTCAAGTGGACATGGTTTTCATAAGTAGAAGTTACACATCCAAGGATGGCACTCCGGATCACGCCAGGTTTCCTAGTATGGAAAATATTAAGTGATTTACGGATCATCTTTTCCGTTCGTAAGGTCATCCGTAACATCCGTGATGTCCTTGTGAGATCCATAGTGGCATACTGTGATCCGTGTGACATGCCAAGGATCAGATAAGATCCCTAGGACGGTACGGAAAAATCAAAACTGTTTGATTTTTTGGTAAAGTCCATACGGACCTTAGTATCTGTAGCTCTTCCGTGAGTGTCCTTATTGTCCCTAAACCCATCTTGGATGTCCTTGTGGCATCCCCTTAATCCCTGACACTTCCACGGCAATAAATATCCATAAAAACATTGTTGGATCTAAGTGGATCTACTACGGACTGACACGGAAAGGGTTTGCAGATTAAAAAACAGTCATAAAAGCAATCCTTTGTGCAATCTTTTCATCCGCAAACCTGTCCGTGGCAGTCTGTAGCAGATCTGTGGCAGTTCCGTAGATCTTTTACATGACCCACCCTCATCACTTGTGCATCCCTGTCAGTTACCATATATGGAACCATGGCATATATCCGTGGGGTATCGTTGGATGTGTAACCGGCCCCTTATCCCTTCACACTCAACATTATTCACAACAGACGTAAAGCTGGCAGACATGGTTCAAAGGTGTAATGTACACATTGCATGCACTCACCGTCTTGGTTAATCAATGGACTAAATTGCCAAGAAATGGGTTGGTAATCCATAATCGAAAGTCTGACTTTAATGCTGCAAGGCTTAACCAGTAATGAAATATCCTGAGAAATTTATAACTTTTTTTATTTTGGACACTTATTAGGAGGCAATAATTTATCTCCAATTTCATTAGCACAAACTACTCTTCCCTTGCTTATTACTTAATTTGTATTTGACAAGGAAAATTTTTCCCAACCTTTCCTGACTGTGGCCTCCAGGTAGATGTTGGAGTGAGACTCGACACTGAAAGGAAACTCCATTCTGGTGATGCGATCACGAAACCGCTCATCCTTGTATAAATGCAGCCCAAACTCTGGTCGAAGAACCTGCTGCACACATAAACACCGAGAAATAGACACACTACTCAAAACGTGTATTGAAACAAATTAACCTGACATTTTCTGGATACCGAAGAGGATAAAATATTGGATAGCGATGTAGGCAACACACTGCCATCCAGTTGTAAATTTCATCAGTTGCAAATCTAATGAACTACAGATTGCAAAATTAAACAAGAGGAGAGTGCCCGTGAACGGGCACTGTGTCAGCTGACTGAATGTTTTTGATTTGTGATGGTGATAATGAGAGGAAAGCATAATTATCAGGGAAAGGGCTGTACAGAAATACAGTAAATGGTAACTGAACAGCATGTTCGAAAGATATTCCGAAGCTGACAGAAGAAAAGGACAAAAAAGTTGTGCCCTGCAAATGGTATTATGAAATAAAGTAACAAGGTAATTGTTTAAGTGTAAAAAGTAAGTTAAAAATATTTAGAGAAATACTATAAATGCAATATCCTCGTTTGACGATGAAGAAGGGGTCCAAAGGTCAAATCTGACCATACCAAAAGATTCCCAGCCAAAGAATTTAGGATGGTTTACCATCCCAAACCTCTCGGACCAATAATAAGTGAGTCATAGGCACTTTTTAAGTTTGGCTATCCTTGTTTGACCTTGACGGAGGGGTCCAAGGTCAAATCCGACCACACAAAAAAATTCCCAGCCCATGATTTCCTGTAGCTTGTTTACCATCCCAAACCTGTAGGACCAATAATAAGCGAGTTCTAAGCAATTGTAAGTTTGGCTATCCTCAATTGACCTTGAAGGAGGGGTCCCAGGTCAAATCTGACCACACCAAAAGAATCCCAGCCCATGATTTCCTATATGTTGGTTTACCATCCCAAACCTCCAAGACCAATAATACGCGAGTTATAAGCACTTTAAGTTTGGCTATCTTCGTTTGACTTGGAAGGAGGGGTCTAAGGTGAAATCCGACCACACCAAAAGATTCCCAGCCCATGATTTTCTATAGGTTGGTTTTCCATTCCAAACCTCTAGGACCAATAATAAGTGAGTTATAAGCACTTTTAAGTTTGGCTATCCTCATTTGACCTTGAAGGAGGGGTCCAAGGTGAAATCCGACCACACCAAAAAATTCCCAGCTCATGATTTTCTATAGGTTGGTTTTCATTCCAAACCTCTAGGACCAATAATAAGCGAGTTATAAGCACTTTTATGTTTGGCTATCCTCATTTGACGTTGAAGGAGGGTTCCAAGGTCAAATTGGACCATATTAACAGATTCCCAGCCCATGATTTCCTACAGGTTGGATACAATGATTTACTCAACAGTGAGAACCTGAAAGAAGCTATTGCTCAGCTATGCCATGACATAGAGGTCTGCAATTTCACTATGTTATAGCTGACCAAAACGTCTGTGAATAACATATTTAACAAAATACTCTAAATGTAATAGTTTTCAAGTTACAACTGATTTACTCAAGAGTGAGAACCTCAAAGTAACTATTACTCAGCTATGCAATGAGCTACAAGTCTGAACTTTTGCTCTGTTATAGCTGACCTAAAAGTAGGTGAACAACATATTTAAGCAAAATACTGTAAATGCAATAGTTTTCAAGTTACAACTGATTTACTCAATAGTGAGAACCTGAAAATAGCTATTGCTCCGCTATGCCATGAGCTATAGGTCTGTAATTTCACTATGTTATAGCTAACCCAAAAGTAGGTGAACAATATATTTTAACAAAATACTCCAAATGCAATATTTTTCAAGTTATAGCCGATTTACTCAACAGTCAGTGCCTGAGAATAGCTATTGCTCAGTTGTGCCATGAGCTACAGGTCTGTAATTTCACTATGTTATAGCTGACCCAAAAGTAGCTGAATAACATATTTGCACAAATTTCTGTAAAGGCAATAGTTTTCCAATTACAACTGATTTACTCAACAGTGAGAACTTCAAAGTAGCTATTACTCAGCTATGCAATGAGCCACAGGTCTGGAACTTCACTATGTTATAGCTGACCCCAAAATAGGTGAATAACATATTGAAACAAAATACTCTAAATGCAATAGTTTCCAAGTTATAAGTGATTTACTCAACAGTGATAACCTAAAAGTAGCTATTACTCAGCTATGCCATGAGCTACAGGTCTGAAATTTTACTATGTTATAGCTGACCCAAAAGTAGCTGAATAACATATTTATACTAAATTCTCTAAATGCAATAGTTTTCAAATTATAAGTGATTTACTCAACATTGAGAACTTCAAAGTAGCTATTACTCAGCTATGCAATGAGTCACAGGTCTGGAACTTCACTATGTTATAGCTGACCCCAAAATAGGTGAATAACATATTGAAACAAAATACTCTAAATGCAATAATTTCCAAGTTATAAGCGATTTACTCAACAGTGATAACCTCAAAGTAGCTATTACTCAGCTATGCCATGAGCTACAGGTCTGAAATTTTACTATGTTATAGCTGACCCAAAAGTAGGTGAACAACATATTTAAGCAAAATACTGTACATGCAATAGTTTTCAAGTTCCAACTGATTTACTCAATAGTGATGACCTAAAAGTAGCTATTACTCAGCTATGCCATGAGCTACAGGTCTGAAATTTTACTATGTTATAGCTGACCCAAAAGTAGCTGAATAACATATTTATACTAAATTCTCTAAATGCAATAGTTTTGCAATTACAACTGATTTACTCAATAGTGAGAACCTCAAAGTAGTTATTACTCAGCTATGCAATGAGCTACAGGTCTGAAATTTTACTATGTTATAGCTGACCCAAAAGTAGGTGAACAACATATTTAAGCAAAATACTGTAAATGCAATAGTTTTCAAGTTACAACTGATTTACTCAATAGTGATGACCTAAAAGTAGCTATTACTCAGCTATGCCATGAGCTACAGGTCTGAAATTTTACTATGTTATAGCTGACCCAAAAGTAGCTGAATAACATATTTATACGACATTCTCTAAATGCAATAGTTTTCCAATTACAACTGATTTACTCAATAGTGAGAACTTCAAAGTAGCTATTACTCAGCTATGCCATGACCTACAGATCTGAAATTTCACTATGTTATAGCTGGCCCAAAAGTAGCTGAATAACATATTTATACGAAATTCTCTAAATGCAATAGTTTTGCAATTACAACTGATTTACTCAATAGTGAGAACCTCAAAGTAGTTATTACTCAGCTATGCAATGAGCTACAGGTCTGAAATTTTACTATGTTATAGCTGACCCAAAAGTAGGTGAACACCATATTTAAGCAAAATACTGTAAATGCAATAGTTTTCAAGTTACAACTGATTTACTCAATAGTGATGACCTAAAAGTAGCTATTACTCAGCTATGCCATGAGCTACAGGTCTGAAATTTTACTATGTTATAGCTGACCCAAAAGTAGCTGAATAACATATTTATACGAAATTCTCTAAATGCAATAGTTTTCCAATTACAACTGATTTACTCAATAGTGAGAACTTCAAAGTAGCTATTACTCAGCTATGCAATGAGCCACAGATCTGAAACTTCACTATGTTATAGCTGATCCCAAAATAGGTGAATAACATATGAAACAAAATACTGTAAATGCAATAGTTTCCAAGTTATAAGCGATTTACTCAACAGTGATAACCTAAAAGTAGCTATTACTCAGCTATGCCATGAGCTACAGGTCTGAA
Organism: Sabellastarte sp. h YS-2021; assembly: GCA_964017235.1. Taxonomy (NCBI): domain Eukaryota; kingdom Metazoa; phylum Annelida; class Polychaeta; order Sabellida; family Sabellidae; genus Sabellastarte; species Sabellastarte sp. h YS-2021. The sequence goes on along the minus strand of OZ024935.1, from coordinate 71,896,087 downwards.
ATTTTACTATGTTATAGCTGACCCAAAAGTAGCTGAATAACATATTTATACGAAATTCTCTAAATGCAATAGTTTTGAAGTTATAAGCGATTTACTCAACAGTGATAACCTAAAAGTAGCTATTACTCAGCTATGCCATGAGCTACAGGTCTAAAATTTTACTATGTTATAGCTGACCCAAAAGTAGCTGAATAACATATTTATACGAAATTCTCTAAATGCAATAGTTTTTAAGTTACAAGTGATTTTACTCATAATGGAAGTTACTGAAAAGCCCAAAAGTAGCTATTACTCACTTAGCTATTGAGACAGAGACTTACTCACCATATTGTAGCTATGAAAAAAGTAGCTGAATAACATATTTTAACAAAATGCTCTAAATGCAACACTTTTCAAGTTATAAATGATTTTGTGCATGATTTCATGAATTTTAATGCATTAAAAATTATTAAAAAAATTTATTAAAAAAAAAGTAAGACAGATCCAGGTCTCATACTCACACAAGAGAATCTACCTCTGGCCTAGTACATATATGCAAGATATGAGAGAAATCCCTGCAATAGTCACTGAGAAAATTGTGATTAAGTGTTGAAATTTTCACACTTTTGGTGGGGGTACCCCCCTTGTAATGTCTCTAGCAAACAGACGAACAGACAGATTTGCATGCCTTGAACAATTTTTCATCCTCGATAGATAAGGTATCTTTTAAAAAAAACAGCACGTCTCTAGGCCTTGTAGTTTTGGAGGAGAAGTTGTTCACGCGGACACGTACGCGGACGCGTACGCCCACGCCCACGCCGCAGAGTGACGACATAAAAATTGCAAAATTACCATAACACAAAAAAAATATAAACTAGACCTAGCGCATCGGAGAACCGATGCAAATTGTATCCACCGTAAAGACAATGCACCAAAACCTCTAGTACCAATAACAAGCGAGTTATAAGCACTTTTAAGTTTGGCTATCCTCATTTGACCTTGAAGGGGGGCCCAAGGTCAAATCCGACCACACCAGAAGATTCCCAGTGCATGATTTCCTATATGTTGGTTTACCATCCCAAACATCTAGGACCAATAATAAGAGAGTTACAAGCACTTTTTAGTTTGGCTGTCCTCATTTGACCTTGACCGTGGGGCCCAAGGTCAAATCCGACCACACCAGAAGATTCCCAGCAGATGATTTCCTATATGTTGCTTTACCATCCCAAACCTCTAGGACCAATAATAATCGAGTTATAAGCACTTTTAAGTTTGACTGTCCTCATTTGACCTTGAAGGAGGAGCCCAAGGTAAAATCTGACCACACCAGAAGATTCTCAGCCCATGATTTTCTATATGCTGGTTTACCATCCCAAACCTCTAGGACCAATAATAAGCGAGTTATAAGCACTTTTAAGTTTGGCTGTCCTCGTTTGACCTTGAATGAGAGGCCCAAGGTCAAATCCGACCTCACCAGAAGATTCCCAGCCCATGATTTTCTATATGTTGGTTTACCATCCCAAACCTCTACGACCAATAATAAGCATGTTATAGGCACTTTTACCTTTGGCTATCCTCATTTGACCTTGAAGGAGGGGCCCAAGGTCAAATCCTACCACACCAGAAGATTCCCAGGCCATGATTTTCTATATGCTGGTTTACCATCCCAAACCTCTAGGACCAATAATAAGCGAGTTATAAGCACTTTTAAGTTTGGCTGTCCTCGTTTGACCTTGAAGGAGGGGCCCAAGGTCAAATACGACCACGCCAGAAGATTCCCAGCCCATGATTTCCTATAGGTTGGTTTACCATCCCAAACCTCTAGGACCAATAATAAGCAAGTTATAAGCACTTTTACCTTTGCCTATCCTCATTTGACCTTGAAGGAGGGGCCCAAGGTCAAATCCGACCACACCAGAAGATTCACAGCCCATGATTTTCTATATGGTGGTTTACCATGCCAAACCTCTAGGACCAATAATAAGCGAGTTATAAGCACTTTTAAGTTTGGCTGTCCTCGTTTGACCTTGAATGAGGGGCCCAAGGTCAAATCCGACCTCACCAAAAGATTCCCAGCCCATGATTTTCCATATGTTGGTTTACCGTCCCAAACCTCTAGGACCAATAATAAGCGAGTTATAGGCACTTTTACCTTTGGCTATCATCGTTTGACCTTGAAGGAGGGGCCCAAGGTCAAATCCGACCACACCACAAGATTCCCAGCCCATGATTTTCTATATGTTGGTTTGCTGTCCCAAACCTCTAGGACCAATAATAAGCGAGTTATAGGCACTTTTACCTTTGGCTATCCTCGTTTGACCTTGAAGGAGGGGTCCAAGGTCAAATAGGACCACATCAGAAAATTCACAGCACATGATTTCCTATAGGTTGGCTTCACATTGCAAACCTCTAGGACCAATAATAAGGGAGATATAGGCACTTTTAAAGTCCGCTATGTGGGTTACTTCGGCACTCCGTGGATGACCTTGAATTAGGAGCTTCAAGGTCAAATGTGTGCAAGGTTATAGAGGACATGTATATGTGTCATACATATCACCTATGAAGAGATTCAACCTTCTACCTATGAGGAACAGCCAGTAGAAAAATGTAGATTATTTTCAAAGAAATGCACGTGGCGGCCATCTTGTTTTTCAGAATGAGGCTATTTTCCTTCCCAGAAAAGCTTACCCCCCAATGAAGATATCCTGCAAATTTGGTGAACCTAGCTGCTGTTGTTTTCCTCTTAGAGCGTTAACGCTGAAAATCTCTCTACGCGCGGCGGTGGCGGCGTAGCGGATGCTAAACCAAAGTATCCACCGGATGCTTCCGGTGGATACAAATAGCCAAATGGATTTTTTTCCTTTCTCTTAAAACCCACCAATCAACAGGATGTCCCTGTATTTGCCATTACAAGTTAAACTTTTTTTTCTCTGTTTTGGTTTAAGGTTCCTTAGTATCTGGTGGAAGCAAGATTAAGCAGCATTTTGGAATTGGTCACATTACATTAGACACTCACTGTCAGACAATATTCGTCCTAGCTACCTTACCTTTGTATTGGCATTCTTTTGACAAATGAAATCGGATCTGATGACATTAACATTTGTTTCCACAGGGAAGTCCTCGTCATCGAGTTGTGTCAAATCAGGAGAGGCGATATCATATCCTGAACCAGAAATCTCCTCACCCTCTGCGAAATCAGGCACCTTGTGAAGGATCACCTGAAAATACATGGGGGGATTGGCAAATGAAGACCTGAACTTGTACAAGGGAGTTTTAATAAACCAGCACTTATTGTGAATCAAATCTATTGATCACTAAATGTGGCAGCTTTAGTTAAGATTTTTAATGCAATTTTATACAAATTTGACAAACATTTTCTCTGTATTTTTTATATTGTGATAAAATAGCATCAGAGATGCCCGTACCCCACAGCCTGAGGAAATAGTTTTCAACACCATGAGATATAGAAGTAGTGAAACAGTAAACAGAATGGAATACTTTAAGAGCAGTGTCCGTGTCCAAATAATGTTTAAGTAGAGAAAATAACATCTACGAGAAAGAAACTCCATGTAAAGATTAAGTAGTAAAACAAGACAATTCAGTAAACTAAAGATTATGAAGCCGTAAAATTTATTAACTGCAGAATAGCTGTCAATGGAAATATCTCAACTAGAAAAAGGTTTTTGCCAACAAAAACGAGCGGCCCTGAGTCAATAAAGCTGTAGTAGTTGTGGTATGAGACTGTAAGGATAAGGTAAGCTTTACTGTGTTTTGTATCTGATGGGAAAGTAAATTATCTAACAAGAGGAGAGTGCCCGTGAACGGGCACTGTGTCAGCTGACTGAATGTTTTTGATTTGTGATGGTGATAATGAGAGGAAAGCATAATTATCAGGGAAAGGGCTGTACAGAAATACAGTAAATGGTAACTGAACAGCATGTTCGAAAGATATTCCGAAGCTGACAGAAAAAAAGGACAAAAAGTTGTGCCCTGCAAATGGTATTATGAAATAAAGTAACAAGGTAATTGTTTAAGTGTAAAAAGTAGGTTAAAAATATTTAAAGAAATACTATAAATGCAATATCCTCGTTCGACCATGAAGAAGGGGTCCAAAGGTCAAATCTGACCATACCAAAAGATTCCCAGCCAAAGAATTTAGGATGGTTTACCATCCCAAACCTCTCGGACCAATAATAAGTGAGTCATAGGCACTTTTTAAGTTTGGCTATCCTTGTTTGACCTTGACGGAGGGGGTCCAAGGTCAAATCCGACCACACAAAAAAATTCCCAGCCCATGATTTCCTGTAGCTTGTTTACCATCCCAAACCTGTAGGACCAATAATAAGCGAGTTCTAAGCAATTGTAAGTTTGGCTATCCTCAATTGACCTTGAAGGAGGGGTCCCAGGTCAAATCTGACCACACCAAAAGAATCCCAGCCCATGATTTCCTATATGTTGGTTTACCATCCCAAACCTCCAAGACCAATAATACGCGAGTTATAAGCACTTTAAGTTTGGCTATCTTTGTTTTACCTGGAAGGAGGGGTCTAAGGTGAAATCTGACCACACCAAAAGATTCCCAGCCCATGATTTTCTATAGGTTGGTTTTCCATTCCAAACCTCTAGGACCAATAATAAGCGAGTTATAAGCACTTTTAAGTTTGGCTATCCTCATTTGACCTTGAAGGAGGGGTCCAAGGTCAAATCCGACCACACCAAAAAATTCCCAGCTCATGATTTTCTATAGGTTGGTTTTCATTCCAAACCTCTAGGACCAATAATAAGCGAGTTATAAGCACTTTTATGTTTGGCTATCCTCATTTGACCTTGAAGGAGGGTTCCAAGGTCAAATCGGACCATATTAACAGATTCCCAGCCCATGATTTCCTACAGGTTGGATACAATGATTTACTCAACAGTGAGAACCTGAAAGAAGCTATTGATCAGCTATGCCATGACTTAGAGGTCTGCAATTTCACTATGTTATAGCTGACCAAAACGTCTGTGAATAACATATTTAACAAAATACTCTAAATGTAATAGTTTTCAAGTTACTACTGATTTACTCAAGAGTGAGAACCTCAAAGTAACTATTACTCAGCTATGCCATGAGCTACATGTCTGAATTTTTGCTCTGTTATAGCTGACCTAAAAGTAGGTGAACAACATATTTAAGCAAAATACTGTAAATGCAATAGTTTTCAAGTTACAACTGATTTACTCAATAGTGAGAACCTGAAAATAGCTATTGCTCCACTATGCCATGAGCTATAGGTCTGTAATTTCACTATGTTATAGCTAACCCAAAAGTAGGTGAACAATATATTTTAACAAAATACTCCAAATGCAATATTTTTCAAGTTATAGCCAATTTACTCAACAGTCAGTGCCTGAGAATAGCTATTGCTCAGTTGTGCCATGAGCTACAGGTCTGTAATTTCACTATGTTATAGCTGACCCAAAAGTAGCTGAATAACATATTTGCACAAATTTCTGTAAAGGCAATAGTTTTCCAATTACAACTGATTTACTCAACAGTGAGAACTTCAAAGTAGCTATTACTCAGCTATGCAATGAGCCACAGGTCTGGAACTTCACTATGTTATAGCTGACCCCAAAATAGGTGAATAACATATTGCAACAAAATACTCTAAATGCAATAGTTTCCAAGTTATAAGTGATTTACTCAACAGTGATAACCTAAAAGTAGCTATTACTCAGCTATGCCATGAGCTACAGGTCTAAAATTTTACTATGTTATAGCTGACCCAAAAGTAGCTGAATAACATATTTATACTAAATTCTCTAAATGCAATAGTTTTCAAATTATAAGTGATTTGCTCAACATTGAGAACTTCAAAGTAGCTATTACTCAGCTATGCAATGTGTCACAGGTCTGGAACTTCACTATGTTATAGCTAACCCCAAAATAGCTGAATAACATATTGAAACAAAATACTCTAAATGCAATAATTTCCAAGTTATAAGCGATTTACTCAACAGTGATAACCTCAAAGTAGCTATTACTCAGCTATGCAATGAGCTACAGGTCTGAAATTTTACTATGTTATAGCTGACCCAAAAGTAGGTGAACAACATATTTAAGCAAAATACTGTACATGCAATAGTTTTCAAGTTACAACTGATTTACTCAATAGTGATGACCTAAAAGTAGCTATTACTCAGCTATGCCATGAGCTACAGGTCTGAAATTTTACTATGTTATAGCTGACCCAAAAGTAGCTGAATAACGTATTTATACTAAATTCTCTAAATGCAATAGTTTTGCAATTACAACTGATTTACTCAATAGTGAGAACCTCAAAGTAGTCATTACTCAGCTATGCAATGAGCTACAGGTCTGAAATTTTACTATGTTATAGCTGACCCAAAAGTAGCTGAATAACATATTTATACGAAATTCTGTAAATGCAATAGTTTTCCAATTACAACTGATTTACTCAATAGTGAGAACTTCAAAGTAGCTATTACTCAGCTGTGCCATGACCTACAGATCTGAAACTTCACTATGTTATAGCTGGCCCAAAAGTAGCTGAATAACATATTTATACGAAATTCTCTAAATGCAATAGTTTTGCAATTACAACTGATTTACTCAATAGTGAGAACCTCAAAGTAGTTATTACTCAGCTATGCAATGAGCTACAGGTCTGAAATTTTACTATGTTATAGCTGACCCAAAAGTAGGTGAACAACATATTTAAGCAAAATACTGTAAATGCAATAGTTTTCAAGTTACAACTGATTTACTCAATAGTGATGACCTAAAAGTAGCTATTACTCAGCTATGCCATGAGCTACAGGTCTGAAATTTTACTATGTTATAGCTGACCCAAAAGTAGCTGAATAACATATTTATACGAAATACTCTAAATGCAATAGTTTTCCAATTACAACTGATTTACTCAATAGTGAGAACTTTAAAGTAGCTATTACTCAGCTATGCCATGACCTACAGATCTGAAATTTCACTATGTTATAGCTGGCCCAAAAGTAGCTGAATAACATGTTTATACGAAATTCTCTAAATGCAATAGGTTTTAAGTTACAAGTGATTTACTCAATAGTGAGAACTTCAAAGTAGCTATTACTCAGCTATGCAATGAGCCACAGATCTGAAACTTCACTATGTTATAGCTGATCCCAAAATAGGTGAACAACATATTGAAACAAAATACTGTAAATGCAATAGTTTCCAAGTTATAAGCGATTTACTCAACAGTGATAACCTAAAAGTAGCTATTACTCAGCTATGCCATGAGCTACAGGTCTGAAATTTTACTATGTTATAGCTGACCCAAAAGTAGCTGAATAACATATTTATACGAAATTCTGTAAATGCAATAGTTTTCCAATTACAACTGATTTACTCAATAGTGAGAACTTCAAAGTAGCTATTACTCAGCTGTGCCATGACCTACAGATCTGAAATTTCACTATGTTATAGCTGGCCCAAAAGTAGCTGAATAACATATTTATACGAAATTCTCTAAATGCAATAGTTTTGCAATTACAACTGATTTACTCAATAGTGAGAACCTCAAAGTAGTTATTACTCAGCTATGCAATGAGCTACAGGTCTGAAATTTTACTATGTTATAGCTGACCCAAAAGTAGGTGAACAACATATTTAAGCAAAATACTGTAAATGCAATAGTTTTCAAGTTACAACTGATTTACTCAATAGTGATGACCTAAAAGTAGCTATTACTCAGCTATGCCATGAGCTACAGGTCTGAAATTTTACTATGTTATAGCTGACCCAAAAGTAGCTGAATAACATATTTATACGAAATACTCTAAATGCAATAGTTTTCCAATTACAACTGATTTACTCAATAGTGAGAACTTTAAAGTAGCTATTACTCAGCTATGCCATGACCTACAGATCTGAAATTTCACTATGTTATAGGTGGCCCAAAAGTAGCTGAATAACATGTTTATACGAAATTCTCTAAATGCAATAGGTTTTAAGTTACAAGTGATTTACTCAATAGTGAGAACTTCAAAGTAGCTATTACTCAGCTATGCAATGAGCCACAGATCTGAAACTTCACTATGTTATAGCTGATCCCAAAATAGGTGAATAACATATTGAAACAAAATACTGTAAATGCAATAGTTTCCAAGTTATAAGCGATTTACTCAACAGTGATAACCTAAAAGTAGCTATTACTCAGCTATGCCATGAGCTACAGGTCTGAAATTTTACTATGTTATAGCTGACCCAAAAGTAGCTGAATAACATATTTATACGAAATTCTGTAAATGCAATAGTTTTCCAATTACAACTGATTTACTCAATAGTGAGAACTTCAAAGTAGCTATTACTCAGCTGTGCCATGACCTACAGATCTGAAATTTCACTATGTTATAGCTGGCCCAAAAGTAGCTGAATAACATATTTATACGAAATTCTCTAAATGCAATAGTTTTGCAATTACAACTGATTTACTCAATAGTGAGAACCTCAAAGTAGTTATTACTCAGCTATGCAATGAGCTACAGGTCTGAAATTTTACTATGTTATAGCTGACCCAAAAGTAGGTGAACAACATATTTAAGCAAAATACTGTAAATGCAATAGTTTTCAAGTTACAACTGATTTACTCAATAGTGATGACCTAAAAGTAGCTATTACTCAGCTATGCCATGAGCTACAGGTCTGAAATTTTACTATGTTATAGCTGACCCAAAAGTAGCTGAATAACATATTTATACGAAATACTCTAAATGCAATAGTTTTCCAATTACAACTGATTTACTCAATAGTGAGAACTTTAAAGTAGCTATTACTCAGCTATGCCATGACCTACAGATCTGAAATTTCACTATGTTATAGGTGGCCCAAAAGTAGCTGAATAACATGTTTATACGAAATTCTCTAAATGCAATAGGTTTTAAGTTACAAGTGATTTACTCAATAGTGAGAACTTCAAAGTAGCTATTACTCAGCTATGCAATGAGCCACAGATCTGAAACTTCACTATGTTATAGCTGATCCCAAAATAGGTGAATAACATATTGAAACAAAATACTGTAAATGCAATAGTTTCCAAGTTATAAGCGATTTACTCAACAGTGATAACCTAAAAGTAGCTATTACTCAGCTATGCCATGAGCTACAGGTCTGAAATTTTACTATGTTATAGCTGACCCAAAAGTAGCTGAATAACATATTTATACGAAATACTCTAAATGCAATAGTTTTGAAGTTATAAGCGATTTACTCAACAGTGATAACCTAAAAGTAGCTATTACTCAGCTATGCCATGAGCTACAGGTCTAAAATTTTACTATGTTATAGCTGACCCAAAAGTAGCTGAATAACATATTTATACGAAATTCTCTAAATGCAATAGTTTTTAAGTTACAAGTGATTTTACTCATGATGGAAGTTACTGAAAAGCCCAAAAGTAGCTATTACTCACTTAGCTATTGAGACAGGCACCCAACTTACTCACCATATTGTAGCTATGAAAAAAGTAGCTGAATAACATATTTTAACAAAATGCTCTAAATGCAACACTTTTCAAGTTATAAATGATTTTGTGCATGATTTCATGAATTTTAATGCATTAAAAATTATTAAAAAAATTTATTAAAAAAAAAGTAAGACAGATCCAGGTCTCATACTCACACAAGAGAATCTACCTCTGGCCTAGTACATATATGCAAGATATGAGAGAAATCCCTGCAATAGTCACTGAGAAAATTGTGATTAAGTGTTGAAATTTTCACACTTTTGGTGGGGGTACCCCCCTTGTAATGTCTCTAGCAAACAGACGAACAGACAGATTTGCATGCCTTGAACAATTTTTCATCCTCGATAGATAAGGTATCTTTTAAAAAAAACAGCACGTCTCTAGGCCTTGTAGTTTTGGAGGAGAAGTTGTTCACGCGGACGCGTACGCGGACGCGTACGCGGATGCGTACGCGTACGCCCACGCCGCAGAGTGACGACATAATGTCAGCTGACTGACAAGTCAGCTGACATAAAAATAGCATCAGAGATGCCCGTACCCCACAGCCTAGGGAAATATTTTGAACACCATGAGATATAGAAGTACTGTATCAGTACAAAGTTCAGGATACTTTCAGAGCACTGTCAGTTATATAAAGGTCCAAACAATGTTTAAATGGAGAAAATAATGTCTAAAAGAAAGATAATGCATGTAAAGATGAAGTATTAAAACAAGATAATTCAATAACAAGATGACAGCATCAATCAGTAAACTAAAATTACAACACTCTTTATCTACATCTGCATGGCCGAATTATGGTTTAGATGTTTTGAATATTACCATGCATACAGAAGTGGTAATACATTCAATGAATGCTTACGTGTGGTGTTGGAACAAAATCTGTGGCTCACTTGATGAAATTCCATCTCTTACAATGGGAAGTTATAAACGTAAAATTCTTAATAAATTCTAATATGACTTTAACAGTGCTTAATCTGCATCAAAAGACAGACCCAAAGGTGCAACAAGATTTTAAAGGTCAAGGTCACTACGACAAGTTCAAAGGTCAAATCAAGGTCATGCCATGACGTTGCACACCTACACCCCCTAACCAATGTCCCTACTAAGTATCAACTTCCTACACCTTACGGTTTCCGAGATATAGCTCAGACAAGATTTTATAGGTCAAGGTCACTACGGCAAGGTCAAAGGTCAAATCAAGGTCATGCCATGACGTTGCACACCTACACCCCCTAACCAATGTCCCTACCAAATATCAACTTCCTACACCTTACAGTTTCCGAGATATAGCCCGGACAAGATTTTATAGGTCAAGGTCACTATGGCAAGGTCAAATCAAGGTCACACCATGACGTTGCACACCTACACCCCCTAACCAATGTCCCTACTAAGTATCAACTTCCTACACCTTATGGTTTCCGAGATATAGCCCGGACAAGATTTTATAGGTCAAGGTCACTACAGCAAGGTCAAAGGTTAAATCAAGGTCACACCATGACGTTGCACACCCACACCCCCTAACTAATGTCCCTACCAAGTATCAACTTCCTATACCTTACGGTTTTTGAGATATGGCCCGGACAAGGTTTCCAAACTCGGGGTCACTACAGCAAGGTTAAAGGTCAAATCAAGGTCACACCATGACTAGAGCTGAAACGATTAGCAAAATTTGGTAGCCGGGTAGTCGCTTGCATTAGTAATTGTTTCTGATGTTTAGCATGTATGAGAAATACCGAAAACGTGTGTTCCGGATGTAAACAAACAAAATGGCAGATCGCGAGATGCTGAAAAGCAAAGAATTCACCAGATTATTCGGTAAATTGGCCAATAATGTAATATTTTGATATTTTAAAAATAAAATGCATATAAAATGCTTTAATTTGATACGTTTTAAGGTCTTAACTCGAGATACTCATAGTTCCAACGATCGTATAATCCGCTATGTGGTGATATACACAAGATAACAATTAACCGATTTCATAATATTGGCGTGGACTAGTGCTTTGACAACCTACTAATCGATTAGTATCGCTTCAGCTCTGACGAAGGTCAAAGGTCAAATCAAGGTCAGGCCATGATGTTGCACACCTACACCCCCAAAACAATGTCCCTACCAAGTATCAACTTCCTACACCTTACGGTTTCTGAGATATAGGTCGGACAAACCCTTAAGGGCTGTGGAGTAAAAATTAATTCGACATGTCATCGGAGTTGTTAACAAATCTTACACATTCAGTATATTTTCTGGTGAATGTCAGACCCCTACCCAAACCCAAGAGGGAAAATATACAACAGAAAATTGGTATATTCTCAGAATTCAGAATTACAGAGATGTTAAGTATCAGGGGATATATAGATTTTTTCTCGGATGATGAATAATGATTTATTTTCTGGCATTATACTGCGACACCTATTATATTACAACAAGAAGAATACAAGTACTGTGTCCAATAAACAAATCCTGCATCCATGTAATTGTTAAAAAATAAAAAATAAACATACTGCATTCTCATAAACAAAATCGTTGCCCATTTGCCTCACTGTAGTGCCACATGCATCCGGTTCGCTCTCAAAAATGTAGTGAGTTGCATTATCTCGGGGCAGACAAGACTCATCAAGTAGGGAGAGATGCTGTTTGTACACACCAATACCCTGCAAAGCATACACAGTGAAGCATTGTAACGCTCATCTTTTATATAACTATACAGTGGCAGACAATGGGCCTGCAAATATACACAGTGAAACATTGTAACGCTCATCTTTTATATAACTATACAGTGGCAGACAATGGGCCTGCAATAGACACAGTGAAACATTGTAACGCTCATCTTTTATATAACTATACAGTGGCAGACAATGGGCCTGCAATAGACACAGTGAAACATTGTAACGCTCATCTTTTATATAACTATACAGTGGCAGACAATGGGCCTGCAAATATACACAGTGAAACATTGTAACGCTCATCTTTTATATAACTATACAGTGGCAGACAATGGGCCTGCAATAGACACAGTGAAACATTGTAACGTTCATCTTTTATATAACTATACAGTGGCAGACAATGGGCCTGCAAACATACACAGTGAAACATTGCAGTGAAAGTAATAAGATAGATTGTGTGAAAATGCAGAGAAGTACTGTGCCAATACTATGAATGGGTCGGGAGCCCAAGGATCTCAGAATCAAGAGCATTTTACCAGGAGGATATCTTACAACTGTCATCTCATTTGTCAGCACATACAATAAAATATCGGAAACAATAATTGTATATTTGAGGATTTTTTTTTTTTTTCAATTTCATTGAGAGGAGACTGCCTTGTTTTGGTTTCAAGAGTTTCACTTCCTGTCAGTGGTCTATTCAATTGGGAGTATTTTAAAATGTATCTTTTTTATGGAATCCCAGAATCGGAATGGTTTTCCACTGGCAGGATACAGAAATTAAAAATATGCTAACGACTCATGCCTAGCAAATTTCCTGCAAATATACACAGTGCACTATAAAAAGCCAGTTCACATGTACATATATAGACAGATTACACCAATTCCCTGCAAATATACACAGTGTACTGCAATAAGTCAAATCACATGAAAATATACAAAGACAGAAACTACAAAGGTCAAGAGTTGCAGCATTTCAAACTGGACAAAGGCATATCTGTGGCCTAATGCAAGACGTATTCTCCAGAAAAAGCCTTAAAGTATAAAGGGTACTTCTTACTAACAAAAGAACTCAAAATTGTTCTAAAGTTTTCAAAATAAATGACATTTTTATTTTCTGCTAATTTCAAAGTGGCAGCCAAAATTTAGAAAAATCTAATTTTTTTCTTTCCTCAAATAGACATTACCACCCAGAGGGTCTACGATATGCTTGATATTGCTTTATCTTGAGATAAAGAAGACATACAGTCATCTACCCATTATGCTATTGCTGAAAAGTGAGAAAGTAGCTATAACTCACTTGGCTATTGGCATCCCAAAAGTTAAGGAAGTTGTAGCTAAAAAGTATTTGAAAAATAACTTTGTGAAAATGCTAAACATGCATTTGTTTTCAAGAAATAAGCAATTTACTCAACTGTGAGATTATAAAAACAGCTACAACTTACATTTATACACTGAGCAACCATTCTGAAACTTGAATATATCACAGTGTACAAATAAATTGGTGAACAGCAACTTTTAGAGAAATTGTGTACCTGCATTACTTCTGAAGATATGAGCCATTTACTCATGAAAAGTGAGAAAGTTGCTATGACTCACTTGGCCATTGTGATACACCTCCAAACTACTACTGACCATGTAGAATCTATGGAGTATGAAGCTGAATGTGTTATTTCACCAAAATGCTCTAAATGCAAGAATGTTCAAGTTAAAACTGGTTTCCTTAATACAGCTAAAATTTCTATAACTCACATAGCTTTGGGTTTAAGGCTACAGTAGTAGCAAAGAATTTTAGAGCATAGAGTTTATTAGGACATCTAATTGACCAAAATAATACAAACCAAGCAGGTTTAAATTACAAAGTCCTTCAGAGCAATTGGGAACAAATTCCTTGGAGAACTGATACATCTATAAGCAAGGAAATCCCTAAAATCAACAAAATATCACGCATAAAGAGATTCAACTATCCAAAACTCAGAACCAGCCAGACTGTGTAAAAGTCCTTGATGACAGTCAAAAAATGGCCATTCACCATCTTGTTTTTAAAAATTAGGCCAAAAATATTCCCCGGAAATCTTTTGTAATAATGAATATATACTGACAAATTTTAGAAGTCTATGATAATTTTTGCCAACGGGGCACCAAAACATCATGTAAGTTTAAGCTTTTGTGCTTAATATGTATACCATAAACAAACTTTAACTTGCACATTCCTTGATAAGGCGAGCTTATCATTAAGAGGATTCCCACTGAACTCACCCGTAGTACATGTTTCTTGAGTGTCACCATCAGCACCTCATCTCTACAATCCACACTCTGCGCGATCCTTATTGCTTTCCTCGTCCTCCCAGGCGAGTCAAACGGAGAGTGCTTTGCATTCTCAATTGAGACTTCCGGGGCATGGTCTACAAAGTACAGGATACAAAAGGCTATATAAACTACATCTGACAATACTATTATATGTTCCTGATGATTTTCCTATTTCAAAAGACCTTGAAGTTGTTAGAGCAGGTTGATGGGCATTATTCTACAGATTCTATAAAGTTTCTTATATTACCGGGAAGCAAAGCTTTAAAAAAAAACAGAATTTTTAATAACTACATTTGATGCCAACTTAGACTTCCAACAAGAGCCATCTACTGGAATAAACAAACATTAGACAAGCAATGCTGTAATATATTACGTATCAAACCCAAAGGCCAGAAAATAATCACTTTGTAATACAATTTATCTTGCAACAAGAGTATTTGGCTTGTAAAAAGAGTATTTGAGATATGTATGGCAAAAGAATTACTTGGAGGGTAGAATTCACAAATTAAATACTAAGAACAGTGTGTGGGTAAGAGCAGTGTATGAGTAAGAGTATGCCTGTATATAAGTGAGATCTCAATCATGGCATCCCTTCAATGTACTCATCTCACCTGCACCGTCAATGTAGAGCAGGAACTTGTTGGCTTCTGTGGCCTCGGTATATGATACTGCAGGACCATACCTCTCCCTTGTCCATGTGACCAGGTTCGCACCCTCAATATTTGTCAGTCTCTCAGCTGCCACGCTCACCGAATGCACCTGTACACTGTTTGTGTCCACCTGGTCATCTGCCTAAAATGCACAGAATCCAGTTGTAAAATGCAGTATTCGTTTGATATCCCAATCAATCAATAGACCGGTTTAAGAAATCAAAGTGTGAAATGTCCACTTATTGATATGCTTATAGAGAGTTAACATGAAAAATATGTAAACATAGAATACACATATATATTATTGTTATTCACTGGGGTAGCTTCTTGCTGTTTCAAACTTAAAGGATTGGCCTTCCGTTGACCAGAGCAGCCCACTAACTTTTTTACAACAGCACATGATTCATCCAAGCTTATGTCACTCAACTAACTTAAACTATGCCATTAACATGAAGTTGTACTGCTTCTGTGAAGCTGAACTCTTACTCTTTCGGTGAGCACTGGGTGACTTATCTAGTATACAGGTTTCTCATTTTCACAATATGTGATGAGACACTCTCACTGATTATAAAAAACACCTGTGCAGACAATGGTTCAGCAGGCTACTCAACTGGTAATAACCTGATCTGAGATTTCTACAATATCAGCTATAGGGCAGGGTCGGTAACACTGGTATCTTGGTATCGAGACCAATTCACTTCAACACAGTGGCGACACTTTACAGATGGTATTTTGAATGTCAGTGTATAATATTGTGAGCAAACGTAAAGTATTAGAAACAAACCTCAAATCTAAAGAAATTACTAACTTTTAGCCCAAATTTTCATATATTTTAGCACTTTTATAGTGATTCCAGAAGAACTGCAATGATTTTTTTTCACGAATCTTACTTGGTTGGTGGGTCTATTTGATTGGGGATATGCTAGAACGCAATTTCTTTCGGTATCCCGGAATAGGTATGGTTTCACACTGACAGGATACCAAAATGGAACATTTGCGACCGACCTTGCCCTGATCAGCTATTGTGCTGGATCTTTTACACAAAAAGTAAAGGAAATTAGATATTGCGTCTCGACGCAGTGTATCCCAGACGGGACATGGTTGAAGCGTGAATGTGTCGGGCTTGAGTCACCGGTTTCCTCGAACACCTGTGTACTGTGAAAACAGACCAAAAGGGAGTACTTGAATTGGCAGGGAAGGCCCTGGATGAGAAAACTCTGGTACTTCCTTGTTGGTTGAATAGGGTTAGGTTATCCACTCCTCTGGCTGAAGCGAGGTTAATGTGGTTCCCAATATTCCATCTGAATTATTCAGGGTACTGAACCACTTTTCCTGCCTGACAAGCCGGTCAAACTGGTCGTTTCCAGAAGGGAAGGGTATAGCCTTCCTGGGAGATTCTTATAAACTTGGGACTGGCCCATAGGGCGGCGCAAGTTTGACCAGGCAGGTTGGGGCCAAAAAACAGTGTCAAACCTGGTGACAGGTTCACTGATCCACACAGTAAGAAACCATCCAAAAGGGATCTGCGACTGTAGGTCATTTCCACACAACCCCACTGTGGAAAACACTAATAGCCATTTATGAAAACTGTGACCCCTGGTCTGATTAACAGATAAATTTACCATTGCTTGAGTTGTGAAAACCGGCAAATGGGTTATAATCTTGAGGGGAAGGCTGAGTTTGCAAACTCAGGCCCCTGGTGTCAGCTGACACTGGTCACAGGCTGGGTAAAAGGCAAGCTGGGTGGCCAGTCTAGGAGGGTGGATCACTGTATCTCACTGGAACCCGTAAGAAAAACTTCATGAACCTCCACAGCAACTGATACAGCAGACTTCTTGCTGACAGTAGGCTGACCAGTTCGGTTGAGTTCGGCATTTCACCGGGACCAGTAACTGGCTGGTGTGGGGTCTGATAAGATAAGGCTGACAGGTAGTTGGACAATTCTTGTCGGGAAAGTCTTCTTATTATCACAGTGTAGAATTCAGTAGTTTTAGGAGTTTGATAAATTTTAAGGATACCCCCTAGTTTGCCAGCTAAAATGTATAATTTGTCAAATGTAGATCTTTGAATTATTTTGTTTTCTTTGTAGTTTGTGTTGATTTCATACTGCTTGTAAATTTACCGTAAATGACCTATTTAGCGCACAGTGCGCTAAGCAAAGTCTATTTTTATTCAATATTTGTTGTGAAAAAATGTCCCTTTTAGCGCACCCACCATGACACACTTTCCGGGATGAAGTTTCGGTCAATCCGGTAGAAAAACGGTGTTTCGACATTTAGAAATACCCACTTCCTGTAAATATGGCGGTAGATGAAAACAAACTCAAAAGTCGTGACAAAAATGTCAATTTATTAAGTAAAAATAGGTACAATATATAAAAAATATGTGGATATTAAGGAAAATTAAGAAAGGTAAGATTTAAGCTGAATAGTCTATCATTAGAAACGTTTTGTAACCAACCACGAGTGTGCACTCTCGCGATCTACTGTACTGTAGTACTGTAATTTTCCACACAGTACTGTAGAAGTTGTCAAGTATATTACCTTGAAAAGCAATGGGGTGCAGTTACAAGGGCGGGTGCGCTAAATAGGTCATTTACGGTATGTCTTTTATGATGTAATGTCTATTGTAAAACATCTGTCATTATGTCCTGTATGTTCCCTTTGATTTTGTATCCTCCTGTTATCTGTCATCTGGAATCACAGATATCCAGTTGCTGTAGGTCAATTGTAGCTGCAGGAGGTTATTATTAGTGGGTTTATTTGAAGTTGTGTGATGGTGTAAGAATGACTGTATGATTATGTAATGATGTAATTTATGTTCGTGTGATGTGTTTTGCCTTATAAATGGTTATTGTTTTTTGTGTTGGTCACTCACTTTATTATCTAGTGCTTTTTGTATTGTCTTGTGTTTCTGTAGTGTGATTGGCCACTGTTGCATTTTGTATTGTTACATTGTTACTATAAATTGTGAGGTGAATCCCACCTAAAAACAGAAGGAAAATGAGAACTGAGATTGAGAATAAAATGAAAAATAAATGAGAGAAGAGAATAAGAACAAGAAATCAGTAATGAGTT
The DNA here is from genome assembly GCA_964017235.1 of Sabellastarte sp. h YS-2021. Taxonomy (NCBI): domain Eukaryota; kingdom Metazoa; phylum Annelida; class Polychaeta; order Sabellida; family Sabellidae; genus Sabellastarte; species Sabellastarte sp. h YS-2021. The sequence goes on along the minus strand of OZ024935.1, from coordinate 71,877,904 downwards.
TTAGAGAGAGAATATAAGTTAGATAGGAATATAGAAATTAAATAGAGATTAAGACAGTTAAAATATGAAAAGGAATGAAAGCAAGTTTTAGTATTGGAAAAGTGATCATTATGGTCTAATAATAGACAATTTGATATTTGTGACATTATATAGTAATGGACTCAATATAAAAGTGTGTAACATTTGGATTGCATGAAAAGACCTTAATTTAATGAATATGTGTGTTTATGTTGTTATTTGTTGAAAGCTACACCCCAGAAGTATAAGGAATAATAAACGATATAAAAGTGAAATAAAAAGGCTTTCAGTTTAAATTAGAACATTAAATCACACCTCAAAATATTGTGTGATATTATCTATTGTCACTTTCGACCAGCTAGCAGGTCCTGACAGTAGGCTGGCTGACTGGTCTGGTAGGTTGAGACAGTCATCTCACCGGGACCAATGACTGGTATAAGAATTTTTCTGTAACCAATTCCTCGGGCAGTAACTGGTTGGTCTAAGACGGCCACTTGGACCCTTAAAAGGCTTCTGCTGGTCTGTTAGCCAGTCCTATGGACCTGCCATGTACCAGGGCCTAACCGGTTATAGGTGCAGCAGTGCACTGTAACCGGTTCCTGGTAGCTCCACAGTTCTGCAAAAACTCGTAGGAGCTGGCAGACTGGGCGAATTAGACTACGTCTCAGCAGGGGTTGGCTTATATGAAACAACTGCCTTCTTCCTGTCTCTAACTGTGGAATCAGCAGATTTTCTTTGTAACCAGCAATCCTCTGTAACCGGTAAGCCTGGATGCTGGTACTCCATCATGTACTCAACCTCCAAAGCCATTTTCAATAGTTTCCATGTAATATAGTCAGCATTAAGTGTGAATATATCTCCAAAGGGCCAAAAATGGCCTCGGTGAAGGAACTTTGGCGGTCTGTGGATGACCTTCAATGAAGAGCTTCAAGGTCAAATTTCTGCATGCTTACAGAGGACATATATATGTATTATATATACCAGCCATAGGATGATCTAACTTTCTGTATACGAGAATTGGGCCAAAATGTGAAAAAATGGCCAAAATCTGACCTTTACGAGGCCACCAGTGACCTTGAAATTGAAGGTCAAGGTCACAAAACAATAGCGTTCGTGGCATTGCCCATATATACATACATACCAAATTTGAAAGGTCTAACTAAAATATTTTTTAAGTTATCGTGTCCGAAAGGAAATCTCTGCGACAGCGGCGTGACAGTACTGAATCCTAAGTATCCCCGACTTTCATCCGGGGATACAATAAAAATACACAGTTTTAAAGGGATGCAAACTAGGAATGTAGCGAATGTAATGCCATTACATTTATGTATGCACATCAATCCATTAGGAAGACTAGCTACGGAATCAAAAGACAATCAAATTTGGATATGTAACTGAAATAAGCCATATATATTTAATCATTTTATATTTACAGTAGAGAAGCATCATCTCACAGGAAATTTGCATCCCAGAAAAATGCTGGTATTTTGGGGGGTGGTAATAGATTGTCCTTTATCAAACTCCTGAATCTAGGAATCAATAGACCTGTTTAAGAAATCAAAGCGTTAACCTTGAAAGATTTGCAGAGGTCCTATTAGCCTTGCTGAAGGCTCAAGTTTCTTTGCAGTTAGGGAAAGTTTTCAGTTCAGATAATGGAGTTTCAGTTTCTATAATGTACTCATACATGTACTGACTTTTAAAGCAGCATATCTGTCTGATAAGCTTCTATCTCATAACATGTATGAGTGCTTTATGAATACCAAATATCTGTGTGCATGTTTGAAATGATATCATGCAAATTTGAGCCTTAAGCAAGGCTAAGGTCCTATATAACTGAAATGTGGGTGAGCCCTCCAGGAATAGTACACAAACAACTGCACTGAACTCACTGCACCAAAACAACCGCTTGTTATTGCAGCCAGCTCAAGAATGGCCTCCCACAAGGCTCACACATTGGATGTCAGAGAAGCTACACAATCATACACCCATAATGCAATTAGGGTTGGTGGGCCCCCCCGGTGTTTCGGTAACAAAAGCAATTTACTGAAATACTCATATTTTGTGCATTTGCCCCCTTTTCAGTGACTTTTTAGAACAGAACTGCCAATGATGACACTTGTTAACATCCATATCGATTGTCAACACATTTATTGGATGGAAAACTTTAAAAAAACAGTGACAAACAAACCAGAAAAAATTGCAGACTTTTATCCCATGTGTTTGTTCATTTGTGGACTTCTATTGTGATTTCATTGAGAGCAAACATCCATGTTTTGGTTTCAAAACTTTGACTTCATGTCAGTGGCCTGTTTGATTGGGGTTGTACTAAAATGCAGAATCCCTGAATCAGAATGGTTTTGCATTGGTGACCTCCATACATTTTTGATAGCAACCTCTCCCTACACGTAATGGTATATAATAAACTATAACGCAACATTATAAGACACCAAATTGCCTCATTACAAGCAAGGTTGACTCGGGGTGAAAAACTGAACCATGCATGAATTGGGCAAGAACCGGTCAGAATCTGGGAAATTAAATTTTGCTTGTAATGAACTGGAAATACCAGCAAAGCAAACATGGCATGCAGATGATGTAAACAAATTTGTCATAAATAAAATGTTAAATATCTGTGCTGGTGGACAAATCTGATAGAATACTTAGAGGGGCGTTTTACTATTGCGATGATCTGATCAATGATCATATAACCTACTTCCCGATTCAAAATAATGAAAACATTCATAATCCATGTGTGTAGTTAAAGATCGGTTTAAGACAGGTTTAAGATACATTCCAGATATTTCTCAATAGCTTTCTGATTAACATTGCCATTGGTTCAAGAGCGATAGATTTGTGATAGTTCCCCAACCCATCTGATTGGTTTACGAACCTTAAAGATCAAGTAAAGATGGAATAGTTAGGTTTAAGATTTCTGTAAGATAAAAAAGATGCCTTTACAAGCAGCAAGATAGGTTTAAGATGGGTCTGAGATGATAAGGATTTGCTAAGAATCAGAGCAGTTTGCGTTTAAGTTTAATAACTGTATTGTCGTAAACTGTTTCTAATGGATTCTCAAACATTCCAATCTGGAACCTATTAGGCAGTACTTGAACTTCTGTACACAATCATCCCGATTGTAGTTTGCGATGTGTTTAAGATCATTGATTTAAAAAATCAACCTCTTGAATTACAATAATGAGGGATCGTATTCAAATTGCAATACTGCAACAGTCTAGTAAGTTCATTCAAATAGTTTATTCATTTTACATTTAACAGTTTTCTGCTTACCCACTTCGCTACTTTGTTTTGGTTTCTCCATGAATTCTGACCTATCTGAGATACCTTTCACAGCCTTATTTTGTTGAATCCATTTTACAGCCTTAATGACAACTACCAATGTATAAAAGAGTATTAATTTCAAAAGGGGCTCCCACCAATGAAAACATTAGATGGCTGCGTCCTGAGGAAAGGCTTCCAGGTGAATAACAGAGTTAATATAATCTCACCACACACCAGCGCTCCACTGCCAAAAACCTGATTTACAAGCATAATTCAACTCACTGCAAACCTTGGTCTTAGACCATTCCATTTACATCATTAAGTATACAAACCTCCCACAATTTGTTCAGTTTCTAAGGAACTGGCACAATCAAGAATAATTGTTATGGCTTTATTACATATAGACCTGAACCTTTATATTATTATACAACCCACTTGAGGAATTTCAAGAGCAAACAGCCCCCACATTGTTCTGGCTCTGCACCTCAACACAAGAGCACATGCTATCAAGTGAGGAGGTATTTACACCCAAGAATTCATCAAATTACAGCCCTTCTGTTATATCAGAGATAAGTGAAAGGACCAACTTAAAAACTCAACTGAACTGAAATCCACCCAACATATTGTAGTCAACAGGATATTTATACAAATAATGAGACACAACTCAGATTACTGGAATGTTCATTATTCAACTTGCATCACAACACCAGAATCCTTACTTTCCCCATAGATCTTCATTAGAAGGAGACATCTTGAGATGACTCCCAATGCATATAGTTTTATTATGCCCCTCACTAAAGCATCTATTTTCACTGTTTCTCTTCAGTGCCAAACAAAGGAACTTCCCTTTTTACGTTTTTGTATACATATATCAACAAATGTTTTGTGACATCAGAGAAGTGGCTGTTTATACTGGTAACTTGACACGCCTCCGTGTAAACACAAGTGTGTGTATGGCTTTATTGTAACTTTTTATTGCTTTATTTCCCCCCACTGGTGACTGGTAGAATCGGCCTGCATTAAGATCAGTGTGATCTATGCACACACTACCTTTAACACTTTCTGTATCATTACTAAAACTCAAGGAGTTAATTGAGACATAGTTATTTTCAGTGTAGGACTCAATATAGCTATGTTCTAGCCTTCCCAGTATCAGTAGACTGGCAATAAATGACAGTCGTGTACAACTGTGTTGGATATTCTACCAGACTAAATCAAATAGCACAGGAACCTTCTGTAAATCATACAACCAGCATGATCACATTCCCAAATCTACCTTTTTGGTTAAGGTTCAAAAAGTTATGTCAACAACATTTCAAAATACACAACTTTCTGTTTGTTTTGTTGATTTCTTTTTATCACAACCATATTCAGTAATATTTCTGCAGGTAAAAGTTTTATTTTCACTCATATCTTACTGATATTTTAATCAAGTGCCAATGACATAAGTGCACTGCCTTATAAACACTTAACTGTCAATTAAATAAGACTTGAGATGGTGACTGGGATTATTTGTAAGGGAAACACATAAATTGCCTTAAAACTGAATCTTGTTATAAATACACCAATGACCTGACATAAAGTAAGCTTGCATGAATTGCTGTACAAGTGAAGTATGTGAAAAATGCCTTTCTTTCCACAGGTCAAGTGGGAAAAGGGTAAACCCATAGTGTTTGCATAAACCATCCACCATTCTATCAGTTCTCTTACACTATCACTTTGTTCTGGCTAAACAAATATTTGTCCAAGATATGAGATGAACACCAACCGGATATTTAACATGTTATATTTATAGGTTGCTGATATTATTTCTTATCGTGTTTTTTATTTGATCTGCATTTTTTTTTCAAAGCGACCATAGAATGAAAATCTCACATGTAAAACAACGATCTGGTAGTGCGAATCCAGCATAATTTGACATACATGACAAGTGAGTGACTCAGTACAAGTGAGTGACTTAGTACACTTCGTGCGTAATTTGTACTCAACGAACACAATAAAATTACTGTTTATAACAATAAAGGAGCTGAATACATCAACTTGATTTGCCATCCATTACAATATCTACTAAGGCCACTGCAAATTTAGCTGAATATTTGTCAACTTGTTCGACAGTGAAAAGTCATGAAAGAGCCTTATATTTACTTCATCTGACATACTGCAACTTCATTAAGCAGTGACTAATCCACAGTGAAAGCCGAGTCAAAGCTGAAAGGACCTGACAATTCGAATCCGGGAATAGTGCCCTCCTAGAATAGTGCCCTCCTAGAACAGTACCCTCCTAGAACAGTACCCTCCTAGAATAGTGCCCTCCTAGAAGACTGCCCTCCTTTTGAGAGGGTGGACAACTGCCCTCCTTTTTAAAAACAATATGAATTAATCATAATTTTTAAAAATATTATATATTTTTCAAATAATATATGAAGCTCAGACCAGGATGATGCTCATACAGGAGGCCCATGGACAACCACCAAGGAAAAGAGTCCGCAGAACTACCAAGGATCTCCAGGATCGTCTAAAAAACTTGTGTGTGGCAAGATCAAGTGGAGAGAAAACTATTGAAGAGTTCCTAAGAGGTGTTGGACACTGTATTAGACTTTTCTAAGGACACTTTTACTGCTATGCCAATGTTACATTTTTAAAATGCTTACTAAATGTTTGTAAACACTGCTTTGTCTATATGTCTTCTATGCTACATCTTTAGAGTGCTTAATAAATGTTTGTAAATACTGCTATGCCTATGTCTTTTATATGCCTTATGTATGTTGTATCTTTACAGTGCTTATTACAATGCCTATAAATGCTGCTCTGTCTATGATTTTTTATGACTTATGTATGTTATATTTGTAATAAAGTAATAAAATATAATATATCTATTGTATATTATATATTTTTGTAATATTTTTAAAAATTATGATTAATTTATATTGTTTTTATACCGTAGCTGCGCTCTGTAACGCTCATGCTTTAGAAAGTGCCCAGCCACAATCTTACGTTATCGCTCATAAATTGCTAATATGTCGTTTCGAGGTAAACTGTCTCCATATAAACCCAATAATCGGTGAAATATGATTAATTTATATCAATTTTCAACAAACCTTTCCTCATTTTAGCAGTTATGACAACTTTTATTGCATCGAGATTTGTTTACCAACCGCATATTTTACTTCCAGTCGGTGTGTGATAAAACGCGGTTTCCCTAAATTTGGGTTATCTTTTTCGAAACGCCCGGCTGGTTTTCATTGTTGTAAACGCCCATCCCCAACTTTTGCAAATATTTGGTCACATTGCCCATGGACGTTACAGAGCGCGGCACCGGTAATACAGAATAGACTTCAAACAGCAGCAAAAATAAAACTTTTTAAATTGTTTTCACAATGCAAGCTAAAACTTTTTAAAGTGTTTTCACAATGCATCATAAAATATATACATATATTATTTGAAAAATATATCATATTTTTAAAAATTATGATTAATTCATATTGTTTTTAAAAAGGAGGGCAGTTGTCCACCCTCTCAAAAGGAGGGCAGTCTTCTAGGAGGGCAGTCATCTAGGAGGGCACTATTCTAGGAGGGCACTGTTCTAGGAGGGCACTATTCCGTTCCCCGACAATTCACTTAGCCAGAGAGTTCTGGATAAATCTAGAGGGGACCTTATACTAATGTGATACCTGCTTCTACTTCTAAGTTAATTCTACTCATCAGGTCTGCTTGAAGGAGTTTCACTTTCACTTCCACTGTCATAAGATTTACTTGTTGACTTCGGAGGGCTTGTGCTTTTGAAAATAGGATTTCTTATCAACTAACCCATTACTTTGTTGATTTTATTTTTGAATATTTCATTCTGAATATTTGTAAAAAAAAAATTCAACATTACAACACCACAAAATAATAAGAAACAAACTCAAGAGTTTGATGATTTCATAAAGAGTGTTGGTTTTGTAAATTGTGGTGCAATTGTAAAAACCCCGATGGAGGGTTTGAACCCTCGCCCTCCCGGGGCTTAGCTAAGTATATACCATTGTGAAAAAAAGGGTCAATAAAGTTTTATTTGTGGGGAAAAAAAAAAAAAAAAAGAAACGAACTCAAGAGTTTGATGATTTCATAAAGAGTGTTGGTTTTGTAAATTGTGCTGCAGGTACGAATTAGCAAACTGCATGTATTTTTCCCACGCAATATGCTCTTGTTGGCCAAACCCCATCTCACTCTTGTGCAATTTGTTTCAACCTTTGACCGATTTATTTTCTTAATGCTATAAAGGCTCTTACTTGAATGATAAAGAGTGGAGGGCCTGTAAAACAACTCTAATTCAACGGGTGAAATAAGCCAGGAAATATCCTTTATCAAATTATATCCTATAAAATGCATGAAACAGGTGGCTACAATATGCTTAAACAATTCCACACAGTCATCCACTTTCTGTCTGAATGCTGTCTCCCACTCAGTGCTCACTTTCACATTCACAGCACATCATTACCAAGTATGCCCTTCCTGTGGCTGCTATAATTTACATTTCTGGCTTTATTATAGTAAGTAATTGCCTCCACACAAATATACAGACTTTAGAAATAAAATCATGAATATAAATGTCATGAGTGAATACACAGAAGAATTTAGTTTTGTTTTGTTTTTCATTTGCACACATTGATGTGGCCTGTCAAGTCTGAAACCTGGTGCTGAGTTTATAATTGTACATTCAGTACTGGTGGAATGACACAGCCCTATGGACCCCTCTATATATCTTTAGCTCTTGATAAAAATACTGTTATTTTCTACCGACTAAATATAATGCAAAGTAAACACCACATAAATCTACCTTTATGACTACAGTAGAGTCTAAACCAGTAGACCAACGTAACCAGTTTATGTTTAGTAAAAATTAGGGATGGGTCGGGATGAAAAACATGTACATCGGGAGGTCGCCAATGCAAAACCATACAAATTCCAGGCCTCCACGGTTTTGTACATCCCAAACATGGACGTTTCCACTTCACGACATCATAATAAAAGTGGGCAAATGCACAAAATATGAGATAAAAGCTCATAATATCTTCAGATTTCTTGTTTGCTCTGAATATTTTAAGTTTTCCTTCAGTTATATGAGCTGACAAGTGAGATTGTAGTTATAAATTGTCGTAACCAAGACATGGCAGTTCTGCTTAACATAATCTCTAGTATTGTATAAAGTCTGCAAATGCAAGTAAATTGGGGATAAAAGCTTATCCTTTCTTCAGATTTTGGGTATGTTTCTAATATTTTAACTATGCTTTCCATTATATATGCCGACAAGCGAAGTGGCGGTTGTAAAATCTCACAGTATTTCAGTAAAAATGCTCTGGATACCAAGATACTGGGCCTACCGACCCATCCCTAATAAAAATAGAAGTAGCTTTGAGATCCCACCATTAGAATATGCTGCATATTTAAAGGTACCACTGGATGTTTGTCATTTTGTCATGTCAAATTCATTTGAATGATGTAGATATTAGAGGTACTAATGTAAAAGATACATCTGTGTGCTGAAATCATACAGGATAGCTTCTATTGCAGTGAATAAAACCTCAAGGACCAATAATAAGGGAGATATAGGCACTTTTAAAGTCCGCTACATGGGGTACATTGGCATTCCATGGATGACCTTGAATTAAGAGCTTCACGGTCAAATGTCTGCAAAGTCATAAAGAACATGTATATCTGTTATACATATCACCTACGAAGAGATTTAACCTTCTACCTATGAAAACCAGCCAGTAGAAAAGGTAGATAATTTTCAAAGAAATACCAGCGGCGGACATCTTCTTTGAGGCTAAGAATGAGGCTAATTTCAGTCCCAGAGAAACTCACCCCCAATGAAGAAACCCTGCAAACCTGGTGAACCTAGGTGGTGTAGTATTCCTCTGAGAGCGCTAACACCGAAAATCTCTCTACGCGCGGCAGTGGCGTAGCGAACACTAAACCAAAGTATCTACCAGATTCCTCTGGTAGATACAAATGAAGTCTCACCTCCAAATTTTACCTTAGGAGGGTCTTTATGTCAAGCTATACTTTTATTTGGACAACATTACAAATGTAGCATCTTGCACAAAATAGGATGGAAAACACCTACAATTCTTTTATTTTGAAATACAAAGTAAACTAGACCTATCGCATTGGAGAACCGATGCAAATTGTATCCACCAGAAGAAAACTCACCAAAGCCATTCTAACATTGCTAAACCTTGAAGGAGAAGCCCAAGGTGAAATCTGACCATATCAAAAGATTCTTAGCCCATGATTTCCTATAGGTTGGTGTAACACTGCCAACCTCTAGGAATACGAATAAGCAAGATATAAACACTAATTTTGGCAATCCTCATTTGACCTTGAAAGAGGGGCCAAAGGTCAAATCCGATCACACCAAAAGATTCCCAGCCCATGATTTCCTAAATTTTGGTTTACCATTCCAAAGCTCTAGGACCAATAATAAGCGAGTTATAAGCACTTTTAAGTTTGGCTATCCTCGTTTGACCTTGAAGGAGGGGTCCAAGGTCAAATCCGACCACACCAAAAAATTCCCAGCCCATGATTTCCTATAGGTTGGTTTACCATCCCAAACCTCTAGGACCAATAATAAGCGAGTTATAAGCACTTTTAAGTTTGGCTATCCTCATTTGACCTTAAAGGAGGGGTCCAAGGTCAAATCCAACCACACCAAAAGATTCCCAGCCCATGATTTCCTATAGGTTGGTTTACCATCCCAAACCTCTAGGACCAATAATAAGCGAGTTATAAGCACTTTCAAGTTTGGCTATCCTCATTTGACCTTGAAGGAGGGGTCCAAGGTCAAATCCGACCACACCAAAAGATTCCCAGCCCATGATTTCCTATAGGTTGGTTTACCATCCCAAACCTCTAGGACCAATAATAAGCGAGTTATAAGCACTTTTAAGTTTGGCTATCCTTGTTTGACCTTGAAGGACGGGTCCAAGGTCAAATCTGACCACACCAAAAGATTCCCAGCCCATGATTTCCTATAGGTTGGTTTACCATCCCAAACCTCTAGGACCAATAACTAGAAATAGGACGCCTTGTTGATAGTAGATGCGAATAGAAACAGGATAGCATAGAAGAACACACATTATCATGTGTAATGTCCCCCCCATGAACCTTTTGCCATTGTACAGTAGTCTTACAAGACCCTGTTTCATTTGTAAAATATATCAATGATGCTTAAATATTTATTAGTGTAGATGTAAATTATTTCAGCTTCATGCCTTTTTGCATTGGTTGGGTCGAAAATTTCGACGAAATCGCTCTATCTCGCACGGTTAAGAAGATAGAAGCAAATTCCTGTTTTTCTATTTTTGGCCAAAATTCGAAAATTCAAAATGGCCGTCATTTTTGGGGAGGGGAAAATTTTTTGAAAATTGCAAAGAGTACATTCCTTAGATACCCTGTGGGTCAAAAATTTTGACGAAATCGCTCTATCTCGCACGGTTAAGGAGATAGAAGCAAATTTGTGTTTTGCCATTTTTGGCAAAAATTCGAAAATTCAAAATGGCCGCCATTTTGGGGGAGGGGAAAATTTTTTGAAAATTGCAAAGAGTACATTCCTTAGATACCCAGTGGGTCGAAAATTTTGACGAAATCGCTCTATCTCGCACGGTTAAGGAGATAGAAGCAAATTTGTGTTTTGAAATTTTTGGCAAAATTCGAAAATTCAAAATGGCCGCCATTTTTGGGGAGGGGGAAATTTTTTGAAAATTGCCAAGAATACAATGCTCAGATACCCTGTGGGTTGAAAATTTTGACGAAATCGCTCGGTCTCGCACGGTTAAGGAGATAGAAGCAAATTTGTGTTTTGCCATTTTTGGCAAAAATTCGAAAATTCAAAATGGCCGCCATTTTTGGGGAGGGGAAAATTTTTTGAAAATTGCAAAGATTACATTCCTTAGATACCCTGTGGGTCGAAAATTTCGACGAAATCGCTCTATTTCGCACGCTTAAGGAGATAGAAGCAAATTTGTGTTTTGCCATTTTTGGCAAAAATTCGAAAATTCAAAATGGCCGCCATTTTTGGGGAGGGGAAAATTTTTTGAAAATTGCAAAGAGTACATTCCTTAGATACCCAGTGGGTCGAAAATTTTGACGAAATCGCTCTATCTCGCACGGTTAAGGAGATAAAAGCAAATTTGTGTTTTGAAATTTTTGGCAAAATTCAAAATGGCCGCCATTTTTGGGGAGGGGGAAATTTTTTGAAAATTGCCAAGAATACAATGCTCAGATACCCTGTGGGTTGAAAATTTTGACGAAATCGCTCGGTCTCGCACGGTTAAGGAGATAGAAGCAAATTTGTGTTTTGCCATTTTTGGCAAAAATTCGAAAATTCAAAATGGCCGCCATTTTTGGGGAGGGGAAAATTTTTTGAAAATTGCAAAGATTACATTTCTTAGATACCCTGTGGGTCGAAAATTTCGACGAAATCGCTCTATTTCGCACGCTTAAGGAGATAGAAGCAAATTTGTGTTTTACCATTTTTGGCAAAAATTCGAAAAATCAAAATGGCCGCCATTTTTGGGGAGGGGAAAATTTTTTGAAAATTGCAAAGATTACATTCCTTAAGTACCCTGTGGGTCGAAAATTTCGACGAAATCGCTCTATCTCGCACGGTTAAAGAGATAGAAGCAAATTTGTGTTTTGCCATTTTTGGCAAAAATTCGAAAATTCAAAATGGCCGCCATTTTTGGGGAGGGGAAAATTTTCTGAAAATTGCAAAGAATACATTCCTTAGATACCCTGTGGGTCGAAAATTTCGACGAAATCGCTCTATCTCGCACGGTTAAGGAGATAGAAGCAAATTTGTGTTTTGCCATTTTTGGCAAAAATTCGAAAATTCAAAATGGCCGCCATTTTTGGGGAGGGGAAAATTTTTTGAAAATTGCAAAGATTACATTCCTTAGATACCCTGTGGGTCGAAAATTTCGACGAAATCGCTCTATCTCGCACGGTTTAGGAGATATGAGCACATTTGCCTTTTTAAGTATTCAAAATAGCTAATTACTCATTTATTTAATTAATTACTCACTCATCTATGAAGCAATTCCCCCCAAAAGCAATCCCATACAAGCTATTAACCCAATGAACCTCCATACCAAATTTCAGAAAGCTAGGCTTAATAGCATTCCTTAAAATGTCTGGAAACCAAAGAGCTACTCAAAAGTAGCAAAGTAGCTATTACTCAGTTAGCTATAGAGCAAAAAAAAAAGCAAAAATAATATGTCCAACCCCCAGTGGGGTGGACATAATAAGGGAGATATAAGCACTTTTCATGACTGCAAAGAAACGCCTGTGGCAGCCATCTTGTTTTTCAAAATGAGGCCAAAAATATTCCCAGTCAAGATTTTGTAATGAGGAACATATCCTGCGAATTTGAGATCTCTACCTATAATACCCTTTGCTCTAGAGGGCCACCAAAAGTCCTTGTTTAAAGTCGAAAAACGCCCGTGGCGGCCATCTTGTTTTTCAAAATGAGGCTAAAAATATTCCCAGGCAAGATTTTATGGCTATGAATATATCCTGCAAATTTGAGAAGGCTAGCTATAATATTTTTTTCGTTAGAGCGGTAACGGTGAAATCTCTCTACACACTGCGGCGGCGGCGTAGGCGTAACGAAGTCAAATCCATAGTATTTGGATACAATTATGGTTAATGAATTCTAATATGACTTTAACAGTGCTTGAGAAGGCTAGCTATAATATTTTTTTCGTTAGAGCGGTAACGGTGAAATCTCTCTACACACTGTGGCGGCGTAGGCGTAACAAAGTCAAATCCATAGTATCCACCGGATGCTATCCGGTGGATACAATGACAAGAAGGGCTGGGTTAATGACATGCCAATAATGTCAAGAAACACCCTCCTGATTATCCACTTTGTACTTTACAAGACTTACAAAAGGGCTAGATTGACCGGATGAAATGATAAGAGACTTTGCCAAAACATACACCACAAATCAAAAACACTGCACACTCTTATCTGTACTAGAAGTTATCAAAGAGTACAAGTTTGGCATCATGACAGCCGTAAAAACAGTTACTCAACGGAATACACATATGCCAAATAAAGTAAAGCACAGGAACTAGTAAATACAGGATGTATATGCATTAAAATTCACCACTGCTCAATTTTGGTCATGGTTCCTATTGGAACAACAAAGTCTGGCACAAAGGGCTGATTCTATTAGGAAAAAGGTTAAGTATGTTTTGCTTCTGTTCACAACAATTTATATTCAGGTGGTAAACTTAAAACTTTTTTCTTTACATAAACTAATTCAGGGGTTTTATTGGAGGCATTCTAAGTGTTGCATTCTAAGTGTTGCAAGCAACTGAGTGTGCAACACTCAAAACCTATGTAATTTTGCATATTTTTTAACCTTTCAAAAGAAAAAGGAAAAAAAAAGAGAAAAATGTGGTTGATTTTCAAAGCTTGCAACAATATAAATTGATGCTCAATAGACAATACCTAAAATTAATTTCAAACAAAAACCAAAGTTGCAACTGTATGGCCATCTGTGGGTGACTAGAGACCATACACGTGCAAACATGTCATGATACTGGATAAACATGGTGTGTTTGGTTACACAAGGAATATAAAGACTTCTACTGTCCTGTGTGAATTATTCAGACAATTTTGACCAATCAAGAGTAATGTTCTTTTATTTTTAATTGACACATGCCCAGAAGAGTACGGTGCAGGGAAAATGACAAGTTTTGTGGTGTTTCATCAATAGTAAGCACCCATCATTAAGCAATAAAAGACCAGGTAGCAACTCTAGCTCTCTCTAAGTTGTGGTGGAAGGCTGCAGTTATCTCCCTCAGAATGCCTTTTTTACATCTCTGTGTGAATTCCAAGCTGCTTTTTATTGCCTTGTTTTGTTCCACTAAAGGCTAATTGATAAGTTATAAATTATGTCCTGGATAACCCCTTCATAGTAGGACTTTACCCTCTCAACATCAACAGAATACACATTTTTGTCAGAGTTTAAAAGGACACCAATTGTAATTTTATTGCCCCCACCAAGAGTGCCTCTAAATAAATTCAATCTGTTTATTGATCTATGTGTTTCCCTTTTGTGTACCATGCATAAAAGGCTTGCAGAACACACTTAGCACATAAAAATTCTAGATTTCTCTTAAATTTTGCCTACTTAAAAGGTTGAAATCAGAACACACAGATGACTTTACCAGCAAAAACCGGGTATCCATGAAGTGCGGATATGAGGGCAGTGGTCACACAGCTGCCTGGACTTCAGGGGAGGTGGACAAAAGGACGATCTTTCCGTCTTTCACTTCATTTTATTTTATAACATTATATAAATCTTTTTAAATTTGACTTTACGTTTTAACCTTATTGTAACAATTTTATACTCAAACTTTTCAGTTTTTATATTTGGCCAGTGTTTTAGCCAGCAGTCTTTTGTCCTGTATTTCATACATGTACTGGAGTCAAGTGGGACAAGTATGTGTGCAGTAGCCTGTCCGAGTGTAACGCAGTGGGAGTAACCTGGTGATTGACCTGTAGTGAAAAGCGGGGATAGACCACTGGAAAGGGAGAGCATATCAATATCATGGCTAAAATGTTGAACACAGGGAATTTTCTTCATTTAATTTAAAAAATACAACTTCTGTCCCTCTCATTTACTTTTTAACATTGTACCATTTTTCAACTGTATACCAAAAATCCTTCGACACTGTATCATGGAACAACAGTGTTGAATTGTATTGAACATTATACTCAACACAATATCTCAATCACTACAAGACTCAAAGCACTATTTGATCCAACAACAACACAAGTACTGTCAAGGTAATAGTGACTGACATTCCAACAAACTAAAAGACAGACATTAAGGGATGGTTATTTAATAATATCCCTGAGTTCTTTAGCATGCCACTGGGTATACTAAGATTTTCTTTTGTAACCTATGCGTTGTGTAAAACTGTCTCAATGACTGGGAGGGATTATAATTGTAAAAATTACAGTTGACTGTGCGTTACCAATTTCCCACAGAGTTTGAGTTATCTGTTTTACCTGTGGGTATGACAACTTACTATGATCTCCACCATGCCACGAATGCCCTTTGTGTGTATCTTCCACTTGACATTGCTGTGAGATTTCAGCACCAGGATGAGTCTGCGGTTTCTGCGTTTCTTGTCATAAGCCTTGATGTCCAGCACAATGTCTGTTGTCCCGGTGGGCGAATTCTTGGAGGTATGAACCTCTATAATGTGCACATCACTAAAAGAACAGAAAATATATCAAAATACACCGAAAGTTACAACTTCATTTCAGTCTTTCACACTGTTTAACCCTAAGTCTAGGTTTTGAACTTTAAAAGCAGAAATAGTATATATGTTACAGTAAACATGTGAAATCAGTAAATACACATATTTACTGATTTCACATATTTACTGCTACATATACACAGTGGTACTGTCACTACTCTCGCTACTTCCAATAGTATGGCTTGCTGCATTGGTTTTAAGTAATAATCAGGTATATTTCTTCAAATCTGGTTACAGTAATATCCTTAAATGTAAAACAATATTTTTGTACATCTTTTGGCAACTCCACATCCCAATTCATGCAAATGGAGTGACATGACCTATCAGAAAAATAGCCAGCCTCGGCAGGCAAGAACCCCAGCCCGCAGGTACAGCTAAATGGCCAACAACATTGAGATTTCGGAAAATCTCTGTTGCAAGAAGTATAGAGAACCCACAAGATGTTCTACAAAAGATTCACAGGTTATGATTTCCTTCAAGTAGTTTTCATATTTTGAAGCCAAAGAAACAATTATAAGGGAGATATATAAGGCCTTTTTGATATGATGACCCTCCTATTTGCCATTAAATCTTGATATGGCGGCCATTTTGTTTCCAAAACAAGGACACAATTACTCTTGGGCAAGGTTTCCTATCCATTTGCATTCTTTCCAAATCTGATGAAGCTGGCTGCAATATTTTAGGTTACAGAAAACATTAAATATTTTAGAACAAACTTTAAGACCCGAAAATTTTAAAAGTGTTGCCATGGAAACAGTTGCCCCTGGATATCCCCCAAAACCTAATCAGCTCTAGATCCTCTTGGGGTAATCATAACCTGAAAATTTGGTGAAAATCCGTGCAGGGGTTAGGCTGTGGAACACCCACAAAGTTTAAGACCCAAAAATCTTAAAATGGTTGCCATGGCAATAGCTGTTACCGGATACCCCCCAAAACCTAATCAGCTCTAGATCCACTTGGGGTAAACATATCCTGAAAATTTGGTGAAAATCCGTGAAGGGGTTAGTCTGTGGAACACTCACAAAGTTTAAGACCCAAAAATCTTAAAAGTGTTGTCATGGCAACAGTTGTTACTGGATACCACCAATACCTAATCAGCTCTAGATCCACTTGGGGTTAACATATCCTGACAATTTGGTGAAAATCTGTGCAGGTATTTAGGCTGTGGAACAACCACAAACTTTAAGACCCGAAAATCTTAAAAGCGTTGCCATGGGAACAGTGGTACCAGATATGCACCAAAACCTAATCAGCTGTAGACCCTCTTGGGTTAAACATATCTTGAAAATTTGGTGAAAATCCATGCAGGGGTTTAGTCTGTGGAACACCCACAAAGTTTAAGACCCGAAAATCTTAAAAGTGTTGCCATGGCAACAGTTGTTACCAGATACCAACCAAAACCTAATCAGCTCTAGATCCTCTTGGGGTAAACATATCCTAAAAATTGCTGAAAATCCGTACAGGGGTTTAGTCTGTGGAACACCCACAAGCTTTATGCCTGACGCCCCCGACGCCCTGACAGTGCACGGGACGACTGTAAGCCTTTATGGGCTGGGGTTAAAAACTAAAGCACTATTCATATGTACTTTCGGAATGACACAACGTTATTTTTCAGATCCAAAAAATAGCTAGGAAGTGAATAATGGTAAAAAAATAGCATCAGAGATGCCTGTACCCCACATCCTGGGGAAACAGTTTTCAACAGCATAACATATAGAAGTAGTGAAACAGTACAGAGATTGGGATACTTTCAGAGCAGTGTCAGTGTCCACATAATGTTTCAGTAGAGAAAATAACATCTAGGAGAAAGAAACTGCATGTAAAGAAAAGTAATTAAAACAAGACAATTCAGTAAACTAAAAATTAAGAAGCTTTAAGACTCCTCCCACTTTGATATTCATTTGTACGGTCGAATTACGGTTTGAATGTTTTGAATATTACCCATACATACAGATGTGGCAATACATACTTTTACGTGGAGTTGGGGCAAAACCTGTGGCTCCCTTGATGCAACACCATCTGTTACACAATGGGAAGTTGCAAAAGTAACTAGACCTAGCGCATCGGAGAACCGATGCAAATTGTATCCACCAGAAGAAAACTCACCAAAGCCATTCTAACATCGCTTAACCTTGAAGGAGAAGCCCAAGGTGAAATCTGACCATATCAAAAGATTCTTAGCCCATGATTTCCTATAGGTTGGTGTGACACTGCAAACCTCTAGGAATACAAATAAGCAAGATATAAACACTAATTTTGGCAATCCTCATTTGACCTTGAAAGAGGGGCCAAAGGTCAAATCCGATCACACAGAAAGATTCCCAGCCCATGATTTCCTAGATTTTGGTTTACCATTCCAAAGCTCTAGGACCAATAATAAGCGAGTTATAAGCACTTTTAAGTTTGGCTATCCTCGTTTGACCTTATGGAGGGTCCAAGGTCAAATCCGACCACAGCAATAGATTCCCAGCACATGATTTTGTGCACTATCCTCGTTTGACCTTGAAGGAGGGGTCCAAGGTCAAATCCGACCACACCAAAAGATTCCCAGGCCATGATTTCCTATAGGTTGGTTTACCATTCCAAACCTCTAGGACCAATAATAAGCGAGTTATAAGCACTTTTAAGTTTGGCTATCCTCGTTTGACCTTGAAGGAGGGGTCCAAGGTCAAATCCGACCACACCAAAAGATTCCCAGCCCATGATTTCCTATAGGTTGGTTTACCATCCCAAACCTCTAGGACCAATAATAAGCGAGTTATAAGCACTTTTACGTTTGGCTATCCTCGTTTGACCTTGAAGGAGGGGTCCAAGGTCAAATCCGACCACACCAAAAGATTCCCAGCCCATGATTTCCTATAGGTTGGTTTACCATCCCAAACCTCTAGGACCAATAATAAGCGAGTTATAAGCACTTTTAAGTTTGGCTATCCTCGTTTGACCTTGAAGGAGGGGTCCAAGGTCAAATCTGACCACACCAAAAGATTCCCAGGCCATGATTTCCTATAGGTTGGTTTACCATCCCAAACCTCTAGGACCAATAATAAGGGAGATATAAGCACTTTTCATGACTGCAAAGAAACGCCTGTGGCGGCCATCTTGTTTTTCAAAATGAGGCCAAAAATATTCCCAGTCAAGATTTTATAATGAGGAACATATCCTGTGAATTTGAGATCTCTACCTATAATACCCTTTGCTCCAGAGGGCCACCAAAAATCCTTGTTTAAAGTCGAAAAACGTCTGTGGCGGCCATCTTGTTTTTTAAAATGAGGCCAAAAATATTCCCAGGCAAGATTTTATGGCTATGAATATATCCTGCAAATTTGAGAAGGCTAGCTATAATATTTTTTTCGTTAGAGCGGTAACGGTGAAATCTCTCTACACACTGCGGCGGCGGCGTAGGCGTAACGAAGTCAAATCCATAGTATTTGGATACAATTATGGTTAATGAATTCTAATATGACTTTAACAGTGCTTAATCTATATCAAAAGACACCCCAAGGTGCAACAACCAAGATTCAAGTAAAAAGATATAAGAGAGATATAAGAGAGATAAAATAGTATCAGATATCCCTGTAGAGAAATAAAATAGCAGCAGATATGCAAGACCAAAGGTCAAATCCAGGCCACACCATGACGTTGCACACCTATAAGCTATAACCCCCAACTAATGTCCCTACCAAATATCAACTTGCTACACCTTATCGTTTCCGAAATATAGCCCAGACAAGACATTATAGGTCAAGGTCACTACGGAAAGGTCAAAGGTCAAATCAAGGTCACACCATGACGTTTTACATTTACACACCCTTGCCAATGTCCCTACCCAGTATCAACTTCCTGCACCTTACGGTTTCCGAGATATACGCTGGACAAGATTTTATATGTCAAGGTCACTACGGCAAGGTCAAAGGTCAAATCAAGGTCACGCCATGACACTGCACACCTACACCGCCTAACCAATGCCCCAACCAATTTATCAACTTCCTACACCTTACGGTTTCCGAGATATACGCTGGACAAGATTTTATATGTCAAGGTCACTACGCCAAGGTCAAAGGTCAAATCAAGGTCACACCATGACATTGCACACCTACACCGCCTAACCAATGCCCCAACCAATTATCAACTTCCTACAACTTATGGTTGTTGAGATATAACCCGGACAAGATTTTATAGGTTAAGGTCACTACAGCAAGGTCAAAGCTCAAATCAAGGTCACACCATGAGGTTGCACACGTACAACCTCTAACCAATGTCCCTACCAAGTACCAACTTCTTACACCATACGATTTCCGAGATATATCCCTGACAAGTTTTTATTGGTCAAGGTCACTACAGAAAGGTCAAATCAAGGTCACACCATGACATTGCACACCTACACCCCTTAACCAATGTACCTACCAAGTATCAACTTCCTACACCTTACAGTTTCCGAGATATAGCCCAGACAAGATTTTATAGGTCAAGGTCACTACAGAAAGGTCAAATGTCATATCAAGGTCACACCATGACGTTGCACACCTACACCCCTTAACCAATGTCCCTACCAAGTATCAACTTCCTACACCTTACAGTTTCCGAGATATAGCCCAGACAAGATTTTATAGGTCAAGGTCACTACAGAAAGGTCAAAGGTCATATCAAGGTCACACCATGACGTTGCACACCTACACCCCCTAACCAATGTCCTTACCAAGTATCAACTTCATACACCTTACGGTTTCCGAGATACAGGCTGGACAAACTTTTTCCCGCCACCTGCTCGCCCACCCAGACACCATGGGTGAAAACAATAACCCAACAGCCCTCGGAGGCTGTGGGGTAAAAATGGGGTGAAAGTAAGAGGTATCAGGCTATGAGTGAAAATCTGACCCATTTAGGGTCATAAAATTGACCTTGAAAGGGCAGAAGGAGAAAAAAAATAGCATCAGAGATGCCCGTACCCCACAGCCTAGGGAAATATTTTCAACACCATGAGATACAGAAGTACTGTATCAGTACAAACTACAGGATACTTTCAGAGCACAGTCATTTATATAAAGGTCCAAACAATGTTTAAATGGAGAAATAATGTTTAAAAGAAAGATCATGCATATAAAGATGAAGTATTAAAACAAGATAATTCAATAACAAGATGACAGCATTAATCAGCAAACTAAAATTCAACCCTCTTTATCTACATCTGCAAGGCCCGAATTATGGTTTAGATGGTTTGAATATCACCATGCATACAGAAGTGGTAATACATTTAATGAATGCTTATGTGTGGTGTTGGAGCAAAATCTGTGGCTCACTTGATGAAATTCTATCTCTTACAATGGGAAGTTATGAAAGTAAAATTCTTAATAAATTCTAATATGACTTTAACAGTGCTTAATCTGCATCAAAAGAGAGACCCAAAGGTGCAACAAGATTTTATAGGTCAAGGTCACTACGACAAGGTCAAAGGTCAAATTAAGGTGACACCATGATAATACACACCTATAGCCCCTAACTAATGTCCCTAGCAAGTATCAACTTCCTCACCCTTACGGTTTCCAAGATATAGCCCGGACAAGATTTTATAGGTCAAGGTCACTACGCCAAGGTCAAAGGTCAAATCAAGGTCAGATCATGACGTTGCACAACTACATCCCCTAACCAATGTCCCTACCAAGTATGAACTTCCTACACCTTACGGTTTCCAAGATATAGCCCGGACAAGATTTTATAGGTCAAGGTCACTACGCCAAGGTCAAAGGTCAAATCCTGGTCAGACCATGATGTTGCACACCTACACATCCTAACCAATGTCCCTACCAAGTACCAACTTCCTACACCTTACGGTTTCCGAGATATAGCCCAGACAAGATTTTATAGGTCAAGGTCACTACAGCAAGGTCAAATCAAGGTCATACCATGACATTGCACACCTACACCCCCTAACCAATATCCCTACCATGTATCAACTTCCTACACCTTACAGTTTCTGAGATATAGCCCGGACAAGATTTTATAGGTCAAGGCCACTAGGACAAGGTCAAAGGTCAAATTAAGGTCAGACCATGACACTGCACCCTACACCATCTAGCAAATGTCCCTACCAAATATCAACTTCCTACACCTTACGGTTTCTGAGATATAGCCCGGATAAGATTTTATAGGTCAAGGTCACTACGGCAAGGTCAAAGGTCAAATCAAGGTCACACCATGACGCTGCACACCTACACCCCCTAACCAATGTCCCTACCAAATATCAACTCCCTACACCTTACGGTTTCCGAGATATAGCCCGGACAAGATTTTTGAACTCAAGGTCACTACGGCAAGGTCAAAGGTCAAATCCTGGTCAGACCATGACGTTGCACACCTACACATCCTAACCAATATCCCTACCAAGTATCAACTTCCTACACCTTACGGTTTTCGAGATATAGCCCGGACAAGATTTTATAGGTCAAGGTCACTACGGCAAGGTCAAAGGTCAAATCAAGGTCAGACCATGACGTTGCACAACTACACCCCCTAACCAATGTCCCTACCAAGTATCAACTTCCTACACCTTACGGTTTCCGAGATATAGCCCGGACAAGATTTTCAAACTCAAGGTCACTAGGGCAAGGTCAAATCAAGGTCAGACCATGACGTTGCACACCTACACCCCCTAACCAATGTCCCTACCAAGTATCAACTTCCTACACCTCACGGTTTCTGAGATACAGCCCGGACAAACTATTTACCGCCGCCCGCCCATCCGGACACCATGGGTGAAAACAATACCCCGACAGCCCTTAAGGGCTGTGGGGTAATAAAAACAATATTACTAGGTCTGAATAGTCCTGCAGAATAATCCAATTAAGTTTTACAGGATTTCAGGCAATATTTTGAAAAATACACAGGCAAAATACATGATAAGACTTTATGATCACAGTTCCACCTTGAGGGGGTTTCGGGGTTCAAATTTGATGGGCTCTTTGGAATCCCAGGTCTCGGTTTCCTATGACCTCTCAATACATTCCAAAGCTTTAATTTCAACAATAAAAGAGATATGAAGCAATTAGTGAAAATCTGACCCATTTAGGGTCACAAAATTGACCTTGAAATGGCAGAAGAGGACAAAACCAATATCTCTAGGTTTGAATAGTCTTGAAGAATAATTCCGTTAAGTTTTTCTAGGATTTCAGGCAATATTTTTGAAGATGCACTGCAAAATACATGAACCTCAACTTTATGACCCCAGTTTGGTATGTTTGGAATCCGAGGTCTTGATTTCCTATTACCTCCCAATATATTCCAAAGCTTTAAATGCAAATACACAAGAGATATTTTACATTTGATAAATCTCTTTTGCCTGTATACAGCATAACAAAGACACCTGATTAGATTGAATTTAAGGTAACTTTTTCAGGATCATTTAACTTTTGAAGCTCTAAACCCAACTTTCATGCTTCAATAACATATGGAACCTGTGTAAGATCCTCCAAATGAGAAGAAAAACACAATATGTGCCCAAAAGTGTCGATTTCAGCACATTTTTTTACTAAACGATAATCAATCGGCTCTCAATCAGTCAATTATGGCCCGATTGATACAAAATTCAACTGGAGCCTAAATTTTGATGTGACGAATGCGCTTGCCAAAATTGTTTTTGATCATGTGACCTTGATAAAGGTCAAATTTGTACCTGTCAAATAATTTTCTCACAGCTATACATTAAAATTGCCAAATATTATTTTGATAGACCTATATTAAGGGAAATATTCAAGTTAAAAAATACTGGGGTGGAGGTTGTGTAGATTTTCTGAAATCAGGGGATGCAACCAACAAGCATCCCCGTTTTCCAGGAATTCATAAATAGATCATTCAAAAGTTTTAAAATACTGTGTGAAACCATAGCAGTTTTATGTACTTGAAGTTTATGTGTCATAATAGTGCCATTATATATAATACTTTATTGGGAATTCATATTTATTTTAATTAACTGATGATGTTCAAAGAGTTTCTAGATCCTGTGTTTGAAAACGCATAAAAAACTGAAAAAGAGACAAAGTTGACACTGCATATAAATGGTATGACGAGGTGAAAAAAAATAAAAAAATTGTTGTGCATTGTAACTGAATGGTAAATGAAGCTGACAAATGTTAGTACTCAGTTGGTCAACCTTGCCAATAATCAATGCCTATTTGTAATATTTATTTACCGAGTGATAGTGCCAATATACAGTTTAAAGTAACAGCAGTTTAACTAAAATTATTCTAAAGAGATAAAATTTTCAAAACTGAAAATTCTGAAGTTAAACTCTGTCAATGGGTCATTATTGATCAATCTCTTAGTTTTGACACATCTCATGTTTCCTCATGACTAAGCCATTATATTTATCAGTGTATCAGGAATCTACAGAATGATTAATATGGTGCCAATTAAGTACACTGGAGCCTTTATTATCCAAGTAAGATGAGAGTAGAAGCCTTTGTGTGGATAATTGAAGGTCTATCAAACAGACAACTCATTATTGTGTGAAAAAGTAGGACATAACACCTTTGGGACAGTAAAGTTGTGTCTATCAAATCAATAATTACAAAATAAAAAGTTTTTCTGCACAGAAAATAAGTATACAGCCCAGTTTAACTGGTTCTTGCTTCTTCCTTTCCTCGTGACTTTAAGGAATTATCATGTAATTTAGAACTCAAAAGAATTGCTAATTCAGTAACACTAAGGTATTACACAGCATCTAAGGTACATCTTTTACCGGTTATGGTGGCCCTCATTGTTGACCGCCATGCATGCATTGGTCTTCTGTGTGTGAAGAGATGAGGCTGTCACATCAGGTCTTGGGTGGTAAATCCCTTCACAGGTGGCAGGTGATGAAGCATCTGTACACAAATACATCAAGCGGGAATTTAAAAGCAACAAATCATATGTAAAACCTTCAAAGATGGAGTAAAGGCCCTTGCACATATACGCGGCGCGGTGCGGTACGATTTTTACTGCATACTGAGCAGACGAATTTTCTTTGCCTTGCAAATTTGGGCGATTTTCCCAGCAGTTTTCAGTATATTGACAAAATATTTTAACTAGAGTGAAAGTGAATAGAATAGTTAAAATAATCATAAATGTAATTAAAAAGCTAATACCCCACAGTATATTTCCACACCCTCCTACCCTTACATGCATTTAATCTTATTACAATGAAAGGCCTTGACCAGTGTCCCTTTTATAATACTGGTGATTACACCCCCTTTCAATTTATAAACTTCTGGCTGTGTTGTGTCTACAGATATTCTCACATCCCTAACATGGCCTAACATAACATCCCTCTGTCTATTATAAGGACATAATCCCTCCACAAACAAGACCCTAGACCCAGTGTATCGATTTTAGAATTGCTGTTAATTGCAATCCTCATTCAGTTAAACCTTCTTATGTGTCCATATGGACACCCACCATATTTTGTCATCTCTCCCCTAGAAGTTAATCCCTTCATAATGAGCCTGTTTGCTTGCATTTTGTTTTCCAATTAATATATTTGTATAAAGTTCTGTGATAGACTGCCATATTTAACCTGTGGGGAATTTAAATATCAATGAAAACTTGGGGAAAATAGTAAAAAAGCCTCGCAAAAGCCGCGCGGTTTTTGAAAAAAATTAGAAAATTTTCTAAATAGAAAAATCCGCGCCGCACCGCTAACTGCCGCACCGGACATATGTATAAGCAGTGAACTACTTCCATTATTTCTATTTTATTTAGCCGCGCCGCATCGCGCCGCGCCGCGCTAGTGTACAATGGGCTTAAGTGTGAAAATACTGTCACATCAGGACTTGACTAGGTTTCAACTATTATCATGGATGACTGGTAAAAATGCACTGGCTTGTTACCTTTGTCAAAGAGGTTGTATTTTTAGTGATATTTGTTTGTCTGTCTCTTAGTAGATTTGCTCCACGTCTTTGTATTGGTATCCAATATTTACTTAAAGTTAAATTTAATTTGGAAACTTACTAGGGTTTATTATACCTCCAGCATTCTGGAGTAAAGGGGGATAATCTCTGAAAATACAAAGTCCGGGCTGGCTGTCATGGTGCATTCAATGTCGAGCTGAAATTTCATCTACGAGGAATCAACCCTAATTGTTTGTACTCATCACAACCCCTAATATGAGACTGTGATATAAAATTGCATATGTTTCCTGCAGTATATATGATACATATGATCATTTAATGACATTTATTTATTCAATACTTGAACAAAAGAACATAAAATATTCTGCTCCTTGCAAAATCACATAACGCTACAGGAATTTGTGGCAGGTTAATTAAGTCAGCAAGTTCAATGGATATACTGTTTCAGTTCTGCCATTAACAAAACCACAACACATTACCCCAAAGATCATATCTTTCTGTCAAAAATCGGACGTTTTTGATCAAAATTGCCACTTGACTTTTGCTAATTTTTTTCCTGCCAACAAAGTTTCCTAAAAGGTTCAGGAATGAATACTGCAAACCAACCTTTAACACAGCATAAAGCCTTTTTTTTTTTCCTTTTTAGTACTTTCATTGATCCCTGTCACTCTCTAGATTCACCAATTGTCACTTCCATTGACAGAAGTGGCAGACATGTATAGATGACTGTGCCACCCTTTGAGGTCAATGTACAGTGTTCACACATGTGTAAAACAAGGGAAAACTACAACCACCAAACGTATTCTCTTTAACAGAGAAACAAATTCCACCCAGAGCAAACTGCCATACTTTAAACTCATACATAAAAAAACATGCATTTCACATAATTTTACATTAACCTTGAGTGTTAAAATCAACCCCTGAAGTTATTAACATTCCTAATTTGAGTTATAGTTAGAATTGTTAACATAATACCGGTATACCGCAATTGGTTTCACTTGGGACTAAAAGGTGACAACCGCTATCAAGTGATTAGAACCGGGATATATAAGTTTACTTATTAATCCACAATGCACGGCTTACATAATTACATTGCTTGACAATACGACAAATGTTGCAGTGTTGCATGAAATGTGGAAAAATAACTGTGTAAAGAGACACAAAGTACCACTTGTTATCTCAAAGACAAAACTCAAAATACAGATAGATTTCCTTGGTTAGTGAAGTATAAAAACATTCACTAAACCATCTTTTCATGGAAAAGTAACTGCAATAGGAGCTGCTTAACTCCTGTTTATCAAATTTTAAGATCAAAAATAAATGTCACAAGTTACAAAATATTTTCGGTGAAAGACACTATATAATGAAAGGTCACACATTAGTTTGTATTTACAACCACTTCATATTTGTCCACCATAAACCCCAATCTGAGCCAGTTAAGAGATTGTATCATGGAAAGTGCCACAAGGTAATCATACCTGTTTTTGTATTTGCAACAGCCTTATCAAATTAATTAAGCACAGTTAGCCCAGAGAGTAAGCCTATCACAATCAATGCCCAAAGTAAACACAAGGTCAACTGCTTCACTCAACAAAACCCACATAAACCTTGACCCAATTTCATAAATGCCAATCATAAAAGTGGTTCTCTTCTCTTGAACAACAGCACACAAATGTCAATAAATCATACTAAGTTGTAATAAATGTTTGGAGAATGGCCATCTACAACAGAGCAGTGAATCACAGGCTCTACGCTGTTTGCCACCTACTTCTGCATGATAATGCCCTTATTTCATACCAAACAGCCTTCTGGCTCCTCAGAAAAGTTCTCACTGGCTCATAGGTGAATATGGGGAATACACACAAAACCATTGAGAATTTGTGTGTATGTATGTACATGTCAATGAAACATATTTTTAAATGGTTCTTCATAAAGAAGTGATAAATACAAGATTACACTAATGGTACGATTGCCAAAAAAAATTGCTGTTCCAAGCACACCATATTGTCAGAAAGAGAAAAGAATCCACTACAGAAAGAGAACAAGACTGCTCAGTAAACAAACTAAGTAGAGCAAGAAATCTAAAATTCGCCACATATATGAAATTCGCCACATGTGAAAATACTAATAAAATAAATGTATTGTGGTGAGATTTGTTGACTGAATAGTAAATTAAGGCTTTTTGAACTGAAAAATACCAATTTTTGCACAAAAACATCATTTTCTTCATAAAATTAACTAAGGTTTTAGAGGTGGCGAATTTTAGATTCCTGGCGAATTTTAGATTTCTTACTTAAGTATTTTTATCTAAAGGCAAGAGAGAGAGAGATCAAGAGTCAGCTAATTGCATACTGTGTGCACTCAAATACAGTCAAAAGTGATGCACACACAACACAATAGTTCCAACATAACTTTTTATAGTCATATACATACAGTCCTGCAAATATAAATTGCAAGCTAGAGTTGTGAATGTTTACATGTCTAAGAAGCATAGTTTGCAGATACATTTAAGAGATATGCTTTATGTGCTTCAATTCATACAAGAAATAGGCCAGAAGTATCCTTCTTTGCTAAAATGGAATATAGATGTCTCATTTGCAGCAGAGATGATAAAATAAATCTTATTTTCTTATCACTTCAAATTTCCATCTCAAAATGACTTAAAAGTTATTCAGCTATTTCATGAATATAACAAAAAAAAAGATTGACCTTAATTAATTTTAGCAAAATATACAAATAGTTCTAATACACTGGTATCATATAATTTAACCTCAAATGCATGAGCCATAATTTCAAACACTTGACTTTCCATTCGGACACCATGGGTGAAAAAAATTTGCCAAAAACCTGTAAATATCAGCAACAATTTAGACATCAGGTTGTTGTCTCCATGAAGTGACAAATGATGAAGAAGATGATGAAATATAATGAGGAATCCACAATGAACATTGAAAAATTTCCTTTTCGCCGATATTTGCAATTAACATTCGCCACTGTGTGACCTGGGCATTACATCATATGTAAATAATTTACCCTGCAAGAGGCTAAGAGGGCTTGATATAACTGTATTTTATGACTGTTGCCTAACTGCAAATAAAATATATTTAAATCAAATCATTAACAATGTTGGATTCGATGTACAATCTACAACACTCAATAGTAATACACTAGCAAACTTCAGTCAAGGTCAATCATTAAAATAATACTTTTAAAGTGGAATACAAGAATAAAGATTCACCATCAAAAATAATAAAATAATATAAAAACATAATATCCATGATATTTTCGATAAATCTCACCAAATTAATGTACAAGTGATGGGAATCGCCTCCAATTTGCATGTCCAATTAATCATCCATTTTTTCAGACTGATGATCGAGCCATAATCGATTCTTTTACTCCATTGTCTGTTATATCATAACAAAAACTTTCCAGGATGAAATGTATGTCGATCTGGTAAGAATAACGGAGTTCTGACATTTATAATCTACCAAAAACACTCACTTCCTATAAATATGGCAGTAGACATAAACAAACCCAAACTTTATGACACATCTGTCAGTTTGTCTGAAAACAACTGGGTATTGGGATACATAAGGAAAGGTCAGTTTTCATTTTATGAAATTGTCACTAATAATGATGAATCGATGGGTACACCTTTTTGGATTGATCATCCCTACTAATGTGAATTTTGACAGACCAATCAATGTCTGTAAACAATCGTTCTATCACTATTAACGTATTTCCTCAAACCGGCAGGAGAAAACAGCATCTTTTGTGCCATTTTATTAATTTATAAATGTTTTACATTTGAACCGAACTTCCTTTTTGGGACTATTATCATTAGAGAGGTTACAACTACCCAACTAATCGACAACGGTTAGAATAGTGCTATGTATCGGTTTCATATTTTAAAGTATGAATAATTCCTCAATGTAGTAAAAGATGGCAGAAGGTCTAACTCTCAACTATGTCCACATTTTCACATAAAATAAGTTAAAATCCAATAACAGCCACGTTTTCTGTACTGTTTATGCATTCATGTAAAACCTGAAATACCATATACCTCTCTCATATCGCCCACCTCCTGCATGAGAAAACTGCATCAGAAGTCACAGGAAAATGGTAAATTTAATGAATTTTACAGATAATGGACATATATTTTAAATTTATTTCACATATTTATCATTTTCATTGTGTTTTAGAATATCAAGCTTAAGATTTGTGGTAGTTTTATAAAATGGACAGTAATTCGGTGTCGACACGTACAGTACATGCCGATTAGTTGGCATGAAATATTTTGAATTATAACGTCTCTAGTTTTCATGCAAACTATATACAGACCTTCTACATACATGATTGTAGCACTACTACCTATTACATTTTTCCTTACAGGGGTTTAACCAGCAAACTTTTTTTTCGCAACAAGTCACTGCAATTGAGAAAGAATCTTTATCTTGCCAACTAAGACAATATAGTCATTGCCAAACATTTAACTTGGAGGTAACATCTGAAAGAGTCTGCTTCTTAATAAGTTTCTTATCACTAATGGGAAGGTTACATTGAAATTCTGAGCACCAACACTCGTGTTATATACATTTGCTGAGGCTGTGATCCAGCTAACTGCTGTGGGGGGGTGAGGGGTGTATTACCCACTGCAATCAGATAATAAGGCCACCAGCTTTTTGGGAGATCCCCTCCTGCTCAGCAGCTGTCTGTGCTGACAGACTTTCAGTGTGACCACACATAGCAATGAAACCCTCTGGGGCAATTAAAACAGCCCATACAGTTTACAGGGGATACAGTGATGCAAGTTTCAGGTTTGAAAATTTTCAAATTACTGGTGAAATGTGAACCACACCAATTTTCAACAAATAATTTGTAATGGTTAGATTTACACACATGGCTTGCCTTTCCCACAATCCAAACTAATTTATAATAGGGCAGGGTCAGTAGCATATTTTTCATTTCGGTATCGCGCCAGTGTAAAACCGTACCGATTCCGGGATACCGAAAGAAGAAATTTTATTCTAGCATACACCCAATCGAATAAGCCCACCAATCGGAAGTAGGATTCGCAAAAAGAAAACATTGCAGTTCTGAAAGAAACTAGAAATAGGCCGCCCTGTTGATAGTAGATGCGAATAGAAACAGGATAGCATAGAAGAACACACATTATCATGTGTAATGTCCACCCATGAACCTTTTGCCCAAATTGTACAGTAGTCTTACAAGACCCTGTTTCATTTGTAAAATATATCAATGATGCTTAAATATTTGATAGTGTAGATGTAATTTATTTCAGCTTCATGCCTTTTTGCATTGGTTGGGTTGAAAATTTTGACGAAATCACTCTATCTTGCACGGTTAAGAAGATAGAAGCCAATTCCTGTTTTTCTATTTTTGGCAAAAATTTGAAAATTCAAAATGGCCGCCATTATTGGGAAAAGGAAATTTTTTTGAAAATTGCCAAGAGTACATTTCTTAGATACCCTATGGGTCGAAAATTTCAACAAAATAACTCTATTTTGCACGGTTAAGGCCAGTTTGTGTTTTTCCATTTTGGGCAAAAATTCGAAAATTCAAAATGGCTGCCATTTTTGGGGAGGGGAAAATTTTTTGAAAATTGCAAAGATTACATTCCTTAGATACCCTGTGGGTTGAAAATTTCGACGAAATCGCTCTATCTCGCATGGTTAAGGAGATAGAAGCAAATTTGTGTTTTGCCATTTTTGGCAAAAATTTGAAAATTCAAAATGGCCGCCATTTTAGGGGAGGGGAAAATTTTTTAGAAATTACCAAGAGTACAATGCTCAGATACCCTGTGGGTCGAAAATTTCGACGAAATCACTCTATCTGGCACGGTTAAGGAGATAGAAGCAAATTTGTGTTTTGCCATTTTTGGCAAAAATTCGAAAATTCAAAATGGCCGCCATTTTTGGGGAGGGGAAAATTTTTGGAAAATTGCAAAGATTGCATTCGTTAGATACCCTGTGGGTCGAAAATTTCGACGAAATCGCTCTATCTCGCACGGTTAAGGAGATAGAAGCAAATTTGTGTTTTGCAATTTTTGGCAAAAATTCGAAAATTCAAAATGGCCGCCATTTTTGGGGAGGGGAAAATTTTTTGAAAATTGCAAAGATTACATTCCTTAGATACCCTGTGGGTCGAAAATTTCGACGAAATCGCTCTATCTCGCACGGTTAAGGAGATAGAAGCAAATTAGTGTTTTGCCATTTTTGGCAAAAATTCGAAAATTCAAAATGGCCGCCATTTTTGGGGAGGGGAAAATTTTTGGAAAATTGCAAAGATTGCATTGCTTAGATCCCCTGTGGGTCGAAAATTTCGCCGAAATCGCTCTATCTCGCACGGTTAAGGAGATAGAAGCAAATTTGTGTTTTGCCATTTTTGGCAAAAATTCGAAAATTCAAAATGGCCGCCATTTTTGGGGAGGGGAAATTTTTTTGAAAATTGCAAATATTACATTCCTTAGATACCCTGTGGGTCGAAAATTTCGACGAAATCGCTCTATCTCGCACGGTTAAGGAGATAGAAGCAAATTTGTGTTTTGCCATTTTTGGCAAAAATTCGAAAATTCAAAATGGCCGCCATTTTTGGGGAGGGGAAAATTTTTTGAAAATTGCAAATATTACATTCCTTAGATACCCTGTGGGTCGAAAATTTCGACGAAATCGCTCTATCTCGCACGGTTAAGGAGATAGAAGCAAATTTGTGTTTTCCCATTTTTGGCAAAAATTCGAAAATTCAAAATGGCCGCCATTTTTGGGGAGGGGAAAATTTTTTGAAAATTGCAAAGATTGCATTCCTTAGATACCCTGTGGGTCGAAAATTTCGACGAAATCGCTCTATCTCGCACGGTTAAGGAGATAGAAGCAAATTTGTGTTTTGCCATTTTTGGCAAAAATTCGAAAATTCAAAATGGCCGCCATTTTTGGGGAGGGGAAAATATTTTGAAAATTGCAAAGATTGCATTGCTTAGATACCCTGTGCGTCTAAAATTTTGCCGAAATCGCTCTATCTCGCACGGTTAAGGAGATAGAAGCAAATTTGTGTTTTGCCATTTTTGGCAAAAATTCGAAAATTCAAAATGGCCGCCATTTTTGGGGAGGGGAAAATTTTTGGAAAATTGCAAAGATTGCATTGCTTAGATACCCTGTGGGTCGAAAATTTTGCCGAAATCGCTCTATCTCGCACGGTTAAGGAGATAGAAGCAAATTTGTGTTTTGCCATTTTTGGCAAAAATTCGAAAATTCAAAATGGCCGCCATTTTTGGGGAGGGGAAATTTTTTTGAAAATTGCAAATATTACATTCCTTAGATACCCTGTGGGTCGAAAATTTCGACGAAATCGCTCTATCTCGCACGGTTAAGGAGATAGAAGCAAATTTGTGTTTTGCCATTTTTGGCAAAAATTCGAAAATTCAAAATGGCCGCCATTTTTGGGGAGGGGAAAATTTTTGGAAAATTGCAAAGATTGCATTCCTTAGATACCCTGTGGGTCGAAAATTTCGACGAAATCGCTCTATCTCGCACGGTTAAGGAGATAGAAGCAAATTTGTGTTTTGCCATTTTTGGCAAAAATTCGAAAATTCAAAATGGCCGCCATTTTTGGGGAGGGGAAAATTTTTTGAAAATTGCAAATATTACATTCGTTAGATACCCTGTGGGTCGAAAATTTCGACGAAATCGCTCTATCTCGCACGGTTAAGGAGATAGAAGCAAATTTGTGTTTTGCCATTTTTGGCAAAAATTCAAAATGGCCGCCATTTTTGGGGAGGGGAAAATATTTTGAAAATTGCAAAGATTGCATTGCTTAGATACCCTGTGTGTCGAAAATTTTGCTGAAATCGCTCTATCTCGCACGGTTAAGGAGATAGAAGCAAATTAGTGTTTTGCCATTTTTGGCAAAAATTCGAAAATTCAAAATGGCCGCCATTTTTGGGGAGGGGAAAATTTTTGGAAAATTGCAAAGATTGCATTCCTTAGATCCCCTGTGGGTCGAAAATTTTGCCGAAATCGCTCTATCTCGCACGGTTAAGGAGATAGAAGCAAATTTGTGTTTTGCCATTTTTGGCAAAAATTCGAAAATTCAAAATGGCCGCCATTTTTGGGGAGGGGAAATTTTTTTGAAAATTGCAAATATTACATTCCTTAGATACCCTGTGGGTCGAAAATTTCGACGAAATCGCTCTATCTCGCACGGTTAAGGAGATAGAAGCAAATTTGTGTTTTGCCATTTTTGGCAAAAATTCGAAAATTCAAAATGGCCGCCATTTTTGGGGAGGGGAAAATTTTTGGAAAATTGCAAATATTACATTCGTTAGATACCCTGTGGGTCGAAAATTTCGACGAAATCGCTCTATCTCGCACGGTTAAGGAGATAGAAGCAAATTTGTGTTTTGCCATTTTTGGCAAAAATTCAAAATGGCCGCCATTTTTGGGGAGGGGAAAATATTTTGAAAATTGCAAAGATTGCATTGCTTAGATACCCTGTGTGTCGAAAATTTTGCTGAAATCGCTCTATCTCGCACGGTTAAGGAGATAGAAGCAAATTAGTGTTTTGCCATTTTTGGCAAAAATTCGAAAATTCAAAATGGCCGCCATTTTTGGGGAGGGGAAAATTTTTGGAAAATTGCAAAGATTGCATTCCTTAGATCCCCTGTGGGTCGAAAATTTTGCCGAAATCGCTCTATCTCGCACGGTTAAGGAGATAGAAGCAAATTTGTGTTTTGCCATTTTTGGCAAAAATTCGAAAATTCAAAATGGCCGCCATTTTTGGGGAGGGGAAATTTTTTTGAAAATTGCAAATATTACATTCCTTAGATACCCTGTGGGTCGAAAATTTCGACGAAATCGCTCTATCTCGCACGGTTAAGGAGATAGAAGCAAATTTGTGTTTTGCCATTTTTGGCAAAAATTCGAAAATTCAAAATGGCCGCCATTTTTGGGGAGGGGAAAATTTTTGGAAAATTGCAAATATTACATTCCTTAGATACCCTGTGGGTCGAAAATTTCGACGAAATCGCTCTATCTCGCACGGTTAAGGAGATAGAAGCAAATTTGTGTTTTGCCATTTTTGGCAAAAATTCGAAAATTCAAAATGGCCGCCATTTTTGGGGAGGGGAAAATTTTTTGAAAATTGCAAAGAGTACACTCCTCAGATACCCTGCGGGTCGAAAATTTTGCCGAAATCGCTCTATCTCGCACGGTTAAG
Source organism: Sabellastarte sp. h YS-2021 (assembly GCA_964017235.1). Classification (NCBI taxonomy): domain Eukaryota; kingdom Metazoa; phylum Annelida; class Polychaeta; order Sabellida; family Sabellidae; genus Sabellastarte; species Sabellastarte sp. h YS-2021. The sequence goes on along the minus strand of OZ024935.1, from coordinate 71,843,174 downwards.
GAGATAGAAGCAAATTACTCAAAAGTAGTACTGAAAATACACAATGAAGTACCTAAATGGCTATTACTCATGTACTGACAAAGCTATCAGTCCCAAATGCAATACCAAGCGAGCTATGGACATAACAATCTTGTATTCAAAATTGTAGTAAAATATCTTTAATTATTTTGGCTTAAATGCACGGAAACCAATGGGTACTGAAAATAGCTGTACTTAAGTATTACTCAGTAAGCAAAAGAGGTACAACAGCCAAAAGCAATCCCAAGCAAGCTACTGACCCAATAAGCCTGCATACCAAATTTGGTGACAATAGCTCTAATACTTTTCCTTTAAATGAGCGGAAACCATGCGTGACGCCGGACATCGGATGCCGGACGCCGGACATCGGACATCGGACGGCGAAAAAAGCAAAAATAATATATCCACCCCCCAGGGGGGTGGACATAATCACTATAAAAGTGCTAAAATATATAAAATAATATGGGATAAAAGTTTGGTTATTTCTTCAGATTTGAGGTTTGTTTCTAATATTTTACGTTTTCTCACAATATTATACACTGACATTCGAAATACCGGCTATAAAGTGTCACCACGGTGTTGAAGTGAATTGGTCTCGATACCGGTGTTACCGACCCTGCCCTAATTTATACCCACAAGATTGAAACCTAATCAATCTTAAATATTTTTGTATAAAATGAGAAGAACTACAAAGTGTATAAACTATATTAATTTTTGTCATAATGAAAAAAATAATAAAAGAAGCAAGATAAAGCTTGCAAATATTTTGTATAAAATGAAAAGAACTATAAAGTGCATAAATTATATCAATTTTTCTCATAATGAAAAAAAAATTTAAAAGAAGCAAGATGAAGCTTGCAAATTGTAATAGACAGTTACTCGTATGTGCTCCACAATGCAATGGCAATAGTTTCACAGCTGCAGCTAACAACCTACAACTCTTGGAGAGAGGGTCAATTTAAGGAATTAATGAGTTGCAGAGTACTCATTAAAGAACAATAAAATCATGCATTATTCAGACAACAAAATTAAACATATTCTCTTCTTCTTTGATATTAAACTTACCAAGATGATTGCAATTTTTGCAAAATAATGAATCGGTTTAATAAGTTTAACGGATGTAGCAGTTGATCTAGAATAGCAGTTTGCGGAGAAGTTTAGTACTGGTCAAAAGAATACTAATATTACTTGTTACTTGGCTTCTTAACTCAGTAACAATTAGGGATGGGTCGATATGAAAATATGTGCATCGGGAGGTCGCCCATGCAAAGCCGCTCCGATTCCAGGATTCTGCGTTTTAGTACACCCCAAACAAACATGGTCATTTCTTTTTCACGACATCACAATAAAAGTGACCAAATGCGCAAAATACAAGATAAAAGCTTATAATTTCTTCAGATTTCTTGTTTGTTACCAATATTTAAGTTTTCCTTCAGTTATATAAGCTGAACAGCATAATTGAGGTTATAAATTGTCGTAACCAAAACATGGCAGTTCTGCTCAACGTAATCGCTAGTACTGTATAAAGTCTGCAAATGCATGAAAATTGGGGGGAAAAGCTCATCATTTCTTCAGATTTTGAGTAGGTTTGTAATATTTTAACTCTTCCTTCCATTATATGTGCTGACAAGCGAAGTGGCGGTTGTAAAACCTCATCACGGTATTTCAGTAAAATGCTCTCGATACCGAGATACCAGACCTACCGACCCATCCCTAGTAACAATACAAAAGATCTCACATGTATACTGAAATTAGACCCAACAGTTAGCATATATGCATAGCAGCAGCCTGCCATCCCAGGGGTCAGATCTGGTAGAATTGCAGGGTTTTGGTGTGTGAAGGCGAGAGGAGAGTCCCAATCACAAGGGGGTGTGGTGGCTTGCATGTCTTCACAAGTTCACATGAAACAGTTCCCCCACTCTATTCATCCCACTGAATGATATCTGATTTAAACATAAGGGTGAGGCTCCCACCGGCCATGTCCTCAATTTGTTTTATATTGATTAAGTACAAAAGGAGCTGAAAGCATTGTAACTTATTATTTTTACTGCAGCAATGTAATATGATAGTGACTGCCCTGGGTTACTGGTTTTACTGTAATATAAAATGTCATCACATATTTGTACACTGCACATTTAGCTTTACAGATACAAAGCACTGTGGATGAAACCAGTTCTACTGTCATGTTAGCAATGTTTCCTACACAAGACAGCACTTTTAATCATTCTGCTAGAGTATGATCTCTAAAATTTGCCACACATCTGAAAATTCACCATATGTGGAAATACTAACACAACAAATGTATTATGGTCAGATTTGTGGAATCTATAGAAAATTAAGGTTCTCTGAACTGAAAAATATCAAGTTTAAGACCACATATCATTTTCATCATAGAATTAGATAATGTTTTAGATGTGGCGAATTTTAGATTCCTTACTCTACTTGATGGAAAGCCCATATTCTATATGGCTACTTGGGGAGACTATGTTTCTTCACAAGAGATACAACTTACACAACAATATTATAATTTTCTCTTTTATTCGGACCACTTCTTATTTTACAATGACACAATGTAGGTGTAAATATTATCCTTTTGAACATACTTTCCCGACGTTATCAAATTTAAAGTTGAAAACATGCTGGTTGCTTTGTAAACTGTATTTCTGGGTGTGTTTAACTGGACAAAACATAAGAATTCCATTAAATTAAGTGTCATTGAGTTTCACTTTTTCACCAAATGTTCCTTTTCAAAAAAACTAAACAATCAATATATGAATTTCAACAACCAGGAAGTGGATCATACAATGATATTTCTACATCAATTCATTAAACTGCCTGGATTTCACAGAAACTTTCCATTTCATTAACATTTCTGATAACTCGCTCAGTGAAATTCCCAACATATTTATAAATTTACAAGTACATTTTTATTTCCATTATCAATTTGCATGATTCAAAAGATTTATTTAAACAGATTACTTTGTGGAATATGATAGTTTTTAAGAGCAATTTTGTCTCAGATTTATCATCATACCTCATTCAACATGTTATGTTTTGTGTTTGAGTAATCAGCAGCCATATGTGCATATGATGTATCTCATCACATGAAGTAGTATTTCCTTATTGATCAGGAGACAAAGCCAAACTAAAGTCTCAGACTGCATCTCAATCCCTGTTCTAACAAATACTTAAAAACAGACATTTAATTGTCTGATAAGTTCAAGGAAACCACTCCCAGGAATCCCTATGAACACAACAAAGACAAGGTACCCATAACAAAAGGGGAGCCTTAATGTTATGGGGAAAATATGGGGCTGGGTATCCATACAGCACTTACTAATCCTCTATATAAATTTAACCAACAGGAAGTACCAGTAAACCAGATTTGGTGGTTAATTTTAGGTATAGGTGGTATACAGATTGGGGGCCACGAATCCAAATTCATTCCAATTCTGTAACATCAATAAAAGATGTATTTTAGCATATACCCAATCTAATAGCCTACTGACATGTAGTCAAACTCATAAAACCAAAACATGGTAGTTTCTTTTTTGAAAGTTTTCCTTCAATGAAATATGTTGCTAATGAAGATGGCGATTGTAAAGTGTGGGTACAGTATTTCAATAAAATGCTTTTGATTCTTAGATACAGGGCCACTCACCCATCCCTAGAGAATTTAAGCAAATTTATCATAATAAAATGTCTAACATCTGTGAAAATTCCTGTTTTGTTTTTGTATCTAGATTATTACCCAGATCTTTCCCGAAATATAGAAAAAAGGTGAAAGTTATATTCTTCAAATTAACGTAAAATCTGGACCTCAAAGCAATACCCCCAATGTCATTAACAGGATTTGAAGTTCTGTCAATAGAACATATGGGATTTGAAATTCTGTCAATTTTGAAGTTCTGTCATGACATATATATCAAAGCTGTAAAACTGCTGCGAATTAAAGAGTTTTAAAGAGGATTTTACGATCACATGCATAATATCTCAGCAGTCAGTTTGGTTTATTTAATTTTTAGATAACACATATAAATATTTGGAGAAAACTGAAATTTTGTTCCCGAACAAAACTTTCCTCTTTAAACAATTAGGAAGCAGGAAATGGAAGCATAAGTTGGATTTTAATATTTTAGCTTTTTGTAAAAAAGGGGTCAATAACTGTGCTTATTTTGTGGCATCTAGAACAGAGAAATGAGGGAAGGTAATTCAAAGCAATGCATTGGTAAGCAGTTGGTTGTGACTTTTCGGTTACACTGAGATTTGCATGTGATTACAAATTAGCCTTACCTATGCCGACTTTAAAGTCAATGGTGTTGATGACTGGCTGCTGTACTTCTGCATATGATGTCAGGACGCCCGCCTCACTCTGATTTCGCACCCACTGCACCAGTTGGGAAGCCAGGTGAGGCATCGACTTCTTCTTAATTTTCACCTTCAGCTTCAAGCTCTCTTTGTACAGCCGTGAATTTCTTGAAATCTGAAACAAAGGACTTTTACTTAGACATACACATAGTATGCTGTGGACAAAAGTGGGGCAACTATCCTGTACTCAGAATATTCTGTATTGTTAAAACTCTTATGTAGTATTCTGAAGATAAGCACAAGTATGGAAGCAAGTACCAAAAAAGATATGCAGTCACACTGGGAGGATATACTGAGTGAACACAACCCTGTCTGTGTTAATAATGAAAAATACTCAGAGATACAGTTCATTAGCATTATTTTATGGGACTTTTACTCAGTTAAAATTATATCATTGATGCTGGCCAAACTCACACATATTCACTAACTAATAATAAGACAATAATAAGTTATTCTAAGAACTTTACAGGAACTGACGTAAGAAATCTTTCAAATAGTTTCTAAGAATATGAATTTTTAAGGAGTGCACTGAAAGAGTATCTGTAATAGGGGTTTTCCAACAACCAATACACCATGCTAATATCAACAGCTAAAACACCAATGCTACCTGTTTTCTGCCAAGATTTTTTTCCTTATTTTCAGAAAATTCTATGAATAATAGTAATTGTAAGAATGTATATACTGGTGAATATGGACCTGCAACATGTCTTAACTTATGCAAAGCTGTCAGAAACAACAATGTAAATCCAGATTAAAATGATAAGACCTTCTCCTGTTGGAAATCTGGCCAAACTATATGGAGTTGAGTCCACATTTGAGGAAAAATTCACCAAAAGAGTTCACATCATTTACAGTCTTTAGAATATTTCAAATAAACTTGATTACAGTGTAAAAAGGTGAAAATTTGACTTCCAAGGAAAACACACACGCTATTAAAATCTTAATCTCTGTATTGACCAATGATGAGTTGTATTTGGACATAGTCCTTAGTTCTCTATATAACAAGTCTACACTATATTTTAGGGGACAGTACATTGAAAAGCAGGTCATTAATAACTAATGACAGGTGCTTAATAAATATCTATCTCATTCCGGCAGCAACTATGCAGTCAAATAATAAACACTCTATTTTTCAGGATGAGATATTGAAAAGTAAGTCATCAATAAGTAATGACAGGTGCTTAATAAACATTTATCTCATTCAGGTGGCAGTAATCAAGTAAATTCCTCAAGGCCAGAGAGTTATCTCTCCCATATAAGAAATGTCAATAATCTCAATAACCACATAAAGGTCTTTAGTATGGATATGCTTGTTTAACCTTGGAAGGAAATAGGCACAGGAACAAATGCACCAAAGAATCACAATCAGAAACCCCTGTGAACAATGGCAAGAGAAATACAAGATTGAGACACTTTGAGGAAAAGAAATCTAAATGCTCTCAATGCCTCTAAACTTAGACTAAAATGAAAACATGACAAACAAGACACACTTTCTTTAAATTCTGTGACCTAGAGCCAGAGGAAAAAATAGCATCAGAGATGCCCATACCCCACAGCCTGGGGAAATAGTTTTCAACACCATGAGATATAGAAGTAGTGAAAGAGTAAACAGAATGAGATACTTTCAGAGCAGTGTCAGTTATATTAAGATCCAAATGATGTTTAAGTAGAGAAAATAACATCTAAAAGAAACAAAATGTATGCAAAGTATTAAAATAAGACAACTCAATAGCAAGATGACAGCATTAATCAGTAAACTAAAAACTGTGATGCACACCTACAACCCCTAACCAATGTCCCTACCAATTATCAACTTCCTACACTTTACAGTTTCAGAGATATTGCCTTGACAAAATTTTAAAGGTCAAGGTCATTACGGCAAGGTCAAAGGTCAAATCAAGGTCACACCATGATGTTGCACACCTACAGCCCCTAACCAATGTCCCTACCAAGTATCAACTTCCTACACCTTACGGTTTCTGAGATATAGCCTGGACAAGATTTTATAGGTCAGTGTCCCTACCAATGTCCCTCCCAAGTATCAACTTCCTAGACCTTACAGTTTCTGAGATACAGGCTGGACAAATTTTTCCTGCCGCCCACCCGTTGCTTTGCCATCCCAAACCTCTAGGACCAATAATAAGCGAGTTATAAGCGCTTTTAAGTTTGGCTATCCTCACTTGGCCTTGAAGGAGGGGTCCAAGGTCAAATCTGACCACATCAAAAGATTCCCAGCCAATGATTTCCTATAGGTTAGTTTACCATCCCAAACTTGTTTGACCAATAATAAGTGAGTTATAGTATAGGGATCGAGAGCCATGTTGAGGATCGATATCAAAAGAAAATTTAGGGTGGTGGATCGATCGATATTTCAATATAGGGACCGTTAACATAAGCTGTGGGCGATAATAGAGGTTCTTTGAAAACGTGTACATATAAATTCACGAAATTATCAAACGATGCTATTTTTGCAACAAAAATATATTTCTGCAATATATGATAAAACTAGACCTACGCATCGGAGACCGATGCAAATTTGTATCCACCAAAAAGACAACTCACCAAAGCCAGTGAACCACTGTTTGACCTTGAAGGAGGGGCCCAAGGTCAAATCTAACATCAGAAAATTCCTAGCCCAAGATTTCGTATGAGTTGGTTTCGTACTGTAAACTTCTAGGATCAATAATAAGCCAGTTATAACCACTTTTAACTTTGGCTATCCTCGTTTGACCTTGAAGGAGGGGCCCAAAGTCAAATCCGACCACGCCAGAAGATTCCCAGCCCATGATTTTCTATAGGTTGGTTTACCCTCCCAAACCTCTAGGACCAATAATAAGCGAGTTATAAGCACTTTTAACTTTGGATGTCCTCATTTGACCTTGAAGAAGAGGCCCAAGGTCAAATCCGACCACACCAGAAGATTCCCAGCCCATGATTTCCTATATGTTGGTTTACCATCCCAAACCTCTAGGACCAATAATAAGCGAGTTATAAGCACTTTTAACTTTGGCTATCCTCGTTTGACCTTGAAGGAGGGGCCCAAGGTCAATTTCGTCCACACCAGAAGATTCCCAGCATATGATTTCCTATATGCTGGTTTACCATCCCAAACCTCTAGGACCAATAATAAGTGAGTTATAAGCACTTTTAAGTTTGGCTATCCTTGTTTGACCTTGAAGGAGGGGCCCAAGGTCAAATCCAACCACACAGAAAGATTCCCAGCCCATGATTTCCTACCTGTTGGTTTACCATCCCAAACCTCTAGGACCAATAATAAGCGAGTTATAAGTGCTTTTAACTTTGGCTTTCCTCGAACTTTGAATTAAGAGCTTCAAGGTCAAATGTGTGCAAGGTTGTAGAGGACATGTATATCTGTTGTACATATCACCTATGAAGAGATTCAACCTTCTACCTATGACAAACAGCCAGTAGAAAAATGTCGATTATTTTCAAAGAAATGCCCGTGGCGGCCAACTTGTTTTTCAGAATGAGGCTATTTTCCTTCCCAGAGAAGCTTACCTCCCAATGAAGATATCCTGAAAATTTGGTGAACCTAGCTGCTGTCGTTTTCCTCTTAGAGCGTTAACCCCGAAAATCTCTCTACGCACGGCGACGGCGGCGTAGCGAACGCTAAACCAAAGTATCCACCGGATACTTCCAGTGGATACAATAAAATGAACAAAACGCATGTTAAACAAGATTTTCCATGCTTTCCTGTGTCCTAGCTGTCAGGTTTTGTTTCTCTTCCGTGAAACCGGAAGTTGTCACTGACAATGTAAACAAAGATGGCGCCAGACTTGAATCAGTTTATTTTGGTTGTAAGTGTGTATTTTAGGGCGTTTATACACTAAATGTTTATTTAAGCAGTCAGTTAAGGTCAAATGTATGCAAGGTTGTAGAGGACATATATATCTGTTATACATATCACCTATGAATACATTCAACCTTCTACCTATGAGAAACAGCCAGTAGAAAAATGTAGAAAATTTTCAAAGAAATGCTCGCGGCGGCCATCTTGTTTTTCAGAATGAGGCTCATTTCCTTCCCAGAGAAGCTTACCCCCCAATGAAGATATCCTGCAAATTTGGTGAACCTAGCTGATGTAGTTTTCCTCTGAGAGCGTTAACGCCGAAAATCTCTCTACGTGCGGCGGCGGCGTAGCTAACGCTAAACCAAAGTATCCACCGGATACAATTCTCTCAAACAAAACCAAAACAATTGGATATGCATTGATATGAAAAGTAAATGTTCTATGCAAATGGCATTAAACCATTTCACTTGGGGCTCTCATCTGTAGATGTCTCCAGAACACAATGCTTGTTTGTATAAAAAGTTTAATCTAATTTAATATCTTTACCCTTCAGTGTCCCAACACATTACTGTCAAATAATTCTATAATGTACTGTATTCAAGATCCCATACATCTTAAGTGAAAACAAGGCCAAAAGGTGTTTTGGTCCCCTAGCGCGAGCGTAAAGCCATCAGAGACAGGAGTAGTCCACTAGAATTTAAGAAAGTCTCGTGCCACAAAGAAATTTCAACTCAGATACATCCCACAGCAGGTCCTGAACTGAGACGGTCACTCATACAAGTACTAATAGCCCATTACTGCTTAACTTCAGTGCACAGAGAAATAGTCATCACTCTGTGCCACAATTCTTTACATGGGAAAAAGCCAAAAAGACAAGTGTCCTTTTAGCTATTGGAGAGCAAGAGAGGCAAATTCAGAATCCACAGGTGTTGTTAATATCATCAAAGTCCGGAGACAAAAGAAAAAAAAATTTGATCTGTAGAAGCGCGAGCTCTCGCGAGGCTCACACTTAAAAAAAAATGTAGCAACGTTTTCTTCTCGAAGAGAAAATGCACGGGGACCCTCTACAGGTTTTTGTACAGCCTCTGCATTTTTCCATGAACAATTCTACAATTGTACTGAACAGAAAATTGAAATTTGCACAAACCAGCAGCTCTATAATAGCAGTTATTAGCATCCTTAACAACAATTCTGGTATAATACAGAGGTAGATATTATGCAGATGTAGTTAATGTGTGCTAACACTTATTGATAGCATAAATCAAGTTAAATGGCCCATACACACTTGACACTTGCCCTGCAAATGTTGATTCTTGTCTTTTGTGAATGGTTATCATCTCTGTGTACCTCTCTATGCAATGTTGGTAAACATACTAATGGAAAAAACCAGGTCTTGCTTGCAACAAAGACCTAATGAAACCTCACTCAGAACATTTCTGTGGATCTTTCTTCAAATTTGAATTTAAAAAGAAGCATCCGCCTGGGTTTAAGATGTTTTTGTTAATTTTTCCTATGAAGTAATGTTAATGCGTAGAAAAAACTAAATTGCCCCATAAAGTTGACTTAATACTTTGTAGTTTGTCCTTAGAAAGTTCTGGAGAAATGCCAACGCACATTTTGTTAAAGTTTATTCATTACATTGAATCTAATCTTTATATTCAGTCAAACATATTATTTCATTTTGTCGTATGTTATTTAACTATTTGTTTGAAAAATTTGCACATTAGCCTTTGAACAAGTCTTTTTCACAAAATGCCCAAACTTTATGTTATATTATTGACTAACAATCGGATACATTATGGTTCAATCAATTCATCAAGGGGTTCTTAAATCTGTGCAAGAGGAAAAGCATGCGGTGTCCTAATTATTCCATCAAAATGAAATCTGACTCCTATCATAATGAACGAATTCATATCAGACCTTTAAAATCACATCAACATCCACATGTCCAACATCCACATGTTGCCAACAAAGTTTGACTTTCATTTCCTGGATAAAATTAAAAAGTCTGAGTTTTGTTCAAATTGGATTTTTGTCATTTTTAAGCAAACTCTGGTATGCATTTATCGATCAATGTCCCAACTTGGTAGTATGTTGAACCATGTTGATTTACACCAACCTATGAATCTGTATATTCCATGCAATATCAATCAGCCATAAATTTGACATATATAAGGTACTGAGTGCAAACATCTGATCACACCCAACAAATATCAACAAAACCTCAAGCCCTTAAAACCATAAAATTGTATTTATGCAGTTCCATCTATTCCTCTGCTCTCATATATATCATGGGATTGCTACACCCAAGGATAACTAACATTCTCTGAATTACTAAGTTATGACGCCTAAATATCTATACTTATCTACACATAGATCACTCACTGCATTCTACACACTACTTCTGACACAGGCATAAGCTACTTTTTCAGGTCAATGATAATTGACATCGGACAAATCCACTAATAAGTACTGTACAACATTTGGCATACTTTAGTTTCTGCAAGTATAAACCACATTGCATAAGGAATCCTTAATTATCTGAACAGTCTACACAGTGAATGACTTTCACCTAATTATGTCCTGTTGTAATGTTTTAGGGTGGTGAACTTTGAATGATCTAAAAATCTGTATCAATGTTTTACTTTCAGAAAATAAATAATAAGTTTCTTACCCAAAACAAGTGTCGGGTGGTGTTGGACATGTGCTCATTCTGAATATGCCAGATTACAGGCTGCTCTGAATTCAGGATCAGCAGGAGTTTCCTAGAGTGATCCACTGAAACAAAATAACAAAATATAGTTTTTTTCCAGTATCTGATGATCACTGACATATAATATAGCTTAGATTCACAAAATGTAATAAGAGACTGTTGTAATGAGGCTGTTCCATTTGTGATAGATATTGTAAACCTTGCTCCCGATTCCGAATATGTGGGAATCGGAAATATTTTCTGAGTTAGGCACAGCAGGTGGGAGGCTGTTAGCTAATGTTTGCGATAGGTTTGTGATCCACTCGCCGATCCAATTTCAGGCTTTACGAGTGTCACGATTGCTCCCCTATCCCGATCTGACAAAAATATGCGTGGGATAGCTGTACGACTTCTACGTTAAGGAAACGGTAGTCCTGACTGGGTTTATGATAGTCCCAATGGGGTATACGAAAAAAAAGATGGGCATGTGATGCAAAAGATTGAAAAGATTGCTTAATGACATAACGTCAATGCCCCCTGGTGATTTCACTGATTTCCTTCATATCCACCCTGGATCCCTATATATAGGGGTCACTGGACAGGTCCAATTCCTTCACCATCTGGACGTTTTTGGTAAATATGTTGCATGTTTAAATTGTTTTTGTGATATGTCAATGCATAGTATTTTCTCATATGTATTACTTGTCTGAACTCTGGTGTATATATTTTTTTATTTTTTTTACTTGTACTGTGCTATATCAACCTCTAGAAAAGTTACAATGCTTATTTTCATTAATATATATTTGTTATTACATTTTGTTATGAATATTGTATTAAGATATTTTGTTAAGAATATCTATAAATACATGTGTGGTTTCAAATAACTTTGCTTTCCTGGATTTAACTTTTACCCATGTACCAGTGAACTTTAAACTTGTTTGGACTTTGGCTGACAGAGAGGTGGGAGGTTTTAAACCGTCCACCATTGAACTTGAAACTTGTATATTAATTGACAGAAGGTATAAGGGTTTGAACCCTCCTCCCCTGAAATGTAAATTTGTTTGGACTTCGGCTGACAGAGAGGTGTGAGGGTTTGAACACTCCACCTATGAAATGCAAACTTGCTTGGACTTTGGCTGACAGAGAGGTGGGAGGGTTTGAACCCTGGACCAGCTTGGGAAGCTGACCCCTTTGGAGCCCTGAAGTCACTTTTTCCTTTAAAATGGCACACGATGTAGACTTGCTCCAAGTCTTTGTATTTCTCATTCCAGCAAATCTGACATACATGAAATCATTATGAACCCACTTGATGATTAAAAAAGCTTCTGTCTAGAGCTTTTGTCAGCCCCACATTCTGGTAAAAAAGTCATTCAGTCCTCATATAATACCTTAGACAAAGGACTTGATGAAAGTCTACGCACGATGTGGTCCATCAGGAAGTAAAAATTGTCTCTGGTCCATTTCTACCGCTCTGTCAGCTGTGATCCCCCCAGGACCCACTTCATGTGAGTGACCTTTCTGAAGAGTGTGCGCTGGCTCTGGAACTACTTTTGGCAGGCATCTTTTTCCAAGTTGTTCACCTCACAAAACTTGTCCCACACAGCCTCCCTCTTGGACCTATCCTTTTAGTCCTTTAAACGCTTGTTGTAGAGAATTTCATTGTCACGCAAAAAGGTCACTTATTTCTAGGGCTGTGACGGGTACAAAAAAACGGCATCGAGTACTCGCCCTCTGAAAACCGGCCCGAATTCGAGTAACCGCGAGATTTAGTTCCCACCATTAGAAGTCTTCTGTAAACAAATAGTCGATTCCGGAAACGAAACTTTTGAAGAAAAACGTCTCCTATTTAACCAGATATTATAGATTATGGAGTAAATTATAGGTTTTCAAGCGAAAACAACAACTTTAATTGATGTTATGTGACGGAAATGCTGAAATGCAGCATATTTTACACAAACGTTTCATTACGTGGGCGATAATACAATATGTCGTGAGTAACCGAGTACTTAAGATGGACTCAAGTACAAGCCAAGATCGCCTCGTACACCGAGGCTCGAGTACTCATTCGCGGCCCTACTTATTTCTGCTCATTGTCAGCACTGAACAGAACAGCGGCTTTCTTAACTCTTTTGTCAGCCTTCTCTTCTGATACATATTGCCCCTCCCTTGTTGTTGACTTGCCCTTGCCTTTGCCCTTGCGTGTCCCCCCAGCAGCCTGTGTGTCCTGTGTGTCAGCAATGTCCTCATCACTTGAATCCGAATCCTGCTGTGTCTCAGGGGCAATGTCACCCTGTTCTGTATCCGACATCTGCAGAGGATCCTCAACTCCCACCACTACCTCCTCCACCCCAGCTGCCTGCTGGCTCAGCTGAGTCTCTGGAACACAAGTCAACTCATCCACCTCTGGATTCCGTGCCTGGACCTATGTGGACATCCTCTCCATCTCCTGACTACCTCTCCTCTTGATCCTTTTCTTTGGTGGCATTTTACAGAAATATTCACCAAACTCCCTATTTTGAAAAAAATATAAAGTCTGAAATATTTTTGGGTAATAAGTATGCCAACAAAATATATCCTCAAACATATACAGTATAAGCTGTAAAGTTTCAAAAATTGATGTATTCACATCGAATTACAGAAAGTGTATGAAGAAAAAGCCAAGCCAAGTGGCCCTTATATAGACTTTCGTGCATGACAAAGCGTCATTCCATAACTTCCCGAGTGTTGTGTGAAACTGAAAATGTATCCATAAAACCCATCCTTATGGTCTTTGAGGGGTCCTTATCATCCATAAACGACGTCCCTATTGTCGTTATACACCTCCGACAATATCCGTGTATATCCGCAGACAAATTTCACATCCATGACCTTCTCCAAGGACCATCCCTATTGATCCTGGTGGTTTCCGGCAATGTCCGTAAACTTCTGGAGGTGTCCTTACAGCCTCTGAACACACTCTGGGGATATCCGTACAAAGTTTCCAACTGTTGACACAGATGAGTCAAGGATGTCGCGGATGCCACAAGGAAATGTACGGGTGCTGTAAGGACGTTACAGATGACTTATGGATTACATACGGATCCAATACGGATATTAATTACACCTCAGATCCTTTTACAGAAAATTCAAGCAGTTTGATTTTTCTGTGGCGTCCCCACGGACACTTCACATCCGTGGCGGATGCCACAAGGATATTACGGACAGTACGGACGTGTTCACGGATGAAAAATATTATCCGTAAACCACTCACAATTTTCCATTGATAACCTGTGTAACTGGGTTCTTAAGATGGACCTTAAAGATGAACCTTAAGATGGACAAGATTGCTTTGAAACTGTTAAGATAGATGTAATATCATTGTAAGATCGAAAGTTGACTTGAATTGTAAGATAGGTTTAAGATAGGTTTAAGATGGATTCCCGATCCCAGAATCTGACAAGGACCTCATAGGGATTGGGACCAATTTACGATAATTTAAAACAGTTTAATATTGTTGTAAACTGTTCCTGATAGATTCCTGAACGCATCCAATCAGGAGGAGCACTCAGAAAGATGCATAACTTCAATACAAGATGTGGTTCCAATGGCTTTGACATCATTCAGATTGAAAAAAATCCACGTCCTAAACAGTTTACCTGATAATAGACCAGCAGCATATGAGTGACTTTTTGTCAGAAGTTGGACCAGCAACTTGCTTGCAAGTAGTGATATTCAGTAAGAAACATGACTGCTGAAACTTATGAAAGTTCAAGAGGCATGCTGTGTTTGCTGATAATTGAATTTCCCAGTAGTTGTATTTCATGTAAGGTACACATATGATTAGTGGTGAATGCTACAGGGAATAAGTGCAACATAAATAGTTTACTGTTGTTAACGGAGGAGTAGATCACCTTCCACTGGTTAGCACTTGTTAAACACTTTAACAATAGGCCTCAGTTGTTTATTACAAGGATATCCTTTACATTCCTCCCCGCCAAAGAGCTGGAAAATCTCATAACAACTTCTGTATGGTCTGTATATGTTGGAAATGCTGGCATTGAGGGAAAAAAACAACAATTTTATTGACCCTGCTCTGGTGGTTTTGGCAGAGGATCTTTTCTTGCTCTGTTTATGAACTCTGTTTTCACACATGAAAATTATGATTACGCTGAGTTGTTATGTATTTATAGGTCTCCCAGTGCATTTCTTGTCTATTATTGTGCCAGTTTCTTGCTTTAACCATGTGCATATTTAATATTAAGTACAAAGCTCCACAGAAACAATGTTACATCTGAAAACAGTACAGTTGTTACCTCCACAATGGTGGGTTTTAAATTCATGTCTGTTTGCTTGATTATGCAAATACTACCGGTTGGATCTTCATGAAAAAAAAATAAAACATGGATCTTGCTTCACCCTAGGTCCCAATCAATTTTGAATTTTGATCTGGATCACTGTGTACAAGAAATATCAAAGATCTGGATTTGGCCATTTACTTATTATGTGCCTTGGCATAGGTATGCACTCTCCAAGTGCTCTTGTTTAAAAAGTGACCAATTTTGGACAATTCTTACCTGTTACAGGGCTATGAACTTTCAGATTCTAAGATAAATACAATAAATACCATTCACCTAAGATAGTACCTGATTGCCATTAAGATGCCTGATGGTCAAACCAACTAAGGTATATTATAACAGAAACTCCAATCTGACCACTTTTATGTTAGCTGACATTATGGCATCACTCTGTGGTGTCCGTGTCTGCGTGAACAACTTCTCATCAAAAAGTACAAGGCCCAGAGACATGCTGTTACTTTTAAAAGACAGCTTATCTATCGAGGATGATAAATTGCCCATGGCATGCAGATCTGTCTGTTCATCTGTTCCCTAGAGCCATTAGAAGCAAGGTACCCAAAGTGTAAAAAGTTCAACACTTATCACAATTTTCTTATTGACTATTGAAGGGATTTCTCTCTTACCTTGTATATATGTACCTGGCCACAAGTAGATTCCCTTGTGTATCAGTCTAATTACACTTACATAAGTGTTATGCCACAGGGGCCTAACACTTTATCCCCCCTCCATGGGAGGCTCCTGCTGCATTGGCCTCTGAATATCCGAAAGCGGGACATTAGTATCCTAAAGGTGTTCTCCACCACCCTTCTTCCCCGGCTGAGCCTGTAGTTAAACACCCTCTGGTTCAAGTCCATACCACGTCTTGAGTAGGGCATCATAAGCCAAAGCTTGAGGGGGAAAGCATCATCCCCGAGGATAAAATAGTTCACCTTTGGCCCATCATCAACAAGGGATTCACTCTCTGGGAAGCCGATGGTGCTGTCCTCTATTTTGTGCCTCAAATCTGAGTGCTTGAAAATCTGAGCATCAGAGCTTGACCCGGCTGTCCCCAAGTCCACCCACAGGAACTTGTTATCTCGATCCACCAAGACCAGGAGTACAATCGAATGAAAGCCTTTGTAGCTGTGGACATCTGATGGGAATGTGCTTTCCATCCAGGGCACCCAGGGTGTGTGGGATGTTCCACCTCCAATGGAAAATGAACTCGACCTCCAACCAGTCTTCAGGACTTGTAGGGCATGTCATCACCTCATCTCAATAGGCCCTGATGATAGTGTCGCAGATCTATGGCACAAACTTATTTATGGTCGACCTTGCCACCCTGAAAGCAAACTGCAGGGTTGGGTAGCTGTCTCCACTGGCCAAGTTTCTCAGGATGACCGCCAACTTCAGTCCTGGACTCAGGGGGTCTCTCATCCAGGTCCTCCCCCTCTGGATCTCAGGGCCGAGTCTCTGCTCCAGCTCTTGCAAAAGCTCTGGTGGCATCCGGATGAGGTTTCGGTATGCCATAGGGTCATCTAACTCAAGTGTCGGGATCAGTCTGGTGTACTGACCCTCTTCTTCATGCTCTACCTGACTTAGCCATAGCCTGACCCAATATCTTCTTTGTCTTCGCTGTCCTCATCATAGACCCCATCTCCTCCTCAGCCTGTCTATCATAGCTGTAATGATGACTAACTGCCTCTCCATTTGTAATATTAAGAGCTGAATTCGCACAAGATCTCTGTTGCGTCTGTCCATTCTGACTTCTTAATTCTATCTGGCTAGTGGCCTTACCCTTACCCTTTTTATAGGCATTGGGATCCAGGTATCCAGTGGTCACTGCCTCCCACCAGGACACCTTAATGTTATCATAAAAATCCCTAATCGATAAGCTGACTTCTGTGAGAGAAATAAAGATCTGCAAACCCCATCCATGAGTCTCCACAAGATCTCCGCAAGATCCGTATACCCATCCGGGATATCCTTGCAACATCCTGATGCATCCCTATATTGTCCTGGTGTATCTGGGGTGCTTCTGCCGCACTGCGGGTGCCCATGGATGTGTATACGGAGATCATCCGCAAGGAACGGAAGGCATCCCTGACGCCCTTGTGGGCATTCAAAGAGAGATCTGTGCCGCATCTGTAAATCACTCACTTTTTCAACATTTCCCATCCCCCCAACCCCCCAAACTTTCCATATATGGAACCTTGGCCTATATCCGTGCGGGATCTGTGAAAGTGTAACTGGCCTCATAAGGTTTATAACCCTATGGTAAACTTTTCAGGAACCTATGTATAGCAATCACAACATTAACTAGACCTAGCGCATCAGAGAACCGATGCAAATTGTATCCACCGTAAAGACAATGCACCAAAACCTCTAGGACCAATAATAAGCGAGTTATAAGCACTTTTAAGTTTGGCTGTCCTCACTTGACCTTCAAGGAGGGGCCCAAGGTCAAATCCGACCACACCAGAAGATTCCCAGCCCATGATTTTCTATATGTTGGTTTACCATCCCAAACCTCTAGGACCAATAATAAGCGAGTTATAGGCACTTTTACCTTTGGCTATCCTCGTTCGACCTTGAATGAGGGGCCCAAGGTTAAATCCGACCACACCAGAAGATTCCTAGCCCATGATTTCCTATATACTGGTTTACCATCCCAAACCTCTAGGACCAATAAAAAGCGAGTTATAAGCACTTTTAAGTTTGGCTGTCCTCGTTTGACCTTGAAGGAGGGGCCCAAGGTCAAATCCGACCACGCCAGAAGATTCCCAGCCCATGATTTCCTATATGTTGGTTTACTATCCCAAACCTCTAGGACCAATAATACGAGAGTTATAAGCACTTTTAAGTTTGGCTGTCCTCATTTGACCTTGAACGAGGGGCCCAAGGTCAAATCTGACCACACCAGAAGATTTCCAGCCCATGATTTCCTATATGTTGTTTACCATCCCAAACCTCTAGGATCGATAATAAGCGAGTTATAATCACTTTTAAGTTTGGCTATCCTCGTTTGACCTTGAAGGAGGGGTCCAAGGTCAAATCTGACCACATCAGAAGATTCACAGCACATGATTTCCTATAGGTTGGCTTGACATTGCAAACCTCTAGCACCAATAATAAGGGAAATATAGGCACTTTTAAAGTCCTCTATGTGGGTTACTTCGGCACTCCGTGGATGACCTTGAATTAGGAGCTTCAAGGTCAAATGTGTGCAAGGTTGTAGAGGACATGTATATTTGTCATACATATCACCTATGAAGAGATTCAACCTTCTACCTATGAGGAACAGCCAGTAGAAAAATGTAGATTATTTTCAAAGAAATGCCCGTGGCGGCCATCTTGTTTTTCAGAATGAGGCTATTTTCCTTCCAAGAGAAGCTTACCCCCCAATGAAGATATCCTGCAAATTTGGTGAACCTAGCTGCTGTTGTTTTCCTCTTAGAGCCTTAACGCCGAAAATCTCTCTACGGCGGCGGCGGCGGTGGATACAATAAACAAGCAATCAGCGCCCGTGAACGGGCTCTGCGTCAGCTGACTGTGTGTTTTGAGTTTCAGAGTAGAAGTGACAGAAGAAAAGGACACAAAAGTTGTGCCCTGAAGATGGTATTCAGAAGGAAAGGAAGAAGGTAACTGTTAAGGTGTAAAAAGTAAGTTAAAAACATATTTAAAGAAAATATTGCAAATGCAATAGTTTTTGAGTTATCACTGATTTACTCAACAGTGAGAACCTCAAAGTAGCTATTACTCAGCTATGCAAGCAGCTACAGTTCTGCAATTATACTATTTTTAGCTGACCCAAAAGTAGGTTAATAACTTATTTAAACAAAATACTGTAAATGAAATAGTTTTCAACTTACAACTGATTAATTGAACAGTACAAATCTTAAAGTAGCTATTGCTCAGCTATGCCATGAGCTACAGGTCTACAATTTCACTATGTTATAGCTGACCCATAAGTATGTGAACACCATTATTTAAACAGATTACTCTAAATGCAATAGTTTTCAAGTGACATCTGATTTACTCAACAGTGAAAAAACTTGAAAGTAGCTATTGCTCAGCTATGCCATGACAAACAGGTCTGCAAATTCACTATGTTAAATCTGACCCCAAAGTAGGTGACCAACATATTTATAGAAGGAAAGGAAAAATTAACTACAATATTTTTAAAGTTACAACTGATTTATTCAACAGTGAGAACCTGAGAATAGCTATTACACAGCTATGCCATGAGCTACACGTCTGAAATTTTACTATGTTATAGCTAATTCAAAAGTAGGTGAATAACATATTAGAAAAAAATTCTCTAAATGCAATAGTTTTCAAGTTATAAGTGATTTACTGAACAGTGATAACTTAAAAGTAGCTATTACTCAGCTATGCCATGAGCTACAGGTCTGAAATTTTACTATGTTATAGCTGACCCAAAAGTAGCTGAATAACATATTTATACGAAATTCTCTGCTATAGTTTTCAAGTTACAAGTGATGGAAGTTACTGAAAAGCCCGAAAATAGCTATTACTTCTGGCCTAGTACATATATGCAAGATATGCAAGATATATGCAAGATATGAGAGAAAACCCTGCAATAGTCACTGAGAAAATTGTGATAAAGTGTTGAAATTTTAACACTTTTGGTGGGGGTACCTCCCTTATAATGTCTCTAGCAAACAGACGAACAGACAGATTTGCATGCCGTGAACAATTTTTCATCCTCGATAGATAAGGTATCTTTTAAAAAAAACAGCATGTCTCTAGGCCTTGTAGTTTTGGAGGAGAAGTTGTTCACGCGGACGCCACAGAGTGACGACATAACGTCAGCTGACATAAAAAGCTATAAATTATAGCCGTGGATCATGGATGAACATTTTCATATTTTCCAATCTCGAGTTAGGTTTACCATCAGATCATAAAGTTGGAACAGCTACGTAACTGTAGTAATTATTCATCCTCAATAATTTACACCAGTGTACCACAAAATCTTGCGTCTGGAAGTCACAACCCCCCAATCCCCCACCCCCATTTTTTTAAAGAAGAGCAATTTCCGAGAAAATAATCATCAAGGGGAGGGGGGAGATCTGCTAGGAGATTGTATTACATTGGTGTCTTATAACACTTTCCATAATGCAATCTGAAATCATGACAATTAATACTTTAGAAACTGAGTGGGTTTTCCTCCTCAACAATATACTTCTGTTTTAAGGTCAAATAACACTGACTTACACCAACTAATTGCATTGCAAATTTCTGATTCATCAATCAACAGAAAATGTTTAGGTTTGAGCATAAACCAACTCTTTATGTTTACACATACATTAAATATTTTATGCAGAAATTCTGAATACAATCCAACCTATGAAGAGCAACCACTCAATGGAAATCTTCCCCTCCCACCACTCTCCACTTAAACTTCCCCCCAACACCCTGTCCCACCCCTCTCCACTTCAATTGGAACACTGAAGGCAAAAGCACACAGACACAAAAATGGATTCTTTCTTCACAAATCAGTATATGTATAATTTTAAAAGCCACTATTACATAATTACGCAATCAGCTACAAATCGGAAATTTTACTATGTTATAGCTGAAAGAAAAATAGCATCAGAGATGCCCGTACCCCACAGGCTGGGGAAATATTTTTCAACACCATGAGATATAGAAGTAGTGTAACAGTACAAAGTTCAAGATACTTTCAGAGCAGTGTAAGTTATATTAAGGTCCAAATAATGCTTAAGTAGAAAAAATAATATCTAAGGAAAAGAAATGTATATAAAGTATTAAAACAAGACAATTCAATAATATAATGACAGCATTTATCAGTAAACCAAAAATGGCCGAATTATGGTTTGGATGTTTTGAATATTACCCATGCATACAGAAGTGGCAATACATTCAATGAATGCTTATCTGTGGTGTTGGAGAAAAGCCTGTGGCTCACTTGATAAAATTCCATCTGTTACAATGGGAACTTGCCAAATAAAATTCTTAATGAATTCTAATATGGCTTTAACAGTGCTTAATCTGCATCAACAGACAGGCCCAAAGGTGCAACAAGATTTTAAAGGTCAATACAGCAAGGTCAAAGGTCAACTAGAAATAGGACGCCCTGTTGATAGTAGATGCGAATAGAAACAGGATAGCATAGAAGAACACACATTATCATGTGTAATGTCCACCCCATGAACCTTTTGCCAAAATTGTACAGTAGTCTTACAAGACCCTGTTTCATTTGTAAAATATATCAATGATGCTTAAATATTTATTAGTGTAGATGTAAATTATTTCAGCTTCATGCCTTTTTGCATTGGTTGGGTCGAAAATTTTGACGAAATCACTCTATCTTGCACGGTTAAGGAGATAGAAGCAAATTCCTGTTTTTCTATTTTTGGCAAAAATTCGAAAAATCAAAATGGCCGCCATTTTTGGGGAGGGGAAAATTTTTTGAAAATTGCAAGGATACATTTC
This sequence comes from Sabellastarte sp. h YS-2021, assembly GCA_964017235.1. Classification (NCBI taxonomy): domain Eukaryota; kingdom Metazoa; phylum Annelida; class Polychaeta; order Sabellida; family Sabellidae; genus Sabellastarte; species Sabellastarte sp. h YS-2021. Next base: position 71,821,492 of record OZ024935.1, on the reverse strand, counting down.
TTACATACCCTGTGGGTTGAAAATTTCGACGAAATCGCTCTATCTCACACGGTTAAGGAGATAGAAGGAAATTTGTGTTTTGCCATTTTTGGCAAAAATTCGAAAATTCAAAAATGGCCGCCATTTTTGGGGAGGGGAAAATTTTTTGAAAATTGCAAAGATTACTTTCTTTAGATACCCTGTGGGTCGAAAATTTTGTCGAAATCGCTCTATCTCGCACGGACATAGAAGCAAATTTGTGTTTTGCCATTTTTGGCAAAAATTCGAAAATTCAAAATGGCCGCCATTTTTGGGGAGGGGAAAATTTTTGAAAATTGCAAAGAGTACATTCCTTAGATACCCTGTGGGTTGAAAATTTCGACGAAATCGCTCTATCTCGCACGGTTAAGGAGATGGAAGGAAATTTGTGTTTTGCCATTTTTGGCAAATTTCAAAAATTCAAAATGGCCGCCATTTTTGGGGAGGGGAAAATTTTTTGAAAATTGCAAAGAGTACATTCCTTAAATACCCTGTGGGTCGAAAATTTCGACGAAATCGCTCTATCTCACACGGTTTAGGAGATATGAGCACATTTGCCTTTTTCAGTATTCAAAATAGCTAATTACTCATTTATTTAATTAATTACTCACTCATCTATGAAGCAATTCCCCCCAAAAGCAATCCCATACAAGCTATTAACCCAATGAACCTCCATACCAAATTTCAGAAAGCTAGGCTTAATAGCATTCCTTAAAATGTCTGGAAACCAAAGAGATACTCAAAAGTAGCAAAGTAGCTATTACTCAGTTAGCTATAGAGCTATCATTACCAAAAGCAATCCCATACAAGCTATTAACCCAATAAACCTGCATGCCAAATTTGGTAAAGATAGGATAGGAACTGTTGCCTCAAATGTCTGGAAACCAAGTGGGACGCCGGACGCCGGAAAAAGCAAAAATAATATGTCCACCCCCCAGTGGGGTGGACATAATCAGTGTTACACCATGACGTGGCACACCTAAAACCCTCAACCAATGTCCCTACCAAGTATAAACTTCCTACACCTTACAGTCTCTGAGATATAACCTGAACAAGATTTTATAGGTCAAGGTCGCTACAGCAAGGTCAAAGGTCAAATCAAGGTCACATGACGTAGCACACCCACACCCCCTAACCAATGTCCCTAACAAGTATCAACTTCCTGCACCTCTTACGGTTTCCAAGATATAGCCCAGACCAGGTATTATAGGTCAAGTTCACTACAGCAAGTACAAAGGTCAAATCAAGGTCACACCATGACGTTGCACACCTACTACCTACAATCAATGTCCTCACCAAGTATCAGCTTCCTACACCTTACAGTTTCCGAAATATAGCCCAGACAAGATTTTATAGGTCAAGGTCACTACGGCAAGGGTCAAAGGTCAAATCAAGGTCACACTATGACATTGCACATTTACACCCCCTAACCAATGTCCCTACCAAGTATCAACTTCCTACACCTTACAGTTGCTGAGATATAGCCCGGACAAGGTTTTATAGGTCAAGGTCACTACGGCAAGTTCAAAGGTCAAATCAAGGTCAGACCATGATGTTGCACACCTACAACTCCTAACCAATCAAGTATCAACTTCCTACACCTTACGGTTTCCGAGATATAGCCCGGACAAGATTTTATAGGTCAAGGTCACTACAGCAAGGTCAAAGGTCAAATCAAGGTCAGACCATGACGTTGCACACCTACACCGTCTAACCAATGTCCCTACCAAGTATCAACTTCCTACACCTTACGGTTTCCGAGATATAGCCCGGACAAGATTTTAAAGGTCAAGGTCACTACGGCAAGGTCAAAGGTCAAATCAAGGTCAGACCATGACGCTGCACACCTACAACCCCTAACTAATGTCCCTGCCAAGTATCAACTTCCTACACCTTATGGTTGCCGAGATATAGCCCGGACAAACTCAAGGTCACTACGCCAAGGTCAAAGGTCAAACCAAGGTCAGACCATGACGTTGCACACCTACACCCCCTAACCAATGTCCCTGCCAAGTATGAACTTCCTACACCTTACGGTTTCTGAGATACAGCGCGGACAAACTATTTCCCGCCGACCGCCCGACCGCCCATCCGGACACCATGGGTGAAAACAATACTCCGACAGCCCTTAAAACATATTGAACAAAATGTTCTAAATGCAATACTTTTCAAGTTATAAGTGATTTATTGCATGAACTCATGAATTTTAATGCATGAGAAAGTCTTTAAAAAATTCATAAAAAAAAATTATGAAAGATCCTGGCCTGACATAAGGGAATTTACTTATGTCCTAGTATATAGTATACAAAATATGAGAAAAATCCCTGCAACAGTCAATGAGAAAATTGTGATCAAGTTTTGAATTTTAACACATCGGGTGGGGTTACATCTCTTCTAATGGCTCTGGGGAACAGACGAACAGACAGATCTGCATGGATTTTACGATTTATCATCCTATCTTTTAAAAGTAACAGCATGTCTCTGGCCCTTGTACTTTTGGAGGAGAAGTTGTTCACGTGGATGTGTACGCGGATGCCGTAGAGTGATGCCATAATGTCAGCTGACTATCAAGTCAAAACCCAATGTCTACTTAAAGCCTTGGGTTTTGGCACATGAAACAAGAGGAGAGTGCCCGTGAATGGGCACTGTGTCAGCTGACTGAGTGTTTTTGATTTGTGAAGGTGATTAGAGGACAGAATAATTATCAGGAAAAGGGCTGTACAGAAATACAGTAAATGGTAACTGAACAGCAAGGTCGAACGAAATTCCGAAGCTGACAGAAGAAAAAGATAAAAAAGTTGTGCCCTGTAAATGGTATCATAAGGAAAATAACAAGGTAATTGTTTAAGTGTAAAAAATAGGTTAAAACATATTTAAAGAAACACTACAAATGCAATATCCTCGTTCGACCTTGAAGAAGGGGTCCAAGGTCAAATCTAACCACACAAATACATTCCCAGCCCATGATTTCCTATGGTTTACCATTCCAAACCTCTAGGACCAATTATAAATGAGTTATAAGCACTTTTAAGCTTGGCTGTCCTCATTTGACCTTGAAGGAGGGGTCCAAAGGTCAAATCTGACCATACCAAAGATTCCGAGCCAATGATTTCCTATGGGATGGTAAACTCTGTCACCAATAATAAGCGAGTTGTAGGCACTTTCAATTTTCGCTATCCTCATTTGACCTTGAAGGAGGGTTCCAAGGTCAAATCGGACCATATCAACAGATTCACAGCCCATGATTTCCTGTCTGTTTACCATCCCAAACCTCTGGGACCAATAATAAGCGAGTTATAAGCACTTTTAAGTTTGGCTATCCTTGTTTGACCTTGAAGGAGGGGTTATTGAAGGTCAAATCTGACCACACCAAAAGATTCCCACCCCATAATTTCCTACAGGTTGGTTTATCATCCCAAACCTCTAGGATCAATAATAAGGGAGATATAAGCACTTTTCATGACTGACAAAAAACACCTGTGGCGGCCATCTTGTTTCTCAAAATGAGGCCAAAAATATTCCCAGACAACATTTTATGGTTATTAATATATACTGCAAACTTAAGAAAGCTAGCTATAATATTTTTTTTCATCAGAGCAGTAATGGTGAAATCTCTCTCTACACACTGCGGCTATCCAGTGGATACAATGATTTACTCAACAGTGAGAACCTGAAAGTAGCTATTGCTCAGCTATGCCATGACATAGAGGTCTGCAATTTCACTATGTTATAGCTGACCAAAAATTCTGTGAATAACATATTTAACAAATTACTCTAAATGTAATAGTTTTCAAGTTACAACTGATTTACTCAACAGTGAGAACCTCAAAGGAACTATTACTCAGCTATGCAATGAGCTACATGTCTGAAATTTTACTATGTTATAGCTAACCCAAAAGTAGGTGAACAACATATTTAAGCAAACTACTGTAAATGCAATAGTTTTCAAGCTACAACCGATTTACTCAATAGTGAGAACCTGAAAATAGCTATTGCTCCGCTATGCCATGAGCTATAGGTCTGTAATTTCACTATGTTATTGCTGACCCAAAAGTAGGTGAACAATATATTTTAACAAAATACTCCAAATGCAATATTTTTCAAGTTATAGCTGATTTACTCAACAGTCAGTACCTGAGAATAGCTATTGCTCAGTTGTGCCATGAGCTATAGGTCTATAATTTCACTATGTTATAGCTGACCCAAAAGTAGCTGAATAACATATTTGCACAAATTTCTGTAAATGCAATAGTTTTCCAATTATAACTGATTTACTCAACAGTGAGAACTTCAAAGTAGCTATTACTCAGCTATGAAATGAGCCACAGGTCTGAAACTTCACTATGTTATAGCTGACCCCAAAATAGGTGAATAACATATTGAAACAAAATACTCTAAATGGAATAGTTTTCAAGTTATAAGTGATTTACTCAACAGTGATAACCTAAAAGTAGCTATTACTCAGCTATGCCATGAGCTACAGGTCTGAAATTTTACTATGTTATAGCTGGCCCAAAAGTAGCTGAATAACATATTTATACGAAATTCTCTAAATGCAATAGTTTTTAAGTTACAAGTGATTTTACTCATAATGGAAGTTACTGAAAAGCCCAAAAGTAGCTATTACTCACTTAGCTATTGAGACAGACACCCAACTTACCATATTGTAGCTATGAAAAAAGTAGCTGAACAACATATTTTCACAAAATGCTCTAAATGCAACACTTTTCAAGTTATAAGTGATTTACTCAACAGTGATAACCTAAAAGTAGCTATTACTCAGCTATGCCATGAGCTACAGGTCTGAAATTTTACTATGTTATAGCTGACCCAAAAGTAGCTGAATAACATATTTATACGAAATTCTCTAAATGCAATAGTTTTCAAGTTATAAGCGATATACTCAACAGTGATAACCTAAAAGTAGCTATTACTCAGCTATGCCATGAGCTACAGGTCTGAAATTTTACTATGTTATAGCTGGCCCAAAAGTAGCTGAATAACATATTTATACGAAATTCTCTAAATGCAATAGTTTTTAAGTTACAAGTGATTTTACTCATAATGGAAGTTACTGAAAAGCCCAAAAGTAGCTATTACTCACTTAGCTATTGAGACAGACACCCAACTTACCATATTGTAGCTATGAAAAAAGTAGCTGAACAACATATTTTCACAAAATGCTCTAAATGCAACACTTTTCAAGTTATAAGTGATTTAGTGCATGATTTCATGAATTTTAATGCATTAAAAATTATTAAAAAAATTTATTTAAAAAAAAGTAAGACAGATCCAGGTCTCATACTCACACAAGAGAATCTACCTCTGGCCTAGTACATATATGCAAGATATGAGAGAAATCCCTGCAATAGTCACTGAGAAAATTGTGATAAAAAGTTGAAATTTTCACACTTTTGGTGGGGGTACCCCCCTTGTAATGTCTCTAGCAAACAGACGAACAGACAGATTTGCATGCCTTGAACAATTTTTCATCCTCGATAGATAAAGTATCTTTTAAAACAAACAGCATGTCTCTAGGCCTTGTAGTTTTGGAGAAGAAGTTGTTCACGCGGACGCGGACGCCCACGCCGCAGAGTGATGACATAAAAAGAACGTATTAATATATTCCCAGTTGATATTTCAGCTGTATCAGGCGCATGAATATTATGACAGTTATAGGCCTTAAAAGTGGTAAAAAGTCGATAAATTGGGGTCTGTGGGCATTTAAGAGACCTTAAGGTGACCTTAAAATTAAAGTTACAGACTTAAAATTTTTGACAAAGATTTCATGTAGCAGTTATATGTACTACAGTTAGAGACTTGTCAGACTTACCATTTCCATGTTACAGGACCAAATATGTTAAAAATGCCGTAAAAGGGTCACTCGGGTTGGTGTTTATGGTCTTCATACACAGGTTAAACGTCTATTTAAAGCCTTGATTTTTCTCACATATAAACCAATCATAAATACATATTGCCAGATGAGATTTCAGCTGTATCAGTCACATAACTTGACAGCTAAAGACCTTCAAAGTTTCAAAAATCCATAAATTTGGTCTCTGTGGGCAATTTAGAGACTTTAAGGTGACCTTAAAATTAAAGTTACAGACTTAACATTTTTCACAGACTTAAGAGTACATGTAGAAGTTACATCTACTACAGTTACAGACTTTTCAGACCTACCACTTTTAAGTTATAGGGGAAAATATGGGAAAAGTGTTGAAAAAAAAACGTCTAAGTATGGTCTTTATGGGTCTCAAAAACAATTTTAACCTTAATATAAAGTCTTGATTTTTTTGTATATCTAAGGAGAATATAATAATGTGTTACCAGGTCAACCTTGAGCCAGATAAGCCACATAACCTGTGACATAGAGGGCATTAAGTGGCAAAAAGTCAAATTTCAGAAGGTGGCCATAAGTTCTTTATTATTGGGAGTTTAAGGTCAGCTTAAAATAGGGTTCCTCTTCTGACCCAAATACATGTGTGTGTCAAGTTTGAATGAAAGCTGAAAGCCGTGAAAGCGTTTTTGAGTTATCGCGCACACAAGTCAAAACGTATGACAGCGGCGCAACGGAAGTTAAACAAATATATCTGGGGACATAATTAATGAACATAGTATGAACATTGTATCAAGGTGTAGTGAGCTGTTGTTAGCAAAATATATTCCGAATTTAAAGTATGTTGGGATTTTTTGATAGGAAAGGGTGGTTGCTCTTCACAGGTTCAGAGCTCCGGTGGGACATAAAAAGGTGGTTGCTCTGTGCAGGTGGTTGCTTGAGCAGGTTGGACTGTACTTTTTCTGTCCTAAGGAACCACAATGGCCTGTTGACCAATGTCTTGTACAACTTGTTCAGAAACTCACCTGTTCCTGGACCTCTCTTCCGCGGTGATAACTTTAACGTGACATCCGTTGCACCAGCTGATTCACTTCGATCTTCTCGCCCTGAATTACAAATAACTGTAACTTTAAATTTCAATAATATATAATTTAATAATATAATTTTGGCTAGGAAAAAATAAACATACATATCACTACTTTTGATCTGCTTTCCACTATATCCTGTTAACATTCAGTGACCTGTGGGTCCTAAATGTAAGCGCACTATTCAACGCCCCTATTCTGACTTTACCATGCAGAATAACAAGACATTTAACTAGATTGCACAGACTCAACGCCAACATATTCCCTAAGAGGCGCTCTATCACGCCACAGGCATTCACTGGGTATATTTTGTAGCACCTATTTTGTGTGATTCACACTTCTTATAGCCCTGATATGTTGTACATGTAAAAGACCTCTTAGTTTTTGAGTTATAGGGCTCAAAAGTGGCAAAAAGTCCATAAATTGGGTCTCAGTATGCAATTTTTGAGACCTTAAGGTGACCTTAAAATTACAGCCACAAATTTTACACAAAGATTACATATAAAACAAGATGCACTCAGAGAGAGCAAAACGCTCAACTCGATGTGACCAGTCTCACAAGTGTTATAAAGTATAACACACATCCATCATGGTGGCATTTCCAGAAATTCTGGAGGCTTCTTGGTATCCAATATATTAATTGGATCTTTCCTAAACTATAATCACTCCTTCCCATGGCTAGTCCCTTCCTACTTCAAATTTGACATCAAAATTTATTAATTACTTTTAAAGAAATATGAAGTAGAAAGCTAAAATCATTAAAATACATTGAAATGGGACCTATGAAAATTCATGATTTTTTTGTATCCAAAATATGATCCACGTCTTTCCCAAAAATTAGTAATTTCTTCCTTTCACCAGGTCCTACTCACTAATTTTTTACAAAGATCTGTTCATTAGTTCTGGAGTAATCTAAACACCAAAAACAGGCAGACAAATAGACAAAAAAGCACACAACAAACATAAATTCCTGGTAGAGGTAAAAATATTGGTTAAAAGCCACTTCTTGGTCAAAATTACTCCGGGTAAATTTTTGTGATGGACTGTCAAGAAATTGAAACAAACAAACAAAAAAGAAAAACAAAAAAAATACAGAAATAAATAAACATGACAAATACACCACTTCCCTCTCAATTGTATTTATGTCAATTTCAAGACATAAATTTAATGAGAAGAAGTATACCACACGTATCACAAGCTAGGTTTTGTGACCTCACAATGACAATTGCATTGTGACATCATTAAGTAATGACATCATCAGACAGCAAAATATTGATTTTTTTGACTTATGCAATAAAGAAAATCAGATTTCTCTGTATATGCCGAATTGATCTATTATTGGCCATCAAGTTGAACACTTTATCTTGGTTAAAGTTTTTTTTTGAACAGTAAAATTTTAGATGCTGTGTTTTTTTCTTTTCTTTTTAAAAGACCGTTAAAAAAATTGCTAAAAAACCCTAAAACAAAAATTAAAAAAAAAAAAATTTAGAATTGACTGGTATTGAACCCCAACCATGAGATTACAAGTTCTACACATTACACTCACAGCCACAGAGGATATCTGATGAGGCAAGAATTTATGAGGAGGAAATCCTATCATGATATTGATTTTTGAAGACAAGTAGGTTTCACTGTATATACCCAATTAAAAATTTTAAAACCTGTCTCCTGACTTTAATTTTCAAACAAATTACACCAAATTTGGAAGATTCCGCCTGTACCCCATGAAATATCTACCCACCAAATTTGAGCTCGATTGATGGTATAGTTTTTGAGTTATAAGGGCAAAACGGTGCACAGACAGACAGACAGACAGACAGACAGACAGAAACAAACTGATTACAATAACCCTCTCCTATCGTCGAGCGTTAATTATACTTAGTATGGTTTGAGACTCATCAGAATTACCATTTCTAAATAACAAGGCCAAACAGATCTATACATCGGAGAACCAATGCAAATTTGTATCCATCGGAAAGACAACTCACCAAAACCAGTGAACTATCATCTGACCTTGAAGAAGGGGCCAAAAGTCAAATCTGACAATATCAGAAGATTCCCCGCCCATGATATTCTACTTGTTGGTTTGACATTGCAAACCTCTCGGACCAATACTAAGTGAGTTATAAGCACTTTTAAGTTTGGGTAACCTCGTTTGACCTTGAAGGAAGGGACCAAGGTCAAATCTGACCATATCAAAAGATTCCTAGCCCATGATTTCCTATAAGTTGGTTTCACATTGCAAACCACTAGGACCAACAAAAAGCGAGTTATAAACACTTTTAAGTTTGGTTATCCTCATTTGACCTTGAAGGAGGGGTCTAAGGTCAAATCAGACCACAACAAAAGATTCCCAGCCTATGATTTCCTATAAGTTGGTTTCACATTGCAAACCCCAGGACCAATAATAAGCGAGTTATAAACACTTTTAAGTTTGGCTAGCCTCGTTTGACCTTGAAGGAGGGGCCCAAGGTCAAATCTAACCACAACAAAAGATTCCCAGCCCATGATTTCCTGTAGGTTAGTTTCACATTGCAAACCTCTAGGAAAAATAATAAGGGAGATATAGGCACTTTTAAAGTCTGCTATGTGTCACCTATGAAGAGATTCAACCTTCCACCTATGAGAACCAGCCAGTAGGAAAAGGTAGATAATTTTCAAAGCAATGCCCATGGCGGCCATCTTGCTTTTTAGAATGAGGCTAATTTAAGTCCCAGAGAAGCTTACCCCCCAATGAAGATATCCTGCAAATTTGATGAACCTAGCTGGTGTAGTTTTCCTCTGAGAGCGCTGATGTCAAAAATCTCTCTACGAGCGGTGGCGGCATAGCAAACGCTAAACCAAAGTTTCCACCGGATGCCTCTGGTGGATACAATAATCAGTTGCAGCAATACATATATCTTTGTGATAGGGGAAATATTTCTAAAAAAATATGGCAGGTGAACACACTTTCGCTGAGCCAAGATTAAGGGTCAAACCATAAAAATACACACGTATATTATCTAACTACTGTCCCTACTAAGTATCAACTTCCTTCACCTTACGGTTTCTGAGATAAGGCCTGAACAAGATTTTAAAGATCAAGGTCACTATGACAAGGATAAAAAGTTAAAGCTAGGCCACATCATCACGTTGCAAACCTACAACCTCTAACTAATGTCAGTACAAAGTATCAACTTCCTATACTTTACAGTTTCTGAGATATGGCCCAGACAAGACGTTTAAGGTCAAGGTCACTATGGCAAGATTAAAGGTCAAATCAAGGTCACACCATGATCTTGCACACTTACACCCTCTAACCAATATCCCTACCAAGTGTCAAGCTTCTACACCTTACAGATTCTGAGATATAGCCCAATCATAATTCTAAAGGTCAAGGCCACTACAGCAAGGTCAAATCAAGGTTATACTATGACGTTGCCCACCTACACCCCCTACTAAGTGTCAACTTCCTGCACCTTATGGATTCTGAGATATAGCCCAGACAAGATTTTAAAGTCAAGGTCACTACAGCAAGGTGAAAGGTCAAATCAAGGAGACACCACAACGTCGCCACCTACACCCCCAACCAATATCCCTACCAAGTATCAACTTAATATGCCTTATGGCTTCTCAAGATAAAGCCTGGACAAGATTTTCAAACTCAAGGTCACTATGGCAGGTCAAATATCAAATCAAGGTTGCACCATGACGTTGAGTACCTACCCCCCCCCCCCCCCCCCCCCAACTCCCTACACCCTGACAACCAATGTCTCTAATGAGCATCAACTTCCTACACGGTACTGTTTCAGAGATACAGCCCTGACAAACTTTTTCCGGCCACCTGCACGACTGCCCATCTGGAGAGCTTGGGTGAAAACAATAACCGCACAGTTCTTACAGGCTGTGGGATAAAAATCAACAATCTGATTGTTTTGTGAAGAACTGTGTGCCATACCTCTCCTTTGCATGTTTTGTAGGATATTAATGACGTGCACCTCCTTGTCCTCAGGTGTGGTTTCTTTGGAGACACAGCCAGCCACCACATCCACCCGCTCATTTAGTGCAGTCACATACGGAGTCCTGTAGTCATGCTGGATGATACAGTGATCTGCATCATCTGGAAGCACACAAACCTTCAGTTCTAGCAAACAAGTATCACATAATATTATCCAAATACTTAATCTGGTTGAGTAACTGGAAACCTCCAGACATCAAAATCAAATGTGTGCATTTTGATTTCAAATCAGTAACTACTCTCAACACAAATTTTCCGTCATATACTAAACAGTTTTCCAGCAAACTGATGAAACCAGGTCTTTTATCACTATTATGAATACCAACCCCTGGCTAAGGAAACAGTTTTTGTAACATATATGTCATGGTAGAAAGTCCAATATGGTAGAATTTCAAATTCTACCAGTAGTTTCTACCAGTAGGAAGTCCCAATTGAACTTTCTACCAATATAAACTTGGTAGGAAGTCCAATTGGAGTTTCTACCAGTAGAAAGTCCAATCTGAGTGATTTTGGGTATTGCCCTGGGGTTCAAAATCTAATAATCTTGATAGATATTCAAAGCTTAGAGATTTAGGTATTGCTCTGTGTAAAAGGATGTAACCTTTGTAGAAACTCAATATAAGCTTGAAAGAAAGTTCAACTGAAACACAAAATGTGGACTTTCTATTCATATAAATCTGTCATTAAAGCAAGATGCAGCTTTCAGGAATGAAGAAAATGCATGTTAAAGAAGATATTTTACTGTAACACAGATTTAACATAATTAAACATGACAGAAACTGAAATTTTCAGTCCATTTCAAGAATTTTACAATCAACATCAAATCCCTAACTAGACCTATGCATCGGAGAACCAACGCAACTCTGTATTCACCAGAAAGACAACTCACCAAAGCCAGTGAACCATCGTTTGACCTTGAAGGAGGAGCCAAGGGTCAAATCTAACAACATCAGCAGATTCCCAGCCCATGATATCCTACAAGTTGGGTTCACATTGCAAACCTCTAGGATTGATAATAAGTAAGTTATAAGCACTTTTAGGTTTGGCTGTCCTGGTTTGACCTTAAAGGAGGAGTCCAAGGTCAAATCTGAACAAATCAAAAGATTCCCAGCCAATGATTTCCTATAAGTTCATTTGAGACTGCAAACATCTAGGACCAATAACAAGCAAGTTATAAGCACTTTTAAGTTTGGGTGTCCTCATTTGACCTTGAAGGAGGGGTCAAAAGTCAACTCTGACCACATAAAAATATTCCCAGTCCATGATTTCCTGTAAGTTGGTTTCACATTGCTAACCTCTAGGACCAATAATAAGCGAGTTATAAACACTTTTAAGTCTGGGTATCCTCGGTTGACGGTAGACCTTGAAGGAGGGGTCCAAGGTCAAATCTGAACACATCAGAAGATTCGTAGCAAATTTCCTATAGGTTGGTTTCACATTGCAAACTTCAAGGACCAATATTAAGGCAAGTATAGGCACGCTATGTGGGGTACTTTGGCACTCCGTGGATGACCTTGAATTAAGAGCTTCAAGGTCAAATGTCTGCAAGGTTGTAGAGGACATGTGTATCTGTTATACATATCACCTATGAAGAGATTCAACTTCTACCTATGAGAAACAGCCAGTAGAAAACTGTATATAATTTTCAAAGAAATGCCCGCAGCGGCAGAATGAGGCTAATTTGAGTCCCAGAGAAGCTTACCCCCAATGAAGATATTAGGGGTGTGACCATGTGACGAGTACGAATAATTCGGGTCGATTGCTCACAGATAAAAACTTGACTCAACATCGAGCCCTCGCGACATTTAGTATACACCACAACAGGAAATGACATCCAATATGGCAGCTCCAGTAAACAGAAAAAAAATATAAAGATAATAGCTTTGAATCGCTTGAACTAGCTACTGTCAGCACATATCCATAATATTATGTTTTTTTACAAATGGTGGATTATGCGATTTAATGAAAGTGAGGTGTGTTATTTATGTTTTATTTATTAAAAAACGTAACCAGTTCTATAGGTTGTTGTATATACACGAGCACTCAACCCTAAGAATTGGGGTCGAATTTTCATGAAATTCGCCTCGCTCGGTGAGTGTGGACTGCTTGGTCGCACCCCTAGAAGATATCCTGCAAATTTGGTGAACGAGATGCCTCTGGTGGATACCATTAAATTTTGACAGCAGTCACTTCCTACATGTCATTTAGTTGAGCAATTAACACCTATGCTTCCGCAGCAGCATTTATCAGATTTCGGACCCCAGGGCAATACCCAAATCTCCCAGATTGGACTTTCTACCAGCAGAAACTCAGATTGGACTTTCTACTAAGTTTATCTACGACTTTCTACTGATAGAAACTTGAATTGGACTTTCCACGATGACATACCCGGTATATATCAAACTAGAATGGTTGAGCTATAAATATGACTTAAATGGATCAAGGGTAGTAGTTGCTGTCTGGAAGCTTTTTCTATCATACCTTATACCCCAGTCACACTACAGGCAGTATAACCCTCAGCTATAGGCGTTGGGTGAAATGTCCTTTCCTTGAACTACCGTCCGAGGTTTGCATACGATCTTGTCACATAGGGGCAAAATGTCCATTACCTTGCAAGTCCTACATAAATTTCAAAATATTTAAAATTACTGCCTCTGAATTTGGTATCACGATTCACGAATATCGGCAGATGCATGTGAGCATGTGCAGATGAATTTCTTGATATGGTAACTGAAGAGTGAAGACATTTGGCCACTAAGTCACAAGGTCGCATACAAACCTCAGACAGTAGCTGAAGGACAGGGGCATTTTACCCAAAGCCTATAACCGCAAATTACACTACCTGTCAATCATGTACCAAATCTTTTAAGGTATGTGGCATCCTTGGAGGCATTTCCTTGGAGACGTACCACCTGTAACGTGAATGGGCAATTAAAGAACTAGTGCTGTGAAATCGCTTTGAATATCGGGTTCGATGTTTGGTAACTGTACAAGCCAGTGAACTTCGGTCTAGTTCGACCTTCGAAACAATGTTTTCAAAACCAGTTAAAACGCAGAAATCTTACATAAAACCTTGTCACCTTGTTGAAAATATAGCAAAAATATAAAATCCATGTATATGTCGTGACAGAACTTAAAATTTGACAGAATTTTAAATTCTGTCGACAGAACTTAAAATTCTAAGTTCTGTCGACAGAACTTAAAATCCTTGGATTTCATTGGTTTTGAGGGATTTTAAGTTCTGTCGACAGAATTTAAAATCCTGTCGAACGAATTTAAAATTCTGTCGACAGAACTTAAAATTCTAAGTTCTGTCAACAGAACTTAAAATCCTTGGATTTCATAGAACTTAAAATCATGTTTAACATAGAGCTTTCATGACATTTTACAAGTGTCTCAAAGATGCTTTCCTTTGCAACAAGTGGACATGAACTTTTCATGCAATAAACCACAGACAGTGAACCAATCTTCTCTAGTCTAAAATTCTTGTTACACTAAAATTTGAAACCAGACCCATATTCACATTTTTGTCCCTTTCCTGTACCCAAAACTGTCTTGATTTGCTCATATGTCTCTTGACTAACACAAAATTTCTCTTGAAACTTTCCTCCAACACCACTAATGTGATTCTCAAGCAACTGGTAAAAAATAGCTTTCTGATCCATTTTGATGCTGTCAACATATGCTGAGTGTTATCCAAACCACCCAGGCTTTTATACCTGTGGAGAACATAACCAGAGCAGGTAATTAACTCTTTTCATCAACCAGTTCAGAGAGAGAAGGGGTACTCAGGAAAAACAACAAGAATAAAGGGGTTCTTAACATCAATAATGCAGATAAAAGTAAACCAGAGTAGGTAATTAACTTCTGTAATCAACTTGATCATAGAAAAAACAACTACTTAGGGGTAACTACCAGAAGGCATTGAACTGCAATTAGTCCATGAGGGTAAGCCTGAGCAGGAAATTAACTTAAGTAATTGATCAAATGACAAATACCTACTCAGGCACATACCAATAACCTACTCAAGAAACCTACAACAATAAAGACAGTTTAGGTGCTGGAGTAGAGATCAAAGTACACCAGAGCAGGTAATTAAGCAGATCACAGAGAGAGATCAACTACTCAGGGGGAATTTTAAAATACATACATTGAAAAGTTAGTGTGCATATTAATATACTATTATAAATGAAAGTGAATACCAGTAAAGGATGCATGCCAGTAAAGAATCTATTTAATCTATTTAAATTAGCACATTAGTTCTGAGAACCCTTTAAAATGTAAAATTCTAACACACTGTAAAACAAGCATTCTGACGCATGCATTTATCTCCCGCCGTATAAGTTAGATGTACTAAAGATAGTGGAATATAAATTTTCTTGTGAGATGGAGGCACATGTAGAAGTGACAAGTTTAATGTTTGATTGCAATACTTTTAAAGACAAAAGGCATTTACTCATTTTAGTAGCTATTACTTTGCCATCCAAAGAGCTACAGTTCTACCACTTCATTATGCAGATCAACTCAAAGTAGGGAAGCACGTCTTTAGAAGAAATTGCCTATCTGTACTACTTTTAGAGATACAAGACATTTACTTATTTTAGTGGCTATTACTCTGCCATCTAAAGAGCTACAGTTCTGCAACTTCACTAAGTGGTAGATCACTCAAAAGTAGGTGAATGACTTATTTAGAAGAAATTGCCCACCTGTAATACTTTTAGAGACTAGACCAAGGATGCATCTGTAGCCAGATGCAAAATGTATCCACCGGCAAAGGCAAAAGTAGCTATTACTCAGCTATGGCACGAGCTAGAGGTCTGAAATTTTAGTATGTTATAGCTGACCCAAAAGTAGGTGAATAACATATTTGCACAAAATTCTCTAAATGCAATAGTTTTCAAGTTACAAATGATTTTACTCATGATGGAAGTTAGTGAAAAGTCCAAAAGTAGCTATTACTCACTTAGCTATTCAGATAGACACCCAAGTTACTCACCATGTTGTTGCTATGGAAAAAGTAGGTGAATGACATATTTTAACAAAATGCTCTAAATGCAATACTTTTCAAGTTATAAATGATTTAGTGTTGAGTAAGAACTTCAAAGTAGCTCTTACTCCGCTATGCAATGAGCCACAGGTCTGGAATTTTACTATGTTATAGCTGCCTCAAAATAGGTGAATAACATACTGAAACTAAATAATGTAAATGCAAAAGTTTTCAAGTTATAAGTGATTTATCCAACAGTGATAACCTAAAAGTAGTTATTATTCAGCTATGCCATGAGCTACAGGTCTGAAATTTTACTATGTTATAGCTGACCCAAAAGTAGCTGGATAACATATTTGCACAAAGTGCTCTAAATGCAGTACTTTTCAAGTTATAATTGATTTAGTGCATGATTTAATTAATTTTAATGTATTAAAATTTATTTAAAAAATTCATAAATAAACTTAAGCATGTGAAACTTCTCCAAAATGTAGGTGAATGAGTTATTTGAGAAATACTGGCTATCTGCAATACTTTTAGTGATAATAGGCATTTACTTATTTTGAGTAGGTGAGTAATTAGCTACAGGTCTGAAACTTCACCAAGTGAAAGCTGTCCCAAAAGTAGGTGAATGAGTTATTTGAGAAAAATTGGCTATCTGCAATACTTTTAGAGATAATTAGCATTTACTCATTTTGAACAGGTGAGTAATTAGCTATGGGTCTGAAACTTCACCAAGTGAAAGCTCTCCTAAAAGTAGGTGAATGGGTTATTTGACAAAAAATGGCTATCTGCAATCCTTTTAGAGATAATTAGCATTTACTCATTTTGAGTAGGTAAGTAATTAGCTACAGGTCTGAAACTTCACCAAGTGAAAGCTCTCCCAATAGTAGGTGAATGAGTTATATGAGAAAAATTGGCTATCCGCAATACTTTTAGAGATAATTAGCATTTACTCATTTTGAGTAGGTGAATAATTAGCTACGGGTCTGAAACTTCACCAAGTGAAAGCTCTCCCAAAAGTAGGTGAATGAGTTATATGAGAAAAATTGGCTATCTGCAATACTTTTAGAGATAATTAGCATTTACTCATTTTGAGTAGGTGAATAATTAGCTACAGGTCTGAAACTTCACCAAGTGAAAGCTCTCCCAATAGTAGATGAATGAGTTATTTGAGAAAAATTGGCTATCTGCAATACTTTTAGAGATAATTTGCATTTACTCATTTTGAGTAGGTGAGTAATTAGCTACGGATCTGAAACTTGACCATGTGAAAGCTCTTCCGAAAGTACGTGAAGGAGTTATTTGAGAAAAATTGGCTACCTGCAATACTTTTAGAGATAATTAGCATTTACTCATTTTCAGCAGGTGAATAATTAGCTACGGGTCTGAAACTTTACCAAGTGAAAGCTCTCCCAAAAGTAGATGAATGAGTTATTTGAGAAAAATTGTCTATCTGCAATAATTTTAGAGATAATTAGCATTTACTCATTTTGAGTAGGTGAGTAATTAGCTATGGGTCTGAAACTTCACCATGTGAAAGCTCTTCCAAAAGTAGATGAATGAGTTATTTGAGAAAAATTGGCTATCTGCAATACTTTTAGAGATATTTAGCATTTACTCATTTTGAGTAGGTGAGAAATTAGCTACAGGTCGGACACTTCACCAAGTGAAAGCTCTCCCAAAAGTAGATGAATGAGTTATTTGAGAAAAATTGGCTATCCGCAATACTTTTAGAGATAATTAGCATTTACTCATTTTGAGTAGGTGAGTAATTAGCTACGGGTCTGAAACTTCACCAAGTGAAAGCTCTCCCAAAAGTAGGTGAATGAGTTATATGAGAAAAATTGGCTATCTGCAATACTTTTAGAGATAATTAGCATTTACTCATTTTGAGTAGGTGAATAATTAGCTACAGGTCTGAAACTTCACCAAGTGAAAGCTCTCCCAATAGTAGATGAATGAGTTATTTGAGAAAAATTGGCTATCTGCAATACTTTTAGAGATAATTAGCATTTACTCATTTTGAGTAGGTGAGTAATTAGCTACGGATCTGAAACTTGACCATGTGAAAGCTCTTCCGAAAGTACGTGAAGGAGTTATTTGAGAAAAATTGGCTACCTGCAATACTTTTAGAGATAATTAGCATTTACTCATTTTCAGCAGGTGAATAATTAGCTACGGGTCTGAAACTTCACCAAGTGAAAGCTCTCTCAAAAGTAGATGAATGAGTTATTTGAGAAAAATTGGCTATCTGCAATCCTTTTAGAGATGATTCCCATTTACTCATTTTGAGCAGGTGAGTAATTAGCTAAGGGTCTGAAACTTCACCAAGTGAAAGCTCTTCCAAAAGTAGGTGAATGAGTTATTTGAGAAAAATTGGCTATCTGCAATACTTTTAGAGATGATTCGCATTTACTCATTTTGAGCAGGTGAGTAATTAGCTATGGGTCTGAAACTTCACCAAGTGAAAGCTCTTCCAAAAGTAGGTGAATGAGTTATTTGAGAAAAATTGGCTATCTGCAATACTTTTAGAGATAATTAGCATTTACTCATTTTGAGTAATTAGCTACGGGTCTGAAACTTGACCATGTGAAAGCTCTTCCAAAAGTAGGTGAATGAGTTGAGAAAAATTGGCTATCTGCAATACTTTTAGAGATAATTCAAATTTACTCATTTTGAGTAGGTGAGTAATTAGCTAAGGGTCTGAAACTTCACCAAGTGAAAGCTCTCAATTAGCTAAAAATGAGAAAATAGCTATTACTCACTTATGGCATGCAATAGAACCCCAAACTATGTACCATCTTATAGCTAAGGACAAAGTAGCTGAACAACATATTTTAGGAAAACACTCTAACTGCAATAGTTTTGGAGTTACAATGGCTTTACTCAACAGTCAGAATTTCAAAGTAGCTATTACTCAGCTATCAAAGATTAAACAGGTCTGAAACTTTACTATGTGATAGCTTACCAAAAAGTAGATGGACAACATATTTGAAAAGATTTCCCTAACTTTAATACTTTTGAAGATATTTGACATTTACTTCTTTTGTTATTTAGCTACAAATGAGAAAATAGCTATTACTCACTTATGGCATGCAATAGAACCCCAAACTATGTACCATCTTATAGCTAAGGACAAAGTAGCTGAACAACATATTTTAGGAAAACACTCTAACTGCAATAGTTTTGGAGTTACAATGACTTTACTCAACCGTTGGAATTTGAAAGTAGCTATTACTCAGCTATCAAAGGTTCAACAGGTCTGAAACTTCACTATGTGATAGCTTACCAAAAAGTAGATGGACAACATATTTGAAAA
Organism: Sabellastarte sp. h YS-2021; assembly: GCA_964017235.1. Lineage (NCBI taxonomy): Eukaryota > Metazoa > Annelida > Polychaeta > Sabellida > Sabellidae > Sabellastarte > Sabellastarte sp. h YS-2021. The sequence continues at coordinate 71,802,244 of OZ024935.1, read as the reverse complement.
GATTTCACTAACTTTAATACTTTTGAAGATATTTGACATTTACTTCTTTTGTTATTTAGCTACAAATGAGAAAATAGCTATTACTCACTTATGGCATGCAATAGAACCCCAAACTATGTACCATCTTATAGCTAAGGACAAAGTAGCTGAACAACATATTTTAGGAAAACACTCTAACTGCAATAGTTTTGGAGATACAATGGCTTTACTCAACAGTCGGAATTTGAAAGTAGCTATTACTCAGCTATCCACGGTGCAACAGGTCTGAAACTTTACTATGTGATAGCTTACCCAAAAGTAGATGAATAACATATTTGAAAAGATTTCTGTAACTCTAATACTTATGAAGATATTTGGCATTTACTTCTTTTGTTATTTAGCTACAAATGAGAAAATAGCTATTACTCACTTATGGCATGCAATAGAACCCCAAACTATGTACCATCTTATAACTAAGGACAAAGTAGCTGAACAACATATTTTAGGAAAACACTCTAACTGCAATAGTTTTAGAGATACAATGGCTTTACTCAACAGTCGGAATTTGAAAGTAGCTATTACTCAGCTATCCACGGTGCAACAGGTCTGAAACTTTATTATGTGATAGCTTACCCAAAAGTAGATGAATAACATATTTGAAAAGATTTCTGTAACTCTAATACTTTTGTAGATACTTGGCATTTACTTCTTTTGTTATTTAGCTACAAATGAGAAAATAGCTATTACTCACTTATGGCATGCAATAGAACCCCAAACTATGTACCATCTTATAGCTAAGGACAAAGTAGCTGAACAACATATTTTAGGAAAACACTCTAACTGCAATAGTTTTGGAGTTACAATGGCTTTACTCAACAGTCAGAATTTCAAAGTAGCTATTACTCAGCTATCCAAGGTGCAACAGGTCTGAAACTTTACTATGTGATAGCTTACCAAAAAGTAGATGAACAACATATTTGAAAAGATTTCTGTAACTCTAATACTTTTGAAGATATTTCACATTTACTCCTTTTGTTATTTAGCTACAAATGAGAAAATAGCTATTACTCACTTATGGCATGCAATGGGACCCCAAACTATGTACCATCTTATAGCTAAGGACAAAGTAGCTGAACAACATATTTGAAGAGAAAGTTGTAACTGCAATAGTTTTTGAGTTATGAGCCCTTTACTCCAAGTAGCTAAGATAGCTATTACTCAGTTATCTTTAAGCCTAAGTCCATAAAACCAAAAAAATTTTCGAGGGCGTGAAAATTCATTGGGACAATTAATTTACAAAAAATCTGTAGCTGTAGTAGTTTTGGAGGAATCTGCGTGACTAACTAACGCACGCACACACGCACGCACGCACGCACACACAGGCATCATTTCATAATCTCCCTCCCGGGCTAAAGCCCGGCGGGAGATAACAAGCTAAACAAAATATATAGAATCATGATTTTATCAGGATTTTAAGTTCTGTCAAGATATTTTGACAGGATTTTAAATTCTGTTGACAGAATTTAAAATCCTGTCGACACTCGACAGAACTTAGAATTTTAAGTTCTGTTGACAGAACTTAGAATTTTAAGTTCTGTTGACAGAACTTAGAATTTTAAGTTCTGTCAAGATATTTTGACAGAATTTGAAATTCTGTCGACAGAATTTGAAATCCTGTCGACAGAACTTAGAATTTTAAGTTCTTTCGACAGAATTTAAAATTCTGTCAAATTTTAAGTTCTGTCACGACATATATTTTAAATAAATTCCATCATAGTATAAAAAGAGGCCAAGGCCTGCTGCTTATTGGCAGCAAGCAGCAATTATGTGGCCACCCAGTTGATATCAAATTTTTTAATAATTTGACATCCATAAAAATAACTTAATTGCACGGTTTTCAAGATACAAGCATTTTTGTGTTTTACAATTTTTGTGAAAAAATTTGAAAATTTAAAATGGCCGCCATTTTTGGTGAGACGATTTTTTTTTTTTGAAAATTGGGTTTACTACTCTACACCAGTGTTCACTCTCGTCAAAAATGAATGCGAGACAGACTGTCTCCCTTCACTTGAAAAGGCGTCAAGATATTTTGAAATATTTAGTTCCAATTTGGGACTGCATAAAATCTTCTTTATTTAAATTATAAGAAATAGATGCTAAACTAAAAGTTCAAATAAATAAACTATTTAATGCTGTTTTTATTTGTCTTTTATTTTTTTTTAAAATTTCACTTTTAAACCACATCTTAATGGCTGAGTGCTATTGGGTGGTTTTTTAAATTTTAATTTTTTATTTATTTTACTATTATCTGGATTCATCAAATAAATAAATAAATTGCATTTCTTCTCTTTTCTTTGAAGAAATATATATTTTGTCTCTTCCGACAAGAGACGAATTTCTTTGGTCAGTAGTTGTTTCGACTGTTTCGCCTGTGTCACAATATGCAGAAGAGAGTTAAAAATTAGACATAAAGCATGGAAATCTTGTGAGAATACCCGAATTCTCGTGTGAATTACTGTTAGCTGGGTGTATCAAATAAAATAAACTCTCTTTCATGTCTTTCTCACCTATTTCTATGGGGAAATATGTATGTTGTCGCTTCCGATAATAGACAAATTTCTTTGGTCAGTAGTTTCGACTGTTTCGCCTGTGACACTATGAGCAGAAGACGAGTTTAAAAATCAACAAAAAGCACGGAAATCTCGCGAGAATACCCGAATTCTCACGTGAATTACTGTTAGCTGGATATATAAAATAAACTGCTTTTCATGCTTTTCTCACCCATTTCTATGAGGAAATATGTAGGTCGTCGCTTCAGATAATAGACAAATTTCTTCCGTCAGTTTTGAGTGTTTCGCCTGGTAGCGACAGCACAGACGTGTTGTTGAGTTGGTTTTGCGACAACTCGCCCCAGAGTGTGTACAAACTCGCGAAATCGCGCTCAAGAGCGAACACTGCTACACAGATACCCTGTGGGTCAAAAATTTCGTCAAAATCGCTCCATCTCGCACGGTTTTCACAATACAGGCATTTTTGTCTTTTGCAATTTTTGCGAAGAAATTTGAAAATTCAAAATGGTCGCCATTTTGGCAAGATAAACTTTTTTTGATATTTGGGTAAACTACTGCGCAAAGATACCCTATGTGTAAAAAAATTAGACTAAACTGCTCTATCTCCCACGGTTTTCAAGATACAAGTATTTTTCTGTTTTACCATTTTTGCGAAAAATTTGAAAATTCAAAATGACTGCCATTTTTTTTCTATCTCGCTCGGTTTCAAAAACACGTTTTTGCATTTAACGTAGAAATTCAAGATGGCCACCAAAATTGGCGGGAAAACGTTTTTTACAAAAATTCAAAATGGCCGCCATTTTTGGCGAGACAAAAATTTTTGAAAATTGGGTTTACTACTCTGCATATACGCTGTGGTTCAAAAATTTCGTCGAAATCGCTCTATCTCGCTCCATTTCCGAGATAAACATGTTTTTGCATTTAACGTAGAAATTCAAGATGGCCACCAAAATTGGCGGGAAAACGTTTTACATAAAAAGTCGCCAGTAGACTCTGCAAATAATCTGCAGGTCAAAAATTTTGTCGAAATCGCTCAATCTCGTTCCGTTTCCGAGATAAACACATTTTTGCATTTAACGCAGAAATTCAAGATGGCCATCAAAAGTGGCAGGAAAATGATTTTATGCGAAAAGTCACCAGTAGACTCTGCATATACCCTGTGGATCAAAAACTTCGTCGAAATCGCTCTATCTCGCTTCGTCTCTGGGATAAACACGTTTTTGCATTTAACGCAGAAATTCAAGATGGCTGCCAAAAGCGGCGGGAAAAAGATTTTTGCGAGAAGTCACCAGTAGACTCAGCAGATACCCTGCGCATCAACAATTTCGTCGAAATCGCTCTATCTCGCTCCATTTCTGAGATGAACACGTTTTTGCTTTTTCAGCGTAAAGAAAAATCGTAGCGTTTAGTTAATCGTTAATAAGTCGGCCATTTTGTATTGGATCACTTCCAAAAGTTAATGATTTCCAGACATCCATATAATGAACCTACTTGCCAAATTGACGCAGAAGTATTTGTAAAAAGAAATATTGATATTTTGTCTATATATGCAGTAATTCTTTATTTATTCCAATTTCAAAACAAAAATGGCTGATTTCCTGTTTGTTTACCTGCCAATGCGCATGCGTGGGATCAAAAGGTTGAGAGGTGAAGCGTTCACGAGGTTACGCATGCGCATTCACGTAATTCACAACAAAGGACTTGAGATTTTTTTCATTGAAAGCATAGATGCACATGCAATAAAAACAGCACTAAAGATAAGCTGTATATTTTAAAATTTCATGTGAGACGAGAGCTACGCAGATGAGATCCATCTTGAATGGCCAATGTTACAATGTAATGAATGTACCCTAGCAAATCTTATTCGAAGCGTTACATATCGAAAGAACAGGTAATCTTTTCAAGGACACAATTAGAAACAACGTTTCCAAACGATGACAAATACCTTGTGCAGTGGGAGACACGTACTACTAAATCTTGGAAATTCTTGAATTTTTAACCCTGGAAACCTCACCAGAAAATATTACCTCTGAAATTCGAAAATATTTACAGGGGTTATAGCAAAAACACTGTAGCTTTGGAGCAAGTCAATGGATTTTTGTCAAATAAAAAGCAACATAAACTACAATATATAATTTGTCTTTCAAACAGTATAGATATCATATTAGTAGTGTAAATAAAATAATTTTTTTAGAAACTATCAAAATATACTATATGTCATTGAAAATTGAGTAGTGCTTCTGTTCATTTTTGCTACCTTAAAAATCAGCCAAAAATAAGAGGAAAAAAAGTTAGGTACATTTTTTGACTGTTTACTTTACCCTGATGTACACAGGTGTACTTCAGATATTTTTATGAATGTACAACCATGTACAATGTACTATAATTTACTGTCAAAGTGATAAATAAATTTAAATCTACTTTATTGCTTTTTAGTAACTGGGTGTATCTAAACAAGGTTTATTGAGGAAAATGTGGCAGAATATTACTTGTACCCCACGTTAAATGCCCCATGGGTACATGGTACCCCACATTTCATAACTCTAACATGCACACTATCTTTGTAAGGTATTTTAGGTATTGTTTGTCCATTATTTTTCTAACCTGTAGTTTAACCAGAAGGGGTCAAGCCTAACTGACCCTTAAAAATTTTGATTGACCTCGGGTTTTCAAAGGAGGGGGGTCAATTGACCTCCAGGAAAAAGAGGCTAAGAAAACACTGCCAAATATATAAATTACCAATTTTTCCAAATCTGGTTGGTACTGTAACAAGCCATGCTGCATCCAATAATCAGCGACAGATTTTTTCTTTAATTTGCTTCGAAAGATAGTTATATTCATTTAGTAATAATTTGAATTCGTACAAAGTTGAAAACCTAAAAGGTGAAGAATTCAACTATTTTCACAAATTTTGGCACAATTTATTAATTTATGATATCGTAGTTCATAGAATTGCTTACCATGACCTATCCAAAAGGAAGTTAATGTATTAATTCAAATTTAGTTTCAGACTTGCATCTTTTACACTTCAAATGAAATAAGATGGTTTCAAAATTATGAAATTATTGTTTTTTTTAGTTATATGTCACAATACTGCCACTACACTGCATTTGTTATATTCAAGATTATACATCTACATAAATATACTGATTACTGTTAAAGGATTCACTCTCTCTGACAAGGTATGACCAACCAAACAAAAACCCCATTTGATAAGAAAAACTGGCAAACATTGCCAAGAAAACAATATTATTGTATATTTTAAAGGAATTGATTCACTTTAAGGGGAGTAAATGATTACAGAACTCAACAATGTCAGCAACCAGTCAAAATGGGTGATATATTCTAATAGTAATAGCTTTAAATTATAAATTTTGTGCAGTTACAATTTAGCATGTACATATATCCACAAAATAAGATATCCACCTTTCTCAAAGTTCTGCTGGTAGGATTTATCTTAACTAAATTAAACTGTCAAAACTACACTGAGATATATACACTTGGCTTACCATCATAATAATAATAATCCTGGTTGCTGTCAAAGGCTGCATCAGAAAGCAGCACCACACCCCAACTTAAAAGTATGAAATACTGTATGGCCCCCATCAGGGAGCAGACAGTTAGTGTGACCAGAAAATGCACTTAATGAAATAATGTTATATCCAATTGCACAGCCTGGTGCTTCTAGTTCCCCAGTGAGAAGTGTACAGTTTTTTCCCCGCTATCCTTCAACTATATCCCACTTGTAAAAATCCATACACATTGTTATCTACAAAATAAGAAAAAATGCTTTAAAATACAAATAGTGCCAAAATAACAACTAATACTGCTCTATTATCCAGCAAACATGGGTTCACTGATAGTTACTTGACAAAAAATAATTTAACTTGGAAGAAAACTCAGTGCTAAACTCAGAAAATAATTTATGTGTTTAATGTTGCGTATCACCAATAAAATAAAAAAATGAATAGTTTATTTCTCTGTTAACAGTTTTACAAACATGTGTTTAAGTTTGGTAGACAGAATTCTAAGTTCTGTCGACAGAACTTAAAATCCCTCCAAACCAATGAATATACAAATAATTGCTCCATTACAGCATAATTTGATTTTGAAAATGTCGGAGTTTTCTTCATTTAACAAGACACACAAATTTGCTGGATCATATAGTGTCAAACGTACTTCTTAAGTCATATTTTACTCAGAACACTTGAAATATTTCCACTAAAACCTGGTCATCAAGGACTTGATAACCATTTTGCTAATTATTTATAAAAAACTAATAGTGTCAACATACAGGATCACCAATGAATTTAATTACAATAGCAAGTTAATTTTAACATTCAGTTTTCTTTAATACTTTAGCTGTTTTACCAGTCTGCTAAGTCAAATCAACCCACTTTGATTTCCACAAATAAGGAATATCAGTATATCATAATACTTTTAAGATGTTGTTCATTCAAACAACGAAGTAATTGTTAACTATCAAAATCATCTAATAATAAAAGTGAGAATATAAAAACATCCGTAATTTACATCAGGCAAATTTCTGAGTCCTTGCCATTTAAAGCCTGTGGAATATTTGATAGTTTATATTTGCAAGTTACAAACACTGTTAAGTGTTAAGCAAAGTTGAGATGAAAAACCCGCCCGGGAAAACCTGGGCTGGGCAATACTCCAAAAGTGGGCAATACTGGGCAATACTATTTTTTTTAACCCAAATCTGGGGAAAAACCAATGAAAACCATTAGCTAACAAGACAATAATACTCTTTATGTAGCAAGGTATGTGCAAGGTTTTATTATAAGTATATAACATATAAATGACAGTACATGAATGCAATATTTAAATGGAATGAAATATGTCAGCACTGAATGAGCCATACTGTTAATGCAGTGTCTCAAAACCTTATTACTGACAAGCCAGAGTTAAGCTGACAAGCCATAGTTTATACTACCTGACGATAATAGTGGGGTAAATAGTTTATTTGCAATTATGAAAGGGACAAGTATAAACTCCACTTTTTTTGTATTATACTTGAAAGTGACACAAGTAGCAAACATGTTTGATTGTTTATGTATGCTAATGTATACAGCTTATTTCTGTCCACTGATTTAAGTGAAACAAATTCATACTTCAACACCATGAGATATAGAAGTAGTGAAATAGGACACAAATTAGGATAATTTCAGAGCAGTGTCAGTGTCTAAATGATGCTTAAGTAGAGAAAATAACATCTAAGAGAAAGAAGCTGTATGTAAAGATTAAGTATTAAGATAGGGCAATTCAGTAAACTAAAAATTATGAAGCTGCAAAATTTATTAACTGGAGAACAGCTGTCAATGGAGATATCACAATTATATAAAGGTACGTACAATAATCAGTTGCAGCAAACAATATCCTTACGGTTTCTGACATATGCCCGGACAATATATTATAGGTCAAGGTCAAATGAAGGCAGAGTTCAAAATAAGCGCCGATCTGCCAGTCCGCAACCGACAGAAATGCTTTTGGGTTGAAAAGACCCTGACAGTCTGTCCTAGAAGCTGTAAGATGGCTACACAGGCACATTTCGCACAGTTGAATTATGATTTGCATGTTTTCGATATTGTTCAACCACACTAAAGTGACCTCATACATTTGTGTGAAGATTTAAGACTTCTCCCATTTTGATAGTCATTTGTATGGTCAAATTATGGTTTGAATGTTTTGAATATTACCCTTACATACAGATGTGGCAATACATGCTTTTATGTGGAGCTGGGGCAAAACCTTTGACTCAGACAAGGCATTATAGGTCAAGGTCAAATCAAGGTCACACCATGACGTTTTACCTCTAGACACCCTAGCCAATGTCCCTACCCAGTATCGACTTCCTACACCTTACGGTTTCTGAGATATAGCCTGGACAAGATTATATAGGTCAAGGTCACTACAGTAAGGTCAAATCAAGATCACATCATGATGTTGCACACCTACAACCCCTAACCAATGTCCCTACCAAGTACCAACTTCCTATACCTTACAGTTTCCAAGATATAGCCCGGACACGATTTTATAGGTCAAGGTCACTACGGCAAGGTCAAATCAAGGTCACACCATGATGTTTCACACCCACAACCCCTAACCAATGTCCCTACCAAGTACCAACTTCCTACACCTTATGGTTTCCATGATATAGCCCGGACAAGATTCTATAGGTCAAGGTCACTACGGAAAGGTCAAATCAAGGTCACACAATGACGTTGCACACCTACAACCTACCAACTTCCTACACCTTACGGTTTCCAAGATATAGCCCAGACAAGATTTTATAGGTCAAGGTCACTACGGCAAGGCCAAATCAAGGTCATACCATGAGGTTGCACACCTACACCCCCCTACCTACTGTTGACATTTTCTAGCAATATTTTTACAAATAGAATATCAAATGCAAGTACATGCATACACAGATTTTAGAAAATAACATTGTTACGATCCAAAGTAAATATGGAAACCGGGTCCCGAAAATGAAAATTCGGTGGAAACCGGATTCGTTTGAATTAGTATACGCCAAACTGTAAAATCTTCAGTGCGTGTACTTGAACAATTACCTTGACTAAAATGTGGTTTATATTTTGATAAAATCTGAAGCTTTGGATATTATTTCACTGTATATGGCAAAATATTACACAAGTAAATATTTCTAAGCATTTCTGTGCAATAGTGTATACGTTTGATGTGAAACAGGTTTCATTTCGGGAACCGGTTCATGAACTTGTGTCACCGGATTTCGCTTACGTTTATATGAATCGAATATAAACCAACTATCTGGTTTGCCGTCTTTACCACTAGAAAATATAAGGCCACCATGGGGTTTCTAGCCATATTTTCTGGGCCGTATTTTCCGTCTGCAAGCTTGATTAATTTAATTAACCAATGAAAACAACTGTTACTGAAACCTCACTCCAGACAAAGTTCTGGAGTGTGGCAATCTGTACTGTAGCATAATTTCTATGGAACAATTTTACTGTACCACACCCTTTCCATATATTCACGTTATATAATTTAGACTAGGGGCTCACAGACTCATTTTCGGATGCATTGTTTAATGTTTAAGATATAACTTAGACTAGGAGCTAACGGACTCATTTTTGGATGCATTGTTTAATGTTTAAGAATCAGTAAGTAATCACATTGAACCAGGGACTTTGGGATTAATTTGGTTTTTTATATTTCTGATATTTTAGTTGCATTTGTTTTGAATACTTTTGATATTCATTGTCTTGTTTATATTGTCATATCGAAAACCCAGCCATGAAAACCCAGCCATCGGAACATGCTATGTGTTCACATTTTTATGATATTTGTGTTTTATGCAAATCACCAGTTCTATGTGCGGTCGTGCCACGGCTCTACACACAAGTAAAGTCGAGCCAAGGTAACCACGTCTAATAATGAGGATGTACAATACTGCAAGAAAAGATAACTGTCATGAGGTTTTAACAGTGTCAAAAACGTGTCAGTGATAAACTTGAGTAGCCGAGCAGTACACTACACACGAAACGAAACTAGAACGAAAACTGGATCGTCGACCACACCACCGACAAAATTTGACAGACACATGTGGTTTTCAAGGTTCAAGTTTATTTAGTGTCACAAATTTTACGGACAGAACACAAACGTAAAATAACCATTCAAGAGAGAATGAACCGATAATATATACAGTAACTTCTTAATTATATATTCGAATAAACACCCACGTTTTCTCACAAGGTTTTCAGTGTTGTTCGTATCCCTGAACATGGACATAGGTGTTGGATATTAGGGTCAAATTTTCCACTCTGCACTGTTTGATACGTATCCAATTATTAATTAACATCCTACACAATAAATTAACTATCAAACGATATTCATTTAACACTATTTAGAGCTTGATTACGGTGTAATATTGATCGTATTTTTAAAATTTACACTGTTTCCCTCTCAATGTTTTTATTAGGCTTATTAACATTGACCTAATTGGCCTTTGACGTCATCAACTAGCGACATCTAGCGAACGACACAAAATGCCTTTCATTATTTATATCAATTTAAACCGTAAAATTAAGTTCACGAAATAGAATTGTGTCAATGGAGGGCTAAGAAATATTAATGATTCATAAGATTTAACGGCATATTTTTCCAATCGTGTGTAGAAATATGCATTACAAAAACATAAATACTATAGAATCATAACCACAAAAGCTACAAACAAGTGTCATATTAATATTCTATGAAAGTAGCTAAAGTTATATTTACACAATAAAACACTTCTTTCTGGGCAATATCGTGATTTATGAAGCCCAAGAGCAAGTGATATTGCCCGAGGGCCGATAGAAACAAGTGTTTTATTCAAGTATTTCTTTTTCATATTTTGTTGTTTAGCAGTAATTGTACACAAAGTGCCAGAGTCTGCCTTTGCAGAGATTAGACACTATAAAATGAGGATAAGAGAGTAGAATATTTGTGTAAAGACTCTTTAAATATGCTTACCAAAAATGCAAGTTTTATAAAGAATAAATTATGATTTATCTTGCGTTAATGCTTTTGCCAAATATACAATGAAATGTGATGTCACAAACCAACTCCATTTACATCATTCACTATCCAGTTCTGCTGCTAGAGAAAATCAATATCACCCCACCCCAACTTTTTGTTCTCAAATTACTGAATAACGTCATTATGTGACGTGACAATGACGTATATAGTAAACAACATTTACGTAGTTTGTTTACATTCCAAGACGAAAAGGGCATCAGAGTGATATTTTTTGGTCAAAAAGGGCAATATCACATCATATTGCTTGCAAATACTGCAATCTGATTGGCTGAAACTCACTTGAGATACAATAATACTATTTTAAAATGGGGATAATAATATATTTCCTAATTACAGGCCAGTATCACTGTTACCACAGTTTTCCAAAATTTTATAAAAAATATTTATTGACAATGTAGATATTTTTTATAGAAAGCGGTAATATATTCAAGTTATCGTCAATATGGGTTTGGATCAAGTGATGGGTAGAATTGGAGAAGTTAGAGGTGTGGTTTTCATTAAATAAGTTATCATTAAATGTCACAAAAACTAATTATATGATTTTTGAAAGCAACACTCTCAACTCCAGTGAAAGGATCAAATTAAATTGTCATAACATTGAAATAGGGTATACAGCAAATTATGGGATGGGTTAAAAGTGAGCAGTCAAACATCTCAGTCATATATAAATTTAAACTGATGTTAACAAAAAGATTATGAAAATAAATTAAACTATTAAACTTTAAAGTAAAAGCTGTCATTGGTTAAAAAGTATTAAACTGGAAGTGGAGATTGTTCCCGTTTAGCACTTGTAGAACTTTAATCAAACTGCAACTTACAGGTAAGTCTCATTGAATTTACAATTCTACTCATCCCAAACAGTCACTATAGATTACATGAGATTTGAAAGCAGCCATAGAGCCACTATTAAGATAGAAGGGCAAATGTCCCACACATGACAAATAAGACATATAAGTAGACAACATATTTATACACAAAATCAATTTTGGCTGATAATATGACGAATAAGTATAAACATAGCCAATAAATTTTGACACACACTGTCCAAAAAATCTTCCTAAAGGTAGTAGCATTGCTTACTAACCTATATACACATGATAAACATGGTAAAAAAGCCTTTTTTATAAAAAATAGTTATGGTGCCCTGGTTGTAAATGACACAATATACCACTATACCACTCTTGGAGAACAGCCTTTACACACAAATAGACATGCTCACCAAAAGCATAAAGAAGCACATTTACATACAGCAATCTTTCATAAATTTTTAATGTATATTACACAGGCAGTATCACTTATTTGTTTTTTGGATATCCAGACAAAATAAAAAAATAAAATACTTTGTACAAGAAAGGTCTTTCATAAATTATCAATGTATATTATATACTAAGTATCCCTTGTATGTTTTACAATTTCGTAAAATGTAACATCTGCAAGTGTTAGTACAATAATACTAAAACCATGTGAACATGTGGCAAGCTTCTTGGATCAACTGTAACTAGTCAGGTATTGCTTTAACATCCCACATACAGGCGTACCTTGGTAAGAAGAAAGGCAGGTTAAAAAATCCCTTCATAAAATATCACCTAAGCCTTCACAGATCCTTATATTCGAGGGGAAACGTTTGTTTTATTTAATTATAGATGAAAGAAAAAGAGGGACGTCCCTTTCAGAAAAACAGTGCATTCATTTATTAGATGAGGCCAGAGCACTGGTTTTACATATAATCCTTCAGGACTGGAATATAATAGTTGCAGCATCTTGAGAAAGTATTGCGTCTTGAGAAAGTCCTGCTTTATGGTAGGGATTTGCTGATTTGACACATTGGAAAAACTGTAGTTTGTGATGTAGTGGGTGTTATAATGTAGTTGAAATGTGAGCTGCCCCAATCCTGGCCTTCTATCAATAAAGACAGGAAAACAAATCAACATTGTCATTGAGACATGGAAAGGAATGTTTGTGATGTTCAAGAAGGAACTATATTGACCTCTGTGGCAGGCTCTTTACTGATGTTTTATGAAAAGCTGAAATGTGGAAAACATAAAACTCCGGGCTAAAGTGAATGTATCTATTGCAAGAAACCTCAGATAAAATGTTGAGCTTTTAACTTGTAACAGCTTATAAGGTTTTGATCCTACTGTTTATTCTGTAAGCAAATTAGGCAATTTACAAAGTATTTTGAAAAGTGACATTTTTGCAAAACCCTTGGGTTCAGTTTTCATTGTAAGAAGTAGTATATACCGAGTGTATATCGAGTCGAGTTTCCCATCAATCATGTCATTTTTTGACAGCTGTGCAGCTGCCTGGGGCAGATGTTAGATTGATGGCTAGATAGGGGAGGGGTCGATACTAGCTCTATACAGGTTATTGGGCTCTATACAGGTTCTTGAGACTGACTCAATGGGGACTTTTGTTTTACTTTGATAGTTTATAGCTATTACTCAGATGAATCATCACACAGCTGTGCTTTTTAATGGGCAAGCTCTTTGTCTGATTTTTTATGGGGTTAGCACAGCTGTGTTTAATGGGGCTTTGTCTGCTAGCTCCAAGCTTTGTTTTAATGGGGCTTTGTCTGCTAGATCTCGTGGCATTGTCAAATCAGCTGTGTTTAATGGGGGTTATGTCTGCTTAATGGCAGTGTGTGCTTTTTAATGGGCAAGCTCTTTGTCTGATTTTAATGGGGGAATAGCACAGCTGTGTTTAATGGGGCTTTGTCTGCTAGCCCAAGCTTTGTTTTAATGGGGCTTTGTCTGCTAGATCTCGTGGCAGGGTTAGAACTGTTTTAATGGAACCTTTATCTGCTACAAATGTTTAATGGGGCTTTGTCTGCTAGCCAAATTTTTAATGGGGCTTTGTCTGCTGGCCATGCTTTGTTTAATGGCTAGCACAGCTGTGTTTAATGGGGCTTTGTCTGCTAGCCAATCTTTTAAATGGGGCTTTGTCTGCTACCCATACTAGTTCACAGCTGTGGTTTTTTTAATGGAACTTTAATGGGGCTTTGTCTGCTGGCCATGCTTTGTTGTTTAATGGCTAGCACAGCTGTTTTTAATGGGGCTTTGTCTGCTAGGCCAAGCTTTGCTAGCCAAATTTTTTAATGGGGCTTTATCTTCTAGCCTACTGCATCATATTACTACTGAAAACTGCTCTCCCAACCATCATGCTAAACACAGCTAGCCACATTGGAGGTCTATTGAAAATCTCCATTCCTAATTAAAATTAACGTGAAATTTCGAACCCCAGGGTAAGCACTCGAACGCAATTCCTCATATACATTCTCAGTATCACTTGTTTAGTGATATGGCTTTATGAAAACAAAACAATTGCTCTCTATCATATCTCTCACTTATTATACTGAATCTTTAATGTTATGGCTATTAGGGTTAGGGTTTTGGGTTTAGAGATGAAAAATCTTAATTGAACAAACTCCTAGATAAAATAAATCTCATTTGCATGCAAATCCTAATTTTCTTTACATCACAAAGACCATTAAATCAGATAATGCACTAGATAAAAAAATTTAATATCAAATCTGAATCTACTCTCCTTTGTTACTTTATTTCCTTTGTATGGTTTCCAGCCAATCTGTTACCCTCTCACCTATTCCCTTTTATATTTCCCACATCTGCATCTTTGACAGAAGGCCCATTGTTCTATTATTAAAAATGTGTCACTTATTTTTATCATAATTTTTACATAAATATTACAGCCCTCACAAAGACCTCCCCAACCCCCCTCAAACCCACCCTTTCGTATTTCTCACCTCTATCTCATTATGTGACTGTCATTAGGAGCTCATACGTTAACTGACAAATACCTGTCTAGCACAAAGACTGCCTTAACTTTATTTTCCTATATTTAAACTTTCTCCTTTCACTCACATCTGTCTAATAACTCTTGTTTTATGTAACACGGGCTATTTATACTGGTAATGAAATGCTGAGCTTGCTTTTGTTTATAAAATTTTTTCTCTGACATAAGGATCCTGACACTCTTTTCAACACATTTACTAAAAATGCTGATAAGACTAAATCTTTTCTATAGTAATTATAAACTCCCCAGTCGCTATATAAACCCCTGGGAAATCTGTTTTTGTGAAATATTAAATGCTTATCACTCTTGCGGAATTCTGCAAAAATTATTTTGATATAAAAAAGAATTGTTAGAAATGTCTCAATCAGGATTAACTCTTAGGGATCTATTTCTACAGGTGGGAGATATGAACCTTCAGCACCCAGATTATTTTTTAGAGATGGCACTCAATACCTTTCATATTAAAAATTGTACATGCCTAGGGGTGTCATTGTTTTATGTCTCATGCTTCATCTGGCATTATCCATCCTATACTCACAGGATTCTTCTTACAGCCTTTAGAGCCTACAAGAACAAACTTATTAAATCCTATTTAGGATGGAGAAAGAGGATGAAAACATATTCGACTCAGGCTCAGCAAATGCAAAGAATTATGCTTAATAGAATGGTTTCAGGTCAGAGAATGCGTAGACAGGTTATGAGACAGATGGGAATGGAAATCAATGATTCAGACTCTGAAGACGAAGGCATTCACTCTGTCTAGAACTCATTAATCATCTGAAATCTTCAACAAAATCAATAATAATTGCAAGACACTCCCCTATATAAACTGGAAAATCTTCAACATATTGTAATATCTCCTTATTTTTCATATCTGAATACCCTGTACCATGGAGTGTAGATGTTATTTATGTGGTTCTAACCTTCTGAATCAGAAAAATCTACTTCATCACCAGAAGTATTGTCACCAAGTAACAGATAAGATACAAGAGAAATGCAGGATATGTGATCGACAATTCCATGATAACCAGGCCTTGTGTTTACATCTTCAAAAATGTGGAAAATATATCTGTAGGAGCTGTGATCTTCCATTTCTTACAACAGAGGCCCTCAACTTTCATGTGGAGACATTTCATAAGAAATCTACAGCTGCTAAATCTTACAGATGTGGCATTTGTAAATGCAATTTTGAGGGTAGGAGGGCCCTGTACACGCATAGAATGAGACAACATGGAGGCAACAATGATGACCCTGTCCTACCAGCCTTTATTGTAGATAATGATGACGAAAATTTACGTGAGATTTACGTTACAAACATAGATCACATACAGGCTAACCATCAAGAGACTGAACTAAAGAATATCTACAATTTTCCAACCAATAATCTGCATGGGGGTTACAGGGAGATTCGATCCCAGGTGAGGGAAATCTATCAGAACCTACACAATGCCTTCAGGATTAATCTCGCCTTTGGAACCATTTTATTTAACAATGAAACAAGGGAATACAGATATTTTGTTCCACATTACAACAGTAAGATTCTTCAATATCCTTTTCGAATTTCGAATATGAATAGTATTCGTTTTTTGATGAATAAGTTAGCTGGAATCGATATAATTACACAAGCAAGATCAGATAGACCCTCTACTGCCTGGAGCCTCGCCTTCATAACTAATGTGCAGTATGTAGTTTTTAAAACAGAGTTTCCATTGGGAAATGCTGAAGACCTGCCAGATTACATCAAACAGAATAGGAATCTGAAGACAATGTATATAGACAAATGGACGGGCAAACCATATACAGACAATTTATGTTTATTTAGATGTCTTCGACAACATTTTAATGGTAACAAAGATTTCCTCGAATATTTTCGTGTATGGATGAATTTTAAAAAATCAGAAAAATTAGGAAATTCTACTGGACAATTTACTGGTGTGACTATGGATGAGATGATGGATCTAGAAAGATGTTTTAATGTAAAAATTTTGATATATTCTCTGTCACCAGATGGAGTTGTCTGTAATCTGTATAAATCTGTAAATAATTATGATAGTAAGATGTATCTTAATGTACATGAAAACCACCTTAGTTATATTGTAGATATAAATAAATTCGCCAAAAAATTTCAATGTGAGAAGTGTCTTAAGTTGTTCACAAGAGAGTGGAACATGCAAAGACACTACAAAGTATGCTATGATAGAACTATCTACCATTTTGGCCAGGTGGCTTCCATAAGTCACCCTTAACCATATTCGAAAAACTCGAATCTCTAGGAATACATACCTCTGAGCAATCTAGATATTATAAACTCTTTGCAGTGTGGGATATGGAGGCGATGCTTCAAAAAACAAACCACAGCACCACGAGTAAATTGAACTGGATATCCAAACATGTTCCCATTAGTGTGAGTGTAGCTTCTAACATAACCAATTTTGAATCACCGAGGTGTTTTATCAATCCGGATCCGACAATTTTGATTCAAAATATGATGGAATATCTCAGACTGATTAGTATAGCCGCTCGTAAACAAATCTCCTGCAAATATTTTCATGTTTTATATGAACTGGATGAGCTCATTCAGAAATATAAAGAGGATGGGGAGCAGGCGGATTCGGATTTCGAATCAGAGGACTGGGAAGAGGAACTCGAGTCGGACGAATCTGATTCAGAATCCAATATTGTCTTTACTCCAAGTAAAAAGATTCTGTCACATTTCATATCCAATATTCAACAAGTTAAGAAAGAGTTTCTTACTTACATTACCCAACTACCTGTTATTGGATTTAATTCAGGTAGATACGATCTGAATTTAATTAAG
Organism: Sabellastarte sp. h YS-2021; assembly: GCA_964017235.1. Lineage (NCBI taxonomy): Eukaryota > Metazoa > Annelida > Polychaeta > Sabellida > Sabellidae > Sabellastarte > Sabellastarte sp. h YS-2021. Next base: position 71,784,490 of record OZ024935.1, on the reverse strand, counting down.
ACTGATATTCTCAAGTATATAAGTTTAAATTACACAGAAAATGAAATCTTCACCATCAAAAAAGAAAACAGCTATCTCACCATAGGTACTCCACATATGAAATTTTTAGATATTTCTAATTATTTAGCAGCTGGATGTTCCTATGAGAAGTTTCTTAAAGCCTATGGTTGTGACATTCCAAAAGGTGTTTTTCCTTATGAATGGTTTGATTCTCTTGAAAAATTAGACTGCACCTGCTTACCGGAAATGAAAGATTTCTATTCTAAAATGAAGATGTCTAACCCATTAGAATCTGAGTCTGAGTATGAAGAGCTTAGAAATCTTTGGAATAAGAATGGTATGAGGACTTTTAGGGATTATTTAATACATTACAATAATCTAGATACTGGACCCTTCTGTGAAGCCCTCACTACTTTCATAGATCTTTATGTATCGGAAGGGATAGATATTTTTAAAGATTGCATCACCTTGCCTGGTGTAGCCAGAAAAATGATCTATACCTCCTCAGAGAGTAATTTTGCACTCTTCAATTCAGATAACGCAGACCTATACTATACATTTAAACAAAATATTGTGGGAGGTCCTAGCATAATTTTTAGCAGATATCAAGAAAAAGGGGTAACAAAAATTAAAAATGTAGAAAATAACTTATGTGAGAGCGTGGTGGGTTATGACTGTAATGGCCTCTATTCCTATGCTATCAAGCAGCTAATGCCAAGCGGTGTGTATGTAAGAAGATTCCCTGAAAACCATTTTAGACCAGAGGTTAGCGAAAGGTACATAGATTCATACGTTTGGTTAGATTATCTCAGCTGTAAAGAGGGAATAAAAATTCGACATAAATTAAATAATCAAAAAGAGGTGAGAATAGGGAACTTTAGGGTAGATGGTTTTTGTTATCAAAATAAAACAGTTTATGAATTTAATGGATGTTATTACCACGGTTGTAAATTTAACTGCTTTATAGTTAAAAATTTAAAAAACAAAACCTGGTCAGAAAGACTGAAAAAAGTGCAACAGAGGGATAAAGCTAGAATGAACTACATAATTTCACAGGGTTATAAATTTGTGGCTATTCAGCAATGTCAATTTATCTCCAAAATAAAACCCAAATGCCTCCGATTTTATGAACATTACCTCCCTTCTTACTACAGGAAAAATAAGGGGGATTTAACACACTCAAAGATCTTAACAGATGTTAAAAATGGAAGATTGTTTGGTGCATTAGAGGTAGATATCCAGGTGGAGGAGGGGCATGAAGATTTCTTTCAAGAATATCCCCCCTTTTTTGCTACTTGTGAGGTACCAATGGAGGTAATAGGTTCACATATGCTCTCCTATTGTAACGCCAATGACATTCAATTTAAAAGTAAAAGACTTCTGATTAGTGGGCTTAAGGCTCGCAAAATTTTACTTGCCACCCCCCTTTTGCAGTGGTATCTGAAAAATAAATGTCAAGTCTCAAAAATCTATCAGATAATCGAATTTCAACCCAAACCCTCATTCACTTCATTCATAGATAAGGTGACCCATCACAGGATTCAGGGTGAATTAGAGGCAGATAAAGCAACTATAGGGGACACCTTCAAATTGATAAGTAATTCCAGTTATGGTTCCTTTCTCATGAATAAAACTAAACATTCTAATGTGAGATATCTAGTGGATAAGAATAAAGTCCGAAAAATAATAAACTCTTGTATTTTTAAAGATATGCAGGATATTAATGGAGTTTTTGAGGTAGAGACCTATAAGTCTAGAATTGTGATGGATAACCCTATACAAATTGGTTTTTTTATTTTACAATATGCGAAGTTAAGAATGTTGGAATTTTATTATGACTGCTTACTGAAATACCTTAGACCCCAGTCATTTGAATTAACGGAAACTGACACCGATAGTCTGTATATGGCTATAAATCAATCTGATCTAGATCTTTGTGTTAGGGGAAGATACCGACAGAAATATCATAAGGAAATTTTTGGGTCCTGTTCTGATGAGTTGAATGCACTCTGGTTTCCAAGACGCTGCTGCTCCCACCATATCACCATAGATAAGAAAATCCCAGGGATTTTTAAGAAAGAATTCTCTGGATTTCGAATGTTATCACTCTGTTCAAAATCCTATATCATAGAGGATCAGGATGGTAAACAGAAAATATCTTCTAAAGGTATTTCTAAAAAAAATTTAACTGATGCTATGGCTAAATTTACTCACACTCTAAGCACTGGAGAGACAAGTTTCTCCACCAATTTAGGATTTAGAATGAGGGATGCTAATATGTTTACCTATTCACAAACTAAAATAGGATTCAATTATTTTTATTGTAAGAGAGAGGTGCAAGATGATGGGATCACAACCAGACCTTTAAATATAACCCTCTCACCATGGGAAAGAGAATCCCTGGTTGTATCAGAGGTACAGGATCCCCTATCTAATCTGTACTATTCTCAGATGAGAGTAGACGCCTTATCTTATCATTCAATTGAACAAATGTTTTATCACCTTTTAGCCAAACATTACAAAAATATTACACTTTGTCATAAGATTTTGCTGGAAACAGATCCCCTTAATGTATACAATCATCTTGACAAAACATTTATCTCAAAAAGTAGAAATGAAGAAATTAAGAAGGATATTATGCACCTATGTGTCTCTGAAAAATTTAGGCAGTGTCAAAATTTTCGAGATCGACTAGTATCTGTTAATGATAAGGCTATTTATTATAAGCAGCCTAATTATAGTAGAGAGGATGAGGCCTATTGGGGTGTCAGTAACCCCACTAAACTTATTTCTGTGCTTCCCCCTAATTCTCTAGCCGGAAATAACATCATGGGTGAGCTAATTATGGATTGCTGTCGAAAATTTTCTACTGAAATCTCCATTCCCAATTAAAATTAACAGGAAATTTTGAACCAGAAGGTAAGCACCCCAACGCATTGCCTCTGAATTCCTGTCACTTTTTGCTGCGACAGTACAGACTGAGGAACTCTGTTGAAAATCTCCATTCCCAATTAAAAATAACAGGAAATTTCAAACCCGAAGGTAAGCACCCGAACGCATTTGCTCTGAATACTTGTCAGCGTTTTATGATAGTACTGACTGAGGAACTCTGTTGAGCAGGACACAGATGATTCAAGTATGCAATTGTTTTTTTTGAAGAAATAACAGAGAAAATATATTTTAATGTAATACCATTTATTTCTTATACTGAATCGTCACTTTACAAAGTTATTATTAAAAAATCTAATGATCATCTCCTCGTTACTTTTTAGGTTTACTGAAAAATCTGATAAAATACTTTGCATGGTTCTTCCTCTGCTACTGTGATAGCTATAATACAAACAAAATAATCCACATGTATCTGTCTGATAATTTTGCACTCTCTTATTATTGTATTTGTATGATAATGCATTACTGAATAAATTATTAACTATGTCTCTCTTTGGTTGTTTTCCTGCTGAATCGAATTGTTCCACAACCTCATTATTCACCCGATGCAATACCACCCAATGGCTCCCCTTGTCAGTGGAGTAATCCAGATTAACAATAACTAGGGAGGGAATGGGTAGTTTTTTAGGGATAAGGTCTAGGGAATATACGCCATAGAATTGTTCTCGAATTTTTTCATCCAACCTCATATACTTTGCAATTTCGTAGCTATCCATCACCCAACATTTACCATTCTAGCTTGATCTATCTTTAATATTTCAGGGAATTTTGCGTAGACAATAATATTTATAGTTTCTGGAAGGGCAGTCCCAAATCTTAGACTTAATCTCACATGTCCACTTCCGGAAGTTGTCATCACCTGACCAGATAGGAAACTCTGTATGTCGAATTGGTACAATGCATATCCCTTGGGATAATCTGAAAGTTGAATAATCAAACCATTTTTCCGATCAGAATCATTTGGTACCAGACTTAGATAAGAGGCTACATAATCTTTTTCATTGAAATTGGGTTTAAAGGGTCTATTTGGTACAGGCTGTCCATCCACACTCAATTCCATATAATTGAGATCCATATTTTGAAAGTTAAACGGATTTTTAGTGTAATCTCCAGAATAGGCAGCATTTGAAACTAAGCCAACCACAATCTTGCTGGGAACTTTACCATGGAAGATATTATCAGTCATAAATGTGTGAGATCCTTTAGCAATACTGAAGCTTTTAATATCACTTCTCCAGAAGGGATAGAGTGCAGGACTTGTTTTCAAAGCCTCATTATGAGCGACTAACATATCTGGATTCAAAGAGATATAACAAACTTTTAAAATAGCCTCTGTGATTTTTAACCTCAACTTTTCTTTCCCATCTCTCATTAATCTGAACTCATTGAAGGATTGAAAAAACTTCAAGGTAACCGCCACCCCATTTATTATAGCCCTGGGTTGATCTATTCCAAAGTCTGTATAAAGTAAACCCTCCACACTAGCCGTTCCTCCACTTCTAGTTGGTCTGCCTCTCTCTGTAAAGCCTGGATTACCCCCTGTGTAGGTGATAGCCTCCATTGATCTTTATGAAACAATGCTGCCTCACCCTCTGATTGAACCATGTTGTTGTTGGTTGATAGAAGAAAATCAATCATTGCCTTATACGGATAATTAGCACCCACATCTGAGGATACTACTTTTTGATTTAATGCAATATCAACCTGTCTAAAAATTGAATGGAGGGTCAAGTTTATAGGCGCCACCTGGTGACTAGGGGTTGGAGGTTGACCAGCTGATGGTGGCTTATTATGAATAGGAACCCCCTTCTCATCTGTAATGATGTATTTTACATGTAACCTGGTTTTAGCTAAATTGATATAATCTACTGAGGTCCCTGGGATATTAAATTCTATTACACTGCTATCTGTGATAGCGGCAATTGGATTGAACTCCACCCAATATTCTTTCTGAATCGTCTTATCTATGGGTGGCGGCTGGAAGATGGTTAAAGGTGTTTGAATTATATCCATAATGAGTGAGAATTGAATTTTTTCTTCTTACTCTTTACTTTCACCCCCTTCTGGACAGATGATGATGATCTCCTAGTGCTGCTACCTTTCCTAGTTTTATTTTTATTCTTGGAAGAAATTTTTCTTGAGGATTTCTTTGTAATCTTACTCTTTCTAGTCTTCCCACCAGTTTGACCTTTGTGGGTTCCAACCATGCTATTTATACCCTTTTTCAATTTTATCTCACTCTTGGCCTGCTCCACTGCTGCCTCTGTAGGTGTAACTAATGTAACCTCCACCGGTTTGTCATTAACCCTATCTGTTTCTGAATTTTTAGGATTTAATTCATAAAAATTTGGGTTATATGCGACTCTTCCCTCAATACATTTCTTGCAAAAGTTTAAATATTTATCCATTTTCTTTTTTAAGGTGTAATGTGAGCTGTATCTCCCCCTTTAATGCTAGAGCATTGTTAAAGGAGCTATCTTTTATATAGATTTTGATTCGACCTAAATTCGACTGCCTCACCCCCAAATAAAACCTGTCTGGAAATAATTGGCTTCTTTTATTGTTTGGCATTAGCATTCTTAAAATTGGTTCTAAGGAATCTCTAACAAAACTATAATCACAGATATCTGAAAAAACCATGAGGGTCTCTGATATTTTTTCATTTAAAAAAATATCGCAGAGCGCCACTTTCCAATTTCCCCTCAATTCCACTCTCTCAGGAAGTTCCACAGTGAAGTTATAACCCTTGTTACCAGGATGAAACCTTAAGGAATCCTTCGAACTTAAGAAAATGTAAAAGTCTCCCTCTGTCATTCTCCCTCTTTTTCATTCAATTATGAAAGCTTTAACACAAACACAGGGCAGCATTGGCTATTTATAGTTCTTCCATAGCTGTCTCTGGTATCCAGGAATTAAATTTGCTTGGCCATCCTTTCCATTTTACCAGCATCTCTGATATCCCCTTTCTTTTCCTTTTTTTAAGAATTTTTTCTATTTTGTAGACCATATTTTCATCCAAAAATGCTAGTTGTAATTCAGGCTCATAAAAATATGATGTTATGACCTCATTTTGATAATCTTTTAGTTGATACATTGGGATATCTTGGTTTAGTTTTCTATCAATGATTGTAAAAATCTCACCAGACCATTTTTCAGCATATTCTCGATCGAAACTGTTCTTTAGAGAACTTATTTTAACCCTATCACCAACCTTATACTTAAATTTCACCCTTTTAGGGTTAGGTCTGGTCTTCTTCATGCTTTTGTCTTTCTTAATACCCTTAGTTTTGAGGCCGTATTGATAAGACCATATATCATACTGGTTTGAACTCTGAGCCTTTGTGGGGGTCATCTTAATAGATCTATGGCTGGCATTGTTGTAACTAGCCGTAAAGTTTTGTAAATTATCTACCCATCTGAAGGATTCTCTAGCTGTTAAATATTTGAATATCTTGAGTTTAATTGTCTTTATTACTCTCTCTGCGTAATTAGCTTTAGTTTCATAATAAGTGAATATCTGATCCACCTGAGATATATCTGAGATTCTCAAAAATTTGGTCACCTCTGAATTTTTATATTCACTACCTTGATCACTTCTTATTTTCTGTGGTTTCACCCCTGATTCCTCAAAAATATTAGACATGACTTGCTTCATTTCCTTTCCTGTGAGAGTATACAATGGTCTGGTATAGAGATAACGAGTAAATATATCGATAAAAACCACAAAATAGCCATAATTATCATTCGATTTTCTGTATTTCACCATATTAGCAGTATCTGTATCCCATTGATAATTTTTGGAGAAGGAAAGGACCTTGGGTCTCTTGAAATGTCTCCTGACAGGATGATGTGAAGTATAGGCCTCCTGTTTAGCTAGCCACTGTTTAATAGTTCTCCTTAAAATCTTGTATTGACCATTTTTTTTCAAAAATTGGTACAATTTTTCAAACCCACTGAAGGAGGCGGGACTACTGGGGTTATAATATGCCTCTTTAAGCACTATCTCCAAATCAGGAGAGATTTTTATTCCAGAATTTAATCCATGCTGGTTTGCGCTCTCTGATAGACTCCCTGTCTCCTCCCCTCTGTTTTGTAGTCGATCCTCCTTGCTGTTTAACCCTTCCTCCATTGGAATTATTTGGGGTTTTTTGACCGCCAGTCATTCGCTTATCTACACTACTCTCAGGCAATCCTGGTGGGGGTGACATATATAGGCTCTCATTGCTTCCAGTCTCAGCCTTGGACGATGTTACAGCATTATTCAATTGCTCAGATTCCTCATCAGCTGTATTGCTTTTATACGGGCCTTGTTTTTCAATTTCGAGATATTTTTTAAATTTCAAAAATTGTTCATGAGGTACCATTACAAATTTATTCATTGTAAAATTTGGTTGATATATTTCCTTATGCTATATAATAATTCTGAAAAAATTGTGTGATGTTTCTTCAGTAATTGAAGCCGCCCTCTAACCCTTCTTAGAAATCGCTTAATCAACCCAGAATATTTTTCAAATTTTGCCTTGATCTTTTTACTGAGTGGCAGACGAAAAATATTGAAGAAAATCTCTGCAATGGCTTTTATTTGTGACTGATTAGCCTCTGAAAAGATATACTTGTTTAAATTTTTATTGTTATCCAATATAACCTTTAGAAAATGCTTTGCTCTAAGGAGATTAGAAGACATACTGATCAGTAGTCTTTAATCTAGCAAGTATTTATAGCTATTTATATACGGTTAGGTACTCATCAGGAAAAATATGGGTACGTAACCAGGAGGTCTTATCTCTGGTAGGAGATAGATCTATCAGCAAGTAACTGAAAGATTCTGCAGTGGCGTCGTCATAGGCCAGACAGACCTTATCACACATTCCTAACTGATTTCCTAAGATTTTTATTTGATTGATATCCCTAGGATTTTTAAATAAAATAAAATAATGTGTATTCAGGGTAATGTCTCTACTATATTTTCCCGAATGGTAGAGATTTTGTAAAATCAAAAAGACGCTCAGATTTCTGTGATGTGATTCTTTACTAAATAGATTGGTAATAGAGGGGCTATTCACTGCTGTCATCTGTAAATCATCAATAATAATCAGATTATGCTTAGAGTCAGCAATTTGCTTTATTCGAGCCTCATCTGGAACTCCTTGAATGAATTCTAAATTTTCAATTATTTTGTTGTCAAAGGATTTCTGCCATACCCCATAAAAGTAGTACACCTTCTCCACAGGAACCTCAAACATAGCATTTAAATTCTCCAATAACTTAAAGACAAAGTTTGTCTTTCCAGAGCCTGTAGGACCTGCAATCATTGCAGTAGTGGGTGAAAAAAATCTGAACATTGTTATCTCTATCTTATCACGTGAGTCACATAGTAAACAATCAGAAAGCTGGTTAGTCTCCTCTCTATTTATATTATTTTCACTTGCCAAGATTACAATCGCCTGCTTGCCAGTTACCTCAATACCTGCCAGATATCCTAGACAAAAGATTTTGTTTTGTATTATTTTCAGGTATTGTTGTGGCATAGAGTACATACAAATCAGAAAATGCAGGCTCAAATATTTATACTCTTAGGCTTTTTACCCGGATTAATATATTCTAAAGCTTGTTTCCAGAGAATGTGTAACTGTGAGAATGATATGGCTGTTTGTATAGATGTTGTATGGGTGGAATTTACCTATAATCCAAAAATCCGTATTTTATATCTGAAACAGTTGGAATATCTAGATATCCATCTAGTCTTGAAAAATTTTCCTTCTTTAGAATATTGGGTAATGATGGATATGATGTACTTCAACTGCAGTTGGATTAAAGAAATTCCATTGCAAATTAAAGTATCCACTAATATGTGCACAGACAAGGTCCAGAAAGGTGAGTTTATTAACCTATGCAGATAAAAATGTAATCTAATAGTCAGAGAAAAAATGCCTTTGGGGTGCTTAGACTCGGGTTCGAAATTTCCTGCTATTTTTTAATAGGGAATGGAGATTTTTAACAGATTTCCTCAGTCTGTACATTCACAGCTTACTGTCATCGCCTCCAAAGAAGCACAGAGGATAGCAATGCCTCATTAATATGTTTATGAGGTGCTTACCTACGGGTTCGAAATTTCCTGTTAATTTTAATTGGGAATGGAGATTTTCAACAGAGTTCCTCACTCTGCACCTTCACAGCCTACTGTCATTGCGTCCACAGAGGCATACAAAGCATTACCTCATTAATATGTCTATCTGATCTACCTTCGGTTTAGAAATTTCATGTTAATTTTAATTGTGGATGTAGATTTTCAACAGACCTCTACAACAATTTTTTCCCTTTTTTTATTAGCTACAACAGAGAGTGAGATATGGGAGGATACCCAGTCCTTATTGTCATCAACAGGTCTCTGGGATTCAACTACCTCTGCCCAGTATTCGTCAAATAATTCTGATCATAATATGAGCAAAAATAGAGATTACAGTAGCACTCATATCCAAAGGTACTACTGGATATTAATCTCGATCAGTACCGCATGCATTATGGTTGTATTACTATTTGCATGGATTTTGGGAAGAAAATTATTATGCTGTAAGCTTCAAAGAAATTCGGGAAATGAGACAAATGCTGTCAAAATGGAGGATGTGAGACATACTGCTGATGAGGAGACTGAGACCAATCCAGAAAGGTAGGAAATTTGTTATGAAATTGTAAAATTATTATTTTATACGAATGAAACAGGGATTGTGATGTCACATTGCATGAACATATAATTTGTGACGTATTTTTTAGCTAATGACAACTTATGACGTTTCTCAAACCTTGTTTACATGTCTATTTTCTTCATCATGGCTTATTTAGTAGAGATTTTATTTATTGTATCTTTATATCTGTCAAGTATGGATTGCTATCATGTTGAATGTAACTTTTATAAGGATACGTCGCATTTACATATTGTGGGATTGAGATCATTTGAAGACTTTAAAAATTACGGGATCAAATGTGGTGATTACGACGTCGTTACTCTAGTATACAAAGACTGTTATCTGGGACAAATCACACTTCCTCTTAGGAATATTATCCTAAGTTACCCAAATTTGAGGACTCTGTATTGGCGGTGTAAAGGATATTGTGTACATCAAGATACCAGAATCACTGTAGTCGGATGCAGTTTGGGTAAGAGCTAGGAATCATATACTCTATTGTATTAAGGATCTATGTGATCCTAAGATTTCATAAAGTCTAAAATATTTATGCATTGCTGCATACTGAGTTATCAGATTTCACCTACATTTTTCATATAAAAATATTTGTCGGATGTCATGATAACCACACTCTGTTGAAAATCTCCATTCCCAATTAAAATTAACGGGAAATTTCGAACCCCAGAGTAAGCACACGAACGCAATCTGTCGCCTCATATAGCTTTAGTTAGGGGTTTATGCATTACAGCATATCCACTTAACAGATTTCACCTTACAGTTTTATACATAAAAATATTTGTATGTAAATCACACAATTTACAGATTTTTATATTTCTTTTATTTTTTATGTTTAGACCACAGAGAGGAGTCAGACAAATGCAACCGGAGGAGATCTGAGGTGAATGACCAGGATGATTATGACAATGATTGTGAGCATCATGATGATGAGAATTATGATGATGAGCAGGATAACGACCAGAATGACCTATATGCCCTTCTGGTTATACCATTTTTTGGAATTATTGGTGGAATTATGGTGTATGTTATTCGACGTTTTAAGGATAGACTGCTAATTATAATTCTGGATACAATTTTTAATTGCACTGGGGGTAGAGAAAGAGTTGAAACTAGCACATCAGAGACTGATAGCACGAGTGCTGATACGACTTATGTGAAAGAAAGGTTACAAGTTCCACAGGTTACATCAGAGACTTCCAGTTCCATTTTTCCCCTCAGCTCATTCTCTGCCGACACCTGGGACGACAGGATTGTGACAGACGCTAAAAAATTTTTTGATCACTGGATGGAGGAGAGGAAAAATGTAACCGAGGTGTCTACACAGGTCAGTGATTCAGACATTGAGATGCAGATAGAAATGAAGGATATATCAATAATGAGGTCTAGTGATGAGGTACATAGATCTGACCATGAAGTGGAAACAGCAGAGACCAGCTTCATACAGACTAGGTCTGGTCGTACATACCAAAAAATTTTTGTATAAAAAAAGAATGGAGAAAAAACTTTTAGACTTACATTTATAGATTGAGACCTCATGGACCTTAGTTTCAGTTATTTTGTAATTTTCAATTTTTTTTTTTTTTTTTTCCCCAAGTAATTATTGGAATTATGATAATATGATAGAGTTGTTGGTTATTAATTTAGAATATTACTGTCGTCCATAATATGTTGTAATTGTGTTTCCATGAATGTTTGTTGACATTTCTTATCAGAGAATTTTTTTGGAAGAATATTATATATTTAATTCCTTTTAATTGTACTAATTATCATTCTTTGATTATTATTATGTCTCTCTGATATATACATATATGTAATTTTCTTGTGAGAATAGTTCATAAAGAATAATATATGTGATAATTTTCTATCTTTTATTGTCAAATAACCATATAACCCTTTCAAACAATATATACATAAGAATTTCAATAAAAAATCCTATACAGGTATCATGGCGTAGAGCATATTAATGATATCTTTAACAGAGGATTCTACATAGAATGACTTTAAAAAAATAAAAAAAATTCAGTGTCACACAATGAAAAGTAATAATTCAGTCACATTGAATGGAATTGAAGGTGTAACAGAAAAATATATTTTTTTAAATCTTTTGAGAAAAATAGACTGGTCATACATCCAATTTATTATGTTAACATTTACACAAACCAGAGCAGACTTCTCCATTGCAATGACTGGTGTCGCTGATTGATTGCAAAGAAAAAGCTAAATAAATACCAGTACTTTGTAAATGGAGACATATGATGATGAGCTCATATTGTCGAAATTCTTTTGCAATGGTTTATTTTATTAAAATAAAAATAGGTTAAGACACCTCCTTTAACAAGATAAATTATGACCTAGCAGGCTGAACAATTCTTTTGAGAGATGACTGTACAGAGCGTTCTTCTGATTACACAGAAGATCTCATACAGAATAAAAACCATAAATCAGCTTGATTGTACAGTCACCACACAAAAGGCGTGTCATGTACACTTGTTTAAATATTGACTTAAGGATGCATATAAATTATGAGGAAGTGCTACCTTAGCCAAAAAAGCATCTGAAACCTTCATGTATTCAGCTATTATAATAAAATCATTTCTTAACAAGATCATTGTTTTTTAGTAGATTAAAGACATATGACAAAATAATATAAATTACTAAGGATCTACAGGAATAATCATATACTAAGTGAAAAATATTTACATTAGCTTCCAAATATTAAATGATTTAAAAAAACTTCAGATTATTCAAACTCTTGCAAACTATAATTACAGAGATTTTTTTTGACATTTACCTTTTTTCAAAGTTTTTTATTCCCTCTATTACACATTCAGCTGGTTTTATAAAACTTCTATAAGATTGTCTAAGTGATATCTCAGTCCCTCCATCATTTTGATATATGCCGAGCTCCTTGTCTTATTAATTATCCCAATGGTTTCATGCTGTTGATGATGACAGTTGCTCAGATTTATTCTGGGTATCCTTCTGTTATTGATGAAATCTGGCTTGATTGGCTCTGTGCAGAATGTAACCTAGTCAATTTTTAGGGATATGACAGGAGAAAAAGGATGAAGACTGAGGAGGCACCCCATTCATTCAGACCAAATTTAGAAATAAAAAATTATTTTTAACAAAAAATTTTGAGATTGTAGACCACTAGGTGTTTGTAGGACGCAACATGCTGCAACCACTAGGGTCAACATGCCATTGGGTGTTACACTCTAAACACCTACTCGGATGATGTGCTAAATTACTGGATATTAGTGCTGAGCATGTTGTACAATAAAAGTGATAACAAGAGCTCATAAAAGCCCTTGTTAATGGTAGGTCTATTTTACAGCAGGCGCATGTTAAGTTGTTGGCTCATTGCTGGTAATATGTAGCCCACTGAGGAGCTATCATAGTTTCCACATCTTCTGGGCTTTTGCCTAGAAAAAAGGCGCACCCAAAGGCCATCTCGAGGTCTCTATTAGTTAGAGCCTCGATCAGCAATTGGTCATAACTGGTATTCATGTACATGGAAGTGGGGACCCATGTAAATAGTGAGGTAGTGCTCATTTTTGAACTGCGGATAGAGTAGGCCTTTGTGAATTTGTGTTCTAAAAGTATGGTCCTACATATGGGACACCTCAGTTCAGACTCAGCCCCATCCTGCCACATCCTTGATAACTGACAAGAACACTCCACACAGAGCAAGTGTCCACATGGGTTGGTCAGTATGATGTCTGCCTGATCTAAGGCGTCTTTACAGATAGCACATTCAGCTTTTTCTAGGAATTGGCTCACAAATTGAACGAAATCTGGATATTTCCGGCTGAAAAATATAAAAATTAGAGAAATTTTAGTTATTTGACTAAATAGCAGAGATTAGTCAATACAAAATTGGGTTGAGAAAAGGAAATTGTGTTCCTGTGCATACCTGGGAGTTCAAATCTCACGTTATTAACGCTCGACGATAGGAGAGGGTTATTGTAATCAGTTTGTTTCTGTCAGTCTGTCTGTCTGTCTGTCTGTCTGTGCACCGTTTTGCCCTTATAACTCAAAAACTATAACACCAATCGAGCTCAAATTTGGTGGGCAGGTATTTTATGGGGTACAGACGGATTCTTTTAAATTTGGTGTAATTTGTGTGAAAACTAAAGCCAGGAGAGAGTTTTTCTTATTTTTAATTGGGCTTTTACAGTGAAATCTGCTTCTCTGTCTGTGCACCATTTTGCCCTTATAACTCAAAAACTATAACATCAATCACTCTCAAATTTGGTGGGAAGGTATTTCATGGGGTACAGACAGATTCTTTCAAATTTGGTGTAATTTGTTTGAAAATTAAAGCCAGGAGAGAGTTTTTCTTATTTTAATTGGGAATACACAGTGAAACTGCTTCTCTTCATCACATACGTAAAAATCAATATTTTGCTTTCTGATGATGTCATTACTAAGTGATGTCACAATGTAACTGCCATTGTGAGGTCACAAACCTAGCTTGTGATACTTGATGTCTTTAAGTAAAAATATTTCTTCTCATTGTATGTCTTGAAATTGACATAAACATAATAAAGAGGGAAGTGGTATATTCATCATTTTTATTAATTATTATTTCTGTTTTATTTTCTCTTTTTTCTTTCAATTCCTTGACAGTCCATCACAAAAAAATTACCATGCATGATTTTCACCAATAAGTGACCTTTAAGCAGAATTTTTACCTCCACCAGCAGTTTATGTTTTTGTGTGTTAATTGTTTATGTTTGTTTTATTTATTTTTTTTGTGTGTGTGTTTAGATTACTCTAAAACTAATGAACAGATCTTTATTTAAAAATTTGTGAGTAGGACCTGACTGAAGGAAGAAGTTACTAAAAGAAAGATCAGGATCTTATTTTAGATACAAAAAATTCATGATTTTTCAGAGGTCCCATTTCAATGTATTTTTAATGACTGTAGCTTTCTACTTGATATTTCTATGAAAATTAATTTACATGTTTGGTTTTATTTTATTGTCTTCCTTACAATATTTTATATCACTTGAGAGACTGGTCACATGGAGTCGAGCGTTTTGCTCTCTCTGAGTGCATCTTGTTGCTTATTGTGATTGGAGATTATCAACAGTCCTCACCCTAGGGAAATGCCTCCGATTGTTTGTCAGAATACTGCAGTATTGCAGAGCTATGATTCTCTGTTGAAAATCTCCATTCCCAATTAGAATTAACAGGAAATTTCGAACCCGAAGGTAAGCACCCTGACATACATATTAATGAGCTTAAGTCTTCTCAACCTCTCTGGATGTTGTGAGCAAGTATACTCAAGTATGAGGAATACTGTTGAAAATCTCCATTCCCAATTAAAATTAACGGGAAATTTCGAACCCGAAGGTAAGCAGCTTGACATACATATTAATGAGCTTATGCCTTCTCAATCTCTGTGGATGCTGTGAGAGCAAGTATATCAGAGGAATACTGTTGAAAATCTCCATTCTCAATTAAAATTAACATTGACAATTTGCATATTGAGGGTAGAGAAACCCTTTTCGTATATTATCTCTCACTGAGAAATTACACATGTTTTACCCAAAAAGCTTCATTAAGATAAAAAATAAAAATTAATTGAGATAGTTTAGCGAATAAGGAAATACATCAAATTTAGGAGATTTATCTAACTAGACCCTAAATTTCACCCACTTGGTTTTTTATTAGAGCTGTCATGAGAGAAGATAATTTATTGACATTTATTAACATTTCATTAAAATTCTTACTTGAATGAATGGTGTTACGCTCAGGAGGGGGTCTATACAAAGCTAGTTCTACAATAGCCTCACAGCTCCACCTCGTTACATTGGAATAAGTCCTCTCTAAAATTTTATGTAAAAAATTAAAATAAATAAATATTTGGTACTTACACAATAAAGGCCGGTAGAATGTCGTTGAGCAGGATGTAACAAACCATCGCCTGCTGGTAGTGTCCATTGTCAATCAGCATCAGTAGTTCACAAATGGTTATCATATTGGAAATCAGATGATTGGGTCGAAAGAGATCAATTCTTCTTCCAATTTGTACAAAGTTATCCATTTTGAGATTAATTGAACAGCCTATTTTGATTCAGTAAAATTCTGGGGCCCAGAATGGGTTTGATGCGGGGTTTTATAGTGAAATTTTGGGTTGAAAGCTGTTGCCATTATCTGATAATTAAAAATTAAAAAGTGATTTAATGTCAATTTGTCCCTGAATAATTAAAGGGGTATTTCCACGTCTACCTCCCCTTTGGCTGATTCATCTAAATGCGAACATTCCTCACATGTCAATTTTGCATGGTTAGGTTGATCAGGTTGAATTAAACATGGAACATATGTATATATTTCCATACGTTCGCTATACATCTGGTTACATACTTTCAAAAATTCTTCCCATTCTTTGGGTTTGCAGGATAGCCCTTCAGTGGTGGGAAACAAGTCTCCCTTGGCATTGGTCTTCCATTTCCTGATACCTACAGATTTATAGGGACTATTACAGGCTACATAGTAGGAGCCACCTATATGTACTTTCTTCTCTATTCCTTTGTCTCCTTTAAGAATAGCCTGCAGTGCATTGTTAATTAGTTCAGAAAAATGAACTAATACAACCAATTTTGAGATATTGATCTTGATCCCTGGGTTGGTGACAATCTGACCATCCCATTCCTTTAAATGAATAGACTGCACTTGACCAGTTTCACCATGAAACACCACATACTTCTTGGAGCCTAGATGAAAGGTTCTTCTATAGGTGACAGATAGAGATGCCTCTGAATAGTTCATTGCGGACATCGCCCCATGGCTTTGAGGCTCTATAAGATGATCTTTCTTCTTATTTTTAATCTGTAGAGATAGATCTTTCTTATTCTTCTTCAGAGCAGGTTTCCCTAAAACTTGAGCCTCTGCCATATTCACTGAATGATTTCGTCCTATTTTTTAATTCCTAGATTACAGCTTCAGATGATGTGTAAGGGTTAGAGCGAGAGGGTGGCTTTTTATAGACTTTGAGGTGAGGGGGAGAATATATCACAATTCAGCATATAGGATCACTTACTCAGCAAAAGCTTTGTGTAGGAAAAAATACTTACTCAGCAAAGGCTTTGTGTGAGGAGACTTAAAACAGACTAGTATAACTGATCATTAAAGGAACAAAGAAACTACAATAGTGATTAAAAACAGATTTTATTGATAATTAAATGCAGATAATACAGACAAGTTTATTACTTAATAATTGTAAAGTTAAAGTGACAAAAAGGTTAGTATATCAGAAAGACATCTGCCCGTCCTTTACATCTGTGTCTAACTAGAATTTATAAATAAGTTTTCATCTACTTGGATTTTAGAACATAATGAAGATTTATTATTGGTAGAGTACTGTTCTAAAGTCACAGGTGTCTGTCTTCCATCTGTCTTAGGTAGAGTATTTTTGTAAAATTCACAGCTGACTGTCTTCCATCTGTCTTAGGTAGAGTATTTTTGTAAAATTCACAGCTGACTGTCTTCCATATGTCTTAGGTAGAGTATTTTTCTAAAATTCACAGGTGTCTTTCTTCCATCTGTGTAAGGTAACATCTCGTAACTATTCAATTCATTCAATAATTTTAATGTTTCTTTATCTTCAAGAGGTAGGAGAGAAAAAACTATTTTTGGGCATTATCATTTCACAAATTCACAGGTAGGTGCATGCCTTTTATGTTCGTCCATTGGTATATCATAGGTCTCCCATTCAATAAGAGATATTTTACACCAGGGGCAGGTAACCTTGTCCCCCTCCCCTGTATAGAGGAAACCAGCACGAGTTAGGGCATCTGGGCGAATGGGAGACTTCGGCCATGTTCTAAATGTAGCATATCTCTCATCATATCCAGAATAATCAGGAACCTTAAATATCCATCTTCCCACGTAGGGTGTGGGTTTATGACATAAATGTAACCCAGCAGAGCTACCACAGGGTGGTTGAATTCTTGGATTGGAGTTATATCTAGCTGAAGAATTCAGTGAAAAGCCTCCAACCGAGGCGGCAGAATGAGTAGAGGCAGACTGAAGATAAGATGACCTAGCATCAGTCTGGTCTTCCACTGGTTTACTTGCTGGATGAACTATCTCGCTATCCTTATCAGTTATGTTGGATGCAGTATTAGAAAACATGTTGCTAGAAGATGCTGTTAGCTTGATAGTTGGAAAACCAATTAAGTTTATAAGCTGAATTTTTGCGTTTATATAGACTGTTAAAATTCTAGTATTCAGCAGTTTTCCAAAGAAAAAGACAGGATTCACTGATTATTAGTTAACCCCAAAACCCTAACCCTAATCAAAAGTGTATATGAAAGTATGAGATTAAACTGCGACTGTATATGAGGCGAGATATTGCGTTCGTGTGCTTACTCTGAGGTTCGAAATTTCCCGTTAATTTTAATTGGGAATGGGATTTTCAACAGACCTCTAATGTAACTAGCATACATTGTGTGATAAATCAAATATAGCTTTGATAATTCATTTTTTCACAAGTGATATTGTTCCAGTAGGGTAGCATACAAAACCCCCATTAAATGGTTAGCAGACAGAGCCCCATTACAAGAGTTCTAGCAGAAAAAGACCCATTAAACAACACAGCTGTGCGATGATTCAGTTTTCAGTAGAAATATGATGCAGTAGGCTAGAAGACAAAGCCCCATTAAAAAATGGGTAGCAGACAAAGCCCCATTAACCATTTGCAGCAGACAAAGGTCTCATTAAAACAGTTCAACAGTTCTACCCCATTAAAACAAGTCCCATTAGGCAGACAAAGCCCCCCCCATTAAAACAGGCTTGGGCTAGCAGACAAAGCCCCCATCAGCAGAAAAAGGGCTATTAGATGATTCAGTTTTCAGTAGTAATATGATGCAGTAGGCTAGAAGATAAAGCCCCATTAAAAAATTTGGCTAGCAAAGCCCCATTAAAACAAAGCTTGGCCTAGCAGACAAAGCCCCATTAAAAACAGCTGTGCTAGCCATTAAACAACAAAGCATGGCCAGCAGACAAAGCCCCATTAAAGTTCCATTAAAAAAACCACAGCTATGAACTAGTATGGGTAGCAGACAAAGCCCCATTTAAAAGATTGGCTAGCAGACAAAACCACAGCTGTGAACTAGTATGGGTAGCAGACAAAGCCCCATTTAAAAGATTGGCTAGCAGACAAAGCCCCATTAAAAATTTGGCTAGCAGACAAAGCCCCATTAAACACAGCTGTGCTATCCCCCCATTAAAATCAGACAAAGAGCTTGCCCATTAAAAAGCACACACTGCCATTAAGCAGACATAACCCCCATTAAACACAGCTGATTTGACAATGCCACGAGATCTAGCAGACAAAGCCCCATTAAAACAAAGCTTGGAGCTAGCAGACAAAGCCCCATTAAACACAGCTGTGCTAACCCCATAAAAAATCAGACAAAGAGCTTGCCCATTAAAAAGCACAGCTGTGTGATGATTCATCTGAGTAATAGCTATAAACTATCAAAGTAAAACAAAAGTCCCCATTGAGTCAGTCTCAAGAACCTGTATAGAGCCCAATAACCTGTATAGAGCTAGTATCGACCCCTCCCGTATATGGCTATCAATCTAACATCTGCCCCAGGCAGCTGCACAGCTGTCAAAAAGTGACATGATTGATGGGAAACTCGACTCGATATACACTCGGTATATACTACTGTAAGAACCTGTTCCGATGAACAGCTATGACATTAAGAGAGCCTTTTCTATAGCCTTAACTTAACCTTTGGCAAGGAACAGCATATGTCATTCCATGTCATTACCTTGCTTACCTTGCTTTCCCCCATTTCGCTAAGATAAGCAACAGTGGTGATCCATATGGGTCATGACATGTTAATGTTAAGAAAAGGATTGCAAACCAAAGAAAGCAGCCTTCAGTTCAAAGCATTAAGATACATACTTACAGTTCTGTAATTTCTCTATGTTATAGCTGACCCAAAATTAGGTGAACAACATATTAATAGAAAATACTTTAAATGCAATAGTTTTCAAGTTACAACTGATTTATTCAACAGTGAGAATTTGAAAATAGCTATTGCTCAGCTATGCCATGAGCTACACTTCTGCAATTTTACTATGTTATATATAGCTGATTCAAAAGTAGATGAAAAACAGATTTAAACAAAGTTCTCTAAATGCAATAGTTTTCAAGAAATACAACTAATTTATTCAACAGTGAAAACCTCAAAGTAGATATTGCTCAGCTAAGCAATGAGCTACAGGTCTGCAATTTTACTATGCTATAGCTGACCCAAAAGTAGGTGAAGAACATATCAAAGAAAATATTCTAAATGCAATAGTTTTCAAGTTATAACTGATTTACTCAACAGTGAGAACCTCAAAGTAGCTATTACTCAGCTATGCAATGATCTACAGGTCTACAATCTTACAAATTTAATAAGTAAATTGAATTTTTATAAGTTAATACCCTATCCAATGGACAATTGCTAATACGGTCGGCCCACCAAACATCAGAAAAAGACGTCCTGTGTTTCCACTGGCCAGGCCGGTCCAGTACTGTGCACTCGCCAGATGGCGTGTCGTACTTCCTTCCTGTCTAGACAGCGTGACGTCATAGCATCTTTTTCATTGTCTAAACCTATTAGGCCCTAGTAAGATGATAGCGGGGCCGGTTGGGAGGGTCTTGCATGTCCATTGGATAGGGTATTAAATATTTAATTTAAATTTAATTTACTTAATAATTTTGCAATTGTATTGCGTTAATACATCCTATCCAATGGACAATTGCTGAATAACTACCACTTGGTCGGCAGGTAAGTTACTAGGGGCGTAAGTGAACTCATAAAACTACCAAAAAAATTTTTAAACCAGTCCTGGGTAGACCTTGTAGTAAGGATACCCTTTAGGCCATTGTTGGTTACCAGCAGCCGGTTACCCAGGGCTATACCGACATTCCACCCCCCCCCCTTTTTTTACAGACCTGCTCTGAGGTAGGGGAAGAGACGGATGAGTTCAGTCCCATAAGAAGAAATAAATATACAACTATTTACATATGTACAAGTCTTCTCACTGTTGAGCTATTTGTGGATCTGCTGAGCAGCCACTACTGGGCCCATGTGGTAAAGCTCTGAATCAGCCCAAGCTACATCCTTCAGATAGAATTGGTGAAGGTATTGTGACACTTCCAGTGGCAGGTTGATAGGATTTGTTCCAAGGAGACTCCTGATTGGAATACCTTAGAAGCAGTAAAGTCCCTGACATTATGGGCTTTAACCTGATGCAAAGTGTGGGCCTCCTGATCTGAGAGCTCATAGCATATGATTATAGTTTGCTTGATCCATGAGGAGATAGTGGCAGGTGAGATGTCCTTGTCAAAGCCTTTCTTGAAGGATACAAAGACTAACTCCTTATTCTTCCTGAGATCTGAGGTCCTGTCCAAATAGTAGCGCAAAGCTCTGACCGGACAGAGGGACCTGTCAGACCTGAGTGACTTATCAACCAGAGTTCAGTTTTCCAATCTTCTTACAAAGCCAATCTTCAGTAGGCATCTGCACTGAAACTTTTCCAGGGGTGGTAGCTTTGGGACCAGAGAAGGGATTGTCATCTGAAGAAGTATTGGCACTATCCAAGTCCGGAATGTCTGACCAACCCATATATGATCTTATGCCCCTCATTGTTTCCCTGCAAGTCTGCTCTTCTGAAGGGATTTGGTTGGATTCAATAGCAGTCAAATCTGGGTCATTTGATAATTCCCCTTCTTCAGCATAAAGGTCGACCGGTGGTCGATCAGAAAGGTCACTGCCAGCCCCAAAACTTAAGCTGGATATACTGTCCTTCCTCTATCGGTGAAGTGGGGGGAGGCGGTGTCAGTAAATGCAGTGGATCCTGGTCAGTTGGTATGAGGTTTAGTGTCAGTGGATTGATGTCTGAAAGCAGAAGGGTCGGCACTGGAGAGTCCAATGGCTTGAGGTCGGTTCCGATTGGTATGTAGCTGGCTGGTGGACTGTTGCTTGCTAGCAGATGCCTCTGTACCAGTGCACTTATGAGGTGGGGATCTTGAAGACTGTCAGTCGGTGGTAAGCTGGCTGGCTGGTTGATGCAAAGTTGCAGAGAAACCCTTGCCAGTGTGCTTTGGAGACAGTGAAGATGAATCTGGTCGGTGTTGGTCTGATCTGAGCTGGCTGGTTGACTGTTGCTTTCCAACAGACGAACCTTTACCAGTGCACTCTGAAGAGGTCTGTGTATCCGACTCTGGCTGGCTGGCTGACTGATGCAATAAAGCAGAGGAGTCCTTGCCAGTGCACCCTGTAGGTTGAAAAATGGCTGAGTCCCTAGGGATGTTAGCAGGCGATGAATGAGGTGTGACTTTGACTTCAGATGAAAAGGTTGGTTGTAAAGTTCTAGACAAGAGGAGTGCTTCAAGCTGGTTGAAATGGTCAGACCATTTCTGGCTAAGTTCCACTATTTTTGTGTTAGTAGAACTACTCTCTGAAGATTTCTTAGTCTTAGAAGACAACTTGTCCTTTTTCACTTTCTTTTCTGGAGGCACAGATGAGGAAGATGGAGATTTAACAGGTTCTTTCTGGCCAACGACCCCAATGACTGAAACACTAGATGGGTCAACAAGTTCAGAATGCTCTTGGGTGGGGGTGGCAGATTCTGCTTTCCTAGCCTCCCGTTTCTCTTTTTTCAATTTATATGAAGGGGTAGAGATCAGAGCAAGTTGTTCTGCAGTTAAAGCCAAACAAAACTTACAGTTCGTGGTGTCTTTGTTTTCCACACAAGGGTCCTGTTCCTTATTCTTTTCGTGACAATGTGTGCAATAAGACTGCTGATCAAAATTCGCCATAACATGGCTATAACCCCCACTTCTTTGCCTAGGGGAAGACATTCTGAGCTATGAGTTATGAAAATAGCTTTGGTATAACCAAAAAGACTAAATTCACAAAATATAAAGAATATTCTGCAAAATTCTTTATCACTCAAAAATCCGTTAGCACAGATGAGGCGCCAAACAAAAAAGATGCTATGATGTCACGCTGTCTAGACAGGAAAGAAGTACGACACGCCATTTGGCGAGTGCACAGTACTAGACCGGCCTGGCCGGTGGAAACACAGGACGTCTTTTTCTGACGTTTGGCAGGCTGATCTGCACCGACCGGATTAGCAATTATCCATTGGATAGGATGTATTAACGCAATAAAATTACTATATTATAGCTGACCCAAAAGTAACTGAATAACATATTTATACAAAACACTGTAAATGCAATAGTTTTCAAGTTACAACTGATTTACTCAATTGTAAGAACCTCAAATAGCTATTGCTCAGCTATGAAAAAAGCTACAGTTCTGCAATTTTTCTATGTTATAGCTGACCCAAAAGTAGGTGAATAACATATTTAAACAAAATATTCTTAATGCAATAGTTTTGAAGTTATAACTGATTTACTCAACAGGGATAACATCAAAGTAGCTATTACTCAGCTATGGTATGAGCTACAGGTCTACAATTTTACTATGTTATAGCTGACCCCAAAGTATCTGAATAACATATTAAAACAAATTAATCCAACTGCAATAGTTTTTAATTTACAACTGATTTACTCAACAGTGATAACATCGAAGTCGCTATTACTCGGCTATGCAATGAGCTACAGGTCTGCAATTTCACTATGCCATAGCTGGCCCAAAAGAAACTGTATAACATATTTTTGCAAAATACTGTAAATGCAATAGTTTTCAAGTTACAACTGATTTACTCAAAAATGAGGACCTCAAAATAGCTATTGCTCAGCTATGAAATAAGCTACAGGTCTGTAATGTTTCTATGTTGTAGCTTACCCCAAATTGGTGAATAACTTATTTAAAGAAAATATTCTAAATCCAATAGTTTTCAAGTTATAACTGATTTACTCAACAGGAATAACATCAAAGTAGCTATTACTCAGCTATGCAATGAGCTACAGGTCTACAATTGTACTATGTTATAGCTGACCCAAAAGTATCTGAATAACATATTTATACAAAATATTGTAAATGTAATAGTTTTCAAGTTACATGTGATTTACTCAAGAGTGAAAAGCTCAAAATAGATACTGCTCAGGTATGAAATAAGCTGCAGGTCTGCAACTTTACTATGTTATAGCTGATCGAAAAGTAGATGAATAACATATTAAAACAAAATACTTTAACTGCAATAGTTTTCAAGTTACACAGGATTTACTCAACAGTCCTAACATCAAAGTAGCTATTACCCAGCTATGGAAAGAGCTACAGGTCTGCAATTTTACTATGTTATAGCTGACCCAAAAGTAGCTGAATAACATATTAACACAAATTTCTGTACATGCAATAGTTTTCCAGTTATAACTAATTTACCCAACAGTGATAACCTCAAAATAGCTATTGCTCATCTATAAAATAAGCTACATGTCTGCAAATTTATTTGTTACAGCTGATCCACAAGTAGGTGAACAACATATTTAAAGAGATACTCTAAATGCAATAGTTTTCAATTTCTAACTGATTTACTCAACAGTTATAACCTCTAAGTAGCTATTACTCAGCTGTGCAATAAGCTACAGGTCTGAAATTTCAATATGTTATAGCTGACCCAAAAGTAGCTGAATAACATATTTATACGAAATTCTCTAAATGCAATAGTTTTCAAATTACAAGCGATTTTACTCATGATGGAATTTACTGAAAGGTCAGAAAGTAGCTATTACTCACTTAGCTATTGGGATAGACACCCAAGTTACTCACCATGTTGTAGCTATAGAAAAAGTAGCTGAATAACATATTTTAACAAAATGCTCTAACTGCAATACTTTTTAAGTTATAAGTGATTTAGTGCATGTTTTCATGAATTTTAGTGCATTAAAAATTATTAAAAAATTTTATAAAAAATGATTAAGAAAGATATAGGCCTGATACTCACACAAGATTAGAATGAATGTTTAGAAATACCAGTCTGAGTCCCATTTACAGTGCCCCAATCCCGAAGACCGGGCCTGTAAAGAGCCAAAAACCTGAATAGAATGAATGACAGTGAAAAAACTGTCAGATGTTTTGATTGTAGGAGAGAAGTGCAGCCGTGCTCACTTAAGTGTAAGGGCCCTCAGGGTCCATCCACGAGTGAAAAACCAGCCCTATGGTTGGAATTCTCATAAATTTTTTGCCACCTAACATGAGATTTATGACAACCTTGATAAGTCCTTAATACATATTATGCTGGATAAATTAAAAATAAAAAATGACCTTACCCGTAATACCTAAACCTATACCTAGATCCTGGGATTAGACTCCGGAAGACTTGGTTGTAGTGGATGTGCCCCCCTCTTCTATTCTTTCTGAGGATAACTGGTCTGAGGGGAAGGATCTAGGACTTGTTGTGCCGCCACCACTGGTCTCAGATACATATTGTTGTCGTCTGACCATGTAAGGTCTTTTATGTAAAAATTTGTAAATGTGTTGTGAGCTTTCCAGTGACAGGCTTGCATGATTTGGTCCACCATTACCCCACCATAAAAGGCCTTAGAGGCCGCGCCCTAATGTCATGTGCTTTCACTTGGACCAAGTCCAAGGCTTGTTGGTCTGCTTGTTTATAACAAAGTAGAATGGTTTGTTTCAACCAAGAGGAAAGAGTAGCGGGCCTGATGTCTGACGTGTCCTTTCTTGAAGGAGATGAAAAGGAGGGATCGAGACCCTCTCAGGTCTTTGGTTCGATCCAAATAGTACCTCAGGACCCGCACTGGATACAAGGTCCTGTCTTCTTTGAATTATCTATCTACGATGGTAGTCAAAGCAGGAATAGTCACCGGAGACACACTTTGAGAACCTTCTCTTGCTAGTTGTTTTTTGGCTATGAAATCTGAAGAGGGGAACAAGGCAACCTTTTCCCATTGGCCTAGATTAGATACTTTGTTTGCAACCCAGGCATGGATTTCGCTGCGGTTCTTGCCGGAGGCCAAAGCTAGCAAGAAAGCAGTTTTGAGAGTAAGATGTTTGAGGTCTGTGTCTTTCATAGACTCAAAGGGCGCTTTTGTGAGCTCATTGAGAACAACAGAAAGGTTCCATTTTTGGACGATCCCTGCGAAAACTGGAGAGTAACCTGTGAAGGCCTGAACTTTGTGCAATATGGTGACCCGCTGGGCCCGAAGTGTCAACAATGGCCGTCCTGTAACCATCAATGGTTGAGGGGCACCTGTTTAGATCTTGGTACAGATACATGAAAAAATCTATGATTTGTTTCACAGATGGAGTAGAGAAATCCACTGAATTTTCTCTGCACCATTTCTCAAATAGGGCCACTTTAACTTGGAACACATAATTGTGGGACTGTTTGAGAAGTGTTGTTGACACCGGAAGTTGCAGTGGGATCTCTGTTGAGAGCTGCACTAGGTCCCAAAACCAGCCTGGGGCTTTACAATGATGAGGCAATGGCATTGCATGATTGTTTGGATCACCCTGTGAAGGAGAGCTGTCGGAGGGTAAGTATAGGCAGTGAGACCTGTCCAGTTTAAGTTCAGAGCATCTATGTCCCAAGCATTTGGGTCTGGGACAAGAGACATGTAGAGTGGAAGTTTGTGGTTCAGATGAGTGGCAAATAGATCTACATGAGGAGTGAACCACTTGTGACAGAACTGTTTGAACACCTGCGGATGCAGCGACCATTCTGTTGACTGCACTTGATTTGACCTGGACAGGAGGTCGGCCATCACATTCAGACACCCTGGAATGTATCTGGCTTTTAATGTTATATGATAGCGATGACACCATATCATGATCTTCCACAAGAGAGTGCACATCTCCGCTGAGTGAGTTCCTCTTCCTCCTTCAGAAGTCAAGACTTGAACAAGGAGGTATGCCAGAAAGGAGAGTTCCTGAGTTCTTGGCGTCTCATTTCCCCTAGATGTGGTTGCAAAAGGGTCATTTCAGCTTTGCGCCTTAGCCTCAGGAGTATATGGGCTAAGGATTTGCTGAGACATGTAAGAGCTGAGGTATGTAAGAGCTCTGTGTTGAATAAGAACAGTCTTATTTCATATGTCTAAGTATTCACAGGTTTGTTCATTTCCACATTTGGCTGCTCTCTCAGGATTGGCACCTTTTTGGATTTGAGACTTAACCTTCTTAAAGGTTGACGTCAGGCTATATTGGCACTTCTCAAGAGTGGCATTGCAAGAAGATGAAGTCTTGGCAAAGGCAGCAGTAAAGTTCAGAGTGGATATGTTTTGCCTGGCTTGGTGTTCCAATTCCTTAAGAATTGATAGGGGAACCTTGCCCATAGGAGCCCCAGGAGGTTTAGGAGTAATACAGATTTTGGCAAAATCTGTATTCAATTCTTGCATTTTCTCCTCATAACAGGGCTGTCCCACCTTGTACCACTTAGCAGTGGAAGAAGGAGGTTTGATGTATTTACCTTCAGGTAAATTAGCAGCCTGGAAATCATGCTCAAACTTATCAAAGGCATCTTTGATAACTGAGCTGAGTGGGAACATAGAGGAAGGACCTCTAGGTCTGAGCTCCTGATGGCCTTTCTGATCATCCAGACCCATGACTGAAGTTGAGGACCTAGGCATGGACTCCCTGGGGTAAGGGAGGGAAAGAATGCGCCTGAAGATGTCCACTTCTTCAGCATATTGGGAGGGAATGTCAGACAGAGCTACTTCCCTATAATAAGGAGGGTCTGGATCATGTTGAGGTTGGTCTTGATCTGAGATAGCCCCAGAGGGCTTTGAAGCCCTGTGTCTAGCTACAGAGGACTATTCCTCCTCTGAAGAAGATGACACGTATCTGGACCTCACCTTATGTTTACTCTTGTCAGCATGTTTTTTGGATTTAGAAGATGAAATCCGAGGTTCATTGGATTCATCATTGTACTGATCCAAGACGGACCTCGGTTCAACATCATGCCGTTTATGAGAGTGAGAGTGTTTTTAGGTCTATCCGAAGCCTTCTTAGAAGGCTCCTCCAATGGACTAGAAAGCTGATCCAATGCGTTATGATGATCAGCCCCGAGACATGGAGGAAGAATAGGACCATAGCCCACTTCCATTTCTTCAACATGTTAGGTAGGACGAGGTCTCGGAGAGGGTAGATCCAGATTTACAGCATTAGAGGGTCCAGGCTTAGAAGCTGAAGCCGAGGTCTGATCCACCTCCACTTGTTTTTTAGATGTCAATTCGTCTTGGGGAGACTGGAAAGCTTCTAACATAGATGCCTGGAAAGAACCCATTTGCTGCTGTAAATGGATGTTAAATGTGTTACCCAGGGATTTTTCTAAATTTGATTCAATCTGCTGCTGTAAGGCAGTACCTGGGGTGGGTGGGGTAGTTTTTGCTGGAGTTTTGAGTGACAATGAACTGAAGGGTAGGGGCTGGGGACGTGGGGGTGAGGTAAATAAGTTATCTACAGCACTCTCAAGGTCTGCATGAGATCCAGTAAAGGAACCCACGTCCTCATCATCTAGAAGATCAAGTTCATCATCTTTACAACTAGTAGTGTCCTTTTGCTTTTTGACATACCATTTTCTGTGAGTAATTTTAATTAATTGTTCTTCGGTGAAGGAAGAACAGATTTCACAGGGAGATTCAAACGTGATGCAGGGGTCATCACCCTTGCCAGATTCCCTACAGGTAGGGCAGTAATTGTGTGCATCAAACGCAAAGCAAAAGTGATGACACTTACTAGACCTCAGTTTTTCTTTATTCGTTTGGTGGGTAGACATCTTGAAATGCAATAAAAAAACGTAGATGAAAAGCCTGAACCGAGGAAAACTCAAAACCACGAATATATGAAAAAATACTTATCCTGCTGAAACGAAACTTTCACAGAATAATCTATGTTATATCTTAAATGAAATGGCCAAAAATCAACATCCAACAATACATATGTGCTGAGAAATAGATGAAAATATCTGTGTAAGTGACAGAAGCTACCAATTCACGTGGCCAACGAGAAAGTAGGAAGAGATCTTGTAGTGTACCAGGAGAGGACAACCTGAGGCTACGGCCAACTATAAATGTCTATTTTTCTTAGACGTTGGCCGTGATGCCTGCGGCCATCCGAGAACAGCATTCAGTCCCACATGGTAAGCTATTGTAACACAATAAAAGCTCAAAACTAGACAAAAGGTTTTTGTACACAAAAACAGAACGTCCCTACAGCTTTTAAGTTTTATATAAAATGCTAAAGGACCAATGTGAGGCGGTAAATGTTATTGGTGAAGAGAAATTCTCTTGAAAGGACCATGTTAGGGTCACAAGAGTGACCTTAAAACCAAGCAAGCAATCAGTGCCTGTGAATGGGTTCTGACCAGCTGACTGTGTGTTTTCAGTTGCAAAGTAGAAGTGAAAGCACAAAAGGACACAAAAGTTGTGCCCTGCAAATGGTATTCAGAAGTAAAGTACAAAGTTAACTGTTACAGTGTAAAAAGTAGGTGGTTGCCGCAGTGGTTATCTTCGCCTTAGAATCAGTAATGATGGAGAACTAAAGGAGATATAAGGCCTTTGTAGTAAGATAACCCCACTTGACATTGAAGAAGGGGTCAAAGGTAAAAGTATGCAATTGGAAAAGAGACTCAGGCCTTTACTTCCTTTAAGTTGTTTTCACATTTGGAACCCGTAGTAGCAATGATAAGGCAGATATGATGAACCTAGCTGCAATATTTCAAGTTTTAGAGCATCTTAATGATTTTTAAATGATTGGCCATGGCGGCCATTTTGTTTCTCAAAATAAGGCCAAAATTTTTCTCAGGCAAAACATTTGAAGGCCAGGACTTTTGATGGTCGGTTTTTATATTTTGAAGCCATAGTACCAATAATAAGGCTGAACAAAAAATCAGTGTCTGTGAATGGGTTCTGCATCAGCCGACTGTGTTTTGAGTTACAAAGTAGAAGTGAAAACATAAAAGGACACACAAGTTGCCCAGTTATGCAATGAGCTATAGGTCTGCAAATGTAACTATCTTATAGCTGACTAAAAGTAGGTGCATAACATATTTAAAGAAAATTCTATTAATGAAATAGTTTTCAAGTTACAAGTGATTTACTCAACAGTGAAAACTTGAAAATACCTATTGCTCGGCTAGGCAATGAGCTACAGTTCTGCAGATTCACTATGTTATAGCTGACCCTAAAGTAGATGAATAACAAATTTAAAAAGAAACTCTAAATGTAATAGTTTTCAAGTTACAACTGATTTACTCAACAGTGAGAACCTAAAAGTAGCTATTGCTTATTTATGCAATGAGCTGCAGGTCTACAATTGTACTGTTATAGCTCACCCAAAAGTAGGTGAATAACATATTCAAACACAATTCTGTAAATGGAATAGCTTTTAATTTACAAGCGCTTTTACTCATTATGGAAGCTACTGAAAAGTCAGGAAGTAGCTAATACTCACTTAGCTATTGGGAAAGGTTCCCAAGTTACTCACCATATTGTAGCTATGGATAAAGTAGTTGAATAACATACTTTAACAAAATACTCTAAATGCAATACTTTTTAAAGTTATTTAAAGTGATTTAGTGTATGATTTCATGAATTTTAATGCATTAAAAATTATTTTAAAAATTCATTAAAAATAATTAACAAAGATCCGGGCCTGATACTCAGCAAGGGAATATACTTGCAGCCTAGTACATATAGTCAAATTAAGAGATAAATCCCTTCCATAGTCAAGGAGAAAAACTGTAATAAAATGTTGAAATTTTCACACTTTGGGTGGGGGTACCTCTCTTCTAACGGCTATGGGGAACAGATGAACAGACCGATCTGTATGCCTTGAACAATTTATCATCCTCGACAGACAAGGTATATTTTAAATGTAACAGCATGCCTCTTGGCTGTGTACTTTTGGAGAAGTTGTTCACGAGGATGTGGATGCATACCGGACAATGCAGAGTGATACTACTTCCTCAGATGTGCCTTGGTCAATTTCCTTTATGTGTTGAGCAGCTACTTCACTAGCTCTCAGCATTTCAACTGCTTCATTTAGATGGACTACCTTCTCTCTAAATATCTGTGCTCTTGCGGCCTTGTATTTCATCCCCATAACCACTTGGTCTGTCAAAAATCTGTTAATCATTGCTTCAAAGTTGCAAGACTTTAAAAAGTTGTCTCAGTCTGTTAACCCAGTGCTCCACATTTTTACTGGGTCCTTCATCACATGAGTAGAACATGTACTGTTTGTAAATCTCATTTTGGGTTGGTTTGAAACAACTTTCTAGTGCCTTTATGCACTTCGCTATATCTTTGCAGATTTTTTAAGATTCTAAAACAATCTCTACCCATAACATAGACTTTCACCAAGTCTTTTTGTCTTTTGTGTAATATATGGGTACTGTATGACCTTTGGAGAAACAACCAGCCCGTTTTTTCAGAGACTATCCCCCATACTCCAGAATGCTTGTGCTATAATGAACTCTTGTAAGTTTCCAGTTTAAATTTAACTGTTCTAGTTACTCATGAATATAAATACAAAGACTTGGAGCAAGTCTACCCATAACAGATCTTATGGGTTGCAACCTATACATTCTTTGATTTCTCCCTTAGTCCAGTGGCAACTTTGTTACTTTCCAATTGATTGAAAAATATCCAATTACTAAGTAAGTCCCCTTTCACCTCCATTGGAGCTGGAACAGGGATATCAATCAAAAGCCTTTCTGAATATTTTGATTGTACTGTGTATTATATCCTGTTGTCACTATTTGTATCATATGTTTATAGTTCTGATGTATATATTATATTTTCAACAACTAAAGAAAGTTAAATAAAATATATCTCTTTCTAGTTTTTTGTATAATCACAGACACACATATATAAAGGCACATGTATATGGTTTTAACTACTGCTGTTTACCTTTATAAAAGGATCTTAGAGTTCAAGAGGTCATTCCCATAAAGTGATACATTTAACATCTGGATTTTATACTCCACTATACAACTGTGTTAGCCTTTCCCGAAGTCTCTACCTCTAAACAGGGCCCAAGGCCAAATCTAACCACATCAGAAGATTCCTAGCTTATGGTTTGCCATAGGTTGACTTCATATTGCAAACCCTAGGACCAACAATAAGCAAGCTAAAAGCACCTTTCACTTTGAATATCCTTTTGTGCCCAAAAGATTCCAAGCTCATGATTTCCTATAGGTTGGTTTACCATCCCAAACCTCTAGGACCAATAATAAGCGAGTGATAAGCACTTTTAAGTTTGGCTATGCTCGTTTGACCTTGAAGGAGAGGCCCTAGCTCAAATCCAACCACACCAGAAGATTCCCAGCCCATGATTTCCTACAGGTTGGTTTACCACCCCAAACCTCTAGGACCAATAATAAGCGAGTTATAAGCACTTTTATGTTTGGCTATCCTCGTTTGACCTTGAAGGAGGGACCCAAGGTCAAATATGACCACACCAAAAGATTCCCAGCCCATGATTTCCTACATGTTGGTTTACCATCCCAAACCTCTAGGACCAATAATAAGTGAGTTATAAGCACTTTTAAGTTTGGCTATGCTCGTTTGACCTTGAAGGAGAGGCCCAAGGTCAAATCCGACCACACCAAAAGATTCCCAGCCCATGATTTCCTACATGTTGGTATACCATCCCAAACCTCTAGGACCAATAATAAGCGAGTTATAAGCACTTTTAAGTTTGGCTATCCTTGTTTGACCTTGAAGGAGGGACCCAAGGTCAAATATGACCACACCAAAAGATTCCCAGCCCATGATTTCCTACATGTTGGTTTACCATCCCAAACCTCTAGGACCAATAATAAGTGAGTTATAAGCACTTTTAAGTTTGGCTATGCTCGTTTGACCTTGAAGGAGAGGCCCAAGGTCAAATCCGACCACACCAAAAGATTCCCAGCCCATGATTTCCTACATGTTGGTATACCATCCCAAACCTCTAGGACCAATAATAAGTGAGCTATAAGCACTTTTAAGTTTGGCTATCCTCGTTTGACCTTGAAGGAGGGACCAAAGGTCAAATATGACCACACCAAAAGATTCCCAGCCCATGATTTCCTTTATGTTGGTTTACCATCCCAAACCTCTAGGACCAATAATAAGCGAGTTCAAGGCTTAATCTTAGCAAATTTTTTATCAACCGATAATAAATCAATTATGGCCGATTGATCCCAAAACCGACTGGCGCCTAGAGTCTTATGTCAGGAATGTGCATACCAAATTTGGTTGACCCACACCCGGTACTTTCTGAGGAAATCTGGGGAAAAGGAAGTAAATTTTTTTTTGGAATTTTTGTTAATGTTACCTTTATAAAGGTCAAAGGTCAAATTTATGCCTGTCAAAAAATTTCCCCACACCTATAGAAGATGAATGCCAAATATCATTTGGACAGGCCTAATAACAAGGGAGATATTCAAGGGAGACGATAATGCAGCGGCGGCTGACTGAAAAACGGGGGTGAAAGCAATAAGCATCCCTTTTCATGGGACGCTTAATTATGGTCAAATTATGCGGTGAAATGAAGACTTTCGTGTTAAGAATGAAAGAAAACCGTAATTGGTAATTATAAGGCCTGTAGAAGTGAATAAATAATTATTTCACCGCGGAAATGAATCTTACCAAAGGCAAGACCACATTCAAACACCACGTGACCAGATGAGCAATAATACAAAACATGAAAAATATGTAAAATATTGTACAAAGAGACAATTAATTCACCAGAAATCAAAGGAAATAGTAAATAAAATGGAGGAAGAGTGAATAAACAGTAAAAGAGTACTTATACAGCACCAAAAACATGTAAATGCAGGTCTTTATGAGTTAGCAAAAAACAGCTATTGATACTTCAACCGCTACAAAAAGAATGAACTCTGCGCATGCAGAGTGAACTAGGTCACCAGGGGTCAAAGGGTAGCAAATACATAGGTTTAAAGAGGGTCTCCCCTCATATTTTAAATGCTATGTATGGTATTCTTGGTGGTTACCGAATGCCAGGCCAAGCTTAAGTCAAGCCAAGTTTTTTTCATATGGTAAGGTATATTACATTTTTATGAAATAAAAACATGTATTTTAAAATTTTCTTTCTTGTTTTAAATCTCTGGACTTTCATGAATTGTGGCATGGTCACAAAGACTGTCATTTACAGAAATTAAGCGGCGATGGGCTACGTTAGTGCTGGGATGGGTTACTGCTTCAGTGCACTACTGATGGCTTTGCGCTCGTGCTAGTATACCAAAATCCTTTTCGGCCTCGTTGTTTCGATATATGTCTCTTTTTGTCTGCCTTTACTTTTTCTTTGCTATAATCACAGTGTTAAACTCAGTGAATAATGTATGTGTTTAATGTTGGATATCACCAATAAGTTTAAAATGAATATATTATATTTTGTTTCTATGATTACAGTTATATAAAGTTCGACAGAACTTAAAATCTCTCCAAACTAATGAAATCCTACGATTTTAAGTTCCGCCGACAGAACCTCAGAAATTTTCTGTCAAATTTCTGTCACAACATACACATACATCTTCCAGATATTATAAGGAGTTCCACACATGTTAATGGTAGATATAATAAACAGAGGTTTGACAGAGCAATGCAGTAGTTGTTAAAAGTGTTCAAATATATCATAGCTGGAATCCACAAGGCTTCTCACTTGTGCCTCAGAATCTATTGCAACTTCAATATTGTTTGTTTGGGGATGAAGGGCTATAAAACTCTGATAATAAGAGACTGGATGCATGTTCTAAGTTGAAGAAGTCCAGATGTTTACAAGCCTCTTAATCTGGATAGAGAACAGAATGAAAATAAATATCTTCATCAGTTTAATAACATGTAATACAACAGTTAACAAAATGAAGAGTGCCTCTCTTCATAACATTACAAACTACCAAATAAAAAGTTTTACACACTCTTCAATCATGTAAATTTGTACAAATCCAAATGCCTACTAACAAGAGCTGAATGTTCACTAGACTAGTATTATGTTCTATAAAACATATGAACTGTGAACACAATTTCGTGGAATATTCAGGCAATTGTCAGTCAGATACAGTCTAACCCACTTATCCCGATCTCGGAAATATCGACTTCCTGTTTATCTCGAGGTTACACCCTCAGTCCCAGCTCATTTAGAATAAAATATATAAGAAAATTAAAGGTTATTTCGATATAAAATGCTAGTATTTGCGCTTATATCGAGGCTATTTGCCATTTTACACAATGCCAGTGCTGTTGATATTTAGTCCGGTGGAAAGTACGTATCCTTTTGTAAGAAAAACAGACACATCCAGCGTGTGTTACAAAAGGCAATTTACCCAGTAAAGCTGAAAGTCAAACAATAATATGACCATCTCTGAAGATTACATCTACTAGCAATACTTTGAATGAGAAGCCAATTTGTTTATTTTCCTCCCCATTTCTCTCCGTACTGTAAACTTATTTACATTGAGATTATACGAGAGATTACGGTGTAGGTTTCAACTACTAGTACACTTGTTGTGATGCATGTTTTCTTGGATATTCATGAAGGAATACATTAAATTAAAGGTATTTACTAGTTCATTTACTATATACCCCACGGACATTGCTTAAAACAACATCTTCCAGCTATTTGGCTAATATCATTCATTATCGCCCATACACTAGGTAGTTGTTTTGACAAGTTTAGTCTCTCAAAGGCGTGAATGTATATTTCGAATTTTGGATAAGTCGAGGTGATTGGAATGGACCAATGAAATTCGAGATAATGAGGTTAGACTGTATTTGTAATTGGTTCAGCAAGATTTCTACTGAAATATATCATTTGAAAATAAATATTTGGTGAAATTTAATTTGCTGTACAATTCATACTTCTCAGGTGTCATTCTTTACCATTACAAAAAAAATCTAAATATGTATAACAAATTCTTGGATACAAACTTTCGTCAATTTTTGCAATTAAAATGAAAAATCAATTACAGAAACAAATGAAACTGAGGTAAAACATGCAGATACTAGAAAGAATGTCAACTGTAACTTTTTGTGTTGAATTTTTAGATCTGCAGGAGTACTGAGAAAATATGTCCCCCTTGTTTTGTATTAGAAATAAGCTTGTTGCATAAATTTTAAAATAGTTACCAAACATATGAATATATGCCAAAACCATGACAAAATAGTGATTATCCCATTCATTGGGAGAGTTCATGCAACAATTTATACGACTCCAATATATTTTAAAGACACTATAGAATACACAGAACCAATGTCAGTAACATACTACTGATTGTTTCAGAGTTCATCACATTGGAGCAATGTATATGGTTCCAGTATCTACTGCACAGTTTCAGTCTAATGTTCAACCTAAAAGGTAGGCTTGTGTTTTTTCACTTCCACCATAACATGGTGAATGTTAATGAGTTCATTCCTAATCTGCATTGTTTTGAATGGAGCATGAGACAACACCTTTTGGAATCTGTGATAATATTGAATCAGCTGCAACAAAGCACCCTACAATACAACAAAGATCAGTATAAACATAACATAAAATTATACAATAATTACAATACATACATTGTATAGGGATCTTTCAAAAGACTGCATGGAATACTCGTGTTTTTTTTTCAAGATTCCAAACTGTTATTGCTAAGGCGAAAATGAATGGTGTTCCTCCTTAGGTAGATGAAGGTGTTTAAAAATTCTGAAAATATATTAGATTTGACAAACTGGGAGAACAACTGTGTAAAAATTTGACCTGACAATAATAAAACATATTACAATATTTTATTTAAAATCTTCCTACAATGGTAAAATGAAATAATGGAATCACAATGGAATAATGAAATAATGATTTACCTATGCCTGCACTGATGTGAAAATTGACTGGTATACAGATATTAATAGATGTGGTTAATATACACCTTAAATTATTCAGAGATATATGAAATACAATCTCAGAAAAAATAAATCACAACCACACATAAGCAATCAAAAACAATTTTTAGTCATGTGATCCTGAGAAAAGGTGAAGGTCACGTTCATGCATATGACAAATCAGACCAATTTATTCTATGAAAAAGCTCAATTCCCATTTCTCTAGAAGTTATCAACAAGACAGAATAAACATAGGAGACATTATGTATTACCAGGCAATTAATCACTTATCAATTATGACATGCTTCATTTGAAAGTAGACTGGGTTCTGAAATAGTTTCTCAGGAAAAATGACGCAAACATGTGTAAATTAAAAAACATATTTTTGCGGGGTCATTTGAACTCCACAAAGGTCAATTGAATACAAAAACCAATAGTTGGCTTTAGAAGGCTCCCAAACCTAAGCGACATGGTAACCAATGCCTCTATCAGATACCCCCCGCCCCTCTGACATACCAAACCAAATTCCTGAACCACCCATTTGCTCCAGACTAGGCAAATGCACTTACTGTCCCCTGATGAAAAAAAATCAATACAGTAACATGTAACTTCACACACAAATCTTACCAATTAAAGGACTTACCAAAACACATCACATGTGAATTAAGTAATGTCATATATTTGATATCTTTTAACAAATGTCACAAACACTATGTTGGTGAGACTAGTAGGGCATTAAGAAAAATAACGTATGAGCACAAAGTTTCAGCACAAAAAGATGGACAAATCACCCAGTGTCCAGACACTTTAAAAGTGAAGGACATAACCACAAGGCTTCAGTGGTGTACACCAAAATTTGAAACATCCAATACAGCCAGATGCAGAAGGCTTGAGCTGTCTGGGATATTCAGACTTCACTGCTTGGCACCCATAGGCATCAACCAATTTGTGTGATTCCTCTAGGTATTATCCCGACTATTTTGCAATCAGTAGTCTACCCTTCCTTCTTTTCAATTGAATACATGTGAAAAAAATTTCCACATCCAAAGAAGAAACAAAATGATTTCTACAATTAATATTAAGAGATATTAGGAAGAGACCATAATGTGACAATGAAAATCTTGTATTACTGCAGCTCTAAATGTAACTTAGCCATATGTAGAATCTAATTCTGTCAATAATAGAAGCTCTGGTTACTCAGTATCTTTGATTAGGAAAATATGTATCGTACCTGCAATATCTGAGTGCCATTTTTAAAGTTGCTAAAGGACCTCATGACATCTTGGTTGATGGTCTCAATGGCTCTCTTCCAGTTTTCATTGAACTGCCTTACTATCTGAGCCACTTTTTCTGTTAAAAAACATGCTCTAACTATCAACAATACATATTGTAAACTGTGGACTCAAACATCTTCCAAAATATCTGCTGTACTTAAAAATCAACAGTTAATTCAAATAATCACTGGTTCAAAGTACTTCAACCATAACTGATATTTTAATCATAACTGATATCTCCATTTTGACCCAACTACCTTTAAAGGCTGTGTGTATTGTTTTCACACATGGTGTCCAGATGGATGGGCATTCAGGCGGGCGGGCTGTGCCAAAAATCTTGATTGGGCAGTATCTCAGAAACCATAATGTGTAAGATTTTGATACTTGGCAGTTACATTGGTTTCGGATGCAGGTGTGCAATGTCAAGGCACAACCTTCATTTGACCTGTGACCTTGCTGTAGTGACCTTGACCTTTAAAATCATGTCCAGCTGGGCCCGTATTTACAAAGATTCTTAAACTGATGCTTAAACTCAGACACATAATCTCAGTTTTTGTCTCACTTGAGATCATGATGTAATTGGTATTTTCAAAAGTAATCTCATGTCAGAATAAACTTAAACTCAGTTTATATGTAAGTAGGCATTTCATTGGTTGATATCACAGCAATTCTTAAACTCACACATAAACTCTACATAAACTCATGTATAAACTCAATCTTGAATTTATAGCTACTGATTATTACAGAGGCTTTATACTAGTTACAGTGGAGGGTGTTCATGTTACACTACAGTGCCAATACAAATTTTTTTTGTTAACTTTACTTAATGTGTGACACAGTAGCTCAAGTTTTCCATTTTTTACAGGTAGAATTTACTAATCCTGTGTAAATATATGAGTGATAATGAAAAAAATTCCAAGACCATGATGTTTTTTTAACATGGATTTTAGAATGACTACATTAATTCATTTTTTTTTGTCTTTTGCTTATGTATGTACAAAGATTTTCATTTGATGTCACAGGGGGAAATGTCTCCAAAAGGCTACCACAGATATTATGGCTCACTTTATTGTCATTAATTGATCATAAACTCATTTCTTGAGTCTATTCCGATGCAAACTCAAATTTTCAGAAGAGTTTAAGTATAATCTTAGCCTGAGAATTTTCAAAAATGTCAACAAATGTTAATTTTAGCATAAACTCAGAAAATGAGTTTATGCCTGAGTTTAAAGGTGAGTTTAAGTTTAAGAATTTTCTGTAATGTGAAAAGTTTGAGTTTAAGCTTAATCTCATAAAGATAAGTTTATAGGTGAGTTTTAACATGAATTTAAATTTAAGAATCTTTGTAAATACAGGCCCTGGTTGTTTCTTGGAAACCATAAGGTGTAGAAGTTAAAACTCAGTAGGGACACTGATTGGGGGTTTGTAAGTGTGCAATGTAATGTAGTGACGTCAAATTTAAAATCTTCTCTGGGCTATATCTTGAAAACAGTAAAATGAAGAAAGTTGACACATGGTAGGGACAATGTTTGGGGTTGTAGGTGTGTAACATAATGGTGTAACCTTTGACCTTTGCTCTTGCCAGAATGTTACTATTGCCATATTTGAGACCTATTTCTCATATCACAAAGATACATGGATTGCTGCAAGTGATTATTGTATGTATTTTTACCTGATTGTGCTATCACCATTGACAGCTACACTTCAATAAATTAATTTTACAACTTCATATGTTTTAATTTATTTATTAATGCTGTCCATTTGCTACTGAATTGTCTTTGTCTTTACCTACATTTTCTCTTTCTCAAGTGTTATTGCTCCTGTACCTTTGCATAACTTACTCTGTAAGTTCTATATATAATGGTATCCAATGCTATTTCCCGAAACTGTGGGGTATGGCCATCTCTCTTTGATGCTTTTTTCAAACACTGAATTAAAATGTGTTGAATATTGAATGCTGAGTCAACTCATGCTTTGAAATGAAATGAAAAGACAGGCCATATTCTGATGTGAACAAAAGCAAAAATTTCTCTCGGGCATGACAAAGAATGACAGTTCTCAAACATGGAGTTAAAATATCCTGGAAATATTGACATTTTTTGGAAATATAAGTATAAAGTGCATGATTGTATATTTTCATGTTTCAATTGAATTAAAACTAGAGGATCGCTCGCAAAAAAAAGATAATGTTTTTGCATAGCAAAACAAAGCGTCCCGAAAAGGATATAAAGGTGAGTGCTAAAGTATTAAGAAAATGCTTCGTTTCTAGCCTTATACTGTTGTGGCAACCAAAGTCAGCGCAGTATGCTCTATCTAGCACGGTTTTCAAGATATAAGCATTTTTGTGTTTTGCAAAAAATTCAAAAATGCAAAATGTCCGCTATATTTGGCGAGACAAAAATATTTTGAAAATTGGCATGGCTACTCTGCAGAGATACCCAGCAGGTCAAAAATTTTGTTGAGTTCGCTCCATATAGCACGGTTTTCGAGATATAAGCATTTTTGTGTTTTGCAAAAACTTTGAAAATTCAAAATGGCCACCATTTTTGGGGAGACAAAAATTTTTGTCAAGACCACTGCCGCGGTGTGTATCTCCCGCCGAGCATTAAAGGAGAAGAAATAGCTTTTCCGAGATATTCACAATTTTTCATTTTCGTGTGTGAAAGCTCTTCCAAAAGTAGGTGAATAAGTTATTTGAGAAAAATTGGCTATCTGCAATACTATTAAGCAGGGTTGGGGTCAAGTACATTGAAATGTACTTAAGTACAAGTACAAGTACTTTGTTAATTTTGAAGTACAAGTACAAATACAAGTCCTTTTTTCATCAAAGTACTTAAGTACAAGTACTTTCCAAAGTACTTAAGTACAAGTACAAGTACTTTTTATCCGTGAATGACAAAGTAAATTATAAAACACACTATCAAATTCATTTTGTTTTAAATAAATTAACCTCTCCCAATGCACCATGTTACAAAAGATATAAAATAAAAGGTTGATGGAAAACAATACTATTAAAGTTAATGTCTGGTTATTTCATTGGGGCATGTATTAATAAAAAGTTACACTTAATCACTAATTGGTTCTTATGCATTATTATTATCTTTATAACATTAAAAGGCCCACTATTATTATTGTTTATTCTATTTTAGTGACAACAGATATTTCACAAAACAACAGATACAACAAATAAAAAAATTACACAGCTTGCTGTTAGGCTTTTAAGTCACTGTAAGTTAGAACTTAATTAAGTGTTTTGATGTTGGAAAATTTTACAGAACATGATATTTACTAACTGACAAAGAAGTAAATACATGTAACCAGTTAGCCTGATACAATAATATTATACGTTTTTAATAAGTTTTATGTTAACTAGTTCTTGTAAATTGAAGTATGAGAGTGAAACCAGAAAGCTTGCTTTGTATTACATTCTCCTTTATGAAATATATGTCTTTCTTTGGAATACAGTGTTATCACCCAAAATTGCTATTCAACAAAAGTGACAAGTAAACAATGAACTAATCCTCACCTTCAAATGTTTGACAAAATTTGAAGTGACTTTTGTGCTGTCTGCTATAACCTGAGTACAATGTTAAAAACTTTGATCTGACACTCCCCTTCAGTATTAGCTGGAATCTCAAAATGCTTTAAAACAGCAGCCATTATGGTAACACAATGTGAATACCATAAAAGTGAGTGGCTTGTTAATCCCCCTGTCACAGTATTTATTGTGGTCAGACAAGATAATGGCCGGTGAAAGAAAAAACTCATTCCTGAGCAATTACATCACAGAGACTAAACTGGTCCTTGTGATTAACTTGGACCTATTGAAAGATCTTAAATGCCCAGGTGCAATTTACCAAGAGCATTCATACTGGGTAGATATTATTGACTGAGATCAGGCAAGTTCAAAGTGGACAGTTATAAGAGGATTAAAGAGGTCAAGTAATATGCAATCTTGGAACAATTGTCCCTCTTTTTAAGACATGATTGGCTCATTGAATTGAAACTTTAATAATTTGAATCATTATTATTATCAATTACAATAAACTTTTTAAAAGAAAGAGTGTTATCAAATTGAATCAGAAATATCAGTGAAACTTTAATGAAAATTTAATCTACATGAATGTTTGTCAATAAAGATGTGGAAAAAGCTTAATTCAACTATAATGATTATATACTCATATTATAAAGTGTTATAATCACACAAAAAAATTAGTAAAAATTGAAAAATTAGTAAAAATTTGCTTAAAACTAAAAGTACTTAAAAAGGACTTAAATGTACTTGTAAGTACATCAAATTGAAAATGTACTTAAGTACAATTCAAGTACATGTACTTGAAATTTGCAAATGTACTTAAGTACATTTTAGTACTTTTAAAAATGTACTTAAGTACAAAGTACATTGACCCCATCCCTGCTATTAAGAGATAATTCAGATTTACTCATTTTGAGTAGGTGAGTAATTAGCTATGGGTCTGAAACTTCACGGAGTGAAAGCTCTCCCACAAGTAGATGAATGAGTGTTTGATAAAAATTGGGTATCCGCAATACTTTTACAGATAATTAGCATTTACTCATTTTGAGTAGGTGAATAAATAGCTATGGGTCTGAAACTTCACGGAGTGAAAGCTCTCCCAAAAGTAGGTGAATGAGTTATTTGAGAAAAATTGGCTATCTGCAATACTTTTAGAGATAATTCGCATTTACTCATTTTGAGTAGGTGAGTAATTAGCTATGGGTCTGAAACTTCACCATGTGAAAGCTCTCCCACAAGTAGATGAATGAGTTATTTGATAAAAATTGGGTATCCGCAATACTTTTACAGATAATTAGCATTTACTCATTTTGAGTAGGTGAATAATTAGCTATGGGTCTGAAACTTCACGGAGTGAAAGCTCTTCCAAAAGTAGGTGAATGAGTTATTTGAGAAAAATTGGCTATCTGCAATACTTTTAAGAGATAATTAGCATTTACTCATTTTGAGTAGGTGAGTAATTATCTACGGGTCTGAAACTTCACCATGTGAATGCTCTCCCAAAAGTACATGAATGAGTTATTTGATCAAAATTGGGTATCCGCAATAGTTTTCGAGATAATTAGCATTTACTCATTTTGAGTAGGTGAGTAATTAGCTACGGGTCTGAAACTTCACCAAGTGAAAGCTCTCCCAAAAGTAGGTGAATGAGTTATTTGAGAAAAATTGGCTATCTGCAATACTTTTAGAGGTAATTCGCATTTACTCATTTTGAGTAGGTGAGCAATTAGCTATGGGTATGAAACTTCACCATGTGAAAGCTCTTCCAAAAGTAGATGAATGAGTTATTTGAGAAAAATTGGCTATCTGCAATACTTTTAAGAGATAATTCGCATTTACTCATTTTGAGTAGGTGAGTAATTATCTACGGGTCTGAAACTTCACCATGTGAAAGCTCTCCCAAAAGTAGATGAATGAGTTATTTGATAAAAATTGGGTATCCGCAATAGTTTTAGAGGTAATTAGCATTTACTCAT
Organism: Sabellastarte sp. h YS-2021; assembly: GCA_964017235.1. NCBI lineage: Eukaryota > Metazoa > Annelida > Polychaeta > Sabellida > Sabellidae > Sabellastarte > Sabellastarte sp. h YS-2021. The sequence goes on along the minus strand of OZ024935.1, from coordinate 71,741,249 downwards.
TTTGAGTAGGTGAATAATTAGCTACGGGTCTGAAACTTCACCGAGTGAAAGCTCTTTGGGATAGCTGCTCTGCAGAGATACCCTGAAGATCAAAAATTTCGTCGAAATCGCTCTATGTAGCACGGTTTTCGAGATATTAGCATTTTTGTGTTTTGCAATTTTTGCGCAAAATTCGAAAATTCAAAATGGCCGCCATTTTTTGCGAGAAATTTTTTTTTTGGAAAATTGGCATGGCTACTCTGCAGAGATACCCTGCAGGTCAAAAATTTCGTCGAAATTGCTCTATCTAGCAGGCTTTTCGAGATATAAGCATTTTTATGTTTTGCAATTTTTGCGAAAAATTTGAAAATTCAAAATGGCCACCATTTTTGGCAAGCAAAATTTTTTTGAAAATTGGCATGGCTACTCTGCAGAGATACCCTGTGGGTCAAAAATTTCGTCGAAATCGCTCTATCTAGCAGGGTTTTCGAGATATAAGCATTTTTATGTTTTGCAATTTTTACGAAAAATTCGAAAATTCAAAATGGTCGCCATTTTTGGCGAGACAAAATTTTTTTTGAAAATAGGCATGGCTACTCTGCAGAGATACCCTGTGGGTCAAAAATTTCATTGAAATTGCTCTATCTAGCAGGGTTTTCAAGATATAAGCATTTTTATGTTTTGCAATTTTTGCGAAAAATTTGAAAATTCAAAATGGCCGCCATTTTTGGTGAGACAAAATTTTTTTGAAAATTGGGATAACTACTCCGCAGAAAGGGTAAAAAATTTTGTCGAAATCGCTCTATCTAACACAGTTTTCGAGATATAAGCATTTTTGTGTTTTCCTTATTTGGAAAATTCATAATGATTAATTAATCATTAATTACTCGGCCATTTCTTAACCAATCAATGCCAAAATCTAATGATTTCCAGATTTTAATAGAATGAATGTATCTGCCAAGTTTCAGGTGAATTGATAAAATTCCTTTCAAGTTATCATCCGGACAAGCTTCCCCATCGAAAAAAGACATTTTTGGTCATGTGACCTCTCTGATTGGTTGAAATGTCACTGCAGCATATTCAAAAAAATTCCCCAAGGCTACTGCCTAAACCTGCCAAATTTGAAAAGAATCCGCCTAACGGTTACAGAGTTATAAGGAAAACAAAATGCGGAGCCGGCGGAGCCTGAAGGTCTCCCATACACAAACAAGCGTCCCTTGCGGGACGCTTAATTAGTCTGTAGCACAAGGGTGTGAACGAAAGAAAGGCTTGTACTTTTTTCAATAAACATTTTCTTCCCTCCAATTTAAAACACATCCACAAAGCAAGGGTCTGTCACAATACTGTTTGTTTATGGAATCTCAATGTATTAAATTTTGTGTGGATTTAATGCTGTCAGTCCTGTGTTAAACTACATTGTGCTGACTTGTGCTGACTAGGCATTAATAGGGTAGTTTTGTACCACAATTATTATGAATTATTTTTAATTTTTTAAAATCTTTAATCTTTCTACAAATGATAAGACTGATCTTATTTCAAAGTATCTAATAGTTGTCTGTACATTATAAAATAGTCACCTCAAAACAATTATTATTTTATCATTATTTTTTTTATGGCCAAAAGTTCTTTAATTATGAGTGTTTAAGGTCACCTTAAAATAAGGTTTCTCTTCTGATCCACCTGACAAACCTGAAACCATTGTATCCCGACTTAGGTCTGTGGGTATAATTAATACCCTGTCTTTGTAATCTGGTGTTCTATTAACATACTCTCTTCATACTTAATTTTTCCACAAGACAACTGTTAGTGAGTCTTTAACTCGGGATAATATAGAGTTTTTTCAGAATTCCATGCAATGTGGCTTTCCATGGACGAACTCTCAGTGTTATCTATCACCTGACCTAAATATAATCTAGTTATGGTTACTCACTCTCGCTGCAATCTAGTTTTAGTTTTCAATGTACATCTAGTTATGGTTACTCACTCTCGCTGCAATCTAGTTTTAGTTTTCAATGTACATCCCCAATGTGTTAGTTAGTATGTAATCAACTTCTAGTCTTCTGTGCACATACACCCAGTGTAATCTAGCATTTCACTCACTCTCGGTGAAATCCAGTGTCCCCTTCATCTAGTCTCAGTACAAATACATGTATTTACTTTTACCCTCACTGACTGTGTAGTCCAGTTTTCTACCCAACAATTCCTGGTGCAATAACCTGGTTCTCTACCTACTCTCAGTATAATCAGTTTTCCACTCACTCTCAGTGTTCCTATATTGCTCCAGAGCTCCCCTCTCCACAGCAGCCTCACACTCTTTGACAAACATTACCATGCTGCCAAAGTAAGGGGACAGGATCTCCTCCACAAACTCCTGCGTGGTGGCTGTCAGCAGCTCCTTGAACGACTCCGTCTCCTTTGATTCTTCTGAAGTGCGCTCCTAAATGGAGAAAGAACCCCATACTACTATGTTTGAGGAAAAAATATCTGTCACCAAATTATTATACCAAAGTATTATCACCAAAATGTAAACATGAAGATCATGTCTCATTAAAATCAATGTTCAATAACCCCACTAACAAACATCAAATGAGCCAGAAAAAATCTGTAAAAGTTGAAAACTGTAAAGCTAAAAACTACTTAATGAAAAATAATCCTTTATGTGAAATGTAATCTGTGTCTTCCCAGTGGGAGCAATTTTTTGGGGCTAGATTGATGTTACATGCTGTGAACTTCAAAGTAAGACTTCCAAAATGATGTACCACTGCTGATGAATGAAAAAGACAACATAACAAAACATTATCGATAAACTGACCATTAGCACTCCTAACATCATGTCGTAGTTGTTAATGAGAAAGATAAGCTGCTCTTTCCTTGGTGGGAACTCGGCAGCCAGCTTGAGTATGAAGCTCTGCACTTCTCGCTGGAGTTGTGCCATCAGTCTCTCCACCTGCTCACTTGGAAAGTTCTGATTGATCCCTAAAATGGCGGATGCAAACTCTGCATATCTTCTTGTAATCTGCAAAAATACGCACTTTCTTCTGACAGGCTACATTATGTTACAATAGCATTTTACACTGATATAAACCCACCCAAAGATGTAATAATTACAATCTCCATTGCATGATTATTACCAGTCTCTTCATTGTTTTTTTTTAAATTTTTTCACGAGTTGCATGTTAAAGTTCACCACACTGGTAACATGGCTAGTGAACCACAGATTTTGTGAAATACCAATTAAACAGTCTTACTGTAACTTACTGTTACACATACAATTTTACTCTGGTTATTATGCTCAGACAATTTACTACTTGCTATGAGACATATGTAAGGTCAAAAGTCAAGGTCAGGTTTGACATCCATTTCAACACCTAAGGCACATGTATGAATATAAATATCAGAACTCAAACGATGATACATACGTAGTGAGGCCTGACATCAATGTGACCGAGTTTCTGAGGGTCACACTCCCGCACATTCTGTATATTCAACTGAAGAATGTATTCAAATCGAGGCGTAAACATTTCTAGCAGAGTCTCCCAGTACCTGTTCAGATAAATTGTAAATTAGATTGTGCTGACTTCATGCTTACATATCCCCAGATAGGTCATCTCTCACACCACAGGCATTGATTGGGTATTTTCTGTGGGACCCATTTTCTGTATGCCACAATTAATTTATTATGAAACATTTTATATTATTTTATTTGCAGTGATATATTGAGCCCTTTTTCAAAGTTTTTAAATACACATTGCAAAATAGTTTTATCAGTTTTGTATGCCTTTAACCTGTCAGTGAAGAGATGAATTATTATAAAATATAAGTAGTGCTTGCCAGATCAACTTATACTTTTAGAAACACTTTATTTCATTTCTAAATGTATTACTCCAAATGTACATTCTATAAACAATCTACTTAAAAACCCCACCATAAAAACACCAGTTTTTAAGCAATCCAATAAAAACCCCACCCTCACAATTATTCCTTATATACTGCTTGAGAAACAAAGGATAAATGTATATACTAGATTTGGTACAGCAATGTTTAATAGATTTGGAAAAAAAGTAGACCTAAGGTATATAAAAATGTATCGTATTCAACAGGTTAGCAAATTGCCTGGTGCAACCGACTGGCCAATAAAGACAAAGGTTCCTATTATACCAATCTAATCAAACAGCGATGACACCAAGAAGCTTTGGGGTTCTCTTAGGAAGGTAGTGTACCTGAGATTATTCTGCCTGCTCAAAGATCAGTTAAAGTCTCACAGACAAGTTTGCTTCATTTTTCTGCGATAAAATTAGCAAAATTTGGGATACATTCCTAACTTTTGGCTCTGCTACTGATGCACCTACTTTGGCACCTCCAGATATCAATGGTTTTGAGCCCGTAAGTGAAGATGAAGTAAAATCCTCGGACTTCATCCAGATATAAAATTTCATTTCAATGCATACGACACCCAACTGTATGTCCACAAGCTGAATACTTGCCTACAGGAAGTGTAACGATGGATGGTAAATTGAAACTCAACCCTGATAAAACTGGATTTATTGTTTCTGGTTACAAGGTTCAACATCAGAAACTCTCCTCTCATTTTCCTGTCTTGGAAGTCATCACCATCCTGCTGACATTGTCAAAAACCTAGGTGTATGATTCAATGCTGACTTTTCTTTCTCAGAACATGTAAGAAGACTTGTATAGTCTGCATCCTTTAGATGCGCAACCTTCACAAAATTAGATGGTATCTTACTCAAGAAGTGGCTGTCCTTGCTGCAAATGCCTTTTTAGTAGTCGTTTGGACGATTGTTACTCTCTGTTTAGAGGTATTTAGAGTATTCAGAATACTCTTGCATGTACTGTCATATATCATAGAAAGTATGCTCATGTTACACTCATCCTTAAGCGACTCCACTGTCAGCCTGTCAACTACTACTGTAAGTTCAAAACTGCAACATTGGTTTATAAATTTTTACACAGTGCTTCTTATAGCTATTTTGGACCATCTTTGTCTCTTAGCAGATACTCCTACAGTACCAGGCAGTCACCCTGATCGTCAATATCTGACAGTTACTCATTTCCACTCCTCACTCTACAAGTCAGTTTTAACACTTTGACCATAGTTTTGTATTTGATGCTCCCAAGATTTGGAATGACCTTCCTAATGATGTACACAGTTCAACATCTATTGCCTCCTTCAGGAAAAAGCTCAAAATTTTAAAGTTACCTTTCGCAAAAGCCTATCTGCCATAGCCTTTAGGTCACCCCTGTGTCTTCTTGGTATGACCTGGCTATGTTATTGGACTTATGATTATTCACATTGGTTTTGTTCAGTTGTGCCTTAGAGTCTGTGAACTGATGGCCATTAAGCTCTATAAAAGTCCACATTAGATTAGATTTTAGATACCTTGAAGTGACCTTAAAATTAAAACTACAGAAAAAGGCCACATATATATATATATTGGTTATGTCAAGCATAGTTTCAGGTAGTCATCAAGTATAGTTTCAGATACCTTAAGGTGACATTAAAATTAAAACCACAGAAAGGGGATCTTCACAGAGAAAGACCACATATATATAGGTTATATCAAGTATAGTTTCAGGCTTGTCAGACTAACCATTGACAAACTACAAGGCAAAATGCGTAGAAAAAAATTGTAAAAGAGCCCCCCAGGTGGAGGAGGCCTGAGCCTTTATAGAACTTAACACAGTTTGAAAGTCAGCATTTTACTTGATATTTAGCCTATGTAAAAATAACGTATTCATGTAGTAGTTTCAAATGAAATTTTAGATTTTTAACATAGTTGGACAGCTATGCCCAGTAAGTGGCTTTCTGTGCAGCATACACAGCTTTAAGCATGGACTTAAAGCATTAAATGCCAGCATGCATGATTAAAACATATTAATATGTTTTCAGAAGAAATTAGAGCTGGATGAACCACATAGTTTAACAGCTACAGGGCTTAAAGTGGAAAAGAGTGCATAAAGTGACTCTCTATGCACATCTTCTGAGACCTTAAGGTGTCCTGAAAATTAAATCTAAAGACCTCAATTTTTTCACAAAGATCATATGCAGAAGTTATATCTAGTAAATTTTGAGGTTGACAAGACTTACCACTTCCAAATTACAGGGCCAAATATGTGAAAAATGTAAAAAAAAAAGTCCCCAGATGGGGGTCTTTATGCTCCTCAAACACAGTTTAACCTATTAAAAGAATAACACCTATTAATGTGTTAAAAGAAGAACACATTAATGTGTTCTCAGCTCAAATTGTAGCTGGCTGAGCCCCACAGCTTGTGAGCTAGAGGGCCAAAGGTTCATTTTGAACCTTAGGTGGCCATAAGTTGTTTAATGATGGGAGTTTACTTTAAGGTCACCTCAAAATAGGGATACTGTATAGGCCTAAATACAAATGTGAGCCAAGTTCGAGTGAAATTCATGAAAGAATTTTTGAGTTCTCACACACACGATTCAAAAGGTATGGAAGCAATGGTAGCATGACATGCCTGAATCCAGTATATCCCTGACTTTCATCTGGGGAAATAATTAATGAAAGAAATTAACAATATTAATGAAAAAAAAATATATTATTATTAAAATTCAATATTTTGACTTATAATTTAAGTTGAATTGTGATCTTCATTTTGTTCATCATGAGCACTTCAAATCATTACAATCTGGATATGATGTTATATTCTGGCTTGTAACATATTCCTACAACAATTAAGTTTCTGATATTCTACTTCAGAAGAAACAAAAGTGAACAATATAACCTTTTGCAAACACTTTTATTTCAACAGTTAAATCTAAACACAGCAAAATGTCACATTGGCTGACCTGTCTAGTGCAGGGACTGAGCGCTTTGTCATGAGGACACGGTACTTGTGGACGACATGTATACACAGGAAGATGGCGATAGAGTCGTAACATTCACCAACCAGCCCATCCAGTAGTTTCTGAAATACACATACTGTTCTCACCACACACAAAACAGTGGAGGTTACAACATCTGAGATTACGATAATTAACATTGGGGAGATTCTCATTGTAGGATGATAACAGAAAATTAGTTCCCAAAACAATATGGCCACACTTCATAGAAAGGTCACATTTCATAGAAACTGGGAAAAACTTTCAATTTTGACTGTTAGATTATTGGGTCACAACTATCAATGCATATTCATCAAACATACCTTTGAATTATACTGAAAGCAAATTAACTGAAAAATTTTTCAAATACCTTAGATGGTCTCAACATTTTATAATGATAAAAGTGTGGGAATTCCACATACTCTGGTCTAATTGCCTAATTGACTGTTCTTGAAGTCACTTACCAGGAACATGGAGAGGGTTTTACCCATGATGGCACCAAACAGGTCATGAGCTGCACTGCCCGACACCATGAAAAAGTCGCACACAAATAGGTACTCACGGCAACAGTTGTCTAGGAGGGCGTACTGGTGACTCCGGAACAGAGACTCAAAAGAGTACTGAAATAAAGGAACAAAACATGCTATCTATAAGAAGCATATACTCTGAAAATTAGAGGAATTTAAATGGTGGTTAAATGAGATGATTTAAATAATCCCATAACTTTAAAGGGTTGATCACCCATTGTGGCCAGTTGGACAGAGTCAACAAAGTTTTCAACTTACTTTCACGAAACGTATTCTGCATATCTGAACTGGGATATTTTTTAAATTAATATCTTTCACTGTTTTCCAGTTTAGGTGCCACATCTATCAAGTAAGATTTGTAAAACTGTGTTCACTTTTATTACCTTGTATTTAACACCTTAACTGGGCACAATCTGAACACAAAAATTCTGCTGTAGCTTACCATATTAAATCAGCATGAATTAAACATGATAAAAAAATAAACCTAAACACAGACACATGTGACTCCTTTCATTTCCATGAATATTTGGTTGAAATGTCTCCAAAGACATGTTAATTTGCTTCAAAGGGCATGGGACATAATACATGTTGTGGTGCATTTCACATGTTGTCATGCATTTCACATGTGGTGCACTTCACATGCTGTGGTGTATTTCACATGTTGTCACGCATTTCACATGTTGAGGTGCATTTCACACGGTGTTATGAATTATACATGTTATGGTGCATTTCACATGTTGTCATGCATTTCACACGTTGAGGTGCATTTCACATGCTGGGCTGTACTTCACATGTTGAGGTGCACTTCACATGTTGTCATGCATTTCACATGTAGTGGCGCATTTCACATGTTGTCATGCATTTCACATGTTGAAGTGCATTTCACATGCTGGGCTGTACTTCACATGTTGTGGTGCATCTCACATGGTGTCATGCATTTCACATGTTATGGTGCATTTCACATGCTGGGCTGTATTTTAACTTTCTTACTTAACTAGATGCTGACCTTTTGCTCTCCTTTCTGTGCAGCGTGTGGCACAATGATGGCAGACTCAAGCTCTGACGTGAGCACCTGTCCTCTATTACCTAGCGTAAACACTGTCGACCGGTTCTTCAGGGAAGGTTTGGTGCTGAAGAAACCTGACTCTCTGTCAAGGATACTACCAGTGAGATGGTAGATATGAAATGCAAAACTGAAAACTCAAGAATCTACTGTTACTCCAAATCAATCAATATGGAGGGTGAGCAAGAAAAATTTGATAAAACAGAATTTTCAGACAAAAGAATAAACATCAACATAAAATAGGAATACATGGAAACTCTTGCCCACCAATCATGAAAAATCATACTGATACTAGAGTTTAAATCTATACAGGTCACTGCAAAAGAAGCCAGGGAAACAAGTCCCAAAGAGTTGAAAAAAACCTGAATTTGACTATTTTTACTGTGAAAAACTATCTACATATCATATTTTGAAAGAAAATACCAATCATACTACTAGTTCAAAAAGAAAATTGAATGCTTGCAACTCGATTTTCGAAGAAATATGTCTAATTCAGAAGAATTTGAGAAATCATGGCCAATGTCGTCAAAACAAACTCTGTGAAACCAGAATTAAACATCTATCTTAAAGCAATATCAATGAAGATTCATCCATAATAATGAAATCAAAAAACAAGAAAATTAGTTTTCAAATGTTCAAAAATGTTTAATGTGAGGACAATTTAATACGAAAAAAACCCCATGAATTTCACTTTAAAATCTGTGAAAATCAAAAAAGTGAAGAACAAAAATTGTTGTCATGCTTCTAACTGCAGTTACAGAAAAATGCCATTACTTTTTAGAAATAATTAAACAAAATCAAGGATATCTCTTTTGGCCGTGTCTTCTACTGCCATCAGGTCATCCTTGTCTGCTCCCTCCTCAAACTGCAAAGCACATAAACAGGACACCAGTGCGAAGCAGACACTTCACAGGAAATTCAATAACAGGTTGTCCTGTTTATACTTACAGTGTGTCTAACTTGTACTGGAAAATTGAAACCATAGCTATCAGAAATTTATACCTATGGATGATAAAATCCAAAGTACATAGGCTTTCAATTATCTAACAACCACAAAATAAACTGGTAGTCTGGAAAGAGTTACAGCCATAGTAAGAAGTACTGAGCATATTTATTTAAATTATTTATTATTCTGCTTAATTATGTCTGCTTCTTCAGTGACATATCTAATTTTAAAACCTCAATCTATAAGACAGTAGATAGCCCTTTAATGTTTACTACAAAATTATCCCTTTCACATGGACTCTGATGTATAGATAACACCTTGCAACAACAGATATATGCCAGTACTGTTGTTAAAGCTGTTGAAGTAGTGACAAGTACCTGCAGCTTCATGGTGCGACTGCTGTAACTCTTAAAGTAAGAGTAATAGATTTTGCTCATAGTTTCCACGTACTCATCCCTCACTTCTCGTGAAACCTGTCTATCATTGGACATCAGAAACTCATTGAAAAATCTGGAAAAATATACTGTAATAAATAAATTGGAGAATATATCGATGGTAATGAGTTAATAACACTCAACAATTTCAAAATCAGAAGCCAGTTATAGCATACATGATTCTTACATATAACACAATGCAATATATAAACAGTATATTGAACATACTTTTCAAATATCGATGATTTACATGCTCAAGAAGTGAAATAAATAAGATTTGGGGTGGTGATGTTTCAACATTTTACATCATACATAGTACAAAATAGCTTCAGGAAAATCAATTGGGTTTTATTTCTTTGTTTTACAAGTTTATTCATTAAATATTTCATCATCTCAACTTATATTAATTATTCAATACTCTTTAGTACATTTAATTTTATTTTGAAATTTTATAAAGCCTTTTTCATCACTCTTTGTTCAGCACAAAAACTCACCTGAACTTTAACATTGCATTCTGGGGTACTTGGTAATTTGTCATTGGTTTTTTGAACTGGTTAATTTTCTGTAACAAATACTCTCTAATCTTGTCTATAGCCTGCAATGAAAAATAAAACACCAAGCATAGCAAACATTTTATTTTAATATTTTATTTTCACATGAATCATTTCACATTTGAGAGTCAAATATTGAAAATTCTAAAACCTTGTTTGCATTAGAAACTTGTATGTGTGAAAATTCTGCGTAACTTATCTTCTTTTAACATTTAAGAGCAGAATGTAGAATTTTGGGTATTTAATATTATAGAACAGTAAATTATATACATGCATAAATTCTAAATACTGCATAAATTTGCATTATAAAGACCGGAAGTGCGCAGTGAACAAAAACCCGTCTGTGCACATAGAATCAGCTGGGAGCAAACGTGCAATAACCGCCCGCTGAAAAACGCAAGTGCTGTTTCGAATTGCTCGATTGTATGTTGGTAGTAAAATCTTCTGCTTTTACGAGAGCGATCATGCATTCAAAACAATATGGCGGCGTACTTGGTTGTGTCACCTCATAAAAATAAAGGGATATTTCCTGAAACCGGGTAGGCCGGTCTTTATAATAGTAATAAATACCTCATGTTCGGGTGTTTGTTACAGGATATACGCCCGGCAAAGCGGCGCTCTGGCATTATTTGGAATTTTTGCCGAGAGTATATCCAGTAACAAACGCCCTCACAATCGGTATTTATTACTACAATAACCAATCAAGGATACAGTGACATAATTACCTTTATTTTTAATTTTTCCAGAATCTCCCTCACATCTTGACAAGAACGAGACTCTTTAAATGACTGTTCTTTGACAAAGTTAATTTTGTGGTTCAGTTCATGTAGCTGTTCTAAGAATCCTCTCTCAGTGACAGGGCTGTCCAGAACATGGCTGTAGAAGAAAATATACATGGTAATTCTGATCAAATTTAACAATCAATCAATCAATCAGTTGTCCAGGTGCTTAATCTCCGTATCAACGGATTCTAAGGCACACCATCCAATCCGTAAGGCATAAATCATGAGACATTAGACATGTTCCGAGCCGTTGCCAGGGAGGCGGTCCGGTGTTCGGTAGTAAGAAGCTATGGTGGGAATGATTTCTGAAATAGGTAGGTTTTGAGTCGACTTTTGAAACTGGAGAGATTTGGAGCGCTGCGTATATCATATGGAAGATCATTCCATAACTTAGGGGCATCATATGAGAAACTATTGTTAAAATGGACCTTTGATTTATGGATGGAAGGACAGTAAGAGGGAACCAGAAGGAACAAATTTTTGGGATTGGAACGTCTTGTATTCACGGCAGATTTGTACAAGGGGAGATATGGTGCAAAATACTTAGGCTGGCCAGTGGTGAGGTACTTATAGACCAAAACTAGGGTTTTGAAGATAATACGTTGTCTAACGGGTAGCCAATGGAGTGTCCTAAGGGTGGATGTAATGTGAGTGTACTTTGAAGCACCAGTGACAAACCGTGCAAGCGCATTTTGAACATATTGGAGCCTTGTAGTGTTTCGGGATGACAAACTGCGAAAAAGAGAGTTGCAATAATCCAAACGACTACTGACCAGAGCATTTGCAATCACCACTGATGTATCCACAGAAAGAAACCTCCTGATACGATGAAGGTCCCTGAGGCTGATAAAGCAGGATTTGATAACAGAATTTACGTGATTGGTGAAACAAAACTTTGCATCAAACAGAACACCCAGATTGCGTACAACATCTGTGGGAGAGAGGCAATTACCCAGGATATTGACAGGTAGTGAGTCACTGAGCCATTTGTGTCTGTCTTTGGCACCGAAGACTATAAATTCTGTTTTATCAGGATTTAGCTTGAGTTTGTTTTCAGGCATCCAGACCTGAATATCATTCAAACATGATTTAAGACGGTCAAAAGACTTGAGACTATCATCAGGGGATAAGTGAATGAACAACTGAGTGTCGTCCGCATAGAAGTGGTAACGGACTCCGGTATATTTTCTGATGACTTGACCAAGAGGTGTTGTGTAGAGGGAAAACAGAAGGGGACAACTACATTTATTGTTATTATTACAGAAGTAGTAAATAAGAAAAACCTTCTTAATTGTTAAATATAATGCTCATAAAATTAATAAACATTTGCCACCAAACACACATTCTTCATCTCTAATTGTACTTAATGTATAAAACCCAGGAGATCACTTCTCTCTCAAACAATAACATAGTCCTTTACTTTATCACGACCTCATCATATCTTATCCACAAACTGACTGAACCAACCTGTCTCCCACCACTGGTCTGTTACTTTAACCCAGTACATAATCCAAATCCTCACTTTATCATGGCCTCAGGCACCACCATTTCATCCACAAACTGGCTGAGCTCTCCCCTGACAGCCTGTCTGTTTTTCAGCCTCACGTTCATGGCAATGGACTGTTCTTGTAGAGTCTGGATCTCTGTACTGATGTTACTCAGGTCACCTTGGAAACCGTGCAACATCGTCTCCATTCTCTGAAACAAAAAAACAGCTGCCTTTCAAATTTATTTACCCACAAAATTGCAAATTTAATAAGTAAATTAAATTTTTATAAGTTAATACCCTATCCAATGGACAATAGCTTATCCGGTCGGCGCGGACCGGCCCGCCAAACGTCAGAAAAAGACGTCCTGTGTCTCCACCGGCCAGGCCGGCCCAGTACTGTGCACTCGCCAGATGGCGTGTCGTACTTCCTTCCTGTCTAGACAGCGTGACGTCATAGCATCTTTTTCGTTGTCTAAACCTATTAGACCCCTAGTAAACTGAAAGCGGGGTCGGTGGGAGGGTCTTGTGTGTCCATTGGATAGGGTATTAACTTATAAAAATTTAATTTACTTATTAAATTTGCAATTTTATTGCGTTAATACATCCTATCCAATGGACAATAGCTGAATAACTACCGCTTGGTCGGCGGGTAAGTTACTAGGGGACTAAAAACTTGAACTCATGCAGACTAATGACAATACCTTTTTTAAAACTGGGTAGACTTGAAGTCTAAACCCTTAAGGCTATGGTCGAATATCATCATCCGGTTATCCGGATTGGAACCGTCAGAGTCGACCTTGCCCCCCCCCCTTTTTTTACAGACCTGCTCTGAGGTAGGGGAAGAGAGGGATGAGTTCAGTCCCATAAAAATTAAGCCTCCCGGAGGAAGTACGTGAGATTTTTTTTTTTTTCTTTTTTTTTTTTTTTTTTATTTATTACTCTTTAACTATATGTGCAATATATACAGATATGTACAAGTATTTACATATGTACATCTCTCCTCTAGGTACCGGTCTGTTGGTGGATCTGCTGAGCAGCCACGACCGGTCCAAGATGGTAGAGCTCTGAGTCAGCCCAAGCCACATCCTTCAGGTAGAATTGGGTGAAGGTATTATGAGATTTCCAGTGGCAGGCTGCTAGGATCTGCTCTAAGGATACTCCAGACTGGAAAGCCTTAGAAGCCGCAAAAGCCCTGACATCATGAGCTTTAACTTGATGTAGGGTGTGGGCCTGATGATCAGAGAGCTCATAACATAGGATCACAGTTTGTTTGATCCATGAGGAGATAGTGGCAGGGGAGATGTCTTTGTCGAAACCTTTCTTGAAGGAGACAAAGACTAACTCCTTGTGTTGCCTGAGGTCTGAAGTCCTGTCCAAATAGTAGCGCAAAGCTCTGACTGGACAGAGGGATCTGTCAGACTTGAGGGATCTATCTAGAGTAGGAGCCAGGGCTGGTATGACCACTGGGGCTACACTCTCTGGACCCTCCTTGGCCAGCTGGTTCTTAGAGAGAAAGCTGGGGGATGGAAAAAGAGACACCTTAGACCAATCGGATTGATGTCTGATGTTCTTGTGCTGCCATGCATGGATCTCACTCCTTCTTTTGCCAGAGCCCAGGGCCAAAAGGAAGACAGTTTTGAAGGTCAGATGCTTCAGAGATGCCTCCCTAAGCGGTTCGAAAGGAGCCCTTGTCAGCTGGTGTAATACCAGGGAAAGGTTCCAGGAAGGTATTCCCCTCCGCCCTCTGGGTCTATCTCTGTGGAAACTTTCCAAGAGACGAGTGAGATTATCATCTTTGCTGATATTGACTGTTGTATTACCCAGTTTATCAGCAATGGCAGACCTGTATCCATCAATGGTGCTGGGCTGTAACTTCTTGTCCTCAAAGAGGTACATTAGGAAGTCAGCCACCGACTTAACAGGTGGTGACCTGAAGTCCACCTGATTAGAGACGCACCACTTTGTAAAAATGGCCCACTTTGCCTCATAGACTGATCTGGTAGATCTTCTTTGAGGAGCCTCAATTCTTGCTGCCACTGCCTCAGAGAAGCCCTGCTCTTTGATTGTTGTGGCTCTAGGAGCCAGGCATGGAGATTTAGATTTGTCAGATTTCTGTGAGGGATCTGATTGAAGGGCTGTGTCAGCAGGTTGGGCTGGTTGGGCAGGCTTAGAGGGATCTGGCTGGACATGATCACTAAGTCCCAGAACCAAGGCATGTTGGGCCACCCCGGAGCAATCAGAATGAGTCTCTTGCACGGGGAGTCTTGCAACTTCTCCACCACTTTGCCCAATATGGCGGTCGGTGGGAAGGCGTATGCATCCAGATCCTCCCATGACAGTGTGAGTGCGTCCACTGCTACTGCCAGAGTGTCCGGCACCGGAGACACAAACAGAGGTAACTTGTTGTTGAACCTCGTGGCAAATAGGTCTATCTGAGGTCGGTGCCATTTTCTGCACAAGTCCTGAAAAATGTCCGGAAGGAGGGACCATTCTGTTTGGATGGTCTGATTTAGCCTGGATAGTTTGTCTGCTATTACATTTAGTCGGCCAGGGATATGTCGGGCTTTTAGGGTCACTTGACGCTGGGAACACCAGGTCAAGATTCTCCACAGTAGAGCACACAGTGGGCCCGACCTCATTCCCCCTTCTTTGTTTATGTAGGCCACTACTGTTGTATTGTCTGTGGCCACTAGGACAATTTTGTTTGTGCATAGATTTTGGAACTCTTTTAAGGCCAAGAGGACTGCTTTTAGTTCCAAATAATTTATGTGCAGCTTGCTTTCCGGCACTGACCAGGACCCCCTTGCAGTGAACTCGTTTAAATGAGCGCCCCACCCTTCTTTTGATGCGTCTGTAAAAATTTGCAGAGCATGCTTTATAGGGTGTAGTGGTTGACCTTGAAGCACATTGCTTTCGTTTAGCCACCACTGCAAGTGTGGGTGTAAGGACCTGGGTAGAGGAATGACCTTTTCCAGGGATTCTGGTACCCTCCAATTGTTTTTGAGATGCCACTGTATGGGTCTCATATGTAACCGGCCTAGGTGAACCTGTTTCTCTGTGGCTGTTAATAGACCGATCAAGGACATGAACTGCCGGACCGGACATGCCGGTAGTAGAAGCAGTGTTTGAATCTTTCCTTGAAGGCTTTGCCACCGGTCCGGTGTCGGTCTGACCCGGCCGGACTTGAGGTCGAACTGGTAGCCTACGAAGTTGAACACTTGTTGAGGCTCCAGCTCTGATTTTTCTAGATTCACCAGCCAGCCTAGATCCTGGCACATCTCGACCAGGATCTGGGTGTGGTGGAGACAGGTTTGGTGGGATCTGGCTCTGACCAACCAGTCGTCTAGGTACTGGTGGATTCTTATATCCTTGTGTATAGCCATCAATTTCACCTCCTTTGCCAATACAGTGAACTCCATGGGCGCTGTGGACAGACCAAAAGGCAGTGCTTTGAATTGGTAGGTCCGACCCTGGACATGAAATCTGAGATATTTCCTTGATTGTTCCTGTATTGGTATATGGAAGTAGGCATCCTTGAAGTCTACTGAGGTTACCCACTCCCCTTGCTGGAGGGATGTCCTGATGGTTTCCGGTGTCTCCATTTTGAACTTCTCCACCTTGAGGAAAAGATTTAGTTTGCTTAGATCTAGTATAGGTCTCCACTTGTTGTTGGGTTTGGGTACCAGAAAAAGTCGGTTGAAAAACCCTAGAGATGTTTGATTGTGGACCAACTCTATTGCATTTTTGTCCATAAGCTGATGTAATGCCTCCAACAGGTAGCTGTTCCTGTGGGGATTGACATAACGGCTTATGACGGTGGGAGACCTTGCAAGGTTTGGCCGGATCCGAAAGGGGAGGGTGTAGCCCTCTCTCAAGATTTGAACTATTTTCGGTCCGGCACCTCTTTCCAACCAAGTTTGCCAAAAGTTTTGAAGTCTGGCCCCTACAGGCAGATCTTTTACAACAAGAGGGACATTTGTCACAGAATGGACACAAGGCAATTGAATGACAGAAGAAGCACCTTTGACATGTTTTAATGTACAACCTTTTAAATTTACAGCTGACAAGCCAGGACTTATTCCTTTCCTTTGCGGATGCCCGGTTGCAGAATGAACATGGCTGACAACATTTAAATTTACATTTGTTTTCAACGATTGAACAGTCAATGTCTCTTTGGGGGTGCTCCCGGCCAGCAGCCGTGCCTTTAAACTTGTTACATAGTAATTGTCATTTATACGGCTGCTGGCCCTTGGCTGGTCGTGAGGAATACTGATGTTTTCCTTTCCCGCGTCTGTACTGGCTGTGAGAGGATACGTTTTTCCATGCCGGTCGGTCCTGTTTCTTAGGGTCAGACTTCCTATCTTGACGTTCATAGGGGTGATATCTGCCCTTCTTGTAAACCGACCCAGAGCGATTTCTGTCGAAATTAGCAATATCCTCCTCTGCTTGCTTGATAACTGAGTCCGGGAACAATGTATCTAACTCCAATGGGGCTGCCCTTAAAGCATTTAAAGTGTCCGCCTTCACTCCAGCCTTGAGATATGATAAATACGAGTCACGTCTTAAAAGAGTGGTGTTGGCCATATTCACAAACACAAAATCCGTTAGGTGTTCCATAGCCTTGGCCATGGCCTGACAAACACTGGAGTTGAAGTCTAATAAAAACTGGAGTTCATCTGTAGCAGCCGACACCTTGTTTGCTGCTTTGCCCTTGGATTCAGTCCGGATGGTACGGAGCTGAGCTTGCATGTTCTGCTGGACTTTGAGTACACAGCGATTGAAACCAGCAGCTTGGTTGCATATTATGGATGATTCCCGGGCTGATCTCTCCCACTTTCTTAAATTTTCCTGGGAAATAGGTCTGGAAAGTGGTGGATTTGAAGCTATGCCAGCTTGACGCGCAATCCTAAGATAGGTGCTGTTAATGCGGGAAGAGGAGGTATTCCAAGATTTTGGTGTGGAGCCAGATTCCTTGTTTTCAGAGTGCACACCGTACCACTTACTCTGGGATTTGGCCGGCCGGACAAACTGGTCCCGCTGAAGAGTTCCTGCCTCAGTGGTACGTGAAGGGTAACCCTGCACAAGAGTAATGTTCAATTTGGAAAGTTTGTTGCAGAGCCATTCGTCCGTTGGGAGGTTGACGGATACCTTGCCAGGATGTTGGAGTTTGGGTCCGGCAAAGGGGTTGTCATCTGACGTCTTGGTGCCGGAGTCCAGGTCCGGAACATGAGTCCACCCCATGTAGGACCGAATCCCTCTCATAGTTTCTCTGTAAGACTGTTCTTCAGAGAGGGATTGGTCGGGGTCGGTGATAGAAACGTCATGGTCATCAGACAATTCCCCTTCTTCCGGGTACAGATCAACTGGAGGTCTATCCGACATAACACTTTCTGAGTCTGAGTCACTGGACGAACTTTCCCTTCTGGATAAATCAAAGGCAGTGGAAAATGACCTCTTAGCAGGCTGGCTAGAAATCCCTGAGGTTTCCGGTCGGTGAGAGGGTTGAGAAGAGTCAGAACCGGCCTTAGAAGCAGTGGTGACATCCACATGGTCGGTAGCCGGTGGCACTGAGGTAGTTGGTCGGTCTGAAGGTTGAGAAGTTGAAGAAGGCTTCAGGAAAGGCTGAGTGCTGATAGCCGTGGCTGGTGGAGCGTGAGTTGGAGTGACCTTGACAGCACTAAATGTCGGTTCCTGGTCTAATGTTTTGGCCAACAGTAATGCCTCCAAGCGGTTGAACCGATCCGACCACTTTTGCTCCATAAGGTCAAGTTTCTGGTCGGTGGATTCAGCAGGAGGTCGGTGAGATGACTTGACCGACTTGTCCGGCTTTTTGGAGGTAGTGGCTTTCTTGTCCTTCTTCTTCTCTTCTTTCTTTCTCTTCTCGACCGGCTTATCACTCAAATCAGAAGGCCCGGCTGGGCTCTGACCATCCACGACCCCCATTACCGTCACCAAAGACGGGTCTACAAGGGTGGGACTGAGAGTGTCATCTACAACAGGGTTCTTGGATGGAGTTGAAGACTTCATATCCCGCTTCTCCTTTTTTAATTTATACGATGGCGTTGATAGCTGGGACAACTGTTCAGGGGTGAGAGCATTACAGTGACGACAATTAGCCCCTTCCTTTTCTACACAAGGATCCGTCCCTTTCTTTTTATCACGACAGCGTGCACAAACTGCGTGTGGGTCAAACCCCGCCATCATATGGCCACAACCACCCCTACGTTGACTAGGAGAAGACATAATAAGCTATGAGTCTTCTAGAATCCAAAGAACAAATAAAGAAATGAAATATATAACAGTTCAGTAGATAATACTTGAAAATAAAATTCACTGAGAAAATCCGTGCACCATGTACATGCGCCAAACGAAAAAGATGCTATGACGTCACGCTGTCTAGACAGGAAGGAAGTACGACACGCCATCTGGCGAGTGCACAGTACTGGGCCGGCCTGGCCGGTGGAGACACAGGACGTCTTTTTCTGACGTTTGGCGGGCCGGTCCGCGCCGACCGGATAAGCTATTGTCCATTGGATAGGATGTATTAACGCAATAAAAATGTCTGTTCAAAGCACCTTAAATCAACTATAGCAAAGGTTAAAACACCATTCAGGTACCAGTCTTTTATTTTAATTAACTTATTTCAATACCCTGGGCAAATAACTAATTTTTTTTGTTGACAGATTGTATGAAATTAAGAGAATGAATGCATTTCAGCTGTGCCAAGGAGTAATATTCTGTGAGAGAACCCTATGTGGGTTACCTTGTTTCTCTAGAAAGGCTGAATTTAATGGTAGCCATAACAAACAAAGACATTATTAAACTTTGCAAAGATTTAAGTGAAGTCTTGACAACTCTATTTTAACTATTGGATTACAGGAACTGTAATGCCATTACATTTGTGGGAGTCTTACCTCCAGAATCTGGTCACATGCTGCAATCTGCTTGTGTAAGCTGGCAATATTCTGACTCTCCTTGATGTCTGATTGATGTGTTCAGGAAAAATGTCCATAACAGATGGTGCAGATGGTGTAATGGACTGATTAAAAATATATGTGCTGTCTAAAACAATGGTTCACCACTGGTTGTGATTATAAAAACATCAGTAATCTGCAAGAAGTGCATTGCATTGTAAGAGTAACACTGGGTGCAGTAATGGACTATGCATAAGCTGGATATCAGACAAATTCACTCAATGGACCTTAAAAAATGGGCAAAAAGTGTTAAATTTTCATAAAAACTAAGCACTGGTATGAAAAGTAATTTTTGAACTGAACTATTATTTACTATTAATTTATTCTTTGATATGTTTTAAAAAAAAAACTGCCAAAATTTAAAGATGGATTCTCAAGGAAAGAGTACTCTTTCTGCAATTTTAGATTCCAAATAATAGATTATTTATGAGTACTTGAATACTCTTCACAGTTCAAGAGGAAACATGTTTTGAATCAGTATAGTAAGCAGATGAACAGACAGATCCATGTGTGGTACAGAAGTTTTAACACTATCAAAATAAGTTGTCAGACAAAACTATCACTATCTTATAGGCAGTTTCACTCGTTGTTTCACTTGACAAGTCAATTCATAAGCTGAAGAGTTACAATGACACATGCAAATTGTCAGGGTCTTATAAGCTGACATAACAACATAGGCTTAATAAAGTTCAATGACATAAGAATAACAATTAAGTAAGCACTTTCCAGTAACATCAATGCTCCATTTTTATTGAGGCTGATATCGATGAAAACAAACATTGTGTTTTCTATAAAAAGGATACAGTCTTGTAAAGAAGCATTTTCAACCTGCAAAAGCTCTGACTCGACTTCTTTTGAATAGTGTCGCAAGTCAACACCCTGGAACACAGTGAATTACACATCACAGCACACTTATTCAATAAATTTATGCTTCATGTCATGTATGGTGATTTTATTTTTATGTTCAAGCAATAAGTAACTAGAATCACAATGATTTTGAACCAAAAAATGTTTTTGCTAATATGTAGTGTCAAGAAAGAAGCAGAAAATGCAAAGATTAAAATCTAAATACTTTGCAAATACTGTTGACATAAAGAGGCAGACAAATACAGAATATATAAGTAAATTGGCGAAAGAATATAGTTAAGTGTCAAAGTCACATCAAAAGTCTATTTTCAAATCTTTTAGTTTGCTTAAAAGCATGCAATATATATAGTTAATGTCTCTGTTTTGAGATACAACCGTCAAATGTATATAAATCATGAGGTACACAAAGAACATGTTTATTTTTGAAATTGAAAATTGTTATGCCTCCTGTCTGTTGATGTTATTACAAGACACAAAATTACAATATATTTGTAATGTTAATCTGTATAATCAGTTGGAGTTTTTACTGGCTAGCTCAGGTTATAGACATGGTATTAGTCAAATGGAAAACGTTAGAATGTGCAACCAAATCCAGGTATGATAACTAATTTTACTTTGAATTCATTCAATTGTAGAGGTTTGAGAGAAAAAACGAAAAGATTATCACTTTTCAAATGGATACAGGCAAATCACAAAGGAATAACATTACTCCAAGAGACACATTCTTGTAAGGAAGACGAAAATAAATGGGAAAAAGAATTTAATGGTAAAATTTATTATTCTCATGGTACATCCAATAGTAAGGGTGTTGCTATTTTAATTCCATCAAATATTGATGTTGATATCAATATTCTTAAAATTACAACAGATACAAATGGTAGAATTTTGCTATTTCACTGTGAAATAGAAAAATCAATATATGTTATTGTAAATATCTACGCACCTACTAAAGATGACGCAAAAGCTCAAAATGCATTCCTATATGAACTTATAAAGTTAATTGAAGAGTATAGCGACAACCCATTAATTATTGGTGGTGATTATAACATATGCCTTGATAATAATAAAGATAAACAAGAGGAGAGTGCCCGTGAACGGGCACTGTGTCAGCTGACTGAATGTTTTTAATTTGTGATGGTGATAATGAGAGGAAAGCATAATTATCAGGGAAAGGGCTGTACAGAAATACAGTAAATGGTAACTGAACAGCATGTTTAGGGCTGGGACGGGTGCTGAAAAACGACACCGAGTACTCGCCCTCTCACAACCGGCCCGAATTCGAGTAACCACGAGATTTAGTATTTACCATTGGAAGTCTTCTGTAAACAGATAGTCGGTTCCGGAAACGAAACTTTTGAAGAAAAATGTCTTCTATTTGACCAGATATTATAGAATATGGAGTAAATTATATGTTTTCCAGCGAAAATAACAACTTTAATTGTTATTATGCGACGGAAATGCTGAAATGTAGCATATTTTACACAAGCGTTTCATTACGTGGGCGATAATACGATACCTCGCAAGTAACCGAGGATTTAAAATGGACTCGAGTACTAGCAAAGATCGACTCGTCTATCGAGGCTCGAGTACTCGTTCACAGCCCTAAGCATGTTCGAAAGATATTCCGAAGCTGACAGAAAAAAAGGACAAAAAAGTTGTGCCCTGCAAATGGTATTATGAAATAAAGTAACAAGGTAATTGTTTAAGTGTAAAAAGTAGGTTAAAAATATTTAAAGAAATACTATAAATGCAATATCCTTGTTCGACCATGAAGAAGGGGTCCAAAGGTCAAATCTGACCATACCAAAAGATTCCCAGCCAAAGAATTTAGGATGGTTTACCATCCCAAACCTCTCAGACCAATAATAAGTGAGTCATAGGCACTTTTTAAGTTTGGCTATCCTTGTTTGACATTGACGGAGGGGTCCAAGGTCAAATCCGACCACACAAAAAAATTCCCAGCCCATGATTTCCTGTAGCTTGTTTACCATCCCAAACCTGTAGGACCAATAATAAGCGAGTTCTAAGCAATTGTAAGTTTGGCTATCCTCAATTGACCTTGAAGGAGGGGTCCCAGGTCAAATCTGACCACACCAAAAGAATCCCAGCCCATGATTTCCTATATGTTGGTTTACCATCCCAAACCTCCAAGACCAATAATACGCGAGTTATAAGCACTTTAAGTTTGGCTATCTTCGTTTGACCTGGAAGAAGGGGTCTAAGGTGAAATCTGACCACACCAAAAGATTCCCAGCCCATGATTTTCTATAGGTTGGTTTTCCATTCCAAACCTCTAGGACCAATAATAAGCGAGTTATAAGCACTTTTAAGTTTGGCTATCCTCATTTGACCTTGAAGGAGGGGTCCAAGGTGAAATCCGACCACACCAAAAAATTCCCAGCTCATGATTTTCTATAGGTTGGTTTTCATTCCAAACCTCTAGGACCAATAATAAGCGAGTTATAAGCACTTTTATGTTTGGCTATCCTCATTTGACCTTGAAGGAGGGTTCCAAGGTCAAATCGGACCATATTAACAGATTCCCAGCCCATGATTTCCTACAGGTTGGATACAATGATTTACTCAACAGTGAGAACCTGAAAGAAGCTATTGCTCAGCTATGCCATGACATAGAGGTCTGCAATTTCACTATGTTATAGCTGACCAAAACGTCTGTGAATAACATATTTAACAAAATACTCTAAATGTAATAGTTTTCAAGTTACTACTGATTTACTCAAGAGTGAGAACCTCAAAGTAACTATTACTCAGCTATGCAATGAGCTACATGTCTGAATTTTTGCTCTGTTATAGCTGACCTAAAAGTAGGTGAACAACATATTTAAGCAAAATACTGTAAATGCAATAGTTTTCAAGTTACAACTGATTTACTCAATAGTGAGAACCTGAAAATAGCTATTGGTCCGCTATGCCATGAGCTATAGGTCTGTAATTTCACTATGTTATAGCTAACCCAAAAGTAGGTGAACAATATATTTTAACAAAATACTCCAAATGCAATATTTTTCAAGTTATAGCCGATTTACTCAACAGTCAGTGCCTGAGAATAGCTATTGCTCAGTTGTGCCATGAGCTACTGGTCTGTAATTTCACTATGTTATAGCTGACCCAAAAGTAGCTGAATAACATATTTGCACAAATTTCTGTAAAGGCAATAGTTTTCCAATTACAACTGATTTACTCAACAGTGAGAACTTCAAAGTAGCTATTACTCAGCTATGCAATGAGCCACAGGTCTGGAACTTCACTATGTTATAGCTGACCCCAAAATAGGTGAATAACATATTGCAACAAAATACTCTAAATGCAATAGTTTCCAAGTTATAAGTGATTTACTCAACAGTGATAACCTAAAAGTAGCTATTACTCAGCTATGCCATGAGCTACAGGTCTGAAATGTTACTATGTTATAGCTGACCCAAAAGTAGCTGAATAACATATTTATACTAAATTCTCTAAATGCAATAGTTTTCAAATTATAAGTGATTTGCTCAACATTGAGAACTTCAAAGTAGCTATTACTCAGCTATGCAATGAGTCACAGGTCTGGAACTTCACTATGTTATAGCTGACCCCAAAATAGGTGAATAACATATTGAAACAAAATACTCTAAATGCAATAATTTCCAAGTTATAAGCGATTTACTCAACAGTGATAACCTCAAAGTAGCTATTACTCAGCTATGCCATCAGCTACAGGTCTGAAATTTTACTATGTTATAGCTGACCCAAAAGTAGGTGAACAACATATTTAAGCAAAATACTGTACATGCAATAGTTTTCAAGTTACAACTGATTTACTCAATAGTGATGACCTAAAAGTAGCTATTACTCAGCTATGCCATGAGCTACAGGTCTGAAATTTTACTATGTTATAGCTGACCCAAAAGTAGCTGAATAACATATTTATACTAAATTCTCTAAATGCAATAGTTTTGCAATTACAACTGATTTACTCAATAGTGAGAACCTCAAAGTAGTTATTACTCAGCTATGCAATGAGCTACAGGTCTGAAATTTTACTATGTTATAGCTGACCCAAAAGTAGGTGAACAACATATTTAAGCAAAATACTGTAAATGCAATAGTTTTCAAGTTACAACTGATTTACTCAATAGTGATGACCTAAAAGTAGCTATTACTCAGCTATGCCATGAGCTACAGGTCTGAAATTTTACTATGTTATAGCTGACCCAAAAGTAGCTGAATAACATATTTATACGAAATTCTGTAAATGCAATAGTTTTCCAATTACAACTGATTTACTCAATAGTGAGAACTTCAAAGTAGCTATTACTCAGCTGTGCCATGACCTACAGATCTGAAATTTCACTATGTTATAGCTGGCCCAAAAGTAGCTGAATAACATATTTATACGAAATTCTCTAAATGCAATAGTTTTGCAATTACAACTGATTTACTCAATAGTGAGAACCTCAAAGTAGCTATTACTCAGCTATGCAATGAGCTACAGGTCTGAAATTTCACTATGTTATAGCTGGCCCAAAAGTAGCTGAATAACATATTTATACGAAATTCTCTAAATGCAATAGGTTTTAAGTTACAAGTGATTTACTCAATAGTGAGAACTTCAAAGTAGCTATTACTCAGCTATGCAATGAGCCACAGATCTGAAACTTCACTATGTTATAGCTGATCCCAAAATAGGTGAATAACATATTGAAACAAAATACTGTAAATGCAATAGTTTCCAAGTTATAAGCGATTTACTCAACAGTGATAACCTAAAAGTAGCTATTACTCAGCTATGCCATGAGCTACAGGTCTGAAATTTTACTATGTTATAGCTGACCCAAAAGTAGCTGAATAACATATTTATACGAAATTCTCTAAATGCAATAGTTTTGAAGTTATAAGCGATTTACTCAACAGTGATAACCTAAAAGTAGCTATTACTCAGCTATGCCATGAGCTACAGGTCTAAAATTTTACTATGTTATAGCTGACCCAAAAGTAGCTGAATAACATATTTATACGAAATTCTCTAAATGCAATAGTTTTTAAGTTACAAGTGATTTTACTCATGATGGAAGTTACTGAAAAGCCCAAAAGTAGCTATTACTCACTTAGCTATTGAGACAGGCACCCAACTTACTCACCATATTGTAGCTATGAAAAAAGTAGCTGAATAACATATTTTAACAAAATGCTCTAAATGCAACACTTTTCAAGTTATAAATGATTTTGTGCATGATTTCATGAATTTTAATGCATTAAAAATTATTAAAAAAATTTATTAAAAAAAAAGTAAGACAGATCCAGGTCTCATACTCACACAAGAGAATCTACCTGTGGCCTAGTACATATATGCAAGATATGAGAGAAATCCCTGCAATAGTCACTGAGAAAATTGTGATTAAGTGTTGAAATTTTCACACTTTTGGTGGGGGTACCCCCCTTGTAATGTCTCTAGCAAACAGACGAACAGACAGATTTGCATGCCTTGAACAATTTTTCATCCTCGATAGATAAGGTATCTTTTAAAAAAAACAGCACGTCTCTAGGCCTTGTAGTTTTGGAGGAGAAGTTGTTCACGCAGACGCGTACGCGGACGCGGACGCCCACGCCGCAGAGTGACGACATAATGTCAGCTGACTGAGAAGTCAGCTGACATAAAAAGGAGGTACCTTGGACAAAGAATCAGCTTATAGGGAGAATTTACATAACTTTATGGAAGAATTTTGTTTATCGGAAATATGGCGCATTAGGAATCCAGACAAAATACAATTTAGTTGGCGAAATAGCGGGCCTAAGGGTTTAGTACAGTCAAGATTAGACTTTTGGTTAATTTCTAACTTTCTAGAATATGATGTAACTAAATGTTGCATTCATCCTGGACTGCTATCTGATCATAGCATATTGAAACTGTCATTGAACTTGACCGAAACCCAAGGCAGAGGCAGAGGGACTTGGAAATTCAATAATAACTTGCTAAAAGACTTTGAGTATATAGACCTTGTTAAAAAACAAGTTAAGTCCGTAAAAGAAATTTTTTTTGAAGATAAGAGAGTCCGATGGGAATTCTTGAAATGTCAAATTAGATCTGAAACTATAATTTTTGCTTGCAACAAAGCAAAACAATCGAGGCATGAAGAAAAAATACTACAAGAAAAAATACAAAATTTAGAAACAGCTTTAGACGCCAATAATGAAGAACAAATCTCGGAATACAATCAACTAAGACGAGAGTGGGATAACCTTCAAGATATCAAAACTAAAGGTGCTATAATCAGATCGAAAGTGCAGTTAGTAGAAGAGGGGGAAAAAACTCTAAATACTTTTTAAATTTAGAGAAGCGTAATTACAACCGGAAATGTATGAAAACAATTATAAATCGAGATGGGTTAGAAGTTACAGACCCCAAAAATATCTTGAATGAACAAGCCAATTTTTTTGAGAATCTTTATACAACCAGGAAAATTGATTCCATATCTAATAGCAAAATAGAAGAGAAATATTTAAAAAATCCAAGTATACCTAAGCTAGATCAAGATGTTAAATCAAATCTCGATCTTCCAATAAATATAGATGAACTTTCACATGCACTTTAAAATATGAAAAATGATAAGTCACCGGGCTTAGATGGGTTTACGACTAACTTTTATAAGTTCTTCTGGACTGACTTAAAAAATCTTCTGTATGAAACATTAACTTATTCTTTCCAACAGGGGGAATTACCTTGTGGTCTTAGAAGAGGTGTACTTTCATTAATACCCAAAAAAGATAAGGATTTACGATACCTGAAATCATGGAGACCTGTATCTTTGCTAGCAACAGATTATAAGATACTAGCCAAAGCACTGTCAATAAGATTAGAACAAGTTATGCCAAGTTTGATAAGTTGTGATCAAGTGGGTTACATTAAAGGACGTTTCATAGGAGAAAATGTGAGAATTATAGAAGATATTCTGAGTTATACTACAACTAAACATATCCCAGGGCTATTAATCCTAATAGATTTTGAAAAAGCCTTTGACACTGTAGAATGGAATTTTCTCTTTAAAAGTCTGAAATCTTACAATATTGGATCAGAATTTATTTCATGGGTGAAACTTCTTTATAATAATATCACATCATGTACAGTGAACAATGGGCACCTCTCTCCATCTTTTAAACTCTCAAGGGGAGTCCGACAAGGCTGCCCGCTATCTGCTTTCTTATTCATATTAGTCTCAGAGATTATATCATTGTCTCTGAAATCTGATAAGGGTGTTAAAGGAATTAAAATTGCAGGCACAGAATATAAAATTTGCCAACTAGCAGATGATACAACCATTTTTTTAGAAAATTTAAGTTGTCTTGAAGAAGCTATTAATCACTTTAATGCATTTCAAAAAATTTCTGGTTTAAAATTAAATATGGAAAAAACTGTTATAATACCATTAGGCCCATTCCGAAATATACCTATTTCATTACCAGACTGGCTTAAAGAATTACGTATAAAGTTAGATTCTTTTCAAACTTTGGGAGTTTGGTTTTCAACCGATGCTGCAGAGAGAACAAAAAGAAATTTCGATGAAAAGTTAAGGAAAGTTGTAACCATTATTCAAATTTGGAAACAGCGCAACTTATCATGGAAAGGACGCATTGTAATAATAAAATCTTTGATATTGTCCCAATTTACACACTTGTTTAGTATGTTATACACTCCTCCATATGTGCTAGAAAAATTAAAGAGACTTATTTTGAACTTTCTGTGGAATAATAAACCTCCAAGAGTTGAATATGAAACTATGATTGCCAACATAAAAGATGGTGGACTAAAGCTACCAGATATTACCAGTTTTCATAATGCACAAAAAGCCTTTTGGATTAAAAGACTACAGACAAGTAGAGGCAAATGGAAAAACTTATTCCTCATATTAAGTAATTTAAACTAGAAATAGGACGCCCTGTTGCTTGTAGCTGCGACATATGAATAGAAACAGGATAGCATAGAAGAACACACATTATCATGTGTAATGTCCACCCTATCAACCTTTTGTTAAGAAGATAGAAGCAAATTACTGTTTATCTATTTTTGGCAAAAATTCGAAAATTCAAAATGGCCGCCAATTTTGGGAAAAGGAAAATTTTTTGAAAATTGCCAAGAGTACATTTCTTAGATAGCCTATGGGTCGAAAATTTCAACGAAATAACTCTATTTTGCACGGTTAAGGCCAGTTTGTGTTTTTCCATTTTTGGCAAAAATTCGAAAATTCAAAATGGCCGCCATATGTGGGGAGGGGAAAATTTTTGGAAAATTGCAAAGAGTACATTTCTTAGATACCCCTTGGTTCGAAAATTTCGCCGAAATCGCTCTATCTCACACGGTTAAGGAGATAGAAGCAAATTTGTGTTTTGCCATTGTTGGTAAAAATTCGAAATTCAAAATGGCCGCCATTTTTGGGGAGGGGAAAATTTTTTGAAAATTGCAAAGATTACATTCCTTAGATACCCTGTGGGTCGAAAATTTTGACGATATCGCTCTATCTCGCATGGTTAAGGAGATAGAAGCAAATTTGTGTTTTGCCATTTTTGGCAAAAATTCGAAAATTCAAAATGGCCGCCATTTTTGGGGAGGGGAAAATTTTTGGAAAATTGCAGAGTACACTCCTTAGATACCCTGTGGGTTGAAAATTTTGCCGAAATCGCTCTATCTCGCATGGTTAAGGAGATAGAAGCAAATTAGTGTTTTGCCATTTTTGGCAAAAACTCTAAAATTCAAAATGGCCGCCATTTTTGGGGAGGGGCAAATTTTTTAAAAATTACCAAGAGTACAATGCTCAGATACCCTGTGGGTCGAAATCTTTGACGAAATCGCTCTACCTCACACAGTTAAGGAGATAGAAGCAAATTTGTGTTTTGCCATTTTTGGCAAAAATTCGAAAATTCAAAATGGCCGCCATTTTTGGGGAGGGGAAATTTTTTTTGAAAATTGTAAAGATTACATTCCTTAAATACCCTGTGGGTCGAAAATTTCGACGAAATCGCTCTATTTCGCACGGTTAAGGAGATAGAAGCAAATTTGTGTTTTGCCATTTTTGGCAAAAATTCAAAATGGCCGCCATTTTTGGGGAGGGGAAAATTTTTGGAAAATTGCAATGAGTACACTCCGTAGATACCCTGTGGGTTGAAAATTTCGACGAAATCGCTCTATCTCACACAGTTAAGGAGATAGAAGCAAATTTGTGTTTTGCCATTTTTGGCAAAAATTCTAAAATTCAAAATGGCCGCCATCTTTGGGGAGGGGCAAATTTTTTAAAAATTACCAACAGTACAATGCTCAGATACCCTGTGGGTCGAAATTTTTGATGAAATCGCTCTATCTCGCACGGTTAAGGAGATAGAAGCAAATTTGTGTTTTGCCATTTTTGGCAAAAATTCGAAAATTCAAAATGGCCGCCATTTTTGGGGAGGGGAAAATTTTTGGAAAATTGCACAGAGTACACTCCTTAGATACCCTGTGGGTCGAAAATTTCGACGAAATCGCTCTATCTCGCATGGTTAAGGAGATAGAAGCAAATTTGTGTTTTACCATTTTTGGCAAAAATTCGAAAATTCAAAATGGCCGCCATTTTTGGGGAGGGGAAAATTTTTTGAAAATTGCAAAGAGTACACTCCTTAGATACCCTGTGGGTTGAAAATTTCGACGAAATCGCTCTATCTCACACGGTTAAGGAGATAGAAGCAAATTAGTGTTTTGCCATTTTTGGCAAAAATTCTAAAATTCAAAATGGCCGCCATTTTTGGGGAGGGGAAAATTTTTTGAAAATTGCATAGAGTACACTCCTTAGATACCCTGTGGGTTGAAAATTTCGACGAAATCGATCTATCTCACACGGTTAAGGAGATAGAAGCAAATTTGTGTTTTGCCATTTTTGGCAAAAATTCGAAAATTCAAAATGGCCGCCATTTTTGGGGAGGGGAAATTTTTTTTGAAAATTGTAAAGATTACATTCCTTAAATACCCTGTGGGTCGAAAATTTCGACGAAATCGCTCTATTTCGCACGGTTAAGGAGATAGAAGCAAATTTGTGTTTTGCCATTTTTGGCAAAAATTCAAAATGGCCGCCATTTTTGGGGAGGGGAAAATTTTTGGAAAATTGCAATGAGTACACTCCGTAGATACCCTGTGGGTTGAAAATTTCGACGAAATCGCTCTATCTCACACAGTTAAGGAGATAGAAGCAAATTTGTGTTTTGCCATTTTTGGCAAAAATTCTAAAATTCAAAATGGCCGCCATCTTTGGGGAGGGGCAAATTTTTTAAAAATTACCAACAGTACAATGCTCAGATACCCTGTGGGTCGAAATTTTTGATGAAATCGCTCTATCTCGCACGGTTAAGGAGATAGAAGCAAATTTGTGTTTTGCCATTTTTGGCAAAAATTCGAAAATTCAAAATGGCCGCCATTTTTGGGGAGGGGAAAATTTTTGGAAAATTGCACAGAGTACACTCCTTAGATACCCTGTGGGTCGAAAATTTCGACGAAATCGCTCTATCTCGCATGGTTAAGGAGATAGAAGCAAATTTGTGTTTTACCATTTTTGGCAAAAATTCGAAAATTCAAAATGGCCGCCATTTTTGGGGAGGGGAAAATTTTTTGAAAATTGCAAAGAGTACACTCCGTAGATACCCTGTGGGTTGAAAATTTCGACGAAATCGCTCTATCTCGCATGGTTAAGGAGATAGAAGCAAATTTGTGTTTTACCATTTTTGGCAAAAATTCGAAAATTCAAAATGGCCGCCATTTTTGGGGAGGGGAAAATTTTTTGAAAATTGCAAAGAGTACACTCCTTAGATACCCTGTGGGTTGAAAATTTCGACGAAATCGCTCTATCTCACACGGTTAAGGAGATAGAAGCAAATTAGTGTTTTGCCATTTTTGGCAAAAATTCTAAAATTCAAAATGGCCGCCATTTTTGGGGAGGGGAAAATTTTTTGAAAATTGCATAGAGTACACTCCTTAGATACCCTGTGGGTTGAAAATTTCGACGAAATCGATCTATCTCACACGGTTAAGGAGATAGAAGTAAATTTGTGTTTTGCCATTTTTGGCAAAAATTCGAAAATTCAAAATGGCCGCCATTTTTGGGGAGGGGAAATTTTTTTTGAAAATTGTAAAGATTACATTCCTTAAATACCCTGTGGGTCGAAAATTTCGACGAAATCGCTCTATTTCGCACGGTTAAGGAGATAGAAGCAAATTTGTGTTTTGCCATTTTTGGCAAAAATTCAAAATGGCCGCCATTTTTGGGGAGGGGAAAATTTTTGGAAAATTGCAATGAGTACACTCCGTAGATACCCTGTGGGTTGAAAATTTCGACGAAATCGCTCTATCTCACACAGTTAAGGAGATAGAAGCAAATTTGTGTTTTGCCATTTTTGGCAAAAATTCTAAAATTCAAAATGGCCGCCATCTTTGGGGAGGGGCAAATTTTTTAAAAATTACCAACAGTACAATGCTCAGATACCCTGTGGGTCGAAATTTTTGATGAAATCGCTCTATCTCGCACGGTTAAGGAGATAGAAGCAAATTTGTGTTTTGCCATTTTTGGCAAAAATTCGAAAATTCAAAATGGCCGCCATTTTTGGGGAGGGGAAAATTTTTGGAAAATTGCACAGAGTACACTCCTTAGATACCCTGTGGGTCGAAAATTTCGACGAAATCGCTCTATCTCGCATGGTTAAGGAGATAGAAGCAAATTTGTGTTTTACCATTTTTGGCAAAAATTCGAAAATTCAAAATGGCCGCCATTTTTGGGGAGGGGAAAATTTTTTGAAAATTGCAAAGAGTACACTCCTTAGATACCCTGTGGGTTGAAAATTTCGACGAAATCGCTCTATCTCACACGGTTAAGGAGATAGAAGCAAATTAGTGTTTTGCCATTTTTGGCAAAAATTCTAAAATTCAAAATGGCCGCCATTTTTGGGGAGGGGAAAATTTTTTGAAAATTGCATAGAGTACACTCCTTAGATACCCTGTGGGTTGAAAATTTCGACGAAATCGATCTATCTCACACGGTTAAGGAGATAGAAGCAAATTAGTGTTTTGCCATTTTTGGCAAAAACTCTAAAATTCAAAATGGCCGCCATTTTTGGGGAGGGGCAAATTTTTTAAAAATTACCAAGAGTACAATGCTCAGATACCCTGTGGGTCGAAATCTTTGACGAAATCGCTCTATCTCACACAGTTAAGGAGATAGAAGCAAATTTGTGTTTTGCCATTTTTGGCAAAAATTCTAAAATTCAAAATGGCCGCCATTTTTGGGGAGGGGAAATTTTTTTTGAAAATTGTAAAGATTACACTCCTTAAATACCCTGTGGGTCGAAAATTTCGACGAAATCGCTCTATTTCGCACGGTTAAGGAGATAGAAGCAAATTTGTGTTTTGCCATTTTTGGCAAAAATTCAAAATGGCCGCCATTTTTGGGGAGGGGAAAATTTTTGGAAAATTGCAATGAGTACACTCCGTAGATACCCTGTGGGTTGAAAATTTCGACGAAATCGCTCTATCTCACACAGTTAAGGAGATAGAAGCAAATTTGTGTTTTGCCATTTTTGGCAAAAATTCTAAAATTCAAAATGGCCGCCATCTTTGGGGAGGGGCAAATTTTTTAAAAATTACCAACAGTACAATGCTCAGATACCCTGTGGGTCGAAATTTTTGATGAAATCGCTCTATCTCGCACGGTTAAGGAGATAGAAGCAAATTTGTGTTTTGCCATTTTTGGCAAAAATTCGAAAATTCAAAATGGCCGCCATTTTTGGGGAGGGGAAAATTTTTGGAAAATTGCACAGAGTACACTCCTTAGATACACTGTGGGTCGAAAATTTCGACGAAATCGCTCTATCTCGCATGGTTAAGGAGATAGAAGCAAATTTGTGTTTTACCATTTTTGGCAAAAATTCGAAAATTCAAAATGGCCGCCATTTTTGGGGAGGGGAAAATTTTTTGAAAATTGCAAAGAGTACACTCCTTAGATACCCTGTGGGTTGAAAATTTCGACGAAATCGCTCTATCTCACACGGTTAAGGAGATAGAAGCAAATTAGTGTTTTGCCATTTTTGGCAAAAATTCTAAAATTCAAAATGGCCGCCATTTTTGGGGAGGGGAAAATTTTTTGAAAATTGCATAGAGTACACTCCTTAGATACCCTGTGGGTTGAAAATTTCGACGAAATCGATCTATCTCACACGGTTAAGGAGATAGAAGTAAATTTGTGTTTTGCCATTTTTGGCAAAAATTCGAAAATTCAAAATGGCCGCCATTTTTGGGGAGGGGAAATTTTTTTTGAAAATTGTAAAGATTACATTCCTTAAATACCCTGTGGGTCGAAAATTTCGACGAAATCGCTCTATTTCGCACGGTTAAGGAGATAGAAGCAAATTTGTGTTTTGCCATTTTTGGCAAAAATTCAAAATGGCCGCCATTTTTGGGGAGGGGAAAATTTTTGGAAAATTGCAATGAGTACACTCCGTAGATACCCTGTGGGTTGAAAATTTCGACGAAATCGCTCTATCTCACACAGTTAAGGAGATAGAAGCAAATTTGTGTTTTGCCATTTTTGGCAAAAATTCTAAAATTCAAAATGGCCGCCATCTTTGGGGAGGGGCAAATTTTTTAAAAATTACCAACAGTACAATGCTCAGATACCCTGTGGGTCGAAATTTTTGATGAAATCGCTCTATCTCGCACGGTTAAGGAGATAGAAGCAAATTTGTGTTTTGCCATTTTTGGCAAAAATTCGAAAATTCAAAATGGCCGCCATTTTTGGGGAGGGGAAAATTTTTGGAAAATTGCACAGAGTACACTCCTTAGATACCCTGTGGGTCGAAAATTTCGACGAAATCGCTCTATCTCGCATGGTTAAGGAGATAGAAGCAAATTTGTGTTTTACCATTTTTGGCAAAAATTCGAAAATTCAAAATGGCCGCCATTTTTGGGGAGGGGAAATTTTTTTGAAAATTGCAAAGAGTACACTCCTTAGATACCCTGTGGGTTGAAAATTTCGACGAAATCGCTCTATCTCACACGGTTAAGGAGATAGAAGCAAATTAGTGTTTTGCCATTTTTGGCAAAAATTCTAAAATTCAAAATGGCCGCCATTTTTGGGGAGGGGAAAATTTTTTGAAAATTGCATAGAGTACACTCCTTAGATACCCTGTGGGTTGAAAATTTCGACGAAATCGATCTATCTCACACGGTTAAGGAGATAGAAGCAAATTAGTGTTTTGCCATTTTTGGCAAAAACTCTAAAATTCAAAATGGCCGCCATTTTTGGGGAGGGGCAAATTTTTTAAAAATTACCAAGAGTACAATGCTCAGATACCCTGTGGGTCGAAATCTTTGACGAAATCGCTCTATCTCACACAGTTAAGGAGATAGAAGCAAATTTGTGTTTTGCCATTTTTGGCAAAAATTCGAAAATTCAAAATGGCCGCCATTTTTGGGGAGGGGAAATTTTTTTTGAAAATTGTAAAGATTACACTCCTTAAATACCCTGTGGGTCGAAAATTTCGACGAAATCGCTCTATTTCGCACGGTTAAGGAGATAGAAGCAAATTTGTGTTTTGCCATTTTTGGCAAAAATTCAAAATGGCCGCCATTTTTGGGGAGGGGAAAATTTTTGGAAAATTGCAATGAGTACACTCCGTAGATACCCTGTGGGTTGAAAATTTCGACGAAATCGCTCTATCTCACACAGTTAAGGAGATAGAAGCAAATTTGTGTTTTGCCATTTTTGGCAAAAATTCTAAAATTCAAAATGGCCGCCATCTTTGGGGAGGGGCAAATTTTTTAAAAATTACCAACAGTACAATGCTCAGATACCCTGTGGGTCGAAATTTTTGACGAAATCGCTCTATCTCGCACGGTTAAGGAGATAGAAGCAAATTTGTGTTTTGCCATTTTTGGCAAAAATTCGAAAATTCAAAATGGCCGCCATTTTTGGGGAGGGGAAAATTTTTGGAAAATTGCACAGAGTACACTCCTTAGATACCCTGTGGGTCGAAAATTTCGACGAAATCGCTCTATCTCGCATGGTTAAGGAGATAGAAGCAAATTTGTGTTTTACCATTTTTGGCAAAAATTCGAAAATTCAAAATGGCCGCCATTTTTGGGGAGGGGAAAATTTTTTGAAAATTGCAAAGAGTACACTCCTTAGATACCCTGTGGGTTGAAAATTTCGACGAAATCGCTCTATCTCACACAGTTAAGGAGATAGAAGCAAATTTGTGTTTTGCCATTTTTGGCAAAAATTCTAAAATTCAAAATGGCCGCCATCTTTGGGGAGGGGCAAATTTTTTAAAAATTACCAACAGTACAATGCTCAGATACCCTGTGGGTCGAAATTTTTGACGAAATCGCTCTATCTCGCACGGTTAAGGAGATAGAAGCAAATTTGTGTTTTGCCATTTTTGGCAAAAATTCTAAAATTCAAAATGGCCGCCATTTTTGGGGAGGGGAAAATTTTTTGAAAATTGCATAGAGTACACTCCTTAGATACCCTGTGGGTTGAAAATTTCGACGAAATCGCTCTATCTCACACGGTTAAGGAGATAGAAGCAAATTAGTGTTTTGCCATTTTTGGCAAAAATTCTAAAATTCAAAATGGCCGCCATTTTTGGGGAGGGGAAAATTTTTGGAAAATTACCAAGAGTAGAATGCTCAGATACCCTGTGGGTCGAAATTTTTGACGAAATCGCTCTATCTCGCACGGTTAAGGAGATAGAAGCAAATTTGTGTTTTGCCATTTTTGGCAAAAATTCGAAAATTCAAAATGGCCGCCATTTTTGGGGAGGGGAAAATTTTTGGAAAATTGCAAAGAGTACACTCCTTAGATACCCTGTGGGTCGAAAATTTTGCCGAAATCGCTCTATCTCGCACGGTTAAGGAGATAGAAGCAAATTTGTGTTTTGCCATTTTTGGCAAAAATTCGAAAATTCAAAATGGCCGCCATTTTTGGGGAGGGGAAAATTTTTTGAAAATTGCAAAGATTACATTCCTTAGATACCCTGTGGGTCGAAAATTTCGACGAAATCGCTCTATCTCGCACGGTTAAGGAGATATTAAGATTTTTTCGTTTTTTGCAAAAATTCAAGATGGCCGCCAAAAGTGGCGAAAATTGAAAATTTTCAATTTTGTACAGAATACTCTTCTACTACCCTGTGAGTCAAAAATTCTGTCGAAATCGCTCTATCTCTTACGGTTTCTGAGATATTAGCAAATTACTCAAAAGTAGTACTGAAAATACACAATGAAGTACCTAAATGGCTATTACTCATGTACTGACAAAGCTATCAGTCCCAAATGCAATACCAAGCGAGCTATGGACATAACAATCTTGTATTCAAAATTGTAGTAAAATATCTTTAATTATCTTGGCTTAAATGCACGGAAACCAATGGGTACTGAAAATAGCTGTACTTAAGTATTACTCAGTAAGCAAAAGAGGTACAACAGCCAAAAGCAATCCCAAGCAAGCTACTGACCCAATAAGCCTGCATACCAAATTTGGTGACAATAGCTCTAATACTTTTCCTTTAAATGAGCGGAAACCATGCGTGACGCCGGACATCGGACGCCGGACATCGGACATCGGACGCCGGACATCGGACGGCGAAAAAAGCAAAAATAATATATCCACCCCCCAGGGGGGTGGACATAATTCTCTCTTGTTGGATCATAAGTTACAAGTGTCTGATGTTAGCCCATGTAAAATTGGAAGTTTTCATCATCAAGTACTAAATTGCTGGTATGATATTAAAAGTACACAGCCACTTACAATGATAGAACTATATAATGAGTATGTTTTTATGAACAAATTTATTCTAGTGAACAATGCTCCTTTAACTCCTAGAATGCTCGGGATGAGTGATGAATTCTTAAATCTAAAAATTATCGACTTTTTAGACGAAAAAAAAAAGTTAATCCCTGCAAAAAATTTAAAAAGAAAATTTAAGTGTAGAGCAACCATTCTTGATATACAATGTCTTATTTCAGCAATACCGGTAACATGGAAACATAAGTTTCAAATACATATAGAAAGTTTTCAAAGGTTGTCTGAATTTAACATACAAATTAATAAAAAACCAAAAGAATTATTTAAACTTAAAAGTTCAGAGATATACTGGGAATTAGTAAACAATAAAATTAAAGCTCCAACTGCACTGTACACGTGGATTGACTTATTTCCATTCTTAGAAAAACTAGAATGGTCTGAAATTTTTAGCCTGGCTCATAAAATAAGTAAAGAACCGTATTTACAAAGTTTCCAATTCAAAATCTTACACAGGACTGTCAATTGTGGGTACAATCTCTTTAAGTGGAATCTTGTTAATTCTGCTGTTTGCAATTACTGTAATTTATGTATAGATACCATTGAACATCACTTCTACTACTGTGCCGCATCACAAGACTTTTGGATGAACGTCTCTGACTGGTTGAATTCTTTTACGAGGGAAAGTTTTAGTCTTTCAATATGTGAAGTGCTTCTTGGTATCATTAAAACCTCTACAACTGACACACATTATTACACTTATAACTATGTTATCATACTTGGCAAGTGGTTCATTAACTTAAAAAAAAATAATAAAGAAAGGATTTGGTTTCCAGACTATATTGCACATGTCAAAAATAAAGTTAGAGTTCTGAAAGAATCTTTTACAGCTACTAACAATGTGAAGGTGTTTAAACAAAGGTATGGAAAACTATATGACCATTTATGTGACTGATGTATGCGTTAATTGATGTAACTTATGTAACATCTGTTTTGTAATAATCATCTACTAAAGAGGCTAATAAAAAAAATAATAATAAAAAAAAAAAAAAGTAAATTGGCGATTTTATGACCCCAGTGTGGCTCTTAATTGGAAGGAAGCTTTTCTATTACCTCCCAATATATTTTAAGGGTCTAAATGCAACAAGGATAACAATGATGGTTTAGATGCATTTAATCTTTCTGGTCCTTACCTGTTGCTCAATTTGGATCAAATCACTCAGGAAATCATCCCAGCTTGAGATTTTGATGGCTTTAGCATGAATGTAAAATCACACACTAAATTATTTATTGCAGTAGAGTTGCTGAGGGGCAATAATGAGTCAATGGACCCAACAAACTTCTTTTTGATAATGTGACCTTGAAAAAGGTCAGATGTAAGCATATGATAAAAATTTCCTCAAACATAAGGCATATAACTGCCTAAAATGGTTGAAAAGTAGCCACTAAAAAGGCGGATATTGAAAAAGACCATAATGCAGGTAAAAAAAGCTCAAATAAAAAATGGCTGTTTATTTGCTTACAATAGTACATATGGATCATACAGACAACACTGGATGAATGTCCTTTCTGAGATTTCAAACTCTGACACAAAAAATAACTTGCTATCAAAGAAATGGCTTAAAAATTGGTGATGTTAAACAATTCATGTCTTTATCAATATAGATATTGATAAAATAAAAAATAAACCTTCACATCATCTTAGTATTTCTATTTATTGAATTTTCTTACCACTTACTACAATTATTCAAATTATTTTATTGGTAATGTAATAAGCATACCAGAGATATCAGAGAGAGGGGAGCACTACAGAGGGTAAGCTTTACTAAAGAGGTAGATCTTCAATTTGCAAATAAAAAAATGACAGCCACATCGCAGCTCAGATATCAATAGGGAGCCCATTCCACAAACTTGGAGCACTATGTGCAAAGCGGCACCTGGTGTTGTAGGTGCATGATCCTTGGGGACGGTAGGAGCTATGCAATTAATTCATGTAGAACTGAATCTTCCTATTAGACTCATTAATGATCACATTATCTTCACTTAATGCACAAGAAAACAATCAAATAATTTTATAAGGCATTTATTTGACTGTTTGATCTGCCTCCTTAGTTTGATATACAACATATGTTATGCAGCTGTTCCACTGGAGTTGACCATGTAACCGACCCTACAACTCTAGGGTCAGTTGTGAAAGTCATAGGGTCATGGGAAAAAGGGTGCTATAATGCCGAGTCAGTTGAGAAATCCCCGACAGGACGGTACAGTTACAGACAGGACGTAATGGCCATCACGATAAGATGTAGGGTCGGCAACGGTCGTAGAAATATCAAACATGTTTGAAATTTCACTGACTCTCCCCGACAGGCCTGGAAACTACAACCAACCCTAACCGACATTGTAAACATTGTTCCCGACAGACCAGCCCCAGTGGAACACCTGCATTAAGTCTCAATGACTGTATGCTGGTTTTTATTTAAAGTGAATGCCACATTGTATCTAGAGTATTTATTCATTATTTACACTCTTTATACTTACTGTTTTCAAAGCTTCTTTCACAATATCATCTTCAAGATTAGCTTGAATATAAACTGCAAAGATAAAGAAAACAATAATAAAAGAGTGTTTTAATTTGATGGTATTTCAATAAAGTCTTCAAACTGCAGCATTTTCAAAGTGGTACATTTGGCATTAGTTTACTTCTGCAATAGAATAGAATTTATTTATTATAGTGACAAGCAAATACATTTAACAATGATCAAATGAGGCAGTAAACAATTTGCCCAGCCCCAGTGGACTTATATGTCACATTTGTAAAGGAATAGTTAATAATCGTGGCTGCTATAAGAACTAGAAAAATGTTTTTGCTGACAAAAATGAAGCAGCCCTGATGAAAAAGTGTGAAGTAAGCCGTAAAAGATGTGAAGATATGCATCACAAGGAATAGAAAATGTAAAGTTTATACCATAGTGTATGTTACCATATTTAACAAATGAAAGAACGACCACAGCTTGGCAGAAGAGAAATTGTAGGTGTGAAATGTACTTCTCAAAAGAATGTATGTCCGATGCGCGGAAAAAGTGCCTCCTGGAAAAATACCTCCTAGAAAATATGCCTCCTAGGAAATATACCTCCTAGAATGAATGCCTCCTGAATATTTTGTGACCAGGAAAAATACCTCCTAAGAAAAACAAGAGGAGAGTGCCCGTGAACGGGCACTGTGTCAGCTGACTGAGTGTTTTTGATTTGTGAAGGTGATTAGAGGACAGAATAATTATCAGGAAAAGGGCTGTACAGAAATACAGTAAATGGTAACTGAACAGCAAGTTCGAAAGAAATTCCGAAGCTGACAGAAGAAAAGGATAAAAAAGTTGTGCCCTGTAAATGGTATTATGAAGGAAAATAACAAGGTAATTGTTCAAGTGTAAAAAATAGGTTAAAACATATTTAAAGAAATACTACAAATGCAATATCCTCGTTCGACCTTGAAGAAGGGGTCCAATGTCAAATCTAACCACACAAATACATTCCCAGCCCATGATTTCCTATGGTTTACCATTCCAAACCTCTAGGACCAATTATAAATGAGTTATAAGCACTTTTAAGCTTGGCTGTCCTCATTTGACCTTGAAGGAGGGGTCCAAAGGTCAAATCTGACCATACCAAAAGATTCCGAGCCAATGATTTCCTATGGGATGGTTTACCATCCCAAATCTCTGTCACCAATAATAAGCGAGTTGTAGGCACTTTCAATTTTCGCTATCCTCATTTGACCTTGAAGGAGGGTTCCAAGGTCAAATCGGACCATATCAACAGATTCACAGCCCATGATTTCCTGTCTGTTTACCATCCCAAACCTCTGGGACCAATAATAAGCGAGTTATAAGCACTTTTAAGTTTGGCTATCCTTGTTTGACCTTGAAGGAGGGGTCATTGAAGGTCAAATCTGACCACACCAAAAGATTCCCACCCCATGATTTCCTACAGGTTGGTTTATCATCCCAAACCTCTAGGATCAATAATAAGGGAGATATAAGCACTTTTCATGACTGACAAAAAACACCTGTGGCGGCCATCTTGTTTCTCAAAATGAGGCCAAAAATATTCCCAGACAACATTTTATGGTTATTAATATATAAACTTAAGAAAGCTAGCTATAATATTTTTTTTCATCAGAGCAGTAATGGTGAAATCTCTCTCTACACACTGCGGCTATCCAGTGGATACAATGATTTACTCAACAGTGAGAACCTGAAAGTAGCTATTGCTCAGCTATGCCATGACATAGAGGTCTGCAATTTCACTATGTTATAGCTGACCAAAAATTCTGTGAATAACATATTTAACAAATTACTCTAAATGTAATAGTTTTCAAGTTACAACTGATTTACTCAACAGTGAGAACCTCAAAGGAACTATTACTCAGCTATGCAATGAGCTACATGTCTGAAATTTTACTATGTTATAGCTAACCCAAAAGTAGGTGAACAACATATTTAAGCAAACTACTGTAAATGCAATAGTTTTCAAGCTACAACTGATTTACTCAATAGTGAGAACCTGAAAATAGCTATTGCTCCGCTATGCCATGAGCTATAGGTCTGTAATTTCACTATGTTATAGCTGACCCAAAAGTAGGTGAACAATATATTTTAACAAAATACTCCAAATGCAATATTTTTCAAGTTATAGCTGATTTACTCAACAGTCAGTACCTGAGAATAGCTATTGCTCAGTTGTGCCATGAGCTATAGGTCTATAATTTCACTATGTTATAGCTGACCCAAAAGTAGCTGAATAACATATTTGCACAAATTTCTGTACATGCAATAGTTTTCCAATTATAACTGATTTACTCAACAGTGAGAACTTCAAAGTAGCTATTACTCAGCTATGAAATGAGCCACATGTCTGAAACTTCACTATGTTATAGGTGACCCCAAAATAGGTGAATAACATACTGAAACAAAATACTCTAAATGCAATAGTTTTCAAGTTATAAGTGATTTACTCAACAGTGATAACCTAAAAGTAGCTATTACTCAGCTATGCCATGAGCTACAGGTCTGAAATTTTACTATGTTATAGCTGGCCCAAAAGTAGCTGAATAACATATTTATACGAAATTCTCTAAATGCAATAGTTTTTAAGTTACAAGTGATTTTACTCATGATGGAAGTTACTGAAAAGCCCAAAAGTAGCTATTACTCACTTAGCTATTGAGACAGACACCCAACTTACTCACCATATTGTAGCTATGAAAAAAGTAGCTGAATAACATATTTTAACAAAATGCTATAAATGCAACACTTTTCAAGTTATAAGTGATTTACTCAACAGTGATAACCTAAAAGTAGCTATTACTCAGCTGTGCCATGAGCTACAGGTCTGAAATTTTACTATGTTATAGCTGACCCAAAAGTAGCTGAATAACATATTTATACGAAATTCTCTAAGTGCAATAGTTTTCAAGTTATAAGCGATTTACTCAACAGTGATAACCTAAAAGTAGCTATTACTCAGCTATGCCATGAGCTACAGGTCTGAAATTTCACTATGTTATAGCTGGCCCAAAAGTAGCTGAATAACATATTTATACGAAATTCTCTAAATGCAATAGTTTTTAAGGTACAAGTGATTTTACTCATAATGGAAGTTACTGAAAAGCCCAAAAGTAGCTATTACTCACTTAGCTATTGAGACAGACACCCAACTTACTCACCATATTGTAGCTATGAAAAAAGTAGCTGAACAACAT
Source organism: Sabellastarte sp. h YS-2021 (assembly GCA_964017235.1). Taxonomy (NCBI): domain Eukaryota; kingdom Metazoa; phylum Annelida; class Polychaeta; order Sabellida; family Sabellidae; genus Sabellastarte; species Sabellastarte sp. h YS-2021. The sequence goes on along the minus strand of OZ024935.1, from coordinate 71,698,212 downwards.
ATTTTCACAAAATGCTGTAAATGCAACACTTTTGAAGTTATAAGTGATTTAGTGCATGATTTCATGAATTTTAATGCATTAAAAATTATTAAAAAAATTTATTAAAAAAAAGTAAGACAGATCCAGGTCTCATACTCACACAAGAGAATCTACCTCTGGCCTAGTACATATATGCAAGATATGAGAGAAATCCCTGCAATAGTCACTGAGAAAATTGTGATAAAAAGTTGAAATTTTCACACTTTTGGTGGGGGTACCCCCCTTGTAATGTCTCTAGCAAACAGACGAACAGACAGATTTGCATGCCTTGAACAATTTTTCATCCTCGATAGATAAGGTATCTTTTAAAAAAAACAGCATGTCTCTAGGCCTTGTAGTTTTGGAGAAGAAGTTGTTCACGCGGACGCGGACGCGTACGCCCACGCCGCAGAGTGATGACATAATGTCAGCTGACTGACAAGTCAGCTGACATAAAAAGTTCTTTCAAGTATTATAACACTACAGGTTCACATTACAACTTCAGAGGCATCTTCATTTTTTCCACTTGAGTCTTATAGTCGCCAATGCCTGTCAAAAATTCACAGTCTTTTACCCATTTTGCTTAGCTGTACAAAGGTATGTAAGTTTCTCTTGTAAGGTTTTGCTGGTGCTTCTCACTCTTTTGGCTGGCTGCTCATCCCTGGTTTCCATTATGACAGGTGTCGTGTTTTTCTTGTAATTACATTTCTGCCCCTCCTAGTGCATCTAACTGCGATCAACTCCTTACAGAGGGGATAACCTATGTTGTAATTTGATAAGAATGCATATTGTAAGCCATAAAGGCCACAACTATTTCATCAAGAAACCTCACAGCCATAAATCCTGCTTTTAAACTGCTCCAGAGTACAGCCGAAGGGATACCCTTTCAAGAAGATATTTGTAATTTGTACTTCACAATATTGTACATTCTGGTTTTGACTGTACATATCTGAAATTAACATGTTTTTGATATTATACGCTATAGATTTCATATGTAACATGTTTACAAGTTGAAATAACTTTTTTTTCTCAGGAGCCATTTTTTTCCTAGTCACAAAATATCCAGGAGGTATTCTTTCTAGGAGGCATTTTTTCCAGGAGGCATTTTTTTCTGTGAGGCATTTGTCCAGGAGGCATTTTTTTCCCCGGATTCTGTATGTCCTACATTCTTTGGTAATGTTCTCAGAGAAGAGGTCTCAAGTGAAAGGGTACACTGACCAGAGACATTTCTGTTCAAAATGTCATTAGTATCAGACTTAAGTATAAAACACTAATTGAATGCAGTGGACTAAGATGCTTAAGAACTATTGTTTAAAATTACTGGTTGTGCTTCAACTAAAAACTTAACAAAACCACTAACTAGAGTAAAGTGGCTGGCTTTCACCCAACCACAGAGTCGAATCTTAGGACAGGACTGGGTGTTGAAATCTGTAAACTCTGTATTATCGCCCGCATTTGGAAACCGCTTTCACAGAAGTTTTCAGATCTGTGTCTCGAGATGGGTATTTGTTTACAAATATAAAGTGTCTGTAGATGCGCAGTTTTACAAAGCTGGTTTAAGATGAAAACCACCAGCATATTTCCTGTCAATGGACTTGCCTCATTAAGATTAATGAGCAAACATGCGCAGTCACGGTAGTTCTTTGAGGGGGTTTTCCGACAATATATATTTTACAAGACTGGTTTAAGATGAAAACTACCAGCATATTTCCTGTTCACGGACTTGCCTCATTAATATTAATGAGCAAATATGCGCAGTCACGGCAGTTCTTTGTGGGGATTTCCTGACAATATTTTACAAGGCTGGTTTAAGATGAAAACTACCAGCATATTGTAGAAATAAACTACGTATGCGCGGACTTTATTGGCGATTCAATCACAAAAATAACCTGAAATAAAGGACGAGGATATTATGGATATTGGATCAAGTGAAGAAAGAGGCGCATTGTCCCTGGATATTTTACAGAAGCAAATTGTAAGTATTCAAATAAAATATTCGTGTGTTGTTTCTACGAAAAGCCACAATGAGCGAAAATAGGGAACCACATATTATGCTGTATTTTACCGATGTCGAAATGACGTGATAACTTCTAGGACATGCAAAAGCGCCTTCAAGTGGTTGAATGTAGAACTACGGAGTTTGAATATTTTCTTTGTCGATTCTGATTGGCTGAACGACAAAGGTGTAGTACTACCGTGGCGTCACTTCATTCATTAATTTCTTTGCGGTTTATTTGTTTCACAAATGGGTAGATGCGCAGACAACAATTTTACATAAACAGTAACTGCGTCATAAACCCAGCAGACAAATAAATTAATTGGGGATTCACGTCTACAAACCAGCAGACGAAACCGTTAAAAAAGACTCCTTCGAGCAGACCATTACAATAGCAAAAACAATAGTTTCTAGGACATACAGGTTCTTAGAGAAAGCCAGACATAGTGCTAGACAAGCTTTTTACTTTATAAAATATAACTGAATAAAAGCATTAAAAATCTTCAAAATGGCAGAGTGTATAATATACACCTTAATGTACCGATATGTGAACAAATATTATTCAGAATTTGATATTTAAGGGTTTAAACGGCCAATTTAAAATCGTGGCCGCAACTCAGTACATAACTCGAATCAAAGATTCGACTAATAAAATCCAGTGAACCAAAGTGTGTTAGACTTTTTGTTCAAAAGTTACTGATTTTGCTTCAGAGTTATTGCTTACAAGAAAAATCAAGTTACAAACAAGTCAAGCTATAGTGCTAGAAAAATGTTACTGGATTTATTGGAAAAGAAAAGTATGAGTTTATATATTGCAATATTTATGAATGATTTAGCAATTGAAATTAAAAATCTAGGCTTAGGAATAAGAGTAGGAGATCATGATCCATTCCACACTTCAATAATGCACAAAATTAAGACCAAACAAGTTACTGGACTGGGTGTAGCTGTGGAAAAAGTAGCCTAATAACATATTTTAACAAAATGCTGTGAACGCAATACTTTTCAAGTTATAAGTGATTTAGTGCATCACTTCAGGAATTTCAATGCATTAAAGTTTCAAAAATTCATTTCCCACTTGAGCTAAAATTAATTAAATGTAGAAGTCTAAGTGAAATGGAAGAAAGTAAAAGAAAAGAAAACAATATACATTCGAAAGAACAGCATAAATATTCCACTTTTTTTGTTCCACTTTTGCTTCACACACACATATACTAGTATATATCTCTATCTATCATCTCCCTCCATGACCCCCCCCCCCCCCCCCCACTTCCCCCACTGAGGCCTTTCTTTTTTCCACTTGCTTTTTGTGTGCACTAAAGGGGAGTTGGGGGGGGGGTTCTTTCTGCGTAGAAAGACTTTCCATGAATGTGCCTTTTGATAGATATCACACAACAGAGTTGGGGAGGAAGAAGAAAAGGACAAGTCATTCATTTCCACTCAGCTGGAGATACATAAAATGCTGTACAAGAAGAACTGTTTATGAGAAAGTGGTTTTTTTTCAAGCATCTTATATTGTGAAAGAAGTCAGGTGTATACATTTGACCAATTTATATAGTCTATGTGAACAAGTAGCTAGATCATCAACTTTTTTTCCAAAAAGGAAAAGTTATATCCCCACATTTCCAAATGAATGGAATCAGAAGAATGTGTTTTTTTTAATCTGCCTAAAATTGGGAATTTATATTATGTGAACACTGATCAGTTGCAGTATGTTAATAACCACATCAGTGCATCATAAATAGCTCATTTTTTTCTTTGAAGATGTCATGACTTCATAAACACTAAGAGATTAGGTTTGCCAGACAGCATAAATATTTTTAAGCATACATATGCCAGGTGTGGTTTTAAAAAGTGTTAAAACTAGAGGATCGCTCGCAAAAAAAAAGATAATGTTTTTGCATAGCAAAAATAAAGCGTCCCGAAAAGGATATAAAGGTGAGTGCTAAAGTATTAAGAAAATGCTTCGTTTCTAGCCTTATACTGTTGTGGCAACCAAAGTCAGCGCAGTCTGCTCTATCTAGCACGGTTTTCAAGATATAAGCATTTTTGTGTTTTGCAAAAAATAAAAAAATTAAAAATGTCCGCTATATTTGGCGAGACAAAAATATTTTGAAAATTGGCATGGCTACTCTGCAGAGATACCCAGCAGGTCCAAAATTTTGTTGAGTTTGCTCCATATAGCACGGTTTTCGAGATATAAGCATTTTTGTGTTTTGCAAAAACTTTGAAAATTCAAAATGGCCACCATTTTTGGGGAGACAAAAATTTTTGTCAAGACCACTGTCGCGGTGTGTATCTCCGGCCGAGCATTAAAGCAGAAGAAATAGCTTTCCGAGATATTCACAATTTTTCATTTTCGTGTGTGAAAGCTCTTCCAAAAGTAGGTGAATGAGTTATTTGAGAAAAATTGGCTATCTGCAATACTATTAAGAGATAATTCACATTTACTCATTTTGAGTAGGTGAATAATTATCTATGGGTCTGAAACTTCACCAAGTGAAAGCTCTCCCAAAAGTAGGTGAATTGGAAAATTTAATAAGTAAATTAAATTTTTATAAGTTAATATCTTACCTAGTGGACAGATGCATTTGTCCGGCGCACAGCCGGTCCCGCCAAACGTTAGAGAAAAACGCCTCGAGCTGGGCTCTGGCCCGGACCGGTAGTGTCCTGTTTACTCGCCAGGTGGCTGTATAGCCTCCCTGCCGGTGCACTGCGCGTGCGCGCGCATGCGTACTTCCTCCTTTTGTTTGCACCCTGTTTGAGTCCCCTGGGAATGTTTGTTGCGGGGAAGGCAGGGTGGGAATCCCTCTGTCCACTAGGTAACATATTAACTTATAAAAATTTAATTTACTTATTAAATTTTCCATTTTATTGCGTTAATATATCTTACCTAGTGGACAGATGCAGAATAACTACCCATTGGATGGAGGGCAGCTAAACTCAACAGGGACTCTTGTCAGAACTCTGGGCCTCCGGCCCAAGGGTTAGGGATCCTTCCCATACCCTACACCATAGTTGGTTCCCCCCCCTCTTTTTTGCCGTCTACCGAGCCACCTGGGCTAGGACTATAGGAGAGAGGAGGTAAGAGTTCAGTCCCAAGGATTCCGAAGGAAGCAGAACAGGATAAACTAGAAATAACTCATACCCCACACCAGCCCTTCCGGTTGAGAACTGCGCGCTGGGGTTACAAAACAAGATAACTAAAAAAGAAGGAGCCAACTAAAACAACCCACTACTCCTTCTAAACGCTTTACACTATATACAAGTTATCCTTTCAAGGATACCAGTTACTCGCGTATGTGCTGGGCTGCGACCACTGGTCCTAAATGGTACAGGTCAGCATCAGCCCATGCTACATCCTTCAAATAAAATTGGGTGAAGGTATTGTGCGACTTCCAGTGGCAGGCTGAGAGGATCTGGTCCAAGGACACACCTCCTTGAAAAGCCTTAGAAGCTGCAAAGGCCCGCACATCATGGGCTCTGACCTGATGTAATTGTTGTGCATCCTCATTGGACAATTGATAGCACAACAAGATGGTTTGTTTAATCCAAGAAGAAATCGTAGCAGGAGCGATGTCCTTATTGAAGTTCTTCTTGAAAGACACAAAGACCAACTGTTTGCCGGAACGGAGGTCTTTGGTCTTGTCCAGGTAATAACGCAAAGCCCGAACTGGACATAAGGTTCTATCCTCCTTGAGAGACTTATCCAACGTAGGGGCCAAGGCCGGAATAATTACCGGAGCTACTGAAGAAGGCCCTTCTTTAGCCAACTGATTCTTGGACAAGAAACAAGGAGAAGGGAATAAAGAAACATTAGCCCAATCTTCCTGATGTCTAATGTTCCTGTGTACCCAGGCATGAATCTCACTCCTTCTTTTGCCCGAGCCCAAAGCCAGGAGAAACACCGTTTTGAAGGTAAGATGTTTCAGAGACGCCTTTCGAAGGGGTTCAAAGGGGGACTGGGTTAATTGATGCAAGACCAGAGACAGATTCCAGCTAGGGACTCCTCGAAGACCCTTGGGTTTATCTCTATGGAAACTGTCTAGCAAGCGGGTAAGGTTTTCGTCTTTACCAAAATTAACCTTGTCACAACCAATTTTGTCGGCTATAGCAGTTCTATAGCCATCTATGGTGCTAGGTTGAAGATTTTTCTCCTTGAAAAGGAATAGGAGAAATTCCGCTACCTGAGTTAAAGAAGGTGACCCGAAGTCCACCTTGTGTGACTCGCACCATTTGACAAATATGGACCACTTCGATTCATAGATGGCTCTGGTTGATTGTCTTTGAGGAGCCTCAATTCTCGTTGCCACTTCATTAGAGAATCCTTGTGCCTGTATGCTAGAGGCTCTAGGAGCCAGGCGTGGAGGTTGAGCCCTAGGAGATCTCTGTGGGGACACTGATTGAACGGTTGGGTCAGCAGGTTCTCCACGTTTGGAAGGGAGAGAGGAATCTGAACAGACATGCTGACTAGATCCCAGAACCAAGGCATGTTGGGCCACCCTGGAGCAATCAGAACCAACCTGTGAACTCCCTGATCTAGGATCTTGGACACCACCTTGCCCAAAAGAGACACAGGAGGGAACGCGTAGGCATCCATATTCTCCCAATTCAGGCTGAGAGCATCTACTCTCCATGCCTGTGGATCGGGTACTGGGGACACAAACTTGGGTAGTTTGTGATTGTACCTTGTTGCAAAGAGATCCACTCGGGGAGTGTGCCACCTGGCACATAAGTGGTCGAAGACTTCCTGCAGGAGGGACCATTCTGTCTGAATAACCTGAGTGCTCCTGGACAATTTGTCTGCTATCACATTCAGCCTTCCCGGAATGTGCCTGGCCCTTAGAACTATCTGTCTGCGATTGCACCAGGAAAGCAGTCTCCAGAGGAGGGCACAAAGTGAGCCTGATCTCATACCCCCCTCCTTGTTGATGTATGAGACAACCGTTGTGTTGTCCGTGGCTATCAAAATGATCTGGCCCCAACACTGTTGCTCGAACTTCTTGAGGGCCAGAAGGACCGCCTTTAGCTCGAGAAAGTTTATGTGCAACTGGCTTTCTGAGTCCGACCAAACTCCTTTTGCCGTGTGGTCTCCTAAGTGCGCGCCCCAACCTTCGTTTGAGGCGTCGGTAAACAACTGCAGAGCATGTTGTAGAGGATGAAGAGGTTGGCCGCTGAGCACATTGTTTTCGTCCAGCCACCACTGCAGATGAGGGTACAGAGATCTGGGAAGAGGAATCTCCTTCTCTAGTACCTCTGGCACGTGCCAGTGATTCTTCAAGTGCCACTGAATCGGTCTCATGTGAAGGCGCCCCGAAACCACCTGTTTCTCTGTGGCTGTCAACAAACCTATGAGAGACATGAACTCTCGGACCGAACAATGGTCTCTGTTCATTAGCATCTTTATTTTTTGAGTTAGGGTTTGCCACCTCTCCTGAGTCGGCTTCACTAGACCCTTGGAGAGGTCGAAATGATAACCGACAAAGTTGAACTCCTGTTGGGGAACAAGTTCCGACTTTTGCAAATTGACTAACCATCCCAACTGCTGACACAGAGCCATCAGGGTCCGCGTTTGGTTCACACAAGCCTCCCGAAAGGGCGCTCGAAGCAACCAGTCGTCTAGGTACTGGTGGATCCTTATACCCCTGGACTGGGCCATCAATTTCACCTCCTTCACCACCTTTGTGAATTCCAAAGGAGCCGTCGCTAGGCCGAACGGCAGAGCCCTGAACTGGAAGGTTTGACCGTGCAGGTGAAACCGGAGATACTTCCTCGACCTTGGGTTGATGGGAATGTGGAAATAGGCATCGCTGAAATCCAGCGATGTGACCCATTCGCCTTTTTGAAGGGATAGCCGGATGGTCTCCGGAGTTTCCATTTTGAAGGTTTCCGAGTGGAGGAAAAGATTGAGTTTGCTCAAATCCAAGATTGGACGCCATTTGTTGTTTGGTTTGGGAACTATGAACAGCCGGTTGTAAAAGGCCAGAGAAGCCCGAACCACTACTTTTTCTACGGCCTGTTTTGTAATCAGGGACTGCAACGCCTCCTTCAAAAACTTGTTTCTGCGAGGGTTGGCGTATCCGCTGATTATCAGAGGACACCTGGTCAATGGGGGCCTCATCTTGAAAGGGAGGTTGTAACCGTCCTTCAAGATGGAGACTACCCGAGGATTTGAACCCAGGCTGAGCCACGTTTCCCAGAACCTGTGCAACCTGCATCCTACAGGAGGATTTTCTGCAACACTGTGGACATTTGGTACATGAGGGACAGAACGACAAGGAGAGACAAAAGAAGCACTTTTGACATGTTTTATTTCTGTCTGACAAAGATCGGGACTTAGGCCTTTCTTTTGCGGCTGCCCGGGACCGACAACAATAGGAACAGGAATTACAGCAGTTCTTGAGTATACAGTCTTTGAAAAGTTTTGAGGGCTGATGTTTTGACCCACTATCTTTGGAATTATTTGGTTGTGTGGGTTTGTACAATGATTGTCATTTATAATTTTTGCCACCCCGGGCATACTTGGAAAAACGGTGGTTAGTAGAACCACGCCCACGGCCACGACCTCGTGACCCAAACTGTCGCCAAGGTTGTTGAGGAGCAGATGACGGCTGAACCATGGTCTTAGCCTCCTTCTTCTCATACGGTTTATAGCGATACTTGGTCTTCTGTTGGTGCTGGGGACCAACTCGAGACTGGACCGACACATGTTGTGTCTCAAACTTGTTGATATCTTGTTCCGCGACATTCAAGGCCGCGTCGGGAAATAACCCATATCCAAAAAGAGCAGCATTCCTCAGTTCATTCCAAGTGTCCATCTTCATACCGGGACGAACATGATCTAAATAAGAGTCCCGACGCATCAGAATGAAGTTCCCCAGCTGCACAAAAAGGCTATCAGCCAGGTGCTGTAGAGCTGTCCCAAGAGAGACAGATACATTCTGGTGGAAAGCACATAAATCCCTTAACTCCTTAAGTGCTTCAGACACCTCCTTGGCTGACTTGCCCTTACTGAGATGAGTCTGTAGGAAAGTTATGTGATGTGCCATCTGATCTTGAATCTCGCTAGTGCATCTGCTGAAACCAGCTGCATGGTTCACTGTGTAAGTACCCTCTCGGGCGCACCTTTCCCATCTGCGTAGTACTTCTTGCGATATGGGACGAGACACGGGACCTGTTGCGAGATATGCAGCTGGTTTGACAATTCTTGAGAATTGAGCATTTAGTTTCGCCTCAGAACCATGCCAGTTGAACAGCTTTCTACCTGGTCGCTGGGGACCATCTGTCTTTAACTTATGCATGGGATACCATTTATCCTGTGGCTTAGGGGTGCGTATGAATTGGTCAGTACGCAAACCACCAGCTTCTTGACTTCGGGAAGGGTAACCCTCAGCTACAGTCAGATTAATCCTCTCCAGCTTCTGACAGAGCCAATCGTCTGCTGGCATGGCTACTGACACCTTTGAACTTGTCTTCGGATTTTTTCCACGCCACGGATTGTTGGACTTATCCGGGTCACTGTACTCAAACTCAAAGTCTGGGATAAAGTTCCAGCCCATAAAGGCCCTGATGGAACGAACTGTTTCCCTGTAACTTATTTCTTCATTCTTTTCTGGTTTATCAGTGTCTGATTCAGAAAGTTCACCATCCTCGCTATCCAAAACATCTGGTGATGTATGATCCCTATCCACAACATCTGTTGATGTATGATCCCCAAAGAGTGGTTCGTCTGAAGCCACAGGCAAGACATCTGTTAAGGGGTGTTCAACATTGGACATATCATCTGAGCCACCAGCAGAAGCAAGGTTTCTAATAAACGGCTCCCCAGCCGGTGCAGCCGGTTCCGGACCGGTAAAAGATCCATCCACAACCGGAACCGGTTCCTTGGGTACAAAGGTGTCAGTTTGGTATGCCCTGACCGGACCGGTCATCTCCCCGACCGGTACCGGTTTAGATTGTTGAAGTGCAGTGTCAGAGGGCTTTTTCTGTACCGGACCGGTATTTTCCTCAACCGGAACCGGTTTTGCTTTGGAAGATTTATGATGAGAAGACTTGTGCTTCTTCTTTGAATCTTTCTTGCCATCTGATCCTGTACTAGCCTGTACTGCCGGAAACCGCACCGGACCGGTGGTTCGGGCAGAGGCAGGATCTATGAATGGCTGATCAGAAACCGGTGGGTTTGAAACCTGAACCGGTACTTTGGGGGTAGCAAATATATTGCCTCTTGATAAGAGTGCTTCAAAACGAGAGAATTTCTCATCTAGCTGGTCACTTAATTTATCAAAATCTTTTTTGGAAACAAAATCTGAAGAACTCACATTATCGCTACCCCCAGGGAGGTCCTGCACATGCGCACTGTCATCTTCAGAAATCGTCTGCTGAGCATGCGCAGTACTAGCTGGCTGTTGAGAAGAATTAACTGGAGACAGCACAGTTACATCTCGTGGTGACACTAGCAAACCCGCTTTCTTGTCCTTGCGAATTTGATACTGTGGAGTGGCCAGCATATCACGTTGAATTGCTGTAAAATTGTCACAAATCTTGCATATCGCACCTCCCACAATGCAGGGATCTTTACCCAGACCTTTGTCTCGACAACGAGCACACTTCTCATGCATATCAAATCCAGCCATCTTATGGCCGCACGATCCCCGCCTTTGTCCTGGTGAATCCATAGTTATTAAACAACACTTCTACACAAAGAATTTATCAAAATATCTCCTGTAACAGATATAAAATAAAATAAAAGTTTCTCCAAAAAACAGACGACCTCTCGTCTTCGCGCCAAACAAAAGGAGGAAGTACGCATGCGCGCGCACGCGCAGTGCACCGGCAGGGAGGCTATACAGCCACCTGGCGAGTAAACAGGACACTACCGGTCCGGGCCAGAGCCCAGCTCGAGGCGTTTTTCTCTAACGTTTGGCGGGACCGGCTGTGCGCCGGACAAATGCATCTGTCCACTAGGTAAGATATATTAACGCAATAAAAGAGTTATTTGAGAAAAATTGGCTATCTGCAATACTTTTAGAGGTAATTCGCATTTACTCATTTTAAGTAGGTGAGTAATTAGCTATGGGTCTGAAACTTCACCATGTGAAAGCTCTCCCACAAGTAGATGAATGAGTATTTGATAAAAATTGGGTATCCACAATACTTTTACAGATAATTAGCATTTACTCATTTTGAGTAGGTGAATAAATAGCTATAGGTCTGAAACTTCACAGAGTGAAAGCTCTCCCAAAAGTAGGTGAATGAGTTATTTGAGAAAAATTGGCTATCTGCAATACTTTTAGAGATAATTCACATTTACTCATTTTGAGTAGATGAATAATTAGCTATGGGTCTGAAACTTCACCAAGTGAAAGCTCTGCCAAAAGTAGGTGAATGAGTTATTTGAGAAAAATTGGCTATCTGCAATACTTTTATAGATAATTCGCATTTACTCACTTTGAGTAGGTGAGTAATTAGCTATGGGTCTGAAACTTCACCAAGTGAAAGCTCTCCCAAAAGTAGGTGAATGAGTTATTTGAGAAAAATTGGCTATCTGCAATACTTTTAGAGATAATTCGCATTTACTCATTTTGAGTAGGTGAGTAATTAGCTATGGGTCTGATACTTCACCAAGTGAAAGCTCTCCCAAAAGTAGATGAATGAGTTATTTGAGAAAAATTGGCTATCTGCAATACTTTTAGAGATAATTCGCATTTACTCATTTTGAGTAGGTGAGTAATTAGCTATGGGTCTGAAACTTCACCAAGTGAAAGCTCTCCCAAAAGTAGGTGAATGATTAATTTGACAAAAATTGGCTATCTGCAATACTTTTAGAGATAATTCGCATTTACTCATTTTGAGTAGGTGAGTAATTAGCTATGGGTCTGAAACTTCACCAAGTGAAAGCTCTCCCAAAAGTAGGTGAATGAGTTATTTGAGAAAAATTGGCTATCTGCAATACTTTTAGAGATAATTCGCATTTACTCATTTTGAGTAGGTGAGTAATTAGCTATGGGTCTGAAACTTCACCATGTGAAAGCTCTCCCACAAGTAGATGAATGAGTTATTTGATAAAAATTGGGTATCCGCAATACTTTTACAGATAATTAGCATTTACTCATTTTGAGTAGGTAAATAATTAGCTATGGGTCTGAAACTTCACCAAGTGAAAGCTCTCCCAAAAGTACATGAATGAGTTATTTGATAAAAATTGGGTATCCGCAATAGTTTTTGAGATAATTAGCATTTACTCATTTTGAGTAGGTGAGTAATTAGCTACGGGTCTGAAACTTCACCAAGTGAAAGCTCTTCCAAAAGTAGGTGAATGAGTTATTTGAGAAAAATTGGCCATCTGCAATACTTTTAGAGGTAATTCACATTTACTCTTTTTGAGTAGGTGAGCAATTAGCTATGGGTCTGAAACTTCACCAAGTGAAAGCTCTTTGGGATAGCTGCTCTGCAGAGATACTCTGAAGATAAAAAATTTCGTCGAAATCGCTCTATATAGCACGGTTTTCGAAATATTAGCATTTTTGTGTTTTGCAATTTTTGCGCAAAAATTCGAAAATTCAAAATGGCCGCCATTTTTTGCGAGAAATTTTTTGTTTGAAAATTGGCATGGCTACTCTGCAGAGATACCCTGTGGGTCAAAAATTTCGTTGAAATCGCTCTATCTAGCAGGGTTTTCGAGATATAAGCATTTTTATGTTTTGCAATTTTTGCGAAAAATTCGAAAATTCAAAATGGCCGCCATTTTTGGCAAGACAAAAATTTTTTGAAAATTGGCATGGCTACTCTGCAGATATACCCTGTGGGTCAAAAATTTCGTCGAAATCGCTCTATCTTGCAGGGTTTTCGAGATATAAGCATTTTTATGTTTTGCAATTTTTGCGAAAAATTCAAAAATTCAAAATGGCCGCCATTTTTTCAAAATTGGGATAACTACTCTGCAGAGATACCCAGTGGGTCAAAAATTTCGTCGAAATCGCTCTATCTAGCACGGTTTTTGAGATATAAGCATTTTTGTGTTTTGCAATTTTTGCGAAAATTTCGAAAATTCAAAATGGCCGCCATTTTTGGCGAGAAAAAAATTTTTTGAAAATTGGGAAAAGTACTCCGCAGAGATATCCTGCGGGTCAAAAATTTTGTCGAAATTGCTCTATCTAGCACGGTTTTTGAGATATAAGCATTTTTGTGTTTTGCAATTTTTGCGAAAATTTCGAAAATTCAAAATGGCCGCCATTTTGGGCGAGACAAAAATTTTTTGAAAATTGGGAAAACTACTCCGCAGAGATACCCTGTGGGTCAAAAATTCGTCGAAATCGCTCTATCTAGCACGGTTTTCGAGATATAAGCATTTTTGTGTTTTCCTTATTTGGAAAATTCGTAATAATTAATTAATCATTAATTACTCGGCCATTTCTTGACCAATCAATGCCAAAATCTAATGATTTCCAGATTTTAATAGAATGAATGTATTTGCCAAGTTTCAGGTGAATTAATAAAATTCCTTTCAAGTTATCATCCGGACAAGCTTCCCCATCGAAAAAAGACATTTTTGGTCATGTGACCTCTCTGATTGGTTGAAATGTCACTGCAGCATATTCAAAAAAATTCCCCAAGGCTACTGCCTAAACCTGCCAAATTTGAAAAGAATCCGCCTAACGGTTACAGAGTTATAAGGAAAACAAAATGCGGAGCCGGCGGAGCCTGAAGCTCTCCCATACACAAACAAGCATCCCTTGCGGGATGCTTAATAAATGATGAGGGAGCAAGAAGTATATATTTATCATGTTAAGATGGCCAAAGCCTCTTAAGTACAGGAATTTTAAGTGAAATGTTATACAAAATCTTACTTTAGTATAATCAATGTCAAGTTAAACTGATGTTACTGAACAGTAAATCAGTTAGGGGCTGAAAATCCTCATTTTCACGTCAAGATGGCCATGACTGTACTTGTATAGGAACTCCAAGGTGGAAAGAAAATAAGAATGTCCCTAATGTCATCTTTAAAAGTGTACAATTTAACCGAGCTCTGCTGAATACGATAGCTGGAGATTAAAAACTCCATAATTTCACTGCAAGGTGACCATAACTTCATCCATATTGCGACTTTAAGGTGACCATAAAATGAGAATGTCCCTTTTGTCATCCTTTATAAGTGTACAAAGTTTAGCTGATGGCTTTATTCAAATGTTATGACTTTAGGGGGGCCAAAATTATATTAACAGTTTAAGGTCACCTTAAAGTCAGGATAACCCTTTGGTTTGCCATCCTTTATAAGTGTGCAAAGTTTAACTGAGGTCAGTCGAACAATAAGATACTTGGAGGCTGAAAACCCCCTTATTTCACTTTAAGGTGGCTACAACTCCATTCATACTGAGAGTTTAAGGTGACCATAAGTATTATTTTTATCTTGTTTAATACCAGTGATAATTTCGATATAAAAAATGGAAAAAGAAAGGAGCCAGAGCATTTTATTCCAATTTGATGACTTTAAGCAGGCCAAATGTCCGTTAACATTTTGAGTTTAAGGTCACCATAAAGTCAGGATATTCCTTTGGCAAATCTTAATATATGTGCCAAGTTTGGTTGAAAAAAGTGAAAAACTAAGTGAACTGGAGGGCTAAAACCCCGTTTTTTGACATTAAGGTGACCTTAAAATTGCAGATACAGGGCTAAAACTTCGGCATGTGAAAGATTATCAAAAAGTAGCTGAATAAGTTATTCCAACAAAACGCCGAAATCCTCACCGTTTTTGAGATACAGACCAAGTACCCATTTTTTTAAAAAAAATTTTACGAAAATAAAACGCCTCCCATTCAGGCATCTATGGTCCGATTGATGAGAAAATCCTTTCCGACCTTGGAAATTTAGTCTAGAATGTACCTGATAAATTTTATAGCACAGGTGTGTGTGGTTTTTTCCGAAACGCGATGACAAGGTGTTTTGGAGGTATGCTTAAGGTTACCTTAAGTAAAGCTTAAGGTCTGCGCAAAGTATCTCAAAAATTTTTCCCGCCCCTATAGTTTTAAAGAAAGATAAGAAGGGAAGAAAAATTTGAAAGGCTAAGAAGTTATTCAAGGGAGACCATAATCCGGCGGCGGCAGCGGCGGCGGCAGCGGCGGTGATCAGTCGAACTTCGGTGAAAACAAATAAGCGTCCCTGACGGGCCGCTTAATTAGTAGCTGTAGTAGTTGTGGTATAAGACTGTAAGAAGGTAAGCTTTACTGTATTTTGTATCTGATGGAACAGTGGATTATCTAAAAACTGTATCAGTTGCAGTATTAGACTGTAAGCAGAATGTGAGCTTTATTGTGTTTCGTAGACTGGTATATTTTATGAAAAGACTATATCATTGATATATGATTTTAGTACGCACCACGGAGACGATTTTCTCGAAATCTCATCTCAACAATGGTCGTTTTTTACACACATAAAGTATTTTACACAGGAATTCTACCTCAAATATTGCTTTTATGTATTATATGTAGTTAGATAGTGTTTTTATATTTTTATCTCCCCTCATCTCACTGTTATACCTACTAAGTTCATAAAATAGAGACTATTATTGCCCATCAACTGAGAATTATCGTTGTTTATTTTCATGAAAAATGTAGGAAAAAGTCCCTAAGTGGGGTCTTTATGTAACTAAAACACAATTTTCTCCTCAACTTAAAGTCTTGATTTTTGTCACATGTACTAAGAATATATTAATGTGTTCTCAGGTAAAATTTTAGCCAGATGAGTATCATAGTTTGTGACCTAGAGGGCTCTAAGTGGACAAAAGTTAAATTTCTGACCTTAAGGTGGCCATTAGTTCTTTATTATTGGAAGTTTAAGGTCACCTTAAAATAGGGATCTTCCTTTGAGCACCCTTAACATGTGTACCAACTTTGAAAAAAAAATACTGATGCGTTTTTGAGTTGTCGTGTACACAAGGAAATTTCTACAGCGGCGGCAGCGCAACGGACCTGAATCCAATATATCCCCTACTTTTGTCTGGGGTTATAATAATTACTGTTTTCCAATACTTGTTTTTGCTTTAAACTCTCATCGTGGAAATTTACATCATTGTTTGTTAGTTGGAGTTTGTTATAAAGACCTGAAAAATCATTTTCCCATTTATGCAATACTGTATCTAATTCTGAACTATAACTGTGGTCAACTTTTACCTGCATTTGGATTTCTGTTTTGTTTCCTGGGCCTAATTTTGGATTTTTTTACGATTTCAGCATAACACTGCAGTGTTTCCCAAACAGTTAAATGTTCACAGAAAGCACAATTGGGAATAAATAAAATCTTGCATTTAATATCAACATGTAACTAGACCTTGACAGCCTATAGGCTTTGGGACATCCTCCACAGACATGCAGAAAAGTGAGTTTTCATTTTTAAGCTGCAAGGGTCTGTACTGATATTTCTAAAAAAAATGCAATTTTATAGCTGTGGCTGTTCAAACTCTGAAAAGGTAATATATGTTAATATAAGCAGATATAACAGGAGCATAGCTCAAAAAGGGAGAAATAGTGTTCTATATGGGGGTAAAACATGGAAAACAATAGGGTCAAAGATGCCCCAAAAGGCGAGTTGCGCAGGCAGCAATAAGGTTAGCAACTGCTGTAATTACATTTAGAAACAAGGAAAGAAATGTTAGGTCACCCAGTTAAGGTGAATGTGTTAGATGTGCTAAGAATGTAAAACTTGTAATCTAGGTTACATAATTGTATCTATGCTATAAACGGACAAACGAAAGGACGGATTTCACCAATATCGAAAGCAACATAGCTATGATGGTGATATATCTCCCTGTCAAGTTTGAATTCGATTGGACAAAGCGTTTTCGAGTTAGAGTCCGGAAACAGAAATGTTGACGGACAAACGAACAAACGAACAGACGGAATTACACCAAGTTCGAAACAATCCTACCTATGATGGTGATCTATCTCCCTGTCAAGCTTGAATTTGATTGGACACAGTGTTTTCGAGTTAGAGTCCAGAAGCAGAAATGTTTACCGACAGACAAACGGACAAAAAACAGACAAACGAACAGACAGAATTACACCAATTTCAAAAGGAACCTAGCTATAATGGTGATCTATCTTCCTGTCAAGTTTGAATTCGATTGGACTCAGTGTTTTCGAGTTAGAGTCTGGAAACAGAAATATTGACAGACAGACAAACGAACACACAGAATTACACCAATTTCGAAAGGAACCTAGCTATGATGGTGATCTATCTCCCTGTCAAGTTTGAATTCAATTGGGAAAACTGTTTTCGAGTTAGAGTCCGGACACGGAAATTTTGAAGGACAAACGGACAAAAATGGACAAATGAACAGACAGAATTGCACCAATTTCGAAAGGTACCTAGCTGTGATGGTGATCTATCTCCCTATCAAGTGTGAATTTGATTGGGCAAACCATTTTCGAGTTAGAGTCCGGAAACGGAAATTTGATGGACAAACAGACAAAAAACGGACAAACGAACACACAGAATTACACCAATTTCAAAAGGAACCTAGCTGTGATGGTGATCTATGTCCCTGTCAAGCTTGAATTCGATTGGACAAAGCGTTTTTGAGTTAGAGTCCGGAATCGAAAATGTGGACGGACAGACAGACATTGGACACATCAATCTAATAGGCGGGTTGGTTACACGCAACCTGCCTAAAAATGGGAACATTCTTGAGATATTTGGAGCAAGCCTTGTGATATTTAGCATATCATTGGTGAAGTCATTTTTTTCAAAATCACCACTGGAGGTCAAGTTTATTAGCAACTTTGTTCAAAAACAAAACAGGTCCTCTAATTAGTAATATCAATGACTTTACAAAATTCGAAGACAATCGATTTAAGTAGTCTGGACTTAGAGCGCACACAAGCTTTAAAACTGGGTGGCAGCCACCTTAAAAACAAGATGGCGGACTCAAAAGTTTTTATAAAGAAAGTTGTCCCCCCCTTGACCTTAAAATAAACACAGGAAACCTGCTCTTGATATCAGTAATGGTTTTGCTGTGATGACGTGCTACAGAGTTGACAAGTGTTGAGTCAGCAAATTGTCAAAAATTATTATAATAGTCATATATTTTAATATGGCCAAAAAATGTTCTCTAATGGGATACACCATGTCAGGAAAACACAATGGGAACATTTTGGAGACATTTGAAACAAGCCTTGTGGTATTTAGTATTGCATTGGTAAAGTTGTTTTACAAATTGCCTCTGGCGGCCATGTTTTTTAATCAATTTTGCCCAAAGTCAATAAGCTTCCCCACCATGAGCAATATCAAATAGTGTTACAGGAAATGGTGGCACCTTTTCAATTCTTCATTTCCTACTAGAATCTCTTAATAAAACATTTGACATCATAGATATTCTGAATCATGGATTTGTAACATGATATGTTTGAAATAGATGGTTATACAAATGACTTTGTGTCTCCTCAAAATAAAAGAGGTGGTGGTGTGGGTATCTATATAACAAGCAATCAGTGCCTGTGAACGGGCTCTGTTTCAGCTGACTGTGTGTTTTGAGTTTCAGAGTAGAAGTGAAAGCAGAAGAGGACACAAAAAAGGGTCCCGAGCAAATGGTATTCAGAAGTAAAGTACAAAGTTAACTGTTAAGGTGTAAAAAGTAGGTAAAAAGCATATTTAAACAAATTACTGTAAATGCAAATAATGTATTTAAAGAAAATAGTATAAATGCAATAATTTTCAAATATCAACTGATTTACACAACAGTGATAACCTTAAAGTGGCTATTGCTCAGCTATGCCTTTTTTGCTACAGGTCTACAATTTCACTGACCCGTAAGTAGGTAAATAACCTATTTAAACAAAATTCTCTAAATGCAAAATAATTCCATGTTACAACTGATTTACACAACAGTGAAAACATGAAAGTAGCTTATGCTTAGCTTTGAAATGAGATACAGGTATGCAATTTTACTATGTCATAGCTGATGCATTTCCACATAAATTCAAGACTGCTGTCAGAATTGTTTTTCTAGGTGAACTAGTCCTTACTACCCAGGGTATCCAAAATTTATTTGATTTTTGCATAACTCCTTAATTGTCAGTAATCTTTAGAGGATGTCCCAATTGAGCTAAATTTTATTAAATTTAGATGTCTAATTGAAATGGGAAAAAGTGGGAAAAAACAATATACATTTGAAAGAACAGCACACACTGTTAGGCTTGATAAAGCTCAGTGAAAGTGAACTTTCCCATTTACTTTCATTTTCTTATGTTAGTTACCCAACACAAAAGCAAGACAGAAGAGATACACATGTAAACACACATGTTCCTGTCTTTGTTTGAATGAAGAGAGATAAACAACACATATACCCACACACACACACACACACCCTTTCACCCCTCCCCACCCTCAAACACAGAGGCAATTCTTTTCTCACCTGCATTTTATATGGAGTGTAGGAGAGTGGGGGGCTGTCTGTACAGATCAGCATAAATATTGATTGTCTTTTGCAGTCTTTGGGATGTAATGGCTCTGGGGAACAGACAAATGAACAGATCTGCATGCCTTAAACAATTTTTCATCCTCAATAGATAAGGTATCTTTTAAAAAAAACACCACGTCTCTGGGCCTTGTATTTTTGAAGAAGTTGTTCACACATACACATACGCTCACACCGCAGAGTTATGACATAAAAAAGGAGAAAAAAAATTATGACGAAACCTTAAGGTCATCCGATTGCATCAGATGTCATAATAATATTAGACACTACCTACCATCCACTTCATCCAGGAAATCTTCTGAGGTAAGATCAAGTTCTCCCAGATCAAGGTCATTAATTCCATCTACTATCTGCAAGTACAATGTTCACAATCAAATTAACCATACTAGAATTTGTAAGTAATTACACATATCAGTAGTCACACAGACCAATAATGCTAGTATATTAAGTAAATTGAATATACACACCACAACGCTTATCACAATTTTCTCATTGACTATTGCAGGGATTTCTCTCTTATCTTGCACAAATGTACTAGGGAACAAGTAGATTTCCTTTTGAGAGTATCAGGCCTGGATCTGTCTTAATTATTTTTATGAGTTTTTTAAATAATTTTTAATGCATTAAAATTCATGAAATCATGCACTTAATCACTTATTTTCTGACTGACTATTGCAGGGATTTCTTTCTTATCCTGTGTATATTTTCTAGGCCACAAGTAGACTATCTTGTGTGACTATCAGTCTTGGGTCTTTCTTAATTACTTTTCTATGAATTTTTGAAATAAGTTTTAGTACATGAAAATACATGAAATCATGCACTAAATCACTTATAACTTGAAAAGTATTGTATTTAGATCATTTTATTAAAATATGTAATTCAGCTACTTTTTCAATAGCTACAACATGGTGAGTAACTTGGGTGTCTATCCCAATAGCTAAGTGAGTAATGGCTACTTTCTGACTTTTCAGTACCTTCCTTACTGAGTAAAATCACTTGTAACTTGAAAACTATTGCATTTAGAGAATTTTGTATACATGTTATTCAGCTAGTTTTGGGTGAGCTATATGAGGAGTGTAGGGGAGCCATTTTTCCACCTTATGGATGTTTTGAAAATGGGAATTTTGTGTTTTGCCTCTGATGAGAATATTTCAGGAGATATTCAAAATAATCGTCTGTACGAAGGTCAATATAAGGCAGGAGTTAATTGTTTACTTATACAATTACTTTATATTTTTCTTTGCACTGGGTTATCATGAGTGTAATTGAAACTGGCCTTAATGCTGCAATGAACAATCTTGAAGTACAATCAGGATCAGCATTAAACACCTTTGCATCTGGGACCCAATCCCTAAGAGCACATTGAGCAGTGAGACTATTTGCCTCCTAAATGAAGTGAAAAGTAACCTGAAGGAGGAGCAAAGAACCTCTAACAGACCTGGCAAGAGGAGGAGAATCAACTCCCATCCTCAGACAGAGAGAGCATGAGCCATGAAAGGTACCCTCTAGAAGCCAAGAGCCATTACTTTAAGGCTAAGAACCTCTACAGAAAGAAGCTTTAACTGCTCCAAATGTGGTCTCCAATACATAGGATAAAAACCAAAAGACCATTCAGACAAAGAAGGTATGAACATTATAGAAGTGTTTAAAACAAAAAACTGCACTGCACAATGTAACTCCTGTTTCTAGACACTTTTCTGGAAATAACCACTCAAGTAAAACCATGGAGTTCTCAGTGCTCCATTAGATGGGAAATGACACCAACCCAAATGACCCCTCAGGCCCCAGAGGCCAATATTTATTTTACACATGGGCATTTCCTACCCTTCACCCTGCAGGCAGTAATATACTTGTGTGATTTTTAGTGTCCTCTTATTGCACCCTTAATCCAGGTGCCTATTCCCATTTATAACTTACATGATTGTCGGAGAAATATGTCAGCGAGATGCTGTATGTGATTTATTTTGTCAGGGAAGTGCAGGTAATTTAGTTGGTTTTGGAAAATGTTTTCATAACCACATCTTCGGGATACTCGTACAGTACTGCGTTACTACCAATGATCACTGGATACCAATTATCGTGAGGTAGAAGTGAAATACACACAACTTGGCAAACAGTCCCCTCAAAATCATTGTAAATATAGTAGAATTGTTTCCAAAGTGAATGGTACAAATCCACAACAAAAGGCTTCTAAAATATGTGGCCACTGCTGAAATGTGACCATTTTATTTGCAGTGGTGAACTGGTGATAATTAGTACTCAGCAATAATTGGTAACAAGGCAGTACACCCCTGTTAGATGGCATTAATGTTAGACAATGACACAAAAGCGGCAAGCATATCTGTTTATGTGATAAATATAGCCAGGGGTTACATATCGGGTTCCAGGATGTTTATGTTTAAGGATATACGTCGGGTCCCTGATGAGTATACTAAATGTTAAGACATTGGGTTACCTTTTTTGGTGTGATGTCAGATCCCAGATAAAAAGCCAATCTTGTTAAATGAAATATGCAAATGTGAAAATATAATGTCACAGAATTCCTAGGGATTTCCTAGCAATATTTTTAAACAAAATGCAAATAAGACAAGGCCACTGCCGCAGCAGTTATCTCACGCCTTAGAATCAGTAATAATGGAGAACTAAAGGAAATATAATCCCTTTGTAGTAAGATAACCCCACTTAACATTGAAAAAGGGGTCAAAGGTAAAAGTCAGCAATTGGAATGGAAAAGTCTCAGGCCGTGACTTCCTTTAAGTTGTTTTCACATTTGGAACCCCTAGTAGCAATGATAAGGGAGCTATAAGGCCATATTAATAGGATAATCCCATCTAACATTAAACATGTGATATGACGGCCAGTTTGTTTGCGAAACTAGGCCAAATTACCATCAGGCTAACTTTCCTAGCCATATATCTTTTGTGCAAATTTGATGAACCTAGATGCAATATTTCAAGTTTTATAGCATCTTAATGATTTTGAATTTAATTGGCTATGGTGGCCCTTTTGTTTTTCAAAATTAGGCCAAATTTTTTCTCAGGCAAAACATTTGCAGGCCAGCACTTTTCATGGTCTATCTTTACATTCTGAAGCCATAGCACCAATAATATGGGTGAAATAAAGGACGTTTTAGTGTGATGACGTGATTTAACCTTGAAGCGGGGTTCAAAGGTCAAATTCAACACCTGGAAAAGATTCCCAGGCCATGACTTCCTACAAGTTGTTTTCACATTCCGAACCTCTAGGAGCAATATTGGGGGAGATATAAGGCCTTTTAAATAGGATAACCCCATTTGATATTAAACATGTGATATGGCGGCCATTTTGTTTTGTGAACTAGACCAAAATTACTATCAGGCTAGCTTTTCTAGCCATATAGCTTTTGTGCAAATTGATGAAACTAGCTGGAATATTTCAAGATTGAGACCTCCTTTATGATTTTCAAACAATTAGCTATGGCAGCCATTTTGTTTTTCAAAATGAGGCCAAAATTTTGCACAGACAGGTTTTCATAGCCATAAACATTCCCTGCAAATTTGGTGAAGATATCTTTACAAATGAATGAGATATTAAGATCTATGTAAAAACATGACGAACGGAGGGACGCATGGACACGCGCGTACGTAAGGCGTTTTGTAATCTCCCGACCACTGCCTACGGCCGCAGGTGGGAGATAAAAATACAATGTCATGGAATACTGTGGGGTTTCCTAGCAATATTTTAAAATGTAATATGCAAATGAGGAGATATATAAAGTCACTTTCTATGGTGTTGCCTAGCAATATTTTATAAATAGAAATAGATCCCATCAAAGCACTCAGTAGATTTCAAAAAGACGGCCATTTGCGAGGCCACAGACTTTCTAACAATATATCAAAATAAAAATACTGCTTGAAAAATGATGAAGTATAAAGGTCATGGAAGTCAGTGTGGATTCCAAACAATTAATAAAAACGCTGAATACTTCTAATTCACAGATGGACCATCTCATTAATATTCATAAAGTCTCGGAAGAAATTGCGAGGACCTGTTGTACATCATGTTAAATGTCAGGCACCCGTTGCCTATCCACTTTGATAAATATATATTGGTACGTATAAATTACAGACTTTCTAACAATATTTTCCAAATAAAAATGCTGCTTGAAGAATGATGAAGTATAAAGGTCATGGAAGTCAGTGTGGTTTCCAAACAATTAATAAAAACGCTGCTGAATACTTCTAATTCACAGATGGACCATCTCATTAATATCCATAAGGTCTCGGAAGAAATTGAAAGGACCTGTTGTACATCATGTTAAATGTCAGGCACCCATTGCCTATCCACTTCGATAAATATACATTGGTATGTATAAATTAGGGTACACTTACTGCATTTCTTAACATTTGTAGGAAATCGCCACATAATGGGACAAGTAGACGTGGTTACCTCGGCTCTACTTTACTTGCATGTAGAGCCGTGGCACGACACCACACAGAACTGGAGATTTGCATAAAATCTTTTTCTGTTGAATAAAACTTAATAAAATGACTGAAAATGATTTAATATAGTTAGAAACAGTTGATTTTAAGCCAAGGACACAACAAATAGAATATGTGTACAAAATATATGCTATTTTGCACAGCTTTTATAATAAAAGAACATTTTTAAATTTTTGGAGAAATGGTCCAAAAACCCTGGTAAATCAGGAAATGTCATTTATTTTTTGTCAAACATGTTTGCATGTTGACCGATTGTTGAAGAAAATGAAACAAAATAGTAGTGGGAACAGTTATGTGTTCACATTTTTATGATATTTGTGTTTTCTGCAAATCTCCAGTTCTATGTGGGGTCGTGCCATGGCTCTACACACAAGTAAAGTAGAGCCGAGGTGACCACGTCTATGGGACAAGATAATGGCCAACTGTCTAATACCAATTGTGCAACATTAATACTGTCTAAGAGTAGAACTACAGCTATCATTTTCGGTGTTTGTCTCTGTGTCCGATATCTGTTTCTATGTCCCTTTTTGCAACTACACTGTCCGAAAATGTCCAATGCCAGACAACCTTCAGTTTACTTTCTAGTTTCTATAGACATGATGTCAGTGGACCAATCAATAGGCCACGCCCACTTCCTGGTTTACGGTATTTTAGTTGTCTCCATGTCAGGCCTTGTCTGACAAACAAATGGCGAAAATGGCGGGAAATGAAACGTAAACATTGGGTATTTCAGGATATAAGAGAAATAACACGTATTTTAAATGATTGGATGTAGCATATAATTAGAAATTATATAATAAAGTATATTTGCTTTATTGTGACAAAAATTATAAAATAAATAAATAAACAATTTATTGATCAAAACAAATCCTCGTGCATTGCAGTAAAATGTAAACAATGGCAGCTTGGGGACATATATATACATTTCAGACATTTTAAAGTAGGTAGGATTGACGATATAATTTTTTTATGAAATTACACTGTGGTTTCTTTTTGTTCCATTGTCAGAAAGCAATAATATTTACAAATATGTCCCTAAAAATGGCCACGTTTTTGTGATTCAAAATGGCGCCGATGAAAATCGGAGGAAATGATTGGTTGTTGCCATTGTAGTAAACAGGATATATGCCGATTTGCGGTATTTTGATTGACACCGTGGAAAGGTCCATATATATTTTTTTGTTAATATTATGTTATATTGCATCTGTGTCCATGAAAGAAGGATCTACTGCTCAGCTACCCAAGTTCATCGCCTACCCAAGTTTGTCACTTGCATTTTTTGACAATATTAAAACCCGTTGGCAACCATCTTTCATTGTAGTGCACTAGTGTCATAAGACTATACTTGTTCTATTAGTTTTAGTATCAATATCGCTTATCCTTTTCAGTTTTTAAAACAGGTGACGAACTTGGGTAGCTGAGCAGTAGGACCTTCTCCTTGCACGGTCACGGATGGCAATAAATACGGACAGGTGTAGGCAGCCTTGGCTATTTATTTCAATTGCTTCTTTGCTTGGACACGGACCCATACACGGGTGAAAATGATAGGTGTATTTCTTACTTTACATCAGTGACACGTACGGGTGTACACACCCCAACGTTCACGAGAACCCCCCCCCCCCCCCCCCCACACACACACAACTCCGAAAACAAGACCACGTAGAAAAAATAATATCTGATTTTACACATAGCTGGTTAAAAGGGTTAATGAAAAAGCGGTCACTAGTATGTGTGCTAAACTGTTTATAAAATTGAGCGTTAAAAATATCAGGATACCTGTTCCGTGGACATTGTTTTCTTTTGGTTCTATAATAAAAATTGTCACCGCACATAATTGAAACATTCTAGTTAACTGTGGCACATTCTAAAAGTCGGACTTCTGTCCAACTTGGACTTCTATGGGGGGGGGGGGGGGGGGGCGATGGGGGTTATACAACAATTCAGCCAATCAAAAAAATTACCACATTTGTCAATCAAACCAATTCCCACCTCTCCACTAGGACAAGGGGAGGGGCTGTGTTATGCAGTGAATCAGCCAATCAACAAATCCCAGCCAAGACCAGTGACATTTTCAGTGGTTTAATTTTACATGCCTAATACCAATCAGATGCACTTAGGGTGTGGGTTTATATGTCAATCTTAATTAGTCAGGGTTTGATCAGCAACTGTTCACATGATCAGTGTGTTGAAAGCATTTATAATATTTATCATTCAGTTGGCATGATTGCTAGAAAACCACCCCACCTGGAGCCTCACTTTTCCTCAAGTCATTATATGTTGATTATTGGGGATACTTCACCATGAGATGCCTTTTACTTGTTTGTGATACCAAAGCCACATGTTTACAAGCACAGCTATCATTGGGTTAACTCTTTTCTCCAGCTACTTTTTCAATTTTTAATAATAACCATAATGAGTAAATGGCTTATATCTTCAAAAGTATTGCAGCTACACAATTTCTCTCAAATATGTTATTCATGTACTTTTTGGTGAACTGTAACATATTTAAGTTTCACAACTGTTGCTCAATGTACAAGTGAGTAATGGCTACTTTATTGCTACTTTTAGTGAAAATGTAAAAAATCACAAATATCTCGCAAACCGTAAGAGATAGAGCAATTTCGAGCGAATTTTTGTCCCACAGGATAGTACAAGAGTATCCTATGCTAAGGGGAAAAAGGTTTGGTGAACTTTGGCCTACTTCTGACTGAGTAATAGCACTTTTACCGAATATAATTATATGACTTATAACTGTCAATGAGTAAATGGCTTATATGTTCAAAAGTATTACAGCTACACAATTTTGTTCCAGTATGTTGTTCAGCTACTTTCTCCACAGCTACAACATGGTCAGTAGTTTGGAAGTGTAGGTAAGTAATTACCTATGGGTCTGGAACTTTCACATGGTGAAGTTTCAGACCCGTAGATAATTACTCACCTACTCAAAATGAGTAAATGCAAATTATCTCTTAAAAGTATTGCAGAGAGCCAATTTTTCTCAGATAACTCATTCACCTACTTTTGGAAGAGCTTTCACATTAAAAATTAAACCACTGAAAACAAAGCATCCTCATCGCCGCCCCACACCCCCTCCCCGTTTCCAAGTTGGACAGAAATAAATCGCCGCTTGTGGCTCTTAATTATATATTTGTAAAATATTGGTAGAAACCCCATCGTAGCCTCACATTTTCAGCACTCTGTGGGTGTACAAGTACCAGCATTTGATACATCCCCTCCCCTTCGCCGCTGTCGCCGCATTACTTGGACTGTCGCCGCTATCACCTCTGGCCATCTACCCCTCCTCACTTCTACTCAATTAAAATTAACATTGCCGATGTTAATCCAAACGGCGATGGAATCACCACTTTTGTCCAGCTTTTAGGAAGAACCATTAACTGTCACGACTTTAGTCTTTGTTAAGGTCTTTATAGAATCATTGTCTTGCAATGTTAGACCTCACTTTATGTATAGTTTTTTTAGTTATGTGCACAGACAGGCAAAGGGAGACAGGCAAACACACAAATATGCATAATTATATGAAGTTTTCACCTACCAAGTAGATGACAGCACTTAGCAGTTGCTTTTATATCTTTTTGGTTATTGACTCTTACGATGCTTGTTATAGGCCAATATAAGGTAATGCATTGTGAATGATGCCCCCCCCCCTCCTCTGTCTTGTCTGGCTCATCCCTTTATGTAGGAACAAAGGTCTGCTGTTGTATTATTATTTTTGTGGTTCAGCATACAAATGAGTTCATTCTCTAATCACGTGCAGAGTAAGGTCACCTACAGGTCTTCCTCTGGGGCCAGTTCCACAAAGGGTCTGAGACTTAGCCAAGTTTTTGGCTAAGTCAGGGACTTAAATCTAAGACTTTGGCCTTAGCTAGGTCTGGGACTTAAATGGGTTTCACAAAGGGTGACTTAGGTAAGTCCAAGCTTATCGAATAACCACAGTGGTTTTCTGTGTCATGTGACCTTTTATATATATATTGAAAATTTACTATTGGTGACATATATCCTTCATTTGATGCATTTTATCTAAGGATAAGTGTTTTTTTAATGGAAAACCTTATTACCACATATCAACTTCCCAAAGACTACAGCCATTTCAAATTTTGAAGTGGAGAAAAGATTATGGTGGCCATATATTTAAGACCTCTTTACAAAATTTAAGCCCACTACCTACAAAATTTAAAGTTAAGTCCACTGACTTAGCAATTTCATGGACTTAGCTGCTTTGTGAAATTCGCTAAGTCTAAGACACAACTTTTTAAAACAGGTTATTTTAAGCTCTTTAGTTTTTCCAGTGTAATCAATGGTTTCCCACAACTACACACACACACAAGCATACCACTGAACTGCAGGAGACTGCACACTGCATGTCCGTGGGTATATTTATCTGTGGATTTGTAATAAACCATGACTTTTCCTACAATTATTTTGCCTATTTCAATACTAAGTTTATAATTATTTGTTTTTTTTTTCTTTAAAGTAAATTAAGACATAAATATTAGATAATTTCATTCACTGATCAGTAGTTTATGAATACCAGTTATAATAAGTAACTTAATAGACTCAGATCAATGACTACCAGGGATTTCTTTATTCTAATATCTCTTTTTTTAACCTTAATTTGAGAAGTAACTAAATTTTTTTCAGGGAAAACAAAATTATCTTCAGTTACTTCAATCCATACAGATAAATATGTCAATCTCATTTTTCAAAGGAATTAGCAGAATGTATGTAAATGTGATTTATGTTAAACAACTGCCAGCATCTCTGTAATAATGTAGTTAAGTGAGAATAGGAGTTATGTGTATGATCTACACAGTGAACACTTGTGCCCTTCTTACATGGTCTCAACATCGAACACAGAAGAGATTTTTAAGGGAAGTTGGTGTCAATTTTGACAATGAATCTCTTGAAAGAAAAGAAAAGCAGGTCATTTTATCAGAGTATTTGACGGCATATACAATTGATGTAACTGAAAAGGATGATGTGGCACCAGAAAGTGTTGATGGTTTTAAGACAGTCAAGGCACCATTTGTGCATGTCACCAATTTGACTTCATTTGTGATTGACCTCATAACAAAGTACAATGAACATGGTCAACTAAATTGGGATCATGGCATACCTGATGATGAAATTTGGGTGAAACTTGGGGGTGACCATGGTGGTTCCTCCTTCAAACTGACTGTGCAAGTGTGTAACTTAGACAACTCAAATTCTAAATTAAACACAATTGCATTTGCATGTTGCAAGGCAAAAGATTACTATCAGAACCTTAAAGATATATGCTCTCACTATATAAATTATATAAACTGCTTGTCACAAGCAACTTGAAAGGACAAAAAAATTAAAGTGTTCCTGTGTGGGGATTATGCGTTCCTTTGTAATATGTTTGGCCTTTCAGGGACAAAGGGAACCCATTTCTGCTTATGGTGTTCCCAATCAGCAGTGGACAGACAAATCCCACTCAAACTCAGAGGACAAGGACCTGTCAAAACACTCCATTCGCTTAAAAGAAACTACAAAAAGTTTGAAAAAGAAGCAAAGATGGTCAAAATCAAAGTTGCCCAGTATAACAATGTTATACATGAGCCAATCTGGGACATAGAGCTTTCAAATGTTTGTCCACCCTATCTCCATATTTGGCTTGGAATTGTCAAAAAGCACCATGATCTACTTGAACAAAAGTGTCTTGCTATTGACAGGAAAATTGCGAAAGAAATTGCCAAAACAGATTATGTCACTGAGGGAGAAGTTTTTGACCAGCACATAGCAGCTATCAGGAAAATCAACAAGGAATTAAAAAAACTAAAAATTGAAAGATCAGACATTATCAATAACTTTGAAAAAGAGACATCCAAAGAAGCCAGGGAAAATCTCAAAACAGTACTAATTAAGCTTGAGACAGAAATTGATGAAAAACAACAGGCTGAGCCAAAGCTAAATGTTCAATCAGGCCCCGTCAGTGGAAATCTTGAATAAGTTTTGAAGAAACACAAGGTCATTCAAGAAGCATACCACAGTCGATCTTTTGTTGGGAATCGCTGTGCCAAGTATATCAAACCAAAGATAATTTCAGAACTTTGTAGCAGTATGAAGGATAAAGTCAAAAGCATCTCAAGGAATCCAAACACTCAGAAAGAAGCAGCATAAATTTTCAAAAAGTTTGACAAGTTAAACAACTTGTACTATGATGTACACAGTCAAATCAGTCATGGATATGCCATCCTGCCTGAAGATATTGAAGTAATTAAACTATGCATTGAGAAGTATCTTGACCATTTTCGTGAACTATTCCCTGGTCAAATTATACCCAAACAACACTTCCTTGAAGACCATGTTTTGCAATGGATTTCTCAGTGGAATTTTGGCATGGCTCTGCATTTTGAGCAAGGAGGTGAAAGTCTTCATAGGGAATTTAACAGGCTTGGCCGTGTCATGCAGGGGGTACAAAATGAAACAGAGAAACTGCTTTGTACAATGAAGGAACACCACACATCAACTAGCCCTATTATCCAAGTTTATATTGTACATCCTAAGAAAAGAAAGAAGGCAAACTCTAAACTGGACATGTAACTATTCAATAGGATAAAATTATGTCTACATTGTTGATATATACTAACACAAACTTTATTGTATAAAGGAAAGCTGTAAAATAATATACCTAATAGTATATAATGATGGTCTACCCATTAACTCTGACTTCATGTTCTATATATTATACTGGATAAGTCACTTAAGGCTGAATTTTCATGTGTTAAAACAAGAAAAATAGTAAAACAGTAACATTGGATAAGAATGAATCAATTGGATACAACTTTAAATATAAAACAAAGTGAGTATTTTTATGGTTGCTTCTATATGACTAATTGAAACTGTGTGAACCTTTTGTTTAATTCTCAGTTAAATAAGGCCTATCTAGAGAGCATTTTTCACCTTAGTTTATCAAAAGTGCATCAGGTTGTACCATTTTAATATGTATATATAAAGAAATCTGCCAATTCCTTTGAGATAAAGTTTACACTGCTAAAACTGCAGTCTTTCAATTTTCATATGTACTATTTGTTGTCCCTTACATAAGTTAAGAGCCTGAATAAATAACTTTTATAATTACCTCAAATATACATTTTCTTCAGAATGACTCAACACATTATAGAGTTTGTAGGAACAATGGAATGTTCAATAAAAAGCAATTATATGCCAAACAAAATCTTTTGAAATTTTGATCATCATGTAGGGCAGATGCTATTCTCTTTATACATGTAGATATTTTTTTGTTTATAAAGTATAGAACTACAAAAAATCAGTAATATAAAACAAAATAATAGGAATAAAAATGCCACTGCACAGAGAATGCGTGTGTGTGAAACACAGCCAGTAAACACTGGGGAGGGGAATTACCTCACCTGTCAATCAAGTTAATGGCTTTTCTGCATACAAACTAAAGATCCTCTTTCAAACAGTTGTGAAGAACTTTGAATCACCATTCTGTTGACAAAATTTAAGACCAAAGTCTTAAATTTAAGTTTAAGTATGGGCTTAAGTCCCTTAGTGGAATTGGCCCCAGGACTTTTTACATCTCTACTATATAAAATGTGTTTAATCCATTACATAGTATTGGACGTATAAACAAATTAAAGACCTGGGGCTGGTTTCACAAAGGGTCTTAATCTTAGCCAAGTTTTTGGCTAAGTCAGGGATTTCAATCTAAGACTTTTTTCTTAGCTAAGTCTGGGACTTAAATGGATTTCAGAAAGGGTGACTTAGCTAAGTCCAAGCTTATCATATAACCACAGTGGTTTTCTGTGTCATCTGACCTTTTATTTCTATTCAAAATATAATATTGGTGACAAAGATCCTTCATTTGATGCATTTTATCTAAAGATAAGTGCTGTTTTAAAATGGAAACCCTTGTTATCACATAAAAACTTCCCAAAGACTACATTAAGAAGGAGATCTATATATTTATACTTTATTTACAGCCATTTCAAATTTTAAAGTGGAGAGAAATTTATGGCGACCATATTTAAGTCTTTGTTTACAAAAGATAAGCCCACTCCCAGGTAGGCTTAACTTTGAGGCCCAAGACTTAGCCATAGCTTAGATTTTGCTGCTTTGTGAAATCTGCCAAGTCTTAGACCACAGATTAAGCTTGAATTAAAGATAAAAGTCTTAATTTTAAGTCTAAGTCCAGGCTAAGTCCTTTTGTGAAACTGGCCCCTGAAATTCAATAGGCTCTGTTATTAGTTTGATATTCAGGTAACCGTGAACTAGAACATATGCCTTTGTATAAAATCAGTTACATCGACATAGCAAGTTTAAATGAATTGCATTAAGCTTACAGAAAAATAATAACAGATGTGTGTAAAGTGTCACAGTGCAAAGTCACTTTTGATTAACTTTAAATGTCTTATTTGCCTGATACTGTATGTGATAACTAGTCACTACTGTATTTCGACAGTATAAGTAATCTGTCTCATCAGAGGCTAGAGAGTGTATGTAACCCTACCCCCTAAGGTGCTTTTTGGTAAGTGCAATTGTACCGCTAAATTGCACCGGTGCTAAGTGTACTTTTTTGCACCTTGGTATGGTGCATGGTGTAAGTATTAAAATGTGTTATTAAATGTTCATTAATAATCGATGGGGGATCCTACAGGTAAATTTTAGTATTATTTTATATTATTAATGGTTGAAATACTAAAGGTGGATTGTATTCTTATCCATTTCCATAGGATATTTTCACTTCCAGTTACTGTATGTCTCATTGTGTACCCAGACATGAAGTGTGTTAATCCTAGTGTTATTTACACTTTTTACAGATTGGTGTGTGGGAGAGACTTTTAAGAAGTTCAATATGCCAGGGCATCAGGAGTAGGATGTTTCTTATTATCATCTTACGCAGCACTCACCATATGGGTGATGGTCATCATGCTAGTGATGGGGTGACATGTTGCATTTTATTATAAGAAATCTGGTTGAGGGAATCAAACAAGTGGGAGTTCTGATTAAGTGATCAAGAACTCAATGGCTTGTTTAATAACTTAGCTAATTATTGTGTGGAGCACACATTGATTAATTATTAAAGAACACAAAAATAATAAAACCACATAATAAATTTCGTAGATTTTAATATTTTTCTCACATATTTTTGCATATGTGACCATAAATAATAGATATTATAATTTATTAGTTGAGGTGTATGTGTATAATAAAATAATTAATCAATACCATGAAATGTTGTTTTAAGTCACAAGTTGACTATAATAAATGTTCAATTTATTTAGTTTATAAACAATTGTTGAACTCAGGCGTCATTTGATGTTCCTGGTTGGTTAATTTTGGGAACTTTGAGTTGTGCTCTGATCTTTTGTGGCATAATCAGTGATGGCCTAGTTGGCTTCCTTGCACACATGGAAATCATTTCTTGATTTTCATCAGAATAAGGGAACCTAATTTGGTTTGCTTTAGACGCACTAGGTTGAATTTTGAGCAGTCCAATTTGACTGGTGGGTTCTTTGGGAGTGCTCAAATTCGTTTTAGTCATCACTATATCACTACCAACTGTGTCAACAAAAATCTGTAGGGCCTTTTGGAATGTTGCTATGGTGAGTCCATCCTTAAAGCTGATTACCTCATCAGGTTTTTTATTTAATAAAATGTTCCATTAATGTCCCTTCACACTCTGGACATTACCCTTATTTTCCCTGAATTGCATTAAGCTGTTTTAAAGTGTTAGAAATGCAAAAAAGCCCTTAAAATCAAAAATATCTTTTAACACTAAAATTTGAGGTCACCTTCAACAGGGTAAAACATGTATTACCAGTTATATTCACATGTAAAATTTGAAGTAAATCCATAGAGAATTTTTGAGATACTGCTCTGAAATGAAAGTAAAACCTTAAGTGCTTATGATTTTGTTATAACTAAGACTTTAACACTACTGTAAACTAAGACTGGTGACAAACTCATGCCAAATTTGAAATTCATCTATGGAGCCTTTTTGGAAATACAATCTAGGAATTAAAATCATAAATTTAGCATAACTCTTCATGTTATTACTGAGAATGTGAGGTCATGTGAACATAGTTACATCCATGTATCCAATTTGAATAAAATTTGTTAGCTGGTTATTAACTAATTATAAACACATGCTTAATTTGAATTAAGTTTTTAAGAGAATTTGTTAAAATAATGCACAAAATTGAAAGAGCTTTAAGTCATAATAACTCTCTCAATGTTATAACTGTTTGATAAAGCTCACTTTAATGTAGGGCATACTTT
Organism: Sabellastarte sp. h YS-2021; assembly: GCA_964017235.1. Classification (NCBI taxonomy): domain Eukaryota; kingdom Metazoa; phylum Annelida; class Polychaeta; order Sabellida; family Sabellidae; genus Sabellastarte; species Sabellastarte sp. h YS-2021. Next base: position 71,663,960 of record OZ024935.1, on the reverse strand, counting down.
GAGATCAGGTAATAAGCCTAATCATCATTTCGAGTACGCAAGTGTGAAAAAGTTATCCCTTCTTCCGTTTTGGGATAAACAAATCTATGTAGATCTAAACCCGGAAGTAATTCTTACTTGGATGACAATGGAAATAATATATATTTTCTGCCATAACACACGCTAAGCTTATTTTTTTTTATAAAAATATACATTTGGACCTACGGAATACTGTTTTTTGACCTGTAAAGTTATTTTTGGAAATGATTTTTGATTGATTCTTTAAATTATAAACATATGTTAAAAACATTGTTGTTTAAAATATCTTATGCGAGATAATCAGTAAAGTATTAGCTAATAAATTTTGAAACTGTTGAGAACACCAGCAATTGTACATGTTATTTGTTGAAAATAGTTGTGTATTTGCTAAACATTTTTGGAAAATTTTAGATAAAATGTTGTGTTCACTATAGTCTGGTTCCCAACCACTACTCTGCAATATAGGGTCAGGTGTCGCCCACCATCTTGGGTTCTAGGCTTCCGTAGTTACACCTAGCAATGATCAAGAAGAAATTAAATAAAAATATTTCTAGCTAACACATTTGGTGCACATTTTGACACAATATCCCCCTTTCACCATGTAATGATATCGCATAATAATTAAACAACATTTGTGATAAACAAAAATGTGTATCAGTTTAAGTGTTGTCGATCCTCTATTAGCGCCCAAAACCATGTACTTGTTTCTGAAGATTATGATCTTCCTACAATATTTTAAAGTTTAATTGGCATTATTTGATGTTATAATTCCAATAATATATGGTAAAGATATTTTGAAAGCATACAAAATACATATAAATAATTAAAATAACCATCGAGATTTCCTGATACATGACGGATATTAGCAATGCATTCTTTCAGCTATTCATCACTGGCACTTACTAGTTCACATCCCGGAAAAATGCGGTTAAAAATGCAAAGAACTGTTTTACGGGAGTTGAATACGGCCTAAAGAAGCACAAATGAATGCAGCATTAATAGACGAAGGCCATTGTAGGCGATACCAGTCCCTTTATTGTTAAAGGTTGGTTGGTTGGTTGGTTCCCCATCTATGTTCACTAGAGATATGCAGTTAAAAAAATTTCAATAATTTTATTATTTTCTATTTATGGGTAGATTGGGAGAAGCAAAGTTGGGGGTGTGTAAATAAAAATAAAAAAATTGTGGACAAAAGATTGGTATTTGTGTACATGCATTGTCCATTTTCCTAAAAATTGGACCAAAAATTGAAAATAGAAATTACAATTCATTAAAAATGAAAAAAAATTACTCTTGTTTTGATATTTATTATCTGTGCAGCTTATCAAAAATAAATATTCTCTTAGTCTTCAAATTTTTAAAAATATTATTATATAAATATCTTAATTTTGTAAGATATAGCAGGATAACAAACCTGGCCTACCCAGTATGTATAATGCACTTGTGTAAAAAAGGGTAGAAAAATATAATTAAATAGAGCAGCATAGTCCCATTGGTGGTGGACTTTTGTACTCCCTGGCTGACCTTAAAAAAGGAAACTAAAGGTCAACTAATGCACTTAAGATTAATACATAATAAAGCTAATAAGTGAGGCTAAAAAAAGAAAATGAAAATAGTACTAAAATATTGTACTCTAATTGTTAATCTGATGAATGGATATTAAGTGCTATAAAATAATTACAATTAGGGTAAATATATATTTATATATTTTAATGAGTGTTTTATTTATTATCCACCAGCTTGTGTAAATAATAAGTAAAATAAGTCCATTTTAAAAAAACTTGCAATAAATGTGTCACATGGGGGAATGAAATTTAAAAAAATCAAACTTTAACTGATGATTCCTTCTCCAATCTCCATGGATTTTAATGTAATAAATCGAGCAGAAGCTGTTTAAAATACCTTTTGAATAATTTATGTAACATGTTTGTAAGTTATATATTTTTGGTGGGGCCACAGTGGCAGAGTGGTAACACTCGCCTCCCACCTCTGAGGCCGGGGTTTGGTTACTGGCACGGCCTCAAGTGGGAAAGCTGGTAGTTGCTTGCTGTTGGTCGGCAGTTTACAGTACAGAACCTTGACCAACTGTAAGTATTGGTTTCCTCTGCCCTTCCAACTACCCATCGTGATATGACCTGTACAGTGTTGAAAGTGACATAAAGCCCAAATAAATAAATACATATTTTTTGCAATTTCGAAGGAAAATGAGGCCTTATTGACGCATTGTAACAACAGTTAAGCTATAACTGGGCGAAAATAGTGGATTTATGTTAAAACTGTCACAAATATCTCATATAAATTCCATATTCTTCACAGAACTAATTTATATCACTTATTACAATATTTCCATTATAATTTTTATAAGAAACATGCATATATATATATATTAATCACGTAAATTAAGTTTACACTACTTCCTGATTCTTCTGTCACAGACATTTTTGTTTTTCCATGATGCTTTGCATAGATCGAGATGCTGATTAGGCTTATTCTATATATGCTAAATTGATATTAAACTATGAAGTTATTTTTTGCTAATGTATGAAAACATAAAAAACAACTATTGTTGTAAACATAAAACACAACTATTACTGTTATTGGGAATTTAGAGATTCATATTTTCAGATTCCATTATTTATAAATATTTATATAATTAGTCAGAGTTTAAGGTAGAGTACTATCACCAGTTACATACACACACTAAAGATTTGAGAGATTGATTTATTAAATTTGTTTTAAAACCACTTCGACACACTTATGTTATATCCTGATGGGTAGTTATGAGGGCAGATGAAGCCAGCACACACTATTTTTTCAAGATTTTGTATTGTAAACTGCTGAGCAATGGTAGGCAACAACCATTTTTCCCAAATAGGGTCTGAGGTTTGAATTGCAGTTGGAGGCGAATGCGTTACCAACTACACCAAGCTCCCATTTTGAAGATATTGAATGATAACAGATAATCAAATGGGTGACACAACAAACTGATCATCCTGCTTATAACTGGCAACACAATAATTCCAGCTGTGGATAAAATGTTCTAAACTTTAACCTGTAACTTTTATTGGAATCAGTTTAATGACATCTAACAATAGAGGGTCCCTTTTGGAAGGTATAATGTTTGCCATGTCAACAGTTGTTGCAAGATATTGCCAAACATATAATAAGCTGTATCAGTGCTGGGGTTTGGAATGTAAAGCACCCCCACAAATTGGCATATGCAAGTCCAAGAAGAGAAAAGTGTTGCCTGATATTTCTGACAAGCTAGTCACCTACAAGATATGAATCCAAAAAAGCCTCAAGACCAACTTTGGTTGAGATATGTAAAATATTGTTCCTGTAAATGAGCCACAACAAAGAGTGATGCAGAAGAAAAAGAAGCATAATATATTAAAACCGTCAGAGACGAAATGACCAAAAATGTTGTAACCTTAAAGATGTAAGTGTCCTACCCTTACAATAAAGATTTTCTTTAAGTTTAGATAATTGTAATTGTTTAAGTTAAATAAAAAGTTCACATAAAATATCATCCAAACATGAAAATTTGTCCAAACCTTGAACTAAATGTTAGTTTGTAATCCAGCAGAATATAAGTCATCATGATAATGTCATTGTAGGTTCTGTTCAAAGTTTGTTATATCAAGAAAAAAAGTTATGGCAAGAATCTAATGCACAATGTTTAAGATGTTATCCCAAAATTATAAGCTTGAAGTGAATATAATTCTGTTACAACTGGGAGTTTAAGATCACCTTGTTAGGGTGCATCCACTTCTGTTAGGCTAATTACATGTATCTAAATGCAAAATTTGAATTAAATACATTCGTGTCAAATTATTTATATACATGAGCAGAAACAAAGACAAACTTTTATTCAATATAATACTCTAATCCACACCAGTTTAAGATGAACACGAAATAATGACACACCTTTGGAACCATTTACATCCACATACCCAAACTGAATTGAATCCATTGAACTGTTTCTGACACACTGTCTGTGACAAACAACTTCCATATAATTGTGTTATCAATGGGAGTTTAAGGTCACCTAAACATAGGGCATATCTTATGAACAATTACATGCACATGCCAAAATTGAATTCCATCCATCATTGCAAGATTTTTTGAGATACTATTGGAATGTATATGAAAATAAATTGTGGTGACAATGTTCACTGCCGTTTTGACCCCCTGCCATTTACATCCACAAGGTTTAAGTAAGGGGTTGTAAATGGCTGAGCCATTTAAAATGGCGGATTTCAGGTCCCAGCCATTTTAAACTTTTTTGTCTAGCTATGACTGTTTTGTTAGGTGATGGGTATTTTTTGTCTTCTGTTGGAAATAATTTTAAAGTTTCATGAATTGTTTTAAGCTTATATACTTAAAGAAGTGAAATATTAAATAGCAATATAATTATATAGTGATTATGCTAATTTTGTGATATCCTAGCAATAGGGAGAAATCCAATTAAGTGATCACTTAAATAATGGTTAACAAATCAACAGAATAGGGATGACTTCCACACTGTTATGAATAGACTGGTCAGTGGAAAACCATTCTTTTCATGTAGGATTATTTTCTGATGTATTGTCTAATATGTAGGCTGGTTTCAACATAATGGATTGATTTTGTGGAAGCCATGCCTTTTTCTGGTGATCAGTACACATGAAAAGATAATCAGTTCATAAGATTTACCCCCTTTGATGTACAAATCACAGGACAATTCACAAAAGGATGAACTTCAAACAGCAGAATATGTGTACTGTAACACCTGAGCAGTGAGTTTTTTCCTTATGACAACCTTAAACAAATAAAAATTTGTATAAACATGTAATTTACAAAGGAGGGCTATAAATTGCAATTACATCAATCAGTAGAATGGCTGGGTGACACACAAAAGTCAGTTGGTACATATGTAATAGTACTATCATATGAAGTATGTGTTCCTGTTATCTAGTTGGCTCAGCCATTTAAAACGGCGGCCTGCTGTTTAAAACAGCGGACTGCCATTTAACACGCGGACTGCCGTTTTAAACGGCGGATGGGGTCAAAAATGGCATGTAACAACAACACTGACCCTATATTTTCACAGCTGAAACAGAAATGTTTTAATTTTAAAGTCATGTGCTTTTTAAAAAATATCATGAGGTAGCAGTCTGTTCAATATGTTCAATCCCAAATACCACATAAAATATCATTCAAACACCAAAAAACATTGTCCTATCCTTAACTCAACATTAGTCTGCAAGGAAGAAGTTAAAGGTCATCTTGCCAAGGTTCTGTTCAAGGTTTGTTATATTTACAACTTAAATATGCTAAGAATCAGTTACATAGTATTTGAGGTATTGCCAAACTTAAAGTTAACATAAATCAGATATTGCTGGGACTTTATGGTTACCTTAACACATGGCACTTATCAAAGGCCAGTTACATAAACATGCATAAATTGAATGAAACATTAAACATGTGAACATGCTTGGTGCCCTTTTTACAGCTACATTTTCACTCATATCATTCTCATAAGCCTGAAGCAGTCAATCAGATTTGTAATATCTGTGTTTCATACTAGCAATAACATGATTGATCTGCAAACTTTAATTGATATTTAAGAATTAAGCTGAGTAATTTGTACACTTAAGTTTCAAACAATAATTTTATACATTGTCTTGAGAAAGGTTTGAGAAAGGATATCCATTCTTTTTCAGGAAAATAATTTTTATCTACCGGCCCCATTGCTGAATAAACGTAGAGAACATCCAACCAACTAACAATCTTATCATTTTGTGCAACCTTTTCAGGTAAATAATTTCAATTTACCTCCCCCAGTGTTGAGTAATCTTGAGTAACCTTTTCCAGCAAATAATTTTAAACAACCACTCCCCATGTGGATGGTGCTGTGCTTACTTACAAGAAGCGAGGAAAACTAAAACTAAAACTGTGGGACAATCAGCCATCATGCAACTCTTACCACAAGACAAATTACCACAAACCTCCTAACTATGATGGTTTTCAGGAATTTCTGGTTCAATATGAACTGATATCTGAAATGAGTAGATGGGACCGGAACACTGACAAAAGAGCCTGTGTCATGCTTACATGGGTCAGCCGTGACTGTTCTCAGTGAGCTTCAACCCATATGAGCATATGAATTATCATGTATTGGTTTCCACTTTAAAGGCAAGATTTGAACCGGACAATCAGTCTCAATTATATCGGCCACAGTTGAAAAGTAGAATACTGGTGTCACATGAATCCTTAGCTGAAGTTGCCAAAGATATCAGAAGGTTAACAAGGATGGCTAATTCATCTGCCAATTCTGAGTTTCATGAAATATTGGCCAAAGATAGTTTTACACTGAAAACAAAAGTTGGTTGGTCTAACAAAGAAAAGTTGGTTGATCCTACGATGTCTAATTTAAGCAATCAAGTTAGTTATATTAACTAAGCGTGTTGGTTGGTCAAAAAAGCAAGTTTGTAAGATTTAACAAACCATGCTGGTTCCACAAACAAAGCATGCTGGTTACAACTAAAGTCATTGGTTTGTTTTACCAGTTGACTTGGTTTGTCTAACCAAGTAAGTTAGTTACTTGAATTACGTTGGTAGGTTGGTAAGGCCGATGTAAGTTGGTTACCCAAACTGACTTCATTCGTAAGAGCTATAAGTAGGTTTGTTAATCTAATTAGATGGGTTTTTCTTAATCGAAATGATTAAATATTACTGACTACATGGGCAAATAAGTTTATAACTACACCTTTTTAAAATAATGCTTTGTATGACAATGAAACAAGAAACAAATCACTCGTATATCAAAATACTTTATTAAAACATCTTTAACATGTTTTACTATTTAAAAATTACAATACCTCAAAAGAATAAAATTATTATAGTACCCCTGGACTGATATTCGCAATGAGGGTTTAAATCTAAGACAGAGATTGGAGATTTAGTCTCATCTGAGACCAAGTCTAGCTTTATATTTACAAACAGCAATTGAGCAATTAATTGATACAAATTGTTTTTGCTCGTCAAACCCCTAATGGTGTTTATGTAACATGTTCTCAATATCGAGACACCAGGCCTAGTGACCCATCCCTAGTTCATTAAAGTGTTATTTCATATAAATCTCATACACTAATGAAACATGTAGCACAAAATTTTTCAAGAAAAACATTTTGTACTGCATAATTTTTTCATATAATTCATAATATACAATGAAGATTTTAATTATTATATCTCCATAAGCAGGTCCAAAGGTCAAAGGAGGGGTTTTACGTCCTGTTCAAAACCCAGTGTAACCAGGTCCAGTAAGTTTGTACAAATAAACATCTTGTTCCAAATCTGCTATCCATTCTTTCTTGTTATGTCGCAGAATCATAATTATTGGATCCTGTTCATTGGTATGTTTTCCAACAATGTTTTAAAGGCTGTAAAACAACAAAAAATGTGTTCTTGTAAGATTAATCAATTTTAATTTAACCATCCTTTTGTTCATGTTTACATCATAACTTTTAAAAGCATTTAATGTCTGTATCCACCTGAAACATGACATTGACTTTAGCCATGAAACATTTGAGAACTGAGACACATATAAACAGATTATTAATTGTATAAGTGAACACAAATATAAGCAAACGGAATCTAAAATTTCTGTCATTTTAACTTAATCTATCAAAAAACAACAAAATATAAAAAAACTGACAAAAGTCTTTCCAGAAATAATTTAGCATATTTTCAATGTTTTGTATATTGACAACCAGTTAATATAATTGCAAATGGTAGCACCCTTATAAAAATTATAATTAAGACAATTTATACTTCAGAATCACAATGGGAATAAATGGCAAAAAATGGGAATATTATCCCAAATGTTACTTTCAAATTTTAAATTAAATATTATCCTGAAGTTGATCAAAGGGAATGAAATATTGAAACATCAGGATTTTTAAGTTAGTTTTCACTGAACCAAAAATCAGTGCTATATAGAACAGTAGTGGATAAAATTTTAATATTTTGTTTACATTGTTTTTCTACCCACAAATGATTAAAATAAAATACCAGTGACTCACCTCCCACTTCTGAGGTTGGCAGGTCAAACCCTGGACCTTACGTCCGAAACTCGGCAGTTCATACTACACAACCTTCACCAACTGCATGCACCAGTTTCCTCTGCCCACAAAACTCCCCATCATGATATAACCTTACAGTGTTGAAAGCGATGTAAAACCCAAAATAAATAAATACACTACAAATATTTCAAATAAACCCTATATCTTAATAAATTATACACTTTTTTCTCTTTTTGGTTGCTTTTAATAAGTTTTAATCATAACTACCATATTATATTTCGATAAACTTCACTTTCTGTTAGCAATTGGGGATGCTAGAACAATAGACTCTCTTAATAAAATCAGATATCACTACCACTGTATCAACATGTCTGACTTCAGCTCAGATCTCAAAAATACTTCCTTCGTCAAGTCACCAGCTAATGCTGTAGTTGATGTTTATGAACAATATGTACATGATTTGGATAATAGGGAGAGACCTCTCATATCTAGACTGACAAAGAAAGATTCTACGGATTGGATGTTTGATGATTATCGATGTGCAAAGTCAAAGGCGCCAATTCAAGAGAACTTGGCGAAGGGCCAAAAATTCACTGAACAGAAGTCAGCTTTGTCATCAGATTGCTCAGTGCAATGCACTTGTAAACAAGGATGAGTGATCACTGATCCAACACTTCCATCCCATGAGTCTGAAAAGTCATTGGCTGACCAGTTTGCCTCCTTTTTCCGAACAAAATTAAGAAAATTAAAGACACTTTGGCACTGAAAATGAGGTTCACCCTTCCTTCAAAAATTACTGTCTTTAGGCAAGTTTCTGAAGATGTTGTTGATAAAATAATTAAAACCTCACCAACAAAATCCTGTCTGTTAGATCCTTGGCTAACATTTCTTATCAAGGAATGCATTGATATACTACTAGCTTTACTTACAAAGTTGGTCACCTGCTCACTCAAGGAGAGATGCGTCCTTCATGCTTTCAAAACTTCTTTGGTCCCCCCCTCTTATTAAAAAGGCAAATCTCAGTTCAAATGACCTGAAGAATTATCACCCTTTATATCTGGCCTCAGTTTCATATCAAAACTGGTAGAACATGTGATTGCTAAACAACTTTTAGAACATACCCATGTCCATAACTTAGACAACCCATACCAGTCAGCATATAAATCTGGTCACTTAACTGAGACAGCTCTTCTCTCCATAAAAATGAAGTTCACTTATCTTTGTCAAGAGGTGAACCCACTGCCTTAGTATTGTTCGACATGTCTGTAGCTTTCGATACCATAGATCCTTCCACTCTTCTCAGTTGCCTCCGTATTTGGTTTGGCGTTGGTGGCTCTGTTCTGAAATGGTTCACTTCTTACCTAACAGACCGTTATCAGTCAATAAAAATTAGTTCTACTTTGTCAGATGTTTGTAAACTCCTATTTGGCGTTCCCCAAGGTATACTGTCCTGTGCCCTTTTTTGTACACTACTCCCTCAGTTTGATTATCAGTAAACAAAAAAGAATAAAGTTTCATTTTTATGCAGATGACAGCCAAGTTTATGTGTATTTATCCCAGAAGAATGCATCTGCTACCTTTGAACAGTTGATCAGGTGCCTAGATGATGTTACAGAGTGGATGTCTACTAGTAAGCTCAAGTTGAATCCTGACAAGACTGAGTTTATCATCTTTGGTTCGAAGAGATAGACGGACAAGTTGAAAGCATGTTTACCAATTGATATCTTGGGCAGTCCACTCTGCTCTGTTGACTCAGTCATCAATTTGGACGTGTGGTTCAATTCAGATTTTTCTTTGTCCAAGCATGTTCAGAATGTCTGCAAATGTTGTTTTGTTAAACTCCGTGATTTCAGACATGTCAGGCGGTTTCTTACTCATAATGTTTCTGTACTTGTGGCTAATGCTCTTGTTAGTAGTTGGTTGGATTACTGCAACTCACTTTTCAGGAGCCTCTCCAAGTTCAATCTGCGTAAATTGTATCCAGAATTGTATCAAACACCAGTCGATATACCAGTATAACTCCTATATGCTTAAGAAATTGCATTGGTTTCCTGTTGAACAGCACAGTGTTCATGATAGCCACACTTGTTTACAAGTTTCTTCACACAGATTTTTCACAGGTATTTTGCTCCACATCTTTCTTCCTACATCAGTTCTTACAGTACCAGGTGCAGTCAAAGTGGTGGTAATTTCCTTGCCATTCCAAAGTTCTACCCTTTTGTTCATAAATCTGTCAAACAGTTTGGTAATAGTTTTGCTTTTGATGCTGTGTGGAACTGTGTGGAATGCTCTTCCAGATGAGATTCGTGCCATGCCCTCCCTAGCCTCTTTCAGAAAGCAGCTTAAAATCTACCTGTATACCAAAGCACACCCACCTTAGCCTGGATCTTCCCCTGGCATTCTCCAAATTGTTTGACTCGTCTTTTGTCTCTGAAATTGGGCCGACTGCTTTTTTTTGGTTTTGATGCACCTTAGAGTCCTCTTGTATGGGGTGATTAAGCGCTATAATAGTCCAATTAGAATTAGAATTACACTTGCTGGCTCCTTTTTTAATGGTTGACTTATCCTCATGGCTTCTTCATCAAAGTCAATCGACTGCAAGGGCGTGACTGCTGAACACTGCTTTATATTTTTACATTTGGTAAAATACTGCCAAATGTATTCAAGCCATCCTGAACTGTGCACCTTTTTCTGGCATCCATTTTATTGCTTTGAGTCTGCAAAGTATTACGTGAAATTAAAAAATTGAAATTTATGTTAATAAAATATCATAAAACTAATCAACATAAAATAGTTGGGACAACTCCAACAAATGTATGTTAGTTTAGCTAACCAACTCAAAGTTGGTAGTCCCTACCTATCAGACTAGTTGACCAAACAAATGAGTTAGTTTCTCCAACAAGTACAATTAATTCAACAAACTTAGTATTAATATTACATTCATATTACATTCATTCCCAGCAAACATTCTAAATGTTTATAAACGTTTATAAACCTTAAAAACGTTTTGTCAACCTAAAATAAACCAATATCATCAATTTTTGCTCTAATGGTTTAGATGGCGTTTCAAAGTAATATAAACCTTTCATAAACGTTTAAAAACATTTTTAAAGGTTTAGTTGTAAATCGCCTCGTTTTGAATTTCGATGCTGATGTCATCATAGCCATTACGCCATTTTGTTTTGGAATTGAGAAAACAACTTTGGTAAGTATATCCTATATTTCACTTGATGTGATCAATCTGTCAAAATGAAATACTATTTTAGTATGAGGTTTTGTTGTAGCTTTAAAGGAACCGATAATTGACAAATAGTATTTGGTATTTATGTCAATATATGCTATTTTTATAAGTGGCATTGGACTTAAGGTGGGAACTGTGTAAATGTATTATCGTACTTTTCTTTGGTTTAAAAACATCTAGAAACATTTCCATAAACGTTTACAATTATTTCATTTTAAACCTTATTTCAACCTTATCTAAACCTTTCTCTTATAGGTTTTAAAATGTTTATAAACATTAGATATATGGTTTAGAAACGTTTAAAAACATTTACATAAACATTTGCAAGTATTTCATTTTAAACCTTATCTAAACATTTCCCTTATGGGTTTATAAACGTTTATAAACATTTAAAATGTTTACTGGGGTCTTGTATAGTTTAAACATTTCAAAAGAAATACTAACAGTGATAATAAATATGACTCATTTTAACACGTAGACACTAAAATTGTCATATATAAAGAAAATAACTTACCTGTGCAATATTGCGCCAAAATGCAAATGTAAACAATAAATAGTGCATGCTCAGACTCAAATCTAGCTGGCTAAAACAGGGGCCTTAGTTTGGGCAACTAAGGTGTTAGTTAAAATTTCTCCTAACCGATGTATCTTAGTAGCAACTACCAACTTTTGGTTTTCAGTGTATGGACTGTCTTAATGACCCTGAAATAGAATTGGCTGTATTTCAGAGTCAAGTAAAAGCACTGAATGTCTTCGGGTAGCTGTTAAGTATGAGGCATTTGGGGGAAGTAGGCATAGGAAGTTTCCAACCACCAGTATCAGAGAACAGGTAGCCACAGTAGCTCAGGATATTAATCAGAAATAGGAAAGTATTTGTAATAGATTGGAGCAGTTGGAAAATCAGTCAGTTACTAAAAGGAAATCAGAATCAGGAACAGGACAATTAAACTAGAATCAGTTGAGATAGCAGGTCGCACCTCAGCTCAAGTTAATGAAAGACCTAACAAAACCCAGAAAGGAGGATTATATATGAAGGGCAAGATAGAGAATATGGAAATAAATTGCTTGATTGATACTGGAGCAAATCTTAGTGTCTTGCATCCAAGTAACTACTGGCAGATACCAGAAACAAAACGACCTCCTTTGCATTCTATGACACATAGGATAACAGTTGCTAATGGGAATAGGGTTCAACCACTTAGAGAAGTTAGCCTACCTCTTACTCTAAGAAATGTGGGGACTATTCAACTGCAAGTCTTGGTGGCTGAAATAGAAAAATCCTTGGTTCTGAGGAATGATTTTCTTTGTGATACCGGTTGCTCCATTGATGTGAAGAACAAGACTCTTGTGTCTTGAAGGAAAAGACATTCCATGTTTCCTTGAAGATGAGTTAACCTCCGTATTTAGGATTAGGTTAAGTGCAGATGTTGTTATTCCAGCCAATGGTGAATGTATCCTCCCAATTTATATTCAGACTGATTGTTCTGCCATCCTACCTGAAGAAGTGATAATTGAAGGAAACCCTAAAATAATGTAGTCAAAAGGGGTCTTGTGTGCAAGAGGCTTAGTCAATACTGCTTCAACAGATGTTCCTGTTAGGGTTTGTAATCCTACTGATGAAGAAACAATTGTAGGAATAGGTGAATCTTCCAGTCAAACTTCTAGGTCTGAAGAAAATTGTTATAATACGAGTCAGGAAAATAGCTCTGAAATACCTGACCAGATTTTAAAGAACATTTGGATGCTGATCAATATATGCAAGTTGGAAATCTTTGGAAAAAGTATGCTAATATTTTTGTTAAGTCCAAATCTGATTTGGGTTATACAACCTTAGTTGAGCACACAATTAATACTGGTAATACAGCCCCCTTTAAGCAGAGACCTTGTCGCCTGCCATTAGCCAAGAAAGAAAAATGAAAAGCAGGAAGTTATAAGAAAATCCTGGGCAATAATATCATAGAACCTTCAGCAAGTCCTTGGGTATCACCCATTGTAATGGTTAAATGGAATTATGCACGGCAGCAACAGGATAAAATTTGTCAATGATATTCAGTTAGAAGAAGGAAGGAAGGAAACCAAAGTGAGAAGATGTATCCAAGTATGATAAGGAACTGAAGAATTTATGGGTCCAGTGGGATCAACTTGAACGTCAGGATAATGTTCTCTGCAGAAAATGGACTGTACCAGGAATAAAGACAACTAACCTACAACTAGTAGTGCCTGAGGATATTAGGAAAGATATTTTCAAGAGCTTGCATGAGTCCATACATTCTGGACATTTGGGTGTTCGCAAAGACCATATAGGCAAAATAAGAAGAAGAGCATACTGGAGTGGGTACAAGACAGATGTAAGTGATTGGTGTAGACAGTGTTGGAATTCCCATGGAGAGGGTTGCCATGGATATTTTAGGGTCATTACCTGAAAGTTATCACGGGAATAAATATATCATGATTTTGACTGACTATTTTACTAGGTGAGCAGAAGCTTTTGCTATTCCAAATCAGGAAGCCAGCACTATAGCTTACACTTTAGTCTCACAATTTATTAATCACTTTGGAATTCCCATGCAAATCCATACTGACCAAGGTACCCAGTTTGAGTCAGATTTGTTTCAAGATCTCTGCAGATTATTAGACATTGATAAAACAAGGACCACTGCATTACATCCTCAAAATGATGTCAAGTGGTTCAATACTTTGGAAGACATGATTAGCAAGATAGCTGTTGACCAAAGAGGGTGGGACTCAGCTTCAGGGTACTTTTAATCGCTTACAAAACTGCAGGGCATGAATCCACAGGGTATTCCCCAAAACGCATGATGTTTGGCCAGGAACCTTTGCTTCCAGCTGATCTAGTGACAGGTGCAAGATCAGACAAAGGAATACCTCCATTTATATGACCTGATCCCTCCATTTATATGACTCAGCTAAGTGAGCAGATGGAACTTATTCATAATGTTACAAGAGAAAGATGTGAGGTGAACCTTGCGGATTCTCATGGATTTTTATAACAGAAATTCGCGATCGCAAGTTGCTTGGTGTAGACGGTGAAACAACCCTATTATCGCTCATGATAGAAGACGTTTTTAAGCCAGTGTAAAGACGTCACACTTTTCTGTGTAGTTTGATGTACTCCGGTGCCCTTGCAAAGCATTGTGGGATACGTTTCGAATCTATATAAGGATCCTGGCCAGTATTCATAAAACTTGCTGAGACCAAATTTTGTCTCAAGTCTTAAGTTTTGGTCTCAAGTCTGAGACCATTTTTGGTCTCAAACTTGTTAGCTATTCACAAAACAGTTGAGACCAAGTTTAGTCTCAGATTTGGTCTCAAACTTAAGACTGGTACATAGTTGTCTTAAATATTTTATTCAAAGTCTCAAGCATTATTTCATCTTAACTGAGATTCATATTTTTATTTTTTATGGCTTAATGTAAAGTAGAAATAATTTACAACATATATACTATTTGGCCTAAATTTTTGTAACAACTGATAGCACAAATTTTGGCTTCAAAAGTGCCTTACTTTGAGACAATTTTCAACAGAGTTTTCTGACTGCATAGCAACAAAGAAGTGGATCATGTGACATGCAAAATAGAAAACAATTGACACAATTTTCTATTTATTTTTTATTTTAATAGACAGTATAATTTTTGTTAAGAATTAAAACACACAACAACTATTGATCTTTAAAAAATGTTGGATATATTTGCAAGTTAATGATTTGTTTACATTGGGAAGACTTGAGACTGGTCTCAGCTTGATCTCAGCTGAGAACCTATTTGTGAATACAAAGTTGAGACTTGGTCTCAGCTGAGACCAAATCTCAAAGCTGAGACTATTTTTTGTCTCAGACTTAAGATCTCTTTATGAATACGGCCCCCGGAGATTTACGGAGCTATTGGGTTGCTTGACAACCGTGAAAGAGAACTCAAAGACTGTTTTTAAAAAACAGCTGAGTTGCTTGCACCTACTTCTTTGTTTGGAAGACCCTAATCATATTTGATTAATCAAAGCAAACATCTTGCTTGCGGCAAAAGGTGACTATTTTAATATTTAATATTTACCGGTTGATTTTTGGTAATTTGTATTGATTTTGAAGTGGCCTTCACCTTATTTTCCTCCTTATTTGGTAAAGTTACTATTAGATTGCTTATTTATGTCTAATAACTAAGAAGTAGTTCAGTAGTACTGAATGATTATGGGGATTTAGGGATATATTTTAAATATACATGTATTAATAATTGGAATATATATTTAGGCTTATTTAGAATATTTGCATGGCTTTAGATATTTAACTGAATGAGTAGAACTTATATATTAATTTTAGTGGCTTATTTTTAAATGTAGGATTTTATAATTAATTTATAGTCTACTGGCTATATTTATGGTGTGCATTCATTGTTAGCGGCTTTTATTTTTGAAGCCTTTTGAGCCCGGTTCACGTTTTGAATTTCTGAACACAATGCGAGACTTATACATTTTTGAGCTGGCCATACAATTTGACAACTGACAGAAGAAGGGTTACGATCACAGGAAGAATCTGAAAAATTATCAATGTGGAGACACTGTATACCTATTTAATCTATGTAGGAAGAACGGAGTTTCCCCCAAACTTCAATCTTTTTGGGAAGGTCCATTTTTAGTTGTTGAAAAAATATCTGATCTTGTTCACAGGATTCAAAGTGGGCCATCTGCTAAAACAAAGATTGTCCATCATGACAGGTTAAAGCCTTGTTTTGAAAGAGTTGATTTTTGGCTAAAAGATCAAGACAAAACACAAACTAATGACAACACTTTAATTAAGATACCATTAACTAATCCTGACATTTCAACAGCCAGCCATCCAACTTGATTCTAAACCAGCACAATCTCCTGCAGTCAATAATGAGGAGTTTGAAGATCATTTTGTAACTCATGATGTTCCCAAAACCACTAGACCTGGTCGAGTAACCAGACCTCCAAAACACATGCAACAATGTTATAGTTTTTAGGTCAAGTTATTTTGTTCTTTCTTTTTCAGTTTCCACAAGTGTCCTGAATGTGATTACATGACTTTGAATACCAAGGAATTTCAGATGCACCTAAGAGTGAAGCATGGAGACCAGTAGTGGTGAGTCTATGGTTGTAATTTTACTTATCCAGCAGCTGGTTCATATTTATAGAGAAGGCACATTGAGCAATATCACAACCGTGAATATTTAAGGAAGGACTGTCTTCAAAGCCAGAAAATCTGAGCAAATATAGCCTAAGTTGGATGAGAATGGAAACATTATTACAAAGAAGAGTGGCAATGACAGTGGTAGGGGACAGTCTGTGTTAACACAGAAGAAGCCTGGATCTAGCACAATAGAACATATTTTAGATGAGCTGCTTCTCCCTGGTTGCTTGCATGAGTCCCTTGAGTTGCTTGGTTGCTTAACTCCCCCAAAGAAGAGGAAAAGTGAAGGGATCCAAGTGGAGCAAGAGATCAGCTAACCATCTAAGTCTCAAACTGCAAAGCATACAGTCGCATCTGATTCTTCTTCCATACCTACATCTTCTGCACTTCTGAAGGAAAAACTGAAGAAGAGAAAGGCTAGTTAAGTATCTGAGCTTCCCGCCTTCAGTCACATCTCATTCTTTTTTACAACATGCTTCACCTGCACCTGTGAGGCCTCAAGCTGTAATGCATCCAATTGCATCTCATTCTTCTCCACAACTATTACAACCTGCTTCTTCTGCATCTCTGAAATCTCCAGCTGCATTTCCTTCAGTTTCATCTCATTCTTCTCTACAACCATTGCAACCTCTCCTGCACATCTGAAGGAGAAATTAAAGAAGAAAAATATCAGCAAACCTTCCAAACTTGCATCTCATTTTATTCCTCAACTATCTGAGGTAGAATTCTTACAACCTACCTCCCCTCCACCTCTAACTGAAAGAACAAAGAAGGCAGGGAAAGTGCATGGTGCCATGCAGCACAGGTTGCTGCTGTCTCATAATGGCCAGCTCTAGTTACCGTCAGCTTTATTGATGCCCGATATGATGGACATTTACCATATAAACTGGTCAAGATAAGTTTGTCATCAGTCTCAAATCACCAAAGAAGGAGGGATCCACGTGTGGATGGGTTGATTTTGAAGAGGAGGATTTAGACTGATAGACTGTTGTATATTTTAACTTTTGAAGATTTTGAATTAAAGTGTTTTTGGTAAACTGAAGTTTTTATTAATAAAGAAGTTATTTTTGTTATAGTAAATGTGTTTTGAAGACAAAACCTGTTAAACAAAAGGAGAGAATAATGCTATGATCGTGGTAGCAACATATGGTTTTGTTTATGTCTTTTGGATGAGAATCTTGTGGGGGAGTTAGATCTCCACATGAGTTCGTTCTGTATATAAGAGGGGATTTCTTAAATTGGTGAACTGGGGCAGTCGGAGAGAGACAACTAACCAGCACACACCATTTACTGAGTCTGATTCATCCAGCATGAACTACCAACAGTCTACTATGTGAGGATTGATTAGTGATAGACCACTGTGCTCTTTCAGCCTGAAGTGAAGTGTCAGCCTTCCTACAGTAGACTTGATAGATTCAGCTCTGGTCCTTTAAAATTTAGTTCTCTATAGTTCCTACATTTAATACTTTGGGTTTTCCTTTTCTATAGTCCTATGACTTTAATTCAGTAATAGTGACTTATCCTTATTGATTGCTACCTGTGGAAACTTGGTTATGCCTTATAGTGTCTCTTTCTGCTGTCTGCCAAATTTGTACATAGGTAACTTGCAAAAACGTTTCTGGTGTTAGTTAAATTTTAGTGTGAAACCAGTACCCATTATTCTTTTAGTGAGGAAATTATTCATGGATTACCATTTTGTTCTCTAATGTTTAGGACCTTTATTTTTTACTAAGAGCAGTTGGTTATTCACCTAAGGATTATCATCACCTGAGCTATTTCATGAACTAATTTTATATGTAGTTTCCTCTGGAATGCTACAATATTAACAAAGAGGTCTCAAGCAAGTTTGAAACAACAACCTCATATTTTAGAGTTCAGTCTCAGCTAAGACCATATCTTAACCTTATATTCACAAACAGGGTTTTGGCTGAGACCAATCCGGATCTATTCTGATTAAATGAAACCTAAACATGTATTATGATATCTATATCTAACAAAAGGAAATAAGTTTTTCATTTGTATGTCATGATCTATTTCTATGTATTTCTGTTGGAAAAGTGTATTTATTTTTATACTCAGCGCAATATCTCCATAGACTCAGAGCACTATTTAACCCATCCGGCTGCACAGGTACAGTTCCAACTGACAAGTAACTCTCATCCCCCTAACTGAAAGACAGAGGCTCAAGGATGACCATTTATCAATGCCCTTGAGGTTCTTTAGCCTGCCACTAGGGATAGGACCCAATGACAGAGGACCTGGGATTGATCCCACATCCTCTGAGTTCCTAGACAAGTGTGTTACCCGCTAGGCCACAGTGGCACCTAAATATTGCATAAAAGTCATCCATAAATTATATCATCCATAAATTATCCAAATATTGCACGAGTTACTTTTAGTCGTAATTTAAAATTAACGGTAAATAAGTTACCCAATTTAATAACATTATGTGTATTCAATTGCAACTGGTTGAAGTAAATTAAGTTATCAGGAATGATCTTTTCTATTCGATTGTAGCCTTTGGTGTAACTAAAATCATTATACCAAGTGATCCTACAAGGAAGACTGATCATTTAGATTATGATTGAAGTGAACAAAGTGATTGCACACAAATAGGGACCACAGTGGCAGAGTGGTAACACTCTTGCCTCTCACCTCTGAGATAGCGGTTCGTTTCCCAGCCTGACCGGGAAAGATGGTAGGTGCTTGCCGTTGGTCGGCAGTTTACAGTACAGAACCTTGACCAACTGAATGTACTGGTTTCTTCTGCCCTTCCAGCTACCCATTGTGATATAACCTGTACAGTGTTGAAAGCAATGTAAAACCCCAAATAAATAAATGCAAACATGTAGCCCTATTGAATAGAAGACACTCCCAAAAACCTGATTTAGTGATTCAATATATACTAATATCTTCAAATTTAAATAGACGCTAAACATAAGACATCTTAAATTATGTAAATTGTGCGATATTTGAGCAATTTTCCTTCAAACGTCATTTTCCAAACTTTAGAGCCTACCACTGTAAACATCCTGTAAACTGAATTTAGTGTCTGCCTTTCCTTTTCCTGATTCGTAATCATGGTGGGTAGAGCAGTTTGTGTTTTCTCGATTTGTAAATCCTATTTAATCGAGTGATCATTTTGGACAAGTTTAAGTATTTAATGTTTAGGTTATTATTATGTCCAATTCAGTGTGCCAAACGTGTACTTAAGCCTCTGATGTATACTTAAATGTTTTGTAGTCGCTGGTACTCCCAGAAAAGTTTCAACACATTCTTCGTGTGATGAACACGAACATAGATGGTAGAAGGAAGATTCCTTTTGCTATGACGGCTATCAAGGTAAGGTATTTTAAAAGCAGTTTATAAGCGTTTGGCCTTCAGTACATGACAGGCGAAAATAGAGGATTTTTGTTGGCGTTCTCTGTAGTGGATGATCGTAAAGTTGATCATTTAAGGGAAACTTATAGTGATTGTTCTCACTTAGATCTAATAAAATTGAAGTAAACCCAAACTTTTATCGTATTTTTCAATGTAACAGTTTATACATGCAAGATAATTGACACAAACACAAGATATACTGCCTTGCTACCAATTATCGCCGGGTACCAATTATCGCCAGGCAGAATTCAAATAGGTACAACTTCACCAAAAGTAGCATCCCAAGTCTCGCAAATAAGGTACAACTATTTTCAAAGTGAATGGAACAAATACACAACAGAAAGCTTTCAAAATATGTGGCCATTACTGAAATATGAATTTTTTATTTCCTGGTGGCGATAATTGGTAGCCGGCGATAATTGGTAGCAAGGCAGTACTACTGTAGTGTTGTGAACGATAAACCGGTATGCGGTTTTTCGTTCGTTCATGGCAAAAATAACGAAATTCGCAAAGAATATTTGGGAACCGGTTATTGAAAACGTCATTACATTAGGCTTTCTACTGGTTAATACTTCGTCAAAACAATAAAGAACATTTATATTTAAGGAAACCGCTTACATTTTTACTTTATATTCATGGTAAATGAAGTTTACAAACTTCAAAATATCTCGCGAACCCATATTCCTCTTGAAAATATTGCTCATGTACGCTTGCGTAAATTTTTTTACCGTATCTCTGCACTTTCGAAATCCCGGATTTCCTTTGGTTTCAAAGCCCCGGAAGTCGGTTTTTATTTTCAGAACCGGTCCGACCACTAAGATATACTAAACTTACTTTTATGTGAACTGCTTGGGATCTAGACAACAAGTGCTGGCCAGCACAAGGGTCTGCACACACCAGACTTCTGCTGAATTGCTCACGGACCACTTATGGTGCAGCTACATTTCTCCGAATGTTAAGCGACGGTCACACTTCTCCGATTTCACAGCTTACGACACTATTCCTTATTTTATTTTTGAAGGAAATGGCCCTGTACCTGTAAAGTCCACGTGGGTGCTTCCTTTGTTGGCTTGGAGTCGTCAGCATGTAACATTTTACTAAAACACCAAGTTGAATGTTCACAGTCAATGATACTTTTTAGTCACACAAATTTGTTCACATCCATAACACGTTTAGGTATCTCTAAAGGAAGTATTAAGTCTCCTTGACAGAGACTAATCAATTACTGCAGTCCTTCAAGTACTGAACTCTCACTAACTTTAAACGAAGATTTAATCAACTTAAGTCTCCCAAGAAAGACTTTTTAGCTTTGTTTTACTCTACCACAGTAACTCCATGTTCTAATACCCATTATACACTAAAATAAAATCTGCTCTTGGTAACTTAATCCACCGAGCACAAAATCAAAACAAAATTCCTGAACATCAGATATTTCAATCCCAATTAAGCACTGGGCATACAAAAATGACAGTCAATTTTAATTTATATTCCAAATACTTTTACTGTTATATACAGTTACATTACACTTATCACTTCTTTTTAGGGCTGTGACGGGTGCTGAAAAACGGCATCGAGTACTCGCCCTCTGACAACCGGCCCGAATTCGAGTAACCGCGAGATTTAGTATCTACCATTAGAAGTCTTCTGTAAACAAATAGACGGTTCCGGAAACGAAACTTTTGAAGAAAAACATCTTCTATTTGACCATATATTATAGAATATGGAGTAAATTGTATGTTTTCAAGCGGAAATAACAACTTTAATTGATATTATGTGACGGAAATGCTGAAATGTAGCATATTTTACACAAGCGTTTGATTACGTGGGCGATAATACAATACCTCGCGAGTAACCGAGTTTTTAAAATGGACTTGAGTACAAGCCAAGACCGCCTCGTACACCGAGGCTCAAGTACTCGTTCGCAGCCCTACTTCTTTTAAATTACTTACAAACCACACATATATATATTTTTTTTTATTGTTTTTTTTCCTCTGCTCAGTTTCTTCCCGCTCGCACATTTATCTTTCATTTATCTGTAATAGCTTTTCAATTTTTCAGTTTATATACAGCAATGCACTTTAAATATTTGAAATATGAATGCTATAACTTTGGTACCTTAACTAAGAATATCTAGCTAGAATTTAAACAAAGTAATCCTTCAATCGTGCAGGTCTTCTCCTAACTGTTCCAGTCCTACTAGGCTGAGTTGCAGGCTGGGGAGCTAATTCTACAGTTTCTTGATTTGAACACAATGGTTCCAAATTCGATTCAAGCAAATCAGCAAGAAATGTTTCTGAACTTTGAGTTAAGTTAGTATTAGAAGTCTCCTGATTAACAGAGACTTGTGCATTATCTTGAACCTGTATATTGTCCTGTTGAAGTTGGGGTGGTTCAAACAATGTGGTTAACCCTAGCTCATCATCATCCTCCTCCTCATACGCCAACGTCTCGTCCAAGTCCAATACACGATGTCTGAGGTGACGCATCCACATAGGAATTGACCTGTCCTCATAGTCTGTTAAAACAGACTGACGTGCTTTACTCTCATTTTCACACAATTTTCCCGAAGACTTATCATACAAGACTTGCAAATGAGCGGGTACTTCGGATTTTTCCGAGTTAGTCTCTTTTGATACCTGCATTATTTTGGATTGACCGAATTTTGAACACTCTAGATCAACCGACTTTGTTTCTGGCATAACACTGCATTTTTCTTGTTAATTTGTTGACGCTCAGAATTTTATCAACTTCAGTTGCACTACCAATCACATAGTCTGACTGCAAATTAACTTCAATGTCAGTATCATTTACAATTTGCACAATTGGTTTACCAGAATCAAAAATGCAATTGGTATCAGTACTTTGGGTGTCAATTCGGGGTTGCAAAGCCATTACCTTGTCTGGTTCAGCCTGTAGGATTACTTTCACATTTTTTACTGTTCTAGGTGGAATATATACTTTTTCATTCAGACTCACCTTACTAACACAATATATTTCGTTGGCAGCATTCCTCATAAAAACAAATGGAATCAAGCAGTCCAATACTTCAAACAACATTCACTCAAATCAATAACTACTTTGTTTCAGTAGGAAGTCGAGTCCCAACAACATTTTCTCTGCTATGTTTGCAACATACATATCCTGCAAAACAGTCACTGAACCAATTGTAATTGGTATGTTCATATAAAGTTTAGCTAACAAATACTGATTAGCTCCGGCACATTTGAGCCTAATCGTTTCTTTGGGAGCTATGTCTCTACCAAATAAGTTTGCAAACACATCTGTATTAACTACCATCACCTGTGCGGCGGTATCTACAATTGCTTCAATTGGATATTCTGCTAATTTGACATCTACTGTAACAAAATTATGTACATATTCACAAGATAGTTCAAATTCTTTCAATTGTTTATCAGTTCTGGGGTCAGCATCTACTGTTTTTGGGGAGGCATCCCAACCCTCGGACTTCCCCTTCTCCCATTTAAATTAGCACTGGAGAAAGAAACATTTCTTCGGGTTACTTCCGGTGGTTGCTGATACTCATAGTATTTATCGCTACTCCTATCTCTCCAGTTTTTACCCCACAGCCCTTAAGGGCTGTTGGGGTATTGTTGTCACCCATGGTGTCCGGATGGGCAGGCGGGTGGCGGGAAATAGTTTGTCCGGGCTGTATCTCGGAAACTGTAAGGTGTAGGAAGTTGATACTTGGTAGGGACATTGGTTAGGATGTGTAGGTGTGCAACGTCATGGTCTGACCTTGATTTGACCTTGCCGTAGTGACCTTGAGTTTGAAAATCTTGTCCGGGCTATATCTCGGATACTGTAAGGTGTAGGAAGTTGATACTTGGTAGGGACATTGGTTAGGGGGTGTAGTTGTGCAGCGTCATAGTCTGACCTTGATTTGACCTTTGACCTTGCCGTAGTGACCTTGACCTAAAAAATCTTGTCCGGGCTATATCTCGGAAACCGTAAGGTGTAGGAAGTTGATACTTGGTAGGGATATTGGTTAGGGGGTGTAGGTGTGCAACATCATGGTCTGACCTTGATTTGACCTTTGACCTTGCCGTAGTGGCCTTGACCTATAAAATCTTGTCCAGGCTATATCTCAGAAACCGTAAGGTGTAGGAAGTTGATACTTGGTAGGGATATTGCTTAGGGGGTGTAGGTGTGCAGCGTCATGGTCTGACCTTGATTTGACCTTGCCGTAGTGACCTTGACCTATAAAATGTTGTCTGGGCTATATCTCAGAAACTGTAAGGTGTAGGAAGTTGATATTTGGTAGGGACATTGGTTAGGGGGTGTAGGTGTGCAACGTCATGGTGTGACCTTGATTTGACCTTTGACATTGCTGTAGTGACCTTGACCTATAAAATCTTGTCCGGGCTATATCTCGGAAACCGTAAGGTTTAGGAAGTTGATATTTGGTAGGGACATTTGTTAGGGGGTGTAGGTGTGCAGCGTCATGGTCTGACTTTGATTTGACCTTGTCGTAGTGGCCTTGACCTATAAAATCTTGTCCGGGCTATATCTCAGAAACCGTAAGGTGTAGGAAGTTGATACTTGGTTGGGACATTGGTTAGGGGGTGTAGGTGTGCAACGTTATGGTGTGACCTTGATTTGACCTTTGACCTTGCCATAGTGACCTTGACCTATAAAATCTTGTCCGGGCTATATCTCAGAAACCGTAAGGTGTAGGAAGTTGATATTTGGTAGGGACATTGGTTAGGCTGTGTAGGTATGCAACGTCGTGGTCTGACCAG
Organism: Sabellastarte sp. h YS-2021; assembly: GCA_964017235.1. NCBI lineage: Eukaryota > Metazoa > Annelida > Polychaeta > Sabellida > Sabellidae > Sabellastarte > Sabellastarte sp. h YS-2021. The sequence goes on along the minus strand of OZ024935.1, from coordinate 71,639,333 downwards.
GATTTGACCTTGCCGTAGTGACCTTGACCTATAAAATCTTGTCTGGGCTATATCTCGGAAACTGTAAGCTGTAGGAAGTTGATATTTGGTAGAGACATTGGTTAGGGGGTGTAGGTGTGCAGTATCATGGTGTGACCTTGATTTGACCTTTGACCTTGCCATAGTGACCTTGGCCTATAAAATCTTGTCAGGGCTATATCTCGGAAACCGTAAGGTGTAGGAAGTTTGATACTTGGTAGGGACATTGGTTACAGGCTATAGGTGTGTATTATCATGGTGTGACCTTAATTTGACCTTTTACCTTGTCGTAGTGACCTTGACCTTTAAAATCTTGTTGCAGCTTTGGGTCTGTCTTTTGATGCAGATTAAGCAAAAGTCATATTAGAATTTATTAAGAATTTTACTTTCATAACTTCCCATTGTAAGAGATAGAATTTCATCAAGTGAGCCACAGATTTTGCTCCAACACCACAATAAGCATTCATTAAATGTATTACCACTTCTGTATGCATGGTAATATTCAAACCATCTAAACCATAATTCGGCCATGCAGATGTAGATAAAGAGTGTTGAATTTTAGTTTACTGATTAATGCTGTCATCTTTTTATTGAATTATCTTGTTTTAATACTTCATCTTTATACGCATTATCTTTCTTTTAAACATTATTTCTCCATTTAAACATTGTTTGGACCTTTATATAACTGACACTGACAGTGCTCCTGAAGTTTGTACTGGTACAGTACTTCTATATCTCATGGTGTTGAAAATATTTCCCTAGGCTGTGGGGTATGGGCATCTCTGGTGCTATTTTTTTAAAACGTTGTTTCGAAGATCGAACTAGACAGGAGTTCGCTAGCTTATACAGATACCAAACATCAGGTAAGCTGGTAGTTGCTTGCCGTTGGTCGGCAGTTTACAGTACAGAACCCTAACAAACTGTATGTACTGGTTTCCTCGGCCCTTCCAACTACCCGTCGTGATATGACCTGTACAGTGTTGAAAGCGATGTAAACCCCCAAATAAATAAAAATCAAGCTGGACATTGTTTTCAAGTGGGAATGATATTAGATTCCATTGTGTCATTAGCCCCTCAAATGTTTATATGAAATTATAGTTATAACTGCTGCTGGGGCTGTATTCATGAAAGGTCTTAGCCAAGTCTCAGGCTTAAGTTGGCTGTATTTTTGTACAAAAGTTAAGCCTAAGACATTGTTAAGACCTTTCATGAATACGGCCTGGTGTCTTATTTTAATGAAAGGAAATCCACATAATGACAGATGTGACAAGCGCAGGTAAGGATTTTATGGTCAAGTTACAGCATGGAGTAGCATTGAGTACATTTTATCAAATACAGGACAGTTTTTAAGGCCAGTCCATAAAGGCTGAGGTTATTGTCATCCCCATGCGCCGCACAGGCGCCAGCGGACATAAAGCTTGTGGGCGTTACACAGCCTGAGCCCATGCACTGATTTTCAGCAAATTTTCAGGATATGTTTAACCCAAGAGGATCTAGGGCTGATTAGGTTTTGGGGGTATCAGGCAACAACTGTTGCCATCTCAACACTTTTAAGACTTTTGAGTCCTAAAGTTTGTGGGTGTTCCACAGCCTAAGCCCATGCATGGATTTTACCCAATTTTCAGGATATGTTTGGGGGGGGGGGGGGGGGGGGGGGGATATCAAAAATTCCTAAAATCTGCCATATCATTGGTACTAGGGGTTTTGAATGAAAAACCAACTTATTGGATAGCGTGGTCTACCAATTTTTTTTTACTCGAGCTTAAATTGCGTAAATCGATGTGATCTCCAAATATTGCCCAGCAAGTTACGACTAGAGTTTTGATCATCTTGTTACAGCACTAGTGACGGTTGTACGGTATTTCACAAAAATGGTCTTGATACCGAGATACCGGGCCTATAGATCCATCCCTATTTGTTGACCATTTCAATTTTTTTCATATACAACAAACATTTCATTAAATTCTGTATTTTCTAGCCCATTTTTCCAACACTAATCATGCATGGTAACCAAGTTTTATTTTCTTTTTCAGGGTATTGGTCGTCGATACTCTCATGTTGTGTTGAAAAAAGCTGACATTGATGTGACCAAGCGTGCTGGGGAATTGAGTGAAGACGATGTAAGTGTGCAAAGTTCCACCTTAACCCTGAGCAGACAGACAATATTCAGAAGTCAAAAGGCTGAAACAATTAACTAGTCCTGGGACGATGTTCGCAAACTTCGGTATTATCGCTCGCTGGCTCATTGCCAATCAATGATCGGCAAAATTTAAGTAAAACCGATATTTGCTAAATCCATTTCTTTGCAGCCTTTTGGTGACAATAAAATACTAACCTTAATAATATTTTGTAAAAATCTGAAATATCCATCAGTTAAAATCACAAAACTAGCCGTGAATGCAATAAAAATAACGTAATTAGAAACACCTTGGGGTTTTCCAACTGTTGTCAGGGTAATCAAAATCAGCCAATCACAAGTGAGGATACATCAAGCATGGTCTGTGAATGGCTTTTAGATTATATTTTGGTCATATTTGTGGCAATTTGTGTGTATTTTACTTGATATAATTTAATATTAATATTTTATCTGTCTTTTTTACACTTCAACTCCATAATCGGAACTGTTCGAAGTTTGGTTACAAATGTCCGATACGAACATCGAGAGGAAAAATCCAAGCGATCTCCCAGCACTACAATTAACCATACTAAGCAAATATGCAAGCATTAGCCTCACTAATAATGTTGAACTGTTTTCTTATGTCGATCACCTGTGGGATTTATGTCATTAAGCGTCTCTTTTTTGTGTATGGGAAAAAATCAGGCTCTGCCAACTCCGCATTTTGTTTTCCTTATAACTCTGTGACCGTTAGGCGGATTCTTTTCAAATTTGGCAGGTGTATGCAGTAGCCTTGGGAAATTTTTTTGAATATGCTGCAGTGACATTTCGACCAATCAGAGAGGTCACATGACCAAAAATGTCTTTTTTCAATGGGTAAGCTTGTCCGGATGATAGCTTGAGAGGGATTTCATCAATTCACCTGAAACTTGGCAAATACATTCATTCTATTAAAATCTGGAAATCATTAGATTTTGGGATTGATTGGTTAAGAAATGGCCGAGTAATTAATGATTAATTAATCATTACAAATTTTCCAATAAGGAAAACACAAAAATGCTTATATCTCGAAAACTGTGCGAGATAGAGCGATTTCAGCGAAAGATTTTGACCCGCAGGGTATCTCTGCAGAGTAGCCATCCCAATTTTCAAAAACATTTTGTCTCGCCAAAACTGCCGGGTTTTGAATTTTAGAATTTTTCGCAAAAATTGCAAAACACAAGAAATGCTTATATATCTAAAAAACCGTGCTAGGTAGAGCGATTTCGATAAAATTTTTAACCCACAGGGTATCTGTGCAGAATAGCCATCCCAATTTTCAAAAAAAAAAATTTGTCTCACCCAAAATTTGCAGACGTTAAATGTGTGTGTAATAATGCTTTTATAAGATGGTATTTTTGTTAAACGTATTTTGAAGACTCCTCAAATCTCGCAATATAAAGATGGTAAAAAGTTTCCTGTATTTTGCATTATAAATGCTTCTTTATTCCGAAATTCCATGAAATATCAACATTCTTTCCTGTTGTGTACATTTTAATTGTTTTATAAGGTGTAATATATCAAAATATGATGAAGTTTATTTCGTGGGCGATAATCAAGCGATTAACCGAGTCCGAATCGGTTCTTTAAAAACGAGGAATCAAGGCACATTTTCGGGCTCGCTTGCAGCCTTACTCTGCAGTGTAGCCATCCCAATTTTCAAAAAAATTTTGTCTCGCCATTTTGAATTTTCGAATTTTTCGCCAAAAAGGGTAACTCTGCAGAGTGGCCATCCCAATTTTCAAAAAAAAAAAATTGTCTCGCCCAAAATGGGGGCCATTTTGAATTTTCGAATTTTTCGCAAAAAATGCAAAACACAGAAATGCTTATATCTCAAAAAACATGCTAGATAGAGCAGACTACACAGACTTTGGTTGCCACAACAGTATAAGGCTAAAAGCAGAGCATTTTCTTAAAACTTTAGCACTCGCCTTTATATCCCTTTTTTTGCAAGCGATCCTCTAGTTGACCTTGGACCCCTCCTTCAAGGTCAAACGAGGATAGCCAAACTTAAAAGTGCTTATACCTCGCTTATTATTAGTCATACAGGTTTGGGATGATAAACCAACGTATGATGTGGTCAGATTTGACCTTGGACCCTTCCTGTAGGGTCAATCGAGGACAGCCAAACTTAAAAGTGCTTTTAACTCGCTTATTATTGGTCCTAGAGGTTTGTGATGGTAAACCAACCTATCGGAAATCATGGCCTGGGAATCTTTTGGTGTGGTCAGATTTGACCTTGGACCCCTCCTTCAAGGTCAAACGGGGGCCTCGGTGGCAGAGTGGTAATACTCTGGCCTCCCACCTCTGAGGCCGGGGTTCGATCCCCGGCACGGCCTCAAGTGGGAAAGCTGGTAGTTGCTTGCCGTTGGTCGGTAGTTTACAGTACAGAACCCTAACGAACTGTATGTACTGGTTTCCTCTGCCCTTTCAACTACCCGTCGTGATATGACCTGTACAGTGTTGAAAGCGACGTAAAACCCCAAATAAATAAATCAAGGTCAAACGAGGCTAGCCAAGCTTAAAAGTGCTTATACCTCGCTTATTATTGGTCGTACAGATTTGGGATGGTAAACCAACTTATAGGAAATCATGGGCTGGGAATATTTTGATGTGATCTGATTTGACCTTGGACCTCTCCTTCAAGGTCAAACGAGGATAGCCAAACTTAAAAGTGCTTATACCTCACTTATTATTGGTCGTACAGATTTGGGATGGTAAACCAACTTATAGGAAATCATGGGCCGGGAATCTTCTGGTGTGGTCAGAATTGATCTTGGACCCCTCCTTCAAGGTTAAGTGAGGATAGCCAAACTTAAAAGTGCTTATAACTCGCTTATTGTATCCACCGGAAGCATCCTTGGCGTGTAAAATCTTGTCCAGGTTATATCTCATAAACCAAGAGGTGTAGGAAGTTGATCCTTGGTAGGGACATTGGTTGGGGGTTGTAGGTGTGCGATGTCATGGTGTGACCTTGGTTTGACTTTGTCATAGTGACCATGCGTTTGAAAATCTGAGCTATTTCTTGGATTCCATAAGGTATAGAAGGTTGACACTTGGTACGGACATTAGTTAGGTTGTGCATCATCTTTGCCTCTGCCAAAATGTGTTTTGAGACATGTTTCTCTTGTGACAGAGATATATGGATTACTACAACTGAATGTTATATGTACTTTTACATAACTTTGCTATTTCCATTGACAGCAATATTCCAATTAATAAATTTTACAGCTTTGTCATTTTTAGTTTACTGGGTAATGCTGTCATCTTGCTATTGAATTGTCTTGTTTTAATACTTTATCTTGACATACATTTTCTTTCTCTTAAATGTTATTTTCTCTACCTAAACATTTTCATTTGGACCTTTATATAACTGGCACTGCTCTGAAAGTATCACAGTCTTTGTGCTGTTTCATTACTACTATATCTCATGGTGTTGAAAACTATTTCCCCAGGCTGTGGAGTACAGGCATCTCTGATGCTATTTTAATACTTTACCTTTACATATAGATTTAATTTTGCTAACTTGTAGAGATACCAAACATTGAACCCAAAATTCTAAACGATTATGCAGCAGTATAAGACAAAATATCGTAGTGTAAAATTTACCACTCTTACTAGTTGTAAATGTAGTATATTTTGAAATGACAATAGTGAATTGTACAAGAATCCGTCAGACCAAAAAGTGATTCATAAAAATATGTCTAATATGTATTTATTTTCCCCCCTAATGAAAAGGTGGAGAAAGTTATCACTATCATGTCCAACCCCCGTCAGTACAAAATCCCTGATTGGTTCCTCAACAGACAGAAGGATGTCAAGGATGGTAAATATTCACAGGTGAGCACAGTGTTCGAAATTCACGCTGGTCCGTCAGCCCGAGACCACCAACTATGGAGACGGTCCAGTAACTCTTCAGAGTTTGTGGCCCGTCGGTCTACCAAGTGTTTAAAGCAAGGAATTAAGACGTATGAAAGTTTAAAAATTAAATTATATTAGAACCAGCTAGAAAATGGGAAGTATTTAATCGAATATTAACAACAAATCCAATTTCTTCTATTATCACCCATCGGAAACATAGTTTATGAAAGACGCGATTTCATTTGTCAACCTCGAAATCTGCTGGCCAATGGGATTCCTTGACTTAAACTTAAAATGGACGATTGAACTAACATATCTGTGGTACATGGGTAGAGATACCCAATTTTAAATATTCAGTATAAAATAACCAGTTATTGAATTGACTTCATATCTGAATACATAAAAGAACTAGCACTGCCCTATCTGGTACTTTTTACAAAATAGTGTTGAGTTGTGGGTTTGTTGAGATACAGCACATTGAACTTGAGTAAATTTTTACCCCACAGCCCTTGTCGGGGTATTGTTTTCACCCATGGTGTCCGGATGGGCGGGCGGGTGGACGGCGGGAAAAAGTTTCTCTGGGCTGTATCTCAGAAACCGTAAGGTGTAGGAATTTGATACTTGGTAGGGACATTGGTTAGGGGGTGTAGGTGTGCAACGTCATGGTGTGACCTTGATTTAACCTTGCTGTAGTGACCTCGAGTTTCAAAATCTTGTCCGGGCTATATTTCTGAAACCGTAAGATGTAGGAAGTTGATACTTGGTGGGGACATTGGTTAGGGGGTGTAGGTGTGCAATGTCCTGGTCTGACCTTGATTTAACCTTTGACCTTGCTGTAGTGACCTTGACCTATAAAATCTTGTCCGGGCTATATCTCAGAAACCGTAAGGTGTAGGAAGTTGATGCTTGGTAGCGACATTGGTTAGGGGGTGTAGGTGTGCAACGTCATGGTCTGACCTTGATTTGACCTTTGACCTTGCTGTAGTGACATTGACCTATAAAATCTTGTCCGGGCTATATCTCGGAAACCATAAGGTGTAGGAAGTTGATACTTGGTAGGGACATTGGTTAGGGGATGTAGGTGTGCAGCGTCATGGTCTGACCAGGATTTGACCTTGCCATAGTGACCTTGACCTATAAAATCTTGTCCGGGCTATGTCTCGGAAACCATGAGGTGTAGGAAGTTGATGCTTACTAGAGACATTGGTTAGGGGGTGTAGCTGTACAACGTCATGGTCTGACCTTGATTTGACCTTGTCGTAGTGACCTTGACCTATAAAATCTTGTCCGGACTATATCTCGGAAACCGTAAGGTGTAGGAAGTTGATGCCTGGTAGGAACATTGGTTAGGGGTTGTAGGTGTGCAGCATCATGGTGTGACCTTGATTTGACCTTGTCGTAGTGACCTTGACCTTTAAAATCTTGTTGCACCTTTGGGTCTGTCTTTTGATGCAGATTAAGCACTGTTAAAGTCATATTAGAATTCATTAAGAATTTTACTTTTACAACTTCCCATTGTAACAGATGGAATTTCATCAAGTGAGCCACAGATTTTGCTCCAACACCACACATAAGCATTCATTGAATGTATTCCCACTTCTGTATGCATGGTAATATTCAAAACATCTAAAGCATAATTCGGCCATGCCAGATGTAGATAAAGAGTACATGCATTATCTTTCTGTTAGGCGTTATTTTCTCTATTTAAACATTGTTTAGACCTTTATATAACTGACAGTGCTCTGAAAGTATCCTGAACTTTGTACTGATACAGTACTTCTATATCTCATGGTATTAAAAATATTTCCCTAGACTGTGGGATACGGGCATCTCTGATGCTATATGTTTCCTTCCTTCACTTCTACTCTAAAACTCAAGACACACAGTCAGCTGACGGAGCCTGTTCACGGGCACTGATTGCTTGTTGATGCAAATTGTCATGGCAAATTTTCAGAGCTGTAGGTCCATAGCTAACTGATTAATAGCTCATCGTGTTAGAAATATTTCCCTAGGCTGTGGGGTACGGGCATCTCTGATGCTATTTTTGGATGTGTTTTGGGCAGGTTGCATGTAAACAACCCTCCCTATTAGATTGATGTGTCCGACGTCCGTTAGTGTTACTATCGAAAGTAAATACGGAAACCGGGTCCCCAAAAAAAACAAAAATTCGGCGAAAACCGGTTTTGTTCGAATTAGTATACACCAAACTGTAGTCGAACTAAAATTTTCTGTGCGTGTACATGAACAATTACTTCAATTAAAATGCGTTTTTTTTTATGATAAAATAAGACGTTTTGGATATTTTTTTCATTGTATATTGGCAAAATATTACAGAAGTACATATTTTTAAGTGTTTCTGTTCAATATTTTATTCGTTTTGATGTGAAATATGTGACATTTCGGAACCAGTTCTTGGACTTTTGTCACCAGATTTCGTTTACGCTAACATAAATCGAATAGAAACCAACTATCCGGTTTTCTGTCCATCTGTCTGTCCGACCACATTTTCGTTTCCAGACTAAGTCGGAAACGCTTTGTCCAATCAAATTCAAACTTGACAGGGAGATAGATTACCATCATAGCTAGGTTCCTTTCAAAATTGGTGTAATTCCGTCCGTCCATTTGTCCATCAACATTTCTGTTTCCAGACTCTAACTTGAAAACACTTTGTCCAATCGAATTCAAACTTGACAGGGAGATAGATCACTGTCATAGCTAGGTTCCTTTCGAAATTGGTGTAATTCTGTCTGTTAATTTTTTGTCTGTCCACATTTCTGTTTCCGGACTCTAACTCAAAAACACTTTGTCCAATCGAATTCTAACTTGACAGAGACATAGATCACCATCATAGCTCAGTTGCTTTCGAAATGGATGTAATTCCATCTGTTCGTTTGTATGTCCATCAACATTTCCGTTTCCGGACTATAAATCAAAAACACTTTGTCCAATCAAATTCAATCTTGACTGGGACATAGATCACCATCATGGCTAAGTTGCTTTCGAAATTGATGTAATTCCATCTGTTCATTTGTCTGTCAGTCAACATTTCCCTTTCCGGACTCTAACTCGAAAACGCTTTGTCCAATCGAATTCAAAATTGACATAGATCACTAACATTTCTTTGCTTTTTCCTAAATTTAATTACAGCAGTCACTAACCTTATTGCTGCCTGCACAACCCGCCTTTTGGGGCATTTCTGACCCTCTTGTTTAAAATCCTCTTGGATTAACTATCTGTATAATTATAGAATAACACTCCTGTAGTCAAAAAATTTTTTATAGCTTAATTTCAATGAAGAATATTTTGAAAAGAAATAAAATAAACAAGGCCACTGCTGCAGCAGTTATCTCCCGCCTTAGAATCAGTAATAATGGAGAACTAAAGGAGATATAAGGCCTTTGTAGTAAGATAACCCCACTTGACATTTAAGAAGAGGTCAAACTTTTCTAGCCATATATATTTTGTGCATATTTAATGAACCTAGCTGCAATATTTCAAGTTTTAGAGCATCTTAATGATTTTTAAATAATTGGCTATGGCGGCCATTTTGTTTTTCAAAATAAGGCGAAAATTTTTCTCGGGCAAAACATTTGAAGGCCAGGACTTTTGATGGTCTGTCTTTATATTCTGAAGCCATAGCACCAATAATAAGGGTGAAATAAGGACATTTTAGTGTGACGACCCCATTTAACCTTGAACTAGGGATCAAAGGACAAATTCAACACCTGGAAAAGATTCCCAGGCCATGACTTCCTACAAGTTGTTTCACATTCTGAACCTCGAAGTGCAATATTAAGGGAGATATAAGGCCTTTTTAATAGAATGACCCCGTTTGACATTAAACATGTGATATGGCAGCCATTTTCCTTTTAGAACTAGGTCAAAATTACTATCAGGCTAGCTTTTCTAGCCATATATCTTTTGTGCAAATATGATGAAGCTAGCTGGAATATTTCGAGATTTAGAACAACTATGATTTTTAAATAGTTGGCTATGGCGGCCATTTTGTTTTTCAGAATGAGGCCAAAATTTTGCAGAGACAGGTTTTCGTAGTCATAAACATTCCTTGCAAATTTGATGAAGATATCTTTATAAATGAATGAGATGTTAAGATTTATGTTAAAACCTGATAAACGGACGCACAGACAGATGCACAAACAGACACATGTATGGAAGGCGTTTACAATCTCTCGACCACAACCTATGCTTTTCATGGTCTGTCTTTACAATCTGAAGCCATAGCACCAATAATAATGGAGAAATAAGTACGTTTTCATGTGACGACCTCGTTTAACCTTGAGGCAGGGATCAAAGGTCAAATTCAACACTGGAAAAGATTCCCAGGCCATGACGTCCTACAAGTTGTTTTCACATTCCGAACCTCTAGGAGCAATATTTGAGGAGATATAAGGCCTTTTTAATAGAATAACCCTGTTTGACATTAAATATGTGATGTGGTGGCCATTTGTTTTTTTGAACTAGGCCAAAATTACTAACAGGCTAGCTTTGCTAGCCATATAGCTTTTGTGCAAATTTGATGAAGCTAGCTGGAATATTTCAAGATGGCCATTTTGTTTTTCAATAGCCATAAACATTCCCTGCAAATTTGGTTAAGATATCTTCATAAATGAATAAGATATTAAGGTTTATGCGAAAACGTGACGGACGGACACGCACATACGGAAGGCATTTTATAATCTCCCGACCACGGCCTTCGGCTGCAGGCAGGAGGTAATAAGACATTCTGGTATGCTTACTGTGGAACAGTAAAACAATTTTAAATAAATAATTTATTTGCAGCAAAATGGCACCAAGTTCTGCTATTGGTAATACTTGGATAATATTTTATATTTAATTTCACTTCTATAAATTTAGTAAACTTTACACCCTCGTAACTATCAGTTTACAAATTAATACTAGACATCATCTTTCTATTAAGATGTCCTGCTTTGATACCTTGATTTTACTTATTATTTCTAACACTGTTCTGAAAGACTCCTTATCCTTGATCTTCTCTATCACATGGTTTTTACTTTTTTCCCAGACTATTTGCAGGCATCACCTATTTTATGTATTTGGAATTAGATGTCACTTTAATATATTGATGATTTTCAAAGAGGATCCTCTGTTTGACAATACATATTAAGGCAGGGCCCATAACACTTGGTTTCCATACCAAAAAATTTCACTGGAGTACTATGACCCTTCACAACCTGCAACTTTGCAGCACATATAATTGTGGGAAAATTTGAAGATGTTATTAACATTCATCTCATATTTTTCGTAGGTCTTACCACTTCTGTAGGGGTGGTTTTCAATTTGGGTGGTTTCGCTTTGGCAGAATACCACAATGGAGAATCTGCTACTGGTCCTGCCTAATGCATGTACAACCATTATACAACATTTAGATATTTGTGCATCAGTTACAGGTAAACAGGGTAGGGGAACTTTTTAAAGCAAGCAAACATTCTTAATGAAACAGATTATCCTCTTATCACTCATGTCATTGCATTCACCCATACCATGCATGTTTTTTAGGTTATGGCCAATATCTTAGATAACAAACTTCGTGAGGATTTGGAGAGATTGAAGAAAATCAGAAATCACAGGGGCTTGCGTCATTACTGGGGGTAACTAGTTCATTTTAATTCCGGTTTTTTTCATATACTCATGAATTAACACACAGCCTATAGGTTTTCAAATTTAAAGATATTTGTCCTGGTTTGAACAGTTGTTTTAATTGAAAAAGATTGTCGAGATGAAGTTCAAACTTGCTTCATTTTTATTGAACAGTGATGTTGTCTCACCTAAGAACTAATTTGGATCCAATAGAGTCGACACTTTTGGCCCATTCTGTACTAAAAATATTTTACTTTTCGCTAGGCAATGTTGCTGAGCAAAAATTTCTTTTCTGCATAGCAAAACAGGTTGAATATGTTGATACTGGGTACTGTGCTTAAGCATATCATTTTTTAAAATTTGGAAAAAAAATCCTGAATTGTCTCAAGTTCTGTGTGAACTTATGAGTGAGTGTATTTTCAGATTGAGAGTCAGAGGCCAGCACACAAAGACGACAGGTCGCCGTGGTAGAACTGTTGGTGTGTCAAAGAAAAAATAAACTGATAACAGAATATGTAGCAACATCAAGTCATGCTGTACATGTGTATTGTTATATAAGCAGTCAATAAATGATTGGACTGGGACACCTGGTTGTGTGTATATTTAATTGCAATAATACCTGCAGCTTTCATAGGCTGTTGTGTTGTCTGCACAAAGGCCATTAAAAGTTTGGGTTTTATGTAACTTTCAGCAGTTAAGATCATATTGGCACAGGGCCTTAATGAATGAAACATGTTGTACTAAGATTGGAACTGCCACGACATTTAAAAGGTTTCAGAATCCACACTTTAGAAATAAAATTTTTTTACCTTGATCTTTGAAATCTTGCCTGGGTTCTGTCTCTCAAACCACTAAGTATAGAAAGTTGATAAAGGTGAAGGACATTATTAGTTAGGGGATGTAGGGGTGCAACGTCATGGCGTGATATTGATTTGAACTTACTGTATTGACCTTTACCTTTAAAATCTTGTCCAGGCTATACCTTGGAAACCGTAGGGTATAGGAAGTTGATACTTAGCAGGAAAATTAGTTGGAAGGTGTAGGCATGCAAGGTTATGAAGTGTACTTGATTTGACCTTGCCCCATCTCAGAAACCGTAAGGTGTAGGCAGTTGATAATATGGACATTGGTTTGAGGGTGTCAATGTGTAACATCATGGTACAACGTTCATATGACCCTGATGCAATCACATCGACCTTTAAAATCTCGTCTTGGTCATATCTCAGAAACTGTAAGGTGTAGGATGTTAATTCTTGAATAGGTCATTGGTTAAGGAGTGTAGGTATGCTAAATCATGTTTTGACCTTTAACTTTGGCTCTTCCAAAGTGTTTTCACCTGCAATATTTGAGAAATAGCGTCTTATCTGAAAGATGTATAGATTGCTGCAGCTGATTATTTTATGTACTTAATGGTGCTACTTACTTTATGGAATAGATTGACCAGATACTTTCTCTTAAGAGTTGGTCATTCTTTGAGATGCCTATCACAATAGTTAAGTAACAAACACTTTTATATTTATATCCCCAGATGAAAGTCGGAGATATATCGGTTTCACGTCCGTCACGCTGGCGTACGTTTTGACTTGTGTGCGCGATAACTAAAAAACGCTTTCACTGATTTCGTTCAAACTTGCCACACATGTATTTGGGTCAGGAGAGGAACCCTATTTTAAGGTGAGCTTAAACTCCCAATAATAAAGAACTTATCGCCACCTTAAGGTCAGAAATTAGACTTTTTTGCCACTTAATGCTCTCTAGGTCACAGACTGTGGCTTATCTGACTCAAATTTTACCTGCGAACATATTACTATATTCTCCTTACATATACCAAAAATCAAGATTTTATTTTAAGTTTAAAATTATTTTTGAGGCCCATAAAGACAATACATCGATATTTTTTCGACACTTTTCCCATATTTTCCCCTACAACTTAAAAGTGGTAGGTCTGACAAGTCTGTAACTGTAGTAGATGTGACTTCTACATGTATTCTTAAGTCTGTAACTTTAATTTTAAGGTCACCTTAAAGTCTCTAAATTGCCCACAGAGTCCAAATTTATGGACTTTTTGCCAATTTGAAGGCTTTATAGCTGTCAAGCGATGTGACTGATACAGATGAAATCTCGTCCGGGAATATAGGATTGTTTGGTTTACATGTGAGAAAAATCAAGGCTTTAGACGTTTAACCTGTGTATGAGGACTATAAACACCTACCCGAGTGACCCTTTTACGACATTTTCAACATATTTGGTCCTGGAAATTACAAGTCTGACAAGTCTCTAACTCTACTAGATATAACTTCTACATGAAATATTTGAAGTGTGTAACTTTAATTTTAAGGTCACCTTAAGATCTCTTAAATGCCCACAGACCCCCAATTTATTGGCTTTTTACCACTTTTAAGCCCTATAACTGTGATAATATGCACCTGATACAGCTGAAATCTCATCTGGGAAAATATAAATATGTTCTTTTCATGTGCCAAGAACCAAGGCTTTAAGTAGACATTTAACATCTATGTGAGACCCATGAATGATCCACTCAGAGGACTTTTTCATCATTCTGCGGGGTGGGCGTCCGCGTGAACAACTCCAAAACTAAAAGGCCCAGAGACATGCTGTTCTTTTTAAAAGATACCTTAACCATCGGGGATGACAAATTGTTCGAGGCATGCAAATCTGTTTGTCTGCTAGAGCCATTACAACTGAGGTACCCCCACCAAAGTGAAAATTTCAACACTATATCACACTTTTCTCATTGACTATTGGAGAGATTTCTCTCATATCTTGCAGATATGTGCTAGGCTACAAGTAGATTCCCTTGTGTGAATATCAGGCCAGGATCTCTTAATTAGTTTATGAATTTTTTAAATAATTTTTAATGCATTAAAATGAAATTATGCACTAAATCACTTGTAACTTGAAAAATATTGTGTTTAGAGCATTTTGTAAAAAATATGTTATTCAGCTACTTTTTCTATAGCTACAACATGGTGAGTAAATTGGGGAGTCTATTTCTATAGCTAAGTGAGTAATTGCTACTTTTTGACTTTTCAGTAAATTCCATCATGAGTAAAATCACTTGTAACTTGAAAACTATTGCATTTAGAGAATTTCGTATAAATATGTTATTCAGCTACTTTTGCGTCAGCTATAACATAGTAAAATTTCAGACCTGTAGCTCACTGCATAACTGAGTAGTAGTTACTTTGAGGTTATTAGTGTTGAGTAAATCAGAACTTGAAAACTATTGCATTTAGAGTATCTCTTTAAATATGTTATTCACCTACTTTTGTTGGATCAGCTATAAATATGTTATTCACCTACTTTTGTTGGATCAGCTATAACCTGTAGCTCATGTCATAGGTGAGCAATAGCTACTTTCAGGTTCTCAGTAGGCGTATTCCACAGCCGTGATCTGTAGAATCCAGATTCGACGGATCAATGTATCAGGTCCAAAGAACCTGATCTGACTGATCTGGATCATGATCTGAGTGATCTCATGAAAAGCTGGATTCGAGAGATCAGGGGCCGGATTCACGAACAATACTTGGGTCATTCCTGACTTAGATTTTAAGTATTACTTAGATTTCAAGTAAGAAATTATGAAACCTTATTCACGAATGTTCCTAACTCTAAGGTGACCTTAAAACCCGTACTTAGATTTTAAGTTAAGTTGAAAGCTACCTTAGGAGGACAGGATGTTGATATTACATGATTTTGTTTGTAAATATTGGGCAATAATAGTGTTGTTTTTGGATGGGGAGGTTTATTTATCCATGTGATTAGTGTATAAGTCAAAATTTTAGTAAGAATAAATTTTAACTAATTCTTCAGAAGTAATTTTCACTAATGGCTAGATTCTACTTTAAAGAAACAGATTAAAAATTTTCATGAGGAATTAATTTTACTCTCCAAGTTCATCAGCTAAAATAGTTAAAAATCTCACTTTAATAAGCTGTGACTAATATTCTTTGCAGAGGGACATTATTTTAAACAATCAAATGTATAGACCAAAATTTTCCATACCTCTTGGCCAATCAGATTCACTGGCAAAACTATAACTAAAGAGTTGGGAGAGGTTTTTTCCTTACTTAAAATCTAAGGTGACCTTATCTAAGTATTGTTTTGTGAATACCAATTCTAAGAAAAACTTAGTCAAGTGAAAAACGTTCCCTTACTTGGATCTAAGGTCACCTTATCTAAGTATTGTTCGTGAATCCAGCCCCAGATCTGCGAGATATCTCACAATTCTTTGTAAAGATGGCGGAAAACACAAGGTTTGAAATTTTCATTTATAATTTTAATTGTTGATATTTCTGAAACTGGGGCCGGATTTGGTTATTCTATTATAAATTGATATGTATATAAACCAGTGGCAGTGGCCATCTTGGATCATCATTTCTGAAATTTTTGCATTTCACAGATTCTACTGATCTGAAGGATCTGGATCACAAAGATCACACAGATCTCAAGTTGTGGAATACGCCTACTGTTGAGTAAATCAGTTGTAGCTTAAAAACTATTGCATTTACGGTATTTTCTGTAAATAGGTTATTCACCTACCTTTCTGTCGGCTATAGCTACTTTCAGAGTATAGCTGTTAAGTAAAGCAGTTATAACTCAAAAACTATTGTATTTACCCGAGGATGTGACGGGTATTGCTTTTCAACGATCCGTAAATCAAAAACTCAAGAATCTTGCTACTTGCTGGTCTGACTAGTCCCATTTTGCCGTTTTTAGTTCATAGATACCACCGTAACAATTAACCTATTTAAAATATTGGTTAAATCTACTTCATATCTCCAGTATTGTTGAAATACCCCATTATCGCCCACATTCCCCGTTATCATGGTAGTATTTATTCAACCCCTTGCTGATGTGATTCAGATCCCCTGTTATCACCCGATATGTCCCAGTGATTATTTTATGGTTTTTAATGGTTTCTTGTTGACTATATTCTTGTACATGGTGTTTCTAACTCTTGCTTTTGATTGATTGTAATTCATGGGTCTCTCTGCTCTTATAGTTTAACCCTTAGGCCAGTATTTTTATTCTATGGTTTTTAATGGTTTTTACCCCACAGCCCTTAAGGGCTGTTGGGGTATTGTTTTCACCCATGGTGTCCGGATGGAGGGCGGGCGGCGGGAAAAAGTTTGTCCGGGCTGTATCTCAGAAACCGTAAGGTGTAGGAAGTTGATACTTGGTAGGGACATTGGTTAGGATGTGTAGGTGTGCAACGTCATGGTCTGACCTTGATTTGACCTTACCGTAGTGACCTTAAGTATGGAAATCTTGTCCGGGCTATATCTCGGAAACCGTGAGGTGTAGGAAGTTGATACTTGGTAGGGACATTGGTTAGCGGGTGTAGGAGTGCAACGTCATGGTCTGACCTTGATTTGACCTTGCCGTAGTGACCTTGACCTATAAAATCTTGTCTGGGCTATATCTCAGAAACTGTAAGGTGTAGGAAGTTGATACTTGGTAGGGACATTGGTTAGGGGGTGTAGGTGTGCAATGTCATGGTCTGACCTTGATTTGACCTTGCTGTAGTGACCTTGACCTATAAAATATTGTCTGGGTTATATCTCGGAAACCGTGAGGTGTAGGAAGTTGATTCTTACTAGTGACATTGGTTAGAGGTTGTAGGTGTGCAACGTCATGGTCTGACCTTGATTTGACCTTGCCATAGTGACCTTGACCTATAAAATCTTGTCCGGGCTATATCTCAGAAACCGTAAGGTGTAGGAAGTTGATACTTGGTAGGGACATTGGTTAGGAGGTGTAGGTGTGCAACGTCATGGTCTGACCAGGATTTGACCTTTCCGTAGTGACCTTGACCTATAAAATCTTGTCCGGGCTATATCTCGGAAACCGTGAGGTGTAGGAAGTTGATAGTTGGTAGGGACATTGGTTAGGGGGTGTAGGTGTGCAGCGTCATGGTGTGACCTTGATTTTACCTTGCTGTAGTGACCTTGACCTATAAAATCTTGTCCGGGCTATATCTCAGAAACTGTAAGGTGTAGGAAGTAGATACTTAGTAGGGACATTGGTTTGGGGGTGTAGGTGTGTAACGTCATGGTGTGACCTTGATGGTGTGACCTTGATTTGACCTTGCCGTAGTGACCTTGACTTATAAAATCTTGTCTGGGCTATATCTCTGAAACTGTAAGGTGTAGGAAGTTGATACTTGGTAGGGACATTGGTTAGGGGGTGTAGGTGTGCAACGTCATGGTCTGACCTTGATTTGACCTTGCCGTAGTGACCTTGACCTATAAAATCTTGTCTGGGCTATATCTCTGAAACTGTAAGGTGTAGGAAGTTGATACTTGGTAGGGACATTGGTTAGGGGGTGTAGGTGTGCGACGTCATGGTCTGACCTTGATTTGACCTTTCCTGTAGTGACCTTGACCTATAAAATCTTGTCTGGGCTATATCTCGGAAATCGTGAGGTGTAGGAAGTTGATACTTACTAGTGACATTGGTTAGGGGTTGTAGGTGTGCAACATCATGGTCTGACCTTGATTTGACCTTGCCATAGTGACCTTGACCTATAAAATCTTGTCCGGGCTATATCTCAGAAACTGTAAGGTGTAGGAAATTGATACTTGGTAGGGACATTGGTTAGGAGGTGTAGGTGTGCAACGTCATGGTCTGACCAGGATTTGACCTTTCCGTAGTGACCTTGACCTATAAAATCTTGTCCGGGCTATATCTCGGAAACCGTGAGGTGTAGGAAGTTGATAGTTGGTAGGGACATTGGTTAGGGGGTGTAGGTGTGCAGCGTCATGGTGTGACCTTGATTTTACCTTGCTGTAGTGACCTTGACCTATAAAATCTTGTCCGGGCTATATCTCAGAAACTGTAAGGTGTAGGAAGTAGATACTTAGTAGGGACATTGGTTTGGGGGTGTAGGTGTGTAACGTCATGGTGTGACCTTGATGGTGTGACCTTGATTTGACCTTGCCGTAGTGACCTTGACTTATAAAATCTTGTCTGGGCTATATCTCTGAAACTGTAAGGTGTAGGAAGTTGATACTTGGTAGGGACATTGGTTAGGGGGTGTAGGTGTGCAACGTCATGGTCTGACCTTGATTTGACCTTGCCGTAGTGACCTTGACCTATAAAATCTTGTCTGGGCTATATCTCTGAAACTGTAAGGTGTAGGAAGTTGATACTTGGTAGGGACATTGGTTAGGGGGTGTAGGTGTGCGACGTCATGGTCTGACCTTGATTTGACCTTTCCTGTAGTGACCTTGACCTATAAAATCTTGTCTGGGCTATATCTCGGAAATCGTGAGGTGTAGGAAGTTGATACTTACTAGTGACATTGGTTAGGGGTTGTAGGTGTGCAACATCATGGTCTGACCTTGATTTGACCTTGCCATAGTGACCTTGACCTATAAAATCTTGTCCGGGCTATATCTCAGAAACCGTAAGGTGTAGGAAGTTGATACTTGGTAGGGACATTGGTTAGGAGGTGTAGGTGTGCAACGTCATGGTCTGACCAGGATTTGACCTTTCCGTAGTGACCTTGACCTATAAAATCTTGTCCGGGCTATATCTCGGAAACCGTGAGGTGTAGGAAGTTGATAGTTGGTAGGGACATTGGTTAGGGGGTGTAGGTGTGCAGCGTCATGGTCTGACCTTGATTTGACCTTGCTGTTGTGACCTTGACCTATAAAATATTGTCCGGGCTATATCTCAGAAACCGTGAGGTGTAGGAAGTTGATACTTGGTAGGGACATTGGTTCGGGGTGTAGGTGTGTAACGTCATGGTGTGACCTTGATTTGACTTTTGACCTTGCTGTAGTGACCTTGACCTATAAAATCTTGTCTGAGCTATATCTCGGAAACCGTAAGGTGTAGAAAATTGATGCTTGGTAGGGACATTGGTTAGGGGTTGTAGGTGTACAGCATCATGGTGTGACCTTGATTTGACCTTTGACCTTGTAATAGTGACCTTGACATTTAATATCTTGTTGCACCTTTGGGTCTGTCTTTTGATGCAGATTAAGCACTGTTAAAGTCATATTAGAATTCATTAAGAATTTTACTTT
This sequence comes from Sabellastarte sp. h YS-2021, assembly GCA_964017235.1. Taxonomy (NCBI): domain Eukaryota; kingdom Metazoa; phylum Annelida; class Polychaeta; order Sabellida; family Sabellidae; genus Sabellastarte; species Sabellastarte sp. h YS-2021. Next base: position 71,619,623 of record OZ024935.1, on the reverse strand, counting down.
TACAACTTCCCATTGTTACAGATGGAATTTCATCAAGTGAGCCACAGATTTTGCTCTAACACCACACATAAGCATTCATTGAATGTATTACCACTTCTGTATGTATGGTAATATTCAAAACATCCAAACCATAATTCGGCCATGCCAAATGTAGATAAAGCGTGTCATAATGTTTAGTTTACTGTATAATGCTGTCGTCTTGTTATTGAATTGTCTTGTTTTAATACTTCATCTTTACATGCATTATCTTTCTCTTAGACATTATTTTCTCTATTTAAACATTGTAGTTTGGACCTTTATATGACTGACAGTGCTCCAAAAGTATCCTGAACTTTGTACTGATACAGTACTTCTATATCTCGTGGTATTAAAAATATTTCCCTAGACTGTGGGGTACGGGCATCTCTGATGCTATATGTTTCCTTCCTTCACTTCTACTCTAAAACTCAAGACACACAGTCAGCTGACAGAGCCTGTTCACGGGCACTGATTGCTTGTTGATGTAAATTGTCATGGCAAATTTTCAGAGCTGTAGGTCCATCGCTAACTGAGTAATAGCTACCTTGACAATTCACCATTGAGTAAATCACTTATAGCTGGAAATCTGTTGCACCTATCCTTACCAAGGTTTCAAGATATCTTCCCTGCTATGAAATCGTGCTTGGCTAACATTTTGGTCCAGTTTGTTCAATTGGGTTGGTTGCTATGACAACAAATTTGAAAATCTGAGGTGACCAAACTTAAAGGAACCTACATCTCCCTTATTATTGGTTGTAGAGGTTTTGGATGTGAAGACAACTTTGAAGGTCAAATGTGGTTCTTCATACCTATAGGGTTGGTTGCTATGACAACAAATTTGAAAATCTGAGGTGACCAAACTTAAAGGAACCTACATCTCCCTTATTATTGGTTGTAGAGGTTTTGGATGTGAAGACAACTTATAGGAAATCATGTGCCCCGAATCTTTTGCTGGATTCAAATTTGACCTTGGACCCCTCCTTCAAGGTCAAATGTGGTTCTTCATACCTATAATACCTATAATGGCCTATATCTCCCTTGTTATTGGTCGTAGAGGTTTTGGATGTCAAGACAACCAATAGGAAATCGTGTACCACAAATCTTTTGGTGGGGTCAGATTTGACCTTAGATCCCTGCTTCAAGGTCGAATGTGTTCCTTGATACCTCTAATGGTCTATATCTCCCTTATTATTGGTCATAGAGGTTTTGGCGGTAAAGACGACTTATGGGAAATCATCTGCCCTGAATCTTAAGGTGGGGTCGTTTGACCTAGGGCCCCTCCTTCAAGGTTGAATATGGTCCTTGATACCTATAATGGCCTATATCTCCCTTACTCTTACTCGTGGAGGTTTTGGATGTGAAGACAACTCAAAGGAAATCATATGCCCCGAATCTTTTGGCGATGTCAGATTTGACCTTAGATCCCTCCTTCAAGGTTGAATGTGGACCTTGATACTTATAATGGTGTATATCTCCCTTATTATTGGTGGTAGAGGTTTGGATGTGAAGATGACTTATGGGAAATCATAACATAGTAAAATTTCAGACCTGTAGCTCATGGCATAGCTGAGTAATAGCTACTTTTAGGTCATCACTATTGAGTAAATCAGTTGTAACTTGAAAACTATTGCATGTACAGTATTTTGCTTAAATATGTTGTTCACCTACTTTTGGGTCAGCTATAACATAGTGAAATTTCAGACCTGTAGCTCATTGCATAGCTGAGTAATAACTACTTTGAGGTTCTCACTATTGAGTAAATCAGTTGTAATTGCAAAACTATTGCATTTGAAGAATTTAGTATAAATATGTTATTCAGCTACTTTTGGGTCAGCTATAACATAGTAAAATTTCAGACCTGTAGCTCATGGCATAGCTGAGTAATAGCTACTTTTAGGTCATCACTATTGAGTAAATCAGTTGTAACTTGAAAACTATTGCATGTACAGTATTTTGCTTAAATATGTTGTTCACCTACTTTTGGGTCAGCTATAACATAGTAAAATTTCAGACCTGTAGCTCATTGCATAGCTGAGTAATAGCTACTTTGAGGTTATCACTGTTGAGTAAATTGCTTATAACTTGGAAATTATTGCATTTAGAGTATTTTGTTTCAATATGTTATTCACCTATTTTGGGGTTAGCTATAACATAGTGAAGTTCCAGACCTGTGACTCATTGCATAGCTGAGTAATAGCTACTTTGAAGTTCTTAATGTTGAGTAAATCACTTCTAATTTGAAAACTATTGCATTTAGAGAATTTAGTATAAATATATTATTCAGCTACTTTTGGGTCAGCTATAACATAGTAAAATTTCAGACCTGTAGCTCATGGCATAGCTGAGTAATAGCTACTTTTAGGTTATCACTGTTGAGTAAATCACTTATAACTTGCAAACTATTGCATTTAGAGTATTTTGTTGCAATATGTTATTCACCTATTTTGGGGTCAGCTATAACATAGTGAAGTTCCAGACCTGTGGCTCATTGGATAGCTGAGTAATAGCTACTTTGAAGTTCTCACTGTTGAGTAAATCAGTTGTAATGGGAAAACTATTGCCTTTACAGAAATTTGTGCACATATGTTATTCAGCTACTTTTGGGTCAGCTATAACATAGTGAAATTACAGACCTGTAGCTCATGGCACAACTGAGCAATAGCTATTCTCAGGCACTGACTGTTGAGTAAATCGGCTATAACTTGAAAAATATTGCATTTGGAGTATTTTGTTAAAATATATTGTTCACCTACTTTTGGGTCAGCTATAACATAGTGAAATTACAGACCTATAGCTCGTGGCATAGCGGAGCAATAGCTATTTTCAGGTTCTCACTTTTGAGTAAATCAGTTGTAACTTGAAAACTATTGCATTTACAGTATTTTGTTTAAATATGTTGTTCACCTACTTTTAGGTCAGCTATAACAGAGCAAAAATTCAGACATGCAGCTCATTGCATAGCTGAGTAATAGTTCCTTTGAGGTTCTCACTGTTGAGTAAATCAGTTGTAACTTGAAAACTATTACATTTAGAGTATTTTGTTAAATATGTTATTCACAGACGTTTTGGTCAGCTATAACATAGTGAAATTGCAGACCTCTATGTCATGGCATAGCTGAGCAAAGCTTCTTTCAGGTTCTCACTGTTGAGTAAATCATTGTATCCAACCTGTAGGAAATCATGGGCTGGGAATCTGTTAATATGGTCCGATTTGACCTTGGAACCCTCCAAATGAGGATAGCCAAACATAAAAGTGCTTATAACTCGCTTATTATTGGTCCTAGAGGTTTGGAATGAAAACCAACCTATAGAAAATCATGGGCTGGGAATCTTTTGGTGTGGTCGGATTTCACCTTGGACCCCTCCTTCAAGGTCAAATGAGGATAGCCAAACTTAAAAGTGCTTATAACTCACTTATTATTGGTCCTAGAGGTTTGGAATGGAAAACCAACCTATAGAAAATCATGGGCTGGGAATCTTTTGGTGTGGTCGGATTTCACCTTAGACCCCTCCTTCCAGGTCAAACGAAGATAGCCAAACTTAAAGTGCTTATAACTCGCGTATTATTGGTCTTGGAGGTTTGGGATGGTAAACCAACATATAGGAAATCATGGGCTGGGATTCTTTTGGTGTGGTCAGATTTGACCTGGGACCCCTCCTTCAAGGTCAATTGAGGATAGCCAAACTTACAATTGCTTATAACTCGCTTATTATTGGTCCTACAAGTTTGGGATGGTAAACAAGCTACAGGAAATCATGGGCTGGGAATTTTTTTGTGTGGTCGGATTTGACCTTAGACCCCTCCGTCAAGGTCAAACAAGGATAGCCAAACTTAGAAAGTGCCTATGACTCACTTATTATTGGTCCGACAGGTTTGGGATGGTAAACCATCCTAAATTCTTTGGCTGGGAATCTTTTGGTATGGTCAGATTTGACCTTTGGATCCCTTCTTCATGGTCGAACGAGGATATTGCATTTATAGTATTTCTTTAAATATTTTTAACCTACTTTTTACACTTAAACAATTACCTTGTTACTTTATTTCATAATACCATTTGCAGGGCACAACTTTTTTGTCCTTTTCTTCTGTCAGCTTCGGAATATCTTTCGAACATGCTGTTCAGTTACCATTTACTGTATTTCTGTACAGCCCTTTCCCTGATAATTATGCTTTCCTCTCATTATCACCATCACAAATCAAAAACATTCAGTCAGCTGACACAGTGCCCGTTCACGGGCACTCTCCTCTTGTTATTAGTACGGAGTAATTCTACTACCTTACTGATCATTATGTCGTCTCCTGGACAGAAACGAGGTTCTTGTGGGCACGTTATGGCCCTTTTCGACAGCCACAAGAAATGCGCGCGTTGTCGTGACAAGGGGGTGGGAGACGACCCCTGTGTCAAGAAGTTGGATTGCCAGATATGTAAGTCCTTCACGCCTGCACAGATCCACCAGTTAGCAACTCCGACCTACAAGGAAAGGAAGGAACGCTCTGAGCAGAAGACTGAAGGTAATGCAAGCACGACCCCCACTCTAGTGGACCCTTCAGACGTTACACTGTTGGGACGGGTTAGCTGTGACAAGTCTCCCTCTGTTGATTCTACTCCAAAGAAGAAGAAGCGTTCTGATGGCTCCCCAAGGTCGAGTAAACGGAAACATAGCAGCAAACCTACTTCAGACGACCTCAAGTCCCTTGATGACAAGTGGAGTGAGAGATTTTCACGTCTAGAAGCTATGCTGGTAAACCAATCCTTTGCTGTTCCGGTGAGACCGGTGACCTCTGCCTCTGTGGTGCCCAGAAAACACCCTTTTTTTGATCCGGATGCTTCTACTAGTGTTATGTCTTCTGAGGGCACTGGTGACGTTGCTATGCAGTTGACGGCTACCCAACCTCCGCTGGGGGTTCCCGGTATAGAAGCAAGGAAAGATGGAGTTGAGAGTGCTACCCACCCTGTTCAGGGCCCCGGTACCTCTGAAGTGTTAGCCACCCAACCTTTACTGGTTCCTGGTGCAGGGACGGCCACCCAGTCTGCACAGGCTCCTGGTGGGGGTCCCGAGGTCCTGCCTGCCGGTGCTGAAACTACGCTGCATAACCAGTCGCCTCCCATTGGCCATAACTCTGAGGTTGCTAGGGAATATGATAGTGAGGCTGAGTTGGATGGGGAACCGGCATCACCGGCTAGTGTTCACTGCCAGGGTGATTTACCGGACACGCCTACAGATCAGGACCTCTCTGAAGATGCCAATTACAGGGAAACTATTAGAGGGGTGAGAAGTTTCATGAACTGGCACCACATCCCGGATTATGACAACTCAGCTGCCTCTATGGATGATAACCCCTTTGCCGGTTCCAGAGTGAAGAGTACCGGTAAAGTGTCAGTTAAATTGCCGGTTGATGAATCGCTCTGCAAAAAACTGGAGAAACTGAATGTAACTATTGCTGAAGGTTATCCTTCTAGAAATTCTGAAACCAGTGGACTGCTACGTGACCAGTTTGTAAAGACTCCTCGCTTTTCAAAGTGGTATGATATGCAAGCAATTAAGAAGGGAGACGCGTCTACCCAGGCGGTATCACACTGGTCTCCGGAGTCGGCAAAGCTGAACAATATGTTCTCTAGGGTCTCTAGGGTCGCAAGTCTTTTTCTGACGTTTGGCGGAACCGGTCGCGCCGACCGGTAAAGCAATTGTCCATTGGATAGGATATTAACTTATAAAAATTTAATTTACTTATTAAATTTGCAAAATTGTGTACCTGTAGCTAATAGCATAGCTGAACAGTAGCTACTTTCAGGTTATCAGAGTTGAGTAAAAGAATTGTAACTTGAAACTATTGCTTTTATTACGCTACAATAGCTTACCATGTGGGACTCAATGCTGTACTCGGAAGGCCACAAGGCATCATGGGCAACGTCTAAGAAAAATAGACATTTATAGTTGGCCATAGCCTCTCGTCGTCACATGATAACTTCTGACCAATCGCCCTACTTTCTCGTTGGCCACGTTGACTGGTAGCTGTTTGTAAATATACAGACATTTTCATTTATTTCTCAGTTTTTACTTATTGTTGGAGTATATTTCTTGTTTTCGTGTGTTTTGAGTTTTCCTCGGTTCAGGCCCTTCATATTCTACGTCTTTTATTGCGTTTAAAATGTCCATCCATCAAACGAATAAAGACAAACTGAGAGCACAAAAATGCCGCCATTTTTGTTTTTGTTTTGATTTACACAACTATTGCCCTACCTGTAGGGAGGCTGGCAAGGGCGATGACCGCTGTGTCACCTTTGAAATGCCCTGTGATATCTGTGCATCTTTCACAGATGACCAGATGAAAAAAATTCAGCACAGGAAATGCTATCTTAAGAAACAAAAGGCGGACACTAATACAAAAGATGATGAACTTGGGCGAAGGCGACGGGGATTCCGTCACTGGTTCAAATGCAGACCTCGAGATTGCTGCTGACAATCTTTTTACCTCGTTCCCTGCTTCCAAACCTGGTACATCCAGTACTGCTGTCAATCTGGACCTACCCCCTCCGAGACCTAGAACTAACATACAAACCGAGGATATGGATGTGGACTACGGTCCAGCACTCCCTCCTCGTCTCGTACTTGACCCTCATGATACATCGGATCAGTACGTTGCTACATCTGAACTACCTCCGAAAAAGGTCTCGGACAAACCCAAAAAGCATAGCCACTCTTGCAGTAGGCATGAAATTGAATCCAGTTCTGCCTCGGATCAATCTATTGAGGAATCCAATGAACCTCGGATCCCTTCTACTAAACCTAAAAAGCACTCTGATAAGAGTAAACACAAGTCTAGGTCCAGATATGTGTCATCTTCCTCGGGAGGATCAGTCCCCTGTAGCCAGACACAGGTCTTCTAAGCCCTCTGGGGCTCAGCCCTGAGGGGCTGTTTCTGATCAAGACCTCCCTCAACATGATCCAGACCCCCCTTATTATAGGGAAGTAGCTCTGTCTGACATTCCCTCACAGTACGCTGAAGAGGTCGACACTTTTAGGTGCATTCTTTCCCTCACTGACCCCAGGGAGTCTATGCCTAGGTCCTCAACTTCAGTCATGGGTCTGGAGGATGAGAAACGCTGTCAAGAGCTCAGACCTAGAGGTCCTTCCTCTATTCTTCCACTTAGCTCAGTTATCAAGGACGCCTTTGATAAATTTCAACATGACTTTAAGGCTGCTAATTTACCCGAGGGTAAATATGTCAAGCCTCCTCCTTCCACTTCTAAGTGGTACAGGGTGGGACAGCCCTGTTATCAGGACAAATATCAGGAGTTGAATACGGATTTCGCCAAAATCTGTATTACTCCTAAACCCTCTGGGGCAAGGTCCCCCTACCAATTCTTAAAGAATTGGAGCATCGGGCTAGGCAAAATATCTCAACCCTCAATTTCACCGCTGCCTTTGCTAAACCTTCTTGCAATGCTTCCCTTGAGAAGTGTCAACATAGCATTAAGTCAACTGTCAAGAAGATTAAGTCACAGATCCAAAAAGGTGCCAATCCTGAAAAAGCAGCAAAGCGTGGATATGAGGAAGTCTGTGAGTACATGGATTTTTGGAATAAGACAGTTCTTATTCAACACAGGGCCCTTACATGCCTCAGCAAATCCCTAGCCGATATACTCCAGAGGGAATTATATTCTATGGCTAATACCGACTTGCTTAGGCGCGAAGCCGAAATGACCCTCTTACAACCACAATTGGGGGAAACGAGATGCCAAGAACTCAGGAACTCGTCCTTTTGGGACCCTTCCTTGTTCCAGTCTTAACTTGTGAAGGAAGGTGAAGACTTCCTCCTCAAAAAGGCACCTCTAAAGACTCTCAGGGTTTCGCACCCTATCAAAATAAGCCCTTTCGTGGTCCCCACAACAAGAGAAGAGGCTCCTACAGGAAACGCCCCTATGGGGGCAACTCCTCACAAAGCAGTAACCAATCGTTTTCCTCAGGAAGGGGGAAACCGAACTTCAGAGGCTCCAGGGGTCGTTTTCGACCCCATAATAGGGGAAGAGGGCGTGGAAACCCCTCTTCCCAATGACTCTTCCAAAGCCTCACTCAGTCCACCAGTAGGAGGTCGCCTCTGTTCTTTCAGAAGAGACTGGCAAACAAACAAATGTTCTCCAAACATGTTAAACATTATCACCAATGGCTACGTACTGCCATTCCTTTCAAAGCCAAATTTGGTCAGATTCCCTCTGATCCTGTCAGAGTACAAGGCCCATAAAAAAGACCAAGCCCTGGCCACTTGTATCCAGTCTCTTCTGTTAAAGAACGCAATCGAAAGGGTGGAAAATGTAAAATCTCTCGGGTTTTACAGTCGCCTATTCCTAGTACCCAAGCCTCACCAAAGGTGGAGGCCAGTCATAGACCTAAGCAGGCTCAACACTTTTCTACACGTACAAAAGTTCAAAATGGAACTCCAGAGTCCATCAGGACCTCCCTGATTCCAGGGGAGTGGGTATCGTCGATAGATCTGTCGGGATGCTTACCTACACATCCCCATCCATCCAAACTCCAGGAAATACCTAAGGTTTTGCTACAAGTCACAGGTGTTCCAGTTCACCTCCCTCCCATTCGGACTAGCCACAGCCCCCCAGGTCTTTACAATGATTGTAAAGGAGGTGAAACTAATGGCCCTCTCCAGAGGACTATGTTCACCAATACCTGGATGACTGGCTGATCAGGACCCAGTCTCGGGAGGAAGCCCAAGTGAACACTCAGGCGGTGGTAGACCTAACTCAGTCCTTGGGTTGGATAATAAATCAGGAAAAATCAGAACTGAAACCTACTCAGGTGTTTTCGTTCGTGGGCTACGAATACCATCTAGATTCAGCCCTTGTAAAACCCACTCAAGAGAGATGGCTCAAACTTCAGGATTTAATCCTACAACTCAAGTTAAAACATGTTTTGACTGCAAGATGTTTGATGTCGCTAATTGGGTTACTTGCCTCAATGGAGAAAATGGTCCCAGAGAGACGCCTTCACATGAGGAGCAAGGAGCACTGGAGATATCCTCAGTCGCTGGACAACCTTCTTCCTTGGACAGAAGCCATTGCAGCCCACCTATACTGGTGGCAAAATCCCTCAAACGTGATGAAAGATGCAGACCTTCATCCCAAAGACCACAGTATCCAACTCTTTACCGACGCCTCAAACGAAGGTTGGGGCGCTCACTTAGATCAAAATTCTACAAAGGGTCTGTTGTCAGATCAGGAAAAAAGGCTACACATAAACGTCCTAGAATTGAAGGCGGTCTCACTGGCCCTTCGAGACTTCAAGGACCAGTGCCAGAACCAAACAGTGCTAGTTGCGACGGACAACTCAACAGTGGTAGCCTACATCAACAAACAAGGAGGAACTCACTCAGCACAGATGTGTGCTCTCCTGTGGAAGATTATGACCTGGTGCCATCACTATCACATAACATTCAAAGCCAGACACATTCCAGGTTGCCTGAATGTGATGGCCGACCTCCTGTCCTGGTCAAACCAAGTGCAGTCAACAGAATGGTCACTGCATCCGCAGGTGTTCAAACAGATCTGCCAAAGGTGGTTCACACTTCATGTAGACTTATTTGCCACTCATCTGAACCACAAACTTCCACTGTACCTATCTGCTGTCCCAGACCCAAAGGCTTTGGACATAGATGCTCTGAACATAAACTGGACGAGTCTCACTGCCTATGCTTACCCTCCTATGGCTCTCCTTCACAAGGTGATCCAAAAGATCAAGCAATGCCATTGCCTGATCATCGTAATAGCCCCAGGCTGGCCAGGGATGCCCTGGTTTTGGGACCTAGTGCAGCTCTCAACAGAGATCCCACTACAACTCCCAGTGTCAACGACCCTACTCAAACAGTCCCACAGGTATGTGTTCCACAACAACCCACAACAGCTCAACCTCCACACCTGGTGTCTAGGAGCGGACAACTCCAAGAACAAGGCTTCTCTGTGGAGCTGGCAGAGCGAATTGCTGCTCCTCAGCGGTCATCAACAAGGACCATCTACAAGTCAAAGTGGGCCCTATTTGAAAAATGGTGCAGAGAAAATTCGGTGGATTTCTCCACTCCATCTGTGAAACAAATCTCAGATTTTTTCATGTACCTGTACCAAGACCTAAACAGGCGCCCCTCGACCATTGATGGTTACAGGACTGCAATCGTTGACACTTTGGGCCCAACAGCCCACCATATTGCACACAATGCAGACCTTCATAGGTTACTCTCCAGTTTCCACAGGGATCGTCCAAAAAGTTCCAGGAATCTTCCTAAGTGGAACCTTTCTGTTGTTCTCAATGAGCTCACAAAAGCACCCTTTGAGCCTATGAAAGACACAGACCTCAAACATCTTGCCCTCAAAACTGCTTTTTTGCTAGCTTTGGCCTCCGGCAAACGCCGCAGCGAAACCCATGCCTGGGTCGCAAACAAAGTATCTAATCTAGGCCAATGGGAAAAGGTCGCCTTGTTCCCTTCTTCTGATTTCATAGCCAAAAACCAACTAGCAAGAGAAGGTTCTCAAAGTATGTCTCCAGTGACTATTCCTGCTTTGACTACCATTGTAGATAGACAATTCAAAGAAGACAAGACCCTGTGTCCGGTGCGGGCCCTGAGGTACTATTTGGATCGAACCAAAGACCTGAGAGGGTCTCATTCCCTCCTTTTCATCTCCTTCAAGAAAGGACATACCTCAGACATCAGACCCGCTACTCTCTCTTCCTGGTTGAAACAAACCATCCTACTTTGTTATAAACGAGCAGACCAACAAGCCTTGGACTTGGTCCAAGTTAAAGCGCATGACATCCGGGCCTTCACGGCCTCTAAGGCCTTTTACGATGGGGTATCGGTGGACCAAATCATGCAAGCCTGTCACTGGAAGCTCACAACACATTTACAAATTTTTACCTAAAAGACCTTACTTGGTCAGACAACGACAACAATATGTATCTGGGACCTGTAGTGGCGGCACAACAAGTCCTAAGTCCTTCCCCTCAGACCAGTTGTCCTCGGAAAAAAGGGGGGGGGGGGACATCCGCTACAACCAAGTCTTCAGGAGTCTAATCTCAGGATCTAGGTATTCTTTTTACTTTCAAGATGTTATGGGTAAGGTCATTTTTGTTTTTAGTTTATCAAAGTAATTTGTATTAAGGACTTATTAAGTTGTCATTAATCTCATATTCAGGTGGCAAAAAATTTTATGAGAATCCCAACCATTGGGCTGGTATGTCACTCGTGACGGGCCCCTAGGGACCCTTAGACCTCTAAGTGAGCACTGCTGCACTTCCGTCCTACAATCAAAACATCTTGACAGTTTTAGCACTGTCTTCCATTCTATATAGGTTTTTGGCTCCTTACAGGCCCAGTCTTCGGGATTGGGGCACTGTAAATGGGACTCAGACTGGTATTTCTAACACTATTCTAATATATATATTACTTCAAATCAAAGAAAAATTGACATTCCTTCCAGTTTCAGCTGTAATCCCGCCACCGGGCGGTTGGATTCAGCATTGAGTCCCACATGGTAAGCTATTGTAGCGTAATAAAATTAAAAATTTTAATTACTTAAATGTAGCTTTTATAAGCTACAAGCTTACCCTGTGGGACTCAGAAGAGTCCCACCCTGCCTACCTGATGTTTACAGCTGAGGGGTAGGTTTTAGGAAATTTCAACGAGAAAGTAGGGTGATTGGTCAGAAGTTATCACGTGACGACAACGAGAGGCTACAGCCAGCTATAAATGTCTATTTTTTTTAGACGTTGGCCATGATGCCTTGTGGCCATCCGAGTACAGCATTGTGTCCCACATGGTAAGCTTGTAGCTTATAAAAGCTACATTTAAGTAATTAAAATTTTCAAATTTACAGTATTTTTTTAAATGTGTTGTTCACCTGTTTTGGGGGTCAGATATAACATAGTAAAGTTGCAGACCTGCAGCTCATTGCATACATGAGCAGTAGCTACTTTCAGGTTTTCAATGTTGAGTAAATCAATTGTAACTTGAAAACTATTGGACTTACAGAATTTCCTTTAAATATGTTATTCATCTACTTTTGAATTAGCTATAACTTTTTTAACAGCTATAACATAGTGAAGTTTAGTTCATTGCATTGATGAGCAATAGCTACTTTGAGGTTCGCACTGTTGAGTAAATCAATTGTATCTTGAAAACTAGTTGATTTACAGTATTTGTTTAAATCTGTGATTCACCTACTTTTCGCTCAGCTATAACATAGTATAATTGCAGACCTGTAGCTCAGTATAAAGGTAATTGGAGATAATCACTGGTGATTAAATCACTTGTAACTTGAAAACTATTGCATTTACAGTATTTTGTTGAAATATGTTTTCCACCTACTTTTTACCCCTTTACAGCTAACTTTACTTCTGAATACCATTTGCAATGCACAACCTTTGTGACCTTTCACAAAAATTGACACCCACCCCCCACCCCACCCCCCCCAAAAAAAATGAAAAATGGTTTATAACTAGAAAAATGTTTTTCCTAACAAAAACTAAGCATCCCAAAAAGGTTAAATGCAATATAATATACAGCAGAAAAAGGTTTTTGAAAATAAAAACATGCAGCGCTGAGAGAAGAAGTGAAAGTTAAGAATACAGTGTGGAATTTATGCATTACCATGAAAGAAAAATTTAAGTTTTTTTTTTTGGTTTTCTATGGTCATAAATTGCGAAAAGTTAATTGAATAAATGCTCAGGCTCAGAATCCATAAAGCATCAGTACTTCTGATAGGTTGAAAGTTACACCATAAAACTACTTATTTCATTGCGCTCCAATAGCTTACCATGTGGGACTGAATGCTAACTCGGGAGGCAGCAGGACTCCAGCCAATGACAAAGAAAAACGGACGTTTGGATTTGGCGGAGTCCGTGGTTTAGTATGTACCATAGCAGTGTCATTTGGTAATTCGTCCTCTCGTTGGCTGCCATATTGGAAAGACGTTTGAAATATCTCAATAGTTTACTGTTTTCTCAGCACATACGTATTGTTGGATGTTATTATTCAGACATTTGTTTAATTTTATTTCATAGAACGTTCTGTAAAATTTTGGGAAGTTTAGGATAAGTATTCTTTGAATATTTAATGTCTTTGTGAGTTTTCCGCGTTTCGACTCGGATATTTTTATTGCAGTAAAAATGTCTTCCCACCAAGCTAGCGCAAAGGCAAGATCATCTAAATGACGTCACTTCTGCTATGCATTCGATACCCACAATTATTGCCCCACTTGTACGGAATCTGGCAAGGGAGACGACCCCTGTGTCACTAACCAGTCTCCTTGTAATATCTGTGATAGTTTCACCGAGGAACAGCAGATTAAAATAAAACATAGACGTCGGTATTTCAGGAAGCAGAAGGCATTCGATCCTAATACTAGCAAAGATGATCTTGACCTGTTGGGTGACGATGGTGATGCCTATTCTGGCTCTTTCTTGAGGGTGCTGCTGTAAATTCGTTTTCTTCACCTCCCCGTCCCCAACCCCTGCGTTTCGAATCTTTGTCATTAAAGACTCCACAAACTGTCCCACCCACCCCAGGTACTACATTGCAGAATAAAATAGAAAGTAGGCTAGAAAAATCCCTGGGTAGTACATTTAACATCCGACTTAAGCAAGAAATGGGGGTCTTCCGGGCGTCTATGCTGGAGGCAATGAAGTCTCAGAGACGAAATGCTTTTTTTCAAAAAACCTCCGAGTCGGATGTAGTTCAGACGTCCGACTCTGCTAAAGCTGGACCTAAACCTGGACCCAGTAATCAGCCTGACCCTATTCCGACTCGAACTTCTATTTCCAGGGCATCTGACCACTTGGATGTTCAACCTATGGACACTGACTTTTATGGACCTCCACTTCCTCCCAAGTCTTCTCAAAATGTCCAGTCCAAGCAGACTTCCAAGCAGTCGGATATTGAATCTGACCACTCGGAACAACACTCCGAGTCGGAACACCCTAAAAAGGTGTGTCCTAAAGCCAAAAAGCATTCTGACAAAAGGAAGCACAAGGTATGGGCAAAATATTATTCTCAGTTGTCTTCTTCAGAGGAAGATGAGTCCTCTGCCCCAACTAAAAAGCCTACTAAACCTCAACATAAGGCTCCTCAGGAGCCTGAACATCAGGATAGCTCAGATCCAGTCTTTTACAGGGAAGTAGACATGTCTGACCTCCCTTCTCAATATACTGAGGAAGTGGAAACTTTTAGGCAAATTCTAGATCTCCCTGACCCCATGGAAACTTTGCCTAGGTCCTCTACCACTGTGCTAGGCCTGGACGACGAGAAAGGCCAACAGGAGCTGAGGCCAAGAGGCCCTTCTTCTATGCTCCCTTTAAATCCCATTCTCAAAGATGCTTTTGAGAAATTTGAACAAGATTTCTTGGCCTCCAATTTACCTGAGGGTAAATACATCAAACCCCTGGCTTCAACAGCCAAGTACTACAAGGTGGGACAACCTTGTTTTGAAGATAAGCTTCAAGAACTTAAAACAGATTTTGCAAATTTGCAAAATCTGTATCTCTCCAAAGCCCTCTGGGGCCGACTGTGGGCAAGGTCCCCCTTCAAGTTCTAGGCAGAATTTTTCTACCATCAATTTCACAGCTACTTTCGCTAGGACTGCCTCCTCCTGTTATGGAGAAGTGCCTACACAGTGCCAAGGCTACCTTCAAAAGGGTCAAAAACCAAATTCAAAAGGGTGCCGACTCCAAGGTTATGAAAACGCCTGTGACTATTTTGAAATGATGAATAAGAGGATTCTTAGCCTGCCTTAGCAAACCTGTAGCCCACATACTCCAGAGGGAACTATATACCATCGGCAACACTGGCCTTCTGAGAAGAGAGGCTGAAATGACCCTTCTTCAACCACATCTAGGGGACTCGAGACGTCAGGAACTGAGGAACTCACCCTTTTGGCCTACTCCTCTTTTCAGATCTCAATTAGTGAAGGATGGAGAGGACTTCCTCCTTAAAAAAGGCACCCCTAAAGACTCTCAGGGTTTTGGACCCTATCAAAACAAACCCTTTCGTGGTCACCACCACAACAAGAAAAGAGGCTCCTACAGGAAACGCCCCTATGTTTTCCTCAGGTAGGGGGAAACCAAATTTCAGAGCCTCCAGGGGTCATTTTAGACCCCACTCAAGGGGACGAGGGTGTGGAAACCCCTCCTCCCAATAAATCCTTTCAAGCCTCCCTCAGTCCACCAGTAGGAGGTCGCCTCCGTTCTTTCAGAAGAGACTGGAAAACAAATGTTCAGACAACGTGTTAAACATTATCACCAATGGTTACGTTCTTCCATTCATCTCAAAACCAAATTTAGTCAGAGCCCCTCTGATTCAGTCAAGTTACAAGGCTCTTCAAAAAGAACTAGCTCTGACCTCTTGTATCCAGTCTCTTCTGTCAAAGAACGCAATGGAAAGGGTGGAAAATGTAAATTCTCTCAAGTTTTACCGTCGCCTGTTTCTTGAACCCAAGCCTCACCAAAGGTGGAGGCCAGTAATAGACCTAAGCAGGCTCAACACCTTCCTACTTGTAGAAAGGTTCAAAATGGAAACACCAGAGTCCATCAGGGCCTCTCTGATTCCAGGGGAATGGGTGTCATTGATAGACCTATCAGACGCCTACCTTCACATCCCAATCCACCCAAACTCAAGGAAGTACCTAAGGTTTTGCCACAGGCCGCAAGTATTTCAGTTCATTTCCCTTCCCTTCGGACTAGCCATGGCCCCTCAGGTCTTTACAATGATTGTAAAAGAGGTGAAGCTGATGGCTCTGTCAAGGGGAATCAGACTTCACCAGTACCTGGACGACTGGCTAATCAGGGCCCAGTCTCAAGTAAACACTCAGATATTGGTGGACCTAACTCCATCCTTAGGG
Organism: Sabellastarte sp. h YS-2021; assembly: GCA_964017235.1. Taxonomy (NCBI): domain Eukaryota; kingdom Metazoa; phylum Annelida; class Polychaeta; order Sabellida; family Sabellidae; genus Sabellastarte; species Sabellastarte sp. h YS-2021. The sequence goes on along the minus strand of OZ024935.1, from coordinate 71,603,709 downwards.
TGGATAATAAATCAGGAGAAGTCCGAACTAAAGCCAACTCAGGTGTTTTCCTTCTTGGGCTACGAATACCATCTAGATTCAGCCCTTGTAAAACCCACTCAAGAGAGATGGCTCAAACTTCAGGATTTGATTCTATGACTCAAGTCAAAACATGTTTTGACTGCAAGATATTTGATGAGGCCCTTTCAGTTTCACCTCAAGGAGCACTAGAGATTTCCTCAGTCATTGAACACCCTCCTTCCTTGGACAGAAACCATTTCAGCACACCTAGACTGGTGGCAAAATCCCATAAATGTGATGAAAGGTGCAGACCTTCATCCCAAAGACCACAGTATCCAACTCTTTACAGATGCCTCAAACGAAGGCTGGGGCGCTCACTTAGAACAAACTTCTGCAAAAGGTCTGTGGTCAGACAGGGAAAAAAGGCTACACATAAATGTTCTAGAGCTGAAGGCAGTTTCTCTGGCCCTTCAAAGGTTCAAGGACCAGTGTCAAAACCAAACAGTGTTAGTTGCCACAGACAGCTCAACAGTGGTAGCCTACATAGACAAACAAGGTGGAACCCACTCGGCGGAGATGTGCGCTCTCCTGGAAGATCATGACCTGGTGCCATCATTTCCAGATAACACTAAAAACCAGACACATTCTAGGGTGTCTGAATGTGATGGGCGACCTGCTGTCCAGATTGAACCAAGTTCAGTCAACAGAATGGTCACTGCATCCGCAGGTGTTCAAACAGATCTGTCTCAAGTGGTTCACTCCTTATGTAGATCTATTTGCCACTCATCTGAACCACAAAGTTCCACTGTATGTGTCTCCAGTCTCAGACCAAAATGCTTGGGGCATAGATGCTCTGAACATAAACTGGTCGGGTCTCACTGCTTATGCTTACCCTCCCACGGCTCTCCTTCACAGGGTGATCCAAAAAGTCAGGCAATCCAATTGCCTGATCATCGTAATAGCCCCAGGCTGGCCAGGGATGCCCTGGTTTTGGGACCTAGTGCAGCTCTCAACAGAGATCCCACTTCAACTTCCAGTGTCAAGAATTCTTCTCGAACAGTCCCACAATTATGTGTTCCACAGCAATCCACAGCATCTCAACCTCCACGCCTGGTGTCTAGGAGTGGACAGCTCCAAGAACAAGGCTTCTCTGTGGAGGTGGCAGAGAGAATTGCTGCCCCTCAGAGATTGTCAACAAGGACCATCTACAAGTCAAAGTGGGCCCTATTTGAGAGATGGTGCAGAAAAAATTCGGTGGATTTCTCCACTCCCTCTGTAGAGCAAGTCTTAGACTTCTTTATGTACCTGTACCAAGATCTTAACAGGCACCTTTCGACCATTGAAGGTTATAGGATGGCCATTGTTGACACTTTGGGCCCAACAGGGCTCCATATCTCTCAAAGTTCAGACTTTAACAGGTTACTCTCCAGTTTTCACAGGGATTGTCCCAAAAGTTCCAGGAATCTTCCTAAGTGGAACCTTTCTGTTGTTCTCATTGAGCTCACAAAAACACCTTTTGAGCCTACGAAAGACACAGACCTCACACATCTTACTCTCAAAACTGCTTTCTTGCTAGCTTTGGCCTCCGGCAAGCGTCGCAGTGAAATCCATGCCTGGGTTGCAAACAAAGTATCTAATCTAGGCCAATGGGAAAAGGTTGCTTTATTCCCCTCTTCAGATTCCATAGCCAAAAATCAACTTGCAAGAGAAGGTTCTCAAAGTGTGTCTCCGGTGACTATTCCTGCTCTAACTACCATTGTAGATAGACAATTCAAAGAAGACAGGGCCTTGACAGGACTATTTGGATCGAACCAAAGACAAAGAGGGTCTCGATCCCTTCTTTTCATCTCCTTTAAGAAAGGACATACCTCAGACATCAGACCCGGTACACTCTCTTTCTGGCTAAAACAAACCATCCTACTTTATTATAAACAAGCAGACCAACAAGCCTTGGACCTAATCCAAGTCAAAGCACATGACAATAGGGCCTTTGCGGCCTCTATGGCCTTTTATGGTGGGGTATTGGTGGACCAAATCATGCAAGCGTGTCACTGGAAAGCTCACAACACATTTACAAATTTTTACTGAAAAGACCTTACTTGGTCAGACAACGACAACAATATGTATCTGGGACCAGTAGTAGCGGCACAAGTCCTAGACCCTTCCCCTCAGCATCCTCATCTTTGGGAAGAAAAGAAGGGGGGGGGGGGCACACACCCGCTGCAGCCAAGTCTTCAGGAGTCTATCCCAGGGTCTAGGTATTGGTTACCTCTCCAGATGTTTATGGTAAGGTCTCTTATATTCTTAACTGTATAATGTATTTAGTGTTTATCAGTGTTCCATAATCTCATATTTAGGGTGGCAAAATTGATGAGATTCAAGCCTAGGACTGTATTATTATTGCAGTGATGCCCTTAGGGGCTACTATCTTGAGTGAGCACGGCTGCACTCTCTTCTCTCAATCATCCAGACAGTACCTGTGCTGTCGTTCATTAACTTTCGGTTTTTGGCTACTTACAGACCCGACTTTAGAACTGGGGCTCTGTAACTGGGACTTAGACTGGTAATTTGACAATATTTTGGTATATTTTTTAATTCTAAATTCAAGAAAAATGAACAACATTCTCCCAGTCTCGGTTGTAATCCCGCCTTCGGGCGGTTCAATTCAGCATTCAGTCCCACATGGTAAGCTGTTGTAGCGCAATAAAATTGAAAATTTTAATTACTTAAATGATAAAATGATAAGGACGAATTACCAAACGACACTGCTATGGTACATATTAAACCACGTACTCAGCCAAATCCAAACGTCCATTTTTCTTGTTCGTTGGCTGGAGTCCTGCGGCCTCCTGAGTTAGCATTCAGTCCCACATGGTAAGCTTGTAGCTTATAAAAGCTAAATTTAAGTAATTAAAATTTTCAAATTAAAGAGTAACAGTGCTTTATAAATGCCATATATTTATTTACATTTTAGAAAAAGGCATAGTAAAATTTGAGACTTTAGAAAGGCAAGAAGTTTATGACACAATGCTTTGAACACATCTGTCCCAATGAGTAAATAAAAGGTCAATGTTCCCACAAGCCTATTTATATCTTACAAATAATGCTCATTTCTATTTATATATAATTGCCAGTCTTTGATGAGTCCCCAGAGAATTAGTCCACTGGGTATATGCTGATAAGGGATAAAATCAATAGTTAATCTGTCTCCTCCAACACCCCCTGTCCCCTGTTTTAGTCTATACATGAAGAAATGCTCGTACAAGGAGTAAGATGTTATCTTTATGCTCTGTTGAAAGTGTCAGTGATATGTAGATTTATGTATAAATAAGAGACATAGTAAAGACGGAATCCAGTAAAGAATATGTTTGCATTGCTGAGTTATTAGTTTACTGCAGAAGAATGGAAGTCCGAAGAAGTGATAATGAGCTGAACATGGGATTTTTCATTGCGCTACAATAGCTTACCATGTGGGACTGAATGCTGTTCTCGGATGGCCGCAAGGCATCAGGCCAACGTCTAAGAAAATGGACATTTACAGTTGGCCTTAGCTTCAAGTTGTCGTCTCGTGGTAACCTTTGACCTCTTGTCCTACTTTCTTGTTGGCCGCATGGATATGTAGCGTCTGTCGTGTACACAGATATTTTCATCCATTTCTCAGCACATGCGTGTTGTTGGATGTTGATTTTTGGTCATTTCATTTAATATATATCCTAGATTATTCTGTAAAATTTTTCTGTTTTGACAGGATAAGTATTTTTCTTTATATTTACATGTTTTGAGTTTTCCTCAGTTCAGGCTTTTTAGTACGTCTTTTATTGCGTTTAAAATGTCTTCCCACCAAACGAATAAAGACAAACCGAGATCTAGCAATTGTAGGCACTTTTGCTTCCCATTTGACACACATAATTACTGTCCTACCTGTAGGGAATCTGGCAAGGGTGATGACCCCTGTGTCACTTTTGAAAATCTGTGTCAAATATGTGGTTCTTTTACTGAAGAACAAATGTGGAAGATCTCAAAGAAAACGATATATTAAAAAACAAAAGTGCCTCACTGTTACTTCAAAAGACGAATTAGATCTACTAGGGGATGACGTGGTTCCAATGCAGACCTTGAGAGTGCTGCTGATAATAATAATAATAATACTGGGCTCTTATATAGTGCTTTTTCTATCATTAGCTGAAAGCGCTTTACACAGTATTACCCCAGCAAGGATAGCTAGCCTTGGTAACCTTACCTATTGCTGCCATACAAGGCGCAGAAGCCAGTATCCCTTAAAGCTGGGTACCCATATTTCCCCTGGGTGGAGAGAGGCACAGACCAGGTTAACATCTTGCCCAAGGATGCTATCCCACATGAAACAGTTGGCATCACTGGGGATCGAACCCACGACCCTTGGATTATAAGTCCAACACCCTACCAACTGAGCCACATGAGACCACAAAGTAACTGATAACTTATTTACATCACCCCCGCGCCCTCAGCCCCTACCCTTCAGTTCATTGTCTCTCAAAATGCCAGCAAAGACTGTCCCACCCACCCCAGGTACTGCCTTACAGCAGAAAATAGAATCAAATTTAGAGATTTTATTGCGTTAATACATCCTATCCAATTGACAATTGCTTTACCGGTCGGCGCGACCGGTCCCGCCAAACGCCAGAAACAGACGTCCTGTATACAATACCGGCAGGAGTGTGCATTCACTAGATGGCACATCGTACTTCCTGTCTAGACAGCGTTACGTCATAGCATCTTTTTCGTTTGGCACGTGGAGTGTGCGGACGTGTTTTCAACTAAGAGACGTTTTTGAAGTTTATCAACGAATTTTACCATTTTATGAACTTTTAAGTATTCCTACTTAATTCTACGAGTTGTATCATCATTATGTCGTCACCTGGACAGAAAAGAGGAACCTGCAGGCACGTTATGGCTGTTTTTGATAACCACAAGAAATGTGCACGTTGCAGGGACAAGGGAGTGGGTGATGATCCGTGTGTTAAAAAGCAGGAATGTAAGATCTGTCAGGCTCTCACTCCTGCACAGTTGAAGCAACTTTCCACCCCCACCTACCAGTCCAGGAAAGAACATGAATTGAAGAAGTCGTCTTCAGATTCCCCTACTAGTGCTACCCCCACTCTCGTGGACCCAGCAGACGTTAGTGTGTTGGGGACAGGACACAAGGACTCTGATGCAAGTTCATCTGCTAGCAAGAAGAAGAGGGTAGACCCTTCCCCTACCCCCAAGGCTAGCAGTAAGAAGAAATCCAGCAGCAAGTCGAGATCTGATTATCTGAAGGAACTGGATGAGAAATGGTGTGAACGTTTCTCCAGGCTGGAGGCTATGCTGGTGTCCAAGACATTTACTGTTCCTGTGAATCCTGTACAGAAACCCCCTTCAGTGGTTACCCGTGATCAGCCCTTTTTTGATCCTGGAACCTCCACCAGTGTGCTTGTCCTCTGGTGTGACTGTTGGGGGCCCCAGTTCCAGTCTTGTTCAGACCACCGGTGAGGCTGCTGTGATGAGAGAAGCTGGCAACAAGAGTGCTACCCACCCTGTTGAGGGTCCCGGTACTGATGTGAAACAGCAGAATGCCACCCAGCCTGTTGAGGCTCCCGGTGCAGGGACGGCCACCCAGCCTGTTGAGGCTCCCAGTGCAGGTCCTGATGTTCTGCCAACCGGTACCGGTAGTGCTGCTCTTCATGCTGAGTTTTCCTGTTCTGACAGTGAGGAAGAACTCCAGGGTGATCCAGGATCTCCCGTTGATGGCAACGTCCGGGACGGTTCCCCAGACCTCTCCAAGATTGAAGTAGCTGATCAGGAACTGTCTGAAGAGTCTACCTACAGGGAGACTATCAGAGGCGTGAGGTCGTTTATGGGTTGGTATCAGATCCCTGAATTTGACAGTGTGTCTTCTGCAGATAACAACCCTTTTGCCAGTTCCAGAGCTCCACCAACCGGTAAAGTGTCTGTGAAGTTACCGGTAGATGACTGGCTGTGCAGGAAGATGGAGAAATTAAACCTCACTGTTGCTGAAGGCTACCCTTCCAGAAGTACGGAACCTGCTGGACTGCTCCGGGACCAATTTGTCAAGACGCCTAGGTCGTTTAAATGGTACAACATGCATGTTGACACAAAGAACTGTGATAAATCCACTGTGTGTTCCTGGTCTCCAGAACTGGCAAAGCTCAACAGTACTTTCAGTAGGGTTGCCATGCAAAATCTACCTACTGCCCCACCCTCCCGGGCCCTTAACCAGGACATCTTGAGGGAGAGAGCAGTCAGAGAACAATCGTTTATGTGCAACCAGGCTACTGGACTTTCCAGATCTTTAACTAGGGTGCAGGATTCTATGTCTACACAATTGAGAAGTTTGCATGTAGACAAAGGCAAGGGCAAGTCTTCTAAAAAAATGCAGCAAGCTGTGGATGAACTGGAATATTTGGTTACCATCTCCCAAGCCATGGTCCATCTCCCAAGCCATGGCCAGGACAATGCAGGACTTGTCAGAAGGTGTGTTCATTAATGTCGCAAACTTCACCCTGGCACCTAGAGACAGTCATCTGGAATATTTACACGCCGGGGTTAAACAGGACACGCTTGCTGCACTGCATACTGCACCCATTCATATACACTCACTGTTCCCGGACCAGCTTCTCACGGAAGCTGAAGAAGAAGTGGCCAGAAGTGAGGAGAGGCGTTCTTCTAGCCAGTCACACCGGAAACCTGGTCGTTTTCATCCTTGTGCTTCCAGTGACAAGGCATTGCTTCAACAGAACCAGAAATCAACTGTGCCAGCTTGGAAGCAAATAAGAGAACGCCAGCAAAGCAGTAAAGGTCGTGGCAAGGCCTCCACCTTTTCACAGAAGCCGGCCAAGGGTTCCAAGTCGCGTAAATGACAATTACTGTGTACAGTGTGCTATCGGTCAGAAGGATTGTGTATGTGTGCCCGGTTAGTTAGACTTGAACCCTTCACCGGTGGTGGCCAAGGACAAGATAATGACCACCAAGAGCGAGACTGTATTTTTACATGTAAACTCTTGTGTTGCAAATGTTCATTCTGTCACCAGGTTGCCGCAAAAGAAAGGCATAAATCCCACTTATTGTCCAAATTACACAGAAATAAAATATGTGAAAGATGCTTCCTGTGTAGGTCACTTGAGTTCTGCAAATCTTGTCACAAATGTCCCAACTGTTGCTATAACTCCACATGTAGGGTCAAGGTTACATCAGTTTTGGGAGAAGTGGGAAGCTCTGGGTTCGAGTCCAAAAGTAGTCACAATTCTGAGAGAGGGCTACACCCTCCCCTTCCGGTTCAGACCAAATCTAACCAGGTCACCAATGATCATAAGCAACTGTGTCAACCCACAGAGACAGTCTAACCTTTTGGAGGCACTGTATCAGCTGATGAATAAAAATGCAGTGGAACCGGTAGCAAACCAAAAGTCACTGGGTGTTTATAACCGGCTATTTTTGGTACCCAAACCCAACAACCGGTGGAGACCTATCCTGGACCTGAGCACCTTGAACACCTTCCTAAACACAGAGTCGTTCAAAATGGAGACCCCAGAGACAATAAGAACCTCCCTACAGCTAGGGGAGTGGGTCACCTCCATCGACTTCAAGGACGCATACTTCTATATACCAATTCACAGTCAGTCCAGGAAGTACATGCGTTTTCACATCCAGGGTCAGTCCTACCAGTTCAAAGCCCTACCATTTGGCCTGTCCACAGCACCTATGGAGTTCACAGTGGTGGCCAAAGAGGTCAAACTGATGGCTTTACAGAGAAGTATAAGAATCCACCAGTACCTAGACAATTGGTTGGTGAGAGCCACATCCCACCAAACTTGTCTCCAGCATACACAGACCTTGGTAGCTCTCTGATGAGAACTAGGTTGGCTGGTGAACAAGGAGAAGTCGGAACTGGACCCAAAACAGGTTTTCAACTTCGTAGGTTACCAGTTTGACCTCAGGGAGGGCAAGGTCAGACCCACACCAGAGCGTTGGCGGACCTTAACAGACAGACCATTCAACAGAGTGGTCCCTTCACCCAGAAGTGTTTCAAGCTATATGCTCCCGGTGGCACCAGCCCAAAGTGGACTTGTTTGCCACTAGATTCAACAACAAACTTCCACAGTTTGTGTCACCGGTTCCAGACCCCCAAGCTTTGGCAGTGGATGCACTCAGCCTGTCTTGGGAAAATCTGGACCCATATGCCTTCCCACCAGCAGCCATCTTGGGCAAAATGGTGGAGAAGTTACAGGACTACCCCTGCAACAGGATCATTTTGATTGCACCATGCCCTGGTTTGGGGATCTGGTGGCAATGTCCAGTCAGATCCCTCTGTGTCTGCCCAACCTGCCCAATCTGGTATCTCAACCTTTCAACCAGACCCTGCACAGGAACCTGTCAAACCTGAACTTACATGCCTGGCTCCTAGAGCCACAGCAATCAAGGAGCAGGGGTTCTCTGAGGTAGTAGCAGCACGAATTGAGGCTCCTCAAAGAGGATCAACCAGATCTGTCTATGAGGCAAAGTGGACCATTTTTACAAAGTGGTGCCTCAGTAATCAGGTGGACTTCAGGGCACCACCTCTAAAAGCCATAGCTGACTTCCTGTTGCACCTGTTTCAGGATAGGAAGTTGCAACCTGGTACCATTGATGGTTACAGATCAGCCATTGCTGACAAATTGGGCAACTCTACCATTAATATCAACAAAGATGAGAATCTCACCCATCTCCTGGATAGTTTCCATAGAGACAGGCCCAAGGGCAGGAGGGGTATACCCTAATGGAACCTGTCCCTGGTCTTACACCTGATGACTAAGGCTCCCTTTGAACCTTTAAAAGAGGGCTCACTAAAACACTTGACCTTCAGGACTGTTTTTCTGCTGGCCCTGGGTTCTGCTAAACACAGGAGTGAGATCCATGCTTGGCTACATAAAAACATCAGACACCAGTCAGACTGGTCTAAGGTGTCCTTGTACCCCTCACCCAGCTTTCTATCCAAGAATCAGCTGGCTAAGGAGGGTCCAGATTGTGTGGCTCCAGTGGTCATACCAGCCCTGGCCCCCACTCTGGATAAGTCACTCAAGGGTGACAGGTCTTTGTGTCCAGTTAGAGCCCTTCGCTATTACTTGGATAAGACCTCAGATCTTAGGCAGAACAAGGAGTTGGTCTTTCTCTCCTTCAAGGAAGGTTTTGATAAGGACATCTCACCTGCCACCATCCCCTCATGGATCAAGCAGACTGTGATCCTTTGTTATGAGCTCTCTGACCAGGAGGCCCTCACACTGCATCAGGTCAAAGCCCATGATGTCAGGGCCTTTGCTGCTTCTAAGGCCTTCCAGTCAGGGATCTACTTAGAGCAGATTCTCTCAGCCTGCCACTGGAAATCCCATGACACCTTCACACAATTTTATTTGAAGGATGTGGCTTGGGCAGATACAGAGCTTTTTCATTTAGGGCCAGTGGTGGCTGCCCAACAGGTCCACCACTAAGCCCCAAAATGAGGAGATATGTAAATATGTATATATGTACATAATAAAAAATTTAAAAAAAAACAAAAAAACCTGTGACTTGCTTCCTTTGGGAAGTTTAATTCTTGGGACTGAACTCAGCCCCTCTCTCTCTTCTTCCTCAGACCAAATCTGGGAAAGAAAAAAGGGGGGGGGGCAACGTCGGTTGACTTCCGGGTAACCAGTTAGTTGGTAGCTGACCTGACCTCACAGGGTTCTTTGACCCTAGGTCAAAATGGGCCTTCTCAGTTTTTGTTCTGTTATGAGTTCACTTATGCCCCCAGCAGCTTACCCACCTTCAAAGCAGTAGTTATTCAGCAATTGTCCATTGGATAGGATGTATTAACGCAATAAAATTGCAAATTTAATAAGTAAATTACATTTTTATAAGTTAATGCCCTATCCAATGGACAGGCAAGGCCCACCCATCCGGCCCCGCTATCAGCTTACTAGGGGTCTTAATATGTTTAGACAACGAAAAAGATGCTATGACGTCACGCTGTCTAGACAGGAAGGAAGTATGATGCGCCATCTAGCGAATGCCCACTCTGTAACTGGTCCTGCCGGTATTATATACAGTACGTCTTTTTCTGGCGTTTGGCGGGACCGGTCATGCCGACCGGTAAAGCAGTTGTCCATTGGATAGGGTATTAACTTATAAAAATTTAATTCACTTTTATTAAATTTGCAAAATCTCTGGGTAACACACTTAACATCCATTTACAGCAGCAAATGGGTTCTTTCCAGGCATCTATGTTAGAAGCTGGACCTACTCCCTCTGAGACCTAGAACTACCTCTCATACTGAGGAAATGGATGTGGACTATGGTCCAGCACTTTCAACACTTCTCGGATCTGATTTTCACAATGCATCAGATCAGAATTCTAATGCATCCAAGGAGTCTTCTAAGAAGGTCTCAGATAGACCTAAAAACACTTATAGTAGGCATGAGGTTGAACCGAGGTCCGCCTCGGATCAATACAATGATAAATCCGATGAACCTCAGATGTCATCTGCTAAACCCAAAAAACATGCTGATAAGAGTAGACATAAGGTCAGGTCCAGATACGTGTCATCTTCCTCAGAGGAGGATCAATCCTCTACAACCAGACACAGGTCTTCAAAGCCCTCTGGGGCTCTCTCTGACCAAGACCAACCTCAACATGATCCAGACCCCCCTTACTATTGGGAAGTAGTGCTGTCTGACGTTCCCTCCCAGTATGCTGAAGAGGTGGACACCTTCAGGCGCATTCTTTCTCTCCATGACCCCAGGGAGTCTATGCCTAGGTCCTTAACTTCAGTTATGGGTCTGAATGATGAAAAAGGCCGTCAAGAGCTCAGACCTAGAGGTCCTTCCTCTATGCTACTACTCAGCTCAGTTATCAAAGATGCCTTTGATAAGTTTGAACATGATTTTCAGGCCCCTAATTTACCTGAGGGTAAATCAAACCTCCTCCTTCCACTACAAAGTGGTACAAGGTGGGACAGCCCTGTTATGAAGAGAAAATACAGGAGGCCCCCTGGGGCTCCTATGGGCAAGGTTCCCCTATCAATTCTTAAGGAATTGGAACCCCAAGCTAGGCAAAATATTTCCACGCTCAACTTTACTGCTGCCTTTCCCAAGACTTCATCTTCTTGCAATGCATCTCTTGAAAAGTGTCAACATAGCCTGAAGTCAACCTTCAAGAAGGTTAAGACTCAGATTCAGAAAGGTGCCAATCCTGAGAAAGCAGCAAAGTGTGGATATGAGCAAGCCTGTGAATACCTAGATTTCTGGAATAAGACTGTTTTTATTCAACACAGGGCTCTCACATGCCTCAGCAAATCCTTGGCCCATATACTCCAGAGGGAGATATATACTATGGGTAAAACTGGCTTGCTTAGGCGCAAAGCCGAAATGACCCTTTTGCAACCACATCTAGGGGAAATGAGACGCCAAGAACTAAGGAACTCGCCCTTCTGGCACTCCTTGTTCAAGTCTCAACTTGTGAAGGAGGGAGAAGACTTCCTCCTCAAAAAAGGCACCTCTAAAGACTCTCAGGGTTTCGCACCCTATCAGAATAAGCCCTTTCGTGGTCCCCACAACAAGAAAAGAGGCTCCTACAGGAAACGCCCCTATGGGGGCAACGCCTCACAAAGCAGTAACCAATCGTTTTCCTCAGGTAGGGGGAAACCGTACTTCAGAGGCTCCAGGGGTCATTTTCGACCCCACAACAAGGGGCGAGGGCGTGGAAACCCCTCCTCCCATTGACTCCTTAAAAGCCTCTCTCAGTCCACCAGTAGGAGGTCGCCTCTGTTCTTTCAGAAGAGACTGGCAAATAAACAAATGTTCATCCAACGTGTTAAACATTATCACCAATGGCTACGTACTGCCATTCCTTTCAAAACCAAATCTGGTCAGATTCCCTCTGATTCAGTCAGAATACAAGGCCCGTCAAAAAGACCAAGCTCTGGCCACTTGTATCCAGTCTCTTCTGTCAAAGAACGCATTCGAAAGGGTGGAAAATGTAAAATGTCTCGGGTTTTACAGTCGCCTGTTTCTAGTACCCAAGTCTCAGCAAAGGTGGAGGCCAGTCATAGACCTAAGCAGGCTCAACACTTTTCTACACGTAGAAAAGTTCAAAATGGAAACTCCAGAGTCCATCAGGACCTCCCTGATTCCAGGGGAATGGGTATTGTCAATAGACCTGTCAGACGCTTACCTTCACATCCCCATCCATCCAAACTCAAGGAAATACCTAAGGTTTTGCCACAGGTCACGGGTGTTCCAGTTCACCTCCCTCCCTTTTGGACTAGCCACAGCCCCCCAGGTCTTAACAATGATTGTAAAGGAGGTGAAGCTAATGGCCCTTTCCAGAGGTCTCAGACTTCACCAATACCTGGACGACTGGCTGATCAGGCCCCAGTCTCAGGAGGAAGCCCAAGTGAACACTCAGGCAGTGGTAGACCTAACCCAGTCCTTGGGTTGGATAATAAATCAGGAGAAATCAGAACTGAAACCAACTCAGGTGTTTTCGTTCGTGGGCTACGAATACCATCTAGATTCAGCCCTTGTAAAACCCAATCAAGAGAGATGGCTCAAACTTCAGGATTTAATCCTACAACTCAAGTTAAAACATGTTTTGACTGCAAGATGTTTGATGTCGCTATTTGGGTTACTTGCCTCAATGGAGAAAATGGTCCCAGAGAGACGCCTTCACATGAGGCCCTTTCAGTTTCACCTCAGGGAGCACTGGAGATATCCTCAGTCGCTGGACAGCCTCCTTCCTTAGACAGAAGCCATTTCAGCACACCTAGACTGGTGGCAAAATCCCTTAAACATCATGAGAGGTGCAGACCTTCATCCCAAAGACCACAGTATCCAACTCTTTACAGACGCCTCAAATGAAGGTTGGGGCGCTCACTTAGATCAAATTTCTACCATGGGTCTGTGGTCAGACCGGGAAAAAAGGCTACACATAAATGTTCTAGAGTTGAAGGCGGTTTCCCTGGTCCTTCGAAGCTTCAAGGACCAGTGTCAAAACCAAACAGTGCTAGTTGCAACGGACAACTCAACAGTGGTAGCCTACATAAACAAACAAAAAAGAACTCGCTCAGCAGAGATGTGCGCTCTCCTGTGGAAGATCATGACATGATACCATCACTATCACATAACATTAAAAGCCAGACACATTCCAGGGTGTCTGAATGTGATAGCCAACCTTCTGTCCAGGTCGAACCAAGTTCAGACAACAGAATAGTCACTGCATCCACAGGTGTTCAAACAGATTTGTCAAAAGTGGTTCACTCCTCATGTAGATCTATTTGCCACTCACCTGAACCACAAACTTCCACTGTACGTATCTCCTGTCCCAGACCCAAAGGCTTGGGACATAGATGCTCTGAACATAAACTGGATGGGTCTCACTGCTTATCCTTACCCTCCGACGGCTCTCCTTCACAGGGTGATCCCAAAAATCAGGCAATGCCACTGCCTGATCATCGTAATAGCCCCAGGCTGGCCAGGGATGCCCTGGTTTTGGGACCTAGTGCAGCTCTCAACAGAGATCCCACTGCAACTTCCAGTGTCAACAACTCTCCTCAAACAGTCCCACAATTTTGTGTTTCAAAGCAATCCACCACATCTCAACCTCCACGCCTGGTGTCTAGGAGTGGACAGCTCCAAGAACAAGGCTTCTCTGTGGAGGTGGCCTATGAAAGACAGACCTCAAACATCTTAATCTCAAAACTGCTTTCATGCTAGCTTTGGCCTCCGCCAACGAAATCCATGCCTGGGTTGCAAACAAAGTATCTAATCTAGGCCAATGGGAAAAGGTTGCCTTGTTCCCTTCTTCTGACTTTATAGCCAAAAACCAACTAGCAAGAGAAGGTTCCCAAAGTGTGTCTCCGGTGACTATCCCTGCTTTCACTGTATCGACTGTAGATAGACAATTCAAAGAAGACAGGACCTTACGTCCCGTGCGGGCCCTGAGGTATTATTTGGATCGAACCAAAGACCTGAGAGGGTCTCGATCCCTCCTTTTCATCTCCTTCAAGACAGGACACACCTCAGACATCAGACCCGCTACTCTTTCTTCTTGGCTGAAACAAACCATTCTACTTTGTTATAAACAAGCAGATCAACAAGCCTTGGACCTGGTCCAAGTTAAAGCGCATGACATTAGGGCCTTTGCAGCCTCTAAGGTCTTTTTACGGTGGGGTATCGGTGGACCAAATCATGCAAGCCTGTCACTGGAAAGCTCACAACACATTTACAAATTTTTACCTAAAAGACCTTACTTGGTCAGACAACGACAACAATATGTATCTGGGACCAGTGGTGGCGGCACAAGTCCTAGATCCTTCCCCTCAGACCAGGTATCCTCGGAAAGAAAAAGGGGGGGGCACATCTGCTACAACCAAGTCTTCAGGAGTCTAATCCCGGGGTCTAGGTATAGGTTTACCTCTCAGGATGTTATGGGTAAGGTCTTTTTTTTATTATCAGTATATACAGTGTATTATGTATTAAGGACTTAGCAAGGTTGTCAGTAATCTCATGTTGGCATGGTGGCAAAAATTATGAGAATTCCAAGCCTAGGGCTGGTTTTCTATCGTGGATTGGCCCTAAGGACCTTACTCTTCGTAAGTGAGCATGGCTGCACTTCTCTCCTACAATCAAAACATCCAGACAGTTTTTAGCACTGTCACTCATTCAATTCAGGTTTTTGGCTCTTTACAGGCCCGGTCTTCGGGATTGGGGCACTGTAAACGGGACTCAGACTGGTTTTTCTAAACATTCATTCTAATCCTATTACTTCAAAATTTAAATCTAAGAAAAATTGACATATCTTCCAGTCTCAGCTGTAATCCCTCCACTGTGCGGTTTGATTCAGCATTCAATCCCATATGGTAAGCTATTGTAGCGCAATAAAATTGAAAATTTTAATTACTTAAATGTAGCTTTTATAAGCTACAAGCTTACCATGTGGGACTGAGAAGAGTCCCACCCTGCCTCCCCACTGTATTACAGCTGAGGGGTAAGGTTTAAAAAATTTCAACGAGAAAGTAGGACAAGAGGTCAAAGGTTACCATGAGACGACAACTTGAGGCTACAGCCAACTATAAATGTCTATTTTTCTTGGACGTTGGCCTGATGCCTTGCGGCCATCCGAGAACAACATTCAGTCCCACATGGGAAGCTTGTAGCTTATAAAAGCTACATTGAAGAAATCAAAATTTTAAATTTTATGACCCCAGTTTGACCCATAAGGGGGGTCACGGGTAAATCTGACTGGCTATCTAGACTCTTCACATATGGTTTCCCAATACCTCTTTACACATTCTAAAGCTCTAAAACCAATAATAAAGCAGATACAAGGAAAAATGACAAAATTGGCTATTTTATGACCCCAGTTTGACCCCTACAGGGGGGTCGGGGGTGAAATTTGTCTTGCTTTCTAGATTCTCCACATATGGTTTCCTACTACCTCCCAATACATTTTATGGCTCTAAATGCAATACTTCAAGAAGATAATAGGGGGGTTCACATGAATTTTAAGCTTTCTGGTTGGTGGGTATGAGAAAATTACTCATAAATCAGTGATTTTTCATCGGATCGCTCCCAAAATCTAATCAGCTTGCGTTCTTGATAGTATGAACATGTGTGTATAATTACAAACTTCTGCAGTCAGTAGATTTTCCTGAGCGGCAATGGCGGGCGGGTGTACCCCCCAAAAAACTATTTTTTGATCATGTGACCTTGATAAAGATCAAAGGTCAAATTTAAGCAGGTGGAAAAATTTTCCCACGCCTAAGGTATATAACTGCCAAATATGGTTAAAAACCTTCCAATAATAAGGGAGATATTGAGGAGAGACCATAATGCTGCGGTGGTGGCAGCGAGGAAACTGAAGCGAAAACAAATAAGTGCCCTTTCAGGGACACTTAATAATTATGAATCACACAAAATGGGCTGCTGCAAGAAATACCTAGTGAATGCTTGTGGTGTGAGAGATGGCCTGTCTGGGGATATGTTGGCATTGAGTTGGCGCAATCTAGTTTTAACCCACAGTATTGTTTCTGCCCATGGTGCCTGAGAAGTGGGTGGAAAAAAGTTTGTCAGGCATTTGTCCGGCACCTTGCCGGTCACGCCAAACGTTAGCAAAAAACGTCCTGAGCTGGGGTCAGGCCGGGACCGGAAGTGTCCTGTTCACTCGCCAGGTGGCAGCCTACCTGTCGGTGCAGTGCGCATGCTTGTGCATGCGCTCTTCCTCTTTTTGTTGCCTACCCTAGCAAGTCCCCTTATTGGAATAAACTAGCCGGGAAGGTAGGGTGGGAATCCCCCTGTCCACTAGGTAAGGTATTAACTTATAAAAATTTAATTTACTATTAAATTTTCCATTTTATTGCGTTAATACATCTTACCTAGTGGACAGATGCAGAATAACTACCCAGTGGATGGATTGTAGCCAAAAAGGGGAATTGCCAAGAACTCTATATATATTAATAAAGGGTGGAACTGGTGTATACTAAATAAACCAATCATAGGTAAACCACCTGAATAGTCCCCCCCCCCCCCCCCCTTTGTTTTTCCATCGACATATAGGTCTTAGAACGTCTTGGAGGGGATCAAGGAAGACCTAGGGAGGAGTAAGAGTTCCAGTGAAGAAGAAGAGGAACAGGAATGAGAAAACTATCCAAGGGGCACTCCTGAATAATTGGGAGCATACGTTTTTGTTTTTTGTTTTTTTTATATATACATATTATTTACAATATGTAACAAAAATGATGCTATTACTTGTCTTAGTGGACCTGCTGAGCAGCTACAACAGGCCCCAGGTGGTATAATTCAGAGTCTGCCCATGCAAGATCCTTTAGATAGAACTGAGTAAAGGTATTATGGGCTTTCCAATGACAAGCTGCAAGAATTTGGTCTAAGGAGACCCCGCGCTGAAAGGCCTTGGAAGCTGCAAAGGCCCTGACATCATGAGCTCTGATCTGATGCAGAGAATGAGCTTCCTCATCTGACAGCTGGTAACATAAAATGACAGTCTGTTTAATCCAAGATGAGATAGTTGCTGGAACTATGTCCTTCTGAAAACTCTTCCTAAAGGACACAAAAACCAAATCTTTGCCCTTACGCAGATCTTTGGTCCTGTCCAAATAGTAACGCAAAGCGCGTACTGGGCACAGAGACTTATCCTCCTTTGAGGACCTGTCTAAGGAGGGAGCCAAGGCTGGAATGACCACAGGAGCTACAGAAGAAGGGCCATCCCGCGCAAGTTGGTTCTTCGACAGAAAACTGGGAGAAGGGTAGAGAGAAACCTGACTCCAGTTTTCCTGGTGTCTGATATTCTTGTAAAGCCAGGCATGTATCTCACTCCGTCATTTTCCCGAACCCAAGGCTAGGAGGAAAACGGTTTTAAACGTGAGATGTTTCAGAGAAGCCTGTCTCATAGGCTCAAAGGGAGCCTTAGTCAACTGATGAAGAACCAGGGAAAAATTCCAGGAAGGAATCCCTCTTTTCCCTTTAGGCTTATCCCTATGAAAACTGTCTAACAACCGAGTCAAGTTCTCATCTTTACTAATATTCAGTTCCTCATTACCGACCATGTTGGCAATAGCTGTTCTGTAGCCATCAATGGTACTGGGTTGCAAGTTTCTTTCTTTAAACAAATACAACAGGAAATCGGCAATGTGACTTATAGTGGCCGACCTGAAGTCCACCTGGTTCTCCTCACACCATTTGATAAAAATGGCCCACTTTGACTTGTAGACTGCTCTGGTTGAGCGTCTCTGAGGAGCCTCAATTCGTGCTGCCACTTCACCAGAGAACCCTTTCCCTTGAATGAAAGCGGTTCTAGGAGCCATGCATGCAGATTCAGATTTGACAGATCTTGGTGAGGGATCCCGTTGAACGGTTGGGTCACCAGATCCCTCTGCAGCAGAAGACGGAATGGAATCTGCACTGACAGACTGACCAGGTCCCAAAACCACGCCATGTTTACATTTACATTAACATATATACATTTATATAGCGCTAATTTCAGAGGACCTGTTCATTAGCGCTTTGGCAGTCATTTTAACAGAACTGATTTTTATCTATGTACAAAGAATGTGATAAAGTTCCTAGTTGACAGATTGTATTGAGTAAGCTTGTTTGAAGAGATAAGTCTTTAGTTGTTTCTTGAATGAGCTGACTGATGAACTGGTACGGATATAAATTGGTAGGTGATTCCAGAGTTCAGATGCTGCCTTTTCGAATGCTTTATCACCGTAGTTTTTTAGTCGCGTCCTTGGAACACGCAGCAAGAAGCTGTCAGCTGATCTGAGAGCACGTGTTGAGGTATAAGGAGTGAGCAGTTCAGAGAGGTATTCTGGACCTTGTCCATTTATGCATTTGAAGGTAATCAGTAGAATTTTGAATTCTATCCTTTGTTGGATTGGGAGACAATGAAGCTTTTTTAAGAGTGGTGTGACAGAGTCGAATTTCCTTTTGTGAAAGATGAGCTTGGCAGCGCAGTTGAGAACTCTTTGGAGCTTATTTTTGAGACCCGAGGGACAATTGTAGAGCAGGCAGTTATAAAGGTCAAGGCGAGAGGTGACAAAGGCATGTACGAAAGTGACACATGCACTTTTGGTGAGAAATTTCCTGATCTTGAACAAGTTTCTGAGATGAAACCAGGCTGTTGATGTTATTTGATTGTTGTGTTGGGCCACCCTGGAGCAATGAGATCACTTGGTTGAGGAGGGAGACGGGAGGGAAGGCATACGCATCCAGATCCTGCCAGGGTAGACTCAGGGCATCCACAGCCCAGGCAGTCGGGTTTGGAACCGGTGAGACAAACTTGGGAAGCTTGTAATTGAACCAGATGGCAAAAAGATCCACTTGTGGTGGGGTCCATCTCGAGCACAAGAGATTGAACACACTCTGATCGAGTGACCACTCTGTCTGGATTACCTGATTGTGCCGGGAGAGCTTGTCTGCTATCACATTTAACCGACCTGGAATGTGCCTGGCTCTCAGGACTATTCCCCTGGGGTGGCACCAAGATAGGAGCCTCCATAGGAGGGCACAAAGAGAGCCTGATTTCATACCTCCCTGTTTGTTGATGTACGCGACCACAGTGGTGTCATCCGTTGCAATCAACACAATCTGATTTCGACAGAGAAGCTCGAAACTCTTGAGGGCCAGAAAGACTGCCTTTAGCTCCAAGAAGTTTATATGTAGCCGGCTTTCTCCATCTGACCAAACTCCTCTTGCCGTAGAGTCCCCTAAGTGTGCGCCCCAACCTTCGTTTGATGCGTCTGTAAACAATTGAAGGGCGTGACTTAACAGATGTAAGGGTTGACCTTTGAGCACATTTCCCTCGTCCAGCCACCAGTCGAAGTGGGGATGAAGGGAGAGAGGTAGGGGAATTACTTTCTCTAAAACCTCGGGAACATGCCCAGTGCCTCTTTAGGTGCCACTGAATGGGACACATGTGGAGACGACCTGACCACACCTGTTTCTCGGTGGCTGTCAAGAGTCCTATCAAGGACATGAACTGCCTGACCGTGCAATTGTCCCAAGTCTTTAAAAACAACAGTTTCTGACGCAAGCTTGCCCATCTCTCTTGGGTTGGCAAAACCCGACCCGTCAACAGGTTGAACTGGTAACCGACAAAGGTAAAGACCTGTTGAGGGATCAACTCTGACTTCTTTATGTTCACCAGCCAACCCAGTTCGCGGCAAAGAGACAACAGAACTTGGGTGTGATGTAGACCAATCTCCCGTGAAGGGGCTCTCAGTAACCAGTCGTCTAGGTACTGGTGGATTCTTATACCCTTGTTCTGAGCCATAAGTTTCACTTCCTTGACCACCTTGGTGAATTCCAGAGGAGCTGTGGCCAACCCGAAGGGAAGGGCAGTGAACTGGTACACTCATTTGTTCAGAAAGAACCTCATGTACTTCCTCGACCGGGGGTGAATGGGGATGTGGAAGTAGGCATCGCTGAAATCCAGCGATGTTACCCACTCCCCTTTTTGCAGAGAGGTCCGGATGGTTTCCGGAGTTTCCATCTTGAATGTGTCGGTTTGGAGGAACCTGTTCAACAGACTCAGATCTAAAATAGGCCTCCACTTGTTTTCCGGTTTGGGGACTAAAAACAGCCAGTTGTAGAAGGCTAGGGATGACCGGACCAGGACTGGTTCTACTACCAACTTTCCTTGGAGAGAGATCAGTGTCTCTTTGAGGAAACGGCTTTTGGCCAGATTGGCATAACTGCTCTGAATGATCGGAAACCTGGTGAGAGGTGGTCTTAATTTGAATGGTAGGCTGTAACCCTCCTTCAAAATGGACACTGTTCGAGGGTTTGCGCCTAACCGTTGCCAAACTTGCCAAAACTTTTGAAGACGGCCTCCTACAGGACCATCGTTTACAACAGTGGGGGCACCTTGAACATTTTGGACAAAAAGACATGGATCGACACAAAAACACTTTTCACATGCTTTATTTTGCTCAACACTGGTACGGGACTTAGACCTTTCTTTTGCGGAGGCCCGGTGGTAGATACAGAAGGAGCATGAGTTAAAACATGATAAAACACATCCTGACTTAGATGATCTACTTGCCTCTTGAGGGAAGTCTTGATCCTGAGATGTGTGGGGTCCTGAGTTGTCTATCTGTACTGAGTCCAACCACCGAATTTTCTGTTAACATGTCTTTTACAGTCTTTTGCAAACTTGAAACGGGCGTTCCCGGTGGAAAATGACTTAACTTTGAACAAAGAACTGGTTTGAGACAAACTTTCTTGACTAAGTTTAGAGTCTGTTTTCTTCCCAACTGATTGAATTGCTTGACTACAGAGGTTGGGTTGCATTGGTAATTGTCATTTTTGATTTTTGAAGCCACGGGTGCGAGAGAAACGGGGGTTAGCACTACGACCCCTTCCTCTTGATCTGCCCCTGCCCCTAGCAAACTGCCGCCATGGTTGAGTCGGTTCAGATGGAGCTGTATTCCTAGACTCCCGGCGGTCATAGGGTTGAGACCTATTTTGGTTACGCCACCCAGTGCGCTGCATAGCACCCGGTCCGGGTCTTGGAGCTGCACTGGTGGATTCAGACTTAGTAATATCCTGTTCAGCAATGCATATCATGTCATCAGGGAAGAGACCGTAACTGAAAAGTGGAGCATTCCTGAGCCAAGTCCAAGGGTCAGGTTTGACTCCCGGCTTGACATGGTCTAAATAGGAATCCCGCCGCAGAAGCACAAGATTTGCCATGTTGACGAAAAGGCTGTCCGCCAGGTGCTGCAATGAGGTTCCCATGGCGATGGAGACATTTTGGTGAAAAGCTAGATAGTCCTTCAGGTCGTGAAGAGCCTCTGAGACTTCTTTTGGAGCCTTTCCTTTGCTAAAATTGGATTGAAGGCACACTAAACTTTGGGTCATACGGTCCTGCAGTTCACTAGCACACCTATTAAAACCCGCAGCCTGATTGACAAAGTAGCTGCCTTCCTTAGCATTCCGTTCCCATCGTTGCAGGTACTCCTGGGAAATTGGACGCGATACAGGACCAGAGGGTGGATAAGTAGAGGCCTTGGTTATACGCGGGAATTGCGTGTTGACCTTAGCTTCAGTATTTCTCCAACTGAACACAGACTTGACAGGGCGACGTGGAGTACCAGGTTTGATGGTGTGCATCTGATACCAATGAGCTTGCGACTTAGGCATCTTAATAAACTGGTCTTTCTTCAGACCACTTAAATCTTGACTTCTAGAGGGATAACCCTCAGCCACCGTGGTATTGAGACGTTCCAGTTTTTGACATCCAATCACTGGTGGCATAGCTACAGACACACGGGCTGGTCGCTTGGGCACTTTTCCCTTCCAGGGGTTGTTGCTCTTGTCAGGTTCACTAAAATCAGCCTCAAAGACAGGAATATGATTCCACCCCATAAACGATCTGACAGATCGAACAGTTTCTCTGTAGTTCATGTCCTCAGTAACTTCTTGTTTTTCACCGGTATCCGACAGCTCTCCTTCATCCGGTTCAGAACCTGAGTAATGATCACTGTCTTCCGGATCGTAGGGTAGTTCAGAATATGCACTAGCCTGTGGATAATCCTCCGGACCGGTGGTCTTATAAGTAGCACTGGTCTGAGAGTAACTGAGAGTCGGACCGGTTGTTGAAACTTCCTTGACCGGTTGACTGGCAGACTGAACAGCAGGTTGAGAGAGATGTGATTTGGAAGGCATAGCTTTAAACCCCGTGTCGGGAGTGTCTTTGGTGTCTGCCTGTGTGGAGCCGGTGGCAAGTTGAAGAACACCGACCGGATTCAACTCAGACTTATCCCCGAGCCTGTCGGTGGATTTATCAGAATGTCTGCCGGAATGTCTATGGGACTTCTTATCAGACTTCTTGTCAGATTGGTGTTTAGACTTATGAGATTTTTTCTTTTCATGTTTAGAATCAGACCCTTTATCATCTTCAGCTCCTGCCGGAAGCCACACCGGACCGGTGGGTCGGGCAGAAGAAGGGTCAAGAAAGGGAGTGTCTGAAAGCACTTTCTGAGCAAAACAGGGTTAACAGGCATAATAGGAGCACTAAAAATGTTACCTCGTGAGAGTAGTGCCTCAAATCTTGCAAATTGCTCAGACATCTTGTCAGATAATGCAGAAAACTGGTCAGAAGTGACAGAAGAGGAGTCTGAAGCTGAAGCAGAAGACGCAGCAGACAACTGGTAACCTACGAAGTTGAAAACCTGTTTTGGATCCAGTTCTGACTTTTCCTTGTTCACCAGCCAACCTAGTTCTCGACAGAGAGCTACCAAGGTCTGTGTATGCTGGAGACAAGTTTGGTAGGATGTGGCTCTCACCAACCAGTCGTCTAGGTACTGGTGGATTCTTATACCCCTCTGTAGGGCCATCAGTTTGACCTCTTTGGCCACCACTGAGAACTCCATGGGTGCTGTGGACAGACCAAAGGGTAGTGCTTTGAAGTGGTAGGAGCGACCCTGGATGTGAAAACGCATGTACTTCCTGGACTGACTGTGAATTGGTATGCAGAAGTATGCCTCCTTAAAATCTATGGAGGTTACCGACTCCCCTGTCTGTAGGGAGGTTCTAATTGTCTCTGGGGTCTCCATTTTGAACGACTCTGTGTTTAGGAAAGTGTTCAAGGTGATCAGGTCTAAGATAGGTCTCCACCGGTTGTTGGGTTTGGGTACCAAAAATAGCCGGTTGTAAAACCCCAGGGAGTTTTGATTTTCTGCCGGTGCTACCGCATTTTTTTTCACCAGCTGATACAGGGCCTCCAGAGGATTTTTGTGAGGGTTGACATAGCGCTTATGACAGTTGGTGATCTGATTAGGTTGGGTCTGAACCAGAAAGGGAGGGTGTAGCCCTCTCTGAGTGTTCTTACTACCTTTGGACTTGCCCCCAGGGTTTCCCATTTTTTCCAAAACTGGTGTAGCCTTGCCCCTACAGGTAGATATGTGGCAGCAGTTGGGACATTTGTGACAAGATTTACAGAGCTCCAGTGACCTAAACAGGAAACATCTTTCACATATTTTATTTCTGTATAATTGTGACAATAACTGGAATTTACGCCTTTCTTTTGTGGCAACCCGATAACAGAATGCGCATTTGCAACACAAGCGTTTACAAGTAAATTGACAGTTTCGCTCTTGTTGGTCACGTCTCTGTCCTTGGTTCTCCTTGGTGAAGGGTTCAAAACTCTCTGACCAGGCACACATACACAGTCCTTCAGGCTGGTAGCACACTTTACATAGTAATTGTTATTTACGAGGTTTTGAACCCTTGACTGGTTTCTGTGAGAAAGTTGTAGGTTTGTCATGACCTTTCTTTCCCAGCTGGCGTTCACGTATTTGCTTCCAAGCTGGGATAGACGACTTCCGGTCCGCTTGATGAGAAGGTATGTCATTGGAAGCATATTGATGGAAATGACTGGGTTTCCTGTGTGACTGGCTAGAAGAACGCCTCTCTTCACTTCTGGCCATTTCCTCTTCAGCTTTAATGAGAAGCTGGTCCGGGAAAAGTGACTGCAAATGAACGGGAACAGTACGCAGTGCATTGAGTGTGTCCTGTTTTACACCCGCGTGTAAATACTTCAAATAGCTGTCTCTACGTGCAAGGGTGAAGGTTGCGACACTAATGAACACGCCTTCTGACAAGTCCTGCATTGTCCTGGCTATGGCTTGGGAGATTGACCGGTTAAATGTAACCAAATACTCCAGTTTGTCCACAGCTTGCTGCATTCTTTCAGAGGACTTGCCCTTGCCTTTATCCATGTGCAAATTCTTGAGTTGTGTAGACATCACGTCCTGTATTCTAGTCAAAAACCTTGATAAACCGGCAGCCTGATTGCACATGACAGTCTGCTCCCTAGCTGCTCTTTCCCAGTGTCTCAAAATGTCCTGGCTAAGGGGGCAGGAGGGTGGGGCAGCACGTAAACTTCGTCTGGCCACCCTGCTGAATGCACTATTCAGCTTTGCTGGTTCCGGAGACCAGGAACACACAGTGGATAAATAGAGTCTTTCTTATCAGCATGCATGTCGTACCATCTGGACGACCTGGGTGGCTTGACAAACTGGTCCCTGAGAAGTCCAGCAGTTTCTGTGTTCCTTGATGGGTAGCCTTCAGTGATGGTGAGATTCAACTTTTCCATCTTCCGGCAAAGCCAGTCGTCTACAGGCAATTTCACAGATACCTTCCCGGTTGGCTGGACTCGGGAACCGGCAAAAGGGTTATCATCTGAAGATGAAACACGGTCGAATTCAGGAATCTTGTGCCAGCCCATGAATGACC
This sequence comes from Sabellastarte sp. h YS-2021, assembly GCA_964017235.1. NCBI lineage: Eukaryota > Metazoa > Annelida > Polychaeta > Sabellida > Sabellidae > Sabellastarte > Sabellastarte sp. h YS-2021. The sequence goes on along the minus strand of OZ024935.1, from coordinate 71,578,902 downwards.
TCACACCTCTGATGGTCTCTCTGTAACTAGCTTCCTCAGAGAGTTCTAGGTCACCTGAATCATCTTTGTCTGGGGAGCCGTACCGCAAGTTGTAACCAGCAGAGGAACCAGGCTCACTCTACAGATCTTTCTCACTGTCAGACTGCACAGCACTACCGGTACCGGATAGCAGAACCTCAGGACCCGCACCGGGAGCCTCAACAGGCTGGGTGGCCGTCCCTGCACCAGGAACCACAACAGGCTGGGTGGCATTCTGCTCGATCTCATCTCTTCTCACTACTTCAGTACCGGGACCCTCAACAGGGCGGGTAGCACTCTTTCTGGCTGCTTCACTGACAAACGCAGCTTCACCGTTGGTCTGAGCAAGACTGGGACCGGCACCCCCAACAGTCACACCAAAGGACAAGCCACTGGTGGAGGTTCCAGGATCAAAAAAGGGCTGATCACTGGTAACCACTGATGAGGGTTTCTTCACAGGCTTTACAGGGACAGCAAATGTCTTGGAGAGTAACATGGCCTCCAGTCTGGCAAAACGTTCTCCCCACTTCTCGTCTAGGTCCCTGAGTTCATCAGACCTGGGTTTGCTGCTGGACTTTGATTTCTTACTACTTGGCTTGGGGGAATCATCACTTCTTTTCTTCTTGCCAGCAGGGGTTTCAGACTTCTTAACTGTCTTCTCTCCGTCCACCCATCCCAACACACTGACCTGTGAAGGGTCCACGAGAGTGGGGGTGGGGGAGGCAGAAACCTTCTTTTCTTTATTCTCCCTCTCTCTGTAGGTGAGGGTGGCAAGCTGAAGAATCTGCTCTAGAGTAAAGGCCTTGCAGATTGGACAATCACGTTTGAGGACACATGGATCGTCTCCAACCCCCATTATCTCTACATCTTGCGCACTTGAGGTGGCCATCAAACAAAGCCATAATATGGCCACACGTGCCTTTCTTCTGTCCAGGGGATGACATAATGGTCAGTAATTTGGAAGAGACATGTAGAAATAATTAAAATTTCATATAATGGTTGAATTCATTGTAAAACTAGCAAAAATAGCATCAGAGATGCCCGTACCGCACGTACCGCACAGCCTAGGGAAATATTTTTAACACCATGAGATATAGAAGTACTGTATCAGTACAAAGTTCAGGACACTTTCAGAGCACTGTCAGTTATATAAAGGTACAAACAATGTTTAAATAGAGAAAATATTGTCTAAGAGACAGATAATGCATGTAAAGATGCAGGTATTAAAACAAGACAATTCAATAACAAGATGACAGAATTAATCAGTAAACTCAACATTACGACACTCTTTATCTACATCTGGCATGGCCGAATTATGGTTTGGATGTTTTGAATATTACCATGCATACAGAAGTGGTAATACATTCAATGAATGCTTATGTGTGGCTCACTTGATGAAATTCCATGTGTTACAATGGGAAATTGTAAAAGTAAAATTCTTAATGAAGATTTTATAGGTCAAGGTCACTATAGCAAGGTCAAAGGTCAAATCAAGGTCAGACCATGATGTTGCACACCTACACCCCCTAACCAATGTCCCTACCAAGTATCAACTTCCTACACCTTACAGTTTTCGAGATATAGCCCGGACAAGATTTTATAGGTCAAGGTCACTATGGCAAGGTCAAAGGTCAAATCAAGGTAAGACCATGACGTTGCACACCTACACCCCCTAACCAATGTCCCTACCAAGTATCAACTTCCTACACCTTACGGTTTCCGAGATATAGCCCGGACAAGATTTTATAGGTCAAGGTCACTACAGCAAGGTCAAATCAAGGTCAGACCATGACGTTGCACACCTTCACCCCTAACCAATGTCCCTACCAAGTATCAACTTCCTACACCTTACAGTTTTCGAGATATAGCCCGGACAAGATTTTATAGGTCAAGGTCACTATGGCAAGGTCAAAGGTCAAATCAAGGTAAGACCATGACGTTGCACACCTACACCCCCTAACCAATGTCCCTACCAAGTATCAACTTCCTACACCTTACGGTTTCCGAGATATAGCCCGGACAAGATTTTATAGGTCAAGGTCACTACAGCAAGGTCAAATCAAGGTCAGACCATGACGTTGCACACCTTCACCCCTAACCAATGTCCCTACCAAGTATCAACTTCCTACACCTTACAGTTTTCGAGATATAGCCCGGACAAGATTTTATAGGTCAAGGTCACTATGGCAAGGTCAAAGGTCAAATCAAGGTAAGACCATGACGTTGCACACCTACACCCCCTAACCAATGTCCCTACCAAGTATCAACTTCCTACACCTTACGGTTTCCGAGATATAGCCCGGACAAGATTTTATAGGTCAAGGTCACTACAGCAAGGTCAAATCAAGGTCAGACCATGACGTTGCACACCTTCACCCCTAACCAATGTCCCTACCAAGTATCAACTTCCTACACCTTACAGTTTTCGAGATATAGCCCGGACAAGATTTTATAGGTCAAGGTCACTATGGCAAGGTCAAAGGTCAAATCAAGGTAAGACCATGACGTTGCACACCTACACCCCCTAACCAATGTCCCTACCAAGTATCAACTTCCTACACCTTACGGTTTCCGAGATATAGCCCGGACAAGATTTTAAATCTAAGGGTCACTACAGCAAGGTCAAATCAAGATCACACCATGACGTTGGACACCTACACTCTCTAATCAAGATATAGCCTGGACAAAATTTTAAAGGTCAAGGTCATTTTGGCAAGGTCACAGGTCAAATCAAGGTCACATTATGACAATGCACACCTACACCTCCTAACCAATGTCCCTACCAAGTATCAACTTCCTACACCTTACGGTTTCCGAGATATAGCCCGGACAAGATTTTAAATCTAAGGGTCACTACAGCAAGGTCAAATCAAGATCACACCATGACGTTGGACACCTACACTCTCTAATCAAGATATAGCCTGGACAAAATTTTAAAGGTCAAGGTCATTTTGGCAAGGTCACAGGTCATATCAAGGTCACATTATGACAATGCACACCTACACCTCCTAACCAATGTCCCTACCAAGTATCAACTTGCTACACCTTACAGTTTCAGAGATATAGTCCAGACAAGATTTTATAGGTCAAGGTCACTACAGCAAGGTCAAATCAAGGTCAGACCATGACGTTGCACACCTACACATCCGAACCAATGTCCCTACCAAGTATCAACTTCCTACACCTTACGGTTTCTGAGATACTGCCCGGACAAACTTTTTCCCGCCGCCCGCCCGCCCATCCGGACACCATGGGTGAAAACAATACCCCGACAGTCCTTAAGGGCTGTGGGGTAAAAACGTTTCTCTGTAGAAAACACGTCTGCACACTCCACGCGCCAAACAAAAAAGATGATATGACATCACGATGTCTAGACAGGAAGGAAGTACGATGCGCCATCTAACGAATGTACACTCCGTTACCGGTCCTGCCAGTAGTATATACAGGACGTCTTTTTCACAGGACGCGCCGACCGGTAAAGCAATTGTCCATTGGATAGGATGTATTAACGCAATAAAAATGATACTTGGTAGGGACACTGGTTAGGGGGTGTAGGCATGCAACGTCATGCTTTGACCTTGCTGTAGTGATCTTGACCTATAAAATCTTGTCTGGGCTATTTCTTGGGAACCGTAAGGTGTATGAAGATGATACTTCGTAGGGACATTGGTTAACAGGTTAGGTGTGCGTGTGCAACGTCATGGCCTGACCTTGAGTTTGAAAATCTTGTCCTGGATATATATCAGAAAACATAAGGTGTAGGAAGTTAATACTTGGTAGGGACATTGGTTAGATGGTCTAGGTGTGCAATGTCATTGTGTGAACTTGATTTGACCTTACAAACAAATCTTGTTTGGGCTATATCTCAGAATCCATAAGATGTAGGAAGTTGATGCTTGGTAGAGACATTGCTCAGAGAGTGTTGGTTGTGCAACATCGAGGTTTAACTTTGATTAAAGCTGTGACCTTGCCGAAATGACCTTGACCTTTAAAATTTTGTCCAGGCTATATCTTGATTAGAGAGTTTAGGTGTCCAACGTCATGGTGTGATCTTGATTTGACCTTGCTGTAGTGACCCTTAGATTTAAAATCTTGTCTGGACTATATCTTGGAATCTGTAAGGTGTAAAAGGTTGATATATTTGCGGAGTGTAGGTGTGCTAAATCATGGTGTGACCTTTAACCTTGGCTCTGCCAGTGTGTTCACCTGCCATATTTCAGATATAGTTGTCTTATCAAAAAGATATATGGATTGCTGTATAACTTATTGTATCCATCGGATACTGCCATGTATAGACAGATTTCCAACATTAATGCTGTCAGTGGAAAACTACACCAGCTAGCTTCACCGAATTTGCAGGATATCTTCATTGGGAGGTGAGCTTCTCTGAGACTAAAATTAGCCACATTCTGAAAAACAGGATGGCCACCCTGGGCATTTCTTTGAAAATTCTCAAGCTTTTTCTATTAGCTGGTTCTCGTAACTAGAAGGTTGAATCTGTTCATAGGTTATATGTAAAACAAATATATGTGTCCTTTACAAGCATGCAGACATTTGACCTTGAAGCTCTTCAAGGTCATCCATTGTGTGCCAAAGTACCCCACGTATCGGACTTTAAAAGTGTCTGTATCTCCCTTGTTATTGGTCCTATAGGTCTAGCATTAGAAGCCAACCTAAATCATGGGCTAGGAATCTTCTGATATGTTCAGATTTGAGCTTGGGTCCCTCCCAAGAGGATAGCCAAATTTAAAAGTACTTATATTTTGTTTATTATTGGTCCTAGACGTTGGCAATGTGAAACCAACTCATAGGAAATGATCAGCTAGAAATCTTCTGATGTCAGATTTTAACTTGGGTCCGTCCTTCAAGGTTAAACAAGGATAGCCAAATTTAAAAGTACTTATAACTCGTTTATTATTGGTCCGAGAAATTTGCAATGTCAAGTCAACCTATAAGTAATCATGGGCTGGGCATCTTCCGATGTGGTCATATTTGACCTTGGCCCCTTATTCAAGCTCAGATGAGGATAGCCAAACTTAAAAGTGCTTCCTAGTAAACATAGCAAACGTTTATAAACATTTAGTAAACCTATAAACGTTTTTTAAACCAAATATAAACCTAAATATTGACAATTATTCAATATTATGGGTTTATAAACGTTTCAGCAACATTAGTTTGGTTTATAAACGTTTATAAACGTTTTTAAATGTTTACAAAGGGTTAAAAATATCTTAACCTCACTTTCATTTGGGGTGATGACATCAGCACAGCCATTTTGAGAGAAACTGGAGAAATATTTCTGTAAGTATATCTTGCTGTATCACTGTTGTTTGAAGCCATCATTATATTCTAAGTAGAGATATAAAAGTATAGAATATCATCAAATTATATACTTGTATATATCTACTTACAATGTAATGATGGCTTCAAACAACAGTGATACAGCAAGATATACTTACAGAAATATTCCTCCAGATTTTAAACACGTGTATAAACGTTTCTAAACGTTATGTATAACGTTTATGCTTAAACGTTTATAGGCAAATGTTTAGGGACCCATCATTTTAAACCTAATCTAAACCGTTTATAGTTAGGTTCATAAACGTTTATAAACATTTGTAATGTTTACTGGGTTATAATTCCTGTGAATAGTTTAAAATTTTCTTAATTTCAGCAACCATCTTGAAAAATACTGTTTATTTTCAAAACCATGTTAGTTGTCCTTTTCTGGTGGATTCATCTTTTTTTAGAAATAGTATTATCTTCAATAAGAATGACGATTCCAGGACTTCAACCAGATGCAGGTGTATCCATTTTACACAGCATGAAGTAAATAATCAAGCATTACACTGGAAAGACCAAGGTTTCCGATGTGTTCTAACATCCCAAACCTCTACAATCAATGTGCATTATACAGAAACTTTTAAATGTAAACAAATGTGAGAGCCAGGATAAAATCGGGTATAATTATATGATCTGTAACAGCTGTTATTGTCCATAAGAATTCACATCATAAATATCGGGCCACATAACAATCTCAAACAGAATATCAATGTAATAATAAGCCGTGATCTGGCTCCTCAAAAAGCCAGTGAAAACAAACAGAAACAAATGTATGCATGTATTTTAATGCTGTTTAATTAAGATTTCACAACTCCGTCTACCATACAGTTAAAATAGTTTTGAGTAACGACAGTTCCAGGTGATGCTGTACTGTATACAGTCTCAGATTCGACAAAATATAAAAAACAATGATTTTTAACATTTTCTTAGATCACTATCTTGTTAGACATAAATTTGTTCATTTTATCTTTTAATATTCCCAAATAATCTTTACACTTTCCATGCTAAGGTTGAAATTTATGTTGTGGAAAAAATATGAAGCCAAAAAATACCCCACCAAAAATACTGCAACTCACCACTGCATATAAGATAGTATTGCATTGACCTGTATTTGACTTGAATGTGAGATTGGTATCACAGTTTTATCCCTTCTTTAATTTTTGTATTAATCATGCTACAACTGCAGGTTTAGATTTCAAACTACTTACTGTAAACATAACACAATTCTTTAAGGTACAATCCATGTAATTACTTCTTTTATATTCAGTCTGTTTTTAATTCCTAATTTACCATATTTTAAAAGATTACATGACTTACAGATTTATTTCAGACCCCCAGTGAGGCAAATCAGTAAATCTTACTGTAAACTGCATGTTAATAAGAAAAGTCTTTACTCCACTTTGTAAAAAATTTAACAAAATTGTGAATACAAATATTATATTACTCATGATCTCTGATAACAATAATATAAACTCTGCAAACATGATTGATAATAAGCTTCATATCACAGTTAAAAATACACATTCCATCTTTTTTAAAAACCTTCCTCAAAATACTTTTCCAGGCACCTTTTTCCCAGAAAGTTGTTGATACGTTGATCTATCTTTGCTACTCAGTTCATGAATAATTTTCGCATCAGAAGGCATTTTACTAAGGAGCTGGTCTGCGAAAAACATGGCCTGTGCAAAAAAAAAAAAACAAATGCAAAGGGTATTAGCAGCATATATTGACAGCTACTCAGACATGTACAGATCAAAATATCATGTACTGAAGAAAACCAGGTTACAAGTTGTCCGCTGTTTGGTAAGGAAAAATACAATGTCACAAGTAAAAGTAGTGAAATCAAAACTTAGTTACAAGTTTTGGGACCTATGGTTAACAAAATGCTATATTTTTTTACATTTTTTAAGATGTAAATGTTGATCATAAGATATTGTGGACACTGCAGTTTGTACAGTGTCTACTGCAGTAATACTGCCTTAAAAACTGCCACTGCCGCAGTATTTTCTGAGTTGAATATCTCCCTTTGATATAAGGCCTATCAAATGATTTTTGGCAGTTTTCATCTATAAATGTGGGAATTTCACAATCAGGCCATAACTGATTGAGGGCCGAATGATTGTTGTTTAGTAAAATACATACAGAAATTGGCCATTTTTGGCACATATTGTGTATATCTACTCACATTGTGGACTTTACACAAGTTCAGTATGTTATTAAAGCATAAAAATTAGTTTTATAGCTTCAAAAGTTACATCAACATGGTAAGGTTACCTTAAAATCAGCTAAAGCAGGTGTATTTGGTATGTTGTATACATGCAGAAGACAGTTGTAAAATGTCAAATACTTCTTTTATTTGTGGATTTAGAGCTTGGGAATGTATTCAGAGGTTATCAGAAACAATGGCCCGAGAAACCCATATGCCCACATTTTCCAATTATACTACTGGCTTTTATCTTTACTATTTCTTGTCTACCATTACACACTTTATTTGCTGTGGGACATTAGCAATAACTGTTTGTGTATTTTGTTCAAATGGATCGGTATTAACACAGCACATTACATATGTACCTGCACGACACCATTCAAATAAAATTAAAATTAAATGGTACTGTTTCTGTAAATCTAATATCTTTTAATTTTCCCGGTATCAAATAGCATTGACAAAAACTTGACTTCACATTTTAAAATTAGTTTAACATATGACAAAGTTATGACATTCATGTATACAGTCAGAAAACGGTTGAACGTGTGCAAACATAATGGCTTCAAAACACACACAGAATTACTCAAATCTCTTACTTTTGGTGAGCTGACTGTCTGGACTCCCACTGACTTGGTGAGCACTTTCTTCAGAGCTCCTAGTCGTGTGGTCTGCGAGAGTTCCTTCATCTTCTCAAAGTTTGTTGGGATGGTATGTTTTGGTCTTGGGATGAGTCCCAAGTCACCCAACTGATAATGAGGCTCTGTCCCATGAGGTACCCGAGCTATCGGAGACATGGGCATTTCCCTGAAAAGAAAATATCACCTTCAATTTTTCTTGTTTTTTTCACACAGAAAATAGAGAAAATGTTTAATCTGACAGAAAGAACTGTATTGTGACATCTGAACCTATATACTGGAACACATGAGTGACTCATATTTCTAAAACAACTGCACTTGTTCTTTCTTCTCATGAATATGCAAATTTTTTGATCACGTGATACACCTATATTGTATTTCATTGTTTTTCATTCAATTAATTTACAAAAAAACTCCACTTATACTTGGCCAAAAAAAAGCAATGCAAGATATATTGTAATTTACTCTTCATAAAATTTGCATTTCTCGTCTTTAAGTAAGTAAATATGAATCTGATTGCATCACTGATCTAAACTCTATCTTTTAGAGAGACTACTTCTAAGATACAGGTATGCATATTGAGAATTTACAAGAATTGAGTGTGGGCAGAAAACAAATAACTCAAAATTGTTTTATCTATTCAGTTTCCACTTTTAAATTGATCCAAAGAACTCCAACCCTCGCAGGTAAAGATTTACTTCAAATTTACAAATTACTAAATTTCTGAAGCTATAAAGTGGTTACAATATTGTTTAGTATAAAACAATGGACATACTTCTCTATCTATTCTCTATGTATTTCTTATTCATTCTATTATTTAGCACTCCCATTCATTTGGTGTTTAAAAATTAACATCAGACTTTATTCTCTACTTGGGGAATCATATCCAACATAAACTTGCTTTTAGCTAGACTCTGATAAGCCTCTGTGGCAAACTGGTATCTTTATTTTATCCCCCCCCAAAAAAAAAAAAAAAAAAAAAAAAGAAAAAACACACAAGAAAAAAAAGGACAAAAAAGAATACAATATCTGTGAAAGCCAATTTCAGTGTTTGTTAAATCACAAAGGGTATGACCTCACAAGCCTATGATATCACAGTCAAGAAGGTTAGAACTGTTTGCCAATACTGTCACACAAGCTGACTAGATGGATCAGAGTTTTTGTGCTGAATTTTTGTTTTGTCTGAATATCAAATCTCTCTGCCTCCCTTTCCTGATACCCTCAACACTACTGAATAGTTTGGTAGAGTAAGAAATCTAAAATTCGCCAGGAATCTAAAATTCACCACCTCTAAAACCTTAGTTAATTTTATGAAGAAAATGATGTTTTTGTCTCAAAATTGGTATTTTTCAGTTCAAAAAGCCTTAATTTACTATACATTCAACAAATCTCACCACAATTCATTTATTTTATTAGTATTTTCACATGTGGCGAATTTCAGATATGTGGCAAATTTTACATTTCTTACTCTAACTACTCTGGATGCCTCACCCTTTTCTGATGCCCTTTCCACTGCCAGGCATGGGACTGACACTCTTTGCCCGCATAGCCCGCTCGGTCCTCTCTCTCCTTAACTCACCAGGGGCAGGTCCGATGCCGAGCGCAGCGGCGCTGTTCAGCAGGACAAGCATGTTCTCCAACATGTTATCACGCTTCTCCATCACGTCATGAGGAGACTCGTCCACATCTTCAGTAGTGGATGTCTGCAAGGACAGGGCAAAGTGGGGCATCATGCATAATCAAGAGACAAATAGCTTTAAATTAGCTTTGATTACCAAGAATATTGATTGGGAAGTGAGGAAGGAGTTGTCTAAGGATGATATTTTGAGGACTGGAGTAACATGGGCCTGTTTGAAAAACTTAGGACACTTACCTTGTTCAAGTGAGGCATTGATTATTGAAGTGATGAGGATGTCCAGATAATCAAGGGCGAGAAATGTGGGCCAAGGGTCAAGGGAACATGATTTACTTGGAGAGTTCATGATGATTTTGGCAACTTGATCCTCTGGAACAGTGGAGAGACGTGGAAAGCATGAGGGGGAAGAGAGTCAGGGGAGATGTGTTGCAAATTGAAGGAAGCAGGGAAAGTTGAGCGGATTTTCTCAACTTTTTTCTGTAAAAAACTCAACAAATCTATCAGCCAAGAGCTGAGGAGGATTTATGAATGGCAGCAACTTGTCTGGTAGTCAGTGCAACACATCACCTAGGACTTGCAATAAATCATGTATATTGAGGGTTATTTAATAATAATATGAAAATACAGTTACAATAGTACTCAGGTGTGAGTTAGAGCTTAGAAATTAGCCTAATCAGGCTTTATTAACTATTACAAGAATGGATTAAGTTGTTACTTTAGAACACTAAAGCTCACTCCACCTTTGATACCCAGGCTGTTCATGTGGAGAGGTCAAGCAATAGTAACATGGCCCCAAAGAACATAATAACATGAAAAGACCTGCACTGCAATTAGGATAAGTAAGAGTGGACAAGATTCACTTCAATTGAGTCTTTAATTAATAATATAAAAGGCAAAATTGCATCATAAATTATGATGGATAAATGAGGATTAGTCTTCAAACAAGACATAAATTTCATTTTTATTCATTGATCACAAATAGTTATTTTACATTCTATGACATAATATAACCTTAGTTTTAAAAACCACAAATTTGAATTTAGAATGCACATAACATTTAAAAGGTAATTAAATACATCTAACCATTCAATATTTTAATAACACTTCTGGAAATGACAATAGAGACTATTACACAGTATGGGTTTAGGTTTGAAAATTCTGAATATAAATTCAGAAAGTTTGTGATGAAATACAACTCCTAAATTAATTACACAGATTGACTGAAATCTTTTTAGTCAATCTGTGTAAAAATGAACCATAGATTTCAGTCATTACATGAAATGACTGAAAGTTTTAGTCATTACACGTAATGACTGGCCATTTCAGTCATTACGTGAAATGACTGAAACTTTCAGTCATTACGCGTAATGACTGGTTTCACAGATTGACTGTAACATATACACTCAAATGTAAGAACAGTCTTGGTTTTTTTTGTATGTTGCATTATTGAGTCCTGTGATTGACTTTACACATACTCACAGTGAGTGCAGTCTTGATGGCATAAGTAGCCTCTCTCAGAACCTTCTCCAGCTTGGTCTTATTCCTCCTCTCATCCTCTAGCTCCTGTCGCACTTTGCTCAGATCCTCTTCAAACTGCTCGTTTTCCTTGGACAGCATCTGAAGCTCCTCCCTGTACAATACAAGACACTTTGAGGTGAATGCTAAAACTTCTTCCGACAGAGACAAAAAGTTCAAAGTCATTAGTTACCTGGTGGACTTTACATCCTTAGCCTTAAAGTGTATTATTTTACTCATACTGTGGACTTAGTCTACTAGCTTACTTTTTTGTCTCATTAGCCCGTTGGACACTATCTGTTGTGTACATTGTTTTAGTAACCTTGTAAACTGTGTATTGTTTTAGTAGCTTATTGGACCTTACCTGCTTAGTATATTGTTTATTCACCAGGTGGACACTACCTGTAGAGTGTTTTGATTTACTCACCTGGGACACGCTACCTACTAAGTATGCTGTTTAACTCACCTAGTGGACTCCACCTGCTGTCTGAGGAGGTCAGACTCTGCCTCAAGCTCCTGATACTGCTCCTCCCTCATCTCATACTCCTGGATGATGTTCTCCTGATTCTTGCACTTCTCATTCAACATGCGGATGATCTGACAATGTAAATGAACAGCTGCTTCACTCATATCAGAGAATTTATCACTTTACACTGAATAAGTGCAACAAAAAAAAATCTAAAGTAAACAACATAAATAAAGTTTCCAGAGAAAAAATAATAACTATAAGTTAATACAAAATATTTCATTGATCAAACATAGCAGCTACTAATGCCAAATTTATGAATAATAAGCTAAAAGCAGGTGCTCATGTGGCATATGTGAAAGATAAACGAGCAGTGCAGGGTAGATGAAAACAATGCATATTGGTCAGACATGATTCTACACAGTCAAGCAATGAACATCAACAAGCAACTAGAGAAAGGACGTAGTGTCCCAATAAGTTGAAAAATTACAACATATTGATGTTTAAAGGAAGGGATTAAAAGGAAAAGCTGTTAAAAATATCCTAACAGAAACAATCATCAGAGACACACTTTTGTGAAGTTCTTGTTTAATACTACACTGTAGAACAGATATATTGTAAAAATATGCACTTGACTATTGTGAGGTTTTATTGTGCGAGAAACATAGCCATGGTAAAGGCTCAATTTCCATTGTAAATAATGGGAAATATACATAAAAAGTTTCACTTTGCATAATGTACTGGTACATATACATGAACTGGATTTATTATGAACAGATGTGATGAGTCTCTGAGTCTTAACATGCTTGAGTGCTTTATAAATATCAAATATGCGGAGAGTTGATTTTTTGATCATTTGGATCAAAATTCAATGCAATTTTTTGCAGTCAGTCAGTTTTCAGAAAAGGTCTACTCAGGGACATAAGTAAGGGGGATAGGTAAATAGTTTAATGTGTCTTTCGTTATACAGAATCTAAACTGTTCAATATTGTATAGAAATTTTGTGTGATTTCATTACCTCAGTTTGACCTTTGGATGGGGGGAGGGGTGGGGTGGGGTAAATCTGAGTGGCTTTTTAGACTCTGTGTGTATAAGAGATAATAGGGGGTTTCTGATGAACTTAAGTTCTCTGATTGCTGCCTGCTATATATTAAATGCTTATAAATGGTTCAATTTGTGTCCAATCACTTCCAAAATGTAAAATAACAACCTTGAATAGTAAACAGTATTTGCTGAGTTGCGATGACGAGCGGGTGTACCCGAAAAAATATTGATCATGTGACCTTGATAAAGGTCAAATATAAGCATGTGGAAAAAGTTTTCCCAAGCCTGTGGTATATATGTGCCGAAATGGTTAGAAACCGCCCACTAATAAGGGAGATATTAAAGGAAGATGATAATGCAGCGGCAGCAATGGCAGCAGTGGGGAATTTAACTCAAACCAACAATAATTAAGCGCCCTTTTCAAGGGACACTTAATTGCCAACTTTCTGTCTTAACCTTAGGTTCAGCATTCATACACCATGGCCTTAGAGTTGGGATGCAGGTGTTTTACCGTAACACCATTCCCCTCTCCCCACCAGTATTATTTCAGAAATATACTTCACTATTGTCTCAACAATTTTCTGTAATGCAGCATGGTATGTTAGTGAGATAATATTGTTTACCTTCTGATTGCTGTGGTTTTTCTTGGCCAGCTCTTTCTCATTGGCCTCGAGCATGTCAATCTGCTGTTTCTGTTTCTTTTCTTTAATTTTCATGTCATCTGTCTCCTGTTTAAATAAACCACAAAAATTCAATAGGACTGTACTATGTCACCAGCTTCAGTTAGAGACTGATATGGATGAAATTAAACATGCTAATTATGTTGGACTAACAGTTGGCTGACTGGCAGTATTTTTGCAGATCCAGACCATCTGCAGGACTGAGCCATATTTAGACCCCCACCTTGTGTAAAAATATGATCCTAATCCCATGTCTAGTTTCTGAGTTATGGGCACAGACAAGCACACAGATGAGCATAATGATCCGAGACTTTCCCTTACCAACTAGATGTCAGGAAAGTCTATCATGTATCATTTTGGTGATCTATTTTTAGGATACCTGTCATATATGGTAATAAACTGTCTAGTTCCTCCTTTATGCAGGAAAGAAGGGTCTGCTATTGTCCGTCTTTTTTTAGGAATTCAAAGCTCTTGTGTAGGTGTTATTGGAAATTTTCAGGAATATGTTATTCAATATTTTCTTGAATTTCTAGATATGAATCTGGTTCTTTTGAAAAAAAATTTCTTTGAGTATAATTCTTTTACAGATGAGAGTTTAAGGTCACCATAAAATAGGACACACTTTTTGGACTAGATACATCAAGATCCCAAATCTGAATTGTATGACCTATCAAATTGTTTTTGAGGTTACTGTCTGGAAATGAAAAAAAAAACTGAATATAATACTTCTATAGATGGAAGTTTAAGGTCACCTCAAAATAGGGCACACCTTTAGAACATGTTACATCCACATATCCAATTTGAATTTAATCTTTTGAGCTGTTTTTGAGATACTGATTGGAAATCTTGGAGATGAAGTGCAACCACGCAGTCCTGGCAGTAGACTAATAACAGTATTACTGTAATAAACTAAAATAGCATCAGAGATGCCCGTAACCCACAGCCTGGGGAAATAGTTTTCAACACCATGACATATAGAAGTAGTGAAACAGTACAAAGACCGGAAGACTTTCAGCGCAGTGTCAATTATATAAAGGTCCAAATAATGTTTAAGTAGAGAAAATAACATCTAAGAGAAAGAAAATGTAAGTACAGATAAAGTACTAAAACAAGACAATTCAATAGCAAGATGACAGCATTAATTAGTAAACTAAAAAACATGAAGCTGTAAAATTTATTGATTGGAGAATAGCTGTCAATGGAAATAGCATAATTATGTAAAAGTGCATATAATAATCAGTTGCAACAATCCATATATCATTGTCATAAAAGAAAGATCTCTCAAATATGGCAGCTGAATACACTTTGGCTGAGCAAAAAGGTCACACCATGACACACACATACATTTACATACACCCTCTAACCAATGTCCCTACCAAGTGTCAACCTTCTGCACCTTATGGAATCCAAGAAATAGCCTAGACAAGATTTTATAGGTCAAGCTCACTACGGCAAGGTCAAATCAAGGTCACACCATGAAGTTGCACACCTACACCCCCTAACCAACATCCCTAGTAAGTATCAACTTCCTACACTTCTCAGTTTCCGAGATATAGCTTGGACAAAATTTTATGTCAAGGTCACCACAGCAAGGTCAAAGGTCAAATCAAGGTCACACCATGACGTTGCACACCTACAACCCCTAACCAATATCCCTACCAAGTATCAACTTCCTACACCTTACGGTTTCCGAGATATAGCCCAGACAAGATTTTATAGCTCAAGGTCACTACGGCAAGGTCAAAGGTCAAATCAAGGTCAAATCATGACATTGCACACCTACACCCCCTAACCAATGTCCCTACCAAGTATCAACTTCCTGCACCATACTGTTTCCAAGATATAGCCCGGACAAGATTTTATAGGTCAACGTCACTATGGCAAGGTCACATCATGACGATGCACACCTACACCCCCTAACCAATGTTCCTACCAAGTATCAACTTCCTACACCTTACGGTTTCTGAGATATAGCCCGGACAAGATTTTCAAATTCAAGGTCACTACGGCAAGGTCAAAGGTCAAATCAGGGTCACACCATGACGTTGCACACCTACACCCCCTAACTAATGTCCCTACCAGGTATCAACTTCCTACACCTGTTTCCGAGATATAGCCCGGACAAGATTTTATAGGTCAAGGTCACTATGGCAAGGTCAAAGGTCAAATCAAGGTCAGACCATGACGTTGCGCACCTACACTTCCTAACCAATGTCCCTACCAAGTATCAACTTCATACACCTTACCGTTTCTGAGATACAGCCCGGACAACCTTTTTCCCGCCGCCCGCCCATCTGAACACCATGGGTGAAAACAATACCCCGATAGCCCTTAAGGGTTGTGAGGTAAAAATTGCTATAATATTAAGATCAAATTCTTCAAGTCTCTGGAGTTTGGCTGACCTCATATTTTCACTTTTCAGCCAAACATAAATCAGCAAACATGGAAATAGAAATGGTGTTTTTATTTTTCAATTTTACCAAGCCTTATTGTTATGTATCATGCTATGTGTAGCTTGCACCAATGCAAACATAAAAAGAAAGTCAGTACCTGAATGAGCTCCATGGTTTTGTCTGACATCTTTGCTAGCTGTGCATTGATGGAAACATTTTCCCGGATGGTCCTCTTTGTGGTCTCAGCCATCTGTTTGTTGGAAACTTTTCTGAACTCTGCAGCCACCTGGTTCACCCGCTGAACCATCTCCTTTTTCAATCTAATAACATAGATAAATAGACATAAACAACAACATCATATTAACAGTAGATACTATATCACTATGCATATTGTCTTCCGTAAAAACAAGTAATATACCAAATTTGCAGCCATTCGAAGAGACCCAGTCAGAAATGTCCTCAATACAATACTTGAATACACATGATACATAACCAATAATTTAGAAAAAAAGGCATATGAGTGAAACATGAGGCCATATTCACACTTCAGTAAAGCAACACAAAAGGTAGACGCACCTGTCTTTGTCCACCACTTGCTTTCTTTCTAATTTATAAATCTCATCATTATGTACAGATTCCTGGTCCTTCAGGTCTACTTCTAACTGCGCCATTTTTGCCATGAGATCTTCTTTTTGTACCTTGAACTCTTCCAGAGATGCTAGCTTCCCACCTGTTAACATGTTAACAAAACAGTGCAGCAAAACTAAGAGAATCAAGTCACTCAATCTATATGCTCCATACATATGCAAAAATATATTACATATTTGAGGTTTCATATTGTTTCCAACACACTGCAGGCATCATATTGTCATATCATGATGAAGAGTTTTCTTGGTCAAGATTTTTTCAACTGACCTGTGGCAAAAGTGAGAGAGAGACACATACACCAATTAAAAAAAAGATTAATCCACATCAGCAAATGATAAAATTATCAAACTAACACTGAATGGCCAACAAACACCGAAATTAAGAGTCACTATGATACTCAGTCAAATGTTTTTTATTTTTAAATCTACAAGTACATGTTGGTTTGAAATGTCTTACTCAATAAATACACAAAATCATATACAAATTTTGCAATATATATCACCAATAAGTTGGCCACCTATAACCATGATCTCATTTGTTTCAGTTTAAAGTGTCTAAAACCCTTTTAATATATTAGCTTTAGCCAGAAATCTTATAGAGGATTAAAATTACCCAATATCATGTTTTCTGACGTCAGCTGATCTTTCATCTCTTGGAAGTCTGTCCTTATTTTCTGTAGTTCAGATTCATAACTATCTTTCTCTGAGTCTTTAGTCTGTTGTAACCCAATCAACCTGTCATTCAAATCTGCTATTTCATCACCTAAGATTCATAAAAAAAATATTAACAAGTGTATGTTGCAAATATCAAAACGTGCTATTTTAATAAAAATATGAATGTGTTTGCATAAAAGTCTTTGTTAATAAATAACCAAAATGTTATGACATTTACAATTAAATACATTATTAATAAACTACTTTGTTTAGAAGTAACCAAAAGGTTATAATATTTGCAATTAAACTTCCTAAATTACATTAAATATATCATATCATGATTTATATGACATTTAAACATTACCCCTGGCTTCCAAATTTTTCTTGAGATAAGCCACATTGGCTTTTCTGTCTTGGTCCATCTGATCATATTTTCCTTTAAATTCTTTATTTGCCACTTCTAGTTCATCACAGCGAGCCTGATATCTGAAATAAAATGTGAAACAGTAAGACGACATGAAATACTTACAACTTGGAAAAGCTGTAGTTTTGTCAAATACTAAAACAATGGGGGACTTTTTAACCCTTGAAAACTGAGTTTCTGTCCAAACAATAGTTTTGGAACCAATATCAGATAGTCATGTCAAAGGACCTTACTAGCTGTAAGCTATGGACTGTCACATATATGGGCACTATATAAGTTCATTGTTTAATCTAAGCTTTATGTCTATATATTGCCATATAAGGTAATTGTGTTATTGATTGTTTTTGTGTGTTATGCAGTACTGATCTATTTATAGACTGGGGAAATTCTTCTAATAACCTCAGTGATTATATTAGTAAATTTGGGGAAATCCAATTACCAGTAGTCTCTAGAACTTCCTTGGTGAGTCTGGTAGCAGGTGTTAAATTCAGGTTGGTTTTGTAACTGTCTAGAAGTTTCCATGCTTATATATAAACACTGTAGACCTGCCCACAGATGAGCATAGTATTCGCTGGCTATATAGAAGGCTGTGTCTTAGAGCTACATTATACTACCAACTGGATATATACTTTTGGTGTACTTCATACTTTGTGATTGAACTATTACTGGAGCGAACTGGATACAGTGTCTGGATAGATTTGCTGTACTTTGGATACTTTTTTGTCTGCACACAGTGTGTGGTTCTACAAGAGAGTAGATTTATTGCATTTTGGACAGTTGTGCAGACTCTCTGAATATTTCTATGCACACATTTGGTGTGGTTGGATACCAAAATCATCACAGGATAAGAATATTTTGTGTTATCGGATACTGAACAGATCACAGGATATGGATATCTGTGTTAGTGGACATTAGACGGATCTCAGGACAGATCACAGGACAGATTACTGGATACAGTGGACAAACTTTACTGTCAGTTACAGTGGCCAGGTCAGATTGGTTTCATTATTGCATCATTGTATGTACTGTTGAGAGCATACCAGTTGACTGTAATCTTTATTTTTAATTGTTAAAAAAATTTGTTAAGTTAAAATTTTTATCTTTTCCTGTTGCAACTTAAAGACAACCAGTAACTGCTACCGCACATGCCTGTGACCGTAACATAGACACATGCATTTACCTTGTAGTCCTGTTCTCCAGGTCTTTGATCTGGATGTGGTAGAACTCTTTGCTAAGCTCACTCAACTGCTCTCCTTGAGATGGAGCAGCTGACTTCTTGCCACTCTTCTTTCCCTTCTTCTTCTTCCCACTTTTCTTCTTCTTGGGAGGCATTTTGACTGATGCTTGTATTTACAACTACCAAAATTGCTGTGAAATACATGGACCCAGACAATAACATTCACTATTTTATATTTTATCACAAAAAATATCACTCTTGTCATGAACACCCTGGCCATCACCTTTCCTTGTAATGATACACTTATTTATGGTAGATTATATATGATATATATATAAAACTGTTTAGCTGATTTTGTTGGTGAAGAAATATCTTGATCCTTAAAATAGAAGCAACTTATTGTGGGCCAAGATAATTGCTCTAAAATAAATTAACGATAAATGTTTCTGCAAACTTTTGTGTCTACATATTTTAATATTATGCATAATTCTTTTAGCTATTCATAACTTATATATACAAGTTTACAGACTGTATAAAATTTATAAATGCAAAAAATAGTGTCACAGGTTGTATTTACCACTAGTGAGTAGAGTATCTCCCCAAATTTTCCAATTTGTGACTTTCACCTATATTGATAAAGATTTAAAATACATGTTGTTTTGTTATAAAACCTGAGAATTAAACTGTTTTAATACTTTGGATTTTGGAAATAATCTATGAAAACATATGAAAAAAGAAATATATGCTTATATGGTGAGCAGTGAATTAATTTGAATGTGGTTATTTCTTTGTTAATTATTTCTATTTACATGGAAAATGTAGAACTCATGACCATGGCAACTTGCTACCATTGTCTTGCTCCCACAACTTGCTACCAATTAATAGTATTCATTTAACTAATACATACACATCAATTTTCTGAGCGATGCCTCAATTTTCCCATGCCCCTACTTGAAATGGTTAATATTCATGTTTACATAGAAAATATGAGCTCACGGAATTCTGTGGAGTTTCACAACAGTATATTATAATTAGAAATGATGCTTGAAATAATTTAGAATCCCTGACTTGTACAACTCATTCAATTTGGTAGAAGATAAACTTGGTAGAAACTCCAATTGGACTTTCTACTGGTAGAAACTCCAATCAAGGAGATTTAGGTATTGCTGTGGGGTCCGAAATCTGATAACTTGGTACAACTGGTAGAAGATTGAAAAGAAACAATAAATCCATATACAGATTGGTCATCACAGCAGGAATAATAAACATTCTTTATAGTGGTGAAGACTTGGCTGAAAAAAGAAATGTGCATTTTCCTGTTTCACCATACATGTTGAAACTCTGGATGAGGGGACAGTACTACAAGCTTTATGTAATGAGACCAACTGGGCGGTTGTGACAAACAAATGCTGCTGTAGAAGCATAGGTGTTAAGTGCTCAACTAAATGCCATGTAGGAAGTGACTGCTGTCAAAATTTAATTGGCTAAAACTGTATTTTGTGTAACATTTGTTATAGGACATTTAACTCTTACATCAGTTAGTAATGTCCATGTTACAGATTTCCCTTAAAAAATGGTGGTATTTGATAGGTATTTGATTTTAATAGACTGAAAATTTCAGTTTTGAACTGTTATCTTCTGCCAGTGGTACAAAGTTTATTAGATTTCAGACCCCAGAGCAGTACCTAAATCTCCTGGATTGGAGTTTCTACCAGTAAAAAATCCAATTGGAGTTTCTACCGGTAGAATTTGAAATTCTACCAGATTGGACTTTCTACCATGACATAGACATCGTATATTAATAATGTATTATGTGTTTTAAGAGATAAATTTGCGTGAAAATGGTTTATAGAAATATATATTAAGGTAGTATTTTACAAGTGATGGCTACATTATTAAAGCTGTTACCAATGGATTTGACAAAACATTTTTGTACATATTACTCTTATTGTGTAAACCTGTTTCAAGATTATGTGTTTCTATTATATCCAGGAATAAAAACTTTAAACAATGATACCTAAATTATCGAAATCCATTCATAAATAAATATTTTATGTCAATTTGAATTTCTAATTGAATGGGGCCGAGTATGCATATATGGGTCCGAGTTGGTAGAGGCCAAGGAAACCCCATAGGATTTAATGACCTCAAATTATGTATAAACTGCTTTTACTTATAAAATATACTGTAGCTAGGAAACCTAATGTGAAACTGTATATATTTTCGAATAGACGTACGTTAAATATTTATCATTTATTTCTTTTTGGGGTGCGAGTTGTGTGTGCGAGTTGTTTTGGTCGCGACTTGCCGGTAATTCCGGCTCTACACGCAAGTAAAGTAGAGCCGAGGTAACCACCTCTGCAACGACCCGTACCATTGTACAACCATCCTACGGTAGTCTTGCGTCTTGATGATTCGTGAATATAAACTTATTGTTGAAGGGTTTATTTCACTTATAATGTTATTCTATCTTGCAGCAATATGAAACTGTTGTATCACATTAGACAATAAACACCAAAGCATCAATGCATGTTATATCGACTTCGATACCTCGACCTCTGGTGCACTGAAACGCGACTTAATTATTTATGTCAATAAAATCAGTTACCTTTTATTTCTTTACAAAATGGACAATTAAAAATTGGTGTTCATCAAATGGTCATTCACTGAGAAATGTTTATTTCAGTCAAATGATAAATTAGACTACAGTAAAGTGGATGCCTTCATCTACTTACGTTATATATTTGTTTACATCCGAAAATGACGTTGTAGCTTCACAACGGAAGTAAAAAATTATGGAGGATACTAAATAAAATCCATTTAGGATACTAAATAAAAAGTTTCTGTTGTTTAAATAAAGTTTGGTATACATTTAGAAATGTTTACTGCCTATTATATAAATTATATAAAACCCTTTCAGTACAGAAAGCAAGCTTATAATAGACATTATGTATAATTTGGTCAATTATTTACAATTGTCTTTTGATAATAATTAGTTTTGTGTAAATAATTTTATGTTCTATTTTTTTATTCACATTATGTTTTTATTTTGTCAATAGTTTAAAAGTTTTCTTTTAAAAATATATTTAGCTATGTGTTTACTATCCAGTATTGATTTATTAGTTCTTTTTGGTTGGTTGTTTGTTTGTCAGTAATTTTTAGTTTCTTTGTGGTACCACTTCATGTTCTATTTTTTGTAAAGTTTCCATTTTTTTTGTTTTTGTTTTGCAAACCATATGTATTTTTTTCTTTTTTTCCTTTTTGCCTGCTTTATTTTCGTAAATTAAAATGAACTTTTATTTTGTAAATATTTGAACAGCCATAGTTGACATAGGTTATTGGGATATTACTCCGGCTTTAAAGCCAAAGGGCAAATATTATATTTAATATAATTTAATACAAGTACAGGTCCAAACCTTATGGATCAAAAAATAATCTCAGGAAATAAGAATAACGTGTAAACATCCACTAAGATTTTATTAAACATATAAAATAGTCTGTGTATTTTAAACATAGACTAATCTAGACAAATATCAGTTCACTTATAATCCAATAGTCCAATAATTACGAATCTTGATTTAGCAAATTGGATTCCCCCCCCCCCCCCGGAGCTGGGGAGTGAACACATATCACTTATTTCATTGTCCCCCCCCCCCCCCCTCCTGTCTAGCTGCCTCAATGAATTCAAAGTCAAACCTGGATGAGTCCAACACAACTCTTTCCTTCTTTTTGGTGTTGAGCAGCCCATTGGTTCAAAGCTGAAGTTAGTATACTTAATACTTTAAATTTTAGACACAGGTTTTGGCCTTTTGCCCAGCATAACTGGTATTTATTCCTCCATATCCATAGGAGTTATATCCAGCAGTGGAGACATAGCTTGAATACTGTCTTCTGGACTTGGGCTGTACATCAGTGTTTCTTTAACTCACTGGTCCTTGGTATGGCCGCAAACTAGGTTATAGCAAACTAGGCCATAGTAAATATTAATGTCTAAGACAGAGGCAGTCACAGGATATTCTGAAAACCAGGACATGGATTGCTGTGGGTATGGGCATTTAATTCCACATTTCATACCCAGACATTTTAGCAGTAACCAACAACAGTACCTGGACAAAAGAATGTGAAAAAAATTTAACATTAGGTTTTAATTCTAGGATAATTTTTTTTTTGTTTGTTTTTATAAGAAGCTTAAAGATTGTGTAATTTATGTTTTAATGTTTCATTTATTAATGAAATAACCCTTAATAATTCATGTGCAGAGCATATTATTTGTATGTTTAATACTCCTTTTAGTTTTAATTGTACTAATATAAAAATATTTTTGACAGGACTGTAGTAACTCAAATATGTATGCCAATGTAAACAAGTGAGTCTTTAGCTGGCTTCTGAAACCATTTATTGTCTGCTGGGTTTTGACAGTTTGTGGCAACTTGTTCCATTCAGCTGGTGCAGCGACTGCAAAGCCACACCTACCTATGTGCTTCTTATAGTGGTTTGAGGAAACAGATAGCCTATTGCCATGAGTAAGACAGCTAAACTTGATTGAAGCTGATAGATCTAGATACCAGGGTTGGGAAAAGTTGATAGCCTTGAAAACCAGAAGGTTGATTGAAAAGGATATGATGATGAATTGGAAGCCAGTGGAGTTTTTTTTTTCAAGCAGGGTGTAACATGACTCATTCTGTCAAGTCTGAAAAAGATACGATAATTATTGAAGAATTATGAGGCCATGTTGTGGTTTTCTAGCAATATTTTGTCACCGCACCATGCATTTGATCTGAGAATTCTGTGAATGCACTCTGACAACAATGTTTTACTATTTTCTATCACCACACCTACTTTTAAACTTTTAAGTAATATTTTACAAATAGAATATCAAATGCTTGTTTACACACAAACTTGAGAAATGTGAGGCTACTGTTGGGTTCTTCTGCCAATATTTTACTGTCACCGCACCTTCTGCTGAACTTGTTCACCGGGCCATAATGTATGATATATGAGGCCATAGTGGGGTTTTCTAACAATAACACACATCAACTGAAAACAAAATGAGTCCACAATGGGATTTTCTAGCAATATTTTACAAATAGAAGATCAAATTCTTGAGGATACAGAAATTCACAAAGTCGAGAAATAGAAGGCAACTCTGAGATTTCTTGTAACAATATTTTACTGTCTCTGCACCTTATGTTGAACTTGTACACTCTAGTGTAGGATGTATGACGCCATGATGGGGTTTTTAGCAATGTTTTACAAATAAAAGATGAGATACCATGTAGTTGTGTGTAGTGTACCCAACAACCTCAATATGTGAAGAAATATGAGGCAGTGGTGAGGTTTTTCTTACAATATTTTGTTACCACTGGATCCAAGAATTGTATCAGGACACTCTAATCTAGCTTTTTGCAAAAGCACTCAAATGCTAGTACTTGTATACACACAAAATGAAGGAAATATGAGGTCATAATGGGGGTTTTCCAGAAATATTTTACAAACGGGAATATTTTACAAATAAGATTAAATATCACTTAGTACTAATGTACCTAGATACAACAATCTCATTAATATTATTGAAGAAATATGAGGCCATTAGTTTTCAAGCAACATTTTACAAATATTTTTATGGCACCCTATCGCAACTCCGAGTTTTATAAGGCACTCCAAGACAATCATCACGTGATTCGTAAAATGACCGTACATAAATGTTTGTTGGTTTCCAGTTGATAGAAAAAATGGCCAAAGATACTAAAAACATAAAGTGGCGAAAGATCATGTACGAGGATCAGGGTGTGCCTGATAATTATGTGGATCAGTCGTTTCTAGTTGAATTAAAAAAGAATTGTGAGTGTCCATACTCCTAGTACACGGGTTGTCACAATTCTAAACAAAAAGAATTACCGGCAAGTCGCGACCAAAACAACTCGCACCCAACAACTCGCACACACAACTCGCACCCCAAAAACAAATAAATGATGTTTAACATACGTCTATTCGAAAATATATACAGTTTCACATTAGGTTTCCTAGCAATATTTTATAATAAAAAGCAGCTTATACATAAGAAAATATGAAGCCACGATGGGTTTCCAGCCATATTTTACAAACAGAAGATCCAGGCAACCAGTCTACTTTTCGTCTGCAAATGTGATTATTTTAATTAACCAATGAAATCAATTGTTACTGAAACCTCACTCAAGACAAAGTTTTTTTCGTCTGCAAACGTGATTAATTTAATTAAATATTTAACACTGTCTATTCGAAAATATATACAGTTTAACATTAGGTTTCCTAGCAATATTTTATAAATAAAAAAACAGCTTATACATAAGGAAACATGAAGCCACGATGGGTTTCTAGTAGCCATATTTTACAAACAGAAGATCTAGGCAACCAGTCTATTTTCGTGTGCAAACGTGATTAATTTAATTAACCAATGAAATCAAGCCATGTCCTAAATAAAAGTGCCGTTTGAAGAGCAAATACTTCAATTTTGGGTGCGAGTTGTTGGGTGCGAGTCGTTTTGGTCGCGATTTGCACGCATACCAACAAAAACACCGGCAGGGCTAAATACCGCAAGGAGGGAAATACCGCAAGGACATGGAAATACCGCAAGGAGATTTCCCAGCACTTTTTCACATGTTTTAAGATGTAATAATGATATTTCCCAGCACTTTTTCACTTGATTTAAGATGCTTAGATGTGTACTGGTACTCAGTACTTATCTCTTGGTGCTTTTTTTGATCATATTTCCATTAAGATATTGTGTGTTTTGTTGTTTGTTTTAAATTTGCATTATAAACATCCAACTTTCTCCCAAAATATAAGAGATTGAATATTTATCCCTCCATTAACCAACCAACACAGTTAAATATGTAAGTATGACTAAATTAAAAAGCTTATATAACTAGTTGCTGTTTGGTATCACTGTACTCACATTTTTGTTGTCCATATTAATAATGTGATTTTTAATATGTTGATGCAAGGCACAATTAAACAAAATAAAGTAATTCATATATTATTACTTTGGAAAAGTGAAATAATACCCAAACATTTTTTTTTTTTTTTTTTTGCATAATCCCCAAAGATGTTATTCTCATCCCAATTGTCTGATTGTGTTTGATTGTTTATGCAATTCACAAAGGGGCCCTATTGAATAGCTAATTAGGTTAGGGTTTTAGAATTCTAAACTCCAAATGTGTTTGTGATTACATCTGGAAAATTGGCTGGCTAGTAGTGGCTACCCCAATTGCAATTTCAACAATCCCACTAATAGGTATGAAAGTGAGCATAAATGTCACATCTGTTAATTCCTTATTATTGGAATTATGGATTGTCATTCTGTTTAGCCCATTGAGATAAGTTAATCAGTTGTGTTTTAAACGATTTATAAATTGTAATTTAAAGGTGCATTCCTGTGTATATAAGGGGCCAAGTTTTCCACAACAAATCAGTTCAAGCCATTATATACAGCTGAGCATTATCACTCTTACTAAGAGTGTCAATTATTGTCAAGGAAAGGCTTTTGTTTTTATTGGACTTCTACTAGAGTTACAGTGAGTTGTCTAGAATTTTCAAAATGAAGAGAAGGAAGGGTAGTAATAAATCTTCAGCTAAAAGGTTCAAGCAGTATTTGCCCATTCCAATTGAAATTGTTCACTATCCCTGTGCAGTTTGTAATACTGAGGCTATCACCAATGCAGTTGAATGTTCTTCTTGCAAGTCATGGACACATGCATCTTGTTTAAATCTGTGTCTCAAGGAATGGGATAGTAATGACATTGACTTCTTTTGTTCCAAGTGTGTATTTAAGGATTTTGCCTATGACTTCAATGCAGCACTTAAGAGGCAAGCTCTAACAACTAAATAAAGACAGTTCTAAAAGCAGTACACTTATTTACATGAAAGAGTTTTATTTTTGTTTTTTTTTTATTATATAGTGGTATGTATATATATATTACACAACAATTTTAAAATTCAAAGTAAAAATATAACTTTATAGTTTATACCTGTGTTACACTTAATTTATTGTATTTTATTTTATGGAGTATAATTTATACAATGAAAACAGATACAGATAGTAATACGGTTTCATTATATTGTGGTATTTTCAGATTGGGTTCTGCCCAAGGTATAGGGCGTGTAGCTGCAATAACTTTGCATGTCATATAGTTGTCATATAGTTACAATTTGAATAGAGTTGAATTAAAAATTTGCACTGACAAAGTCCATTTAAAGCCATTATAGTCCCATTTTAATCTCCTTGCGGTATTTCCATCTCCTTGCGGTATTTCCCTCCTTGCAGTATTTAGCCCAACCCCAAAAACACACGGTATTATGACATGCACGGAATTGTGACAACCCGTGTAATATTGATGCTTAAAATTGTAAACTTCCAGTGAGGGGATTGGTGATTAGTGGCTGCTTTTGTTGAGCCCTAGACCGAGTTTCTGTCCTGTCGCCAATTGCTTTTGATATACTGATGGACACAATGGTGAGGGACAGAGCTCCCATGTACCTGTTTTCTGTGTAAATCTCAAACTATGAGAAATAATTGCGGTTACTTTTAAAAGTCCTTGTTATGTCTATATAGCTGTTTCAATTTTGCAACACATATACTGTTAAACTAAACTGCTTTTGCAAACCAGGAACTTCTTTTGTAGATAACTTTGTAACATCAAAGGTTTGTTTACATTTATAAAAACAGGTTCAAATATATGCATGCCAATTGTATTGGCATGAAATATTAGTGAACGGTACATATACATACCTTAAAGAATGCAAATAACACTTTATACTTGTGGTAATATGCCTACAAATATGCCGTTCAAAATTTACACAGAAAACAGGTACATGTGAGCTCTGTCCCTCGCCATTGTGTCCATCAGTATATCAAAAGCAATTGGTGACGGGACAGAAACTCCGTCTAGTTGAGCCCCTGAGTTCACTACTGCAGTAGAACAATGCTAAATGCACCTCACACAATACTTTCCTTTTTCATCATGGACATTCATGACATAAAAGTGTTGTCTAACATTAGGCTGAATCTTTCCTGACCTCTTGAATCTTCTAGTGGTGGTGGACCAGTTCACGCCGGTGTACCCATTCACGCCCACCCCTAAATTTCTCCAAAACAATCACAGTTACACAATAAATTACAAATGTATATGATCAATTTGATAATTATCTATCATGTGGTAAACATCTTTTCTATGAAAAACTATGAATCTTTAAGTAAATTGAGGGTGGGCGTGAATAGGTACATGGGCGTGAATTAGTCCACAACCACTAGCCATTACACAGGTGGACACAAAGATAAACAGACACGAAGATAAACGGTCCTCAGAATTTTTCAAAAAAAGTAGTCTAAGCAACGAAATTGCATGAACTAAGTAACAGAATATGCTTAAATCTTTTTCTGTTGAATGAAACGTGATAAAATGACTGAAAATGGTTTAATATAATTAGAGACAGTTGATATTAAACCAAGGACACAACAAATACAACATGTGTACAAAATATATGCTATTTTACACAGCTTTTATAATAAAAGAACATTTTCAAATTTTTGGAGAAATGGTCCAAAAACCCTGGAAAATCCAGGGAATGTCAGCTATTTTTTGTCAAACATGTTTGCATGTTGACCGATTGTTGAAGAAAATGAAACAAAATAGTTGTGGGAACAGTTATGTATTCACATTTGTAGGATATTTGTGTTTTATACAAATCTCCAGTTCTCTGTGGGGTCTTGCCACAGCTCTACACACAGGTAAAGTAGAGCCGAGGTAACCATGTCTACTACTGAGTAAGTCAACAAACTCAAATATTTTTAACCTATTACTTTTTTTAAAGTATGTACTTATTAAAAGCCTAAATTAAATTGAGCTCCCCAATACATAACATTAATAGTAATAAAAAAATAACTTGAATTTTTTGCTTTGCAAAAAGAAAGAAAAAACGGCAAATTCATTCACTTGCAGAATAAATTGTATTTGCAAAATGTATTTAAAAGTATTTGAATATCTTTTTTCAAATGTAAATGCAAATACTTTTCATTTGAATATCTCAAATGCAAATGTAAATACTTTCGAAAGCACAATTTCTATACAGAAAATGCCGAAGGTGTGCAAAATTGCATGACTTTTACCGATGACAACCAAATGTTAAACATTCTATCTTCCGTTTTGTACAATATTGAGGTTTGTGTCATGATACGGCACCAAGCAGTACATATTTGGACAAATCATCTATTTGTATTGTTGCATTATTTTAACCCAAAGCAGAAATACCAGTAAATGCCCATTGGGTTTAAATGTTGAAGCATTTGTCGTTGATCGCTAGCAATGAAATGTAAGGTGGGCATTCATGGTAGGTGGACATTCGCTGGTGGAAAGACAAGTATTTGATTGAAGTTGTAACAACGCATTAAAATTAATGTTGTGTAATCAAGTTTGGGTTGAAAATATCAGGTCTCGGAATTCTATAGTGGAACTTACTGGGGAGTTTCCTAACTATATCTTATGAATAGAAAGGCTGCTAGGCAATAAACTATTTTATGTGTAAACATCAGTTTGCTTGAAGATCAAACATTTCAAATTCTCCAAATTGTACAACTCATCCTATTCTATTCTGTACTTTATAGCACTTAATCTCTGCCAGGCAGACTGTGAAGTGCAACCCAAGAATCTTATAAAAAAATAAATATTCCATAGTGTCTGGGCTGTATCTCAGAAACTGTAAGGTGGAGTAAGTTGATACTTGGTAAGGACATTAGTTAGGGGATGTAGGTGTGCGATGTTATGTTGTGACCTTGCCATAGTGACCTTGACCTTTGAAATAATATTTTGTCGGGCTATATCTCAGAAACTGTAAGGTGTAGGAAGTTGATACTTGGTAGGGACATTGGTCTAGGGGTGTAGGTGTGCAACGTCATGGTATGACCTTGATTTGACCTTTGCCATTGTCATAGTGACCTTGACCCATAATAGCTTCTCCGAGCTGTGCAACATCATGTTGTGACCTTGATTTGACCTTGCCGTAGTGACCTTGACCTATAAAATCTTGTCCAGGCTATATCTTGGAAACTGTAAGGTGTAGGAAGTTGATACTTGGCAGGGACATTGGTTGGGGGTGTAGGTGTGCAACATCATGGTGTGACCTTGATTTGACCTTTGACCTTGCCGTAGAGACCTTGACCTATAAAATCTTGTCCGGCCTAAATCTCGGAAACTGTAAGGTGTAGGAAGGTGATACTTGGTAGGGACATTGGTTGGGGTTGTAGGTGTGCAATGTCATGGTGTGACCATGATTTGACCTAGTGACCATAGTGACCATGAGTTTTAAACTCTTGTCTGGGCTATTTCTTGGATTCTATAAGGTATAGATGGTTGACACTTGGTATGGACATCGGTTAGGCGGTGTAGGTGTGCATCATGGTGTGTCCTTTGGCTCTGCCAAAGTGTGTTCACCTCCCATATTTGAGACATCTTTCTCTTATGACAAAGACATATATTTTGCTTCAGCTGATTGTTATATGCACTTATACATAATTGTGCTTTTTCCATTGACATCTATTCTCCAATTAATAAATTTTACAGCTTCATAGTTTTTAGTTTACTGATTAATGCTGTCATCTTGCTATTGAATTGTCTTGTTTTAATACTTTATCTTAACATGCATTTTCTTTCTCTTAGATGTTATTTTCTCTAGTTAAACATTATTTGGAGCTTTATATAACTCACACTGCTCTGAAAGTATCCAGATCTTTGTAATGTTTTACTACTTCTAAATCTCATGGTGTTGAAAACTATTTCCCCAGGCTGGTGGGTGCGGGCATCAATATTTACAAGATTTACACAGCTCCCTGGAAGGGCGAGGGGAGTAAACCGTTCATCAGGATCTTACAACAAATCTTCGTACACAGTATGAAATACAGTAAAAAGACAAAGATTCTCAAAGAAAGGTTCTAAAGTTTCTGTCTCATAAAGTGCCTACACATGATGTATTTCTCTGGTCATACTCAGATTTCTTGTCATTTATATTTGGTTCCCTGATGCTGCAAGGTTGGTAGGAGATAACTGCTGTGGCAGTGGCCTTGTATACCTAGTACTCCTTATCTTTCTGGTTGATACAAATATGCATTGGTTCTATGATGCACAAGTTCTACTTGTATATTGCAGTGTACACAAGGACCTATGATTACAAATCTGTTGTAGTGGAGTCTGGAGTTGTCACACAACAGATCTGCAGGTATGTTTATTGAACTGAATTTTTCCTGGCTGACGGTTGCTAAATACGTATTCATATTGTGCAAGTTCAGTGCTCAGGTAGAAGCCTAAACCTTGTTAAATGTGTCAGTGAAGCATGACGGCATCTATTATCTGTCTAATAGTTATTTTGAATGAAGCATTAAAATTATATTTCATGTTGAAAATTGAGACACATTGACCAGTTGAGATGGCATAATTAAGCGGCCCGTCAGTTTGACTGATTCCCGCCGCCGCAGGATTATGGTCTCTCTTGAATAACTTCTTGGGCTTTCAAATTTTTGTTTCCTTCTTATCTTTCTTTAAAACTATAGGGGCGGGAAAAATTTTTAGGATACTTTGAGGAGACCTTAAACTCTACTTGAGGTAACCTTAACCATTTTTCAGAAACACCTCGTCATCGCGTTTCGGAAAAACCACACACACCAGTGCTATAAAATTTATCAGGTACATTCTAGACCTACATTCGAAGGATTTTCTGATCAATCGGACCATAGATGCCTGAATGGGAGGTGTTTGATTTTCGTAAATTTTTTAAAAATGGGTACTTTGTCCGTATCTCAGAAACAGTCAGGATTTCGGCGTTTTGTTGGAATAAGTTATTCAGCTAATTTTTACCCCACAGCTCTTAAGGGCTGTCGGGGCATTGTTTTCACCCATGGTGTCCGGATGGGCGGGCGGCGGGAAAAAGTTTGTCCGGGCTGTATCTCGGAAACCGTAATGTGTAGGAAGTTGATACTTAGTAGGGACATTGGTTAGGAGGTGTAGGTGTGCAATGTCATGGTCTGACCAGGATTTGACCTTTGATCTTTCTGTAGTGACCTTGACCTATAAAATCTTGTCCGGGCTATATCTCGGAAATTGTGAAGTGTAGGAAGTTGATACTTACTAGGGACGTTGGTTAGGGGGTGTAGGTGTGCAACTTCATAGTGTGACCTTGATTTGACCTTTGATCTTGTTGTAGTGACCTTGACCTTTAAAATCTTGTTGCACCTTTGGGTTTGTCTTTTGATGCAAATTAAGCACTGTTAAAATCATATTAGAATTCATTAAGAATTTTACTTTTACAACTTCCCATTGTAACAGATGGTATTTCATCAAGTGAGCCATAAATTTTGCTCCAACACCACACATAAACATTCATTGATGTTTACCACTTCTGTATGCATGGTAATATTCAAAACATCTAAACCATAATTCAGCCATGCCAGATGTAGATAAAGTACATGCGTTATCTTTCTCTTAGACAGCATTTTCTCTATTTAAACATTGTTTGGGCCTTTATATAACTGACAGTGCTCTGAAAGTATCCTGAACTTTGTACTGATACAGTACTTCTATATCTCATGGTGTTAAAAATATTTCCCTAGGCTGTGGGGTACGGGCATCTCTGATGCTATTTTTGATAATCTTTCACATGCTGAAGTTTTAGCCCTGTATCTGCAATCTTAAGGTCACCTTAATGTCCAAAAAGGGGGTTTTAACCCTCCAGTTCACTTAGTTTTCCACCTTTTTTCAACCAAGCTTGGCATATATATTAAGACTGCAGAGTTGCTTCTAGGATGCGTTTTCTGCGATATCTCGCATTAATTTGCTTTTGCTCGCGGATTTCATCGAAGTATGCGGGGACAAGATTGTAAAAGAACGCATTCAGCACAAGGCAATGCGGGATATATATACGAAGCGAAAAGACGAGAGATCAAAGAAATCGAAACGATGCGTGGAGCGAGAGTTTGTCGAGGTTTTGATTTTTCCGTCGAAACGTTCTTCGAATAATGCCTGTAGACGATTTTGGTTTCGTGATCGTTTACAAACTCCAATATATTATGAGGTACAGACAGTATTTGGACATATTATACCCAAAAATATAAAATTAAGCTGAAAGTGGATGATTATATAAAAAATGGCTGCAAGAAAAACGAAACTTACAGTAGACTGGATTGTTACCACAACAGGAGAGGCAAGCCGGTGCTGACCCTACGTATCTGTGGGGTTTCCCAACAATGTATGTCTAGAAAATATTTTACTTGAAGATCAAAATTCATGGACAACTCATTAATATTAATGAGGTTTCTTAACAATATTTTCTGCTTTAAGATAAAATACTAGATGGACCACAAAGCTCAGCTCAGATTCGTAGAAAATATTGACAATTTCATGGGATTTTTTAACAATATTTTACTAGAAGAATTTGTGGACTACGGGGGGGGGACAGCGATTCGCCCATAAAAACAGCCAAATGAAGTTTCTTGAGAACAAATATGCAGTGTAGTTTCATAAAAGTTATCAGAATGAAAAGAGGTTCCTCAAACGGTAAACTGATATTAGCATCGTAAAATATATTTTGTGATAAGTACAAATACAACCATGGAACTTGTACCATGGCAATAAGAATAGAGCTGTTGGAAAGTGGACAGCATTTCGCCGATTATTTTATACTGTTCCCAAAAAAGTTACAAAGACTGTTAAACACTTTGCAAACAATAGTTAAAGCTAAAGATCAATTCTTCTCATTGTATTCTAGCACTTAATGAAGTTATAAATAGTATTTATATTGACCCCAGACACAGTTTAGAGAACATACAGCTCTTTGCATCAGTCAGATACAGTTTGTTAGGTATATTTCTCACTGACATATAAACTTTTTTATTCATCTTTATAATCCTGCATGCTGTCCGTTCTAAAATCTTAGAAAAGTATCAAGACATGTTGCACACTTTTCTATGCTATAAGGCTCCTTCAGTATCAACACAGATATTAGTTTTAAATGAGGTACAATAGAAACTGGCGAATCGCTGTCCCCCGCCAATCGCTGTCCCCCCCTGTACTCATTAATATTCATGAGGTCACATTATTCTGTGAGGTTTTCCAACATATTCGTACAAATTGATGGTATACAGATTTTCGTGGTGGTTTTAATTCTTAATATTTTCTGATTTAAGATCAAATACTAGAAGGACTACAGAGCTCATGTATGCGTAAAAAATATTTGATGATTCCATTGGATTTTTTAGCAATATTTTACTTGAAGAATTTGTGGACTACTCATTACTATTCATGAGGTCATGGTATTCTGTGGGGTTTTCCAACATATTTGTATGAATTGATGGTGTAATGACTGAATTTGTGATGCCATGACTTCAGATGAAAACTTAAAACCATAATGCCATGACAGGAGCCACTTTGATGTAAATAACCATTTTCAGTATTTTTTTAAAATTCTATCACTAGCCTTGAAGTTTATTTTTATTGGGCAAGACAATAAAAATTGACCACTAATTAATAGAAGTCCACTGTTAAAAATGCCTAAATAAACTGAAAATGTATTTTTTATTAGTTTAAACTTATCATAAAGTCGTCCCCCAGAATTTTTAGCCCCTCCCCCACATTTTGTGTAGTGGTGGGGGATCGCCCCCACTTTTTGAAATTCCTAGAATCAACACTGTATTATATTAAGATGTACCAAAGGATTATCCTGACTTTATGGTGACCTTAAACTGTTAATATTATTGGAGCTATGTCCCCCCCCCCCCTAAAGTCATCAAATTGGAACAAAACCGTCTGGCCCCTTTATTTTTCCATTTTTTTTAAAATCTAACGTATATTGATATTGAGGTAGATCAAAAGAAGATCTTAGATCTTACTATCTTATGATTTAAATATTAATAATGTTATGACCTTCTTAAAAATGTAGGGTTTTTCAGCCCTAAGCTCAGTTAATGTTTAAATTTTTCAAATAAAACTTGGCACATTTATAAAGGTTGGCAGAAAGAACATTCTGATTTTATGGTATCCTTAAATTCCCAATATCAATGAAGTTATGGTCACTTTTCAGTGAAAAAAGGAAGATTTCATCCTTCAGCTATCTTATTGTTCAACTGACCTCAGCTACACTTTGTCCACTTATAAAGGATGACTAAAGGGACATTCTTCTTTTATGGTCACCTTAAAGTCCCAATATGAATGAAGTTATGGCCACCTTGCAGTGAAATTATGGAGTTTTTAACCTCTAGCTATCGTATTGTTCAGCTGACCTCAGTTAAATTTTGCACACTTATTAAAGATGACAATAGAGACATTTTAATTTTCTTTCCACCTTGGAGTTCCAATACAAGTACAGCCATGGCTATCTGGACGTAAAAGTGAGTGTTTTTAGCCGCCAACTGACTTACGGTACAAAAAACGTGAAAAAAGGAAGTTTTTGGCCTCCAGCTATCTTATTGTTCGACTGACCTTGGCTAAACTTTTTACACTTATAAAGGATGACAAAAGGGACATTCTCATTTTATGGTCACCTAAAGTCCCAATATGAATGAAGTTATGGTCACCTTTCAGTGGAAAAAAGGAAGTTTTCGGCCTCCAGCTATCTTATTGTTCAACTGACCTCAGCTAAACTTTGTACACTTATAAAGTATGACAAAAGGGACATTCTCATTTTATGGTCACCTTTAAGTCCCAATATGAATGAAGTTATGGCCACCTTGCAGTGAAATTATGGATTTTTTAATCTCCAGCTATCGTATTGTTCAGCTTAGCTCAGTTAAATTTTGCAAACTGTTAAAGATGACAATAGGGACATTCTTATTTTCTTTCCATCTTGGAGTTCCAATACAAGTACAATCATGGCCATCTTGAAGTGAAAATAAGGTTTTTCAGCCCCTAACTGATTTACTGTTCAGTAACATCAGTTTAACTTGACATTGATTATACTTAATAAAGATAATACAAGATTTTACACAGTCTCGGAAAGGATGAATTCCAGTGCTTTATAAAATGTACCATTCACAGAAATGCCTAACTTCTTTTGTCTTTGTCACCATTGTTACAATAGGGGAGGGATTAATTCAATTACACGACCCCACTACACAACTTCTTTGATAATGCGCTAATCAATGGAAGTCTGTTCGATTGGGTTTCGCAATTTATAATCTCCCAGAGTAGGTTCACACACTGACAACATGTAGAAAAGAAAAGACGTCAACAATGCATTTACCATTCAAACACACGTATCACTGAAGGCGTGTTCGCTTGGGGTTTTACAATAAATATTCTCCCGGAGTTTTTCAATTTACAAAATGCGGGATGATGTTAATCTAAAATTAAAACGTCAACAATGCAAGTACCAACCGAACACAACCAGCTCAAGTCCGCGTAATATTTTAAATAAAAATAATAATATCCATGGATATGGAGCAAATAAACGACAATTGAAGGTACACTTTTATTATATGACACAAATATATTAAATTATTTTACTAACGACAACCAATGTCTATGTTTATTGCATAAAAACAACAATTCTTCAATTATCCCCCACTCAGTAACCCATAGACGGTGAATTTCGGTTTCCTTCATCTATCCGAACCTCTCGATTATCCGACTGGATTGTATGTCTTCCATGGGGTTCGGATAATCGAGGTTCTACTGTTTATTGTTTTCTTTTAATTTCTTCCATTTCAGTTAGACTTCTAGATTTAATAAATTTTAGCTCAATTGGGAAATGAATTTTTGAAATTTTAATGCATTCAAATTCCTGAAATCATGCACTAAATCACTTATAACTTGAAAAGTATTGCAGTTAGAGCATTTTGTTAAATATGTTATTCAACTACTTTTTTCATAGCTACAACATGGTGAGTAACTTGAGTGTCTATCCCAATAGCTAAGTGAGTAATAGCTACTTTCTGATGTTTCAGTACCTCCCATAATGAGTAAAATCACCTATAACTTGAAAACTATTGCATATACAGAATTTTGTATAAATATGTTATTCAGCTACTTTTGGGTCAGCTACAGCATAGTAAAATTTCAGACCTGTAGCTCAGTGCATAGCTGAGTAATAGCTACTTTGAGGTTATCACTGTTGAGTAAATCAGTTCTAACTTGAAAACTATTGCATTTAGAGTATTTGCTTAAATATGTTATTCGTCTAATTTTTGCCTAGTAATTACATAGCTGAGCAAAAGCTATTTTCAGGTTCTTACTGTTGACTAAATCAGTTATAACTTGAAAACTATTCCATTTACAGTATTTTGTTTAAATACATGTATGTTGTTCACCTACTTTTGGGTTAGCTATAACATAGTGAAATTACAGACCTGTAGCTCATGGCACAGCTGAGCAATAGCTATTTTCAGGTACTGATTGTTGAGTAAATCAGTTGTAACTTGAAAAATATTGCATTTGGAGTATTTTGTTAAAATATGTTTTTCACCTACTTTTGGGTCAGCTATAACATAGTGAAATTATAGACCTATAGCTCATGACATAGTTGAGCAATAGCTATTTTCAGGTTCTTACTATTGAGTAAATCAGTTGTAACTTGAAAAGTACTGCATTTACAGTATTTTGCTTAAATATGTTGTTCACCTACTTTTGGGTCAGCTATAACGTAGTAAAAATTCAGACATGTAGCTCATTGCATAGCTGAGTAATAGCTACTTTGAGGTTATCACTGTTGCGTAAATCAGTTGTAACTGGAAAACTATTGCATTTAGAGTATTTTGTTTAAATATGTTATTCACGTAATTTTTGGTTAGCTATAACATAGTGAAATTGCAGACCTGTATGTCATGGCATAGCTGAGCAATAGCTACTTTCAGGTTCTCACTGTTGAGTAAATCAT
Organism: Sabellastarte sp. h YS-2021; assembly: GCA_964017235.1. Taxonomy (NCBI): domain Eukaryota; kingdom Metazoa; phylum Annelida; class Polychaeta; order Sabellida; family Sabellidae; genus Sabellastarte; species Sabellastarte sp. h YS-2021. The sequence continues at coordinate 71,541,176 of OZ024935.1, read as the reverse complement.
TGCATCCACTGGATAGCCGCAGTGTGTAGAGAGATTTCACCATTACTGCTCTAACGAAAAAATTATTTTAGCTAGCCTTCTCAAGTTTGCAGGATATATTAATAACCATAAAATGTTGCCTGGGAATATTTTTGGCCTCATTTTGAAAAACAAGATGGCCGCTAGGGACATTTATTTGACTTAAAGCAAGGACTTTTGTTGGCCCCCTAGAGCAAGGGGTAGTATAGGTATAGATCTCAAATTGGCAGGATATGTTCGTCATTAAAAAATCTTGACTGGGAATATTTTTAGACTCGTTTTGAAAAACAAGATGGCTGCCACGGGTGTTTCTTTGTCAGTCATGAAAAGTGCTTATATCTCACTTATTATTGGTCCTAGAGGTTTGGGATGGTAAACCAATCTATAGGAAATCATGTGCTGGGAATCTTTTGGTGTGGTCAGATTTGACCTTTGACCCCTCCTTCAAGGTCAAACGAGGATAGCCAAACTTAAAAGTGCTTATAACTTCCTTATTATTGGTTTGGGATGGTAAACCAACCTATAGGAAATAATGGCCTGGGAATCTTTTGGTGTTGTCAGATTTGATCTTTGATCCCTCCTTCAAGGTCAAACAAGGATAGCCAAACTTAAAAGTGCTTATAACTCGCTTATTATTGGTCTAGAGGTTTGGGATGGTAAACAGACATATAGGAAATCATGGGCTGGGAATCTGTTGATGTGGTCCGATTTGACCTTTGGACCCCTCCTTCAAGGTCAAACGAGGATAGCCAAACTTAAAAGTGCTTATAACTCACTTATTATTGGTCCTAGAGGTTTGGAATGGAAAACCAACCTATAGAAAATCATGGGCTGGGAATCTTTTGGTGTGGTCGGATTTGACCTTGGACCCTGCCTTCAAGGTCAAACGAGGATAGCCAAACTTAAAAGTGCTTATAACTCGCTTATTAATGGTCCTAGAAGTTTGGGATGGTAAACCAACCTATAGGGAATCATTGGCTGGGAATCTATTGGTGTGGTCACATTTGACCTTGGACCCCTCCTTCAAGGTCAAACGAAGATAGCCAAACTTAAAGTGCTTATAACTCGTGTATTATTGGTCTTAGAGGTTTGGGATGGTAAACCAACATATAGGAAATCATGGGCTGGGAATCTTTTGGTGTGGTCGGATTTGAATTTTGACCCTTCTTTCAAGGTCAAACAAGGATAGCGAAAGTTAAAATTGTTTATAACTCACTTATTATTGGTCCTAGAGGTTTGGGATGGTAAACCATCCTATAGGAAATCATGGCCTGGGAATCTTTTGGTGTGGTCGGATTTGACCTTTGACCCCTCCTTCAAGGTCAAACAAGGATAGCGAAAGTTAAAAGTGTTTATAACTCACTTATTATTGGTCCTAGAGGTTTGGGATGGTAAACCATCCTATAGGAAATCATGGGCTGGGAATCTTTTGGTGTGGTCGGATTTGACCTTGGACCCCTCCTTCAAGGTCGAACGAGGATATTGCATTTGCAGTATTTCTTTAAATATGTTTTAACCTACTTTTTACACTTAAACAGTTACCTTGTTACATTTGACCTTGGACCCCTCCTTCAAGGTCAAACGAAGATACCCAAACTTAAAGTGCTTATAACTCGTGTATTATTGGTCTTAGAGGTTTGGGGTGGTAAACCAACATATAGGAAATCATGGGCTGGGATTCTTTTGGTGTGGTCAGATTTGACCTTTGGACCCCTCCTTCAAGGTCAAATGAGAACAGCCAAACTTAAAAGTGCTGGTAACTCGCTTATTATTGGTCCTAGAGGGTTGGGATGGTAAACCAACCTATAGGAAATCATGGGCTGGGAATGTTTTTGTGTTGTCGGATTTGACATTGGACACCTCCTTCAAGGTCGAACGAGGATATTGCATTTGCAGTATTTCTTTAAATATGTTTTAACGTACTTTTTACACTTAAACAGTTACCTTGTCACTTTCCTTCATAATACCATTTGCAGGGCACAACTTTTGTGTCCTTTTCTTCTGTCACTTCTAGTATTTATATATAGTGGAGTACTAGTAGATTCTCTTGTGTGAGTATCGGCCCCACATCTATCTTAATTTATTTTAAATATTTTTTTTTGTGTTGAAAAACATGAAATTACACACTTAGTCGCCATTTTCTCAGTCACTATGATAGGGATTTATCTGAAATCTTACATTTTTATAGCGAAATACTCCTATCATTTCCTAAAAGTAGCTATTATGTCGGAGCCATCCGACCCAATGGCCAACGCCAAAAAGTGTTTTTAAGGTTATATAACAACCTTTATCAGCCAAAGGGCTACATAGTAGTCCGTCCTCCCGCCACTAGGTCACCTGACCACTCTTTGTTTACCGTATTTTGTTGGCCATCTTAGTAGTCAAGATGTGTTTTGGAAAGCTCTGATTGTGGACATTTTCTTTACAAAATGTCTTACAATATGGATTCTTATGACATATCAACAAGAAATAATCTTCATTTGGACATGTTATACAAGTAAATACCTTACAATTCTGTGGATTTTTGGGTATCATGCGATCCATGTGCAGTTTGGAGACAGATTTGTGTCATGGTTTTGCTAGGAACTGAACTTCTACAGATACATTGGACGAAGGTTACTGAAGTTCTACAAATATATTCCTACCTTTTGCTGCTACTGTGGAAAAGATGGTTATTTTAGCAAAAAGTATTTCATATATATTTTATTTATGCATGTGTATTATATGAATGTGTAGATGTATGAACTTCAATTTACTTATTATTTTTATAGATTTTTTGTACTTTGCAATACAGTGTTTGGGATTTACATGGTCCTTTAAATTTCAAAATAAGTTTTGGGATTAACGTTATCACAAGTGGCTTCATTGCTTTTTGTTTTGCCTGATGCATCAAAGCCCAACTATTATGGTGTGAAATCTTTTGAAGTATATTAGATGTGGCTTCACAGCATTCTATCCTTTAAAATCAAAGAAAAACTTTGATGGAGTGAAATTGTATGAAGTATATTAGATGGCTTCACAACCTTCCCTCTTTCCAATCAAAGAAATACTGTTATGAAGTGAAACCCTTTGAATTATAATACCTGTGGCTTCACTGCCTTTTAATCTTGTATCCTTTGCATCATAGAAAATCTATAATCTTTTGTATTATATTAGATATAGCTTCACTGTCTTTGAACTTTCTTTCCTTTTCAATTGAAGAACAGTTATTGTTTTTACTACACAAAAACAAGAATGTATGAAAAGATTACAGAGTGGCTGCTGATCCGTGTTTCGCGGTTCAATAGTTTAATGGTCTATTGCATGGTCCGTGTAGTTTATAAACACTTACAGATCCGTGAATTATGAGAAATAATGGCAGCAAAATGCTAAACACAACCACTGTAATAAGTTTTACACACAAGAAGATTGGAAATGTTACATGACTGTAAACTCACAACACTGTCACTTTCACTTGTGCTGACAATTGCAATTAGCAGCGGGTTATATCAATGGAAGGGGAATGGAAGGAAAAACTCCAGCTGGAAATTTCAAATGGATTTTGAGCCTACCTGACTGCCTGCTGTTAAAAACCATAAATCTGTCAGTCCTTGTGTGCATGTTTATTTTGGAAGTAGATTTATGTGTACTTTGTAGTGTCTGAAAGTGGTCAGATAATATAAGTCCCAGTTTCACCTATGCATGTAATGGGAAGCATATGTTGTGTCCATGATGGGAAGGCTTTATAAGTAGCCTTGTCCCAGGTGTTAATATGTATAGCATAGACACAACTGCATTATAATTATTTTTCATAATGTTCTCATATATTTATGTAGCTTAGCTAGCTAGCCTACAGGTGTTTTTAAAGTAAATATTCTGGTCATATTCCCGGTTGTAAATAAAAGTCAGTTATACAGAGCGCTATTTCTCGTAAGATATACAGTGAGTGCTTTTTGTGTTTCAGTGTATATCATAAATTAAAATAGTTACAGTTATTGCTGTTTCTGTCACTATTTACTCAGAATCACGGATATATTAGCACTATTCAACCATGAAAACACTACACGGATTGATAGACTGGTAAGCTATTGAACCGTGACACACGGATCCATAGCCACAGCGAAAAGATTAATGTAATTGTAATTAATTCCATCTTTGATATGGGAACACTTGACAATGCAATTGGGATAAAAACTACAAGACACATTATTAAGTGTTCCTTTTCAAGTGTACTCTGGTAGGTTTGAGTAACAAATGATCATAATAAAGATTTCAAAAGCCTAAGCATAAATTAATGGTATGAAGCTGCTCAGGGGGGGGGGGGGGGGGGGGGGGGGGGGATTAAGTTGTTAAAATACAAAAGGTGGCAACAAATATACAAATAACAAATACTTCTTTGTGCTGTAAATGTGAAGTGACATACATATGTTTTATACAACAATAAATGTAAAATAAAAAAAATTAATACTTTTTGTCCGGATATGCAATACCCTTTTGTTCAGATACTTTTTGTCCTACTCATTTTAAGGTCAATATTTTTTCTCCAGATACTTTTTGTCCTACAATCACTTTTTTCATGGCCACAACATGGTCAATAACTTGGAGGTGTATCTCCACAGGTGAGTCAGTAATAACTATTTTCAGCTTTTCAGCACTTACTTAATGAGTAGGTGGCTCATATCTTTAAAATTCTTGCAGCTTCGGAATTTCTTTCGAACATGCTGTTCAATTACCATTTACTGTACTTCTGTACAGTACTTTCCCTGATAATTATGCTTTTTTCTCATTATCACCTTCACAACTCAAAAACACTCAGCTGACACAGTGCCCATTCACAGGCACTCTACTCTTGTTTTTTGATTTTTTAAAAATAATTTTTAATGCATAAAATTCCTGAAATCATACAATAAATCACTTATAACTTAAAAATTTTTGCATTTGGAGCATTTTGTTAAAATGTGTTATTCAGCTACTTATTCCATAGCTACAACATGTTGAGTAGCTTGGGAGTCTATCTTTAAGTAAGTATTTTAAGTATTTTCTTTAAATATGTTATTCAGCTACTTTGTATAAATATGTTATTCAGCTACTTTTGGGTCAGCTATAACATAGTAAAATTGCAGACTTGTAGCACATTGTATAGCTGAGTAATTCATGTTATCACTGTTGAGTAAATCAGTTATAACTTGAAGCCTATTGCATTTAGAGTATTTTGTATAAATATGTTATTCATGTACTTTTGAATCATCTATAATATAGATAGCTATTTCAGGTTCTCACTATTGAGTAAATCAGTTGTAACTTGAAAACTATTGCATTTAGAGTATTTTGTTTAAATATGTTGTTCACCTACATTTGGTTCAGATATAATATAGTAAAATTGTAGACCTGTAACTCATTGCATAGCTGAGTAATAGCTACGTTGAGGTTATCACTGTTGAGTAAATCAATTGTAACTTGAAAACTATTGCATTTAGAGAATATTGTTTTCATATGTTATTCAGCTGCTTATGGGTCAGCTATAATATAGTAAAATTATAGATCATGGCATAGTGGAGCAATAGCTACTTTCAGGTTCTCACTATTGAGTAAATGAGTTGTAACTTGGAAACTATTGCATTTAGAGAATATTGTGTAAAAATGTTATTCACCTACTTATGGGTCACCTATAACATAATGAAATTGCATGCCTGTAACTCATTGTATAACTGAGCAATAGCTACTTTCAGGTTTTCACTGTTGAGTAAATCAGTTGTAACTTGAAAGTTATTGCATTCAGATAATTTCCTTTTAATAAGTTATCCACCTCCTTTTGGGTCAGCTATAACATAGTAAAATCACTGACCTGTAGCTCATTGCATAGTTGAGCAAAAGTACTTTGAGTTTCTTACTGTTGAGTAAATCAGTTGTTCCTTGAAAACTATTGCATTCACAGTATTTTCTTTAAATATGTTTTGACCTACTTTTTACATCTTAACAGTTAACTTTGTATTTTACTTCTGAATACCATTTGCATTGCATAACTTTTGTGTCCTTCTTTCACTTCTACTCTGAAACTCAAAACATACAGTCAGCTGACACAGAGCCCGTTCACAGGCACTGATCGCTTGTTTTTATTGATTACATTTTTACTTTTTAATAAAGCAATAAATTTACAAAGAAAAACTTTTTTTACCTAACTGATGTGCCCTATCACAATAGTTTGTGTACTATTGCATTCTATGCATTATGTGCAGTATTTTCTTTATGTTTGTTACAGTGTATTCTGTGTAAATCTGTATTGGGTATTGCAGAGAGCCTGTTCATGGGTACTGATTGCTTGCTTGTTTGGGGGTTTTTTTAGCTTTTAATTTTGTGGTTGATTTATGTGTATCCAAAGTTTCAGAATATGTTTTTCACAACTAAAACTTGATGTGATTCCGTTGCAGGCCGCATTTATCAAGAACTGTTACCATTCAAAATTTATGCACAGATATTAACCAAATTATCAGGATATGTTTGTTATAGAGTGAACTGAAGCTCTTTAGCTTTTCAGGAATAACTGACAAATGTTGCCATGGCAACATATTTTCTTCTGTTTTTGGACTTTTGGACTTTGAATGTGGGTTCTTTGCATTCCAGACCTCTGCAGGAATTGGAGCTGATTCACTTTTCAGCCATATCTGGCAAGAAGTGTTGCCACAGCACAATTTTAAATTTTTCTTGGACTTCTTGGACTAAATGTTTGCCATGGCCACACTTTCTTTGGTTGTTTTGGACTGGAACTGATTAGCTTTTCGGCAATACTTAGCTTTTCTGTTTGTATATTGTGGATACAAGAAGTCTTGAAAAAGACCTGTAGCGTAAGAGGACCTTACACTCCACAAGATTATACAATGATCTCTCTTCTATGCTGTCCTAAAAATGGCAGACACTAGTACAATAACTTCATGATTATAATGGATGTGAAAGGCTGATAATCAATGATGAAGGTCCATTTCTACAGCATATTGCCCATAAAAATTACATTATTACTATTATTATTAGCTGACTTTTATATAACTGGACATTGTGCTAGTCAAATATAATGTTGTGACATCATATAAATAGAGGCTAATAAAAGTACGTCACCATGATGTTTTGTTTTGAAATGGTTTTTGTATGTTTTTTGTAAGTATCTTTTTTTCATAATAAGCAGTTAACCTACTAAAACATTCTATGTATCAATGGAAAGATATCTTTACACTGCTTTTGCTGATTTTTGTTTGGTTAAAAACTTAAAATCCATGTAGTAATAAGTGGCATATTGCAAGTTAAAAATTTCAAGTGAGAGTACAAAATATGTAAATAAATACTTGGTGACGTCAGAACCCAGTCAATAATACTCATTATTGGACCATGGACCGGCTATCAATAAAATACTGTTTTTTCAAAGACTCAATTCTGCACTGGTAATCTACTGGTAATGCACACTCGGCTAGTAATAATGACAATTATAGTCCTCCCTTCTTTCCTCCATGAAGGGAAGAATCAGACATGACAAAGGACCCATCTTTCACAATGCATTAACTTGTGCGGGTATATGACAAGTATTTTAAGTGTAGATCACCAAAATGATACATTATAGAATTTCCGGCTGAGTGCTGATATGTGGTAAAAAACTTGGTACATGATAGCTTCATATAATTATGCATGTTTGTGTGTTTGTCATTCTCTCTGTCTGTCCATGTGGAGAAGTCGAAACCTATACATTGGATCTAGGTGTTATTTTTCAACAAGGTCGGGCCTCACCATGGCTCGGTCCTTCTCAAAGATGCCAGTCAGTCAACTATTTATCCAGCATAATGTTCGTGCTTTCGAATTTCAATCTATAACCAAAGCTGGTGACACAGTACAATTCTTCTGAATTATTGTTTATTATCATTGAATATTTATGTTGTAGAACAATGTGTACTTTGCAGCGTGTGCCTTTTTGTCGTCACATTTGTATACATGGACCAGGGCCTGCTGGATCCCTACTGGTTGTTACATGGAACAGGTTTTGTCACATTCACTGGCTATTTATTTAATGATTACCTGGATGGAGGAAAAGAAAGATCTCAAACCTCAAGAACCAGTAAGTTATAAAGTACTATGGCATCAAATTATGATGTCACTAAGTACTTGGTCTGAAGTCCAAACATTAACTCAAATTTTAATTGTGTCTATATGTGTTAATTGTATGCTTTAAGTTGTCCATATTTTTTAAAATATGTTATTTGGCATTACTTTTTGAAATATCTATGTGAAGTTCATCAAAACTCTTTACAAATTTAAATGTGCATTGTATAAAAAAATATTACAATTGTAAATTGTTTTCAAGAACATTTAATGATTCTTCTATGCAATGGGTCTTCTACCTTTGAAAATATACTTTTTTACCCCAGCCCATAAAGGCTGGGGTTATAGTGGTCACTTGCACCGTCTGGGCGGCGGCGGCAGGCATAAAGCTTGTGGGTGTTGCACAGCCTACACCCATTGACAGATTTTCACCAAATTTTCAGTGTATGTTTAACCCAAGAGGATCTAGAGCTGATTAGGTTTTGGTGGGTATCCGGTAACAACTGTTGCCATGGCATCACTTTAAGATTTTTTTTTTAGTCTTAAACTTGTTGTATGGATTTAGACCAAAGTTTCAGGATATGTTTACCCCAAGAGGATCTAGAGCTGATTAGTTTTTTGGGGTATCTAGCAACAACTGTTGCCATGGCAACGCTTTGAATATTTTAGGTTTTTAACGTTTGTGGGTGTTCCACAGCCTAAACCGATGAATGGATCTTCACCAAATTTTCAGTATATGTTAACCTAAGCAGGATATACAGATGAGTAGGTTTGGCAGGGTATCAGACAAAACCTGTTGCCATCGCAACACTTCAAATACTTTCAGTTTTAAAATTCTTAATTTTATTACGCTACAATAGCTTACCATGTGGGACTTAATGCTGTTCTCGGGTTGCCACACCTGGGGCCAACATCTTAGAAAAAAAGACAGTTCTTGTTAGCCACCGGATATACTGGTAGTTGTCGTCACGTGATAACTTCTGACCAATCGCCCTACTTTCTCGTTGGCCACACGAATTAGCAATGCCTTATTTTAGAAGGAAAGTTCTTTCATTTTTACAAGGATATACTTGTCGTTGGATATGGAAACTACATCAGTTTCTTTATTTTATTACATAGAATCATAATTCGACGTCTTTTCATAGTTCAGATAAGTATTTTTAGCATATTTTACAACTGAAGTCCACGTCTGGGTTCACGTTGTAAAGAACAGCGACTCGTTTATGTGGTTTCTAATACAGGATATATATATATATATATATATATATATATGCCTGTCAGTAAAATAAATAAAATAAAATATTTAACCCCTATCTGCTTCATTATTGGACCATTTTTAGGGTTTAAAAGTGTATAAATGTAACACAAACGAGTCCTTGTCGAGTGAAATATCGGAAACAACTTCTGTTTTTTTGTCGAGACAGCATTTCTTGCAATATGCACGTCTCGTCTAGGTAGTTTATATACAGGAATAAATGCCTGTTGAAATAAAATAAAATAAATTTTGCAAGGGTTTATCCCCGTTCTGCGACTCTATTGGTCCATTTTAAGGGTTAAAATATGATATAAAGCACGAAACGAACTTGGGGGAATCCTCGGGGAAACCCCTGTGATGACGTCACGTCTAGACAACAGGTGCTGAGAGACGCGTGTTTCTTACAGTATGGTTATCAATGAAATAAAATAAAATAAATGAAATAAAATATTTTATCCCCTTCTTTCCTGTATTATTGTCCATTTAAAATGTTAATACTTAAATATACAGGAATAGAATCATTCCTCAAATCGTCTAGACTATACATGTTTCTTCAAACTAAGGTAACCTTGGTTTGCCATTATTTTAATCATATTTTAATTCATCCAGTTTCATAATATAAAAAGAATATTGTACTTGCCTTTTAGATTCTATGTTATTTAATCAAATTCTGTGTAATTACTGCTTTCCTTATCTCACAACTAGCCCTACCTCCAGTGAGGCAGGTGGGGCAGGTGACCTTGTGCCACTGTTGATTTACTCACGTAAATCCAGTTGTGTAGTTCCTTCAAAGAAGAAAAGGCAAAGCTTACATGGAAGCTTACTTTAAGGAAAGCTTACATAGAAATTATAATATCCAACTTCTTTCTCCAGGGTGTATCAGATCCCTGCTTAAATCTAAAGCCAGATAAGATCTTAGTTCATCCGAGGTTTTTAATGCACAGGAGAATCGGATGCATTATTTCCAACTTCTATCCATCCGAATATGATTTGATACTCGGATTTTCATTGCATCTAGACCTGATGCTCAGATATCAGATCCGAGGTTACACTAAGTTCCAATGCTCGGATGATCTAATCTTAAATCCGATGCTCGGATGATTGTATCTAGATCTAATCCTCGGATAATCAGATCTTAAATCTGATGTTCAAATGATGGTTCCAGATCAGAACTCTGAACAATCCTAACACACACTTGGACTAATAGTTCACCAGCCTGGCAGTAAATATCACTTATTGGAGGCTTTGGTCCAAGTCCAAGTCCTCAAGCCTAAGAGGGCTTCTAAACAAGGTCCTTCATTCAGTCCTGACTCTGTATTTTTAGGGAAGTAGGTTGCCTGACTTCACCCTAACCATTTTTTGTGGACATTGAAACTTAGACAGTTTTTTTAACCTCCCTGCCCCCACGGAATTTATGCCTAGATCCCCCACAGTCTGGACTCTGAATGATTTACTAGGCCAATAGGAACTTTGGCTGTTAATTTCCCTTAAATGGAACAACCTTGTTTTGGAACAGAAATTACAAGTTTTCAAATCTGTATCTCCCTAGGGGCCTCCTTGGGTAAGCCCCCATCCCCCTTCTGGTCAGCAAGAGTTGAGCTTCAGGCTGCTCTTCACTAGGTTCTTCTGAATACAACCTGAATACAACCTGGTTATATCTGTTAAGACAGTAGCAAGGCTACTACCAGACAGGTCAAACTCAATTTCATGGTGCATATAAGTAGTCAGAAGGGGTATGTTGAATTCAGGTGAGATACTGGATCTTTAGATCTTAAAGTTCCCCATTCACAACTACTTTAGGAGGGGCAGGAGTCCCTCATCAAGGCACGTGTAATAACACTTAGGGTTTAGGCCCTATTAATCAACCCTTTCCAATTCCCCACATCTAGAGGCTCCTACAGGAACCACCCCAATGGGGGTCATTCCATCCCAAGCAGTATCCATCGTTTTCCCCAGGTAGGGGGAAATCGAGTAGCTGAGGCTCCAAGGTCTTTTTGACCCACTCCAGGGGACGAGGGCATGAAAACCCTTCCCCCCCAATGACTCCTCCAGCCTCACTCAGTCCACCAGTAGGAGGTCGCCTCCATTTTTTCAGATAAGACTGGCAAACAAATCCTGTCATTCTTTGCAAATCCAAGTCCAGTCAGACTCCTGATCCAGTCAGAATACAAGGCCCTTCAAGTCCAAGTCCTGGCCACTTGTATCCAGTCTCTTCTGTCAAAGAACGCAATAGAAAGGGTGGAAAATGTAAAATCTCTCGGGTTATACAGTCGCCTGTTCCTACTACCAAGCCTCACCCAAGGTGGAGGCCAGTCATAGACCTAAACAGGCTCAACACTTTTCTACATGTAGAAAAGTTCAAAATGGAAACCCCAGAGTCCATCAGGACCTCCCTGATTCCAGGGGAATGGGTATTGTCGATAGATTTGTCGGACGCTTACGTACACATCTCCACCCATCCAAAACTCAAGGAAATACCTAAGGTTTTGCTACAAGTCTCAGGTGTTCCAGTTCACCTCCCTCCCATTCGGACTAGCCACAGCCCCCCAGGTCTTTACAATGATTGTAAAGGAAGTGCAACTAATGGCCCTCTCAAGAGGACTCAGAATTCACCAATACCTGGACGACTGACTGATCAGGTCCCAGTCTCAGGAGGAAGCCCAAGTGAACACTCAGGCGGTGGTAGACCTAACCCAGTCCTTGGGGTGGATAATAAATCGGGAAAAATCAGAACTGAAACCTACTCAGGTGTTTTCGTTCGTGGGCTACGAGTACCATCTAAATTCAGCCCTTGTAAAACCCACTCAAGAGAGATGGCTCAAACTCCAGGATTTGATCCTACACCTCAAGTCAAAACGTGTTTTGACTGCAAGATGTTTGATGTCGCTAGTTGGGTTGCTAGCCTCAACAGAGAAAATGGTCCCGGAGGGACGCCTTCACATGAGGCCCTTTCAGTTTCATCTCAAGGAGCACTGGAGATATCCTCAGTCGCTGGACAACCTCCTTCCTTGGACAGAAGCCATTGCAGCCCACCTAGATTGATGGCAAAATCCCTCAAACGTGATGAAAGGTGCAGACCTTCATCCCAAAGACCACAGTATCCAACTCTTTACCGATGCCTCAAACGAAGGTTGGGGCGCACACTTAGACCAAAATTCTACAAAGGGTCTGTGGTCAGATCGGGAAAAAAGGCTACACATAAATGTCCTAGAATTGAAGGCGGTCTCCCTGGCCCTTTGAGACTTCAAGGACCAGTGCCAGAACCAAACAGTGTTAGTTGCGACAGACAACTCAACAGTGGTAGCCTACATCAACAAACAAGGAGGAACTCACTCAGCAGAGATGTGTGCTCTCCTGTGGAAGATCATGACCTGGTGCCATTACTACCACATAACATTAAAAGCCAGGCATATTCCAGGGTGCCTGAATGTGATGGCCGACCTACTGTCCAGGTCCAACCAAGTGCAGTCAACAGAATGGTCTCTGCAACCACAGGTATTCAAACAGATCTGCCAGAAGTGGTTCACACCTCATGTAGACTTATTTGCCACTCACCTGAACCACAAACGTCCATTATATGTATCTCCTGTCCCAGACCCAAAGGCTTGGGACATAGATGCTCTAAACATAACCTGGACCAACCTCACGGCCTATGCTTACCCTCCTACGGCTCTCCTTCACAAGGTGATCCAAAAGATCAAGCAATGTCATTGCCTGATCATTGTGATAGCCCCAGGCTGGCCAGGGATGCCCTGGTTTTGGGACCTAGTACAGCTCTCAACAGAGATCCCACTACAACTCCCAGTGTCAACGACCCTACTCAAACAGTCCTACAAGTATGTGTTCCACAACAACCCACAACAGCTGAACCTTCACGCCTGGTGTCTAGGAGTGGACAACTCCAAGAACAAGGCTTCTCTGTGGAGGTGGCAGAGAGAATTGCTGTTCCTCAGCGGTCATCAACAAGGACCATCTACAAGTCAAAGTGGGCCCTATTTGAAAAATGGTGCAGAGAAAATTCGGTGGACTTCTCCACTCCATCTGTGAAACAAATCTCAGATTTTTTCATGTACCTGTACCAAAACCTAAACAGGCGCCCCTCGACCATTGATGGTTACAGGACTGCAATCGTTGACACTTTGGGCCCAACGGCCCACCATATTGCACATAATGCAGACCTTCACAGGTTACTCTCCAGTTTTCACAGGGATCGTCCCAAAAGTTCCAGAAACTTACCTAAGTGGAACCTTTCTGTTGTCCTCAACGAGTTCAGAAAAGCACCATTTGAGCCCATGAAAGACACAGACCTCAAACATCTTACTCTCAAAAACTGCTTTCTTGCTAGCTTTGGCCTCCGGCAAACGCCATAGCGAAATCCATGCCTGGGTCGCAAACAAAGTATCTAATCTAGGCCAATGGGAAAAGGTTGCCTTGTTCCCTTCTTCTGATTTCATAGCCAAAAACCAACTAGCAAGAGAAGGTTCTCAAAGTGTGTCTCCGGTGACTATTCCTGCTTTGACTACCATTGTAGATAGACAATTCAAAGAAGACAGGACCCTGTGTCCAGTACGGGCCCTGAGGTATTATCTGGACCGAACCAAAGACCTGAGAGGGTCTCGTTCCCTCCTTTTTATCTCCTTCATAAAGGACATACCTCAGACATCAGACCCGCTACTCTCTCTTCCTGGTTGAAACAAACCATCCTACTTTGTTACAAACAAGCAGACCAGCAAGCCTTGGACTTGGTCCAAGTTAAAGCGCATGACATCCGGGCCTTCGCGGCCTCTAAGGCCTTTTACAGTGGGGTGTCGGTGGACCAAATCATGCAAGCCTGTCACTGGAAAGCTCACAACACATTTACAAATTTTTACCTAAAAGACCTTACTTGGTTGGACACTGACAACAATATGTATCTGGGACCCGTAGTGGCGGCACAACAAGTCCTAGATCCTTCCCCTCAGACCAGTTGTCCTCGGAAAGAAAGGGGGGGGGGGGCACATCCGCTACAACCGAGTCTTCAGGAGTCTTTCCCAGGATCTAGGTATTCCTTTACCTTCAAGATGTTACGGGTAAGGTCATTTTTGTTTTTTAGTTATCAAATAATTTGTATTAAGGACTTATTAAGTTGTCATTAATTTCATATTCAGGTGAAAAAAATTTATGAGATGTCCAACCATTGGGTTGGTCAGTCACTCGTGAAGGGCCCTCAGGGACCCTTAGACCTCAAGTGAGCACTGCTGCACTTCCGTCCTACAATCAAACATCTAGACAGTTTTAGCACTGTCCCTCATTTTACTTAGGTTTTTGACCAAAATTCTACAAAGGGTCTGTGGTCAGATCGGGAAAAAAGGCTACACATAAATGTCCTAGAATTGAAGGCGGTCTCCCTGGCCCTTTGAGACTTCAAGGACCAGTGCCAGAACCAAACAGTGTTAGTTGCGACAGACAACTCAACAGTGGTAGCCTACATCAACAAACAAGGAGGAACTCACTCAGCAGAGATGTGTGCTCTCCTGTGGAAGATCATGACCTGGTGCCATTACTACCACATAACATTAAAAGCCAGGCATATTCCAGGGTGCCTGAATGTGATGGCCGACCTACTGTCCAGGTCCAACCAAGTGCAGTCAACAGAATGGTCTCTGCAACCGCAGGTATTCAAACAGATCTGCCAGAAGTGGTTCACACCTCATGTAGACTTATTTGCCACTCACCTGAACCACAAACGTCCATTATATGTATCTCCTGTCCCAGACCCAAAGGCTTGGGACATAGATGCTCTAAACATAACCTGGACCAACCTCACGGCCTATGCTTACCCTCCTACGGCTCTCCTTCACAAGGTGATCCAAAAGATCAAGCAATGTCATTGCCTGATCATTGTGATAGCCCCAGGCTGGCCAGGGATGCCCTGGTTTTGGGACCTAGTACAGCTCTCAACAGAGATCCCACTACAACTCCCAGTGTCAACGACCCTACTCAAACAGTCCTACAAGTATGTGTTCCACAACAACCCACAACAGCTGAACCTTCACGCCTGGTGTCTAGGAGTGGACAACTCCAAGAACAAGGCTTCTCTGTGGAGGTGGCAGAGAGAATTGCTGTTCCTCAGCGGTCATCAACAAGGACCATCTACAAGTCAAAGTGGGCCCTATTTGAAAAATGGTGCAGAGAAAATTCGGTGGACTTCTCCACTCCATCTGTGAAACAAATCTCAGATTTTTTCATGTACCTGTACCAAAACCTAAACAGGCGCCCCTCGACCATTGATGGTTACAGGACTGCAATCGTTGACACTTTGGGCCCAACGGCCCACCATATTGCACATAATGCAGACCTTCACAGGTTACTCTCCAGTTTTCACAGGGATCGTCCCAAAAGTTCCAGAAACTTACCTAAGTGGAACCTTTCTGTTGTCCTCAACGAGTTCAGAAAAGCACCATTTGAGCCCATGAAAGACACAGACCTCAAACATCTTACTCTCAAAAACTGCTTTCTTGCTAGCTTTGGCCTCCGGCAAACGCCATAGCGAAATCCATGCCTGGGTCGCAAACAAAGTATCTAATCTAGGCCAATGGGAAAAGGTTGCCTTGTTCCCTTCTTCTGATTTCATAGCCAAAAACCAACTAGCAAGAGAAGGTTCTCAAAGTGTGTCTCCGGTGACTATTCCTGCTTTGACTACCATTGTAGATAGACAATTCAAAGAAGACAGGACCCTGTGTCCAGTACGGGCCCTGAGGTATTATCTGGACCGAACCAAAGACCTGAGAGGGTCTCGTTCCCTCCTTTTTATCTCCTTCATAAAGGACATACCTCAGACATCAGACCCGCTACTCTCTCTTCCTGGTTGAAACAAACCATCCTACTTTGTTACAAACAAGCAGACCAGCAAGCCTTGGACTTGGTCCAAGTTAAAGCGCATGACATCCGGGCCTTCGCGGCCTCTAAGGCCTTTTACAGTGGGGTGTCGGTGGACCAAATCATGCAAGCCTGTCACTGGAAAGCTCACAACACATTTACAAATTTTTACCTAAAAGACCTTACTTGGTTGGACACTGACAACAATATGTATCTGGGACCCGTAGTGGCGGCACAACAAGTCCTAGATCCTTCCCCTCAGACCAGTTGTCCTCGGAAAGAAAGGGGGGGGGGGGGCACATCCGCTACAACCGAGTCTTCAGGAGTCTTTCCCAGGATCTAGGTATTCCTTTACCTTCAAGATGTTACGGGTAAGGTCATTTTTGTTTTTTAGTTATCAAATAATTTGTATTAAGGACTTATTAAGTTGTCATTAATTTCATATTCAGGTGAAAAAAATTTATGAGATGTCCAACCATTGGGTTGGTCAGTCACTCGTGAAGGGCCCTCAGGGACCCTTAGACGTCAAGTGAGCACTGCTGCACTTCCGTCCTACAATCAAACATCTAGACAGTTTTAGCACTGTCCCTCATTTTACTTAGGTTTTTGGCTCGTTACAGGCCCGGTCTTCGGGATCGGGGCACTGTAAATGGGACTCAGACTGGTATTTCTGGCACTATTCTTTACATATTAATTCAAAATCTTAGAAAAAATGACATATCTTCCAGTCTCAGCTGTAATCCCGCCACCGGGCGGTTGAATTCAGCATTAAGTCCCACATGGTAAGCTATTGTAGCGTAATAAAATTGAAAATTTTAATTACTTAAATGTAGCTTTTATAAGCTAGAGTCCCACCCTGCCTCCCCGCTGTTTACAGCTGAGGGGTAGGTTTTAGAAAATTTCAACAAGAAAGTAGGGCGATTGGTCAGAAGTTATCACGTGACGACAACTACCAGTATATCCGGTGGCTAACAAGAACTGTCTTTTTTTCTAAGACGTTGGCCCCGGGTGTGGCAACCCGAGAACAGCATTAAGTCCCACATGGTAAGCTTATAGCTTATAAAAGCTACATTTAAGTAATTAAAATTTTCAATTTACAAAGGGGCGCTATTAAACCAATGTTA
Source organism: Sabellastarte sp. h YS-2021 (assembly GCA_964017235.1). Classification (NCBI taxonomy): domain Eukaryota; kingdom Metazoa; phylum Annelida; class Polychaeta; order Sabellida; family Sabellidae; genus Sabellastarte; species Sabellastarte sp. h YS-2021. Next base: position 71,523,863 of record OZ024935.1, on the reverse strand, counting down.
CCACAGTTGCATATCTTCACCAAATTTACAGAGCATGTTTATGACTGTGAAAACATGTCTGTAAAAAATAATGGTACTCATTTTAAAAAACAACAATATTGCAGCTAGCTGTGTCAGATTTTCACAAAATGTAAATGGCTAGGAATGCTTGCCTGAGAGTAATTTTGGCCTTGTTTTGAAAACAAAATGGCTGCCTTATCTCCCTTATTAGAATGCGAAAACAAACTTCATGGAAATTGCGGTCTGCAAATCTTTTGCAAGTGTCAAATTTGACCTTTGATCCCTGCTTCAAGGTCATGTAGTGTCATCATGCTAAAGGGACTTTATATCTCCCTTATAATTGGTTCTAGGGCATCAAAATATGAAAACAACTTGTAAGAAATCATGGCCTGTGATCCTTACATCTGACAACATTTCGTGGATTCTGTATACTTCTTACAGCTGAAGTTGTTCCTAAGATTTTCCCAAATCTCAGTGTTGTTGCTCCTTTAGTTATACCTGCGGGCTGGGGTTCTTGCCCACGGAGGCTGGCTATTTTTTATTTAGATTTTGTGTTCCTTCCATTTCACTAGATTTAGATTTACATTTGAAGTGGATATATCACACATAAAAAGATAAAAAAGTAAAAGCTTTTTCACAAATGAATATGTGTTTATTTTATTTATTTTTTGTGTGTGTGAAAAAGGTCACGATGTAACTTCAAGTGATCCTCCAAAATGATTTAAATCTCATTAATCTGTAAACTTTATACCACATTAAAGAGTTTGTCAATGGAAAAAATTATCCTGTCAACTCGGCAGTTTTATGATCTCTATCAACTGCATATTTCAGAGTTCTCTGCTAGTGTAGTAGACTCACTGTAAATGTTTCACTTCAGGGTGGGATGACTTGAAGACAGTTGTGATTTTTTTTGGTGTTGGTTACGGCCTGTCCCCTGTTCTGATGACACTCACACACACAATCAGTACAGACACCATCTATGCAATGACTGCCTTCATGTTACTGGCTAACTTGCTCTTCCATGATTACATCAACAGTTCTGAAGCGTATGTATATTTGTATGCCATGTATTACTCTGTAGACTCCTGCATTATATTATTGAATAATACCAGACAGATTTTGTTCATATTTAACATGTTTAGAGAGTGGGACTGGGAAAAAAATGATACTGTTTTACTGACCTTTGACTTTTCTTAAGGTCATATGATCTAAATTAATGATTTCTTTAAAAAGTTGCTTTTCAGTAGTTTTGGAGAACTATTATAATTGCAGCAGTGAAATTTGGCAAGCAGATTTGTGACATAAAAATGTGAGGCCCAGTCAGTTTTGGAACCATTTGTCCACAGATTTAGCCAGATTATCCATTTTCAATAAAAAGGAAAATCGTTGTGTATCCCCATTATTATTAGTCCTTGAGGTTTTGGTTACAGGAAATCATGAACGGTTGCTTTGCTCACAGTCACATATATAACCTTTGACCTTCTAGATTTAAACTTTGCCCACTCCTTCAAGGTCAAACAGAATTTTTGCACCTGAAAGTCTTAATATCTTGCCTAATCCCTGAGAAAACATCTTTTAGGATACATTAGGTTGTATTTTTTGTGTGTGCGGCCAATTTTGACATTTCAATAATAAACTGCTTAAGGATGCTGACTTCACTTATAATAAAATAATTGTTTCTATTGAAGCTTGAAATTGTTTTGTATTGTGTAATTCATGGTAATGTTAATGTAAACTATTTCTACATAGATATACAGTAGAACCTCTATTATCCAACCTTCTGTTATCTGAATTTTCAATTATCCAACCTCAAACCCACTCTCCCAACTCCATTTAAGCCAGTTATTTTAGCCCATCTATGATCCGGCCATTCAGTTATCCAACTTAATTGTTACTCCCCCAAGAGGTTCGGATAAGAGATGTTCCACTGTATTATGGATTTCTGTGATAAGACACTGTAAACTTTGTTCATGAGGCTATGTCTTTATGATAAATCATGTTCAATCAGTCACAAATGTATCACTGATTTACTTTCAGCATGTCACGGGTTCTGTCTCTGAATGCTGCAATCTTTGCCTCTGTCTGCCTGGCATCCAGATTACCCACAGCTTTGCATGCTTTTGTAACAGTCACCTTTGCCGTGGAGTTGTTTGCTTTGTGCCCTGTATTAAGGCGGAAAATTAAGGTAGTATAAATGATTCAACATGTAATATTTCCCAGTTATAATATTAAATACTAATGATATGTAGTGGTGTCATCATGAGCAGTGATTCATTGGTGATGGCATAAACGGACGATAATCGAGGATTAGTGATAATCCGAGATGGATGTTACAGATAGTATTTAACCATTAACTTTGGCTTATTTTCGAAGAAATTTAATATTCATATAATTTTTACTTTTGTGGTTATATTTTGATTTGTGATGTAACTATGGTGATGACTTCTCCCACTTCCTACAGGAAGTTAAAAAAACTAAGTATTGTTTACTTTTTATTGCTTCAAATATTCACCATTTTAACAACTATCAGCACAAAAGAAACATAAAGTGTAATTTATTTCAGTAAAGTTATTAATGCACATCTATTTCAAGAGCAAATACAGGGATAAGATATGTCAAAATGGTACCACAATATTACCAACGGTTTTGTTCCTGGTATCTAGACCACATATAGCCTGACGATGAAACCTAAAGGATATGTAATGTTTAGTGCCGTCACACATTGGCTACTTCAGATAATTTTGTCTACTGTGAGGGATAATTGAATGTATTTTTTCAAATCTAATTACAAAGATATCAACATATTTCTACAGTAATGGTCTAGTATGCTTAAAAAGTGAAGGATTCAACCTTTTTAATATAATTTTCGACATTTTACCATCGCAGGCCATATAAATAGAGACACATGTCCTACCAGAATCATTAAAGTATTGCTGCAATGTAGTTTTAGAATTATGACTGTGTTTCAGGTCTATAAGTTAATTAGTTAATTATGCAATAAGTTAAAACAACTGTGTTAAACTTTGTAGCATTATTTATTTCAATGTCTGACAAAATTTAGCCATTACATAGCATTTTATTTATTTGGACTAAGATAATTCCTTCAATATACTGACAATTTTCAGAGGGCTGCTGCATTTGCTAGTGCATAATAAACAACCAAATATAAACATATGACATTATAAGTGTGAGAAAACAATGCTATTGTACATTTTAATTGAATAGTTTCATTATTGTAGAGGCTTATGATGCAGATAAATGTCAGTAGTCAGTCAATATAGGCAATATTCAATATAAATTTGCAGTGGCAAATGACAGTGATGCATGACATACACAGCCATTATGATCCAACAGTGACATCGCTTCAATTAATAAATCATCGATACAATCTGTACTGTTAAAATATAGGATTTTTGTAAACATATTTGTTACAGTCAAATAAAGATTAAAATATCAACAGCATGTTCCAAATTTGGTGTATTTATTCAGTATAATGAATGATTTAGCAATGAATGAAATGAAAATGTGAAAGTTATATTATTTCTGTGGATTTTTGAACCAACTATATTGTCAAACTTTTATGGACCGATTGGTTCCAGGAATGTAAAATGATTATTTCATATTTTTTTCACAGTTATAAATGTGCTGGGGGAGTGAGAATTTGGATAAGAAAAGGTTCATAAATTAGAATAAGTTGTGTAATTTGGTTTAAAAGATTAGGAATACACAACTCGGGTCGAGTTAAAATGAGTTCATAAAGTGGAATACATTTGCATTTGGATATTGAACATTCACAAGTTGTGAGGATCTGTAGGCATTGGCTATATGTTTGTGTTACACCTGTACATAATTTCCCTGTACATGTAGGAGGAGACACGGTATGGGGAGGAGGTCACCACGCTGTTCCTCTGTGTCCTCACTCTGTTTGCTGTACTCAGTGTGTCGTCAGTGGCTGCTGTCCTGGTTTTCCTAGCAATCATCTTCATCACATTTCTCTGTCCCGCCTTGTTAATATATCTGCAGCCTTACAAGAAGTAAGTGTATTTGTTCAGTTAATTGTATCCCCAGAAAAAAAGTGGGTGATACTTAGGTTTTATTCATGTAGTAATAATTAGGAATTATCTAGTAATTAGATTTTTTAAAAAATAAGTCAAAGTGACATCAAAACACAATGTACACACTGTCAGGTAGTTTTATCCCCGTTGGGAGGAACCTATAGAATAACATGCATCAGGCACATTTTAGTTACTGGACAAATACCTTTCATATGAAAATAATATTGCTAGTGCATTAATATCTTTCGACCCCCCCCAAAAAAAAAAAAAAAAGAAAAAAAGAAACAGATAGTTATCTAATTGTCCAAGTTTAAATGAATAAATTTTTACAATGTATATATCATTGACTGATCTGTGGTTTAAGGAGACTTTGCTTTCCAAAATGTTTTAGTAAGTGTACATACAGTATTAAGCTCTTTATGTTATTTTTACAGTAACATCTATGGACCGTGGGATGAAGCAGTAATACAGGACTGAATGATCCGGTAACTAGTAGGTCTAGTGGTAAGTAGTTGGTGAATCAATAACCTGGAAAGCACAGCACGGGATCTTGAAACAGTGTGACTACAGCGTGTGTTAGCAGTGACTCTTGCACTAGAAGTGAAAGTACTCCTGAACACAAGTCACAACACTGTGAGCCTGTTTGTTGTGACCTGTTACTACATACTTTATGGTTTGTGTCAGGACAAAGAACATAACCTTCCTGAAATTGGTGCTATTATTTCAACTAATATTTATTACTGCAGTATATATGAATAAAATGTCAATAAAAAGAAAACTTTTGTTAATTTGATCTCCATGTTATAACCAAGTGGAATATGTAACCATTAGGTCTTTATTTAGAGCAGGGAAAAAGAGTTCTCTGAATTGTTTGTGTGGTCACATCTGTACATGTATCCCAGTTTCATCCCCTCCATTGCAAATCTTGTCAGACAACATCTTGTGAACTATAGATTTTATATTTGGCACATGTTGATACAAGCAAGGAGTAAAAATCATTTATAGTCATCCCCTGGACTGTCAAGGTTTCTGGATGTTCTGGCTTTATATTCAACTCTGCCCATTTCCAAACTGTGCAATAGCAAACTTGGTCCCTTCTGTTCCAAACTCTGTCCCATTTGTGTTACAAATTTTTGCCCTCTATAAAGCAACTGAGTTTATACAACATATTTTATTATAGGAATAAAAGACATATTCGAGTGCTTTATGATGGTTTGAAACTATTGAGCGGCTGTATTAAAGCCACGAAGCCCGAAGGGCTGAGTGCTTTAATACAGCAGATCGATAGTTTCAAACCATCATAAAGCACGAGAATTTGTCTTTTATTCCTATTCTAAAATGGTTACAAATTATTTTAGTCAAAATAAGGGGTAAATCTTATGCAAAAATCAAAACAAATCCAACGCCATGTTGGCTGTTCCATCAATGCAGCATACATGGTGATATCTAGGGTAAAAAAACAAGTATTTTGTGTTACTCTATTTTCACAGAAATTGTTATGAAATATTGACAGATTGTCATTGTAGATGCTTTTATTTTGCTGTAAGCTTTAAAACGATATGTTAATTGTTAAAATCAAGCAAGAAATGACAATTTTATAAATATTTTAATTCTACCGGGAGTTGTTTGTTTACATTTGTACGCGAAGGGATGATGTACGTAGAATTCAACAGCGTTACTTTATTTACCGTTCTATATTCTCGATTTCTGAATTGCGCAAAAGACGTGTCCACGTTCACTGCGCAGCCTACCATTTTAGAATAAGACAAATAACACAGATACAGAAATTAAAGCCATAAATAAATCTATTTTATACAAATGATTGATGGATAAATTAAATATACATGTATGTTAAAGGTAACAATCAAACTAGACAAAGGATGCATCTGTGGCCAGATATAAATTGTATCTATCAGAAAAGTATGACCAATAAGACCTTTGTGTTATAAATATCCTGTATGACAAACTGTGGTTCAAGGTCAAATCAAACTCCCTATATAATATAAACACATGTAGTCCTTATTGGACTACTGGACAAAGGACTCGCCTAATCTTGGTCCCAAAGCCGGAAAATCAGGGGAGACCAGTAATAGTCTGAGCAAACTAAATTATTTTCAGGTCATACAGAAATTCAGAATGAAAATTCCACAATCAATGAGCATCATGGGGATGGGTGTTATAGTTTGTCCCGTCAGATGCCTCCATGTGGCCAATTCACACCAGGTCAAGAAAATGTCTGAGATATGCTCACAGCAAAACACTCTACCAGTTCAGGGTAGAATATAAAGGATATGAAAGTTATGGCCCTTTCAAGGGGAATCAAAAACATCAATACTTGGAATATTGGTTAAAAGCACAGAGGACAAAATGGAGGTACCTCACACAGGTGATAGTGGATTTAACTCATAATATGGTGTGGATAATAAGCCAAAAGAAATTGGATTTGGTCCTGATTCAGGTGTTTTCATTTTATGGGCTATGAGTACCACTTGGACACGGGCATCATGAGGACCACTCAGAAAAAGACGGGAGTAAAATGCAGGGATCAAACAGAAGTCTGTATTTGGTGCAAGTTATTTGATGGCTCCCAATTGGATTGCAACCAAGAAGCTGGATCCAGAGGCTCAGAGACTGTTTCAGTGCCACCTGAAAGAGCAGTGGAGTTTCCCCATTGCTGGACACCGCACCAGCTCACTTGGACTGGTGGCAGAAGCCACAAAATGCATTAAAAGGTTCAGACCTTCACCCAAAGGGACAAAACATATAAATTTTTACAGACGCACCAAACATAGGTTGGGGCTCTTAGATCAAAATTCAGTAAAAGGATTGTGACCAAAACTAGAATCAAAGCTTCACATAAATGTTCTTGAGTTGAAAGCCATGTTGCTAGCTCTCAAGCAGTTCAAACATCAGTGCCAGAATCAGTGCCAATTGCCACGGACATCTCAACATTAGCTGTTCATATAAACAAGCAAGGACGAAACCACTAAATTTAGATGTGTGCTCTCCAGTGAAGGTTCATGATCTGTTACCACCAATACAAAATCTCACTTTGTGCCAGACATATCCCACAATATTTGTATATAATAATAAATTCTCTATCCAAATTGATGCACAGTCAACCAAGTGGTCTCCCCATCCTCAAATGTTTAAATAGCTTGGCCTCAGTTTGACCCATTTGCCACAAGACTAAACCACAAAATAGCTCTATAATATATGTGTCCTCAGTTCCAGATCAGAAGGCATGGGGAATAGTTGCACTCAACATAAGCTAGTAGTTTCTGTCAGATTATGCTTACCCTCCAACTGTTCAGATGCTCAAAGTAATTCAAATCAAAGTCAGACCATGACGTTGCACACCTACACTCCCTAACCAATATCCCTACCAAGTATCAACTTCCTACACCTTACGGTTTCCAAGATATAGCCCGGACAAGATTGTATAGGTCAAGGTCACTGGCAAGGTCAAAGTCAAATCAAAGTCAGACCATGACGTTGCACACCTACACTCCCTAACCAATGTCCCTACCAAGTATCAACTTCCTACACCTTACAGTTTCCAAGATATAGCCCGGACAAGATTGTATAGGTCAAGGTCACTGTGGCAAGGTCAAAGGTCAAAATTAATCAAAGTCAGACCATAACGTTGCACGCCTACACTCCCTAACCAATGTCCCTACCAAGTATCAACTTCCTACACCTTACGGTTTCTGAGATACAGCGCGGACAAACTTTTTCCCGCATCCCACCCGACCGCCCATCTGGATACCATGGGTGAAAACAATACCCTGACAGCCCTTAAGGGCTGAGGGGTAAAAAGTGATGATTGCAAATTTGTAAAAGTGTGAGTGAACTGATGACAATGTGAACAAATTTGGAAATTTTAATTACTTAAATGTAGCTTTTATAAGCTACAAGCTTACCATGTGGGACTTAATGCTGTTCTCGGGTTGCCACACCCGGGGCCAACGTCTTAGAAAAAAAGACAGTTCTTGTTAGCCACCGGATATACTGGTAGTTGTCGTCACGTGATAACTTCTGACCAATCGTCCTACTTTCTCGTTGAAATTTTTTAAACCTACCCCTCAGCTGTAAACAGCGGGGAGGCAGGGTGGGACTCTTCTAAGTCCCACATGGTAAGCTTGTAGCTTATAAAAGCTACATTTAAGTAATTAAAATTTCCAATTTTATTGCGCTACAATAGCTTACCATGTGGGACTTAATGCTGAATTCAACCGCCCGGTGGCGGGATTACAGCTGAGACTGGAAGGTATGTCATTTTTTCTAAGATTTTGAATTAATATGTATAGAATAGTGCCAGAAATACCAGTCTGAGTCCCATTTACAGTGCCCCGATCCCGAAGGCCGGGCCTGTAACGAGCCAAAAACCTAAGTAAATGAGAGACAGTGCTAAAACTGTCTAGATGTTTTATTGTAGGACGGAAGTGCAGCAGTGCTCACTCCGAGGTCTAAGGGTCCAAAAGGGCCCTTCACGTATGACTGACCAACCCAGTGGTTGGGCATCTCATAAAATTTTTACAACCTGAATATGAGATTAATGACAACTAAATAAGTCCTTAATAGAAATTACTTGATAATTAAAGGATAAAATGACCTTACCCGTAACATCTTGAAGGTAAAGGAATACCTAGATCCTGGGAAAGACTCCTGAAGACTTGGTTGTAGCGGATGTGCCCCCCCCCCCCCCCCCCCCCCTTTTTTCTTTCCGAGGACAACTGGTCTGAGGGGAAGGATCTAGGACTTGTTGTGCAGCCACTACGGGTCCCAGGTACAAATTGTTGTCGGTGTCCGACCAAGTAAGGTCTTTTAGGTAAAAATTTGTAAATGTGTTGTGAGCTTTCCAGTGACAGGCTTGCATGATTTGGTCCACCGATACCCCACCGTAAAAGGCCTTAGAGGCCGCGAAGGCCCGGATGTCATGCGCTTTGACTTGGACCAAGTCCAAGGCTTGTTGATCTGCTTGTTTGTAACAAAGTAAAATGGTTTGTTTCAACCATGAAGAGAGTGTAGCGGGTCTGATGTCTGAGGTATGTCCTTTCTTAAAGGAGATGAAAAGGAGAGAACGAGACCCTCTGAGGTCTTTAGTTCGGTCCAAATAAAACCTCAGGGCCCGCACGGGACACAGGGTCCTGTCTTCTTTAAACTGTCTATCTACAATGGTAGTCAGAGCAGGGATAGTCACCGGAGACACACTTTGAGAACCTTCTCTTGCTAGTTGGTTTTTGGCTATGAAATCAGAAGAAGGGAACAAGGCAACCTTTTCCCATTGGCCTAGATTAGATACTTTGTTTGCGACCCAGGCATGGATTTCGCTACGGCGCTTGCCGGAGGCCAAGGCTAGCAAGAAAGCAGTTTTTAAAGTGAGATGTTTGAGGTCTGTGTCTTTCATGGGCTCAAAAGGTGCTTTGGTGAGCTCGTTAAGGACAACAGAAAGGTTCCACTTGGGTAAGTTTCTGGAACTTTTAGGACGATCCCTGTGAAAACTGGAGAGTAACCTATGAAGGTCTGCATTGTGTGCAATATGTTGGGCCGTTGGGCCCAAAGTGTCAACGATTGCAGTCCTGTAACCATCAATGGTCGAGGGGCGCCTGTTTAGGTCTTGGTACAGGTACATGAAGAAATCTGAGATTTGTTTCACAGATGGAGTGGAGAAATCCACCGAATTTTCTCTGCACCATTTTTCAAATAGGGCCCACTTTGACTTGTAGATGGTCCTTGTTGATGACCGCTGAGGGGCAGCAATTCTCTCTGCCACCTCCACAGAGAAGCCTTGTTCTTGGAGTTGTCCGCTCCTAGACACCAGGCGTGGAAGTTCAGGTGCTGGGGGTTGTTGTGGAACACCAGCTTGTGGGACTGTTTGAGTAGGGTTGTTGACACTGGGAGTTGCAGTGGGATCTCTGTTGAGAGCTGCACTAGGTCCCAAAACCAGGGCATCCCTGGCCAGCCTGGGGCTATTATGATGATCAGGCACTGGCATTGCCTGATCTTTTGGATCACCTTGTGAAGGAGAGCCGTAGGAGGGTACGCATATGCCGTGAGGTTGGTCCAGTTTATGTTCAGAGCATCTATGTCCCAGGCCTTTGGGTCTGGGATAGGAGACACGTATAGAGGGAGCTTGTGGTTCAGGTGAGTGGCAAACAAGTCTACATGAGGGGTGAACCACTTCTGGCAGATCTGTTTGAAGACCTGTGGGTGCAGAGACCATTCGGTTGACTGCACTTGGTTGGACCTGGATAGCAGGTTGGCCATCACATTCAGGCACCCTGGAATGTGCCTGGCTTTCAATGTTATGTGATAGTGATGGCACCAGGTCATGATCTTCCACAGGAGAGCACACATCTCTGCCGAGTGTGTTCCTCCTTGTTTGTTGATGTAGGCTACCACTGTTGAGTTGTCCGTCGCAACCAACACTGTTTGATTCTGGCACTGGTCCTTGAAGTCTCGAAGGGCCAGGGAGACCGCCTTCAATTCTAGGACATTTATGTGTAGCCTTTTTTCCCGATCTGACCACAGACCCTTTGTAGAATTTTGGTCTAAGTGAGCGCCCCAACCTTCGTTTGAGGCGTCGGTAAAGAGTTGGATACTGTGGTCTTTGGGATGAAGGTCTGCACCTTTCATCACATTGGAGGGATTTTGCCACCAATCTAGGTGGGCTGCAATGGCTTCTGTCCAGGGAAGGAGATTGTCCAGCGACTGAGGATATCTCCAGTGCTCCTTGAGATGAAACTGAAAGGGCCTCATGTGAAGGCGTCCCTCCGGGACCATTTTCTCCGTTGAGGCTAGCAACCCAATTGGAGACATCAAACATCTTGCAGTCAAAACACGTTTTGACTTGAGTCGTAGGATCAAATCCTGAAGTTTGAGCCATCTCTCTTGAGTGGGTTTTACAAGGGCTGAATCTAGGTGGTATTCGTAGCCCACGAACGAAAACACCTGTGTAGGTTTCAGTTCTGATTTTTCCTGATTTATTATCCATCCCAAGGACTGAGTCAGTTCTACTACTGCCTGAGTGTTCACTTGGGCTTCCTCCTGAGACTGGGACCTGATCAGCCAGTCGTCCAGGTATTGGTGAATTCTGAGTCCTCTTGAGAGGGCCATTAGTTTCACTTCCTTTACGATCATTGTAAAGACCTGGGGGGCTGTGGCTAGTCCGAACGGGAGGGAGGTGAATTGGAACACCTGAGCCTTGTAGCAAAACCTTAGGTATTTCCTTGAGCTTGGGTGGATGGGGATATGCAGGTAGGCGTCCGACAGGTCTATCGACGATACCCACTCCCCTGGAATCAGGGAGGTCCGGATGGACTCTGGAGTTTCCATTTTGAACTTTTCTACGTGTAGAAAAGTATTGAGCCTGCTTAAGTCTATGACTGGCCTCCACCTTTGGTGAGGCTTGGGTACTAGGAACAGGCGACTGTAAAACCCGAGAGATTTTACATTGTCTACCCTTTCGATAGCGTTCTTTGACAGGAGAGACTGGATACAAGTAGCCAAGGCTTGGTCTTTTTGTTGGGCCTTGTACTCTGACAGAATCAGAGGAAATCTGATCAAGTTTGGCTTTGAACGGAATGGCAGAACGTAGCCATTGGTGATAATGTTTAACACGTTTTGAGAACATTTGTTTGTGAGCCAGTCTCTCCTGAAAGAACGGAGGCGACCTCCTACTGGTGGACTGAGTGAGGCTTTGGAGGAGTCATTGGGGAGGGGGGTTTCCACGCCCCCTTCCTCTATTGTGGGGTCGAAAACGACCCCTGGAGCCTCTGAAGTTGGATTTTCCTCTTCCCGAGGGAAAGGACTGGTTACTGCTTTGAGAGGTATTGCCCCCATAGGGGCGTTTCCTGTAGGAGCCTCTTTTCTTGTGGGGACCACGAAAGGGCTTATTCTGGTAGGGTGCAAAACCCTGAGAATCTTTTGAGGTGCCTTTTTTGAGAAGGAAGTCCTCACCTTCCTTCACTAATTGAGACTCGAACAAGGAAGGGTCCCAAAAGGACGAGTTCCTGAGTTCTTGACGTCTCGTTTCTCCTAATTGAGGATGTAATAGAGTCATTTCGGCTTCGCGCCTGAGCAAGCCGGTATTAGCCATAGAGTATAATTCCCTCTGCAAAATATGGGCTAGAGATTTGCTGAGACAAGTGAGGGCCCTGTGTTGAACAAGTACTGTCTTGTTCCAAAAATCTAAGTAGTCAGCTACTTCCTCATATCTGCGCTTTGCCGCTTTCTCAGGATTGGCACCTTTCTGAATCTGAGACTTAATCTTCTTGACCGTAGACTTGATGCTATGTTGGCATTTTTCCAATGAAGCATTGCAAGAAGAGGAGGTTTTGGCAAAAGCAGCGGTGAAGTTGAGGGTAGAGATGTTTTGTCTAGCCTGAAGTTCCAGCTCCTTGAGAACTGGCAGGGGAACTCTGGCTACTGGAGACCCAGAAGGTCTAGGAGTAATACAGATCTTAGCAAAGTCCGTATTCAACTCCTGAATTTTGTCCTGAAAAGTTGGTTGTCCCACCTTGTACCACTTTGAAGTTGAGGGAGGAGGCTTGACATATTTTCCCTCAGATAAGTTGGCAGCCTTAAAGTCATGTTGGAATTTATCAAAGGCGTCCTTGATAACTGAGCTAAGTGGAAGAATAGAGGAGGGACCTCTAGGTCTGAGCTCTTGACGGCCTTTTTCATCATCCAGACCCAACACTGAGGTGGACGACCTGGGCATAGATTCCCTGGGGTCAGGGAGAGACAAAATACGCCTGAAGGTGTCCACTTCTTCAGAGTATTGTGAGGGCATGTCAGACAAAGCTACTGCCCTATAATAAGGGGGGTCTGGATCATGTTGTGGGAGGTCTTGATCAGAAGCTACTCCTGAGGGCTGAGCCCTAGAGGGCTTAGAAGACCTGTGTCTGGCTACAGGGGAGTGATCCTCCTCTGAGGTAAATGACACGTATCTAGATCTTGATTTATGTTTGCTCTTGTCAGAGTGTTTTTTAGATCTAGAAGAAGGGATCCGAGGTTCATCGGAATCCTCATTTAGTTGGTCCGAGGCAGAGCCCGGGTCAACTGGCTGCTTATGGCTTTGCTTTTTGTGAGAGTACGAAACCTCTTCGGGATGACCTTCAGAGGGGGCAACGTACTGATCCGAGGAAGGTTGAGTAGATACTAGACGAGGAGGTAGTGCTGGACCGTAGTCCACATCCATATCCTCGCTTGGAATGTTAGTACCAGATCTCGGAGGGGGCAAATCCAGAGGGGCAGCAGAATTACTGGACAAGCCAGGTTTTGAAGCAAGAAGCGAGGACTCTACCTCGACTTTCTGTTTTGCAGCCAACTCCTCTCGGAGTGACTGAAAAGCTTCCAACATGGATGCCTGGAAGGAACCCATTTGCTGCTGTAAATATATATTTAAGGAATCACCGAGTGATTTCTCTATGTTTTTCTGGATTTTATTTTGCAAAGCCGTACCAGGGGTGGGTGGAATCGTCTTGGCTGGCGTTTTCAAGGACAGGGAACTGAAGGCAAGAGGTTGTGGACGGGGGGGTGAGGTAAAAAGGCTATCAGCAGCACACTCGAGGTCTGCATTGGATCCAGTGAAGGAATCCCCGTCGCCTTCACCCAAAAGATCTAGTTCATCTTTGGAACTAGTTGTAGCTTTTTGCTTTTTCAGATACCGCTTCCGGTTTTGAATTTTCTGTAATTGCTCATCTGTGAAAGACGTGCAAATTTCACAAGGGGTTTCAAAGGTGACACAGGGGTCATCTCCCTTGCCAGCCTCCCTACAGGTAGGGCAAAAATTATGTGTATCAAAACTAAAGCAGAAATGGCGGCATTTCTGCGCTCTCGGTTTGTCTTTATTTGCTTGATGTGTCGACATTTTATACGCAATAAAAGACGTACAATGTACTTGCCTGAACCGAGGAAAACTCAAAACACGCGACAGCAATAAAAATACCTATCCTGTGAAAATTAAAATTTTACAGAATGATCTATGATATATATTACAAGAAATATGCAAATATTAGCCTCCAACAATAAGTAAAGTCTGAGAAATAAATGAAAATGTCTGTATATTTACAAACTGCTACCAGTCAATCGTGGCCAACGAGAAAGTAGGACGATTGGTCAGAAGTTATCACGTGACGACAACTACCAGTATATCCGGTGGCTAACAAGAACTGTCTTTTTTTCTAAGACGTTGGCCCCGGGTGTGGCAACCCGAGAACAGCATTAAGTCCCACATGGTAAGCTATTGTAGCGTAATAAAATGGTGAATGTATAATTAGACACAAAGAGCCTTTAGTTAACATCTTATAATTTATTTGTTGCAGTAGCTCTGAAATATACACACAGCATTGTTTTATTGCATTTATGACACATAATTTCCCCAATTTTTGCTCCCTTTTACAGAGTGGTGAATCAGATCTAATTTTCACACCACTGTATCTGCTGTATCCACTGTAATTATGCAGTAGATGTGTGTACACAGGTGGATTTTGTAGGAGATCTACCTTTTTCTAATTCTTGGACAAGTTATAACGGACACAGATAAGTAGTACAACTTGTACAAAGTCACAATAATAAATCTGTGCAAGTTATTGTTTGTATACAATTGTAACTTGTGGATAACATAAATATAACCATTCTATATCATAAGTGTGGAAAGGAATATTATCCAGACATAATCAAAATCTGTGAAGGAGTTTTTGCATCCCCTGAATGTCTGGAGGCAGAGAACACACAGAAAGGATTGCCGACAGTTGTTATAAGCCAATAGCCCAGGGATCTTTGACTGGACTGACAGGATAATTCATAATGTTGCAAAGTTTGTCCACATTGTTGGCCACCCAGGTCGGCAGGGTTTGCACTCCTCCATATAGTCGCTGTGTCAGCTCCTTGCTGGCCCTCTGATCCACACGCACATAGAAGTTAAACATGTTGGTGTAGTCTTCTACTCCAGGAAAAGTGTACAACTGGCCCCACTGTTGTGTGGTGAGCTACAACACAAATGGGCCAAACGTGTGAGCCGCTGTCAACACGTTGATGTAATGGCATACACCAGAAATTAGCATCAGAGAGGGGAAATAGCATCAGACACCACGAGATGTAGAAGACGTGTAACAGTAAAAAAGATAAAGAGTCTCAGAGCAGACTGAAAGTTATGTAAAGATGCAGGACGAATAATAATTGCAAGATTTATTGCAAGATGACAGCATTAATTTGTAAAGTAAAAGTTATGAAATTGTAAAGTTATAAATTGATTTAATTATTAATTGAAGTATAGCTGTCTATGAAGATAGTGCATTTAGGATTTAACTAGAGTATTGCTTCGCAAGAAAAAATTGTTCTTGCACAGCAAAAACAAAGTGTCCCAATGATCATAAAGGATTTTCATGAAATGACTATCTTGGTCTGTTTAATATGTTTTCCATTCATACAAAATTCAACCTGCATGCAAAAAAATAACAGTAACATGCTTTCTTGAAAAAGTGTCAGATGACTGTTTTGCATTTTATGCAGAAATTCAAGATGGCCACCGAAAAATGGCGGGAAAATGATTTTTTGGCAAAAAGTGCCTGCGGGTTAAAAATTTTGTCAAAATCACTCTATTGCACTTTTTCTGGTATAAATGAGTTTTTGTGTTTTATGCAGAAATTCAAGATGGCCAATAAAAATGGCAGGAAAACAATTTTTCATAAAAAGTGGCAGATATCTGCGTATACCCTGCTGCTCAAAATTTTCGTCAAAATCTCTTATTTTTGCATTTTACACAGAAATTCAACATGGCTACCAAAGATGTCAGGATTGAAAACACTTTATAAACCGGTTGCAGTATAAAACATTCTGTCAGAGCCAAGGTCAGAGGCCATACCAAGATCAAACTATGACATTGCACATCACCCCCAAGCAATGTGCCTAGCAAATATCAACTTCCTATACTTAACAATTTCCAAAATATATCCAAGACAAGATTTAAAGTTTAAAGTCACTACTTTTATCCTGTTCTGGACTTTTATAGCGCTTAATCTCTGCATTTAAGCAGACTCTAAGGTGAAAGGTCAAAAACCAAGGTCACACCATAACATTGTTCAGTCTCAAAACCAATATCCCTGGCAAGTATCAACTTCCTACACCTTACAGTTTCTGAGATATTGTCTGGACAAGATTTTTTAAGTTCAGAGTCACTATGGCAAGTTTAAATGTCAAACCAAAGTTACGCCATGATGCCGCATACCTACAATCCCAAACCAAATATCAACTTCTTACACCTTATGGTTTCCAAGATGTTGCCCATGCAAGATTTTAAAATGTTCTGGGTCACTACAGCAAGGTTAAAGGTCAAATAAAGGTAACACTATGAGATGCACACCTACACCTGCCAACCAATGCCTACCGAATATCAACTTTTTATACTTGGTTTTATAGCTCAGACAAGACTTTATAGGTCAGGGTCACTACAGCAAGGTGAAAGGTAAAATCAAGGTAACACCATGATATTGCACACCTACACCCCCAAACAATGTCCCTGTCTGATATCAACTTCCTACACCTTACAGTTTCCAAGATAGAGACTGAACAAGATTTTAAAGGTTAGGGGCACTATGGTAGGGTTAAAGGTCAAACCAAGGTCAACATTGCATACCTAGACTTCTCCCTCCCCCAACTAATGTACCAACCAAGTATGAAATTTCTTATACCTCATGGTTTTTCCTGCTGCCTATCCAGTCAGACGTGATTATGGGTGGAAACAATACTGCACAGCCTGTAAGGGCTCTAGGGTAAATAACTTATTAGTCACTATTTGTCTGTTAATGTACCCTACACATGGGCCAAATGCACACAAAAGGTAAATGTGTGTTTGCTTTTTTATAAATTTTGTTGCCATTGCTCTAAAGCCTCTAAAGTCATGTCAGCTTAATTAAACTGAAAAATAATGGTGCTTGCATTTGAGTTAAACACATAACACTACATAAGTGTGGCTAACTGATATGAAGAAAACTTACATTCAGCTGAAAGAGTTAAAATGATTATGTGCCTGTGTAACATGTTTGTTTGAGGCCTTCATACACTGAAACTGTACTTGTGAATGTGATCACGCAGTGGCAAGATTTACTAAACTGAAACTGCAGCCACAGACATTAAAAGCCAGGAAACTGGAAAAAAAGTTACAATTTAGGACCATGTCAATAGTAGCACTCAGGTTACATATTTACCCTGTACTTCACTGGAGAGTCTCAGAACTGGCATATCATTGGTATTTATCATTGGTTATTCACTGAAAGATCTGAATAAAGCTCCAGTACTAATTAAACAGCTGTCCCATATGCTTTACCTGTGAATCTCTGACAGGCCTGTTACAGTATCCAGACAACACAGCAGCAATCTCAGGCACAGTTAGCTTTTCTCCACAG
Organism: Sabellastarte sp. h YS-2021; assembly: GCA_964017235.1. Lineage (NCBI taxonomy): Eukaryota > Metazoa > Annelida > Polychaeta > Sabellida > Sabellidae > Sabellastarte > Sabellastarte sp. h YS-2021. The sequence goes on along the minus strand of OZ024935.1, from coordinate 71,506,396 downwards.
ATGGTGAGTGTCTTATTGTGCCATCTGTTGCCTTGTAGAAACACCTCTCTTACTACTGGACCAATGTCTTCTGAACAGATCATGTCCAGAGACCGCGTGCCAATGGGAATGTCTGCAATTCAAAGATTAACTAGAGGATTGCTTGCAAAACAAAGCGATTGTTTTTGCATGGCAAAAACAAAGCGTCCCGAAAAGGAGAAATAATAGCAGCTTAATCATGAATGTGGGTCAAAAGTTTTGACGAAATCGCTCTATATCACTTGCTTTATGTTTTTGAGATACAAGCATTTGTTGTGTTTTGTAATTTTTGTGAAAAATTTAAAAATTCAAAATGGCCGCCATTTTTGACGGGACAAATTTTTTTTGAAAATTGGGTCAGCTACTCAGCAGAGTTACCCTGTGGATTTTGTCGAAATCACTCTATCTAGCACGGTTCTTGAGATACGAGCATTTTTGAAAAAAAATTCGAAAATTCAAAATGGCCGCCATTTTTGGCAAGTGAAATATTTGTTGAAACTTGGAAAGGCTAGTCTTCACAGATACCCTGTGGGTCAAAATGTTGCCAAAATCACTCTATCTCGCATGGTTACAAGCATTTTTGTGTTTTGCAATTTTTGCGAAAAATTCATACATTCAAAATGGCCGCCATTTTTGACAGGACATAAAATTTTTGAAAACTGGGTCAGTTACTCAGCAGAGATACCCTGTGGGTAAAAAAATTCATCGAAATCGCTCTATCTAGTACAGTTTTTGAGATACAAGCATTTTTGTGTTTTGCAGTTTTGAAAAAAATTTGAAAATTCAAAATGCCCACCACTTTTGGCGAGTGAAATATTTGTTGAAACTTGGAAAGGCTAGTCCTCGCAGATACCCTGTAGGTCAAAATTATGGTTTCAAAAAGTACTCATATATCACTTAGTATTGTTCTATATGTGTACCTTATGAGCCTATATTTCCAATTTGGTGTTTTACACTTTTTGTCAAAAATTCAAAAATTGAATGTGACCCCCATTTTTGGGGAGGAGAAATTTTTTGAAAATTGGAGACAGCAGTTTGTTTACATACTCTGTGGGTCTAAAATTTCGACGAAATCGCTCTATCACACACGGTTAAGGAGATACAAGCAGTTTGTTAATGACTAATTAATCATCAATAACTCAGTCATTTCTTAAGCTATCCCTGCCAAAATTTAATGTCGCCCAGATCTTTATATGTGGAAGGTATTTGCTTAATTTCAGGTGAATAGATAAAATGCTTCAAAAGTTATCTGGACAAGGATGCCCTTCCAAAAAACACATTTTTGGTCATGTGACCTCTTTGATTGTTGAAAATGTCATTGCAGCATATTCAGAAAAATTTCCAAGGGCTACTGCAAACACCTGCCAAATATGAAAAGAATCCGCCTTATGGCTGCGAAGCAATTGTGAACAGAAAATGCGGATCATCCAGCAGAGTCGCTTCTCCCTTATACAAACAAGCGTCCCTTGCAGGACGCTTAATTAGTACATTTATTCATTCTATGATGGTGACAAATTTTATGACTATGAACTGGGTTTAGTACTCTATGAATATGTTGCTGGATCAAAGAATGGAAAAGATTGCAATGTAATGCAATTAGTTTTAACATATGTCCAGTTCTATGAATGTAGCTTTGCACTTTCATTTACCCATGAAAATTGTTCTGCGTCATGGCCGTTTTATAGATTTTTGTGCCACTGCAAAAATACAGAAACCCTGTTAAATGTTTTCAATGCGAACAGTTTGCAGGTTTTGCATGGAGGTTTTTTTTACATGTTGAAAAAACACTGTCAGGCTGAAAATATTTTACAGAAGCTTGCATATATAGAAAATAGCATCAGAGAAGCCAGTACCCCACAGCCTGGGGAAATAATTTTCAACACCATGACATATAGAAGTAGTGAAACAGTATATTTAAGACACAAATACTTTCAGCGCAGTGTCACTTATATAAAGGTCCAAATAATGTTTAAGTAGAGAAAATAACATCTAAGAGAAAGAAAATGTATGTAAAGATAAAGTACTAAAATAAGACAATTCAATAGCAAGATGACAGCATTAATCAGTAACTAAAAAATATGAAGCTGTAAAATTTATTAATTGGAGAATAGCTGTCAATGGAAATAGCATAATTATGTAAAAGTGCATATAATAATCAGTTGCAGCAATCCATATACCATTGTCATAAGAGAAAGATGTCTCAAATATGGCAGCTGAACACACTTTGGCAGAGCAAAAAGGTCACACCATGATGCACACATACATTTACATACACCGCCTAACCAATGTCCCTACCAAGTATCAACTTCCTACACCTTACCATTTCCAAGATATAGCCTGGACAAGATTTTATATGTCAAGGTCACTACGGCAAGGTCAAATCAAGGTCAGACCATGATGTTGCACACCTACGCCCCCTAACCAATGACCCTACCAAGTATCAACTTCCTACACCTTACCGTTTCCGAGATATAGCCCGGACAAGATTTTATAGGTCAAGGTCACTACGGCAAGGTCAAAGGTCAAATCAAAGTCAGATCATGACGTTGCACACCTACACCTCCTAACCAATGTCCCTACCAAGTATCAACTTCCTACACCTTACGGTTTCCGAGATACACCCCGGACAAACTTCTTCCCGCCGCCCACCCGCCCATCCGGACACCATGGGTGAAAACAATACCCCGACAGCCCTTAAGGGCTGTGGGGTAAAAACTGGTTTATCAATTCATATCATATATAGAAAACTGGTTTATCAGTACAGCTTGATTGTACTTCAGTTTTGTCGTTACATGTTATTCAAGCATTTAAAATTTAGCACATTTAGACACTATATTTGCAATGACAGAGTACAAGGATGTTTTACCTAAGCCATATGTACCATCCTGATAGGGTCTTGGTCTGAATGGCGTTTCCAGAAGGTTTTCATACAGGCAGGGTACAATGAGTCCAGTAACTTTTAGTCCCAGTTCCTTCATGTAGCTCTCCACCTGAGCTTTGGCATCCATGTGTTTAGCTCGCAGTCCTATAGCTTTCACCACACTGAGTTGTGTACTGTACACCACATGCTCCACACCATTCCTTCTGCATGCCTCTGCAATTGCCTGACCTTGTTTGAACTCTGCTGTCTCCGCATTGGGGTCAGACAGGTCTGTGTTGGTCATCACAAAGCAGCCATAAGCCCCTTGTAGCACACTGTCCAGGGCCTGTGGATTGCTGTCTGTGATCTGGACAATGTCCAGTCCTGTGGATTTCAGGCCCAGTGCTTTGGCACTGGAAGTGTCTCTGGTCACAGCCTTCACACTGAAGTAATTCAACAAAGCTGTCGCTACAGAGGCTCCGATCAATCCTGTCGCTCCAAACACCACCACTGTCTGAGGCATGCTGAGATCTGCAGTACCCAATATAGATTTACACAGAATACACTGTAACATAGAGAAAATACTGCACATAATGCATAGAATGCAATAGTACACAAATTATTGTGATAGGGCACATTAGTTAGGTAAAAAAAGTTTTTCTTTGTAAATTTATTGCTTTACATAAAAGTAAAAATGTAACCAATAAAAAAATAGCATCAGAGATGCCCGTACCCCACAGCCTGGGGAAATAGTTTTCAACACCATGAGATATAGAAGTAGTGAAACAGTACAAAGATCGGGATACTTTTAGAGCAGTGTCAATTATATTAAGGTCCAAATGATGTTTAATTAGAGAAAATAACATCTAAGAGAAACAAAATGTATGTAACGATAAAGTATTAAAACAAGACAATTCAATCCCTAAGCAATGTCCCTACCAACTATCAACTTCCTACACTTTACAGTTTCAGAGATATTGCCTGGACAAAATTTTAAATTTTAATTTTTTTTAAAAATAGCTCCACATTGTTAAAAAGCCATTTTAAAGTAAACATTTAGTAACTAAGGCTGCAATACAACTGAAAATACATACAAATATGTTATTAATCAGTTTCAATAGGTCAACATACCTGAACTTTTCCCCAAGTGTGCAAGTAAATGTGTAACCTGTTTCTAATCTGATGTTTAAACAGAGAAGGGTTATGCTCCTGTTTGTTTAGACTCTACTTTCAACAAACTGCAGAGCTTTCATGCAATCGCATAAGATTCTATTCACACACTGGTGTTTTCACTGAATTCTCAGCACAAAACACCCATTTCAGTTTTTATAGAGAATCAATGCCTGGGTTTGTCTCCAGGCATTGTGTGGATTTGGTAGTTTATGTCTATACAAGGAGTTAATCTGGATCTCCTTGTTAATGATTCCAATAACATTCTTTCACTCTCACAAGGCCAGATATAATGATTTCCTGTGTGGTGACAATAATCAATTACATAATGACAAACAATAAAAACAATGTGCACCAGTCTCATTAATATCTGGGTGTTGTGGTATGATAACAAGTGCTCATAAGAAGCTTTTCATCAAGTAACAAGTTATCATCAAGAAGCTCTTGAGTTTGAGCTTTGTGGAGATCAAATAATTGCTTCTCAATACCTAATTACCAGCAGAAAATGGTCTCCTTATGTGTGAAGGTGATTACATATAGGTAACTGAAATTGCATTTACATCCCCTCATACACACTTCACCTTTATCTTGCTAATGCAGTTCAATGGTTATTTCAATTAAGTGTTCTCGTTAAAAAATTTTTAAAAAATTTTCAAAAACCTATATCATGTGCATTTGTATTAATGAGCTCCATAAACTTTTATTATTTTTATGACAAAGCTAAAACTTCCCTGAAGCATTCTAGGGTGAATTATACTGTTATTTCTTTATAGTCTAGGATTATCAGTGCAGAATCTAATTAATATGGTAGATCACTCAAGCTATGTAACCCAACCTGTGCCAACAGTGACAAATACGGATATTCATGAATGCATGATTTATTAATGTATTTGTGTATACTTCTCATAATCCCTTAAGATTAACAGGTTTTTACCATCAATTCCCTTCTTTCAGATCCCAGCCATTTATCACATCTTTTATAAGTAAGTTTTATTATTCTTTTGTTAATCTGTTGTGATAAAAAAAGCTAATGTCATATTCTTGTTATAGAAACTAGAAAATTAGGTAGAATCCGTTGAGTCTGGTGTGGAAGACTAACAAACACGAATTTATGCTTTGAGAGTTGACATTGCCACATTGAGTTTTACATGCACGTAGGATTCTATGCAGTATTGTAAAAGCCTGGATTGTAAAATTTTCTATAGATTCAGGTTTTATGTGAAAAAGAGTTCAGTATCTAAGGAATTCTATTTATTGTTGACCTCAACAAGTTGAAAATAATTTTTAGCTCTGATATTTACTTTCTTTAAGTGGCTTTTGGGAAATCTGATTAATATTGGTGCAGGGACTTCAGTTATGGCACCATAATCAAAATTAAATGTCCAAATCACAGATCAAGATACCTCTTGCAATATCTAAATAAGCTTTGACTGATTTTCCTGTTGATCAAAGTGATTTCACAGTACACTGGCACTAACATTTTATTAACTGCAGCCAACTGCATAGCAGGGACACTGTGGTATTCTGTGTTGATTTGGCAGCAGAAGTAAACTTGGGGTTGGGCAAACCACATCTTGCATTTGTTCAAAATATCAACAACTTGGTGTGATAGTGTTCAGTTTGGGGTTAATCTTATAACTATTGATCTTAAGTATTTTTATGGCAATTGGTAAGACCTGCTACTTCAAAACAAGGAATTCAAAAAATAGCTATGGACAAGCCTCAGCAGAACTTTCTTACAGATTGATAAGAAGTTTCATTTTGGATGCTTTCTAACATCTGGGTCTACCATCTTGTGGAATGCTAGTTGCTGTTTTAATTATCTCTGGCTGTTCACCCATGCACAGCTACCTACTCATGTTTCACTTTCATTTTCATTCTGTTTATCTCTATTATTTGTGTTGACCTTATCTAACAGAGTAAACTTATTTCATTGTTTATTTTTCACTGACTTTGACAAGTGATATGACCTGATATTACATCTACATTGAGATTTTGACTTCTATTATAAATACAGATAAATACAGAATCATCTTGAAGGTTATGATCTTTTCAAACAACATATTACCTTAATTATTCTATTTAAGATCACCCTAACTCACCTAAACTTATCTAAACTCTTACCACCACGAAAGCTGCAGAAATATGGATAGCTACTCCCTTTGTCTTCAGAAGGAAACTTGCTTTTGATGGGACATCTCCTTCTTTCCATCTAGGAACTAGCGCTAGATTATATGTATGTGCTGTGTTTTCAAGTTTAGAAAATAAAACGAATTTAGTACTACATTTTATTTATCCATTCCTAAGCCACAGCATCAGTGTGACCATTCAATGAAGATACCTTCTGCTAATAATTTAATGAAGATCCCCTTTCTGTGATTCTGGCATCAATTTTTTTAATTCTCTTTCCCTCACAAACTTTCATGTAAGTGCAAGCACATAGCATTCCATAACGTAAACATATTAAGCAAATTTTACAATTTTCATTTTCCTTCATTTTTTGGTTCTCACAAGGTAAACTATACTGTAGGGCTCAAAAGGAGATTGAAACCAGTGTGACATGATGTTGCAAACCTACACCCTCTAACCAATATCTCCATCATGTATCAACTTTCTACACCTTACTCTTTCCGAGATATGGCCGAACAAGATTTTAAAAGTCAAGATTACTATGGCAAGATCAAAAGTCAAATCAAAGCCACATCACAACATTGCACATAGTACTGGGACAATTAGTGGACTGTTTGATGCATCAATCGATGGTGGCATCACCTTCAATGCATCGAGTGTAGCCACATGGAATCATACCCCTATTTTCACCCAACTAGATGCATGTATACAGATGTTTCGACCATCTTGTCCCTTGTATTTTATTTTAAATATTGCAGCAAATCCCTGTAAACAAACAGCCATTTTGCTTCCTTTGGTATGCATGTTGACATAGTGATAGCCTCTAAAAAGATTTTATGCTAGGAAATCCCACAGAATTCTCTGATCTCACGTTTACTCCTTCACATGTTTTAACTTGCATATTTTAACAATGATATTTTTCAAGTAAGATTTTAATATTTTGTTGGTTGGTTTTGAGACTCTCAATTTCTAGTCAAGACCAACTTGACAAGGTCACCACATATCATCAACTGTTATGTACATTCTCACAGGAACCTACATTGGTTAGAGGCATTACATCAGCTTATAGCCCTCCTTCAACATTTGTACTACCTAGGGTACAGCCCCCAAGGCTTCCAAAGTTCCCAAAACCGGATTTAGTCTGGATACTACAGGAAGATTGTGTGTCCGGGCACTGGTCCAGTCTGGTGACAATGATCCAAGTTAACAATCTTTCTGTTCTTGTTTTGGTGTGGTATGGTCCGGTGGGGCTGATACAACTTTTCACATTTTACAGACTCTTTGCCCCAGGCCAGCCACCTACAAGGTGCAGCATTTACATAGTAATAGTTATTTAAAAGATGGCTGACCCCTGGCCAGACATGATGAAAACTTGTTCGACTGTAGACCACCTTTTCTCTTGCTGCTGAAAAGACCTATTGGCTTTTTCTGTGTCTATCCAATTGATTGAAAGGTTGAAATCTATTATCTTCCAAAGTCCAGCACCAATAACAGGCTGGTGAGAGGCGTGATAAGGGAAGGTTGCCTGGTAGTAGCTTGGGACATTTTCATATCAAGACCACTGACTGGTCTAATAATTCTCTGTAACCAAAAATTGCCTTAGGCAACTTTGTCCGGTACCAGGTCTCTGTGACCAGTAATTCACTGTAATGTAAAATTGTGGTTTCTCTGTAACCAGTAATTCTCTATAACCAGCAAAAAACTGGTAGGCTGGAGTCAAAATAAGAGCTATGTAACCCGGCACCTGGTCGGTAGACTCCATAACCAGTTGGTTGAAGCAATTCTGTGGAGATGCTTCCACATCTACCTGCCCCAGAATCAACACAGAGTTGAATGGATTAGGTTGGTAGACTCTGTAACCAGTTTTGGTGAAGCAAGGCTGTATAGCCGGTACCTGGTTGGTAGGCTCTGTAACCAGTCATTGAAGTGATCACTCTGTAACCAGTTTTTGGTGAAAACAAGGCTGTATAGCCAGTAAACTGGTCTGGTGATTTGAAAACTCTGTAACCGGTCAGTTGAAGCCATATTTGTAGATACTTGCTGTCTGCCTGCCCAAAATTCAACAGAGTTGAATGGACTAGGTAGGGAGACTCTGTAACCGGTTGGATGAGGCACTGCTGAGGCTGTGTAGACGGTAACCGGTCGGTAGACTCTGTAACCAGTTGTTGAAACAATTATACAACTATTTTGTGTTGAATCCAGCCTATAGCAGGTTTCCTGTATTCCTCAAAAGAATTCTCGTAACCACACGTCTAATTGTGTAGGTTTGACAGTTGGTGGGAAAGCCCTTGTGAGCTATATTTAGAAATTGCTGGTCGGTGTGTCACGTGACCAGTTCGTCAGTTGACGTGTTCTTTTGTGATACTTAAACAGGCAAATGCGCAGTATTCTGCTTATCCACAAACCCCACTACCGACAACAAAGGCCGGGTTCATGAGAAAGAGACTGGTATCACAGTAGACGTGAGTTGTGAAGAACGTACTTCCGACTTTCCTGGTCGGTGAAATACGTAATCAGCTTCATGATCTGGTCGGTGAATCATGTGACCAGCCTCGTGGAGATGACGTCAGAGGTCGTGTTCTTTTGAGCTGGCCGGTCGGCTGATGCTTTAAAAGCAGAAAAGCATGGACCAGTGCACTCTGAAGATGAAAGTCCTGGTGGGTGCTGGTCGGAAGTCGGTTCTTCTCAGCCGGCTGTGCAACCAAACCAGTGTCCTGGCCATCCACTGCCCTTATTACTGACACATGTGCCGAGTGCACAAGGGTGGGACTGAGAGTGACTGAAGATGAAATTCCTTCTATGTCGTAGATATGAAGTTCTGATGAAAAACACTAAATACTCGAGCTAGGCTGGTGTGACTGATGCTTTACAGCAGAGAAGTCAGTACCAGTGCGCTCTGAAGAAATCTGAAGAATGCATCTCTTGCTTCTGTTGACAGACAATAAATACTCGAGCTGGCTGGTGTGACTGATGCTATACAGCAGAGAAGTCGGTACCAGTGCGCTCTAAAGAGATTTAAAGAATGCATCTCATGATCTGTTAGGGAATTCCTTCTATTTATAGCATAAAGACTGACGTTTCTTTCGTGATTGTAGCTGGAAGCTTACAGAAGGTACGTACATTCAAACAAAAGACACGGATAAAAACACCTTGTAAGTAGTATATCCATTTCTTTCTACATATTGTTGATCTGCCCCAAACAACACAATTGTTGAATGGGAGGAAACTAGAAAATGGCTGCCTTCATATTTCTCATCGATTACTGCCCTATCATCAACACTAAATTGAGTCAACTAGGGAGCGTTTCCAGATTTTTTAATGTATATCTGTGCTTGATATGTAGATAACACTTCTACACTAAAATATTTGCAAATAAGATGAAAATCCGTCACAAAGCACACTTTTTTCCTTTAAAACTCTGGAGATGTTGAAAACATGTCTGCACAGTACACGCGCCAAACGAAAAAGATGCTATGACGTCACGCTGTCTAGACAGGAAGGAAGTATGATGCACCACCTGGCGAATGCACAGTACTAGGTCTGCACCGACCGGATTAGCAATTGTCCATTGGATAGGAAGTATTAACGCAATAAAATGCAGTTTTTTTCATCTTGATCTGGGGAACACTGAGGAGGCCTCAGGACACCCGAGGAAGCCGAGATTTAATCGGGGTTAGTTGGGGCTTAGTCCCAGGAGTCCTGAGGCGTCCTGGGACCCAGTCGGTATGTCTACAGCAAGATTGTGGTTCAAACCGACCAGAAAAATGGCTTAATTGGTTCTTAGTCGCAGAACAGTCGGGGACTGTGTGGGGCCTCCTGGGGCCTCCTCAGGCTCCCTGAGGCCGATCTGAACTTAATCCCAGGCTTTGATACCAATTCAGTATTCCCGCCCATTTTTCCTTTTTTTTCACCGATTGTCCACGATTAAGGGTCGTGGACAGGATCAGGGCTTAGTCCTTTGGTGGAACAGGGGCATAACCAATGTCCACACCAAGTGTCAACTTACTACACCTTATGGTTTCTTAGAGATATGGCCCGTACAAATTTTTAAAGGTCACTACACCAAGGTCAAAAGTCAAATCGAGGTAACCCCATGATACTTCACACATACATCCCCTACCAAGTATTAGTCTACTACACCTTACACTTTTCAAGATATAGCCTGGAAAAGATTTTAAAGGTGAAGGTCACTACATCAAAATCAAGGTCACACCATGAGGTTGCACACATACACCTCCAACCAATATCCCTACCAAGTATCAACATTCTACACCATACAGTTTCCAGGATATAGCCTGGAAAATATATGAAAGTCAAGGTCACTACAGCAAGGTCAAAGCAAGGTGAAACGAGACGTTGCACACCTACAACCCCCAACCGATGTCTCTACCATGTATGAACTTCCTATACCTTACAGTTACTGAGATATAGCTGGACAAGATTTTCAAACCCATGGTCAATTCAGCAAGGTCAAAGGTCATATCAAGTACCAACATTTTACACCTCAGGGTTTCCGAGATACAGCCCGGGCAAGCTTTTTCCTACAACCCACTCACCCACACGTCCATCTGGACGTAGATGGTAATATTCTTAGCTATCTGAATGAGTAGATTGTTTCAAGTGGTTAGAATAAATGCTGTCATCTGGTGTAGGACAGGTCATCATCAGAGTCAAGGTTCAATTTTCTGTCATTCTTCAGGTGTTCTGAAACCATTTGGAAATAAATACTAAAAATAACTTAATCCTGTAACCAGCATTCAACCATGAGAGTTTAAAAAAATTAATGATTGCCACTGGTGTCACACATGATAGCAGTAAATCAGAGATTTTCTTGGAATACTCTTTCTTATCCAACACAGGCACATTAACTCTTTGGGCCTTAACACAGGTTGGTATAAAATGGGATGCTAAATCAGATAATGAATCTGTGAAGATTGAATCACATTGTGCTCAACTGGGGGAAAGTCTGAGAAAGTCTATTTGGAAAACACAGCATTTGTATTGCATATTTTATTTGAATATTTCACGATGCTGGCATGTAGTTTGGGTCGAGGTAGTTGTAGTCTCCTGGTATGAACTGGTTGTGATGATAGTCTGTGTCCACATGAGTCTGAGCGCTCTCAGGGGAGTGCAGGGGCTGCAAGTGATGACTGGACTTATGACAGCCACTCTCACACACACTGAAACATAGACAGGTGCATTGCAGCAGCGGATGCATTCAAACAAATCAATACAAGCAGGACAATTTAATGTTGTACACAATGGGAGCAAACTAAAGCAGCTTCCAATGACAAATTTCAAAGTTAGCATCTGAGGTCTCGTTCAGCAGCCAGGGTCAAATTGGGATAGGCCACCAAGCATGATCACTTGTGAAAGGTTGAACCCACACAGAGGAAACAGTCTGTGATGAGATGCTAAACTTGCTAACCAACTAGGCCACCAGAGACTACATTTCTATGTACAAGATTTGTAAAGTTTGGTCAGCGAACTGTAAAGACAACTTTTCTCTGCTTCTTATGGAAAAGTATTGTTTCCACATAGCTGAAGGCAATGAACAAATAGTAACTGATGAACTCATTACAGTACACGAAAATGTAAATAAGAATAAGTGACCCCCCACCCTTCCTTTGTATTAGTACATATTACTTCAAAATAGAGGAGATCTGTGGTTGATTTTTGTTACAATCTCAACAAAACTTTGCCAACCTGGCCACACAAATACTGCAAATTGTGTTCGCCAATCTTTGCATCTATTACTTTGTTTCATAATAAATTATGGAAACAATTCTAATTCTTTTTTCCTTTATATTTTTTATCTATACATTTATTTGTAAAATATTCACAAAGCAAATTTAGGCCTTCCATGAAATGACTAAAATCAGTCAGTGTGCCGATTCCTTGGAATTTCGGGCATTTAGAAAATGTCGAAATGAATCGGATATGTATCAGGTATCGGGTATCCAGGTGCTTAATCTCTGAACTAACAAATTCTAAGGCACACAATCCAAACATAATGCATAAACTAGAGGAATGCTTTTGCTAACAAAAGCGAAGCGTCCCTTAAAGTTTAAAATGCTTTGTGGTTTTAATAAGCATGCTGTAAAGCTAAGAATGCACAAAGCTGCACTTAATACATTCTGAAGCTATAAAAGCAACAATAAAGGAGATATAAGGCATAAACTCCAAAGCAGCTATTTATGACCCCAGTTTGGCCCATAAGGGAGGGTCGGGGGGGTAAAACTGACCGGCTATTTAGACTCTCCACATATGTTTTCTCAATACCTCTTAATACATTCTGAAGATCTAAAAGCAACAATAAAGGAGATATAAGGCAAAACTCCAAAGCAACTATTTTATGACCCCAGTTTGACCCATAAAGGGGGGTCGGGGGATAAAACTGACCGGCTATATAGATTCTCCACATATGCTTTCCCAATACCTCTTAATACATTCTGAAGCTATAAAAGTAACGATAAAGGAGATATAAGGCAAAAAACTCCAAAGCAGCTATTTATGACCCCAGTTTGGCCCATAAGGGGAGGGTCGGGGGGTAAAACTGACCAGCTACTTAGACTCTCCACATATTCTTTCTCAATACCTCTTAATACATTCTGAAGCTATAAAAGCAACAATAAAGGAGATATAAGGCAAAAACTCAAAATCAGCTATTTTATGACCCCAGTGTGACCCATAAGGGGGGCCGGAGGGTAAAACTGACCGGCTATTTAGACTCTCCACATATGCTTTCCCAATACCTCTTAATACATTTTGAAGGTATAAAAGCAACAATAAAGGAGATATAAGTCAAAACTCCAAAGCAACTATTTTATGACCCCAGTTTGACCCATAAGGAGGGGTTGGGGGATAAAACTGACTGGCTATTTAGATTCTCCACATATGCTTTCCCAATACCTCTTAATACATTCTCAGTGTTGATTCTAGAAATTTTGAAATGTGGGGGCAGTTCCCCCCCATGTCTGAAAAATGTGGGGGCTTGGTCACTAAAAATGGGAACTTGTACCTCCGCCAAAGCGGGTTTAATTTCGGAAGCATTTGTCTCTCCGTATGTTTGTTAGCAGGATTACACAAATGCTACTGTATAGATCTTCATGAAAAAAAAATAGAAGATGGAAACTGATATTAGATCACATTAATTTTTTTTTTAATTTAATTTTTATGGGGCCATATTCTACAACAATAGCCTTACATCTTGATGATTCGCGAGTTTTAACATTTTAGTTACGAGCTTATTTCGCACCTAAATATTTTATTTTGAAGCAATTTGGATGTGTTTTATAAAACTATAAATACTAAAACACCATTTAATGTTATAAAAAGTGAAAATAGATGCTATTATATCCAAGAAAAACGGCGATCCTCGAATCACCAAGACCCTCGAATCAAGGATACTTGACTATACTTTTCTAGCAATATTTTTTTAAATAGAAGCGCCTCGATGAAAGACCAAATGCTTTAAACTGGGAACTCATGGCCATACTGCAGTAGCACCCAAGTCATTAATATTCATGAGATGATGTGAGGTCATAGATTTCCATTGGGGTTTTCTAGCAATATTTTATAAAATGGAACCATCAACAAAGGTATAACACTTTAAACTTGAAAACTCACGGCCATAACTCACAGCTCATTAATAGTCATGAGAAGATATGAGGAACACAGGCTATGCTGTATGAACTGGTTCAACAGTATTGTTGTTAGTATCTGACGTTTGCATCATCCACTTTCAAACTGTAGTATCCGTTTTGTTTTCATATGAAATAACATTTTTCGCTGAAAAAACGACCAAATATAGCCTTCATGATGATAAAATTAAAGGATTTTCGCGAAACGATCGGTGCCCCTCCATTTTGTAAACATGCGGGATCGCGTCTTCTACCGAACGCGCCGAATATACCGAATTGCGGGCTAGTACTAAAACTCGTGAGATATCGCGTATCCCGCGCTCTAGAAGCATCACTGATTCTGAAGCTATAAAAGCAACAATAAAGGAGATATAAGGCAAAAAACTCCAAAGCAGCTATTTATGACCCCAGTTTGGCCCATAAGGGGAGGTCGGGGGGTAAAACTGACCGGCTATTTAGACTCTCCACATACGCTTTCCCAATACCTCTTAATATATTCTGAAGCTATAAAAGCAACAATAAAGGAGATAAAGGCAAAAACTCAAAATCGGCTATTTTATGACCCCAGTTTGACCCATAAGGGGGAAGCAGGGAGTAAAACTGACCGGCTATTTAGACTCTCAATATATGCTTTCCCAATACCTCTTAATACATTCTGAAGCTATAAAAGCAACAATAAAGGAGATATAAGGCAAAAACTCAAAATCGGCTATTTTATTACCCCAGTTTGACCCATAAGGGGGGGTCGGGGGGTAAAACTGACCCGCTATTTAGACTCTCCATATATGCTTTCCCAATACCTCTTAATACATTCTGAAGCTATAAAAGCAACAATAAAGGAGATATGAGGCAAAAACTCAAAATCAGCTATTTCATGACCCCAGTTTGGCCCATAAGGGGGGTCGTGGGGTAAAACTGACCCGCTATTTAGACTCTCCATATATGCTTTCCCAATACCTCTTAATACATTCTGAAGCTATAAAAGCAACAATAAAGGAGATATAAGGCAAAAACTCAAAATCAGCTATTTTATGACCCTAGTTTGACCCATAAGGGGGGGCCGTGGGGTAAAACTGACCAGCTATTTAGACTCTCCACATATGGTTTCCTATTACCTCCCAGTACATTTTATAGCTCTAAATGCATTACTTAAGAAGATAATAGGGGGTTGGCCTAAATTTAAGGCTTTCAGATTGGAAGGTGTCAGAAAATCACTCATAAATGAGACATTTTTCAAGGGATTGCTCCCAAAATCTAATCAGCTCGCGTTTTCGATAGTATGAACAGGTGTGTCAAATTATAAGGCTCTGTAGCAAGTAGTTTTTCCTGAACTGTGATGACGGGGGTGTACTTCAAAAAATAGTTTTTGACCATGTGACCTTCATAAAGGTCAAAGGTCAAATTTAAGCATGCAGAAAAATTTTCCCACGCCTAAGGTATATAACTGCCAAATATGGTTTGAAACCTTCTAATAATAAGGGAGATATTCAAGGGAGACCATAATGTGGCGGCAGCGGTGGCAAGGAAACTGGGGCGAAAACAAATAAGCGCCCTTTCAGGGACGATTAATTAAAAGTCGTGAGACATGATGTGGGTCATTTCCAAGGAGACGATCAGGGTTGGGTTGTCAAAATTTATAAGCCTCATGACACAGTTTGCCTGTATGTGTACAAGTGTACACATGTATGTAAATACTCACAGGTCATAGCAGTCATCACAGAAGTCAGTGGAGAGGTGAGGAGGGCAGTCCGTACAGTGCCACCTGGTGCCAGTGATAGGCTCACAGCCACACCGGTCACACTGAAAACAACAGCAAGGCTCACAATTACACATGGCTCTTAATGGATATTTGTCAAGTATAATTCTCTTTTAAGATGAAGTAAACTGCTAGTGTATGGGAGCCATTTCCACTAAAAACTATTCTGTTGTCAGTGGATCCTCTTGAAGGAGAAGTAGTTTTTGGTCCCCATGCACTTAACCAGAAATTAATTATACAGAGATAATGCAAAAATATGCAGGTAGTATAAAATGAGGAATATGACAAAATATGCAAAATTCACTGCTGAGGAAATCCATTGTAAATTTCTTTTTCATCTCTGCTAATTACACTTAATTACACAAAACTGAACCGGGTAATTCCTGTTACAATGTTGCTGGTTCATTGACAAAGTGTGAAAAAGAAGACACACCTGAAAAATAATTAGACAGGCAAGTAATTGTCAAAACACGTCAATAGTTACTTACAATCTGATGTGTGTAAATAGTGGACAGCTTAAAACTATACCAAAAATAAAGTCACGACATTGTCAACAATAAGCATCAGTGACACTGATATTATGTTTGGTATAGAAGTCTCACATGCTTGTCACTGTGTAAAGGTATGGACAGGCAAAAAAGTAATTAACTGCTTTTCAGTAGTATTTATCCATGAGTCTTACTTAACTAACATTACATTATTTACTGACAGCTCTTGTTTTTTTCTTGAAAGTGAATACATCCTGAATCACCAACTAGATGAACTGACAAGAATTTTTATAAAGCAGCAAAAGTTGGACACTCAAAGGTTGATAAAATATAACTTCATTAAAAAACAAAAGGCATCAGTGATATCCTTAAAGGAAAGTTCACATAATTGATACCAACAACCTATCTTCTACAATACTGCCATTTCTAGGCATCCTCCCGCAAATGTGATGGGATATGGACTGCAAATAAGATAATTTGTGGGTTCAATAGGTAAATGGTACTGTACCAAAATGCTCTAATTTTGTTGAATTACCTAAAACAATATCCAGGAAACTAAATAGGCGAGTTATGGAAAATATAACATATACATTGAAATCTTTCATAGTCAGAGATGGCACTGTGCAACAAGAACAGCCTAAAAAAGAGGCATGGCAGGTGAAATATGTGATCAGCTTTCTGTCTGCTCACTACATATATGTAGGGATGGAATATACAGAGAGTAATGTAACACTTACAACTTAATTATATCCCTATTGATTTGATAATTGAGTGGTGTCTATTAATACATATCAGATACTTCTAAAATTTGGTAGAGATATCTTAAATAATAATGACACACTATCGCACGCACGCACGCACGCATGCACACATGATGCATTTTATAATCTCCCTCCCGGGCTAAAGCCTGAGGGGAGATAATAACTGCATAGCATAAATAACAACAAAAAAACAAAACAAAAAAAAAACATTTTTTAGTCATGGTGACCCTGACTTTAGTTTATGTATCCTAGTTTTCAATCAGCAGAAATGCTACATAGCTTTGACTTAAAAACAATACTCTACATGAAAAAGTGACTTAAACTTATTTATGAAAAAGCTCAATTCCTATTAGTTTAGAAGTTCTGAGCATGAGAGCATAACAATAGGAGACCTCTTATAAAAGCAGGTGATCAATCACTCACCAATCAGTCATGTAATCAATTATCTACTTTTAGAAATATATTCAATTATTAAGAAACACTAAAGTTATGTACTTTTGGGTCCAAATCTATTAATATTTATCATACACCAGGGAAATACTAACTAAAGGAGGTGAACAAACTCCA
The DNA here is from genome assembly GCA_964017235.1 of Sabellastarte sp. h YS-2021. NCBI lineage: Eukaryota > Metazoa > Annelida > Polychaeta > Sabellida > Sabellidae > Sabellastarte > Sabellastarte sp. h YS-2021. The sequence continues at coordinate 71,489,003 of OZ024935.1, read as the reverse complement.
TAAAGTAAACATGACAAAAGCTTAACTTCTATAAAACAAATACGATTTATATCTTGCAACTTATAGAAAAATACACACATCTTTTCTATGAAAGGTATAACACAAGATATATATATATATATACATGTATTTAATTGTACAGGTTTGTAGCTCATTACCTTGTACCCCAAGTGTCTGACAGAGTCTGAGGACACACTCAGCAGTTTCTTCTGTTTCTTGAGTCTCATCAGTTGCTTGTATTCCTCTGTATCTCTCAGCTCTGGAGGAATGTCTTCCTCATCCTACAAAGATCACAAAATTTATGTCAATATCAAAAATGCAGTCAAACCTATTTTAATAAGACTCTTAATTTTGAAAACAATTTACTAGCTCCCTCCTTATTAGTAAAAATGTAAAGACAACATAATATTAATCACTTCATTATTTTGTAGTTAATGATTTGCTTAAAGATTTCTAGTTAATACATATATAACAAGCATTCTGACGCATGCATTTATCTCCCGCCGTATAAATTAGATGCACTAAAGATAGTGGAATATAAATTTTCTTGTGAGATGGAGGCACATGTAGAAGTGACAAAAGTTTAATGTTTGATTGCAATACTTTTAAAGACAAAAGGCATTTACTCATTTTAGTAGCTATTACTTTGCCATCCAAAGAGCTACAGTTCTACCACTTCATCATGCAGATCAACTCAAAGTAGGGAAGCACGTCTTCAGAAGCAATTGCCTATCTGTACTACTTTTAGAGATACAAGACATTTACTTATTTTAGTGGCTATTACTCTGCCATCTAAAGAGCTACAGTTCTGCAACTTCACTATGTGGTAGATCACTCAAAAGTAGGTGAATGACTTATTTAGAAGAAATTGCCCACCTGTAATACTTTTAGAGATTAGACCAAGGATGCATCTGTAGCCAGATGCAAAATGTATCCACCGGCAAAGGCAAAAGTAACTATTACTCAGCTATGGCACGAGCTAGAGGTCTGAAATTTTAGTATGTTATAGCTGACCCAAAAGTAGGTGAATAACATATTTGCACAAAATTCTCTAAATGCAATAGTTTTCAAGTTACAAGTGATTTTACTCATGATGGAAGTTAGTGAAAAGTCCAAAAGTAGCTATTACTCACTTAGCTATTCAGATAGACACCCAAGTTACTCACCATGTTGTTGCTATGGAAAAAGTAGGTGAATGACATATTTTAACAAAATGCTCTAAATGCAATACTTTTCAAGTTATAAATGATTTAGTGTTGAGTAAGAACTTCAAAGTAGCTATTACTCCGCTATGCAATGAGCCACAGGTCTGGAATTTTACTATGTTATAGCTGCCTCAAAATAGGTGAATAACATACTGAAACTAAATAATGTAAATGCAAAAGTTTTCAAGTTATAAGTGATTTACCCAACAGTGATAACCTAAAAGTAGTTATTATTCAGCTATGCCATGAGCTACAGGTCTGAAATTTTACTATGTTATAGCTGACCCAAAAGTAGCTGGATAACATATTGCACAAAGTGCTCTAAATGCAGTACTTTTCAAGTTATAATTGATTTAGTGCATGATTTAATTAATTTTAATGTATTAAAATTTATTTAAAAAATTCATAAATAAACTTAAGCATGTGAAACTTCTCCAAAATGTAGGTGAATGAGTTATTTGAGAAATACTGGCTATCTGCAATACTTTTAGTGATAATAGGCATTTACTCATTTTGAGTAGGTGAATAATTAGCTACGGGTCTGAAACTTCACCAAGTGATGGCTCTCCCAATAGTAGATGAATGAGTTATTTGAGAAAAATTGGCTATCTGCAATACTTTTAGAGATAATTAGCATTTACTCATTTTGAGCAGGTGAGTAATTAGCTATGGGTCTGAAACTTCACCAAGTGAAAGCTCTCCTAAAAGTAGGTAAATGAGTTATTTGACAAAAAATGGCTATCTGCAATCCTTTTAGAGATAATTAGCATTTACTCATTTTGAGTAGGTGAGTAATTAGCTACAGGTCTGAAACTTCACCAAGTGAAAGCTCTCCCAAAAGTAGGTGAATGAGTTATATGAGAAAAATTGGCTATTCGCAATACTTTTAGAGATAATTAGCATTTACTCATTTTGAGTAGGTGAATAATTAGCTACGGGTCTGAAACTTCACCAAGTGAAAGCTCTCCCAAAAGTAGGTGAATGAGTTATATGAGAAAAATTGGCTATCTGCAATACTTTTAGAGATAATTAGCATTTACTCATTTTGAGTAGGTGAATAATTAGCTACAGGTCTGAAACTTCACCAAGTGAAAGCTCTCCCAATAGTAGATGAATGAGTTATTTGAGAAAAATTGGCTATCTGCAATACTTTTAGAGATAATTAGCATTTACTCATTTTGAGTAGGTGAGTAATTAGCTATGGGTCTGAAATTTCACCATGTGAAAGCTCTCCCAAAAGTAGGTGAATGAGTTATCTGAGAAAATTGGCTATCTGCAATACTTTTAGAGATAATTCGTATTTACTCATTTTGAGTAGGTGAGTAATTAGCTACGGATCTGAAACTTGACCATGTGAAAGCTCTTCCAAAAGTATGTGAAGGAGTTATTTGAGAAAAATTGGCTACCTGCAATACTTTTAGAGATAATTAGCATTTACTCATTTTCAGCAGGTGAATAATTAGCTACGGGTCTGAAACTTCACCAAGTGAAAGCTCTCTCAAAAGTAGGTGAATGAGTTATTTGAGAAAAATTGGCTATCTGCAATACTTTTAGAGATGATTCGCATTTACTCATTTTGAGCAGGTGAGTAATTAGCTACGGGTCTGAAACTTCACCAAGTGAAAGCTCTTCCAAAAGTAGGTGAATGAGTTATTTGAGAAAAATTGGCTATCTGCAATACTTTTAGAGATGATTCGCATTTACTCATTTTGAGCAGGTGAGTAATTAGCTACGGGTCTGAAACTTCACCAAGTGAAAGCTCTTCCAAAAGTAGGTGAATGAGTTATTTGAGAAAAATTGGCTATCTGCAATACTTTTACAGATAATTTGCATTTACTCATTTTGAGTAATTAGCTACGGGTCTGAAACTTGACCATGTGAAAGCTCTTCCAAAAGTAGGTGAATGAGTTGAGAAAAATTGGCTATCTGCAATACTTTTAGAGATAATTCGCATTTACTCATTTTGAGTAGGTGAGTAATTAGCTAAGGGTCTGAAACTTCACCAAGTGAAAGCTCTCAATTAGCTACAAATGAGAAAATAGGTATTACTCACTTATGGCATGCAATAGAACCCCAAACTATGTACCATCTTATAGCTAAGGACAAAGTAGCTGAACAACATATTTTAGGAAAACACTCTAACTGCAATAGTTTTGGAGTTACAATGGCTTTACTCAACAGTCAGAATTTCAAAGTAGCTATTACTCAGCTATCAAAAATTCAACAGGTCTCAAACTTTACTATGTGATAGCTTACCAAAAAGTAGATGGACAACATATTTGAAAAGATTTCCCTAACTTTAATACTTTTGAAGATATCTGACATTTACTTCTTTTGTTATTTAGCTACAAATGAGAAAATAGCTATTACTCACTTATGGCATGCAATAGAACCCCAAACTATGTACCATCTTATAGCTAAGGACAAAGTAGCTGAACAACATATTTTAGGAAAACACTCTAACTGCAATAGTTTTGGAGATACAATGGCTTTACTCAACAGTCAGAATTTCAAAGTAGCTATGACTCAGCTATTAAAGGTTCAACAGGTCTGAAACTTTACTATGTAATAGCTTACCAAAAAGTAGATGGACAACATATTTGAAAAGATTTCCCTAACTTTAATACTTTTGAAGATATTTGACATTTACTTCTTTTGTTATTTAGCTACAAATGAGAAAATAGCTATTACTCACTTATGGCATGCAATAGAACCCCAAACTATGTACCATCTTATAGCTAAGGACAAAGTAGCTGAACAACATATTTTAGGAAAACACTCTAACTGCAATAGTTTTGGAGTTACAATGGCTTTACTCAACCGTCGGAATTTGAAAGTAGCTATTACTCAGCTATCAAAGGTTCAACAGGTCTGAAACTTTACTATGTGATAGCTTACCAAAAAGTAGATGGACAACATATTTGAAAAGATTTCACTAACTTTAATACTTTTGAAGATATTTGACATTTACTTCTTTTGTTATTTAGCTACAAATGAGAAAATAGCTATTACTCACTTATGGCATGCAATAGAACCCCAAACTATGTACCATCTTATAGCTAAGGACAAAGTAGCTGAACAACATATTTTAGGAAAACACTCTAACTGCAATAGTTTTGGAGATACAATGGCTTTACTCAACAGTCGGAATTTGAAAGTAGCTATTACTCAGCTATCCACGGTGCAACAGGTCTGAAACTTTACTATGTGATAGCTTACCCAAAAGTAGATGAATAACATATTTGAAAAGATTTCTGTAACTCTAATACTTATGAAGATATTTGGCATTTACTTCTTTTGTTATTTAGCTACAAATGAGAAAATAGCTATTACTCACTTATGGCATGCAATAGAACCCCAAACTATGTACCATCTTATAGCTAAGGACAAAGTAGCTGAACAACATATTTTAGGAAAACACTCTAACTGCAATAGTTTTGGAGATACAATGGCTTTACTCAACAGTCGGAATTTGAAAGTAGCTATTACTCAGCTATCCACGGTGCAACAGGTCTGAAACTTTATTATGTGATAGCTTACCCAAAAGTAGATGAATAACATATTTGAAAAGATTTCTGTAACTCTAATACTTTTGAAGATATTTGACATTTACTTCTTTTGTTATTTAGCTACAAATGAGAAAATAGCTATTACTCACTTATGGCATGCAATAGAACCCCAAACTATGTACCATCTTATAGCTAAGGACAAAGTAGCTGAACAACATATTTTAGGAAAACACTCTAACTGCAATAGTTTTGGAGTTACAATGGCTTTACTCAACAGTCAGAATTTCAAAGTAGCTATTACTCAGCTATCCAAGGTGCAACAGGTCTGAAACTTTACTATGTGATAGCTTACCAAAAAGTAGATGACAACATATTTGAAAAGATTTCTGTAACTCTAATACTTTTGAAGATATTTGACATTTACTCCTTTTGTTATTTAGCTACAAATGAGAAAATAGCTATTACTCACTTATGGCATGCAATGGGACCCCAAACTATGTACCATCTTATAGCTAAGGACAAAGTAGCTGAACAACATATTTGAAGAAAAAGTTGTAACTGCAATAGTTTTTGAGTTATGAGCCCTTTACTCCAAGTAGCTAAGATAGCTATTACTCAGTTATCTTTAGGCCTAAGTCCATAAAACCAAAAAATTTTCGAGGACGTGAAAATTCATTGGGACAATTAATTTACAAAAAATCTGTAGCTGTAGTAGTTTTGGTGGAATCTGCGTGACTAACTAACGCACGCACACACGCACGCATGCACGCACGCACACACAGGCATCATTTCATAATCTCCCTCCCGGGCTAAAGCCCGGCGGGAGATAATAAAATTTATATTTCATGAACAATCATTTTACTTACAGAGGCATCCATTGAAGCAATGGCGTTGATTCTGCCAACTGGCTTCTGACCCATATACACACCATAGTAACTAGTGGAGTCCTCATCATCTGACATGTACACCGGGGGCCTGAAACACAGAAGTACATGTACACAGGGGGCCTGAAACAGTGAAGTACATGTACACAGGGGGCCTGAAACTTTGAAGTACATTGTACACAGGGGGCCTGAAACAGTGAAGTACATGTACACAGGGGGCCTGAAACACAAAAGTACATGTACACAGGGGGCCTGAAACACAGAAGTACATGTTCACAGGGGGCCTGAAACACAGAAGTACATGTACACAGGGGGCCTGAAACACAGAAGTACATGTTCACAGGGGGCATGAAACACAGAAGTACATGTACACAGGGGGCCTGAAACATTGAAGTACAACATTTACACAGGGGGCCTGAAGCAGTGAAGTACAATTATAAAGGGGGTCTGAAACATTAAAGTACATTTATACAGGGGGTTTGAAACATTGAAGTACATGTACACGGGGGCCTGAAACATTGAATACTTGTTAACAGGGAGTCTGAAACAGTGAAGTACACGTACACAGGAGGCCTGAAACAGTGAATACATGTACACAGGGGGCTTAAAACATTTAAGTACAACATTTACACAGGGGCCTGAAGCAGTGAAGTACAATTATAAAGGGGGCCTGAAACACTGAAGTACATTTATACAGGGGTCTAAAACACTGAAGTACATGTATACAGAGGGCTTGAAATATTAAATTAAATGTACAGAGGAGGCCTGAAACATTTTAATACATTTACACAGGGGGGTCTAAAGCATTGAAATATGTATTCACAGGTTGTATGAAGCATTAAATTAGATGTACAGTACACACACGGGTCTGATCAGCATTGATGGATCTTTAACCACATGTTACAAGTGAATTCATATTCAATGTAATATTGAAGTGCCACAAAAACAACAAGAAAATGTGTCAATCTGATAGAGTGCATCCCCTGACAAGACATGGTGAAATGCAATGAATGTCCAAAACAATAGCCTTGGAGGCCTTACCCATATATCCCATGTACCAAATTTGAAAATAAGTCTACATAAAATATTTTATTAAGTTTAACATATTGCATCTGAAAGAAAATCTTTAAAGAAGATACAAGACATTTTTCATGAGCAAACACAGTTTGACTTTGAAGTAGGGGTCACAGGTCAAATCTGACCCTTCCCTAAGTCCCCCAGCCCATGATATCCTGTGAGTTGATTTAACATGCCAAACCCCTACAATCAATAATAAATCACTTACAAATAATTGGGATAGGTAAATTTGATGGGATTTTTGGAATCCCAGGTCATGGTTTCCTATTACCTCCTAATACATCCAAAGCTCCAAAAATAAAGGAGACATTTGACAAGTCTCTTCCATCTGTATACAGCATACCAAAGATAACTGATTTGTTAAGATAACATTAACAGGAGCAGTGAACGAAATAAGGTCTTATTCCTCTGTCCGAGACTGGTAACTAGGCTCATGACCTGTATCTTTCTAGTTACAGATCCCGTTGTCCTATAACTTGAAGAAAATTCTTCAGAGAAATGATTTTGGGACAACCACAACAGACATTCTTGCCATTATAGAGAATCATATTAAACCATTTATTCTTTAACAAATGCCACTTGGTTAATTTTGTAACTCAATATTGATTTACTCTACAGTTAGAAACGGACTGGTAATGTTTTCTATGGATCTGTAACAAATATCTTTACGATAGGTTTATATTAAGAGAGATATTCAGCTCAGAAAATAAAATTGCAGTGGTTTTGTAGACAGTCTGAAAATAGGGGGTGAAACCAATATGTGTCCCCTTTTCAAGGAAAACTTACTTATTAAACTAGAGGATCACTTGCAAAAAAAAAAGATAATGTTTTTGGACAGCAAAAACAAAGCATCCCAAGGATATAAAGGTGAGTGCTAAAGTATTAAGAAAATGTTCTGCTTATGGCCTTATACTGTTGTGGTAACCAAAGTCTGCGTAGTTTATTAGGTACTGAGCAATCACAAAAATGGCATATATTAATATATGGCCACCTGTATGTCAGACATGTAATACAGATCAATGACATGTACTTAACAGTTGTGATAACACATTGTGTGTAAGGTTTATAGGGAGGACACTATTGTGTATATTTTTGGCTGGATGATAATTATTTGCCTTGGTACTGTCCTCTGAATGGATATTCATTTTCTGCTTTTCTTGAGTATAAAGGGTTAATATTATTCACAATATAAGCATTTTTGTGTATTGCAATTTTTCCAAAAATTCGAAAATTGTAAATGGCCACCATTTTTGGCAAGACAAAAATTTATTTAAAAATTGGGATGCCCACTTCGCAGAGATACCCTGTGGGTCAAAAATTTCGTCGAAATCGTTCTATCTGGTGCAGTTTTCGAGATATAAGCATTTTTGTGTTTTGCAATTTTTGCGAAAAATTTGGCCACCATTTTTGGCGAGACAAAAAATTTTTGAAAATTGGGATGGCTACTCTGCAGAAATACCCTGTGGGTCAAAAATTCGTCAAAATTGCTCTATCTAGCACAGTTTTCAAGATATAAGCATTTTTGTGTTTTGCAATTTTTGCGAAAAATTGGATAATTCAAAATGGCCGCCATTTTTTGCGAGACAAAAATTTTTCGAAAAATGTTTTAGTTAATCTTCAGAGATACCCTGTGGGTCAAAAAATTCGTTTTTGTGTTTTGCAATTTTTGCGAAAAATTGGAAAATTCAAAATGGCCGCCATTTTTGGCAAGATAAAATTTTTTCGAAAAATGTGTTAGTTAATCTGCAGAGATACCTTACGGGTCAAAAATTTTCGTCGCCCCTTAAGGGCTGTGGGGTAAAAAAGGAAGTATTTATCCTTAAGAATAAGTATGATTGTCCCAATGACATTACACCATCAAAAACAGACACTGTTGTAACCACAGATTAGTAGTCTGTTCATCCTGGGAAACAGAATTTACAGTAGGGAATACTAGCGCTGGGTCGGTATCAAAAATGTGTATATTGTTAGGTCACCAATGCAAAACAATCCTGATGCTGGGATTCTGAAAAAAGATACGCTTTAGTACACCCCATATCAAATAAGCCAAGGACAGGGAGTCAAACTCGTGAAATCAAAACAAAATTGCAATAAAAGTCCTCAAATGTCCAAAAATATGGGTAAAAGTGTTCAGTTTCTTCAGATGTTAGAGTATGTTTCCAATTTAAAAATTTTTTTTCTTTGGTCACGGTATTCAGTAAAATGCACTCAATACCAAGATACCAGCAACACTGAGCCATCCCTAATTTACAGTGAGTGGGCTTCAGTTATATACAAATGATTGTACTGTAACATTCACTTTTAACACGACTTTATCTTAATGTATGGAGAGTTCCAGTGTGGTACCTGTATGAGGCATACATGGTGGATTCTGGGTAGAGGAAGCGGTTATAGCGCTGATGAACATGTCTCCGCTGTGCGGACAATGACCTCATATTTGGCATTCTGCCTGGAATGGGTAACCCATCCTTTGCAAGCCTGATGAAGTACTTCTGAATGCGACTCTGTACCTAGTGGTGAGAAATACCATATCATCTATTATAATATTGCATTTATTCCAATAAATGATAAAATGTGTCATACTTGTATTTATAAGAGAACTCAAAATCCAATTTGCTACTTTATTAATGACAAAGTAAAAATACATTGCAAAAATATCATATGATTAACCATACTGCTGTCTATTTAAATTTTCGATGTGCTTAGGTAAAACATTTACTGAAATATTTGAATCAACTACTAAGTCTGTTTTATTGCATTTAGTCAAAAAAAATAAGATGTTGGCCTATGTACTGATTTTGACTGTTACAAGTAGTAGCCATATTTCACAACCACCTGAACATTGCTTTAACAGTTTATAGAACTATATTAGATCAATAAATTACTGAGTCTATTGCCCAAACGAAAAACTTGTTGCCTTGTCTAATTATGTAAAGAATATGCCAGAACAAACATGGTTATTACTTTGCACAATATTTGCAAAGGATATTACTCATTCTGTTTGCTTGTTTATTTGTTAGTTCAATCTTTGTTTACGGCATTACTCCAAAACTATTTACGGATGGTTATGAAATTTTTAGTGAGCATCAGAACTCTTAGAAGGAAGAACTGAATCAAGTTTGGGCATGATCGGGTCAATATCCTTGATTCTGGAGAAGACTGAGCAGTACACTTTGCAAAACTTTTCCAAAGTCTGCACTCAGCTCGCCTCCAGGTGCACTTGTTTTTCTTTTTTCAATTGGATGTTTGTAGACTGAGCCAACTTTATACCTGAAAATATTTTGAGGTAGAAAGAATTCACTATATTCAGTAATGCTTTTCAGTACCTGGTGCTTGGTTCTGTCACCCAGTTCATTGGCTATTTTCTCCCACCGCCTGGCTTCCACTGCTTCAGGAGGGTACTACAATACACCCCATAGCTTTTACACTTCACATAAATCAAACAACAAAAAATCTACTCCCTCTACAAACTAAGCCTTATTTACTTAGTCAATGAGGAATGCCAGTAAGTAATGTGAATGAGAATATAAAAAGTTCTGAAGGTCTACTCATTAAATTCTCATCAATAATCAATAGTTAGTTATGACCCACTTGATCCAAACATCAACTGACATCTAGATACTTATAGATATTTCAAATCAGGTAGAACCATCTTAAATACGTTTTCAGAGATATGGATCGCAAGCATGTTTGTTAAGCAAAAAGTTATCTTAGCTAAATGAACTTCAGAAAGGTCAAAGGTCCACTTCATACACATGATAAATTTATACGCTATGGATTGAATACACAATAATTTGCATACTGTTAATGTCAAAGGAGATATCAAAGGAAAAAGCTGCCTTTTCTAACAGGAAATAAAGTACCGGTTTGCTTACCTGGTACTCAGTAAGTGCCACTAACAACTTATTTTATGAAAAATAGCATCAGAGATGCCCGTACCCCACAGCCTAGGGAAATATTTTCAACACCATGAGATACAGAAGTACTGTATCAGTACAAACTTCAGGATACTTTCAGAGCACTGTCAGTTATATAAAGGTCTAAACAATGTTTAAACAGAGAAAATAATGTCTAAAAGAAAGATAATGCATGTAAAGATGAAGTATTAAAACAAGACAATTCAATAACAAGATGACAGCATTAATCAGTAAACTAAACATTACGACACTCTTTATCTACATCTAGCATGTCTGAATTATGGTTTGGATGTTTTGAATATAACCATAAATACAGAAGTGGTAATACATTCAATGAATGCTTATGTGTGGTGTTGGAGCAAAATCTCTAGCTCACTTGATGAAATTCCATCTCTTACAATGGGAAGTTGTAAAAATAAAATTTTTAATGAATTCTAATATGACTTTAACAGTGCTTAATCTCCAACAAAAGACAGACCCAAAGGTGCAACAAGATTTTATAGGTCAAGGTCACTACGACAAGGTCAAATCAAGGTCACACCATGATGTTGCACACCTACAACCCCTAACCAATGTCCCTACCAAGCATCAACACCTTACGGTTTCCGAGATATAGCCCGGACAAGATTTTATACGTCAAGGTCACTACAGCAAGGTCAAAGGTCAAATCAAGGTCAGACCATGACGTTGCACACCTACACACCCTAACCAATATCCCTACCAAGTATCAACTTCCTACACCTTACAGTTTCTGAGATACAGCCCGGACAAACTTTTTCCCGCTGCCCGCCTGCCCGCCCATCCGGACACCATGGGTGAAAACAATACCCCGACAGCCCTTAAGGGCTGTGGGGTAAAAAGCCCTTTTTTCTTGAGGTTAGGGGTCATTTAACCTGCAGAAAGGTCAAATGTCAGGTTGATGCTGACGAAAAAATTTCAAATATCAAAAGAAGATACCTGCCAAAAATCAGGGGATTCTTAGTAACAACGTTTGTGACAATGTCACAATGGTTACTTTCAGTAGTCATATGACTCAAATTAAAACTTAACTGAGATAACAATGAAGTGAGATTTTTTCTTTCATCAATAAAATGGAACTCAACAGTATGATAGGCATGTTAGTGTACTGCCTTTTTTGAAGCATACAAGTCCTCGCTACCATTCAAACTATAACACCAAAGGGGTAGCAGCAGGTAATACACCACCATACCTTTACAAGAAGATCCTCCAGCTTCTTCTGTTCTTCTGCACTCCAAGGTTTGTTGAAGGTGTCTGGTTTGGTGCGATCTTTAAGCTTTCCCCGCACTACGTTTTGTGGCTTTACATCTTCACTGGAGCAGCCAGGCTGGGAGGCAGCCTCACATGTAGGGGTGGTAGACCTGGAACCTGTGCAGGCAAAACATTCCTCAATTTAGGATATTGAAGGAATAGTTTGGATACCAATTTACTGACTTCAAAACACCAGCTTCTACAAATAATAATGCATGGTCTGGGGACCTATGTAACCTGGAAAACAATGAAACATTCCTGAAACAATTGGAAACCAGAGATTGCATCTATATCATATCAAATCTCTTTGAATGTTGAACATGATATAAACACAGTTTAAATATTGTTTTATTAATTTGGCATAAAAGACGGGCTAAAGATAAATCCAAAGTTTCAAGTATCTCACTTTACTTTAAGTTCTTTTTCCCACCGAATGTTACCAAATTGAAGATTCAAATCTCCTGATTCTATTGGAATATCATTAAGTTAGTAACTTGATTAACCATAATTATCTTGATATATTGAGATACTATTTCAACAATTTAAAAAAACAAACATTTTTTAACCTCAGCCCTACTACTCTTCCATACAAAATGTAACAAATTTTATTGTAATTTAACTTTTTACAAGTTAAATACTTACCTTATCCTCACAAGTGCTTGGTTTGGTTTTGTGGAGCAAAAGCATCGACCGACGAGTCTTTTAATAAAGACTTTTCTTGTCGAGAAGTGACCCCTTTGTCTGCGAATATCCGCGCATGCGCCGACACCGTAGACGAGAGTGACTGTGTAGAAACTCTTCATTATATTTTTGGTCCCCAAGATAACAAATTAGAGGGGAGGTAGGGTGGGTTTATCCTTGTGAGGATAAGGTAAGTATTTAACTTGTAAAAAGTTAAATTACAATAAAATTTGTTACATTTTATTGCGTAAAATAGCCTTACCTTATCCTCACAAGTGCTTGAATGCAACCATAACAGGTGGAGGGAATTTGTTGTAACCACACTGTAAAATGATTGTCAGACAAGGGGTCACTATGTAAAGCACTTTGATAAGAGGATAAGATAAGCTTAAGTACGCCACATCTCAGATTAAACAGTACTTCTTTAGCAATAATGATAAGTAACTTTGCTAACCTTGAATTTCAGTGGCTGATGTAGTTGTAAATGTCATCAATTGTTGCAAAATAAACATCATGAAGTCTTCTTAACTAGTCAACAGTGAAGGTCAGAGGAGTCTTCCTATACCATCAGGCTGGCTGCCGTCATTCTATAAGAAGAAGCCTCCGAGCTGGAGCTGTAATCCTAACTACAGATGATTATGGAGCCATCTGAAGGAAAGAAAATAAAATACAAATGTCAGTAAAAATACTGGTATGTATGGAGAACGATGAATATGTATATGACAAAGTAAAATGAAGACGTACTTAAACATTGACAATATGTTGAGCTGAGACCACTGGGCCTAATTTATAGTCAGACTGGTCATGAGATTGCCAAGCTACATCCTTCAAATAAAATGTGGTAAAGGTGTTGTGACTCTTCCAATAGCAGGAGCCTAAAATCTGCTCAAGCGAAGCCCCACCCTTGAAAGCTAAAGATGCAGACATGGATCGGATGTCATGCGCCTTAATATGAAGATCCTGAGAATCAGCCTTAGAGGATTGATATGCTAGTAAAACAGTTTGTTTAATCCAGGAAGATATGGTAGATCTCATGATATCTCTGTCAAAGCCTTCCTTAAATGATATGAATAGGAGGTTCTTTCCCCTCCTCAACTCATTGGTTCTGTCTAGATAGTATCTAAGTGCCCTGACAGGACATAAGGTCATGTCCTCAGTCAAATCCGAGCTAAGGAAAGGTTTTAAGGCTGGAATGACTACTGGTCTTAATAAGTCTGGACCATCTGATGCCAATTGATTCTTTGCAAGGAAAGCAGGAGAAGGAGAGATGGTGACCTCCTTCCAGTGAGGTTTGTGTCTAAGAGAGGAGTATGTCCAAGAATGCACCTCCCCCCTTCTTTTGCCAGATGCCAATGCCATCAAGAAGACAGTTTTAAAAGTCAGAATCTTTAGACTTGCATCTTTTAATGGTTCAAAAGGAGCCTTTGTCAATGCTGAAAGTACCAAAGATAAATCCCATGAGGGTATTCCCCTATTAGCAGTAGGCTTATCTCTATAGAAGCTGGCAATAAGCCTGTTCAAGTCAAGACTCTTGCTCACCTCTTGGCCAGAATGACCTAAATGATCAGCAATAGCAGTTCTGTAGCCCGCAATAGTAGCAGGTTTGAGATTTTTTACAGTGAAAAGATAGTTCAAGAAATCTGCAATTGCTGAGATAGTAGGCTCTGAGCTGACCACCTGACTCTGTTGGCACCAGAGTTCAAAAATGGACCACCTTGATTCGTACACTCTTCTAGATGAGGGTCTTTGAGGTGCCTTAATTCGATCTGCCACCTGCTCAGAGAATGATTCAAGTGATTCTGAGTGGTGTCTAGGTGCCAAACATGAAGATTCAGATACAACAGATTCTGATGGTATTTGTGACTGAATGGCTGTTTTAACAGATGAGGCCAGTGAGGTAGCTGCAATGGAGGTTTGGTTGACAGATTCACCAGATCCCAAAACCAATGCATCAGGGGCCACCCTGGTGCTACTACTATCATTCTGCACCTGTAGGTGTTCGTTTTCTGTATGACCTTTGGTATGAGAGCTACAGGACAATAGGCATAGCCGTCCAGACCCTCCCAAGAGATGTTCAATGCATCTATGTTCAGTGCATCTGCATCTGGGACTGGAGAAACATAGAGTGGAAGTTTGTGGTTCATCTTGGTGGCAAACATGTCTACCATTGGTTTGTGCCAAATTTGGCAAATTAAGGAGAATATTTGAGGATGAAGTGACCACTCTGTCTGAATTATTTTGTCCTTCCTGGAGAGACTGTCGGCTATGACATTGAGGCAACCCTGAATGTGTCTGGCTCTTATGAGTATGTTTCGAGGATTGCAGTAGGCCATGATGCGCCAAACCAGGAGACACATGTCCCATGAGTGTGTTCCCCCTTGTTTGTTCAGATAACTGACTACAGTGGCGTTGTCTGTTGCTATGAGAACCCTCTTGTCTAGAATTCTGTTTTGAAAGTTTTTTAAGGCCAGAAATACCGCCTTTAACTCTAGGACATTGATATGAAGCAATTTTTCCTGATCTGTCCAATTGCCACTGACTGTCAGATTTTCTAAATGAGCTCCCCAACCCTGGTTTGACGCATCTGTGAAAATAAGGGTATTGTGTTCCTGAGGATGTAAAGGACAACCCTTTTCTAGATTTTTGGGGTCTTTCCACCACTGAAGATAACTTTTCAGAAGATTTGAAACCGGAATCTTCAGGTCTAGAGACTGGGGATATTGCCAATGTGTCTTCAGGTACCACTGAAATGGACGCATGTGGAGCCTGCCCATTGGTATTGTCTTTTCTAGGGATGCTAGTACACCTATCAGGGACATAAGCGACCTTGGGGTTGTTAGTGATACGACCTCCATGTCCTGAACAGCTTTTGCTAGAATTTTCAACTTCTTTTGGGTCGGAAAAACCTTCCCTTGTACCAAATCGAAATGGTAGCCCAGAAAGTCGATTTTTTGTGTAGGTACGAGCTCTGATTTTTCGAAGTTTATCACGAAACCTAATTCCTGGATTGTGTGAAGAAGTTCTTTTGTCTGGCTCATGCACTGGTGTTGGGAGCTTGCCCTTAACAACCAATCGTCCAGGTATTGGTGAACTCGAATTCCTCGAGACTGAAGAACGAGTTTTGCTTCTTTTACAATCCGCGTGAACTCTAGTGGTGCTGTTGCTAAACCGAAAGGGAGAGCTTTGAACTGATACGTTCTGTTGTCTACATGGAAGCGTAGCAAGTGTTGAGAGTCCGGATGTATGGGCACGTGAAAGTACGCGTCTTTTAAATCTATGGACACTACCCACTCGCTCTTTGTCAGAGAATTTCTTATAATTTCTGCAGTTTCCATTTTGAAGGTCGGTACATGCATGTAGCTGTTCAGAACACTGAGATCTATTACTGGCCGCCATTTTTTGCCGGGTTTCGGTACAAGAAATAATCTGCTTGAGAAACCTAGAGTTGTGCAGTCCTTGAGATGGTAAATTGCGTCTTTTTGAAGCATTTGAACTACGCAATCTTGAAGGAAGCCATGTTTTTCCTGTCTTCCGTACCCGCTTTGCATTATGGGATAAACAGACAGGGGCGGATTCGATTGGAGAGGAATTCGGTAACCCCACCTCAAGACCTGCACAACTCTGGGATGACAATAAAGATTCTCCCATACCTGCCAAAAATGCTGCAAACGGCCCCCATGGTGAGTAACTACGCTGTAGTCACCTACGCTTGCTTCCACCTCTTCTGGAAGGCTGGGAAGAGTGGAAGTTTGGTTTCTTGAAGGAAGATGAGTTCTGCTCACGAAAACTCTTCTGGTTGTAGTTGGAATGCTGTTTATTGGTATTCCTGTCATCAGAGTGTCTTTTGAAACTAAAGGAAGACTTTTGATCTGTTCTAGGCCTTTTTGGAGACTTTTGAATCTTCTTTTCAACCTCATTTAACACAGTTGGACAAAAAAGATCATGAGACTTGAAGCCCGTCCTTCTTAGTCTGTTGAAATCGTGCTCGTTGAGGTTGGGAGCAAGATTCTTGAGTACCGTATCTCTTCGTGCCAGTTCCAAGTTACAAGATGCAGCAATCGAATTATCAGTCACGTTTTCTAAAGCCTTTTCAATAGAAGCAATACAACTAAATTGAATCTGAAGACCAGACAGCATAGTCTCTAACTCTTTGATGATGGCTTGATCCTTTGTGGAGGATTTTACAGTCAACATGGTGGACTCCAGGTTATTGGCCGTCTTTTCTATGGCATTGAGAAAGAAATGCACATACGAAAGGATCTGTACATGCTCCCTGTTTACTGTTTCTAACAGGACATGTTGCTTCATGGGAATACGAACTGAAGACGGAATAGGCCCAGGAAATGATGAGCGAAAAGAATCCTGGCATCTTGGAGCTTGGAATGAAAAGTCCGCAGACGTGGACTTATAAAACTTCATTGGTGCCCTTGTGAAATATAAGAAATTGTCATAGTTCAAAGGGTTAGTCTTTAGAAGGTAAGGTTGATCTTGTTGTGGGTTTCCAGAGGACTTCTTTTCATAAAAATCCCATCTCTCCAATACTCCATCTACAGGAGGCATGACCATTGGTAATAAAGACGATTTTCGCTTGTCTTTTTGTCTAGAACCAAAAATGCGGGAAGGTTGTTCGGAGAATTGCTCAGGAATAGTGAGTTGTAACAAAGAACGCACCGCAGCAAGGGTTTGTCTGTAGGAAGGGTCGTCTTCAATGTCATCAGGTGAGGGCGATCTGTCACGTTTCTTTGAGTTGTTTAACTCTTGAAGGGTGGAGTCTTCGTCTGAGGCTTCGCCTTCCTCAGAATGAAGAGACACAGAAACCTCGCTGTTTCTGTCTTTAAGAGCAGTTAACTGGCCCTGCATATCATCTAATCTTTGTAAAATGGTTTGAAGGGGGTCTGTCGTAGTTCCCTCCGTTGTAGGTCGTGGATTGGAAGAAACTGGGTTCTGGTGGCACTCCACCCCCAGTAAAGCATCTTCAATCTCTTGAGACACCACGCTAGGTGTAGATTTTTCCTTTCTTTTACTCTTATGGACCAGTTTACGCTTCTGATCCTCAGAGAATTGTAGACAAATAAAGCAATCTTCTTCTTTATTCTTCACACAAACGTCATTGCCACGACCTTTTTCCCTGCATGGAAAGCAGAATTGATGACAATCCCAGTCAAATAAAGGATGTCCGCATCCTGGTGCACGTTTAAGTTCCTTCGAGTTTTTGACCTGCGAATCGGCCATGATGATAGAAGAAGAAACGATGCTGCTCCCAGTACGACCAAAAATGTAATGAAGAGTTTCTACACAGTCACTCTCGTCTACGGTGTCGGCGCATGCGCGGATATTCGCAGACAAAGGGGTCACTTCTCGACAAGAAAAGTCTTTATTAAAAGACTCGTCGGTCGATGCTTTTGCTCCACAAAACCAAACCAAGCACTTGTGAGGATAAGGTAAGGCTATTTTACGCAATAAAAAGTAAAGTTTAAATAATTGCAATACACTTTAGCCAGTTGATTAGTCATTATTTAGCAAAATATCATTATTTATCAAACCGTAAGATTATCCCATTAACTGTATAGGTACAGCTGCTAATGGAATTAGGAAATGGCTTACTGAATGCAGAGCCAGTGTCTTCTTTCTGTCGTTTAGTAGTATAACGTGTCTTATGTTTGTGGGTGGTGGATCCACCTGTGTCCACCACACTGCTGTATTTCTGCCACTCTATCTGTGGGAGCTCTTCCAGATGCTGAGGTTTTGGCAGTCCCAAGTCTACATTGTTCTGTAGCTTGTGTACAAAGGCTATGGGGTCAGCAATAGCTTCTTCCCTGCACTGAAAAACAAAAGCTACAAGTAAACAAAATAAAATCTTTTATCCACTTTCTTTATTCTGTTCAAAGTTTGAGGCAATGAAACACCCTGGATGGAAAGACACATATTCTTTAAAGTTAAACATGCAATCATCCATAAACTTCACCACGCCCAATAAAACTGCAATCATCTGACTTGATCTGTTATTCATTTATTTATTTATTTATTTATTTATTTAGTGTTTTAGTACCTTATTAGTTATATTGTGGCGGCCAGTTGGAACAGGAGAGGAAACCAGTACATACAGTTGCAAGTGGTCAAGGTTCTGTACTATAAACTGCCAACTAACTGCAAGAGACTACCAGCCTTCCCATCATATATGGGTTGAACAAACAGAAAAATCAAAATCACCCACACTTAACTACAGGATGTAAGAAAGAAGAATCACACGTTTATATTATCCCTTGAAGTCTTTTATACTCAACCCTTTCCCCCAAAAATATAAAAGTTACCTTTAAACATAAGAATTCCAGAGTTTAAACAATGCAAAAAATGCCAAACCTTACCCGTATGAGTTCATCCAGGTCCTTTATGGCTTGGGTTCTTTGAGCTTCTAATATAGCAAATGTTTTCAGCATCTCTTGGTAATCAAGATTGCCCTTCAATGCCACATGATCACTTTCAAAACAGAAAACGTCTGACTCTGTAGATAATCCATCCTCGTCAGTTTCTTCTATTGTGTTTTCTGTCATTTCTCTTGAGTCCATGTCAATGCAGTTCAAGTTTCTGAATAAAATAAAATTTGGTTTGTTGAGGCACACCTTTTATATGCATTTGAGTAAAATTCCTGTAACCATTAGAGAAGTCGTCATCTGGCAAAAATGGTCATCTTATATCATCAAAGTTTCATATGATGCAATATATGATAACAATTAAAACATTAAATGCATTTGGATGGGGGTATAAATTCATCATCAGAAGTGAGAAAATAATTTGTAGTATACTGCAAATGTCAATGGAAAATTACCTACTTTGATGTAAATTAAGTAGGGACCTTCCAAATGTTCGAATTAAGTGAATTACTAACAAAACAAAGGAAACAAGAAACACAGAGAAGATCAATAAGCTCAAGGGATGTTTTAACTAAACAATAAATATGTCACTCTGCAGCTTACAAGAAAGATCAATACTAACAAGGCCAAGTTTGCAGAATATCATAATTTCTTTTGGAAAGAATAAACTGATTTCATCAATAAACTTTTATATTTACTGTGTAGTTTATTGTGTATTTGTCCAAATAATGTGATACTAACATTTCATATGACACAGCAAATCTTTCAAAAAGAGGGTCAAAGATGCACCAAAAGGCGGGTTGTGCAGGCAGCAATAAGGCTAGCGACTGCTGTAATTACATTTAGAAACACGGAAAGAAATGTTAGGTCACCCAGTTAAAGTGAATATGTTAGACATGCTAAGAAACGTAAAATTTGTAATCTAGGTTACATAATTGTATCTATGCTATAAACGGACAAACGAAAGGACGGAATTACACCAATTTCGAAAGAAACCTAGCTATGATGACGATGTATCTCCCTGTCAAGTTTGAATTCGATTGGACAAAGCGTTTTCGAGTTAGAGTCCGGAAACAGAAATGTTGAGGAACAAACGAACAGACAGAATTACACCAATTTCGAAAGGAACCTAGCTATGATGGTGATGTATCTCCCTGTCAAGTTTGAATTCAATTGGACAAAGCGTTTTTGAGTTAGAGTCCGGAAACAGAAATGTCGAGGAACAAACGAACAGACAGAATTACACCAATTTCGAAAGGAACCTAGCTATGATGGTGATCTATCTCCCTGTCAAGTTTGAATTTGATTGGACAGAGCGTTTTCAAGTTAGAGTCCGGAAACAGAAATGTTGACGAACAGACAAATGGACAAAAGATATTGACATTTATGCTCATCTCTGCAATCAGCAACTAGAAATAATTATTGATCTAAAAATATTCAGTGCACAAGAAATCATTAAACCCCTCAACAACGAATGTAATGAGATCACCTCCTCGTTCGCTTTCTACAAATAATGTGAGCTTCAGAGCACTACCCGGTACACCAGGGACCCCATCCAAAAGAATGCGTACAACTGATGATGATCTACCAGATCAAATGAATACTAAAGCAGAAATTGAAGAGTTAATTACTGACTCTATTAAGAAAGAATTCAAAAAGATTAGTGAAACCTTGAAAGAAACTTTGCTTGAAACCATCCAGTCTGGTATTAGACAAACACTAGACGATAGTTTGAAGGGTCTTCAAATTGATCTAGAAACTTGCAGAATGCATCATGAAAATATCAAGGGTGTTCAAACAAAGCAGAAAGAACTGGAATATAAATGTAACCTCCTTGAAAGAGAAAATTGTGATCTAAAGAACAGGTTAAACAAACTTGAGCTGTACTCTCGAAGAAATAATGTGAAGGACTTTGGTTTCCAAGAAAGTCCCGGTGAAGATTGCAAGAAAATGATTCTCAACTTTCTTAGAAGCAGTGGTGTTGACATTCAAAGTACAGATATCGTTACTGCACATCGAATACACTCCGCACACAAACCACGTCCAATTTTGGTATAGCTGACCAATAACGAGATCAAGAAAGGCCTTTTTCAGCATGCAGGGGATATGAAAGTGAATCATAATGTCACATTTATGGATGATCTACCACAAGAGGTGGCAGCAGCTCGCAAAATTTTGGTCCCCATTATGCAGTATTCAAAAAGAATTTCTTCTCCTGCCAGAAGGTACAGATCCAGGGTTCTTGACGACAAACTTATCATAAACAGTATTACGTACACTATAGACACTCTTCATCAGCTGCCTAGTGACTTGCTGCCAGTGAATGTATTTACTCAGGAAAAAGGAAATATGATTGGGTTTTACTCGAAATACTCTCCTTTAAGCAACCACCATCCATGCACATTTACTATTGAAGGAAAGCGTTACAACTCTGTTGAACAATATTACATGCACGCAAAAGTTGTTGCTTTTGATGACCTAGCGCAGGCCATGAAAATACTTGAATCCACAAACCCAGTAGAACAGAAACACTTAGGATCAAGAATCAAAGGTTTTGACTTGAAGGTTTTGACTGAAAAAATGGAATCTATCATGTTTAAAGGACTAATAGCCAAATTTTCCCAGGATGACACATTAAAAGAATACCTTTTGAAAACTGGTGATAAGCATCTAGTGGAGGCAAATGCTAATGACAATGTGTGGTCGTGTGGATGGCCAATCAAAGATGAACGAGTTTGGAATCCCAATGCCTGGAAAGGCAAAAACATATTGGGCAAACTTTTAATGGATGTACGCCGAAAGATAAAAATGACTTAAATAACAGTCAATAATTCTGTAGAGATTCTTATAGACATTTACTATAATTCAACAGAAAAAAAAAACATTGTAAGAACACTGTGCATAAAAAATTTGTCTTTGGGTATGTTTAACATAATAACTACTTATAACTAGTTACTTAGAGAAGGCAAAGTTGCTGCTTACTGTACATAGCAACTTTTTTCGATATGGGTATGTTATACTATAAAGCTACTTATTTGTAGTTACTTAAAAGAGTTTGTGAGTTTGTGAGCTCTTCAGATAAACTTATGTACAGATACATACATTGTCATCCGTAGAAAGGTGTTGTCTCATTGCCACGATAAATGTCTAGAAATGTGTTGTCTTATTGCCGATACCGCTGTATAGAAGCAGCTTGAACTTATGAATCCGGCTAAAGGTTTTACTTGAATTTAGAATTAATTCTATACAAAATAGTCTCCATATGAAGATATTGCTAACACCATGTAAATAGTAAAACTATTGAATTTTCTTATTATTATGGTGAATTTTGGACTTCACAGATGATTTATTCTGTCTTGACAAGTAGATAGCCAATATTAATGATATTAAAGATTATTAATAATTTATTAGTCTACACAAAGGTTACTGTATTACTGTAAATGGACCAGTTTCCGTTCTATTTTTGACTTCACAGATGATCCATAGTGTCTTGACAAGTAGATAGCCAATATTAATGATATTAAAGATTATTAATATCTTATTAGTCTGCACAAAGATTACTGCAATACTATAAACGTACCAGTAAGACTATCTGCATTATAGTATTATCTGTTTTTATACATACAAATTGTTATTACCCTGTTGTAGTGGCCTCAATATAGTAGTGGCCTGTAGCTATGATGTCAGTTGAAAGTTATATGAAGTAAGAATATCTGATATAGAATAGAATGGTCTGTATATTGATGCTATTGCCAACAAGTTGATTAACTAAAACCAGTATCAGTACAAAAGATTGGGTATGGTGATTTATTATGGTTTCACAAGCAGATGGCCAACTTATGTAAGAGAAGTGTATTGAATTATTCATCAGTACAAAAAGCCATTACAGTACTGTTATCCATATGGAAGATATCAACTCATTGCTAACAAGTTGTAAATAGTTAAACTATTGAATTATTTCTTCTTTTGAATACCAAAGAAGAAAGGTATTGTCTTATTGCTATTACCTTTGTATAGAAGTAGCTTGAATTTAAGAATCCGGCTGAAGATTTTTTTACTTTAGAAGTAATCCTATACAAAATAGTCTCCACATGGAAGCTATTGCTAATAAAATGTAAATAGTAAAACCTTTGTACTTTCTTATTTTGGTGTATTTTCACATTACAGATGATCTATTGTGTCTTGAAAAGTAGATAGCTAATATTAATAACATTAAAGATTATTAATTTTCTATTAATCTGGACAAAATGCTACCCTGTTACTGTAAATAAATAAATAAATAGGACTTATGGTCTTATCCATTACACACATTGTTATCATTATAAAAGGTACGTGCTACCCTGTTGTAGCAGCCTCAATACTGAAGTGATCTGTAGATATGAAGTCAGTTAAAAATTTATATGAAGTTAGAATGTATGAAATATAAACTGGTCTGTATAAGGAAGCTATTGCCAACAAATTGTAATAATAATTAAAAACTTTGTATTTTCTTTTTGCTCATGTGTCTAGATTGTGTGTGATAATATATATCACAGCTTCACAAGTAGATAGACAACCTATGTAAGCGAAGTGTATTGAGTTACTTGTCTGTACAAAAGCCATTGCAGTACTGCTAACAAGTACACTCCTTTTACTCATGTGTCATATTAGTACAAAGATAATGTATGCAAATCTATCATGGCTGTACCAGTAGATGGACAATTTATGTAAGGAAAATGCACTAATTTACTTGTCTGCCACTGTATTACTGTAAATGAATAGATAAGATTAAATTGTATTATAGCATTATCTACTATCTCTATAAAGTTGTCATGGCCCGAAAATAATAGTAAAAGTAGTAAAAAGAGTATGTAGAATGGTTTGTATGTAGTGTATTTTGTTTGAATATGAAGTTAAAACTAATCAATTGTCATTGCACAAAAGGCTACTGAACTATAAAGTCAGTAGAAGTCATTATGAAGTTATAAAATGTCAAATATAACTGTTTTTTTTTCATATGGAAGATATCAACTCATTGCTAACAAGTTGTAAATAGTTAAACTATTGATTTTTCTTCTTTTCTCTGTGGGTATTGTTACTACAAGGTTAATGTCTGATAATTTATTGTGGTTGTGTATTGATCAGTTCATGGCTTAAATTTATGAAACTAAACTCATTTTCTGCACAAAAGGCAACTGAATTAGTGCAAATGAACAGATAACGATTTCCTACCTCAGTTAGATATATTTATTATCTAATATCAGTTGTAAAGTGTTGTCTTTCATTGTAGGTGTGCAAAGTCATAGTAAGATACTTACTATGTTGCAAATGAACAGATAATGATTTCCTGCCTCAGTTAGATATATTTATTATCTAATATCAGTTGTAAAGTGTTGTCTTTCTTTGTAGGTGTGCAAAGTCATAGTAAGATACTTACATGGCCTTGACCTTGCTGTAGTGACCTTGAACTTTAAAATCTTATTTATGTTTACCTTTGACCTTGATTCAGCCACAATGATTTCTACTTTGTATTTGGAATATATTTGACTTTATCACAAGAAATTTTTGATAGTAGCGAATGAATTTCATTAAAGCTTTTACCTAATAGTGCACTGACACCTTTACTTCAATTAAGAAGTGCCTTATTATATAAGAGCCTTGTGTGTATGAAGTCAGTAGAAGCTTGTAAATATAAATATGGAATAAAATCTCCATAAGGAAGCTTTTGCTAATAGTCAACCTTTGAACCTTCTTTCTCTGTCTGTGCATAATGTCCTTTTGTTAGACAGCAGTTTATTGTGGCTTCAAAAGGAGACAGACATTATTTGTGAAAGTTGGTTACTTTAAAGTTATAGCTCAGCTTAGTTAGACTATATGTAGAATTATTAGCTGTCTAGTTTTTTATTTGGATAATACTTTTCGCCCTCTCCTATGCGACAGCTTCAGCCCCTTTTCATTTTCTTTACATATCCACTTGTAAAAACTAATGTTTGTTTATCAAGTTTTTGTGTTGTTTTTGTTAATTGTGTATAGATTGTACATATACATAGAGGGAGAGACCATTACAAGAATACAATGTCAGTGTCACAAGACTCACGGGACTCAAACTTTGGTTAATGAGTATAATATATCATACATAAGTCTGATCATATGCAGAATTATCAGTTGTCTAGCTCATATGTTGGTGAATTTATTTATATGTTATGGAGAATGACTTACAGTTTTATTGTTTAAATGTAAGGGGAGCTGGTAACAAGACAAAAAGGCAAAGCATTTTTTCTTGGCTAAAATCAAAGGGAAATGCCATCATATTTTTACAAGAATGTCATAGCAACCTCACATCTGAAGAAATATGGTGTAACGAATGGGGTAATAAGATTTTTTTTTCACATGGCCAAACAAATAGCAAGGGAGTGGCAATATTGTTTTCTCATAAAATAACATTTGACATTGTAAATGTCAAACAAGACACTGATGGCAGGTTTTTACTTATCGAATGTAACATATTCGGTGAAAATTATACCCTCGTAAATATTTATGCACCAACTGGGGATAAATCAAAAGAGCAATTGGCCTTTGGTAAATATCTGTTAGAGATTCTTGAAAGCTATCTTGGAAATAACCTAATTCTTGCAGGAGACCTTAATACAGATCTTGATGATTTTTTAGGAAAATCTAGCGTTTCAAAAGGTGTCCCGAACTACAAACTTTATTTAAAAAAACTTGTAGATGACCTTGACCTAGTGGATATATGGCGATTAAAGCATCCACAGAAAAAGTGGTTCACTAGGTGTGAAAAAACAAGATATGGAATCGCACAATCTCGACTTGATTTCTTCTTAATTTCATGTCATTTGGAATTTGCTACAATCTCTACAGATATCTTGCCAAGTATAAAATCAGATCATAGTCTACTTTCCTTAAACTTATCAGTTATAAATCAGCAAAAAAAAGGCAGGGGGCTGTGGAAAATGAATGTAAGCTTACTACAAGATACAAACTATTTGGGTTTAATAAAACAAACAATTTTAACAGCAAAAACAGATGCAAAAAATTTGATTAACAAGGACCTTATATGGGATTACATAAAATGTAAAATAAGAACAGACACAATAACATACTCCATATCCAAACATAAAGAACAAAATAAAATAATAGATGTGCTTTCAGCTAAACTTGAAGCCTTAGAAAATCTTGTTACCAGCACACCAGATTTAAATAGTGTAAATGAATATAACCAAGTTAAAAAAGAATTAGAAAAGTTGTATGAAAATAAAGTAAAAGGTGCTATGGTAAGATCTAGATGCAATTTGCTTGAAAATAATGAGAAACCATCAAAATTCTTTTTAAACCTAGAAAAGGCCAAAAATAATATCAGAAGTATCAAGTCTTTGAAAATTAACAATAAACTTATTTTCAGTCAGACCGAAATTTTGGAACATCAAAAAAATTTTTACTCATCTTTATATTCAAATTCGGGAAATGGTATAAATAATGAAGACTTATTAGCATATTTAGATAAAATTAGCATTCCACAAATTTCTGACAGCACAAAAATAATTTGCAATGATGAATTAACACTTGAAGAAATTCATAAAGCTGTCAAAAGTCTGGCTCTGAATAAAACTCCCGGAATCGATGGTCTACCAGTTGAATTTTATAGAGTTTTTTGGGAAGATATCAAGGATATTCTACTCAGTACCTACAAAAATTCCTTTAGGAAAGGTCTACTCACCACAAGTCAAAGACAAGGAATTATCAATCTCATTCCAAAAAAAAGACAAAGACCTTACTGAGCTAAAGTCATGGAGACCCTTGTCTATCTTGAACACAGATTATAAAATCTTAACAAAAGTTTTAGCTAATAGATTGAAAATAGCTTTACCTGAATTGATAAATGCTGATCAAATAGGATATATGAGTGGCAGAAGTTGTTTTGAGAATATTAGACTTATCTCAGATATGATTGAATTTTGTAAAATAAAAAACCATCCATGTATAATACTTTTAGTTGACTTTGAAAAGGCGTTTGATTCCATAAACTGGACTTTTCTTAGGCATGTGTTGCAAAAATATGGATTTGGCAAAAACTTCCAGAAATGGATCGCCACCTTGTATTCAGAAATTGAAAGTTGTGTCTCAAATAATGGTCATATGACAGGGTTGTCCTATCAGTGCACTTTTGTTTCTTCTAGTAGTAGAGGTTGTAGCTATAATTTTGTGACACTCTGAAGAATTAACTGGTATTATTGTTGGCCAAACAGAAATACGTCTCTGTATGTTTGCTGATGACATGACTATGTTTCTTTATAACCTGGAATCAGTAAAGGTAGTTATGGAAATATTTGAAGAATTCTATAGATACGCAGGTCTAAAATTAAATAAGAAAAAAACAGAAGCTCTTGCATTACAATCTATTGATTGTACACCAAATAATTTGTTTGGTATCAAATGGATAGACTGCCCTTTTAAGACTTTGGGTTTTTGGTTCTCAATAAATTATGATGAAATGTTTCAATTGAATACTAATGAAAAGATAAAAACTATGCAAAACACTATAAACTCATGGAGTTCAAGATGTCTCACAATTAAAGGCAAGATAACGGTATTAAAATCTCTGATAGTTCCACATCTGCAGCAGCTAGCTTCTGTTTTTCCCTTGAATGATACATTTATTGCTCATATAGAAAAAATAATTTTTAATTTTGTCTGGAGCAATAGAAAGCATTTGGTTTCAAAAGAAGTGTTGATACTACCAGTTCCTTTGGGTGGCTTAAAAATGATATCCACAAAAGCTATTATTAATACAGCTCGAATAACCTTTGTTAAACGATTACTCAATAACATTAATGCTAAATGGAAATTCTTAGCTCATGAATTAATGGGTTTTAGCAAAGAAGATCTTTTAAACAGAACCAACCCATGCTGTGTTTACAAAACATGCTCAACAAAGTTTTATTCATCTTTACTTTACACGTGGTTTAATTTTACAAACGTAGAACCATGCAATAGCTCTGAAGTTTTGCAACAAAATATTTGTAAAAATGTGTCAATATGCATAGGCAATGATATAATTTACAAAAATTATAAAGATTGGGTAAATGCAGGAATAACCTCAATAAAAGATATATTTGACACAACGAATTGTAGTTTTATGAAAAGAGAAGAGCTTGAAAGAATGCATAATATAAATATATCGATTATGAAATATAATCAAATAATTTCAGCTATCCCAAGGGAATGGAAGAGACTTCTACAGACACCATTGCTCACTAATGTTGGTTCAGGAAATCAAATTCCATATAAATGTTTCAGTAACATACAAACATTAAAGAATAGTCAAATTTATAAATATTTTGTAACCCAGAAGATAATAACTCCTGTCAGTCAAAATAAATGGGTTGAGTACTACCCTTTTCTTGAACATGTTGATTGGAAAAAAATATATGTATTATGTTTCAAGATTGTAAAAGACACATATATACAGACTATGCAGTTCAAGATTCTACATCGCGTTTATAATTGCAATTACAATTTGTTTACTTGGGGAATAAGCCAAACTCAGAGCTGTGAAAGCTGTCAAGGTGTAGATAATTTAGAACACTATTTTTACTATTGCCAGGATGTCAAATCCTTTTGGGAAAATGTTAGTGAATGGCTAGCGGTAACTATGAATATCAACAAGACATTCACAGTCTTGGAGGTTCTTCTAGGTCTCATAAACTTGAATCCAAAGTTTTTTTACATGGTCAATTTGGTTGTACTTCTAGGTAAGCAATTCATAAGCAGATGTAAAAGGAATAAAAAGCTGATAATTTTTATAGCATATTTAGATTTGATCAAAGAAACCCTTGTAGTAATGGAACAAAGTGCAAATATCAAGGATGAAAACGAGTCATTCATGGAAAAATTTGGTTTATTAAAATGTGTTATACAAGGTAGTATTACAGCACAGACTATTGTATGATATATTAGTTTTAGTAATGAAAGAAATGCAAATTTCAAAGAGTAAAAGAGTCATTCATAGAAAAAGTTTGGTGTATTAAAATGTGTTCTATGAGACACAGTTATTACAGTATAGACTGTTGTGTGATATATTATTTTTATTCTTTTGTAAACTTGTAATGTAACATTGAACTTTAAATTGAAATAAACATATGAAATACAAAAAAAAACATTTAAAATCCAAGATGGCCGCCAAAATTTGAAAAAAAAATTGAATTTTTTTGTGTTGCAACAAAATACTCTTTTACAGCCCTGTGCTTCAAAAATTCTCTCGAAATTGCTCTATCTCCTACGGTTTCTGAGATATTCACAATTTTTCATTTCAAATTCAAAAAATTCATTTAAAATTCAAGATGGCCACCAAGAGAGCAATCGGATCAACATGCAATGAGGAAAAATGATAGTCCTCTTCCTATAGAAGTTCCATACCAAATTTGAAAGAAATCTGTCAAGTAGTTTCTGAGGAGAAGAGGCTGGAAAAATTGTTGATGCCGACGACAACGAAGACGACGCCAGGCCATGCCAATAGCTTACGGCCGTTGGCCAATAAGCTAAAAACAGACAAACGAACAGACAGAATTACACCAATTTCGAAAGGAACCTAGCTATAATGGTGATCTATCTCCCTGTCAAGTTTGAATTCGATTGGACAAACCGTTTTCGAGTTAAGAGTCCGGAAACGGAAATTTTGACAGACAGACAAACGGACAAATAAACGGACGGAATCACACCAATTTTGAAAGGAACCTAGCTGTGATGGTGATCTATGTCTCTGTCAAGTTTGAAATCAATTGGACAAACCGTTTTTGAGTAAGAGTCCGGAAACAAAAATGTGGACGGACAGACAACCTTACAGTTTATAAGATATGGCCCAGACAAGATTTTAAATGTCAAGGTCACTACAACAAGCTCGTTGCTCACCTACACCCTCTAATCTCCTTAGAAAACATCAAATTCCTACATCTTATGGTTTCCAAGATATAGCCCAGACAAGATCTTTAAGTTCAAGGTCACTATAGCAAAGGTCAAAGGCCAAATCAAGGTGACATCATGACAATGCATAACCAAATACCAAAACCAATATCCCTATCCCTATCAAGTATCAACTTACTACACCTTCTGGTTTCAGAATATAGCCCAGACAAGATTTTAAAGGTCAAGTTCACTATGGCAAAGGTCAAAGACCAAATCAAGGTCACATCATGACATTGCATAACCAAATACCAAAACCAATATCCCTATCCCTATCAAGTATCAACTTACTACACCTTCTGGTTTCAGAGATATAGCCCAGACAAGATTTTAAAGGTCAAGGTCACTATGGCAATCTCAAAGGTCAAATCTAGGTCACATCATAACGCTGCACACCTACACCCCCTAACCAATGACCCTACCATGTTTCAACTTCCTACACCTTATGGTCCCTGAGCTATTGCTTGGACAAAATTTTAAAGGTCAAGGTCACTACAGCCATGTCAAAGGTCAAATCAAGGTCACACCACGACATTCGCACCTACATCCTCCAACCAATGACCCTACCAGGTTTCAACTTCTTACACCTTATGGTTTCTGAGATATAGCCTGGACAAGCTTTTTCAAGCCACCCACCCATCCAGACGCCATGGATGAAAACAATACCCCTGGCAGCCCTTAAAGGCTGTGGGGTAAAAAACCCAAATTATGTCATATAAGCTGAACAACTTCTTTTTTATCTGCATTATAATAACAGCATCTTATTTTTTTTAAGTTGTTGGTTATAAGTTTTTACAGCTCCCATATTGGCAAAATAAAGAAAAAAATCATCTTTATTTGGTAATTATCAAATAGAGTCTCCATTTAGTAACTAGATTGGGCCAACTCAGCACCAACATATCCCTGGAAAGGTCATCACTCATGCCACAGGTTTTGATTGGGTATGTTTGATGGAAGCCATCGATTGTTCAAGTATATTTTGTTGTTCAGTTTGTCTGTTTTTGTTATTTACAGTACTTAAATTTGAAAACTTTGAAGACCGTTTATCTCAGTGACCACCCGTGTACAGTACAGTAGTGCTAGTGGTGGTGGACCAATTCATGCCCGGGTACCAATTCACGCCCACCCCTAAATTTATCCACAGTTAAACAATAAATTACAAATGTAAATGATCCATTTGATGATTATCTATGATGTGGTAAACATCTTCTCTATGAAAAATTATGAATCTTCAAGAAAATTGAGGGTGGGCCTGAATTGGTACCCGGGCGTGAATTGGTCCACCACCACTAGTAGACCGATTTTCTGTCCCGTCGCGCATTGCTGTTGATATTTCTGATGGTACGCAATGGCGAGGGACAGAGTTCACATGTACCTGTTTTCTGTGTAAATTTTGAACAGCATATTTGTACACATATTAACACAAGTATAAAGTGTCATTTAGTTTCTTTAAGGTATGTATATGTGCCGTTCAGTAATATTTAACGCCAATCAAACTGGCATATATATATTTCAACTTATTTTCAAAATGTAAACAAACCTTCAACATTGCATAGTTATCTACAAAAGAAATTCCAGGGCCCGTATTCACGAAAGGTCTTAGCCAGGGCTTAGGCTTAAAGTTGAGACTTCTGTCTCAAGTTTCTGCCCAAAACCTGCTAAGACTTTTGTCTTAGGCTTAGTGGTATTCACAAAGAATTTAAGACTGGTCTTAGGCTTAACCAAGGGCTCAATTTTAAGACTGGTTAGTAGTTGGCTTAAATTTTGTAAAGAGGACTTAAATATGGCCGCCATAAATTTTTCTCCACTTCAAAATTTAAAATGGCTGTAAATAAAGTATAATTATACAGAACATCTCACTAAAGCAGTCTTTGGAAGTTTATATCTGGCAACAAAGTTTTCCATTTCAAAACAGAACTTTTCCTTAGATAAAATGCATCAAATGAAGGATATATGCCACAAATAGTATAGTTTGAATAGAAAAAAGGTCACATGACACAGAAATCAACTGTGGTTATTTGATAATCTTGGACTTAGCTAAGTCACCCTTTGTGAATACGGTTTTAAGACAAAACTTAGCTGAGACAAAAGTCTTAACTTTAAGACTGGATTTAAGCCTAAGACCTGGCTAAGTCTAAGACCTTTCGTGAATACGGGCCCTGGCTTCTAAAAACAGTTTAATTTAACAACATATGTCATGTGAATTTGATATAGCTATAATAGACATAACAGGGACTTTTTAAAGTGGATGCAATACTTCCCCACAGTTCGAGATTTACACAAAAGAAAACAAGTACATATGAGCTCTGTCCCTCGCCATTGTGTCCATCAGTATATCAATAGCAATTGGCGATGGACAGAAACTCGGTCTACACCACTACTGCCTTGCTACCGCCGGCTACCAACTATCGCCACCAGAAAATAAAATGTTCATATTTCAGTTTTGATTTTATATTTTGAAGGCTTTTTGTTGTGTATTTGTTCCATTCACTTTGGAAATAGTTTTACCTTATTTGCTAGACTTGGGATGCTACTTTGGTGAAGTTATATCCATTTGAATTCTGTCTGGCGATAATTGGTACCCGGCGATAATTGGTAGCAAGGCAGTATAGTGGCTTTATACTGTAACGTGCCAAAGGGTCCAGTTGGAAATAAAGATCTTGTTAAACAGGGAAAAACATTTATTTAGTTTAGCAAAGTAAATACTGGAAAAGATTCAACATTTACATTACAAGTCATTTACCATTTACTTGAACTGGTATGAAGTAGAAGCAATATTAAATTTGTATCAAAATGCCCAAAACTACTTTATTCTAACATTCTAATATTTCCCACACCAGAATATCTACAGATTTACAAACCCAATAAAACTTGGGGCTGGTTTAACAAACACTAACCCTCATCTTTTATTTTTAGGAAATAGAGGTAAAAATATCTCACCTGCTTCTTGGCAGGTATCTTGAAGCCATTCTGCAATGTAGTTTCTTCAGTGAATAGTCACTAGTGAACTCCTTGGGGAGTGCTGTCAAACCAGGCAGAATGTCTATCTGCATGGCCTTTTATACCAAAAAGCTGGGTCAAAACCTTGACCTTCAAAAGTCTGCATGATAAATTCCCCCCTTATTGGCCAAAACTTGCCCCAAATATTTGACACCAATTAATCCCCCAAAAAACACAGACACTTTGAGTTTCTCATACCAATATGGCAACTCCCAGACAACATATTCACATGTAGAACAATCAAAGTATATAATGCACTAAGGACAATTTAAGCTGCAATAATAAGGTAAAACATTTGCAACTATATGTATATATGTTTAACATTCTACTATTAAAATATTAAAGGGTAAATTATTGTTTGTCAGGTAGGGACGTCGGATGACGGTGGTCCGTCGGATCGTAACATTACCTTCCTCCCCGTCAAAAAGGAGTTTGACCTCAAACCTGAAATATGTGACAAAAATAAAAACAAAGCAATAATATCAGTATTTAATGATACATACAATACAATAGTTACATTACACTTTCAAATCTTGGATCAGCCGATAACAAATATCTTGAATATCTATCTGGTTTGGGCAAAAAGTCTCTATACACTGGTCTTGAGGGTTCTGGTAGATCCAAAGAAATTAACTTCCACTCCAGTGATGGATGAGTTGGCGACAAAGGAATCCAGGTAATCGGAGAAGTCCCTCTATCCATAGTGGTGGATCCAGCAACAACTTCAGTGACAATCCTGGGTGGTGTAGCAGAAACAGTATCCTCCTTAGGAGGTGACTCCGGGTTTTCCAAACCCAACGGATCTTGCAAATCAATTAATAGCTCCTCCTCAGAAAATGAACGGCCTGGAGTCTTAGGAGGACTACTCTGATTGTCATAGATGGACAATTCTCTCAGAGGGGAACGTGACCTCTCTTCCCTCATAGGAGGGTTGGTGGTAACAGATTTACCATCACAAGGAGTTCCGTCTAAGATCGGCTCTCGATGAGGCAATCCCTTGTGACACCTCTTATGATGATCCCTCAGAAGGCACTTCCTCCTCAAAGGAAAAATGAAACTACATCCAAAGCCACACCTAGCCATCTGATCATGTAGTTCACCCTCATGCTTATCTAAAGTCACTTTAGATGTTGAAGTGTATGAGCAATATCTACAGCAAAATCTCTCTCTAAAACACAAGAAAGAAACAAAAAAAATCCTTACTAATTGATGTGGAAATCAGAATATTTCTTTGGAAGCTTTACATGTCTGCCTGTTCTGGTTGTTACAGAAGGATCACCTTTGGACACGTTCCCAGTGACATTCCCCTCAACTACTTTATCATCAGAGTGGTCTGATTCTACTACCTCCTCTGACAAATTATCTTCAACCTTATTATTTTGATTCTGCATTTGTACATGTCCATAACAAGGTTTAAGTCTGTCATGATGTATGACCTTAACCTTATTTGTAAACTTGACCCTATACAACAGATCAGACAACTTTTCAACCACTTCAAATGGACCTGACCATCGACACTGTAATTTAGGACTCATACCTTTCTTTTTGGAAGGGTCGAAGACAAAAACTTTATCACCCTGCCTATAGCTATTGATATTTGACCTAATATCATATTGACGTTTCTGTTGGTCACTAGCCGCAAGTAGTTTTTCCCTAGCTAGCTCATGAATCTTGGCCAGGTTTTTCCTCAAACCATGTATATAAGAAGCATATGTAATGTTCTTCCCTGTCTGTATATCACTTGGTCCTAAAAGTAAATCTACTGGTAATGTTGTTTCACGACCAAACATCATAAGATAAGGACTCTGACCAGTCGATTCATGAATCGAAGATCTGTATGCAAGCATAAGAAGGGGAAGGTTAGAATCCCAATCCCTTTGATCTGATGCTACAAATTTACTCAACATGTCCTCAAGTGTACGATTAAATCGTTCTACCAATCCATCACTTTGTGGACGATATGG
This sequence comes from Sabellastarte sp. h YS-2021, assembly GCA_964017235.1. NCBI lineage: Eukaryota > Metazoa > Annelida > Polychaeta > Sabellida > Sabellidae > Sabellastarte > Sabellastarte sp. h YS-2021. Next base: position 71,454,170 of record OZ024935.1, on the reverse strand, counting down.
TGTAGTTCTTGTCTTATCAAGGTTCAATAATTCACAAAGCTGCTGAAACAACATAGACTCAAATTGAGCCCCTTGATCAGAATGAATGGATAATGGTATCCCAAATCTACTGAAAAATTTATCAACCAGTTCCTTGGCTATGGTTTCAGCCTCTTGATTCGGCATTGGAAAGGCTTCTACCCATTTTGTAAAATAATCACTGACAATGCAAATATACTTATTTCCCAAATTACTCTCAGGCAGTGGACCTAATATATCAACAGCTACACGCTCCATTGGAGCTCCAACTAGATACTGCCTCATAGGATGGTGAGCCTTCTTATTGGGAGATTTACGTTTTTGGCACTGTGGACAGTTCTGACACCAATTAGTGATATCAGACTTGTATCCAACCCAATACCCTCTTCTCCTCATCCTACCTATGGTTCTCTTAACACCAAAATGTCCAGACCATTTCTGGCTATGAATTTGGGAAAACAATTCCTCTCTCATTGGAGAGGGAATCACTAATTGCCATGATTCCTTTATTCTGGAATCAACCCACCTTCTATACAGAAAGTCACCTCTGAGTTCTAGCCTATCCCATTGTGCCCAATAACTCTTTAAAGTAGTAGAATACTTGGCAATGTCTTGCCATGAAGGCCTACTTCCTTGATTTTTCCATTCAACAATCTTTTTCAAATCCTCATCCTGGGATAATGCCTTCAAATAATTATTTGAAGATATTGACTTGAGCCAACCTTCACCCAGTTCATTGGAACTGCTATCATGTTCTAGCAAAATATCAACATCTGTATTTGATCTATCAGAAATACTGCCTGTGCCTCCATTGCCGTGCTTCATTACTCGAGAAGCTGCACAATTCAGAACACTCCCAGCACCTGCTAGATTCAAATTTTGATCTGTACTTTGTTCTTGACTTAAAGATATGCAGTTACATTCATCTGACTGAGCCAAATAAGCTCCCTCCCTACATTCTATTCTATCACAATACTTGCAACCTTGGCATGGTCGTCTTGATAATGCATCTGCATTACCATGTAATTTACCAGCACGATGTTCAATGGTATAGTTGTAAGTTGCCAATAACTCAGCCCAACGACATAACTGGCCTTCTAGATTTTTGAAGTTCAGCAACCACCTCAATGAACCATGATCAGTTCTGATGGTAAATTTTACACCATACAGGTAAGTGTGAAAATGCTTTATAGCCTCGACAATAGCCAAAAGTTCTCGCCTTGTGACACAGTAATTCCTCTCTGACTTGGACAAGACCTTGCTAAAGTAAGCAATGACCTTTTCTTGACCACCTTGTTTCTGGGACAAGATAGCTCCTATACCTACACCACTAGCATCTGTGTCTAAAATGAAGTCTTGTTCTATATCAGGATAAGTCAAAATTGGCGCAGACACAAGGCGTGACTTAAGCTCAGTAAAAGCATCATTGCACTCACCGGTCCAAGAAAACTTTGACATGTGTTTTTCTGTCAGTCTGGTTAGGGGTTTAGCTATTGTTGAGAAATTCCTAATAAACTTCCTGTAATAGGAACATAGTCCCAAGAAACTCCTAACTTGCTTAACATTTTTTGGAACAGGCCATGTTTGTACTGCCTCAACCTTCTCAGGATTTGTTGAAATCCCTTCACTCGAGACAATATGCCCCAAGAATGCCACTTTGTGTTTAAACAGATTGCATTTCTTTGGAGACAATTTCAAATTTGCCTGTCTCAATCTCTCAAAAACTTGGGTTAAATGTAGAATTTGCTTTTCAAATGTGTCACTTTTAACAATAATGTCATCAAGGTATAACAAACAGATGTCATATTGCAACCCAGATAGAACTTTTTCCATTAATCTTTCAAATGAACTTGGTGCATTTGTTAACCCAAAAGGCATTACATTAAATTCATATAAACCACTTTGGGTGGTGAAAGCCGTCTTTGATTTGTCTTCTGGGTACATTTCCATCTGCCAGTAACCACTTGATAGATCTAAAGTACTAAACCATTTTGACCCATTTAATGATTGGAGACAGTCATTTGGGTTTGGAAGGCTGTACGAATCTTTTATAGTGACATCATTTAACTTACGATAATCAATACAGAATCTACAGGATCCATCTTTTTTAGTCACCAACACTATGGGTGATGACCATGGACTGTTTGATGGTGTAATGATATCATTTTCCAGCATTTTTGCAATTTCTTCCCGCTCAACCCTACGTTTTGAAATAGGTATCCTTCTAGGCCTTTGTTTAATTGGTGGAGCAAGTCCTGTGTTAATTCTATGCTGGAACAAAGAAGTTTTCCCCAAGTCAGCCTTTGACCGTGCAAAAACATCAGAATATTCAACCAATAAGTCTTTAACCCGCTTTTGCTGAGCTAAGCTGAGATCAGTTTTGCATTCATTCCATAATGTTTGTACATGGTCAGGCAATAACCCATCACTTGCAATCTCAGTCCCAACACTTCGTGCTTTAATAGGGACCACCTCTGTCTCTTTGAACTGACTACCCAGACCTAAAATCATTTCCCTGTACAACCTTTTCGGTTCATGTGAAGGATTCAAAACCCTGACAGGAATTTTGTGTGAATCAAGGTTCACCAATGACCTTGCCACAAACACTCCTTTCTGTTCTATTACTTTTGGGCAACTTTCTATCATCATTTCTGGAGGTATTACCTCATCACTTGAACAATGTAAATATGCAGGTACTATCATTTCACTATTGGATGGTATAGTGATATTTTCACTCAACCTTATACGGAACAACGATGTTAGCTTGCTCTCCAGACAACAAGGAACACTTTTACCACTAATGTCAATAGTATTATTGATTAAGTCAATGATACACTGATGTTTCTGGAAGAAATCATATCCTAAAACTAATGGTTCACTCGTTTCAGCCACTAACAATTTTTGTGGTAAGATTCCTACACCAGGTATCTCAAGTGGCAAAGTTACCTGACCCATTGGTCTAATCTTACCCCCATCAGCAACACTAATATTATTGTTTATGACTTCCAAATCAGGCCTTTGGACCCTTGGAATAGCATAATACTTTCTTGGGTGAATAATGCTCATATTGGCCCCTGTGTCAACTAAACAATTCAATTTAATGTTACCTATGGAACATGGCAAGTATAACCCATCATTACATGATAAAATCTTGGGTCCCCAATTGCCTATTGCTGGAGTATGACCCTCTACTTCAGCTGCTCCTTGTTTAAAGAGTCCCTTTCCTCCTTCTTTTTCTTGTCCCATTGTTTCTTTCTACAATCCTTCACCACATGCCCTGGCTTATCACAGTAGTAACAAACAACTTTACGCTTTGACTTCTGACTTGACTTACTACCAGAACTGTCACCCTGTTTTGCATTTTCAACTTGAGACAACTTAGCTAACTTTAACTCTTCTTCAAGTTTGGCAATCCTTACTTGTAATTCCTGCACAGTAACATTTTCAGTGTCATTTACACACTTTGTTTCTTTGAGAGACCTTAATGGTAATCTCCTATCCCTACTTCTATGAAAAGCCTCAATCTCTATAGCTGTTTTTAAGGCATCCTGCATTGTCTTAGGCTGGCTTTGAAATACTGCTAATTCCAATTCCCTGTCATTTAATGCATCCAAGAAGCTATCCTTAGCCATATTCTCTCGTATGTCTAATGGGACACCAGGATTAGCATCCCTTACCAATCTCCTAATATCATGTGCCAATTGTGGCAATGGTTCATTCTCTCTCCTAATTCTAGACTTTAATTGAGCTCTGTGCAACTGAGATTGGTTATCTGGTTCAAATCGTTCCCTCAGTGCAGCTACCAGAGAATCATAATGTCTACGTTGAAAGGGGGATAAATCAGCTAATACAGCCACAGCCTGATCCTTAAGACACATAGCTAATTGTGAGGCCATTACATTCAAACTCCATTGGTTATATTCACCTATCATTTCAAATTGGATCAAAAAGTCTCTAAAACTACTTTTTCCATCATAGGATGGACATGGTTTTGCTTTCCCTGGTGGAAAATGCCTAAACCTGCGGTTCAAAACATCATAATCCAAGGGATTATTTACTCCCGGTGGAAACCTTAAATTCTGGTCAACATTTGGAACATGAGCTGTTGGGTTATAACCTCTCCTATATGGTGATTGAGATTCACCATTGACAGTTACTGGCTCAAACATACTTATCGGAGGTCTATACCCCATAGAATAATCTGATCCTGGTCTATAGTAAATCCCATTTTGCGATTGTATATCACCTGGACTAACCCTGTAGGACCCATATTCCCTTTGCAATTCTTGCACTCCTCCCCTTACCAGTGGCTCCTTAATATAGGTTTCTTGACCTCTAAATGCCGGCTGGTATTGCGATTCACTAAATTGAAGCTTTTTAGTAGACTTTGGTCTAACAGACTCAGTTTGAACTTCATGACTCACTACTCTATGTGATTCTGATTCTGATACTTCATCTTGAACTACCCAGTCCTCTGCAGGATCATAAACAGAATCCTGATCATTTAAATTTTGTTCCATTAGAACAAAATAATTCTATCCTACTCTAATAATACTTCCCTATTTAACTATGAACTAACTTATTCCCAAGTTACCACTGCCACCAATTCTGTAACGTGCCAAAGGGTCCAGTTGGAAATAAAGATCTTGTTAAACAGGGAAAAACATTTATTTAGTTTAGCAAAGTAAATACTGGAAAAGATTCAACATTTACATTACAAGTCATTTACCATTTACTTGAACTGGTATGAAGTAGAAGCAATATTAAATTTGTATCAAAATGCCCAAAACTACTTTATTCTAACATTCTAATATTTCCCACACCAGAATATCTACAGATTTACAAACCCAATAAAACTTGGGGCTGGTTTAACAAACACTAACCCTCATCTTTTATTTTTAGGAAATAGAGGTAAAAATATCTCACCTGCTTCTTGGCAGGTATCTTGAAGCCATTCTGCAATGTAGTTTCTTCAGTGAATAGTCACTAGTGAACTCCTTGGGGAGTGCTGTCAAACCAGGCAGAATGTCTATCTGCATGGCCTTTTATACCAAAAAGCTGGGTCAAAACCTTGACCTTCAAAAGTCTGCATGATAAATTCCCCCCTTATTGGCCAAAACTTGCCCCAAATATTTGACACCAATTAATCCCCCAAAAAACACAGACACTTTGAGTTTCTCATACCAATATGGCAACTCCCAGACAACATATTCACATGTAGAACAATCAAAGTATATAATGCACTAAGGACAATTTAAGCTGCAATAATAAGGTAAAACATTTGCAACTATATGTATATATGTTTAACATTCTACTATTAAAATATTAAAGGGTAAATTATTGTTTGTCAGGTAGGGACGTCGGATGACGGTGGTCCGTCGGATCGTAACAATACCAGTGAACGCCCGCCTACCACTGAACGCCCGCCTTATATTTCTTTGTTAGAGGTCAAGGACAAATGTTTCTATTTATCTACAAAATGGGCGTTCATTGGTATTTCCGGTTTGCGGTAAAAACGGCTGATAATAGACTTAAAATGTGAAAATATAAAGCTTTGGAACAAATGTAACAATATGCACCTGAATTATTGATTGTAATGTACATCATTTGTCAATTTGGTGGCAGAAGATTAAATTATAAATTTGTTCATATAATTTAAATTCAATATATTTACTTCAGCATGGGCGTTTACTGGTAGAATGCCACTACCCCGGGCAATACAATGAGCGATAATTGAATAATTTAATCCTAACATAATTCTGTTGCAACTTACAGCTTGGAATCAAGATAGAAAATTAATTTATACAAAGGCTATTATTAACTAACTTTAACTAACATGTTGGAAAGGCTGAAATTAATGCGCCCGAATATTTCTTAAATCCGAGCCAAACAACAACGTAAGGCAACTGAATAAAAAACTTTTACAACCGGTTAAATGAAGGTAGATTTTTTGGGGTAATTATAAAACCCGGACTTCCGGAAGGGCGGTCGGACCAGGGCGGTAGGGCGGTAGAACTGGACGGTGGCTATATCTCCAAAGCTTTATTATGTATGATCCCAGTTCTTATATTTTTGACAAGGTTTATGTCTATTTATATAACCTTCACTTGTTTGGTATCTGGTAGCAAACTATAAATATAAGACATTTTGCAAAACATAGGGCGCCACCCATAGACAGGGCAGTGAACTAATCATTTGTCAGACCAGAAAACTCTCTAGACCTTCATACATAGCCCTAGAGGTCTACTTACCGCCCAGCCAATCAGAGAGAAAATAAGAAGGAATACTGAGGCCAGGTCACCGCCCCAGCCCATCAAGGAGACGAGGTCACCGCCCCAGCCCATCAAGGAGAAGAGGTCACTGCACCAGCGCATCAAGGAGACGAGGTCACCACCCCAGCCAATCAAGAAGAGGTCACCACCCCAGCCCATGTTATATGCAGATCTTTGTAATATGTACAGGTTTTGTATACTTGTTTTAACAACAGGCTACATAAACCGTGATGTAACAACCCTTAGGGTCTTCTCAGTTGTACCCGGACCAGCATCTGTTCTCTGATTGGCTTGACGGTAAGTAGGGCGGTGGTAAGGGCGGTCCGGAAATTGGTCCGGTTCCGACTTTTATAAAGTACCTTTTTTTTTCTAGGATTGTGTACGATTACGATTTCTATGATCGCACCTCTCATCACGCGAAATATCAAATGCTTTAAACTCCCCAACCATCACAAAAAAGCCACTGCTCCCCATAGCACCCCATCACACTTTTGAATGGGATTCATATTACTTTCTTTGATAGCCATAAGTAGTTGTTTTTTTCACTTCTTAGTTCACGTATACACGGACAGAATAAAGATGAATAAATAAAAACAATGACAACAATTTGCTATCCACAATGTAAATTATATATTTTCCATATGCTATATAATTTCTGAAGTTTTATATATCAATATGCAAAGTATTAAAGCACTTTATTTCACATTTTTTAAACCAAAGCACGTGGATTCTACTTATTTGTTGTTCTTATTGGTGAAGGTAACAAATTGGAAAGCTTATGGAGGTAGTCTAGCCACATGTGCTTTAGTTTTAAAAAAAACTGTGAAATAACATGCTGTAATGCATTGAATATTGACATAAAACTTCAGAAAAAAATGCAACAAATAAAATAATAGCAAGAGTCTATCAGTCTGGTCCCTGATCAAAGTGCAAGAATGTTTTAAGTGAAAACCATCCCTTACTTGGATCCAAGGTCACCTTATCTAAGTATTGTTGTAGAATACGGCCCCAGTAATCATGTCACAATATGTTCATGTCTGAATTGCTAATTTAATCCCCTTCCCCTTAGTTATCACGTCAAAATGCAATTTACTACATTTCGTGTAGCAAACATTAATTAATTCAGATAATCAACCAATGAAATTAAAATGCTAATTAATATATTTTTGATGGCAAATTGTTGTCATTGCTTTAATTCATTGATCTTTGTTCTGTCTGTTTGACTTAAGGGGGCTTGGTGGTGTAGTGGATAACACACTGCCCTGCCACCTCTGAGGTCTGCGGTTCCAACCCCCTACCCTATGTGGGGAAAGTTGGTAGTGGCTTTCGGATTCCTGGCAATTTACAGTGCAGACTGTTTGCCAGTTATCATGTTTTTTGTACTCTTGAAATCATGATATAACCTACACACTGTGTTTAAAGAGACATTAAACCCAAATAAATAAATGTCTGTTTGAGTAGACACGAACTCACGGTGGTAACCAGCTCACAGCTTGCAAAGAACGCAGCATTAGTAAGTTCCTTCAATAAACCATTTCTTCCAATTTATGTATTAATTTACAATTTCGTAGACATATTAAATGTATTATAATATGAGAATATAATCGTATGATTCACAGAAAATAACATTGGACTGTTAGTGTAAGGACATTTCACGATTGTCGATAAAATATTTTATTATCGCCCACTCTTTACGTGCATGCATGAGACAAGAAGCGAGTTTGGCCTACGGTACTGTAGTGCACTAGTATGTTGAGTGCGACCAGGATTCTTCTATCCGGTAACGTGTCATAAGTGACATACTTTGAAGTAGGGTGCCTCAGTAAGGTAAAACAAAACCAAATAATTGATTCCAAAATTTATTCCTCTATTTACAGTAATAATTCTTACAATATATGTACAGTACATGTTAATATACAGTACTCACATAAATTAATTTTTTGTAATTTCGTGGTTTCTATGTCACAGACACAGTTTGTTTACACTTAGAAAGAAAAGTTCTCAGATTTGCCGGACAGAAGAATAAATCTTGTGCATGAGCAGATCGCTTGAAATATCTCTTCTTGGATTAAAGTATACAAACGGCAACAGGTGAAACACTCCGTTTCAGTTTATACATTAATTATTTTGTAATAATTAAGCGTCCCTGAAAAGGGCGCTTATTTGCTTTCATGTCAGTTTCCTTGCCGCCGGCTGCCATATTATGGTCTCCCTTGAATATCTCCCTTATTATTGGAAGCTTTTTAGCCATATTTGGCAGTTATATACCTTAGGTGTGGGAAAATTTTTCCTCATGCTTAAATTTGACCTTTGATCTTTATCAAGGTCACATGATCAAAAATAGGTTTTTTGGGGGTACACCCGCTCGTCATCATCGCTCAGCAAAATCTATTGACCACAGAGGCTTGTAATGATACACACATGTTCATACTATCAAAAACACGAGCTGATTAGATTTTGGGAGCGATCCGATGAAAATTGACTGATTTATGGGTGCCTTATAAAACCCGGACTACCGGAGGTGCTATGGAGGGGTGCGATGGGGCGATGGGGTGCGATGAACAGCCATAGCACCCAGTTATTAATATTCATGAGAAGATATGAGGACACAGATCTCTCCTGTAGTTTCCTAACAATATTTTATAAAATGGATGTCTCCACAAAGATATAATACTTTAAAACTACAGAACTCACGGCCATAGCACCCAAGTTATTAATGTTCGTGAGAAAATATGAGGATAATAATAAATAAAACTCGCCAAACCCTGTGTAGCACCAGTAGTTCTGTAGCACCACAAGTGATCCAGGAGTTCTTGAGTTTAATATAAATAAAAATAAATTGGTTGTAAATACTGTATCTGTGTATGTTATTGTTGTGTAAAGTTAGAAAATTGAAATACAAGTACAACATATTTAATGTACATTTAAAAAGAAATAACACTCACCTAACCCTCTGTAGCACCAGTGGTTCCATAGCACCCCAAGTGATCCGGGACTTGCATGAGTGCATAATGACTCCATGAATGACTTGGGTGCTATGACCATAGAGCTCATCAGTCAATTCATTGAAAGAAAATTAACTCAACTAACAGCTTAACTGTGTATCTGTATAGGTTTACTGTAGTGTAACTATACAAAGCTAGAACATATTTAATATACATGTAATAATGCATATTCTCAGTTAGTGAGTTCTCAAGTTCAAAATATTTGATTTTCGTCTATGCTTCTATTATTTTTATGATGTTGTAATGTTTTGATGTGTTGCTATACTATGTTTTGAATCAATAAAATTGAAAAAAAAAACTGTGTCCTCATATTTTCGCATGAATATTAATGACTTGGGTGCTATGACCATGAGTTCTGTAGTTTAAAGCATTTGATCTTTGTCGAGACGTCCATTTTATAAAATATTGTTAGGAAACTACAGATGAGATCTGTGTCCTCGTATCACCTCATGAATATTAATGACTTGGATGCTATGGCCATGAGTTCTGTAGTTTAAAGTATTTTATCTTCATCGAGATGTCCATTTTATAAAATATTGTTGGGAAACTACAGAGGAGATCTGTGTCCTCGTATCACCTCATGAATATTAATGACTTGGATGCTATATGGCCATGAGTTCTGTAGTTTAAAGTATTTTATCTTCATCGAGATGTCCATTTTATAAAATATTGTTAGGAAACTACAGGGGAGATCTGTGTCCTCGTATCACCTCATGAATATTAATGACTTGGATGCTATGGCCGTGAGTTCTGTAGTTTAAAGTATTTTATCTTCGTCGAGATGTCCATTTTATAAAATATTGTTAGGAAACTACAGAGGAGATCTGTGTCCTCGTATCACCTCATGAATATTAATGACTTGGGTGCTATGGCCGTGAGTTTTGTAGTTTAAAGTATTTTATCTTCATCGAGATGTCCATTTTATAAAATATTGTTAGGAAACTACAGGGGAGATCTGTGTCCTCGTATCACCTCATGAATATTAATGACTTGGATGCTATGGCCGTGAGTTTTGCAGTTTTAAGTATTTCATCTTCATCGAGATGTCCATTTTATAAAATATTGTTAGGAAACTACAGAGGAGATCTGTGTCCTTGTATCACCTCATGAATATTAATGACTTGGGTGCTATGGCCGTGAGTTCTGTAGTTTAAAGTATTTCATCTTCATCGAGACGTACATTTTATAAGTGGTGCGATAAAGAGGTGCGATAGAGGTGCGATCCGGGAAAAAATCCGGTTCTGAATCCGGTTCCGACTTTTATAATTTACCTGATTTATGAGCGATTTTCTCACACCTACCAACCAGAAAGCTTAAAATTCATGTGAACCCCCTATTATCTTCTTAAGTATTGCATTTAGAGCCATAAAATGTATTGGGAGGTAGTAGGAAACCATATGTGGAGAGTCTAGAAAACATGTCAAATTTCCCCCCAACCCCCCCTTATGGGTCAAACTGGGGTCATAAAATAGCCAATTTTGACATTTTTCCTTATATCTCCTTTATTATTGGTTTAAGAGCTTTAGAATTTGTTAAGAGGTATTGGGAAACCATATGTGAAGAGTCTAGATGGCCGGTCACATTCACCCCCTGACCCCACCTTATGGGTCAAACTGGGGTCATAAAATAGCCGATTTTGTGTTTTTGCCTTATATCTCCTTTAGTCTTGCTTTTAAAGCTTTACAATCTATTAAGAGGTATTGGGAAACCATATGTGAAGAGTAGATAGCCGGTCAGATTTACCCCCTGACCCTCCCTTATGGGTCAAACTGGGGTCATAAAATAGCCGATTTTGTGTTTTTGTCTTATATTTACTTTATTCTTGCTGTTAGAGCTTTACAATGTATTAAGAGGTATTGGGAAACCATATGTGAAGAGTCTAGATAGCCGGTCAGATTTACCCCCTGACCCCCCCCTCCCCCTTTATGGGTCAAACTGGGGTCATAAAATAGTTGATTTTGTGTTTTTCCCTTATATATCCTTTGTATTTTTGCTTCTACAGCTTTAGAATGTATTAAAAGGAAGGCTTGAGCTATCTTGGATATTCAAATTACACTGCCTAGCCCCCATAGGCATCAACCAGTTTGTATGATTTTCTTAGGTATAATCCTGGCTACCTTGCACTCAGTAGTCAACCTCTCTTTCTCTCTGTATTAAAAGGTAGTTGGAATTCGTGGAGAGTCTAGGTAGCTGGTCAAATTAGCTCTCTGACCCCCTCTTATGAGTCAAACTGGGGTAATAAAATATCAAGTTTTCTGTTTTTGCCTCATATCTTCTTTATTATTGGTTTTACAGCTTCACAAGTTTTAAGAGGTGGTGGGAAACCATATATGGAGTGTCTTAAGAGCTGGTCACAGTTGGGTCATAGAATGCAATTTCTACTTTAATATTTCAACATTAATGATGTCATTATCTGAATGTTATTTTCATATCTTTGCATTGTGTAACTTTTTGAAATTGCACTCACGACTTATACATACTATTAAAGCAGGCAAAATACATTCCTATTTTGTTGTCATCATCTAAAATTATGATATGCATCAAATTGTGCTTGTTTTATTGTAAAAAACTGGGTCCAAATATTTACAAACTTATTTCGGTGCAGCAGTTTGATAATGACACATTTATAAATTCCCATTTTCAGCTCATTATCACTTCTGACTTCCATTCTTCTGCAGTAAACTAATAACTCAGCAATGCAAACATATTCTTTACTATGTCTCTTATTTATACATAACATCAACATATCACTGACACTTTCAACAGAGCATAGATAAAGATAACATCTTAACTCCTTATGTGAGCATTTATTCATGCATAGACTACAACAGGTGGAGGGGGGATGTGGGGGAGACACACATTAACTTGATTTTATTCCTTATCAGCATATACCCAGTGGACTAATTCTCTGGGGACTCATCAAAGACTGGAAATTATATATAAATAGAAATGAGCATTATTCATAAGATGTAAATAGGCTTGTGGGAACATTGACCATTTATTTACTCATTGGGATAGATAGATGTCTTCAGAGCATTGTGTCAAAAACTTCTTGCCTTTCTAAAGGCTTAAATTTTACTATGCCTTTTTCTAAAATATAAATAGATATATGACATTTAACAGTGACAAGTTGTTTCATGTAAAGGCTTTTATTGAGGTGCCACTTCCCCCTTAGCAAATTTTCCTTTAAATGCCTGATATATTAGTAAGACTTTGATATTCATAGTGACATAATATTTAGCATCAAGATTGAAAAAGTTTTTTTAAACCAGGTTTACCCACTGACCCCTTCTTACGGGTCAAACTGGGGTCATAAAATAGCAGATTTTCTTGTTTTGCCTCATATGTACTTTAAAACTACTCTTCTTACAAACTATAGCATTTATTAAATTAACTTTACATAATTTGTGACCACAGAAAAGAAAATAAAGCTAACATTTTTCTTTCGTGTTAATACATAAACTTCCACACTGTCTGCTTAACTTTAGCTTCTTCTCTCAGCGCTGCATGTTTTTCTTTTCAAAAACCTTTTTCTACTTTATACTATAAAGCATCTGACCTTTTTGGGACGTTTTGTTTCTGTTAGCAAAAACATTTTTCTAGTTATAATTTATAATAAACATAATTATGGTTGGTCTTTAATATTTGGTGATACAAAAATGCAGAAACATGACTGTATAACCAGATATTTACTAGTGCTGGACCCCGCTTTGTTTACACGGCCATCTTGAAATTCCGAATGTACCCACCACTTGTGGAGATTACTTGGCATGGATAAAGTTCATGTTCCGCAGAAGAATTCCGAGTCGTTTGGCCTCTCTTCTGCATGTGCCGACACACTCGACGTACAAAGCCAAACTCATTGTTTACTCGTGCTTTTTGGTTTATCTCTATGAAAACCGGCAGTCAGTCTGGCTATGTCTGCATTGTTACTAATATCCATGTTGGTATTTCCTAATGTGTTTGTGATAGCTGTCCTGTAGACTTCGATAGTGGAAGGGCAGCTATCATTTTTGGTGAATAAGAACAATAGGAAATTACAGATGTATCCTATAGAGGGACACCTGAAGTCCACCTGTGTGTTTGAGCACCAGCATTGGAACACTGTTTATTTAGAGGCATAGATGGCTCTAGTAAAGAGTCTTTGAGGTACAGCAAGTCTGTCCACCACATCTGTACAGAAGCCCTGGTTTTGGAGAGGTGTTCTAAATCCCACACATGGAGGTTCAGGGATTCTGGGTTGCTGTGGAATTGGTTGTTCAGTGGTTGTTTCAGCAGAGAGTGCATTGGTAGTATCTGTCGTGGTAGGTTGATTGACAGTTCTACCAGGTAACAAAACCATGGTTTTGTCGGCCAGCCTGTGGTGATTAGGATGAGCCTGCAATTTTGAGACATCAGTTTTTGGACTACTCTTGGGAGGGGTGCTGATGGGGGGAAAGGCATAAGCTATCAGGTTCTCGCACAAGATGTTGCGGGCATCCACAGCCTGTGCTTGTTCTTCCGGTATTTGAGAGACATACAAGGGGAGTTTTGTGTTCAGTCTTGTCACAAACAGGTCCACCTGTGGCTATTCCCATAACATTTGTGTTTTGTTTGAAGATTTGAGGGGACAGGGATCATTCCATATGTTGGATTTGGTTCCTCCTTGATAGACCATCCACAATCACATATATGACATGCTCTGAGTGTGACTTGGTGTTTTTGGCACCAGGTTAGGAGCATCCAAATGAGTGCACACCATTCTGCTCAATGAATGCAGCCTTCTGTGTTGATGTGGGCTACTACTGTGGAGTGGTCTGAAGTGATCAGGACCTATCTCTCCTTGCACTGAGGTTTCTTCTCTGTGGATCCTAGTAATCCAATGATATACACAAGAGTCCTTGCACTGATAATAGAGCTCTGGCCACACTGTGGAAGGTCTCCTGGATCTTGGTTCATCTGGTTTCTGTCAGCCTTACAAGTGCCTTGTCGAGTAAAAAGTTGTATTCTATGGAATCAAATCTCTAAGTTGGAGTGAATTATGATTTTTTTTTATATTCATTACGAAACCCAGTTGTTTGTTCAAATGTCTCACAAAAATGCAGCTTTGGCTTTCAAAAAATTGAATTCTTATCTTCAGGATATTCAAGAATGGATGCCATCTAGTATGCTAAAACTAAACCAAGACAAAACTGAGTTCATTGTCTTTGAGTTTAATGCTCAACTCAAGAAATTAGATTCCCACCTCCTTGTTAGATTATTTGGTAATTTTATACATGCAGCAGTCTTTTCATACCTTGGTATCTGCTTTAAAAAAAATAATGCAAATTTTCTCTTCACTGATCATGTCCACAATATTTGTAAAACATGTTCAAAAGTGTGATCTCAGGTGGGTTAGACAGAAGTAGCTGATAGATGAGGCTGTTAGCCTGGTAGCAAATGATTTGCTGAGTAGTTGTCTTAACTATTGCAACTCTTTCTTCAGAAGTCTGTCCAGTTTTAACATGTGCAAACTCCAGTGTATTCAAAATATACTTTTTAGGATTTGTCACACACACTGTAATAGATACACACAGGCATCTCCTGTTCTCAAAATACTTCATTAGTTGCCAGTTGAATACTGCTTCATCATCAAAACAGCCACTTTGGTTTATAAGTTTCTTTTCACTGGTCATCCCAGCTATTTTACCAGTAATTCTCTTTTGTCTGTGTTGTGGTAGATATGGCACAAGATATAGCCAACCATTTTAAAGGTTCTTGCAGGCTCCTCAGTTCTATAACTCTCTACATAAATAAAAAAAACTTTGATCACACTATATGTCGGCCATCTTTGTGCACAAGCAAGTGACTATACACATACACACAGTAATTATAAGGTTACACAATTCTATGGATTTCTAACAATATTATTAAAATCCTGTTTTATGATTTTTACCTACCGAAGTGTACACATTGTATATATTTGAAATTATAAAGCTATTTTTGTGTCAAATAGAAATAAATTGTGATAAACATGTGGAAAGCAAATTAGCATGGAATATTATTGTAAATGTATACGGAATAAATGACACAATAACAGTCTGATCTGCAACATATTAAATGGAGTGCATGAAATGTCTGATTTGCAATCACTTTGATTACTTTTTGACAAGTTGTCTCAATTGTCGGCCATTTTTACAGCAGTGAGCACCCATTCTGTATATAGGTACAGATTTTATAACTTTACCTCTGAGAAATACAAGGTGGGTTTTGACTGATAAGAGGGTCTTCACCGGTACAATACCTGTTCACTAATATAAACTAATGTGGTGTGCAATTGAATGTAAGATTAAGCTGTCAGTAATATGATCTTGTTACCAACCCAATCATCACCATAATTGCTAACTACTCGGCACTACTGATTAACTGTTCACCATTCATATCCTCTGTTGTCTAGTGATTAGCAAGTTTGTAATCTAATCACAGGCTGTCACCTCTGTATACTATGCTTTTGTTTCCAGAAAATCTAAGGAAAAGGTAGGCATATGGATAGCATATGTGTATTTCTTAAAATGAGATTATTAGTGAGATTTTTTCTTGCTAAACATTTAGCACAGTTTATATTACCTAACTGGAGTATTAACTCATTATTGGACTTGAATACAGGAGGACAGAAATATGAAAGGTAGCAGATACTTTGCAAGCAAAGATGTTAAAGGAACAGCAGATCAGAATGAAAAGGAAGACAGAACCACTGAGAGTGAGACTTCAAAATTTGAGAAACGTCAGAAAAATAAGAAAAACTCAAAAGCACAACCAGAGGTTGTTCATAATTTATCTGATATTGACTTCACAACTGCCAGGTTTCCCAGAAAAAGACTGAAAAAGCCTCAAAGTACTCTGAAGAAAGAGGGAAAGGATGGGAGGCCCTGGCGGCACAGCAAAACACAAAGAAAAAGCTTACGGGAGGTATGTGTCACTAAAAATATAACTACAAATTGTTTTAAAATATTGAGATTGCGATTGTCTTCGACTTGTGCTGTATTTTGTAAAGTTCAAGAGTGATTGTGCATGCATGTATAATTATTCACAAAAAAATATTTTGTATATGTGTCTTTTGTTAAGAAAGTGCTACTGATTTATAGATTTTGTATATTACCATGTTAATTTAAATAAATATTGTGACAATTTACAGGAAGACCCATATCCTGATAAGTTAACTGTTCCAAAGGAGAAAGTTCAAAAATACAAAAGGGGTGAAAAGCTAGATATTGTAAGTATTTGTTAACTTTTATGTTTTCTGTATTCTTTTGTAATACATTGTTATTTTTTTTTTGCGATGTAGATTGCATGGACTTTTACAAAGTTATTTAATATTTTTACCTCAAAGACAGATGGAAAAATCAGTTTTGAAGCAATTTTTTGCACAGATTATTACACATAATTATAGCACTTTGAATTGAGGAGGTTTTTCCCCACAGAGGAGGTTTTTCCCCAGAGGTCTCCATCAGTGTTCTTGGGAATAGGCATTTGTTGTTTAATGCAACCCATCAAGAAAACATTTTTAAAAATGCTAAAATGTGCACTGGTGGCATATTTAAATTAGTTAAGGTGCCCTTCACCCAACTCTCCATGTATTTGTGAAGCATGGAAGTAGCTACAAACAGGCCGACTTGGTGTATGGTATGATAAGTTGAAAAACAAATCAGACTTCAAGGCTCTCTTCACCACAGTCAAAGGCTACTGGTCACCTGCAGACTCCAAGAAGTGGTCATAGATTGTGAGACTGGTATGTCACCTGGGGTCAGTTGGGTGTTCCCTGATATACAAATAAAAGGTTGTGGCAAGCAGTTTGGCGGAATATTTAAGATTTGTGGTTTGCAAGAAACCTAAAAAGAATAGGTGTACCCACACTTTCCTCAGAAAAATTTTGGCCCATCCATTTGTACCCCATGTCATCCCTCTCATTCTGTCCCAGAACACACTTTATGTCCCTGATACATGGATCCAGAGTTCTGTGTGGCCCCTTTTCCACATGGTCAATATTTATGCAGAAGGTAAGAATGAACAATGTCAGCTAACAACTTAAAAATAAGGCAGGCAGGGCCCAGGTTCAGTTTTGCTTTCTCATCAACTTTCTGCATGAGAAGGTTCGCTTTGTGGAGGCCCAGACCAGGTTGGTCACAGATGAAAAGTTGACACACATGGAAAGGGAAGAATATCCAAGAGTGAATGTGGCCATTAAAATTTTGTGAGGAAAGTTCTGCGATAGTGAAGTTTTATTTAAAGGATTTATGTAACAATGTTCTCAGATTTATGGCCCATGAGAAAATGAAAAAGTAAATCAAGACAATTAGTGCTTCTTCAGATTACAGTGCTATAGAAATTGTAATATTTATACCATTTGTTCTATATGTCTACATCAAAGTGAAGACAACTATTATTTCTTGAGATTACATTGCTGTAGGATTGCCCATTGCTATATTTTACAATAAAAGTATGTGATTGATCTTGGTCATTGATAGTTTTCCAAAAAATTGTATATACACCAAAGACATGAACACATTATTCAGCAATGAGCAGGGTCCCAGACCAGATCATATAATATTTAAATGGAGCGAATATTCCTGTATCTACAGCAAAAACTCCTGTATATGTGGCGAATCATCCTTGGAGCGAATGCTCTGTTGAGTGAAACCTCTTGACAACATTGTATTGCATCTATAGTGAGAGTAAAAAGTGGGTCAGTTTCTTGTTAGTCCTTTTACTTCGCTGTAGTAATTGCACTAGTTTTTGTTGTGTTCTCTTGTGCTTCCATTGGTGTAATTGAACTATCAGTTTGTTGCACTCTTCATTTGTGTACATTGCTGTGATGACTAGAATCTTACGGAGGTATTAAAAACACAAACTTTACCTCTGCAGTCCACAGTGAAGACGGATTACCACCAAGCACGATTGAAATCTCAGGAGAAGAAAGTAAAGACAGCCACTAAGAAAGCAGCCAGGGCAGAACTATTGCTGCCTGAAGATGCAGGGTAAGGATTCCAATAATGTGTGTATATTGATCATTTCATAACAAATCTGTGGTGTCTTTATTGTACATTGCACATACTGTTTATTTTGAAATGGTGAACTTTATTTATTACACATTGCCAATGGACTTTACTTTGAAAGTGGATTATGTCTTGAGATTTTAAATCATATTTTACTGTTGTAACTCGCTGTTTAGAGGTTTCTCATTTTTCAATCAGCACAAGCTGCAGAGTATTCAGAATACCCTTGCTCATATTGTCACAAATCATAGAAAGTATTCTCCTGTTACATCCATCCTAAAGCAACTCCACTGATTGTCTGTTATGTACTGCTGTATATTCAAAACTGCAACACTGGTTTATAAATTTTTGCATGGTGGTTCTCCTTGCTATTTTGGACCATTCTTGTCTCTTAGCAGCTGCTCCTACAGTACCAGGCATAGTCACCCTGATCGTCAATACCTTACAGTCCCTTCATTCCACACCTCACTCTAGAAGTCAGTCAAACTTTTTGGCCATAGTTTTGCTTTCAATACTCCTAAGATCTGGAATAAACTCCTGATAATGTATACAGCACAACATCTATTGCCTCCTTCAGAAAAAAGCTCAAACGTTTGCAAAAGCCTAGCCGCCATAGCCTCCCCGTCACCCCTGTGTCTCCTTGGTATGACCTGCTGATGTCATTGGATTAACAATAATCACATTGTTTGATGTTCAGTTGCGCCTTACAGTCTGTCAATTGATGGAGATTAAGCATCATAAAATGCCACATTAGATTAGGTTAGATTGTGCATGCTATATTCTTTGAAGGTAATTTCATTGGGAACAGCATCCAGATTCATCGATATCCAGTTTTTGATCACTAAAATTATTTTATGAATGTGTAATGTTGTAAGATGAAAACCTGAAAGTGTCCTTTACATAAACTGGACCCTTCATGAGTAAATCAATAATGAGGTAGAAAATGAATAAATTAGAGTGTTAATTGTGAAGCAGACAGATACTTTAGCATAGCAGTAGTGTCCCATATTTTTAGCATTATTATGTCCACCCACTGGGGGGGTGGACATATTATTTTTGCTTTTTCCGCCGTCCGCTGTCCGGCGTCCCACTTGGTTTCCAGACATTTTAGGCAACAGTTCTTATCCTATCTTTACCAAATTTGGCATGCAGGTTTATTGGGTTAATAGCTTGTATGGGATTGCTTTTGGTGATGATAGCTCTATAGCTAACTGAGTAATAGCTACTTTGCTACTTTTGAGTATCTCTTTGGTTTCCAGACATTTTAAGGAATGCTATTAAGCCTATCTTTCTGAAATTTGGTATGGAGGTTCATTGGGTTAATAGCTTGTATGGGATTGCTTTTGGGGGTAATTGCTTCATAGATGAGTGAGTAATTAATTAAATAAATGAGTAATTGGCTGTTTTGAATACTGAAAAAGGCAAATGTGCTCATATCTCCTAAACCGTGCGAGATAGAGCGATTTCGTCGAAATTTTCGACCCACAGGGTATCTAAGGAATTTACTCTTTGCAATTTTCAAGAAATTTCCCCTCCCCAAAATGGCGGCCATTTTGAATTTTCGAATTTTTGCCAAAAATGGCAAAACACAAATTTGCTTCTATCTCCTTAACCGTGCGAGATAGAGCGATTTCGTCGAAATTTTCGACCCACAGGATATCTAAGGAATGTACTCTTTGCAATTTTCAAAAAAATTTCCCCTCCCCAAAAATGGCGGCCATTTTGAATTTTCAAATTTTTGCCAAAAATGGCAAAACACAAATTTGCTGCTATCTCCTTAACCGTGCGAGATAGAGCGATTTCGTCGAAATTTTTGCCCACAGGGTATCTAAGGAATGTAATCTTTGCAGTTTTCAAAAAATTTTCCCCTCCCCAAAAATGGCGGCCATTCTGAATTTTCGAATTTTTGCCAAAAATGGCAAAACGCAAATTTGCTTCTATCTCCTTAACCGTGCGAGATAGAGTGATTTTGTAAAAATTTTCAATCCACAGGGTATCTGAACATTGTACTCTTGGCGATTTTCCAAAAATTTTCCCCTCCCCAAAAATGGCGGCCATTTTGAATTTTCGAATTTTTGCCAAAAATGGCAAAACACAAATTTGCTTCTATCTCCTTAACCATGCGAGATAGAGCGATTTCGTCGAAATTTTCAACCCACAGGGTATCTAAGCAATGTACTCTTTGCAATTTTCAAAAATTTCCCCCCTCCCCAAAAATGGCGGCCATTTTGAATTTTCGAATTTTTGCCAAAAATGGCAAAACACAAATTTGCTTCTATCTCCTTAACCGTGCGAGATAGAGCGATTTTGTTGAAATTTTCGACCCACAGGGTATCTAAGGAATGTACTCTTTGCAATTTTCAAAAAAATTTCCCCTCCCCAAAAATGGCGGCCATTTTGAATTTTCGAATTTTGGCCCAAAATGGAAAAACACAATTTGCCTTAACTGTGCAAAATAGAGTTATTTCGTTGAAATTTTCGACCCACAGGGTATCTAAGAAATGTACTCTTGCCAATTTTCAAAAAAATTTCCTCTTCCCAAAAATGGCGGCCATTTTGAATTTTCAAATTTTTACCAAAAATAGAAAAACAGAAATTTGCTTCTATCTTCTTAACCATGCAAGCCCCAACCAATGCAAAAAGGCATGAAGCTGAAATAATTTACATGTACACTAATAAATATTTAACCATCATTCATATATTTCACAAATGAAACAGGGTCTTGTAAGACTACTGTACAATTCTGGCAAAAGGTTCATGGGGTGGACATTACACATGATAATGTGTGTTATTCTATGCTATCCTGTTTCTATTCATATGTCGCAGCTACTATCAACAGGGCGTCCTATTTCTAGTCTTAAATCCAGATATACACAGAAACTATCTGATAATATACCATATTTCTTCAGTATGTCAGAGGGCAGAGGCCAAATATGGTAATAGATTTTAAATGATAGCAGGTAGCAAGAAAATAATGCACCTTCAATGATTTTATCACAGGTTTCTTGAAGCAGATGATGGTGAGATGACCTGTGAGATTTCACAGCGAGATATTGTCAAGGAAGTGGACATCACTAGCATGCATAAGGTGGTGCAGATTCTCTGAAGTCTTTTTTTTTTATTTCTCAATTCTAAAGTTCTGAATTATGAGTTTAAATCTCCCAACATATCTCAGTATAATTATATCCCCAGACAAAAGTCGGGGATATATTGGATTCAGGTCCGTCGCGCCGCCGCCGCCGTAGAAATTTCCTTGTGGACGCGATAACTCAAAAACAAATTAATATTTTTTTTTCAAACTTGGTACACATGTTAAGGGTGCCCAAAGGAAGATCCCTATTTTAAGGTGACCTTAAACTCCCAGTAAAAAAGAACTTATGGCCACCTTAAGGTCAGAAATTGGACTTTTGGCCACTTAGAGCCCTGTAGGTCACAAACTATGATGCTCAGCTGGCTGAAATTTTACCTGACAACACATTAATATGTTCTTAGTACATGTGCCGAAAATCACGACTTTAAGTTGAGGAGAAAATTGTGTTTGAGGCCCATAAATACCCCCACTTAGGGATTTTTTGCTATACTTTTCACATATTTTGCCCTATAATTTGGAAGTGGTAATTCTGATGAGTCTCAAACTGCGCTAGGTATAACTTTGATATGTAATCCTTGTCTGTAGAAAATTTTAGGGCTGTAGGTTTACCCAAAGGGGTCGACTTAAGGTCTCAAAAGTGCCCACAGAGACCCAATTTATGCACTTTTTGCCACTTTCAAGCACTGTAGCTTTCAAACTATGTCTCTCATCTAAGTTAAATATCATCTGGGAATATATCTATGTGTTTTTAGTCGAATCTTTGATTCGAGTTATGTACTGAGTTGCGGTCGCGATTTTAAAAGGGCCGTTTAAGCCCTTAAATATCAAATTCTTCATAATATTTGTTCACATATCGGTACATTAAGGTCTATACTATACACTCTGCCATTTTGAAGATTTTTAATGCTTTTATTCAGTTATATTTTATAAAGTAAAAAGCTTGTCTAGCACTTCGTCTGGCTTTCTCCAAGGACCCGTATGTCCTAGAACCTATTGTATTTCTATTGTGATTTTCTACTCGAACGAGTCTTTTTTAACGGTTTCGTCTGCTGGTTTCTAGACCTTAATTTATTCGTCTGCAGGGTTTATCACGCAGTCACTGTTAATGTAAAATTGCTGTCTGCCCATCTACGTGTACTCCATTATTTGTCAAACAAATAAACCGCAAAGAAATTAATGAATGAAGTGACGTCACGGTAGTACTATACATTTTTCGTTTAGCCAATCAAAATCGAGATCACCTCTGGCAGAGACAATGAAAATATTCAAACTCCGTATATCTACATTCAACCACTAGAAGGCGCTTTTGTATGTCCTAGAAGGTATCATGATGGGGTTTCTAAACGTGAGGCTACGATGGGGTTTCTAACAACATTTTACAAATATATAATCCAGCAATATTTCTGTCTTCTCGCAATATTTCTGTCTTCTCGCAACACAGTGATGAAAACGTGAGGCTACAATGGTGTTTCTAACAATATTTTACAAATATATAATCCAGCAATATTTTACTGCACCGCACCTCACTCTGTCTTCTCGCAATATTTAAAACAAATAAAATATCAAATGCTGGTAGTTGTACACCCACACAGTGATGAAAACGTGAGGCTACAA
Source organism: Sabellastarte sp. h YS-2021 (assembly GCA_964017235.1). Lineage (NCBI taxonomy): Eukaryota > Metazoa > Annelida > Polychaeta > Sabellida > Sabellidae > Sabellastarte > Sabellastarte sp. h YS-2021. The sequence continues at coordinate 71,431,159 of OZ024935.1, read as the reverse complement.
TGGTGTTTCTAACAATATTTTACAAATATATAATCCAGCAATATTTTACTGTCACCGCACCTCACTCAGTCTTCTCGCAATATTTAAAACAAATAAAATATCGGAAAATTATAATATTTTAACTTCCGTCAGGGGGATTCTGCAGTTCAGCCAAAATATCAAATGCTGGTAGTTGTACACCCACAGAGTGATGAAAACGTGAGGCTACGATGGGGTTTCTAACAATATTTTACAAATATATAATCCAGCAATATTTTACTGTCACCGCACCTCACTCTGTCTTCTCGCAATATATAAAACAAATAAAATATCAAATGCTGGTAGTTGTACACCCACAGAGTGATGAAAACGTGAGGCTACGATGGGGTTTCTAACAATATTTTACAAATATATAATCCAGCAATATTTTACTGTCACCGCACCTCACTCTGTCTTCTCGCAATATTTAAAACAAATAAAATATCAAATGCTGGTAGTTGTACACCCACAGAGTGATGAAAACGTGAGGCTACGATGGTGTTTCTAACAATATTTTACAAATATATAATCCAGCAATATTTCTGTCTTCTCGCAAAATTTAAAACAAATAAAATATCAAATGCTGGTAGTTGTACACCCACACAGTGATGAAAACGTGAGGCTACAATGGTGTTTCTAACAATATTTTACAAATATATAATCCAGCAATATTTTACTGTCGCCGCACCTCACTCTGTCTTCTCGCAATATATAAAACAAATAAAATATCAAATGCTGGTAGTTGCACACCCACAGAGTGATGAAAACGTGAGGCTACGATGGGGTTTCTAACAATATTTTACAAATATATAATCCAGCAATATTTTACGCGCACCTCACTCTGTTTAGCGGGCGATAATACCAAGTTTACAGATTTCAACACCCACTGCTGTCCTAAGATTCGACTCCGTGGTTGGCAGAAGGCCAGCCACTTCACCCTAGTCTTATATGTGCCCCAACATTTAGGCCTTTAATAGACAGTTAACCTGTGTATCAGGACCATAAACACCCACCCGAGTGACCCTTATAAGACATTTTTCACATCTTTTTCCCTGTAACTTGGAAATGGTAAGTCTGAGAAGTTTCAAACTGTATTAGATATATATTCTGTGTGTAATCTTAGTATGTAACAGATTTTAAGTCTGAAGCTTTAATTTTGAAGGTCAAATTGAGGTCTCTAAAAGGCTCCCAAAGACCCAATATTTGGACTTTTTGCTACTTTTAAGCCCTGTGACTGTCAAACTATGTGACTGATAGAGCTCAAATCCTATCTGGGAAGATATTAGTGTTATTTTTATATGTGCCAAAAATTAAGGCTTTAAGAAGACATTTAACCTGTGTATGAGGACCATAAATCCCCACCCGAGTGACCATTTTTAGACATTTTTCACATATTTTTCCCTGTAACGTGGAAATGGTAAGTCTAAGAAGTTTCAAACTGTATTAGATGCATATTCTATCTGTAATCTTAGTATGTGACAAATTTTAAGTCTGAAGCTTTAATTTGAAGGCCACATTTAGGTCTCTAGAAGGCCCCATAAAGACCCAGTATTTGGACTTTTTGCCAATTTTAAGGCCTGTGACTGTTAAACTATGTGACTGATAGAGCTGAAATGTCATCTGGGAATACATTATTATGTTCTTTTTACATGTGCCAAAAATCAAGGCTTCAAGTAGACATTTAACCTGTGTATGAGGACCTTAAACACCCACCTGAGTGACCCTTTTAAGACATTTTTTACATATTTTGCTCTGTAACTTGGAAATGGTAAGTCTGAGAAGTTTCAAACTTTATTAGATACATATTTTATTGCGAAAAAATTGAAAAATTTTGTTGTAATTTTAATTTTTATTAGATAAATACTTACCATTTCCTGACCAGGATAGTCCCCCCCCTACCTCCCCGCAGATTCAGTACTAGGGGAGTATTTTCTGCAACAAAAATAATGAAGGTTGTTTACTAGCGTGGTCACATGACCACTAGGGGGACATGCTAGTTCACACTCACTCACTGGCCTCTTAAGGTTTCTTAAAACGTTTCTCAACGTTGGCCAGTGAGTTGGATGGCACCAACATATAGCAATGGTCAGGAAATGGTAAGTATTTATCTAATAAAAATTAAAATTACAACAAAATTTTTCAATTCTATGTGTAATCTTAGTATGTAACAAATTTTAAGTCTGAAGCTTTAATTTGAAAGGCACATCGAGATCTCTAAAAGTCCCACAGAGACCCAATATTTGGACTTTTTACCACCTTTAAGCCCTGTAACTGTTAAACTATGTCATTGATGGAGCTGAAATCCCTTCTGGGAATGCATTATTATGTCCTTTTTACATATGCCGAAAATCAAGGTTTTTAGTAGACATTTAACCTGTGTATGAGGGCCATAGACACTCGCCCAAGTGCCTTTTTTGACATTTTTTCCGTATTTTGCCCTGTTATTTGGAAATGCTTAGTGTGACAAGTCTTAAACTGTATTATATATAATTTTTGTTTGTTATGTATGTCCCCCAAAAAGTTTCAGATCTGTAGTTTAATTGCTAAGGTCTTTTTAACAATTGTAAAATGCCCACAGAAACCCAATTTATGGACATTATGCCACTTTAAAGCCCAGTAACTGTCAAACTATGTGGGTTATAGAGCTGAAATCTTTGAATTTTAAAAGGAAATGCCTGTCTATTTAAATTTTGAATATTAATAATGTTATGGCTATCTTAGTCTTTTAAGAACTTATTTTTGTGTGTTATACCTCTGCTTGCTGAGTTTTTAACTTTTTAAAATGAAACTGGTTAAACATATTCAAGTAGACAAAATGGACACTTTAAGTGAGCTTTAAGTCCCAATATTAATGAAATTATATCCTTATGTAGTAAAACTAGGGGATTTTTAACCCTCAACTAGCCCAGTTTTATTCAACTTGCCTCAGTTAATTTTGACACAGCTCCTACAGTTATGAACTCATTTCAGTTGATAATCACATTCTTAAAATTCTCAATGGTTTGTTTACCATTTATGCTGTAGCACTCCATCTCTTTGTAGTCCCAACCCACATCCCCCACCCGGATTCCCCCCACCCACCTCTGGGACCTCCAGCTATATTGAGTGACACTAAATAAACAAAGGTATTTAATGATATCAGATGAGAAACAAAGAACTCAATGGGGTTGCAGATCTTGTGTAATAGTGAGAGAGGTGTGGAGAAGGGGAGAGGGGTGGGGGTGGGAGGTGGTGGGCTTCATTACATATAACACAAAGGGGAGTCAGAACTGAGATTGTGTCACATATTTAGGTTGCATATATATGGACCACATATATAGGTATAGAGGAAATGAATAACTGAAAACAATTTGCAAATTCTAAAAATATTATAATAAAATAATAATATAAATATTTTTTTTTTAAATAATATTTTATTTGTGAAAAAATATAGAAACAGATATGCGCTTTTGGGATTATGAATTTTAGAATGGACATTCAATCATCAATCATTTAAATACTTTGAAAATAGGTTTAGAGTTATCATTGCAGGAAGATTGAAAATATAATTTGAGTTATGTATTCGGCGTCTGGGGATACACCATCTTCCTTGGGAAGATATAAACAGAGTAGATTGATGTGCTGAAGTTCATATAATAATGGGTAATTATGTTTTAAAAAATTCCCGATCAAAACCTGTGGCGTGAGTGATGACCTGTCTGGGGATATGTTGGCGCCGAGTTGGCCCAATCTAGTTTCTTTAGATTTGAGGTTTGTTTCTAGTATTTTAGTATTTAGTTTTCTCACAATATTATACACTGACCTTCGAAATACCAATTGTAAAGTGTTGTTACAGTATTCAAGTGAATTGGTCTCTTACTTTATACAGAGATACTGGTGTTACCAACCCTACCTTAAATTACATTAATTGAATTACAACAGTAGGACTTTAACAATATAATTACAGCATTCCTTGACCAAAGAAAACTCAACTGTTAATATTTTGAGTACCATGGAAAACACAGTATTCTGTTAAATTTATGATCTAAAATGTAATGGCTTCCAATACTGCAAGTCAGATGCAAAACAACATTTGAATGTCATTTCTGGCTGTTGTCTTGATCTTTGCATGTCCTCCGCTACATATTCAAGTAGCAGACAAGGTGTCTGGCAAACTTACACTCATTTTCGTTATGGATCCATATGCTTTTGTCCTAAGGACTCTCTGACCACAGATATAAGAAAGGATGTCAGTTTTGTAAATTTTGTTAATACCAATAGTACAAAGTTCAAAGTTGGTGTTTTAGGTCCCATTCAACACCCAGGGTCATATTTGGACAGATCCTCAGCTTTGCCACTTATGGGAGTTGAACATACCGACAGTACGAGGGGGAGCTTAATCTGTACACCTACAATTTCAGGTTGAAACAATGTGTAAAATTAGAAAAGTGACTATTGAGCAGTCACTTAGTTTTTAATTCTTTGTTTGCATAACCATGCTAATTGGTATAGTGCTTCTTTCTAGTTTTTTGAGTTGAAACTGTACAAGTTTGGGCCGTATAGAATGAACTACACAAGAAATGGGAGGTTAGTATAGATTCATATAACATTGTGTACTTTTTTTACCCACAGCTTATAAAGGCTGTGTGGGTATTGTTTTTACCCATGGCATGTGGATAGGCGGGGGCAGGTGTCCGAGTGGCCAGATATTGGTTGGGGATGTAGGTATGCACTGTCATGGTGTGACCTTGATTTGACTGTAAAATTGGTAGGGACATTCGTTGGAAATTGTAGGTGTGCAATATCATTTCTCAACCTTGATTTGACCTTTGCTGTAGTGACCTTGACATTTAAAATTTAGACTGGGCTATATCTTGGAAAACTGTAAGGTGTAGGAAGTTGATACTTGGTAGGGACATTGGTTGTAGGTTGTAGGTGTGCAACGTCATGGTGTGACCTTGATATAACTTTTGACCTTGTACTTTAACATTGTATCCCTGCTATATCTCATAAATTATTAGGTGTAGGAAGGTTAAACTTGGTTGGGACATTGGTTGGGGGGTGTAGGTGTGCAACGTCATGGTGTGACCTTAGTGTAACCTTTAACCTTGGCTGTGCCAAAATGTATCTGATGCCATGTTTGAGATATATCTCCTATCACAAAGGTATACAGATTGCCGCAGCTGATGATTTATATGTCCTTTTACCTTATTGTGCTATCTCCATTGACAGCTACACTGAAATAAATTTTGCAACTTCATAATGTTTAACTTATTAATGCTGTCAATTAGCTATTGAATTCACTTGCGTTCAACTGTTGATACTTTGTCTTTACATACATTTGTCTCTCTCAAATGTTATTGCTCCTGTATCTTTCCTTAACTTACTTTGTAAGTTCGATACACAATACTATTTCCCAAGACTGTGCAGTATTGGCATCTCTGATGCTATATTTAATGCCAGTAATTAAGCTCAGTTGATAAAAACAGAGACACTGTTAACCTGCATGTATTTTGCTGATATATGAAGTTACATGAAATACTTTTTAACATAACCCAATAACTAATATTTTAAGAAATCCGTGTGTCGGTAAAACCCATAAACTGACTTGTGTTGAACTGTTCAAAAGCTCTAAATAAATAGACCTGTGTGAATATGACCTCAGATTATTTTAAAAATTAAAATATACAGGTTAAATATTTTATGACCATGTATAATGTAGAATTCCTTTTCACGGTGAATACAATTTTCTCTTTTTTAAGGGTTTTTTTTTACAGTAACAAGATTTTGGATTTGTAGTGAAGATTGCCCCAAAAATGAAAAAAAGGTATTTGGATGAAATTTGGAGAAACTCAACTGCCTTGGTGGAGGTCTGTGTTCTATGAGTGCTGTGTAGTCGGGCAATATTTTGAGGCAGAATTGCTTTTGTGGTGATGTATACTTTGACAGGGTTTAGCTGCATGTCTATATGAGCTTTCTCCCTATGTTTCAGGCAGCTCTTGTTTGGGGGAGGCAAGGGTCACGTAGCAGCACTTGACTGGCACACAAAGAAACTCATGTGCGAAATGAATGTCATGGAAACCGTCACTGATGTCCAGTAAGTTCTCATTCTGATACTTCTTGTGTGTTGTGGTGGGGCAATTAGATGTCTGTCACATTAATTACCATGGACTCTGTAATTACCATGGACTCTGTAATAAGTCTGTATCATTGTGGTCAGTCATTCACAATTTTAAATATTCAACAAATATTTACCTTATTATATATTACTGCGTATCCATGTTTTTCTGTGTCCTTATGTTTACTGCTATATTTACAGAAAGTGAGCACATTTGAAAAGATACTAAATGTCAGAAACTTCCAAACTAATCAAATTTCATTACTTTTGCTAATCATATGTTCATATTTCAATCAGCCTGTGATGATATTAATTCTTTAAAACAAAAATGTCAACAATTGGTGATGTTACTGTGGTGTAACAACTGGTCTGTTAAGATTTGTGTGTTCTTAATCCCTCTGCTATACATGCTGTTTACAGGTGGCTTCACATCGAGACAATGTTTGCGGTGGCACAGAAGACGTGGACGTATATCTATGACAACCAGGGTATTGAGCTGCACTGTTTGAAAGCTCTGGACCAGGTGCTCAGACTTGAGTTCCTGCCATACCACTTCCTCCTCGTATCAGCGGTGAATATCGAAATTTCAATATAAAATGTCATTATGGTTTTCCATGTTGATTGATATTATAATATGCTTTGTTACCGTAAACATGCATTAATCATTAATTAGTGACTTATCACTTGCTTTATTTGCATATATGTGATGTTTTGCGACATGTTTGATGATAATCATAGCTTTGATTGGAGTAAAACATTAAAATATCAAATTTTTATCTCCAAATAAATCAGTGAAGCTATATAAGTAAAGGATTTTAATGTGAATTTACGAATAACACCTTCTAAACTGTGGTATATGCAGAATTTACCATAGTTTGAGGTTATAAACCAAAAAGTTGAAGCCTGAGTAGTTTATTGCCTCTAACCATTGTAGAATTCTGTGTATACAGTGGTTTTAGAGGGTGTTACTCCTATTGTAACATGACAAACTATTTAAACAAAAGTAATATTACAAATTTAACAATAAAACAAGACTGTTTTAACCATTATACTTTGCAGGGGGTTATTATTTTGAACAGCCAACATGTATACAAGGTATTTCACTCAGCTCTCACCAGTCAGATTTATTTACACATTCTGGTTGTTAGAATATAAATTGCAGAACTTTGTCAATACAATTAAGCCATACATTCTTAGAAATGTATGTAACATATATACAACATGTATAGTATTGAAATGGACACTTTAATAACAGTATTAAATGAAGAACAATTATTGATTGTTATTGAGTTAAAGCTTTTCCGGTACCATGAAGCAGTACTTGAATTTTTCTAGGGGTAAGAGTTATTAGGATATACAGATGTCTTGGAAGACACTAGCATGTGTCAGAGTTTCTGAAAATTACAGATGCACAAGAAGACACTGTGGTAGTTGCTATTGTTTCAGAATGCTAAGAGCTACTTGTCATGGCTGGACATATCTGTTGGTCAGAAGGTCTCTGGCTTTGGCACAGGACTCGGCAGACTAGATGTCATGTGTCAGAACCCCAAGAATGCCATCATACACCTTGGTCACTCTGGCGGTCAGTGTATTGCTATTTATGCAAATACCTTTGAATATTACTCATTGGAAGGCTATTTAAGTTTTTTCACCTGTTGCCTTTGATCCTAGATTGTCAGATATATTTTATTCCTATATATGGAACAATCATTATTGTAAAAAAAAGCATTGATTTTACCAATATAACATTAGTTTGACATGGTTACATTCCAACAAGTGTATACTTCCTGCCTGTACTTAGAGGGGCAGCTTCATGCCTATACTCTACATTTTAAACTAGAGAAATGTGACAGGTGATTAATAAAAGTAATATTTTGGTTCTTGTTTATGACCCTGATTTTTTCAGTAGCAGAATATAGGGTCAATACATAGTATTTCTTTACAGTAACCTCAACTGAAGAATGTGCAGTTTAAGGTATTGAAAAATGATTCTAGTTATTCCTTTCTTTCTTTAGGTACGGTCACTCTGTGGTCACCCAACCAGAAGCAGCCTCTGGTGAAGATGTTGTGTCATGGTGGAGGGACGAGATCTATAGCAGTACACGGTTCAGGGGAGTAAGTAACATGCTTCGATAATGTACATTTGGAGGAGTTTGTACAACTTTGGTGTGAAAAAGCCAATACTAATAAAAAGTCACAAAGTGTAAACAGATTGCTGCAGTGAGAAATAGCCTTTGTTGAACCATTTTTATCACATAGATGAAAAAATGAAATTGTTTGTTTTGAGTTTCATTATAGAAATATTATGTGTATGTTTTTGAGCTTCCAGAAGATTAAGGAACAAATAGCTACCATAAGAGAATATACAGAAGCCTCAGAACAACCTTTGCTATATGCAGTAATAGTATGTTTAACAACTGAGTAAGTAAGACTGTGGAGTGTTCGTTATGAAAAGGAATGCTAATATCGCAGTGTGCTATGTTAAATTGTTCAGATGTATTGTTGATTAATCATTGGCTCAGTAATTAAGTGAAAGTTGTTTATCCTGCATTGGAGTTAATTATGGTCTAGTTATGATTGATGAGACTTTTCACTAAATTGTTTTCCATTAAGCTATATGGGTCAGATTAATTGTATCCACCGGATGCATCTGGTGGATACTTTGGGTTAGCGTTTGCTATGCCGCCGCTGCACGTAGAGAGATTTTCGACGTTAATGCTCTCAGTGGAAAACTACACCAGATAGCTTAACCAAATTTGCAGGATATCTTCATTGGGAGGTATGCCTCTCTGGGACTGAAATTAGCCTTATTCTGAAAAACAAGATGGCCACCGCTGGCATTTCTTTGAAAATTATCTACCTTTTCCTACTGGCTGTTTCTCATAGGTAGAAGGTTGAATCTCTTCATCGGTGATATGTATAACAGGTATACATTTCGTCTACAACCTTGCAGGCATTTGACCTTAAAGCTCCTCATTCAAGGTCATCCACGGTATGCCAAAGTACCCCATGTGCCTATATCTGCCTTATTATTGGTCCTAGAGGTTTGGCATGTGAAACCAACTTATAGGAAATCATGTTCTGGGAATCTTCTGATGTGGTCAAATTTGACATTGGGCCCCTTCTTCAAGGTCAAACGAGGACAGCCAAAGTTAAAAAGTGCGTATAACTCGCTTATTATTGGTCCTTGAGGTTTGCAATATGAACTAACTTATAGGAAATCATGGGCTGGGAATCTTCTGATGTGGTCAGATTTGACCTTGGACCCCTCTTTCAATGTCAAACAAGGACAACCAAACTTAAAAATGCTTATAACTCACTTATTATTGGTCCTAGAGGTTTGCAATGTGAAACCAACTCACAGGAAATCATGGGCTGGGAATCTTCTGATGTGGTCAGATTGACCTTGGGCCCCTCCTTCAAAGTCAAATGATGGTTCACTGGCTTTGATGAGTTGTCTTACCGGTGGATATAAATTTCAGTTACATGGCCACATCGGGTATTGACCGTAAGCTGAAGATCTGGGACCTGCGTATGTACAAAGAAGTACAAAGCTGTGGTATAGGAGTGGGAGCTGGAGCTCTCAGCTTTAGCCAGAGAGGACTGTTGGCAGCAGGCCTAGGAAACATTGTAGAGGTGGGTAATGCTATAATTTCGCTTAAAAATTTTGAAGAAAATTACAGTAGATCAAGTATTTGTATGGGTTTGAATTTATGTACATGTTTCAGTAAATATGCCAAATGAAACTTTGGTTTTCACTACCAGCAAATATATATATAAAGGAACTTGAAAGTAAAAGAAATATACATGATATTGGGATATGTTTTGAATTATTGTAACATACTAAGTATACTCCATTTGCAAGATAAGATGTACAGTATAATGAAAAAAATATCATTGACTTCTAATTTTTATATATCTAATGGCTTAATGCACATGCTTTCTATAGAATGGCTCTGTCATTTGTATGAGAAATTAAAAGTCAATTAAATTTTTGTCATTTGTACTTGGCTGATAGATAAAAATTGTATTTGAGTCCGAGTGTTGCAGTTCGAAATTAAATTAAGCATTTTCCTGAATGGCCTCTATATAGACTGGGGAGTGGGTAACGTCCATAGACTTCAAGGATGCCTACTTCCATATACCCATTTACAACCAGTCCAATCCTAAAACAATGTGAACCACTGTCATTGACTCGCTTTACTAAATTCTATGATGAAAATCTTTTGTCCATAGTACTGTTTTGTTCTTTTTGGGTCCTTTTGTCATTGGTAGTATTATTTTACAGGTATACAAGGACCCATGCCGCCAGCCTGTGACAGAGCCATACATGAACCACCGTCTTCCTTCCACTGTGCAGAACCTGCAGTTCTGCCCGTATGAAGATGTGCTGGGTGTGGGACACACTCGGGGATTTGCTAGTCTGCTCATTCCAGGTAAGCACAAGCTACTTCACTTAATTATGTATGTTTATACTTGAACTGTAACAAAGTAAGCTACTACAACATTGTGATATGCATTGTAAGGGCTTTTATCTTAAAACTGTTAAAACTGTTTGGTTAATGTTTGTAACAGCAGTTTAAAAACAACCCACGCAATAATATAGTGTGCATGCTATAAGCTGAAGGAGTTTCCTCGACTTTGGTTTCACTTTAGTATAAATTATTCTACTTGCAGTCATCAAGACGGCATGTTTATTTGAAATTTATTCCATTTAAGGTGCTGGTGAGCCAAACTTTGATGCACTGGAGGCAAATCCTTATCAGTCAAAGAAACAGCGGAGACAGGCAGAGGTCAAAATGCTACTGGAGAAGGTGGGAATTATAGTGTGGTTGTGACAAATGTATCAGTGGGAATCACTTCAGATGCTGTGGCCTACATATGTATACATAATTGGGCATCGGTTGACACATTGTGGTTTATATATGAATATGTAAGTCTGAATCATTAAGCATGATGTGGCTTACATATGAATACATAAGTGAGACTCAGTTCACATGCTGTGGATTTGACATGAATCCATTGATGCAAATTGTGTTTAATGGTTGGCTGGAATATTTATATCTAGATGATGATCCAAATCACTCAAAATTTAATGGGATCCAAGTTGGTCCATGACCTATCTTCTGATTTTTGTATCCCCGGACGAAAGTCGGGGATACTTAGGATTCAGTACGGTCACGCCGCCGCCGCCGCCGCAGAGATTTCCTTTTGGACGCGATAACTTAAAAAATATTTTAGTTAGAACTTTCAAATTTGGTATGTGGGTATATATGGGCAATGCCACGAACGCTATTGTTTTGTGACCTTGACCTTCAATCTCAAGGTCACTGGTGGCCACTTAAAGGTCAGATTTTGGCCATTTTTGCACATTTTGGCCCAGTTCTCCAAGACAGAAAGTTAGATCATCCTATGGCTGGTATATATAATACATATATATGTCCTCTATAAGCATGCAGAAATTTGACCTTGAAGCTCTTCATTGAAGGTCATCCACTGACCGCCAAAGTACTTGACCGAGGGGCATTTTTGGCCTTTTTGGAGATATTTTCACACTTAACGCTGACTATATTGCATGGAAACTATTGAAAATGGCTTTTGAGGTTGAGTACATGATGGACTTCTGCTATCCAGGTTTACTGGTTACAGATCTTCATTTAAGGTCATCCACTGACCGCCAAAGTACCTGACCAAGGGTCATTTTTGGCATATTTGGAGATATTTTCACACTTAATGCTGACTACATTGCGTGGAAACTATTGAAAATGGCTTTTGAGGTTGAGTACATGACGGAGTACCAGCATCCAGGCTGACCGGTTACAGATCTTCGTTGAAGGTCATCCACTGACCGCCAAAGTACCTGACCGAGCGTCATTTTGGGCCCTCTATTTGTTTGTTTGTTTGTAAACAAGATAACTCAAAAACTGACAGACGGATTTTGATAAAATTTTCAGGATATGTCCAAATTGGTAAAAGGAAGATGTGATTAAATTTTGGGAGTGATCCGGATCACTGTCTGGATCTTCTGGATCCATGAAATTTAATTTTTAAACACAGATAGCTCAAAAAGTTATGGGTGCATTTTGATGAAATTTTCAGGAGATGTCCTTATTAGGACGAGGAACAAGTGATTAGATTTTGGGAGTGATCCGGATCACTGTCTGGATCATCTGGATCCAGACTGCCAGATGTGTTTGTGTACAATATAGCTCAAAAACTTATCAACGGATTTTGATGAAATTTTCAGGATATGTCTGAAAAGGTAAAAAGATGAAATGGTTGAATTTTAGAAGTGATCCGGATCACTATATGGATCTTCTGGATCCATGAAATGTAATTTTTAAAGACAGATACCTCAAAAAGTTATGGATGGATTGTGATGACATTTTCAGCAAATGGCCTAAATGGTGCGAGGAACAAGTGATTAGATTTGGGGAGTGATCTGGATCACTGTCTGGATCATCTGGATCCAGGTTGCAGAAGTGTTTGTGTACATTGTAGCTAAAAAACTTATGGACGGATTTTGATGAAATTTTCAGGATATGTCTGAAAAGGTAAAAGGATGAAATAACTGAATTTTGGAAGTGATCCGGATCACTGTATGGATCTTCTGGATCCGTGAAATGTAATAAGACATACCTCAAAAAGTTATGGATGGATTGTGATGACATTTTCAGCAAATGACCTAAATGGTACAAGGAACAAGTGATTATACTTTTGGAATGATCTGGATCACCGTCTGGATCATCTGGATCGAGCCTGCAACATGATTTTACGATGAATTTTGATGATATTTTTAGGCTATGTTACAAATAGTAAAAGGAAGAAGTGGTAAAAGGATGAAATGATTGAATTTTGGAAGTGATCCGGATCACTATATGGATCTTCTGGATCTATGAAATGTAATTTTCTAAGACAGATACCTCAAAAAGTTATGGATGGATTGTTTCAGCAAATGGCCTAAATGGTACAAGGAACAAGTGATTACATTTTGGAGTGATCTGGATCATCTGGATCCAGGCTTGCACATAATCTTGGAATGGATTTTACAATTTTCAGGATATGTTACAAATGGTAAAAGGAAGAAGTGGTAAAAGGAAGAAATGGTTCAATTTTGCGAGTGATCTGGACCACTATCTGGATCTTCTGGATCCGTGAATGTAATTTTTAAAGACAAATAGCTCAGAAAGTCATGAATGGATTTTTATGAAATTTTCAGGAAATGTCTTAAATGGGACAAAGAACAAGTGATTAGATTTTGGGAGTAATCTGGATCACTGTCTGGATCATGTGGATCCAGGCTGCCAGATGTGTCTGTGTACAAGATAACTCAAAAACTTATGGATGGATTTCGATGAACTTTTTAGAATATGTCTGAAAAGGTAAAAGGATGAAATGATTGAGTTTTGGAAGTGATCCGGATCACTATATGGATCTTCTGGATCCATGAAATGTAATTTTTAAAGACAGATATAAGTGAAACAACTAGTGATTAGCTTTTGGAAGTAATCTGGTACTATGGAGAATCCTGACCTGGTGCTCCAGGAAACCGGCTCAAGCCCGACACATTCACGCCTTAACTATGTCCCGTCTGGGGATACACTGCGTCGAGACGCAATCTCTAGTTTTTCATGAAGTTCCCACCAGTAGTATTTGCTTAATCCTGCTAATAGACAGATGGTCATGAAAATATAATACCTGCTTGGCAGAGGTGAAAATTGCAGGGTTGTAGGAAACTTAAAGCTGTAAAAGCTTTCTTTTTTAGTTGCAAGTTTTCTGCATTCTGTTTAATTTCCATTAGCTTTTTTGTTTGTACGCTGGTATATAATGATTTCATTAATGTCGTTGTAGGTTCAGCCTGAGATGATTTCTCTGGACACCTCAGTACTTGGCCAAGTGGACACTAAAACACTGCAGCAGTCCATTGAGGAGAAGACCAAACTCAAGGTGAAGTAGTGATATTTATTAAAGTTAATGGGAAATGAATTGCAAAGTTTACAGCATATAAATGACAATCATCTTTTAGTGGAGTTTCTGTCGGCCATTCACAATGAGTTCAAGGAGATTGAAGCCATTTTTGAAGCTATGCGATATATTTAAAACCCAATTAATATCATAATCTTGTCATATTTTTGCAGTATCTGAAACCGCAGAAAATAGACTTTGAGCCTCGACACAAGAAGAAAGGCAAAAGCAAGACGGGGAAAGTAGAGAAACGGAAGAAAGGAGTTCAGTTTGAGCACAAGAGACAGCAGATTAAAGAGTTCCTCAGCCAGAAAAGGGACCAAGATACAGGGGAACTGTCTAAACCTAGAAAAACACAGGCTTATAATGTGTTTGATCGATTTAAGCACAAGGATGCATAATCAAATTAAAATCAGTTTGTGGTCGGTCTATTTTCTGGTCGTACATTCGCAGAGTGCGAAGTCAGTAGTTCCCTGTGTGGACAACATGATTACGTTGTATTCTGCAGGTCTCAAAGGAATGTCTAAAAGGTGTTACAGTCAAAATATACTTAAATTGTCCTTATAAATGGACAAAAAAGCTGTTGATCAAGTTGATAACATATAAAAAGCAAAGGGCTGCTTATTGTTAAAATGTTAACATAGCCTGCCAAGCCTAGTGGTCAAGGTTTGGTCTGGTGGTCAGAGATGTGGCATAGTGGTAAGAAAACTCAGTTCAGCTGTATATTATGCTGTCAGGTGTTCCTACACAATTGCTGGGACTCTTGCTGTGATTCAGAACTCCCCTGTATAGAAATTGAAGGGCTTCAGAGGATGTTATTAAGCTGCTACTACACAAATGTATGCACAGAATACATATAAATCTTGCAGTCAAGGAGTTTTCTCCTTCATTATTATCTCCCACCAGAGATTATAAATTGTCTGTCCTTGCATGTATGCATGTATTATTTTCATATTTTGTCACTTCAACACTACATGCATATTTGGTATGTACGAAAGAGTATTGGCGCTTTTGTGTTTTTGTTGGAAATATCTGTGTTGGCGAGCGACAATATACATAATTTTGCACCAACACAGATAAAAATATAACCAACACAGATAATATTTTCGCCAACACAGATGAAAATGTAGCCAACACAGATGATATTTTTGCCAACTCAGATGAAAATTTAGCCAACGCTGGTGATATTTTCGCCAACACTTAACAGAGGAAGAAATTCACCAACACGGATGATATTTTCGCCAACACACAAAAATGCTGCAAGTTACTATAAGTAGAATGTCTACTGTACATAGAATGGTCTGCCCTTGGATAGATCAATACAATTAGCAATCTAATCTTATCTAATGTGGACTTTTATAGCGCTTAATCTCCATCAATTGACAGACTCTAACGCACAACTGAACATAAAACAAGGTAATTAATGTGAATCCAGTGACATAGCCAGATCATACCAAGGAGACCTTCAGGAAGTTTAAGTAATATGTTTACAAGTTAAGGTAACCATAACATAAGTTAAGGTCCAGTTCTTAATTCAATGAACCTACACACCAATTTAATGTGATATGTTTACACCAATGATGTCACAACACACTTACTTTGTTGGATAATATAATACATATAAGACAACAAAATTCAAACTGCTCATAATGCAAGGTCAGAGTTCTAGGGTGCACTCAAGTAGCCCTTAGCTACGGGAAATCCTTAGGGAATTCCTGGCATTCAAATCACTTAGACATCTTTCACACAGGGTTGGGTTTTTTTTTTTGACATGACAGTGTCAAAAACTGGTTTAAACCGTCAAAAACTGGTTTAAACTGGCAAGAACCTCAGCAAGGGTATAAAACAGCCAAAACCTCTGAGAGGGTAAAGATGAGTTTAATAACTAATTCACTATATTAATATTATTATATCCCCAGACGAAAGTCGGGGATATATTGGATTCAGGTCCGTCGCGCCGCCGCCGCCGTAGAAATTTCCTTGTGGACGCGATAACTCAAAAACAAATTAATATTTTTTTTTCAAACTTGGTACACATGTTAAGGGTGCCCAAAGGAAGATCCCTATTTTAAGGTGACCTTAAACTCCCAGTAAAAAAGAACTTATGGCCACCTTAAGGTCAGAAATTGGACTTTTGGCCACTTAGAGCCCTGTAGGTCACAAACTATGATGCTCAGCTGGCTGAAATTTTACCTGACAACACATTAATATGTTCTTAGTACATGTGCCGAAAATCATGACTTTAAGTTGAGGAGAAAATTGTGTTTGAGGCCCATAAATACCCCCACTTAGGGATTTTTTGCTATACTTTACACATATTTTGCCCTATAATTTGGAAGTGATAATTCTGATGAGTCTCAAACTGCGCTAGGTATAACTTTGATATGTAATCCTTGTCTGTAGAAAATTTTAGGGCTGTAGGTTTACCCAAAGGGGTCGACTTAAGGTCTCAAAAGTGCCCACAGAGACCCAATTTATGCACTTTTTGCCACTTTCAAGCACTGTAGCTTTCAAACTATGTCTCTCATCTAAGTTAAATATCATCTGGGAATATATCTATGTGTTTTCTTATATGTGCCCCAACATTTAGGCCTTTAATACAGTTAACCTGTGTATCAGGACCATAAACACCCACCCGAGTGACCCTTATAAGACATTTTTCACATCTTTTTCCCTGTAACTTGGAAATGGTAAGTCTGAGAAGTTTCAAACTGTATTAGATATATATTCTGTGTGTAATCTTAGTATGTAACAGATTTTAAGTCTGAAGCTTTAATTTTGAAGGTCAAATTGAGGTCTCTAAAAGGCTCCCAAAGACCCAATATTTGGACTTTTTGCTACTTTGAAGCCCTGTGACTGTCAAACTATGTGACTAATAGAGCTCAAATCCTATCTGAGAAGATATTAGTATGTTATTTTTATATGTGCCAAAAATTAAGGCTTTAAGAAGACATTTAACCTGTGTATGAGGACCATAAATCCCCACCCGAGTGACCATTTTTAGACATTTTTCACATATTTTTCCCTGTAACTTGGAAATGGTAAGTCTAAGAAGTTTCAAACTGTATTAGATGCATATTCTATGTGTAATCTTAGTATGTGACAAATTTTAAGTCTGAAGCTTTAATTTGAAGGCCACATTTAGGTCTCTAGAAGGCCCCATAAAGACCCAGTATTTGGACTTTTTGCCAATTTTAAGGCCTGTGACTGTTAAACTATGTGACTGATAGAGCTGAAATCTCATCTGGGAATACATTATTATGTTTTTTTTACATGTGCCAAAAATCAAGGCTTCAAGTAGACATTTAACCTGTGTATGAGGACCTTAAACACCCACCTGAGTGACCCTTTTAAGACATTTTTCACATATTTTGCTCTGTAACTTGGAAATGATAAGTCTGAGAAGTTTCAAACTTTATTAGATACATATTC
Organism: Sabellastarte sp. h YS-2021; assembly: GCA_964017235.1. Taxonomy (NCBI): domain Eukaryota; kingdom Metazoa; phylum Annelida; class Polychaeta; order Sabellida; family Sabellidae; genus Sabellastarte; species Sabellastarte sp. h YS-2021. Next base: position 71,413,647 of record OZ024935.1, on the reverse strand, counting down.
TATGTGTAATCTTAGTATGTAACAAATTTTAAGTCTGAAGCTTTAATTTGAAAGCCACATCGAGATCTCTAAAAGGCCCACAATGGCCCAATATTTGGACTTTTTACCACCTTTAAGCCCTGTAACTGTTAAACTATGTGATTGATGGAGCTGAAATCCCATCTGGGAATGCATTATTATGTCCTTTTTACATATGCCGAAAATCAAGGTTTTTAGTAGACATTTAACCTGTGTATGAGGGCCATAGACACTCGCCCAAGTGCCTTTTTTGACATTTTTTTGCTACTTTTAAGCCCTGTGACTGTCAAACTATGTGACTGATAGAGCTCAAATCCTATCTGAGAAGATATTAGTATGTTATTTTTATATGTGCCAAAAATTAAGGCTTTAAGAAGAGATTTAACCTGTGTATGAGGACCATAAATCCCCACCCGAGTGACCATTTTTAGACATTTTTCACATATTTTTCCCTGTAACTTGGAAATGGTAAGTCTAAGAAGTTTCAAACTGTATTAGATGCATATTCTATGTGTAATCTTAGTATGTGACAAATTTTAAGTCTGAAGCTTTAATTTGAAGGCCACATTTAGGTCTCTAGAAGGCCCCATAAAGACCCAGTATTTGGACTTTTTGCCAATTTTAAGGCCTGTGACTGTTAAACTATGTGACTGATAGAGCTGAAATCTCATCTGGGAATACATTATTATGTTTTTTTTACATGTGCCAAAAATCAAGGCTTCAAGTAGACATTTAACCTGTGTATGAGGACCTTAAACACCCACCTGAGTGACCCTTTTAAGACATTTTTCACATATTTTGCTCTGTAACTTGGAAATGATAAGTCTGAGAAGTTTCAAACTTTATTAGATACATATTCTATGTGTAATCTTAGTATGTAACAAATTTTAAGTCTGAAGCTTTAATTTGAAAGCCACATCGAGATCTCTAAAAGGCCCACAATGACCCAATATTTGGACTTTTTACCACCTTTAAGCCCTGTAACTGTTAAACTATGTGATTGATGGAGCTGAAATCCCATCTGGGAATGCATTATTATGTCCTTTTTACATATGCCGAAAATCAAGGTTTTTAGTAGACATTTAACCTGTGTATGAGGGCCATAGACACTCGCCCAAGTGCCTTTTTTGACATTTTTTCCGTATTTTGCCCTGTTATTTGGAAATGCTTAGTGTGACAAGTCTTAAACTGTATTATATATAATTTTTGTTTGTTATGTATGTCCCCCAAAAAGTTTCAGATCTGTAGTTTAATTGCTAAGGTCTCTTTAACAATTGTAAAATGCCCACAGAAACCCAATTTATGGATATTATGCCACTTTAAAGCCCAGTAACTGTCAAACTATGTGGGTTATAGAGCTGAAATCTTTGAATTTTTAAAAGGAAATGCCTGTCTATTTAAATTTTGAATATTAATAATGTTATGGCTATCTTAGTCTTTTAAGAACTTATTTTTGTGTGTTATACCTCTGCTTGCTGAGTTTTTCACTTTTTAAAATGAAACTGGTTAAACATATTCAAGTAGACAAAATGGACACTTTAAGTGAGCTTTAAGTCCCAATATTAATGAAATTATATCCTTATGTAGTAAAACTAGGGGATTTTTAACCCTCAACTAGCCCAGTTTTATTCAACTTGCCTCAGTTAATTTTGGCACAGCTCCTACAGTTATGAACTCATTTCAGTTGATAATCACATACTTAAAATTCTCAATTCTTTTTGTATTTGAGTACCCCTTTTATATAGATTGTTTGTTTACCATTTATGCTCAACCCACATCCCCCACCCGGATTCCCCCCACCCACCTCTGGGACCTCCAGCTATATTGAGTGACACTAAATAAACAAAGGTATTTAGTGATATCAGATGAGAAACAAAGAACTCAATGGGGTTGCAGATCTTGTGTAATAGTGAGAGAGGTGTGGAGAAGGGGAGAGGGGTGGGGGTGGGAGGTGGTGGGCTTCATTACATATAACACAAAGGGGAGTCAGAACTGAGATTGTGTCACATATTTAGGTTGCATATATATGGACCACATATATAGGTATAGAGGAAATGAATAACTGAAAACAATTTGCAAATTCTAAAAATAATATAATAAAATAATAATATAAATAATTTTTTTTTAAATAATATTTTATTTGTGAACAAATATAGAAACAGATATGCGCTTTTGGGATTATGAATTTTAGAATGGACATTGAATCATCAATCATTTAAATACTTTGAAGGAAGATTGAAAAATATGATGAGTTAAAAATAATATTTTATTTGTCAACAAATATAGAAACAGATATGCTCTTTTGGGATTATTATTTTAGAATGGACATTCAATCATCAATCATTTAAATACTTTGAAAATAGGTTTAGAGTTATCATTGCAGGAAGATTGAAAATATAATTTGAGGTATGTATTCGGCGTCTGGGGATACACCATCTTCCTTGGGGAGATATAAACAGAGTAGATTGATGTGCTGAAGTTCATATAATAATGGGTAATTATGTTTTAAAAAATTCCCGATCAAAACCTGTGGCGTGAGTGATGACCTGTCTGGGGATATGTTGGCGCCGAGTTGGCCCAATCTAGTGTTTTATTACATTTGTCTCACATTATGGGACTTTTTACATAACTTTATTTATCAAAGCTAACAAATAAGCATATTTACTTAAATTTTAAACACAATAAACAACCTATTGGACCCTCCTCCAAGGTCAAACGAGGATAGCCAAACTTAAAAGTGCGTATAACTTGCTTATTATTGGTCCTAGAGGTTTGGAATGGTAAACCAACCTATAGGAAATCATGGGCAGGGAATCTTTTGTTGTAGTCGGATTTGATCGTGGGGCCCTCCTTCAAGGTCAAACAAGGATGGCCAAACTTAAAAGTACTTATAACTCGCTTATTATTGGTCCTAGAGGTTTGGGATGGCAAACCAACCTATTGGAAATCAGGGGCTGGAAATCTTTTGGTGTGGTCGGATTTGACCTTGGGGCCCCTCCTTCAAGGTCAAACGAGGATAGCCAAAGTTAAAAGTGCTTATAAGTCGCTTATTATTGGTCCTAGAGGTTTGGGATGATAAACCAACATATAGGAAATCATTGGCTGGGAATCTTCTGGTGTGGACGGATTTGACCCTGGGCCCCTCCTTCAAGGTCAAACGAGGATAGCCAAACTTAAAAGTGCTTATAACTCGCTTATTACTGATCCTAGAGGTTAACAATGCAAAACCAACTCATACGAAATCTTGGACTAGGAATCTTCTGATGTTAAATTTGACCTTTGGCCCCTCCTTCAAGGTCAAACGATGGTTCACTGGCTTTGGAGAGTTGTTTTTCCGGTGGATACAAATTTGCATCGGTTCTCTGATGCGTAGGTCTAGTTTTGTTTGTTTGTGTTACTATAGTCAGAAAACAAAGTTTGTGACATTTTTTTTCACTGGTAGTATATGTCAAAGCATAAATGTAGCCTTTTTTCTCAATGAAATTAGATAAAAAATAACTTAAGTTGAAGCATTTTAAGGCAGCTTTAAGACTGTTTATAACTTTTGAAGATGCATAATTATCTTAGAAACTGAATATAATGTTTCAATATATAAAAATATTCAGAAAACTAACTTTAGGACCTATTATCCAGTTTTCTCAATATTCCTTGGTGGTTTTGACGTTTTTGACATTTGGGCATCAAAAACCTGTTTTTGACATGATGGTTTAAATCATAGGTTTTAACCATGTCTGTCAAAAACCTGCCAACTTTAAGTTTCACACTGCCCCGCTAAAGAATTCCCAGGATGGAAGACTGACAGGCATGGTACCTGTACAAAACTAATGAAAGTGTTATATAAGAATCAGTTTTCATCTGTGTTGGCTTGAACATCATCTGTGTTGCCCAAGTTTCCATCTATGTTGGCTAAAATATTCATCTGTGTTGGCTAAAATGTTCATCTGTGTTGGCTAAAATATTCATCTGTGTTGGCTAAAATGTTACCTGTGGTTGTGAATATTTCATCTGTAAGTATTGGTGAAAATATCATCTGTGGCGACTATATTTTCTTTGTTGGCTATAATTGCACCTGTGTTGGGTATAATTGCATCTTTGTTGGCTATAATTGCACCTGTGTTTGCTAAAATGTTACCTGTGGTGGTGAATATTTCATCTGTAAGTGTTGGCGAAAATATCATGTGTTGGCTAAAATATCATCAGTGTTGGTGTTATTTTCATCTGTATTGGCGAAAATGTCACCTGTGTTGGCAAAAATATCTGTGGTAGCTAAAATATCATCTGTGGTGGCAAAAATATCATCTGTGGTTGCTATATTTTCATCTGTGTTGGTGGAAATTTAAGTATATTGAAACTCTCCAACACAGATATTTCTAACAAAAACAACCCCACTGCTGGCGCTAATGCTGTTTCGTAGGTATGTAGGTCTTGTTGGGTCTCAGTGAGATGCTGAAAGAAAATCCAATTCTAGCTTTAAGGTCACTGCTTTAATATACAAAAACGACTGGCTATATGTCACTCACATTTGGTACATGGGTACGCATATACCCAAGGAACAAATTTCTGTTAACCTCATGGAGGAATTTTTCTTTCATGGTGTATTTAAAGGTTATCACTGTAAGAGCCAATATTTCGAATTTAACATTCATAGGGTATAACTAATTGCACATCAGAACACTTCAATTTTCTCACATTTTGGTGGCCATCTCAGATTTTTTGTAAAAATATAAAATTGTGTTTATCTCATGAACAGAGATAGAGCAATTATTGGTGAATTTTGGATCCATAGGACATGTAACCCTGCATATAACAGAAAATATAATTGCTTCCCTGACATTTTGGCAACCATCTTTTGCTTAAAATGGAAAATTACCTTGACTGAGAGAGAAATTTCAAGTGAATATGGGAACTGCAGGATATGAACAATTACAAGTGTGGAAAATAAGAAGGAAAAAAATAGCATCCGAGATGCCCGTACCCCACAGCCTGGGGAAATCGTTTTCAACACCATGAGATATAGAAGTAGTGAAACAGTACAACGACCAGGATACTTTCAGAGCAGTGTCAGTTATATAAAGGTCCAAGTAATGTTAAGTGGAGAAAATAATGTCTAAGAGAAAGAATATGTATGTAAAGATGAAGTATTAAAATAAGACAATTCAATAGCAAGATGACAGCATTAATCAGTAAACTAAAAATTATGACGCTGTAAAATTTATTAGCTGGTGAATTGCTGTCAATGGAAAAAGCACAATTATGTAAAAGTGCATATAATAATCGGTTGCAGCAATCCATATATCTTTGTCATAAGAGAAACATGTCTCAAATATGGCAGGTGAACACACTTTGGCAGAGCCAAGGATAAATGTCACACCATGATGCACACGTACACCCCCTAACCAATGACCCTACCAAGTGTCAACCTTCTACACCTTAGAGAATTCAAGAGCCCGGACAAGATTTTAAAACTCATGGTTGTACTGCAAGCTTAAAAGTCAAATCAAGATCACACCATGATGTTACACACCTACAACACCCAATCAATGCCCAACTAAGTTTCAACTTGCTACACCTTACGGTTTCTGAGATATAGCCCAGACAAGATATTATAGTTCAAGGTCACTACCACAAGGTCAAATCAAGATTACACCATGACGTTGCACACCTACAACTCCCAACACATGCCCTTACCAAGTATCAACTTCCTACACCTTACTGTCTCCGAGATATAGCCTGGACAAGATTTTATAGGTCAAAGTCACAGGTCAAGTCAAGCTCACACCATGACATTGCACACCTACAACCAATGTCCCTACCAAGTACCAACTTCCTACACCGTATGGTTTCTGAGATACAACCCGGACAAACTTTTTCCTGTTGTGCATCCAGACACCAAGGGTTAATCAGTTTCTCACGTCTTGGCAAGAACTTAATTCTCAGGCTCTGATTTCTTATTGATGTCAGTTGTGTATCCAGTGGGAGATAGCTGCCATGGTAGAAGTGTCATTTTCTTTCAAAAGGCTCAGAAGTTTTTATGCCAATCTTTTACAAAATTGTAACCTTGCATGAAACTTGGAAAAATCTCCATGAAGGATATTCAATTCTGTTAAGCAACAAAAAAAACCTCTAATAATTCAGCCAAGCTGTAGTGTTTCAGCTATTCATAATGAAATAGTAGATGTTTTTAAACGATTCCAGTTAGGACAGATTTCTCAAGACATTTTCTTAAAACTTAAGTATTTCAATAATACTGTGCACAGGGCAAGGACAGTTTTCATCTTTGCCCCATATGTAAAAAATACTTTTACACTGTACTTAATCTGCATCATATGATAGACTAAGGCACCAGAGCCACAAACAGAAAAAGGAAATAATATCAGAATCCAGAGACATAGGGGTTCAATGCCAGGGTAATGTACTAACAGGACAAAAATTGCCATCTTTTTTAATTTGGCTTCTCTGATGCAGTGACATTTCAGAATGTGGAGTTGAACTGCTGCGTAAGTAACCTGACCACACATAACAGGCGTGCGCAACATTAAAACAACTGGGTGGATCTTGGTTTGTTTATTTTCAGTCAATGCAACTAAAGAAAAAAAAACCCTTGCATTTGCTTAGAAAATGACTAGTTTTTAAAATAACAATAATATATACTATGGTTCATTGTTTCAATCTTATAAACTATCCCAAACATTTACTCTTGCAGTATCTAAGCCATTTCCTTCAACTTTCTACAAGTACCTGGTATAAAAGCAGTGCATTGCTGTTTTGTAGATTTTTTTTACCAAAAATAATGGTTAGTAACATGTTAAAACTTCTATACACAATACTTGAGGTCATAAAGAAGGAATGACTATACAGTGATTATGACAAATGCGTAATAACCAAGACAAATTATTATTAAAATATAAATGAATAAATTCAAGCTCCCCTTAGACAAAATCTCTTTACTTTGATTATTTTAATATTTATATGCAAGCAATATCAGATGGTATACAGAATAATACACAAACTGTGTACAGTACTTTATGTACTTTGTTTTTGCTTTCTATTGCCGTGTTCTTCAATACCATGCATTTTCCTGCTTAATCGTATTCTCTCCACTTTTGTACAAGAGATAATTGAATCTGAAAATGTCTATATCCTATGGATAAGTCTTTAAAATCAGACCAAAGTAGTGTAAAAGAGCATAATAAAAGAGCAACATAAGAGTATGTTGAAAAAAACCCAGCTAAATGCTGGGAACATGCATGCCTAAAAAGCAAGTATTTATACAAGGTGAAGATACACAGCACATTGTAAAACTACAACTACATTTCAAACACAGATCTACACTACAAGGGACCTATATACAGAAGCAGTGGCCACAATTTTGTGAGATATACAAACTTTCATTTTTAAGTGAACTAGTCACAAATATGAGACATGTCTACAAATACTTGCTGAACAATTTTTTCGATACTTTTTTTTTACAGACATCTACTAAAAAATAAAATAATCCAATCTTTCAACCAATTCTAGTACTGTTCTTTCATAGCATACAGATTTACTAACGAGTATATAAATACAAAAGTGTCTGTGTTCTTGTGTAGAATAATTTTCTTTATGTATTGCTAAAACCCCAGTACTTTAAAACTACTTCATTGATGTAGAACCTTTATATAAAACTATCATACAAAAATGTCTTTTTACAGGCCTGCCAATAAGCAAACAACTATGATCTAAATAATGTGTAACTTTCAGAAATAAAGTATTAAAATATACATAAATAGCTCTGCAAAGTGATAAGTTCTTTAAATATAAAATTATTCTATAAATGGACATTTTCTGTACACGATTTAACTTCAATAACTTCTCCAAGGAACTAACAAACAGAGCTAAACATTTGACAAATATTCTCTGATCACTGTTTTCACACTTACCATTTTTTGCTCTCTATAAGAATTTATAACAAACTGAACAACATCACCTGCATTGAATTTTAATTAACAAAGAAGTAACACATATAAATACACTTTATCCACATTGCAAAGCAATAGCACAAAGGTAAGACAGACTTGTTATAGTCTGATTTTTTTTTACCAAACAAAGGTTCTCGCACTGTAATACTTGGCAATACCTGAAACAGTACTCCGAGAAACTTTTTTTTTCAGTGAAAAGGTTCAACTACTGAAGTTCTCCAAAACTATATTAAAATGATCAGACAGGGGACGTTTACTTTGTTCAACATTATATTCTTTTAAGATTGGAGGTATGTTCAAGTGTTGTATACTTGTATGAATTCTGCAAATAATAATTTTGTTCACCAAACTGTTAATTAGTATTCAATACTTAAACCATAATTTCAAACTCGGTTTTTTAATTTTTCGTTCCGAAAAGGGTAATTACTTCCTGTTTCAATAAAATGAACATGAATTCAAAGATAAGAAAACAGTCACAATATACATAACTGTTCAGTTGTAGAAAACCCATGAATATGTGAAGAGTGGGTGGATCCTGATATACTGTCACAAACTATGTACAGAGTGTCAAAATCACTACAGTTAATGTCTTACACACAAAACATCACAGCACTCAAAGTGCAGTGAATAAATTTACAGGAAATTGAAACCTCACAAAATATACTAAAATAATAATTCAACTTATAATGATCATCTGATTTACAACTTGATTTTAGGCACCAGTACGAAATTTCAGTTTGTACAATTTATAGCACGTCAATTTTAACTGAGAATCTGTCCCCTCATAACAATACCCGGTAAATCTGTCGTCTCATTTATAGATTTCAGCGCAATCACAAGAAATCCTATGCATATAGTACACATCTTCCCTTGATTGCTGTTTTCAATATATATTTAAGTATTTGAATTAAAAGTCATGGTTTAAGCTAATGCATGCCTGAAAACATCTCAGTAAAACACTGCATTGAAAGCGTAGCTGTATACACAAAGCACTCTACACAAGGTATAGGACATTCTCACTTCCACCTAAAACACATTCAAATTTTACTCTGTTCTCAAATTTAATACACATAACAAGGCTCTCAATCTCCTGAACAATGCAGCGCATTAATGCACAATATCTTATAAAAAGTCTATTTATGATACTGGGTTACGGTACATTCTGACACCACCAATTCACTCTCCTTGCATCTCACGTCTTCAAAAGTAATTCAAACACTTACTCACAAATTTTGGAAAGAATTTCCTAATTGTTAATGGCACTGCATCTCGACTGAATGCAAAATGGTCTCCTTTGATGAATGGAAATGCTCATCACTGTTTCTAGTTTGATTCTGGACATATCTGAACACATTCTGTGTAAATATAATGCTCAATGTTCCTACTGTGGGAAAACGGCAAAAGTGCTCCAACAACTGTGTTTCTCTAATAGAATGACTGTAATGGGACTGTATCGTGTGTCTGTGTGTAAACATTTACAGCAGGAATGTGACTGCAGGGTACTGGGCATTACTCCGTGATCTGTAAGGAGAGTGAGGTGGGTATATATATTTTTGTCCACTATGGGAATGTCACTGCTGGGTACTGGGTATGTTCTTAGGGTTCCTCACTCTGTTGATGAGCAACACACAGCTGCCCAGACGCCCACCTCTCTTGAGAGGCTCCTGCATCCTCAAAGCCACACGTTGGTAGTCTATCTTGTTCTCATACACCTGTAAAGTATACAGGTGCAAATTACAAAAGGTGTATCAATGACATGCATCACTAGAAATACACGTCTTATTTTCATACACCAGTAAAATATACAGGCAGATTTTACAATTTACACCTTAACGGTGAAGTATTGTGGAAATTTTGTAACATTATCAGATTATATCGTGCAATAAGCAGCAGTATTCTTGTAAATAATGACTATAGGTCACTCTTCTCATCTTACTTTATGGGTTCCGTTGTTAAGCCACATTAAATGAGGGGTGGAAGATGGTAGCGTCGAAGATGGAATAACATTTTATAGTATGACAATGTAAAAGCAATGAAATATGATAATTGCCTATTTGCTGGAAGGGTCTTAAGTTGTGACAAAATCTTTTTATCCTGTGCAGTAATTTGGAAAAAAAAAATTGTGCAGTAAAAATACCTTGGTACATGTACAAGCAACAAAATAAAATAGCAGAGATGCCCATACCCCACAGCCTGGGGAAATAGTGTTGGGACACCATGAAATATAGAAAAGGTGAAAAAGTACAAAGATCAGCAGACTTTGGAATAGTTCAAGGGTTGTGAAGATGCTCGAGAAATAAGGTTTAACTTAGAGAGAAAATGTATGCAAAGAAAAAGTATTAAAACAAGACTATTCAATAGGAAGATGAAAATATTAATCAGTAAACTAAAAGTTATTAATCTTTAAAATGTCTTAACTGAAGTATAGCTGTCAATGGAGATCGCACTATTGGAAAAAGTTCTAATAGTAATCCGTTGCAGCAATCCATACATCTTCATGATAGAAATATGTCAAAATATGGTGGTAGAAAACATTATGGCAGAGCCAAGGTCAAAGGGCGCACCAAGGTCATAACTTGTCCTTGCACACCTACACTCTCCAAACCAATGGCCCCACAAAGTATCAACTTCCTACAGCTTATAGTTGCCAAGATGTAACCATAACAAGATTTTAAAGGCCAAAGTCACTACAGCGAGGTTAAAGGTCACATCAGGGTCATACCATGACACACTCCTATACACCCTAACTAATGTCCCTACCAAATATCAATATCCCACCCTTACAGTTTTTGAAATATGGCCACCTATGGACAAGGATTCCAAAATCATGATCACTATGACAAGGTCAAAGGTCAAATAAAGGTCACAATGCTTATGTAAACAAAGCAAATAGATCACCCTAAAAGGTGAGTTTACTCACAGCAAATCCCTTGGGAATCTGCTCGCTGTCCAGGTGTACGAGGGTGTCATTGCAGTACACCACATTTGCAGCCTCGTCCTCCTCCACCTGAATGTACTTGTATCCAGGCCCGCCCAGGTTCTTGATCTCCTGTAACACACAAATACAAGCTTTTTAATTTTGTCAATATTTTGCCTCCTTTACTTTTTATTTATACAAATATAACAGTTACTATAAAGTATTCACAGCATCATCATAAGCATGATATGTATTTCTCTTGAAATTCCAAATACCATATTCACAATGAGTCCTTGCCAAGTTCAAGTTTTCTTTCAATTTATGTTTGGAGTGGGACTTACTAGGGTAAACAACGATCCACAACAGTGACAAATACCTTGTGCAGAGAAAAGCAACGGATTGTGGGAGACGCACAATACTAAATTCTCAGAGACAGTTGAGAATATTTACAAAGGATCTCACATAAACGCTGTATCTATGAAACTTACTAAACGAATTTTTGTCAAACAAAAGGCAACAAACTGCAATAATCTTTCAAACAGATATTGTATTTGTAGATTGAATAAAATAGTCACACAATATAAATTTCACTCAAATTTCAGCAAAATTAAGTTTTCTGACTTGGGTTCTCCTGTTTTGAAAATTTTAAAAACTACTTCCCACACAGATACATATTATATGTGCATGAAAAGGAAACTGAACAGTGTTGTTCAAACTTTATTTTTGACTATTTTCTTTCCCCTCCTGTATAAATCCCTTCTTCAGATATCTTAGCGACTGTACAAACTTCCTCCAAAGTTCAAAGCTGGGGTTTTATGTCTCATTCAACAGCTAGAATCATATTTGGATAGGTCCTCAGCATTGTCACTTGTGGGAGTAACTGCCTGTGAAACTTGTTAACCACTAGGTCACTGAGGACCCCACAAACTTCCTCCAAATAACTAGACCTACGCATCGGAGAACCGATGCAAATTTGTATCCACCAAAAAGACAACTCACCAAAGCCAGTGAACCATCGTTTGACCTTGAAGGAAGGGCCCAAGATCAAATCTGAAAACATCAGAAGATTCCCAGCCAATGACCTCCTATAAGTTGGTTTCATATTGCAAACCTCTAGGACCAATAATAAGCAAGTTATCGGCACTTTTAAGTTTGGCTATCGTCGTTTGACCTTGAAGGAGGGGCCCAAGGTCAAATCTGACCACACCAAAAGATTCCTAGCCCATGATTTCCAATAGTTGGTTTACCATCTTAAACCTCTAGGACCAATAATAAGTGAGTTATAAGCACTTTTAAGTTTGGCTATCCTTGTTTGACCTTGAAGGAGGGGTCCAAACTTAAAAGTGCTTAGAACTCGCTTATTATTGGACCTAGAGGTTTGGGATTCTAACCACACCAGAAGATTCTCAGCCATGATTTCCTATAGGTTGGCTTACTATCCCAAACATCTAGGACCAATAATAAGCGAGTTATAAGCACATTTAAGTTTGGCTATCCTCGTTTCACCTTGAAGGAGGGGTCCAAGGTCAAATCTGACAACATCAAAAGATTCCTAGCCCATGATTTTCTATAGTTGGTTTACCATCCTAAACCTCTAGGACCAATAATAAGTGAGTTATAAGCACTTTTAAGTTTGGCTATCCTTGTTTGACCTTGAAGGAGGTGTCCAAACTTAAAAGTGCTTAGAACTCGCTTATTATTGGCCCTAGAGGTTTGGGATTCTAACCACACCAGAAGATTTCCAGCCCATGATTTCCTATAGCTTGGTTTACCATCCCAAACCTCTAGGACCAATAATAGGCAAGTTACACACACTTTTAACTTTGGCTATCCTCATTTGACCTTGAAGGAGGGGTCCAAGGTCAAATCTGACAACATCAAAATATTCCCAGCCCATGATTTCCTATAGGTTGGTTTACCAACCCAAACCTCTAGGACCAATAATAAGCGAGTTATAAGCACTTTTAAGTTTGGCTATCCTCGTTTGACCTTGAAGGAGGGGTCCAAGGTCAAATATGACCACACCAAAGGATTCCTAGCCCATGATTTCCTATAGGTTGGTTTATCATCCCAAACCTCTAGGACCAATAATAAGCGAGTTATAAGCACTTTTAAATTTGGCTATCCTCATTTGGCCTTGAAGGAGGGGTCCAAGGTCAAATCTGACCACATCAAAAGATTCCCAGCCCATGATTTCCTATAGGTTGGTTTACCATCCCAAACCTGAACGACCAATAATAAGTGAGTTATAAGCACTTTTAGGTTTGGCTATCCTCGTTTGAACTTGAAGGAGGGGTCCAAGGTCAAATCTGACCACACCAAAAGATTCCCAGCCCATGATTTCCTATAGTTGGTTTACCATCCTAAACCTCTAAGACCAATAATAAGTGAGTTATAAGCACTTTTAAGTTTGGCTATCCTTGTTTGACCTTGAGGAGGGGTCGAAACTTAAAAAATCTTTCAGCAAGGACTTTTGTGGGCCCTCTAGAGCAAAGGATATTATAGGCCATTGTTGAAGAACAAGACCACTGCCGTGGTATGATCTCCCGCCACACTACATCAAAAAGTAGGTGAACAACATATTAGACCTAGCATGGGGATTAACAACACACAAAGCACAGGGTAGTACATACAGCGAAATGGTCGCAGATATGATGAAACCATCAAACTTGAAATGTGTTCCTCAAGGACTAATTTACACTATGCTAAGTAGAGCCAAAACAAGTAGGGGAATAAAAATCTGCAATTTTAACCCAAGCCATATAAAAGTAAACGCAGGTGCTCTTGAAGAAACAAGCATTCTGACGCATGCATTTATCTCCCGCCATATAAATTAGATGTACTAAAGATAACATATTTTAACAAGGTGCTGTAAATGTAATACTTTTCCAGTTATAATCGATTTAGTGCATGATTTCATGAATTTTAATGCATTAAAAATTATTTTAAAAATTCATTAAAAAAATTTAGCATGTGAAAGCTCTCCAAAATGTAGGTGAATGAGTTATTTGAGAAATATTGGCTATCTGCAATAGTTTTAGTGATAATAGGCAGTTACTCATTTTGAGTAGGTGAGTAATTAGCTACGGATCTGAAAATTCACTAATTGAAAGCTCTCCAAAATGTATGTGAATGAGTTATTTCAGAAATACTGGCTATCTGCAATACTTGTAGAGATAATTCGCATTTACTCATTTTGAGTAGGTGAATAATTAACTACGGGTGTGAAACTTCACCAAGTGAAAGCTCTCCCAAAAGTAGGCGAATGAGTTATTTGAGAAAAATTGGCTATCTGCAATACTTTTACAGATAATTCACATTTACTCATTTTGATTAGGTGAGTAATTAGCTACGGGTCTGGAACTTCACCATGTGAAAGCTATCCCAAAAGTAGATGAACGAGTAATTTGATAAAAATTGGATACCTGCAATACTTTTAGAGATAATTAGCATTTACTCATTTTGAGGAGGTGAATAATTAGCTACGGCTTTGAAAATTCACCAAGTGAAAGCTCTCCCAGAAGTAGGCGAATGTGTTATTTGATAAAAATTGGCTATCTGCAATACTTTTACAGATAATTCACATTTACTCATTTTCAGTAGGTGAGTAATTAGCTACAGGTCTGGAACTTCACCATGTGAAAGCCCTCCCAAAAGTAGATGAATGAGTTATTTGATAAAAATTGGATATCCGCAATACTTTTAGAGATAATTCACATTTACTCATTTTGAGTAGGTGAATAATTAGCTACGGGTCTGAAACCTCACCAAGTAAAAGCTCTCCCAAAAGTAGGTGAATGAGTTATTTGAGAAAAATTGGATATCTGCAATACTTTTAGAGATAATTAGCATTTACTCATTTTGAGGAGGTGAATAATTAGCTACGGCTCTGAAAATTCACCAAGTGAAAGCTCTCCCAGAAGTAGGTGAATGAGTTATATGAAAAAAATTGGCTATCTGCAATACTTTTAGAGATAATTAACATCTACTCATTTTCAGTAGGTGAGTAATTAGCTACAGGTCTGGAACTTCACCATGTGAAAGCCCTCCCAAAAGCAGATGAATGAGTTATTTGATAAAAATTGGATATCCGCAATACTTTTAGAGATAATTCACATTTACTCATTTTGAGTAGGTGAATAATTAGCTACAGGTCTGAAACCTCACCAAGTAAAAGCTCTCCCAAAAGTAGGTGAATGAGTTATTTGAGAAAAATTGGATATCTGCAATACTTTTACAGATAATTCACATTTACTCATTTTGAGTAGGTGAGTAATTAGCTACGGGTCTGGAACTTCACCATGTGAAAACTCTCCCAAAAGTAGATGAACGAGTAATTTGATAAAAATTGGATATCCACAATACTTTTAGAGATAATTAGCATTTACTCATTTTGAGTAGGTGAATAATTAGCTACAGGTCTGAAACTTCACCAAGTGAAAGCTCTTCCAAAAGTAGGTGAATGAGTTATTTAAGAAAAATTGGATATCCCCAATACTTTTAGGGATAATTCACATTTACTCATTTTCAGTAGGCGAGTAATTAGCTATGGGTCTGAAACTTCACTATGTGAAGGCCCTTGCAAAAGTAGGTGGATGAGTTATTTGAGAAAAAATTGGCTATCTGCAATACTTTTCAGAGATAATTCGCATTTACTCATTTTGAGTAGGTGAGTAATTAGCTATGGGTGTGAAACTTCACCAAGTAAAAGCTCTCCCAAAAGTAGGTGAATGAGTTATTTGAGAAAAATTGGCTTATCTGCAATACTTTTAGCGATAATTCGCCTTTACTCATTTTGAGTAGGTGAGTAATTAGCTATGGGTCTGAAACTTCACCAAGTGAAAGCTCTCCCAAAAGTAGGTGAATGAGTGATTTGAGAAAAATTGGCTATCTGCACTACTTTTAGAGATAATTTGCATTTACTCATTTTCAGTAGGTGAGTAATTAGCTACGAGTCTGAAACTTCACCATGTGAAAGCTCTCCCAAAAGTAGATGAATGACTTAAAAAGTAGATGAACAACTTATTTGAGAGAAATTGTGTAGCTGCAATACTTTTGAAGATATAAGGTATTTACTCATTATGGTTATCATTAAAAATTGACAAAGTAGCTATTACGGTTTGCAAGATATTTGTCATGTTTCACATTTTCACCAAAAGTAGCAATAAAGTAGCCATTACTCACTTGTACATTGAGCAACAGTTGTGAAACTTAAATATGTTACAGTTCACAAAAAAGTAGATGAACAACTTATTTGAGAGAAATTGTGTAGCTGCAATACTTTTGAAGATATAAGGCATTTAGTCATTATGGTTATCATTAAAAATTGACAAAGTAGCTATTACTCACTTAGCTATGGAGATACACTTCCAAACTAGTGACCATGTTGTAGCTGTGGAGATAGTAGCTGAACAACATATTGGAACAAAATTGTGTAGCTGCAATACTTTTGAAGATATAAGCCATTTACTCATTATGGTTATCATCAAAGTAGCTATTACTCAGTTAGCTATGGAGTTACAGCTGTGAAAATTCACAATACAGTTTATCCAAAAGATAGGTGAACAACATATTCGACAAAAATCCTCTATATTCAATAGTTTTTGAGTTACAAGTGACTTGCTCAATGGTCAAATGTTAAACTTAGTATAGCTTGGACACCTCACCATGGACACCTCACCATGATATAGTACATGAAGGAGTTGTTGAACAACATATTTCAGGCCAATATTGTAAGTAACAGTTACAAAGACAAAATCAATTTACTCATTTTGCTCATTGTTAATAACAGAAAATAGCTATTACTCACTTAGCTATGAAGATAGAACCCTAAAAATGGTACCATCTTGTAGGCATGGAGAAAGTAGCTGAACAACGTATTTTACAGAAACACTCTAAATGCACTCGTTTTGGAGTTATGAGCACTTTACTCAAAGTAGCCACCATTGCTATTACTCACTTAGCTATGGTCCTAGGTGTGAAATAACAGCATCAAATGAAAGGACATAATCAATAAGGTCATAAGAAACATTGAAAAAGCCAAGGAGAAACAACCAGTGTGATGTACAGCCCTTTATAAAAGCGTGACACACACTCCATAACACACGCACACACTCACGGAATGCGTTTTATAATCTCCCGGCCGGCCGGCGAGAGATAATATGTTGCAGAATATTACTGACCCAGTATCACAATGATACTATTTTTTATGTACCAGGTGGTACACGGTACCCCACATTTCATAACCCCAAGACAAATACTGTATCTCCAGTTACAGATTCTAGAAAAGGTAGAGATACTGTGATCGTAAATTAGTTATTGAGCAATAATTCACACATATTCCACTCACTGCGAAGGTTTTCTGGGCACCTGTCCCCTTTGAGACTGCAAGGACATCCTTGCCAGCCATGGTGACACAGTCCTTTAGATGAACTGCAGGAGGGTAAACCTTAACCATGGAGGTCGGATACTCTGGAAATGCTTTGGCAACTGCTTGGGCTCCAAAAATATTGGTCCGCTGAGACAGACCAACAAAGATCTCTTTACCTGCAGCAAGACATTTACAACATTTGAAATGAACTCCCAGGAGTGTAGATCAGTGACAAAGAATGAACGGCAAATATTTGTTCATTAGTTTTAATATCTTTATGTCATTCAACTACAACAAATGTAGTTGGTATAATTAACTGAGCAGTAAACATCAAATAACAAGGGAACACAAAACAATTTTGAGGCAAAGCATTACTTAACCTTCCTTCAAGTTCCTTGTATTGCTGTGTCACTGCCATCCCATTGTTTACATTATTATGATAAACTTCAGACTTTGTGCACAGAGAATGTTAATCAGTACCAGCTTTTCTACCTGCAATTTTTGTGCTTCTTTGAAAAAAAAATCCTTGTTTATGTATGCAATTAATAGATAAAAATGAAGTCACACAAACTTAAATTAACTTTTCAGTAACTTTCACAGTTCTCTAGAAATAGAGCTTAATCACATTAAATCACAAAAAGAAAACTAAGGTTCCAAACAAGTGGGTTGCGCAGGCAGCAATAAGGTTAGCAACTGCTGTACTTAAACTTAGAAACAAGGAAAGAATTGTTAGGTCACCCAGTTAAGGTAAATGTGTTAGACATGCTAAGAAATGTAAAACTTGTAATCTAGGTTACATTATTGTATCTATGCTATGCTAAATATAGGAGTAACACTAAGTAAGTGTAGAACATGAATGCAATATAATATTGCATGGCACCTAATCACAAATGATAATTTATTAAAGTAAGACATAGTATTACCATATCTACAGGATCGATGTATGGCAGATCTATGCAGAAGAAGGTGGTCATGAACATACCAAAATATGTTCATAATTTTTAGAGAATGGACGGAATCACACCAATTTCGAAAGCAACCTAGCTATGATGGTGGTCTATCTCCCTGTCAAGTTTGAATTTGATTAAACAAAGCGTTTTCGAGTTAGAGTCCGGAAACAGAAATGTTGACTGACAAACAGACAAAAAAATGAACAAACGAACAGATGGAATTACACCAATTTCGACAGCAGCAACTGACCTATGATGGTGATCTATCTCCCTGTCAAGTTTGAATTCGATTGGACAAAGCATTTTCGAGTTAGAGTCCGGAAACGAAAAATGTTGACGGGAAAAAAACGGAATTACACCAATTTCGAAAGCAACCTAGCCTTGATGGTGATCTGTCCCTGTGTCAAGTTTGAATTTGATTGGGAAAAGAGTTTTCCAGTAAGAGTCCAGAAATGAAAATGTTGACAGACAAACGAATGGACAGAATTACACCAGTTTTGACAGCAACCTAGATATGATGGTGATCTGTTTCCCTGTCAACTTTGAATTTGATTGGACAAAGTGTTTTCGAGTTAGAGTCCGGAAACAAAAATGTTGACAGACAGCAAATGGACAGAATTACACCAGTTTCAACAGTAACCTAGCTATGATGGTGATCTGTCTCCCAGTCAAGTTTGAATTCGATCGGACAAAGCGTTTTCGAGTTAGAGTCAGGAAACAAAAATGTTGGTGGACAGACGTTGGACATATCAGTCTGATTGGCAGGTTGGTTATAAAATCAGAAGTATATTCTGCTCGGGTTTTATTCACACTACAACTAATTACATCAACAATAGTATCACTAGTCACTTTATGAGTTATGACTACTTAGAGTATTGGTATTCAAATTAAGCCAGCAACAGGGAATAATATTTATTTTGTGCAAATGTGTGGGAGCTTGGATAAAAACTTTGTTCATGTTGAAACAAAGGAAACTTGTGGTTTGGTCATATCCTACAACTTATGAGTATGAAAGTATGAGTATGTACAATATATCAATGTATGTATCAAGTTCAACTTTAGAAAGGATTAGAAAATATATCCAAGCAGAACAGGAACTAATTTTATTGTCCCTGATAATGTAAAACACTTCATATGAGGAAATATGTTGAGACTGGTATATATCACATACTATTTTGACACTCTTTAGATTCTCACCAAATATAACTCACCAGTCCACAGTACATCGCCACCTTCTACAAATGTTTTGTCAGTTTCCTGTACCTCTACGACCTTTAGGCCAAGTTCTTTCCTCAACACTTGCCTTACAACTGCTAACTAAAAAAAACATCAAAATATTTATGGTTCAAGAGATAAATCTGACCCAAAAACTATGAGGTACTCTATTTCAATATGTTCAATACATTAGGTCAAACCATTTGCAACCACCTGCCAACCTGAGATTAATATAAATGTGATTTTCAAATGAATACCCATACCCTGAAATTCTGAGTCACTCTTTTATATTGTCATCTCCACACAGTTAACATGAAAAACTTTGTACATGGGGTTAGATTAATTCTAGGATACTGCTGACATACTGCTTTTCCATACAACTGTATAAACGTGTTATGTAGAACTTCCTTCCACAATATCACGGACTAAAGATTTTTCAGCTTGTCACAACATTAGAACTAATAAATAGACATGATCCAAAAGGCAAAGCATGATCACAAAAAAAACCAGGGTACAGTGGCTGGCTTTCTTCCAACCACAGAGTCGAATCTTAGGACAGCACTGGGTGTTGAAATCTGTAAACCTGTATTATCGCCCGCATTTGGAAACTGCTTTCAGGGAAGTTGTTTTCAGATTTGTGTAGCGAGATGGGTATTTGTAGTGACGTGATATGAAAGGTTTACAAATATAAAGGATCTGTAGATGCGCAGTTTGAAATTTGGTTTTGAAGTGAGAAGACGTATTTCGAAGCATGGATATTTTACAGAAGCAAACTTAAGTATTTTAATAAAATATTCAACGATTTCATTTAAAGTGAGAAAATATATTTGCCTCATTTGTCAAACAAATAAACATTTGTAGTGACATGATGTGAAAGGTTTACAAATATAAAGGGCGTCGTTTAGCCAATCAGAATCGAGGACACATAAACTGTAAAGCAATTTTGAAGACAACTTCTTCCAAAATAAAGAAACGGATTGACAGAAAAATGAAAACACGTGATAACTTCTAGGACATGCAAAAGCGCCTTCGAGTGGTTGAATGTAGAACTAAGGAGTTTTGAATATTTTCATTGTCTCTGTCAGAGGTGTTCTCGATTCTGATTGGCTGAACGACAAATGTGTAGTACTACCATGACGTCACTTCATTCATTAATTTCTTTGCAGTTTATTTGTTTGACAAATGGGTAGATGCGCAGACAACAATTTTACATTAACAGTGACTGCGTGATACACCAGCAGACGAATAAATTAATTGGTGTTTCACGTCTAGAAACCAGCAGACGAAACGGTTAAAAAAGACTCGTTCGAGTAGACCATAACAATAGCAAACACAATAGTTTCTAGGACATCCAGGACCTTACAGAAACCCAGACGTAGTGCCAGACATGCTTTTTACTTCATAAAATATAACTTAATAAAAGCATTCAAAATCTTCAAAATGGCAGAGTTTATAATATACACCTAAATGTACCGATATGTGAACAAACATTATTCAGAATTTGATATTTAAGGGCTTAAACGGACAATTTAAAATCGTGGCCACAACCCAGTACATAACTCGAATCAAAGATTCGACTAATAAAACTATTTTTATTAATTTTAAACAAAGAACTGGAAAATATTTGACTTGTTGTTCCATGTTGAGAAACTTAGCTAAAAATATGAAATAAATTTTCACCATTAATTTCTGTTTTCACTTAGGCAAATGTCAATATATGTACACCGGGGGATGGGTCAATGAAATTCGAGAAAATTTAGCTGTCATATTTTTTTAATTTGAGAAAATTTAGTTGTATATTCCCTACGATATCTTAAGAAGTGTTGTGTGTAAACTGTAAAGCACATGTTGCCAGTTATAACATCAAATGTAAATAGATACCACAGCAAAACTTTACTCAAGATATTTTCTATTATACCTGAATATATTAAACACAATAAACATGGGTAAAAGCACTGTTCAAATACCTTTTTAATGGCATATGTTTTTGTGCCTTGAATAGTTTCTAAATATTTGTGAGTTATGAAACTGTTAACACTTGAACTTCAAACAGTGAATATATGCGTTGGCTAGTTGTGTGGTTAAGTGGACGACTCCCTTGGCAATAGGGGTAAACAAGAGCACTTCGGGAACACATACCTTTGCCGAGGCATGTGTAACAAGTAAATGGGAAAATACGGATTTTTTTTTATATCCACATGGTAATCCAGATCATTATGGATGGGGTGGGGTAATACTGTCTACTAAGAAGTGTGATTGCTGGATTCTAAAAGAATGATTCAGGCTTTTACCCTTTCTTTTATTTTTTTTCTGGCATCCTACTAGTGACAGAACACTTTGGTCTTCAGAGGTGGAAGGCAGTTCATCAAGGTCAGGCAATGTAGAGGTGGAAGGCAATTCATCAAAGTCAGGCAATTCACAGGTTAAAGGCAGTACATAACTTCCTGGAAAAGCTTCAGGGATTCAGAGGTGGAAGGATGTTTATAAAGTTCAGGCAAAGCGGAGGTGGGAGGTATGAATCACTTCTTGGAATGTTTGCAGACACTTCATAGGTGGCCTCATGGACAATAAAATCCTTACCACTGTTGATTAGACAATCCAAATGAAACGGCTGCACCATTTACAATATTTTATGGAATTCTTTATTGTAGCTAAAAACCTTCTTCTTTATTGAGGAGACTGAAACCATTGGCCCCACCAAAAGACGCTGTCCACAACTGCTGTAAGCCAGCATCCACAACTGGGAAAATTCCTCATCAATATAGACCTCCCTGTTTTTTCTGTAGAATATTGATGCATGACTTTCTGGATAGCATTCACCTTCACCATCTGTTGCACCTCTGTCTGGCTGAGCTGATCCAGTTTTGTTACCCTGAGTTAAGTTGGAACCCTTCATCTGTGAGTTCATTATTGTGCACATCTTTGACTGATGTAACTCTGTCCACCTTGAGTGGCTCTAGGTTTAATCACAAACTGAAAACTGAATTTGTTTGTCTTCTGGTTGGGTCTCTGGCCTGTCTATGGATGTGCCATGAACCTCCCACTATGAATACAGGCTCAAATTTTTCTGAATGCTTCAATTCCTGCTTGAGGTTTTTGTTGGGACATCTTCTTCTGACTGCTTCTATCGTCAGACTTTCTTTCTTGTGTAATTTTTACAAGAGAATTGACTTCAAAAGTCCTAAATACAAGTTCTAGTGAAGAGTTGGAACCAAATAACTTCCCTACATCAAAAGTTTCTAGTATTACAACACTCCCAATAACACACCAGCAATATTCCACTGTTTAGAGAGTATTTGAACACAAGAGGTTAAAGCATCAACTGTCATACAGACAACTGGGGAGACTTGTTGTAATAACACATCACCAGAGCTGAACCATTTCTTAAGTAGACATGACACATGTAAACCTGATTACAATCAACCTCTCAAAAGAGGCCAATAGGGTTATGTAAATATTAATTTCTTTTTAAAAGCACAACACAGTAACAGAACTGCTTGGTTAAAAACACTTTTTCGAACAAAGTACTACAGAAATGATCCCTCATCACATTGACATACTATAAGACCATAATATTACAAATAATTTTTTGCAGTGAAAAAATATTTATTAAACATTAAAAAATAAGTATTTAAGCCAAGTAGTAGTAAGAAACTATAATTTAAATATATGCATCAGCAATCCTGACAAAAGGTTACAATTTCTTTATAAAAATTATTGTTACATTGGTACCTTTTCAGGGAAACTCAAAATATTTCCAGAAGCAATTGAAAAATATTTTAACAACTTAGAAATATTAAATACAGTAAGCAAAATAGATGCAAGAAATAAAGTCACACACTTGAATGCAATATAAAATCTTCCTGGTCTCGGATAGAGAGTACAGAATAAATTAAAACTATTTTTCATTATATTTTTGGTATTGATACATCATTTGACATTGTTATCCCTATGTCAAAATATTAAAGCTGTTTTTTCATGAATTACAAAACCTTCATGTATCATATATTCAAAACATAATACAAATAACACCTTGCATTTGCATTTGTAGTATACCTAAAATAAATTTTGAAGAAAAAATTCGGAGAAAAGTCACAAATCAGATAACTACACTTCCAAATATACCAAAGAGTCCTGGAAATGGGAATTACAGAAATCCGAGGTTTAGGAGAAACCACATATAAACAGCAATAAATTCAAACCAATCAGAATTTCAACATGGAGGATGAAAACTGTAAATATTGTCCTTAAAAGTCATTATATTACACTGTAAACATAAAACAGCATTATTGGATTGATAATTTAAATATTATTACAGACTTTTGCTTGAGCCATCGTTTCACATGTGGTTCTGATGGTGAGTAAGCTAATATTTGTAATCTCTACTTTTAAATGGGAGGAACCACGGCGTTAGATCCCGATAGGGTCGATCGCCGCGGTTACCACGTCTACAGGTACCCCTCTTCCGGAACATGGGTCCCAAATTTCTGCATTTTATAATTTAAAATCAAATCATTAAGCATAGCAGCACGAGTGTTCTCTGGTACTGTGGTGATCCGGGGTTGGGATCCGGGGTTTAGCAGTCACCGAAGATCGGGGACCAGCTTAAAGACGCGAGTACCGGAAGTAGGCACTCTTTGGTTTGAATTCGTGAAGGAAACACAACAAAATATATATTGTGTCATATTATTCAACTGAAGAGCGGCTGGGCTGTGTTTTATAACACAGTCCAGGTATTTGCAGAGCAACTACACAACTACTGGTTGTGAAATAAGAAGTCCTGTTATAAAGCAGGGTAAGTGGCAGTTTTACTTCATTGGTACCAGAAGTAAATTGGCGCGGATTTGTGACCTATTTACACTGGTAGCCATATTGTCACTTGTCAAAATATTATGTAACAGAGTTGATAGTAGTTGGAAATATATTTAACTGATTTATTTAGCGTTATTTCCACATATTAAATTACCATGATTTGCGGTAAATTCACACATTAAATTACCGTGATTTGGTAGTTTTAAATAGTGGTAAAACTCTGTTCATCAACTCTGTCAGTAGCAGATATTTATTATATGTGTGATATTTGATGGAAATACAGTGAGTTATTATTTAAAATCATACTTACTGTTTATTTTATTCATACTTTGGTGTGAATTATTTGAAAAATAATTGAAAAAAAATATTTACAGTGAGTGATATTGGAATACTTGCTGTTGTTATTGTAATTCATATTCATGCTGATATAGTGTGAACTATTTATAATTTCATTTATTCTGAATTACTGTTATTGGTAGTTCAGGTCCTTTGAAAAAAAAAATAGAATTAGTGTCGATTTTGACATTTCTCACTGTCACACATATAGCTACTGTGTGAATTTATTTTTATTCATACCGTGTGTGTGAATTATTGAATTAAAGTGAATCAGTAATTTGGTTCATTTCTTGAATAAATTTTTTGCAGCTAGTTTGTCGACTGTGACATTTCTAGTTTATTTAAATATTTTCGATACTGTCAGTAACTAGTACATTAATTGGTCGACAGTATTTTATTGAAAAGTAACATTAAAATAAATAGTAACTGTGACGACAGATTGGTCATAGTTCAATTACATTACTATTGTGTAATTTCTGAGCTGTCAATATTGAATTTATTTTGAACGGTATAGATTTTGTATTGAAACTATATTGAAAATTATTATTATTGAATATTTTGCATATTGCATAAAATCGTACTGTGATTCAGTAATACTAATATATAAGTAAGATCAATCAGTGTTTATTGCTGAGTGAATTTAGAAATTGATTTGCATGAAAAATTGAAATCAGCTTATTCGTGCATCAAATCTTGTGAAAATAAAAAATTCTGATTAAATAGTCAAGTTGCATGTGGTGGCGGTTGACAAGTTTACAGGTCCCAGTTTGCAGGCAGGGATAAGCAGTCAGCTGATCAACGACTAGTTAAGTATACAAGTTGCATTATTACAATTTTGTTTACTTAATCTTGACTATAAAATTTTTAGGCATTTTGGTTGCAGTCAGATGTAATTATTATTGCTTAATTATCATTTTTGAATAAAGTTATAATTTTGTAACTGAATTTGAAAATTAAGTTTTGAAAAAATAACTGACTTATTTTATCAAGTTGCATTTGTGTAATAAGAAAATTTATTGTCAGTAAAATGAAATTCATCTTATTATGTTGCATTGTATGTAATAAATAAATCAGATGAAATAAAACAGAAATAAAAAAAATATTTTTTGTCTTTGTTCAAAATTTGGGGAAAGATATGAAATAATAAAAAACAAGATGGCTGAAGCAAAGCAGTTCCACATCGAAACTGTTACAGCTGAAGTGCTGAAGACGATCCATGGAATTGGTGACGTCAGAGCAGAAGCTATTTTATCCGCCCGATCAAAAAGCGGGGGTGTTATGACAGCCGACCAGTTTGCGGAAGTCGAGATTCCTGATAGTGTCAAGCAGGACATTGTTTCCACAGGGATCATCAAGTTCAGTGATGGTGATGTCAGTTCAGGACAAGATGTCGCGCCATGTGATGGTCAAGTCCAGATGTCAAAGTTTTCACCAAAGGTGGAAGTTGATCCACAACAGGAAGTTGCGTTGCCACTGACTGTTGAATCTCGTTTGGATCAGATGTCACACAGACTGGACAATACAGTGAAGTCATTGGATGAGATGAAAACGACAACAAAATCCATTGATGACAGAATGACAGATTTCCTGGACAACAAGATGTCTGATTTCATGAACAAAATACTTGGCGGATTACAGACCAAGTGTGATGAAGCCATAAAGCCAGTTGCAGAAAAATGTGATGCGGTGGAAAGTATGGTAGTGGAATTGGAACAGAAAGTTGATAAGAATCAAGAAGAAGTCCAGAGTAGAATTGATTCCAGTAAAGAGCAAGTCTGTCAGCTGGAAAATAAGATGAATGCTGAAGAGCAGAACATGAGTGATGTGACTTTGCGTGTTCAGAAGGTAGAAGACAGTCTGTCATGTGTACAAGTGGATGTTGGGAAACTTGATGGTGAAGTCAAGGGTGTGAGTCAGGATGTCACACAAAATATGTCCACTATGAAGAAAGATGTGGGTGTCGTTTCGTCATCCATAAAATCCACTGATGATGAAGTCAAACGGGTCGAGTCCAAATGTGACTCAAACCAAGTTTCCATGCAGCAGAACTTGGGTGAAGTTAAGAAGAGTATTCAGACGACTGATGAGAAAGTGAATCGTTTCAACTTGGAACTTCATCAACATATCACATCAACTCAAACTGAAGTTCACGATTTGGGTGATAGCATTCGAGGAGTGCAAACAGAATTAACCTCCGACATTGAAAAGGTTAAAGGTGATGTGCAAAACAAAACTAAGCAGATCACAGGACTCCAAGATGAATTGAGTGACATGACATTGCGCATTCAATCAACGGACCAGAAGGTGGTGGACCTTAACCGTAAAGTGGAAGTCCAACAACAACCTATAAACAAAGATCTGGTGTATCTCAAGCAAGATGTTGGTGTTCTGAAACTGGATGTCGATTATCTTAAAGCTCAAATACACACCAGACCATCAGGTGTCGAAACACAAGAACTTCAGGATCCTGATTATAGGTCTCTTCAAGATGATCTTAACAAATCCTTACAGGAATTGTCTAACCTGAAGGCTGAACGTGACTCCGTTGTAGAGCGTTATCTGGAGGAGAAGGAAACCCAGATAAAACGTGTACAACAGATGCAGGGAAACCGATCTGAAATGGTTGCAAAAATGACTCAGGCCATTGATCAAAAACATACAGTTGAAGAAGAAATACTTCGTGAACAGGTCAAACAGGTCTGCAATCATATTACCGGTGGTGTTGCTGAGATGAAGCATAAACATGGGGTGGAATTTACCTTACCATCGGGATGGCAGAAGGACTTAGAGTGGACCGGATACGAGTTACCTCTAGTCTCAATGACTCAGGCTAAGCCAAACACAACACCTCATCCCAAAGCGATGCAGAGCAATATGTCATCAACACCAAGAATTGACCCAGCCTATGACAAAGTGTTTGCTGAAAAGACGGTCGATTCCAGATATATAAGAGGTGACAGGGAGTTGTATCAACCACCTTCTATGAATAGAACATACAGGAGGACATCACGTCCAATCACAACTACCAATGTAACTTTTGGTTTTGAGAGTAGTGATGGTGCTCCTAGCTCAGATAGTAGTGTTGTTGATGAACCGGCAGTTACTTCCCGAAGTGGTGGTGCAGCCAGAATTAGAAATGTGCGAAACCAAGGAAGCTTAGATGTCCCTAAACTAACATTTACAGGGGAATACTGGAGAGGTTTCATTGGACAGTTTGAAACATATGCCAGGAACATGCCGTGGACTGAAGCGAACAAAATAGATGCTTTTTCCATGTGTTTGAGAAAAGAAGCTTCCGAGTACTTTAGCATCTTATCCGCACAAGTCAGAAGCAGTCTTGATGAAATCAAGACTAAGTTTGAAGCTCACTTTGAGAAAACTGATGTCCCAAGTACAATCAGATGGGAACTTCTGGCGGTGGAGCAAAGGGAAGACGAACCCTTGGAAAGGTTTTTGACACGCCTACAGAAGATGATCATCAGCGCGTATCCTGATACAGCTCAGCAGGAACTAAATTGTGCTATGTTCATTGAAGCTTTCCTGAAGGGTTGCCGTGATAAGCATTCCGCTTTAGCAGCTGGTACAAAGTCTCCTAAAACACTAGAAGAGGCATTCAAGTACGTCAAACAGGAACAGCACATGAGGCGAGCAATATATGGCAAGAAAGTGTCTGCTAAGATGGTGCAACAGCTACATGATAGTTCAGACAGTTCTGAAGAGAGTGTTGCGGAAAGCGCGAAAGTTAGACAGTTAACTCAAGCCAGAAGTACTGATGTTAAGCCAAAGGTTCAGTTTGCTGACCAACAGTCTATGGAGAACAAGATAGACCGATTGGAAAAGACATTAAGTGACTTAGTTCGTGGACTGAATCGGTCACCAACCAGGACTCAACAACCCAGTATTAATCAAATGGCTTGTTATGAGTGTGGGGAGAGAGGACATTTTTCACGTGATTGCCCAAGGAGGAGGTATTCACAGGGAAGTCCTAGATCTAATGGTGCCAGATATTGGAATCATGATGGACAGTATAACCGAAGTGATTATTACCGATATGATGATCCAGAAGGACGTGGCAGAGAACCACCAAGATATGGTTATAGTCCAAATAGATCTAACAGCCCAGGGAGAGGTAATTTTAGTCCAGGCAGGAATAATTACACTGGTAGAAGTGACGATCCCAATTGGAGGTCAAGGTCAAATGAACAATCGAGAAACTATAGGTCAAATTCACCTGGACAATCTCCCAGTCGTAGTTTCAGAGATGTCAAGAGTACGCCACCTCGTGGTTACTCTGATAAATCCAAGATGACCCCTTTAAACTGATAAGGGGGGGTGGCGGCGACAGCGACCCATCCCTCTTAAGTGTCAACGCTGTTTCTCATAAACACAAAGACAGTTCAACTCACATTTGCCAACAGATGTGTGAGGCTAATAAGCAGAATTTAAGCGCAATTATACCATGTTCAGTGAACGGATATCCAACCAAAGCATTGCTGGATACAGGCGCAGAAGTTAGCTTATTGAGTTTTGATGTGTATGGGAAATTGCAAGAAAAGCCACCTTTGTCAGAAAAATACAAGTTGACTGGTGTTGCCAAAAACATGAACATGAATGCATGGATGTTAAAGGGAGTTAACATTTGTTTTGGAAGTCAAAGCCAGAAATGGAACGTTTTAGTGGCATCAATTAAAGATCCATTAATTATTGGAATAGACTTTTTATGTCATTTTGGTGCCATTTTGGACTTTGATAAAAATATTTTTGGACTTAACAAAGTGTCCACAGAAATTACTGAAATGAGGAATGAAGACGGTGTTCATTTTGAAAAATGCAAAGTAAAACTTGCTAAGAAAATTAGTGTGCCGCCTATGAGTATACTAAGGACTACAGCTTTCACTTCAATTCCCAGTATCGGGGAAATGGTCATTGTGTCAAGCGGGAACAACAAGGGACTATTGTTACCAAACACTCTTGTGAATTCTGATGTTACCGTGCCGATTCAACTTGTGAATGATACTAACAGTCAAATAGTCTTGCGTCAAGGTCATGTGTTAGGCTATGCTGTTACTTGTGATGTCATCGTTGATGATTATGATAGTGATTGGCCAACTGTCAGGGAAGTGAATTCTGTATCTTCAGATGAGTTACCAGAACATTTACTAGGTCTTTACCAGAGATCTATGAAGTCTTTAACACCACAGGAAGCTGGAAAACTGAGAACTTTGTTACTAGAATATCAAGATACTTTCTCTAAAGGGAGCCATGATTTGGGATGTTTTTCAGAAATCAAACATACCATAAACACAGGTGATGAGCGCCCCGTGAAGGAGGCTATGCGTCGAACCCCTTTAGGCTTTGAGAAAGAAGAGGAGGAAAACTTGAAACTGATGTTAGACACAGGAATTATAACGGAATCATCCTCAGACTGGGCATCAGCACCAGTTTTGGTCAGGAAGAAAGATGGAACTCTCCGTTATTGTGTCGATTTCAGGAAATTGAATGACAGGACCGTGAAGGATCTATTCCCATTACCTTCCATTTCTCAGTGTATCGATCAGCTTTCTGGAAACAAGTATTTTTCAACCTTAGACATGGCCAGTGGTTATTGGCAAATTGAAATTGATGAGAAAGACAGACATAAAACTGCATTTATAACCAAACATGGTTTATTTGAACATAAACGGATGGCTTTTGGATTATGCAATGCGCCAGCTACATTTCAACGTGTAATACAATTTGTGTTACGTGGGTTAACTTGGGATAAGTTACTAGCATTTTTAGATGATGTCATAATCTTAGGAAGAGACTTTGAAGATCATCTGTCAAACCTGAGAACCACATTTGCTAGGTTCAAGAAATATAACCTCAAGCTCAAACCCAAGAAGTGTAGTTTGTTTCATAGCAAGACTTTATTCCTTGGAAGAATAGTCAGTGAAGAAGGTGTGTCCATTAATCCAGAGAATGTGGAGAAAGTGACCAAGTGGCCAGTTCCGAAATCCGTGAAGGATGTTGAAAAGTTTCTCGGATTTATCAATTATCACAGAGAGCATATCGAGGATTATGCCAAACTGACGTCTGTGCTTTATGAACTGACAGGAAGTCGAGCAACTTTTACCTGGGAATCCAGACATCAGGATGCATTTGAGACTTTGAAACAGGAAATGGTCACAGCTCCTATACTTAGTTATCCTAATGCTTCGGATATGTTTGTGTTAGACACTGATGCTTCAAATCATGCCATTGGAGCCGTTCTATCTCAAGTACAGGATGATGTTGAACGAGTTGTGTGCTATGGAAGTTATGTTCTTACACCTGAACAGAGACGATATTGCGTCACTCGCAAAGAACTCTTGGCAGTTGTAAGGTTCACAAGACAGTTCCGACATTATTTGTTAGGTCGCAAGTTTTTACTCCGAACAGATCACAACAGCCTAACATGGCTTTTGCGTTTCAAGTACCTGGAAGGACAATTGGCTAGATGGTTGGAAGAACTCAGTCAATTTGACATGACAGTAGTGCATAGATCTGGAGTTAAACATGGGAATGCTGATGGAATGTCCAGAATTCCTGATGATGTTCAGTTTTGCGATTGTTATAAAGCCGGATCAGAACCGGAAACACTTCCGTGTGGAGGATGCAAGTACTGTACAAGAGCTCACAATCAATGGTCACGGTTTGAAGAGGATGTAGACTATGTCGTACCACTTGCTGTGAAGACAGTAACTGAATCTAGTTCCAATAGTGTATGGTTAGAAGGTTATTCTAAAAAACAGTTGCATCAAGCACAGCATTCAGACGGATGTCTACAGAAAATTATCAATTGGATTACTACAGAGGTCGAGCCAGAACAAAAAGAGCTTGCATTGAGTAGTCAAACTGTGAAGTACCTATATCTACACAGAAGCCAGTTGGTATATGAAAATGAACTCTTGTATTACAGATGGAGTGATGATCTTGGTGATAAACTGTTGTTTGTAGTGCCAGAAAGTCTCAAAGGGGAAGTGATGTCCATGAACCACAATCTTCCTTTAACTGGACATATGGGGATTGCAAAGACAGTAGCACGTATCAAGAAATCTTTTATTTGGTACGGATTGTCAAGGGATGTTGAACTTTTTGTTAAATCTTGCAGCACCTGCAACAAGAACAAGAGGGCGTCTGTGAAGCCAAAAGCACCTTTAGGACAATATCATGTCGGGTCGCCATTGGAAAGAGTTCACATTGACATACTTGGTCCATTTACTCCTAGTACCAGGGGTAACCAGTACGTGCTTATGATGGTTGATCAATTCACCAAGTGGCTAGAATGTTATCCTTTACCACTCCAAAATGCTGAGGAAGTAGCGAAATGTATGGTTGATGGATTTATTTCAAGATTTGGATGTCCTATGGAGATACACACAGACCAGGGCAAGAATTTTGATGGGAAATTATTTGCTTCTGTCTGTGAGCTACTTCAGATTGCCAAGACCAGAACCACACCCTACCGACCCTGTTCCAATGGTCAAGTTGAGCGATACAACAGAACTTTATTACAACTTATCAGATGTTTTCTGAAAGGGAACCAGCAAAACTGGGATGAACATTTGCAGCAGTTGGCTGGGGCTATTCGCTCAACGGTGAACAGGAATACCGGTTTTACACCAAATTTGATGATGCTAGGTCGCGAGATTACTTTACCCATTGATCTGATGATTGGAACTATTGAAACATCTAATCTTTCATCTTCTGAATATGTTGTCAGATTAAAGAACATTTTGCAACAAGTTCATCAATTGGCCAGAGATAACCTGTTATCTTCCCAGTTACGACAGAAGAAAGATTATGATCTCAGATTGAAGGTGAAAACATACGAAGTGGGTGATCTAGTTTACAAGTTGGATTCTGCTAAGAAGGTTGGTCAAAGTCCTAAGTTACAGCAAGTGTGGAAGGGTCCGTTCTTAGTTACAAAGGTTTTATCTCCAGTATTGTTTAGGGTATGTGATAGAAAGAAAAGTTATGTTTTACACCATGACAGGTTGAAGCCATGTGAAGACAGGGACATACCTTTGTGGCTGAGACGAAAGAGAAGCCGACTCTTGGACCAAGGTGATCCAGAGGGTACTGCTGTATTGGGTGAGACAAATCCAGAATCTGATTCATTATATTTAGATCAATTATTTGGTCATGAAAATAATAATAATTTGTCTAACCAAACTTTTAGTCAAGATAACGACGCATTAGAGAACAAAACTAAAGCTTGTTTATTACCCTGTTCAACTAATCAGAATGCATCCATAGATAAGAATGTTTCTTCTTCAGCAGATGTTCTTCCAGCTACCAGATCAGGCCGTGAGAGGAAGAGACCCAGACATCTGGCTGATTATTCTATTTAAGATGTTTGCATGTTTGAATCAAATAAAGGGTATTATTCATAAATATGTTCTCGAATTTAAAAATTGTGTCGTTATTTCAGATGCCATATGACAAATCTGCCTATGTGAGGGGCAGACGTAGAGGAGGGGGACAGCGTCGTGACGACTTTGACCGCCCTCACACTGACCGTCCACGTCACAGGGATGATGATGGATACCATGAAAGGTCTCGACGTCGCAGATATGATGACAGAGAGCGTGACAGACCATGGGGAACCAGACATGAATCCAGAAATCAGGGTTCCAGTGGTAGGTGGCAAGGAAATCGCACCAGGCAGAGTCCACCGCACACCGGACATACTTCAGGATCTCCGGTGAGGTCAAGTGTGCCTGAGTATTCCTCGCAGGTGCCACAGCCACCTCAGCGACCACGCACGACATCTACAACTGAAGACGAACAAGTAGTGTCGATATTGGTGCAAATGTACCCCATGCTACGACCGGATCAGGTTCGTGAACGTGTCTTCATGTCACACAACCGAAGAGAACCCTTTGATCAGCCATTGCTATTGGAAAGGTGTCTTAGGGACATAAGAAATCTCTTCCCAAGGAATCCTGGCGATGAGTTTGAATCTCAGATGCAAAGCTCTAGCTCTGTAGCAACAAGTTACACGACGGCCAGTTTTGTTGTACCGCGGGTGTCGCACCTGTCACCCCCAGCGCGCACATCAACTGTGACCAGAGCTACTATAACTCCGTCCAGTGCTCAGATGGTGAGTCAACCTGTTAAACCTACAACAGCATCATCTGCAAAAAGTGTGTATGGAGTAAGAGAGGAGGAAGCTGAATTGAGACGTACCACCAGGCCTGCTCAAACCAGGGCAGTATCACCTCCTAGACGTCAGGAACAACACAAAAAAGATCAATATGCCTGGCAGACAGTCAGGTCAAAGAGAAGGTCTAATAGATGGAAACAGGCCCAAAAACATCAACAATACTCAAAACCATCGAGTAAACTGTCTCATAAACATGAAAAGGACTCGAATAAATCGAATGTTCAGAAGGACGAAGTTAAAAAGGCTCAAAAGAGACCAAATCCGTCTGAAACACCAAAGCCTGCACCAAAAAGGAAGCGTCGTCCGCAATGTCCTATTAAATCGTGCAGAGAAGAACAATCACATATGAGACGCCATGTCATACAAGCGCATTTGCCAGCAGGATTTGCAGGCACAGACATGGAACTAGCACAGAGAATGGCCTCATTAGAACAATTTCTTCAAGTCGCGAGGGATCAACTTAAATGCCGTGATAATGGAGAATTAATGAACAAGGTTCTGAAGGATCATATCTACCCGGATACCAGGGGAATGACCATTCATGAATCTGAGGAGGATCGCAAAATGATGCAGGATTTCCATCAGTGGAGACACCCTGAATCAGTTGGGAAAACACCAAATATAGATCCACCTAATGTCATTGAGTCCTTACTTCACTGGAGGATTGCCGCTTGCCTCATCAATGTCATTGGTGAGGAACATTTTGAGGTTACAAGGCCGACTCTACAAGTCAGTATACAGACTGAACAAACATCCGAGACAACGACAACCGATGTAGTTGAAGAGCCGGAGAAAACTTCTAAAGTCTGTAGAAAAGTGACACAGAAGGAGGACTCTAGCACTAAGGAGGCAGAAAAAGTGATAGTTGTACCAGATGACGACACTCTATTGGCTTCAATAGATGAAAGTTTGGCTACAACATCAACCAAAGAAGCAGGACCTTCTAGTGTTGCTGGTGAGGAACCAATGGACACTGATGAAATCGTCTCGAAATCATCAGCAAAGCCCACAAGTAGCTCCACTAAATCACCAACTCGTCCCAGTAAAAAGGATATTGCAGCTAGTGGTGTCGCCCCGATATCAACAAAACCTTCAAGTGAGCCCAGTCAAAAAACATCAGATACTGGTGCCAGTACAGGGCAAGGAAAGAAAATGGACTTTAAAGCAGTCCTATTACGGGCTCGTGAGATAAGTACGGAGATGAACCTGAATCAAAACAGGATTGGTGTCGCGTATGATGAAAAGGAGGCGGACCGCAGAGCCGATAAATTAGCTCACCTGAGGTCTCACCAAAAAATTTCATTTATAGACACGCATTTCCATATGGACAGGCTGCAGAGGAAAACAGGGCTTGATCGTTTGGATCCTATCATGATACGTGGCCCTATGCCTCATATACCCTCTCAATTGGAAGCCGCCGTCGCTGTGTTCTGTGATGAGGTTCCAACCTGGGACAAATTACGTATGTTGAAACGAGATCATCGTCTCAGTTTTGCCTTTGGCGTACATCCGAAACACGCGAAGTATGTCAATCAACACCGTGTGGGAGCCATCAAGGACAAGATACTAAAAGAAGCCAGATGCGTAGCAATTGGAGAAATTGGTATTGAGCGTACTTCCGGCCACAGCACCCTAATAGAGTATCAGACCAAACTTCTAGAGGATATTCTCTCGTTCTACGTAGAGTCAAAACTGTGGTCAAAAGTTCTGGTTATCCATTGCAGGGATTATAACAACTCTCCTGATGCGAGTGACCTGTGTTTAAAAACAATGGAAAACAAGTTGCGAGGCTGCGACCTGAAAAGATGTAAAATACACAGGCATTGTTTCAATGGACCAGTGAAGGAAATGGAAAAATGGCATCAGAGTTTCCCAAGTATAATGTTCGGCTTTACTGCTTTAATCCTAAGGCCGGAACGTCATCGCGAAGTCAGTGATGTCATCAAGAAACTGCCATTGGATAGAATTCTGTTAGAAACAGACGCACCACACCTAACAGCACCAGAGCATGCTATCTGTGACTTCAACACACCCTTTGGCATTCTGTGTGTTGCTCAGCGAATCGCCGACTTGAAGGGTCTGCAGGTGGAAGATGTCATCAAGGCCACCTCGGACAATGCCAGGCGATTCTACAACCTCTCACATTGAAGGGGGAGGGGGAGAGTTGCTGGGTTTGTCGTTACGCCGACATTCCTTAGCACTCAGGTGTGGGGAGAGCTACCCAATGCTCTCAGGGTATGTCAAGCTGACATACCAAAAGGTAAAGGCAAAATGTGTAAAATTAAATTCACAAGATTATAAACGAAAAAGTAAAATGTCTGTAACAAAGTAATAATTTGGAAAAAAAGTATTTTTAATAAAAGTAAATTTAATGGACTATTGAATGTAACCTTGAACATGTAAATGTGCAAATAACAACAGTAGAAAATAGTTTTAACCAAAAAGTCTTAGATATATTTAACCAAAGTAATTCCTTATAGTAGTTGTGGTAACTTTAAATGTTTTATTAAGTAGCCATCGAGGTGGCTACAGTAGTTCATAATTGCCTAACCTTAGCGTCTAAAGGATAACCAAAAAACACCACAGAGGAGAATGTGGTGATCCGGGGTTGGGATCCGGGGTTTAGCAGTCACCGAAGATCGGGGACCAGCTTAAAGACGCGAGTACCGGAAGTAGGCACTCTTTGGTTTGAATTCGTGAAGGAAACACAACAAAATATATATTGTGTCATATTATTCAACTGAAGAGCGGCTGGGCTGTGTTTTATAACACAGTCCAGGTATTTGCAGAGCAACTACACAACTACTGGTTGTGAAATAAGAAGTCCTGTTATAAAGCAGGGTAAGTGGCAGTTTTACTTCAGTACATTCGACAGAAAAGCTTTGTGAAATGAAAACTATATACTTTTGGAATTATTTTTAGTACTATAACAAAGGTTATACCTCTCCCATTCTGGAAGGTTTATCCTTAACTGAAGGTGGATTGCATATCAAAGCAGTGCCGTTGATAACAACAGCAATGTCATCAACAAAAAGCCCATCCGGATGCAATTCATCACAGGGTAACTCAATAACATCCACCATTATCCGACGAAGGGATTCGACCAGTTCTTCATGTTCTTGTCTGGCTTTCTCAATATTAATTTCTTCTCCTTCCTTTAAGTCAAATGATGATTTATCTTTAAATGAGTTAGCAATCCTGCTAACTAAGGCAAAATTGTATTTAAAACAATCAGCCATTGCGGAACTCTGATAAACTTGTTGCGGAAGTAAAGAGAAACAACAATGACAACAGCGCCACCTTACGAATAAGTTAAAATAGCCGGTTAAATCATAAAAAAGAAGCACTCATAAAACCTTCTGAAAAGAGACACTCAAATATAGGGATATGAATAAAGAAGGGTTTAAACGTGGGAAAAATTGTGACAATGGTCAATGTTAGGGTTTTATGTTATGTTTAACACCCAGGGCCATATTGTTTTTATATGCATAGTAGAAACTGTTATACAAACTTTTTGCCAGTACAATTGGATGATGATGGTATATGTACACTAGATGGTAAATTACATTAAAGATAATGAATTAACAAAGACCTCCAAAACTCCCCCAAAATTCTAAATAACATATTTTTGTAGATGACAGGTGGTGAGGTGGAGGCCAAATTTCCAAAACCTTCCAACAGTCTTAGAGCTGTACCCAAAACAACACAATTAATGCTTTGTTGTTTAAAGAGGCATCAAAAGAAGGCTGGGGTGCTCAGGTTAATCAAGAAAAACACCCTCAGTTCCCCAGTGGGTAAGTAGGTTTAGCATTTAATCTCAGTATATCACCACTGAGTTTGACTCCCACAAGTGACAAAAATAAGGACATGTCTCAGTATGACCCTTACTATTGAATGAGACATAAAATACCACTTTGACTTTTGACCTCACTAAAAATGTGACTTTTTACTGCACTATATACAAAGGTCAAAGGTCAAAGTTGGGGTTTTACGTCCCATTCAACAGCCAGGGTCATATTGGGACAGGTCCTCAGAATTGCCACTTGTGGGACTCGAACCCACAGAGGTGACAGCCTATGATTAGATGCCAAACTTGCTAACCACTAGGCCACTGAGGACCTCTACTGCACTATATAGTTAAGCCCCCACATCAGTAGTCTGAAACTAAAGACACTTTTATTAATTTCACACTTCAAACCAGTATCAGCAACAGTTGATACTATAATAGCCGCAGACAACACCACCCTTGCAGTTTACATAAACAAAAATGGGAAACATACATAGTTAAAATATATCCTCTCCTAAAGAGACTAAATGGCAGTGTCACCATGCATCTACAGGTATATCTCAGAACCACATACAACCAAGGGTATCTAAATGTGATATCAAACTGAAACCACCAAATAATTGCTCACCCACAAAGATCAAAACTGGTATATTTTACCTGGTTCACCTCACATGTGAACCAGTTTACACCTTAATACTATGCATTATAATGTAAAATCCCGTGTAATAGACCAGTAAGTCTCGGAATAGGTTCTCCTAACCTGAGCTGACCAGGCTCCCAGATTATGTATACCTCCAATATGCCCTTTTACTCCACAATGAGATATAAAAGAGGCGAAGAAGTACACTGATAAATTGTCTTTCGGCACAAAAAGCTTTAGCCATGTAAAGGTGTATAGGATAAGTAACACTTAAGAACAAGAAATTCTATGTAAAGACAAAGTATCAAAACAAGATAAATTAATAGCAAGATTACAGCATTGTGAAGCTAATGTAATATAATCTAATGTGGACTTTTATAGCACTTAATCTCCATCAGTGACAGACTCCAAGGTGCATCTGAACGTATATAAATAAGACAATTAACATTAATCCAATGGAGACACAGGGGTGACAGAGGAGGCTATGGCGGATAGGCTTTTGCAAACAGGTAAGTTTGAGCTTTTTCCTAAGGAGGCAACTGATGTTGCACAGTGCACATCATTAGGGAGTTCATTCCAGATCTTAGGAGCATCAAAGGCAAAATATGACCAAAATGTTTTGCTGACTTAAAGACTGATGAGTGGAATGGAGGAACTGTAAGGTATTGACGATCAGGGTGACTACGCCTGGTACTATAAGAACAACTGCTGAGAGACTACTATGTAAAAATTTATAAATCAGTGTTGCAGTTTGGAACATATAGCAGTACTTAACAGGTAACCAGTGGAGTTTCTTTAGAATAGGTGTAACATGAGCATATTTTCTATGATTTGTCAAAATATGAGCAAGGGTATTCTGAATACTCTGCAATTTGTACTGATTAAGACAAGATTAAGCTGTAAAATTTATTAACTTATCTATTTATTAATATAGCTGTCAATGCAGGGGTGTAGCTTATGTGTAAGCTACCACAACCATGTATGCTACTTTGTTAGTAGCATCATTAATGAGTTATACAAGCGCCCCTGCCCCTGCCCCCGCCCCTTTTGAACCACAATATTTTGAAAAAAAAATCATTGCATACCAAATAAAGAGTCCCAGCTACTCCTCTGCCATGGTAATTGCTGGATAAATTATCAAAACATACCTTAGTGTAACCTATCTGTTATTTTGAATCAAACTGTGGCAGCTGAAAAAGTTGCAACATTATTTCCCTCCTATGATTTCATATGCATAAATAATTTAGGCAAGGAAAGAGCTCATGGTAATGATCAAGCAATTCCTGCTTTAGCCACCATTCAAGAAAGATGAAAGATGAAATAGAAAACAGAACTCTGCATCCAGTTGGTACTTTTAGATACTATTTGGATAGAATCAATTATGGGATAGGAGACATATCTCTTTTCTTTATATTGTTTTAAACATGGTACACAGCAGGTATATCAAACTAGACACAATGTTATCATGGCTTAAACAGGTTATTTAATCAGCATGAAATAAGCTGATCAAGATTTCTAAGATCTGGTCCAAATGTTAGTAGATCGCCCAGATCTTGCCTCTTCAGACAAAGATAAATAGTTAGTTTACAAGTAACAATAATTAACATCATTTTAAAAGAGTACTTCAAAAATAAACAATTGCATAGTAAATTACAGAAATATAAATAAGCATTACTCAACCTTGGCACAGTTGCCCATGACAGAACATACAACATCACTTCTCCAAAATCTGAGCCAATATGTCCTGTACGGGAATATTCTTTTCAAAAAGCCATGGTGGCTCCTGACCTTCTGACATTATGAAAACCAAAACCCTCTACAGCATTTGCTTCTGTAAAATATACAAAATGAGATAAAATTAAATTATTGATGTTTGTAAGTAGTATATATCGAGTGTAGAGTTTACACAATACATTTGTACTGCATAAAGATTTGTTTTTCCCAAAAATAAAGGCTTCTATGTTTTCCCAATCCTTATTATTGTTTTGTTTCTGTGGAATCTGAGATATCTGATAAAACTGAATGAGGAAAGAAAAGATTTAACAAAAATGGAATAAATAAGAAACAACGGTTAAAGAACAGTAGGGTAAATGGAACTAAAAAGATAAACGAAAATAAATAACCCAGCACTGTACTATTCTTATGCAATATATTGCGAAACTATCCCACACCATACCCTGAAGAAAATGGCAGCACTGCCACCCGCCTAAAAGTATGGCTTGTATGACAGTGCTAGCTGTGGCAATACATTTGCTCTTAAATGGTCAAAGTGCTGGGATCAAACCCCCACGCCTAGTGGGAGGATATGTCCTTTCAACATTATTTCTTTATTTTGAGGGGGCAGGATGGGGAAAAGTGTTTCAGACAATGCCTGCATACACTTTGGGAAACCAGGGTTTAAGCCCATTGCACTTTATCTATTTTTTCAGGGAGAGTCTTTCAATTATTTTTTTCTGTTATGTGTCTGTTCATTTTGTTGTTATTGTTGTGTGTATGTTTTCAAATGCTAGGGAGTATATAATAACACAAATCTGAGGAGTATTTCTTGAAATATTTTTATTAACTGGATGTCACTATTCATTTACTAGAAAAAGGCTTTGTCAAAGTGTTGGAGTGTATATATGACTTGTGTTTTGGGGCTTTATTGTTTTTAAGCATATCTTTTTAAGCTGATAAAATGTTTGAATGATTGGGTAGCCCTGAGAAGGGCCTTTAAAATTCAACACTAGTTGGTTGGGTTAATGTTGGTGTAGCTTTCAACTGTTAACATGCTGGAGAGTGCTCTCTCAAAGGAGAAAATGAACTGTCCACAGAGGCCTTGAGGTTGGGTCAGCTGGTGTTGCAGGCATGAGGCTGTAGAATATGATGGCTACTGTGACTTTGGATGAACAGACATGCTGTGGCTTCATTTGTTGCATAATTCTTTGGTCTGGAGTAGGCTGTATTGTTGCCTAATGAAATAGCTGTATTGGCTTACGGACTTAAAGCCTAACAGACTAAAAGGCTGTAAATCTTTCATTGATCCACAGGAGCCCCTGCCGGAGAAAATTGGTGCCAGGGTCAGCTCCTCGGGTGGGGGAATTGAATGCACTTTTGGCTGCAAGATGTCTAAAAATGTTGGGTGTGCAGGAATCCAAAATTATTTCTAAACCACTGGTGGTGACCTGTTAAATATCAGGCCTCCTGGTCAGACTTCATGCAGATAAGCTTCCCATACATTTTCCTGTGTGGTTAAAAACATTTTTCTATGTCTCCTTGCTTAGAACACACTGCACACTGAACTCACCCCACAGGGCACCTCTCCACATGAGATCTTTTGTCCATCAGTCTTTGGTTTTAGGTAATCTCATCATCTGGTAAAAGATCCACAATTTGGAGCTCCTCCTCAGTAAAAGCCACAGCAGCTCTCTTCTCTTTATTGTTACTGGTTCTGATTCTTCATAAGGCTGTGTCTCCTCTATATGTGTAGCCAAACCCTCACTCTCAGTAATCTCAGTAACCTCAGTAGCCTCCTGTGTCTCTGGGAAGCTTGTTTCACATTCTGGAGTCTGAGCCCTGGTCTGCGATCCCTCCCCAAATAGAGTAATCTTCCTTTTTTTTTTTTGGAGGTGTTTTTACAATAAAGTATTTTTATCCTATAAAATTCACTTACCAAACTAATTACTAAATTCTCTATAACACACCTATCAAGCTGCAGTGTATTTTGTCAAGTACATTCTTTTCCCATCTTTTTGATTTCTATACCCAAATCCTTACTTTTGAGATGGATTATTTGCAATCCCATAGAACTCAATGTATTTTGGGAGGCAATCTGGTGGGCTGATTAGCTCCTGAACAAATTTAAATCTTGAGAGGTTTGTGATTGGTTTGAAAAGGTATGATTCTGATTGCTATTCTAATGGTAAGATAGGTTTAAGATCTCCTTACCACCAATAAGTTGGGTTTACAGGAGATAGGATAGGATTCAGGTAGGTTTGCAATGGTGCCAAAGAATTTAAAATTATTGGTAAGATATACAATAGGCCCCGAATGCTCCCAAACTTTTACCTGATAGCATTGATCATTACAATTGTGGTTTAAGAATGTCCTAACTGAAAAGTTTGAACCATGATTGCAACCCTATCAGGAGGAAAATTGGTACAGTGGAACTGCCTTCTTAGTGCCAAGTGCATGCAGACTTGCAGAATAGTGTCAATTTATTAACGTTCAATGCTGACAGTCTTGTTCTTAACATCAACTGTTATATGAAGACAACTTTTTAGAAGGAGTAACAATACTGGCTGGGTAAAATGGGCAAGCCTAATTTCTTCAGTAAACTATATAGCCTGTGAAATATCCAACTTGTGTTCTTCAATGATGTAACCATAGTGGTAAAAATAAAAGAACAATTGAAATCCATGCTTGGCCATAAATTGGTGGTTCCATATTCAAGGAAAGTCAGGACAGAAACTCGATTTCAAAGTCATGGAGGATTGAGGACAAATTGACAAAAATAAAAAAGGCAGGAAACTGAAAATGTATCCCAACCCATGTAAACCAAACCTTTCCTGATCCCGATCATAATGAGACTCTCCCAAACTTTTCATCTCAACCTATCAGAATCCATCCTAGTCTCAATATGAAGCAACCGTACAATAGTGACGCAACCAAATTTATTGCAATCAGATTTACTGTAATGGCTATAGGATTGACAGATCCAAATTCTCAACTTACTAACAAATTGGCAATGAAAAATACAGGTCAGGATTGCTATGAAAACTATTTCCTCT
Source organism: Sabellastarte sp. h YS-2021 (assembly GCA_964017235.1). Classification (NCBI taxonomy): domain Eukaryota; kingdom Metazoa; phylum Annelida; class Polychaeta; order Sabellida; family Sabellidae; genus Sabellastarte; species Sabellastarte sp. h YS-2021. Next base: position 71,370,685 of record OZ024935.1, on the reverse strand, counting down.
TTGTGCATATATAGAAACCTGCTTTTGTAACACTATCGATACCATTTGAATCCAGAATGACAACAATAATGGAGCATAAATATTTTTTCAAAACTTAAGGTGTTATTACCATATTCGACGTAATTAGCGCACATGCCCCATTCAACGCACACCAGCTTAATTGATGGCTATAAATCCCAGCAGTCTGGTTTTTTACTTTAGATATTACGTCAGCCTGATATTAAGTATACTGGCATGTAACTTTGTGATTACAGATTTTTTTAAAAGGGAAATGTATTTTAATACCCTGTTCTAAATTGGCTTTTGATAAAAGTCACTTTTAAACATGTTATTTTAAATTAGAAGGTTTAAGGTAGGACTTGAACTATTTCTGCACTTAATCTGGGTACACGTTAGATATGTAACTTATGCTGTGTTGGCTGTTGAGGAAGACAAAATCATAAAAAGAACATTAAATCCAACAGAGATTTCTTAACCATAGCCTTGTTCAGACAGTGTGGAAACTCAGACTGTCAAATATAACAACCCCATTGTAAGTTTATTTCTGAATCATACACAGTTTTAAGGAGGTTTACAACAATTTACCTACTGATATTGAATATTCATAATATTTTTTTCAACATATATATAGGCTAAAGCTAAATAAAGTGTACACTCACAATATTGATATTTAAGCAGGGTTACTCAATGTAGTACTTAATGGGAAAAATCACTCCTGTGCCCTCATTTTGGCCAACATGTCATCACAGCCAAGTTCTCTATTTGCCTTGTAGTTATATATGTGTGTACTGGATGTAGTATTTTCCAAATGGATATAAATTAAAACATTATTGTCTGCAGTTTCGCCCAAACCCAATACAAGTTTTATACACTGTTTACTGCATACAGCAATAAAATGTGCATTTAGTGTTTTAAATGTGTTTTAAATGAGATCCTATCACATGGCCAATCCCTTGGTTAGAATTTCCATGCTGTCTGTTTGTGTATAAAAAATTTCAATTAGTGGAAATGAATTTTGTATATGCTTCCTATTACCAGAGTAATAACAGACGGATGTTAAAATTGATTTCAGTATATGCATAATATTTCTTCTAAAATGTGTACCATACTTATCAAATGATTCAAGAATGCATATACAGGGCAGTGACAAATCATTTCTCAGACAAATTAAGGTTGAACTTATAATTGTCTTTTTTGTGCATGTATAAACTACCTTGTATTACATAGTATGTCAGTGTTCTTCAGTAGGAAGACTGGCCCAAACTACAGGCTATGAGGTTATCACTATATATATACATGTACAGTGTTTCCTTTTTACAGCCCAGTGCGGTTATAAGGAAAATAATTTAAATCACATTTACAGGGTTAATTTGTTTTTCTGAATGCACTGTGCGCTAATAACGTCAAATATGGTATTTGATTTTGACAAATAAATGCGTCTCCTAATACTTTAAATCTGGGGCAAAGACAGGCAGCCAACTAACCGGCCCAGGCGAGAAATTTTAGAAACCACAGAGGAAACCAGTGAGAACAAGCCCTACCCCAAACCCTACCCCAGAGGCTGAGAGGTCTACTGCTACACCTTTGGATTCAATGCAGAGACACAAATGCTACACACATCATTACTGCCAGAATTGAGGATCTGGGATGAACACAGATACAGGAATTTCCCCAGGATGGCCCCTGAACTGTACATCAAAATAAATGACATAATTGAGCCCTGTATTAACAAAGATCTCACATTGTTCACAAGACCTTTGGATGTTGAGCTTGAGACAGCTTAGTGGCACCTGGCATTCCTGCCTATTCAGAGTTGCCAAGCCAAGCTTGTACCATCTCTGTGCCAGGTGATCATCAGTGAGTTTCAAGATGAATTCCCCTACTGCCCACTACCCAGCAGACTGGTAGAAACTGGAGTGGGTCTTCAGGTCCAAGCATGTCACCATAAGCAAACAAAGGATGATGGAGACAACAAATTAATTTGGGTTGCTCTTGCTCAAGATCTACTGCTGGACTGCTTTGTGAATGATGGAGCTACACCATGGCACAGTGAATGTATATGAGGAGGAACTTACTCTTAGCCTGAGTCTATTACAATGTCATTTTCAGGACCACCAAATATTCGAGAACTTATACATTTCAGCTGGTGTTAAACATCACACCCAACATATTAATCCATTTCACCCAAATACATAAAAAATCACAAATAAAAAATTATTTAAAGTAATGCTAACCTTTCACAAATGTGTCTTAAACTCAGATACATTACTGTAGTACATACGTACATCAGTGCTTAAAACCAAATACTTCACTCTCTCATAGAAGACTAAAACCAAGACTCAAAAAAAAAATTGGACTTGAACCTAAATGCTTAATGTTTTCAAGATACAAACTACTGTCACAAAGTTGACTTGAACCCATATACTTCAAAAGTGAAAGAAAATTCATTAGTTTGTAATGTGAAAATGAATTGTTTTTGGTTTCAAAATTTTGTAGTCCGAATTGGGGGCCAAGGTAGTGCAGTGGTAACAAACTCGCCTCCCACCTCTGAGATGAGGGGCTTAGATAAGGTGACCCTAGATCTAATTAAGGGAAGGTTTTTCACATAAGTTTTTCTTGGACTTTGTATTCGTGAAACAAAAGTTAGGAATGTTCAGTTTCATAATTCCTTACTTGGAATCTAAGTTTAAAACGATCTAAGAATTGTTGTAGAATACGACCCCAGAGTTTGAATTCTGGCTTGACCTCATATGGGGAAGCTGGTAGTTGCTTGCCATTGATTGGCAATTTACATTACAGAACTTTGAACAACTGTATGTACTGGTTTCCTCTGCCCTGCCAACGACCTGTACAATTTAAGAAATAAGGTACTGGGCATGACGTAAAATAAGAAATAAGTAAATGCAGCCAAAATGAGGGCAGCGTTAAACCCCTGAACTACTGATAAAGAAGGACTAAACTTTGGATAGAGGTTTTCTCAATACATAGACAGCTATTAATATTGGATAGTTTTGAAGCTAAATCCAAGCCCAATCGTTCCTAAGGCTCGAACTTGTGTTATAACTTTTGTTTCCAATGTTTTAACAACTTTTTTCTGGTTTCTTTTTAATTTAACACTTTGGATAATTTTGAATATTGCAAAAGTGTTTCATGTTTATTGTTTGGGGATAGACACCAACTGTTTAATATACTGCTCCCATACTGGAGATATGTAGAACAACTGTGATGTCTACTGGTGCTCCTGCTTTGTTTTGCTGATGTGGAGGAAGTGTGGACGTTGATGCCATGTGCTTGGTGTTTGTCAGTGCAAATGTGTCTGTGGTGGTCTGTGGTGCTATAGGTGCTTGTGTGTCCAACTCGTTGTAATCTTTGGTTCTAATATCAGTTGTAAGGCATCTAAAAAGGCTTGATGTGCTGGAAATGTTGTGCGCTTAGTCTGTGTTGAAAAGTGAGTAACACATCCAAATAATGCAGGATTTGAAAATGTCTTTGTTGGTGTAACTACAAGTTTCACACGGGTGGCTGTATTTGAAGTTTCATATAATACAAAATAGGTCTGCTGTTGCTAAGAGTGGAAAAATGACTGTTGTGGAATTGTCAGTATGTTCATTGGTTGCACAAAGAATTTGGATGTTGAACCTATGACTGCTGATGATCAGAAATATGTAAAGCTGTCTGTGAAGGCACATAGGTAGAACTTGGATGTGGCCTTGGTATCTGTGGAATGCTGAAAAGGATGTTCTGCGAAGTCTGTACACACTGTCGAGCTTGGCTTTTGATTCTCATAATTATGGAAGTCTCTGTTCTGAGGACCATGAAGATTGCTTCAGAAAGGTCTGCAGCTTTCTGTGAAAGGAAGAAGAAAGTGTAATGCTTGGAACAGTAACTCTTAATAAATGTTTTCATCAAATGGAAATGTCATCAAATGTTAATTACCTCCACCTTGGAGGTATTATTTTCAAGACCATTTGCTGTTTGTTTGTTTGCCATCAGGATTACGTAAATACTACTGCTTGGGTTATCATAAAATGAGAAGATGGGTCTTGCGCAAACTGGAATCCCATGGAATTCTGAGACTGATCTGGATCACTATTTCGATACAAAGAAATCAAAGATCCAGATTATCCCAGTTATACTTATTATTATGTGCAATGGCAGAGGTATGAGCTCTCCAAGTGCTCTTGTCTACGTTTGTTGGCCCCGTTGACACCACAACATTAGGCCAACTTAAGGGAGCGTCACTATGAATGTACGTTTAATGTTAAAATGACCTGACCTTTGTCTGGGGTCTGACATACCTTGCAGTAAATTGTCCTTGGCCTGTTGCTCGCAATGTGCAATCAGTTTGGAGATAGAGGGAGCATATACATCCAGCAATTTCCTAATAGCATATAATGGAGGGCCACCAGCAGACATTGTTTGGCTGTGATAACACTTCTGCGCAAAAATACGTCATCCATCTGATCTTGAAAGGTAGCCCTATCGGTGGAAAGTCCTGTTGATAATGGCGGAATAAGGAATTCAGCTTCAGGGAGCTGGAGAGTTCCTGAAGAGGCAACATAAATGGAGTTAACAGAGGAATATTGTTCATAGGTTAAATGTTTCTTATAAGCACAGTCCAGTTTGTGTAGAAAAGCCAGGACGTAGATGCCATAAGAAGTAGCACTTTGATGTAAAGTGAAATGATCAGTGCGCAGGACTCCTTTAAATATGATCCTTTGCTTTTTGCTTTCATTCTAATAGCTGAAGAAATTAACTTCGTTGTTCACATTTCCTTCCCATATCGGATATATATGATACAAATATCGGATTTCAAACCCTGGCCCTACCTAAAGTAGGCGTGATGTAAAACACTAAATATATATAAAAAACTTCTTTTGATTAGTCAGTGGAGTTGATGTCATGTCATAAGTGATCATCAGTTAATACAAATAATTAAACTCAAAAAGAAAAACTAAAAACCCTTACTAAATAAAAACTATGTACCAATAAAGGCTCCTGTGTGGTTGCAGCAGATTCAGAAGTGATAACATAACACAAAAAATAGCATCATAGGTGCCCGGAGCCAAGGTTAAAGGTCATACCAAGGTCATGCGATGTCTTTCCAACCAAAGATCAAACTAAGTATTAACACTCTACACCATGAGGTTTCCACAGATGTTATAGCTCAAGGTCAAAACGGGAAGGTCAAAGGTCAAATCAATTTTAACACTATGATGCTGCACACCTACACATCTAACCAGTGTCCCTACCATGTATTAACTTTCTACACTTTACAGTTTCCGAGATACAGCCCAGACAAGGGTTTTAATGTATTTTCACTTATTTCTTTAAGAAATTTGTTGGAGATCTGTGCAAATACGGGTAGCAAACAATTTAAAAATCTTTTCAGAATAAATTTTCAATTGAGAAAATAAAATAATTAAATACAATTATGATTTAGTTTGATGGAACATAAGAGATTGTCTAGCGTAACCAAGTCATTTCAGTGCAATGTCTTTTTCTTGACACAGATTCTTAATCTCTGGCTTGATTATTCTCTTAATAAAAACCAGTAGTTTACAGTTCCCAAATTCTAAGAAGGTGTTTCGCCTGTGAAAAGAATTTCAAATTTATTGTTATGCATCTTTTATTTGTGAAACACAACACAATCATTGCAACATAGATTTGCAAAACGTGGCAACATAGATTTGCAAAACTTGGCATTTTTTTGGCATATATTAAAATATGAGTAGATTTGCAAAACTTGGCATTTTTTTGGCATATATTAAAATATGAGTTAAATCTTTAACATTTAAAGATAAAATGATTAAAAAACCATTTTTTTTTTAGAAAACTGCACGTCAGGATAAATTTTATTGAAAATGGGACATTAATTTTACTTTTAAGTACATTATTAAACATTTGCATATCAGTGTATCTATTATGCTATAGATCTACTCATTGGTTTATTCAAATTATCCAAATAGTTAGTAATTGCTTATATCCATAACCCTTTTTGCTACAAGTTTTTTTATTACACTACCATATAATAAAATAGAAAAAAAAGACACAATTGTAAAAAAGGCTGTACAATAATGCATTACAGAGGTCATACAAAATGTACTATTTTTATCAATATGGGAAAGAAAAGACAACAAAATCAAAGAGAACAGGGGGCAGCTCGAGCAAATCTTCGGAAAAATACCTAGACCTTATTCAAAGAAAGTGGCATATTCTCTCAGCATTCAACATTCTACTTAGCAGTATCATTTTGCTCCCTTTGAACATGTTTTGATGAGCAGATATGTTCGACCACTTTAATACTGCTCAGCCAGTTAATTTCGTCACCCCAGTGAAGTTCGTCACCTGCCGTAAAAATGCTCAAGGATAGGCAATATTCATATTTAAATAAATGGAATAGCTGCTTTCAGCAACAAAGTATACATGTATGCCAGAAGTTCACAGGAACAACTCTTTAATATTGCCATAAAATGCAGGTGACGAACTTCAATGGGGTGACGAACTTCACTGGCTGAGCAGTAGAGACAAATAAACTTGAACAATCCAAAACAATGAAGACTTGTTAAGGGGTGGTTCCACATTCAACACTTGATGGGATACTATAGATGTCCTGATTTTAAAGTAATGGTTAAATCAGGGACTAAGAATGGCAAAAGTTGCAAAAAAAATGGCGGGAATATGCAAATGCGTCCAGAGTACCGCGATTGGACCAGGGACTACCCGATTTAAATTGGAACCAATCCTAATCAATCCTGAGGGCACTTGGATGTCTGGTAACTACCTCTTTTTAGTAAACAGTATGACTATACTAGACACCTCTCTCGTAGTGACATTGTTTTTCTGACCACTGAGCTACAGTAATAATGAAGTAGTCAAAACCATCTAGAACAGAAGGGGTACACACTATAGCCATCCCTGCTCTTGTGATGTCTTATTTTGGTCCCATTTTGGCTTGGCTGTCAAAGTCTTACTGAACACCTATCCTGGATCTGATAATGATCCTGTTTCCCTGATATACAAGAAACAGTATCTTTTGATTCTTTCTGATTCAATGGCCAAGAAGCAAGAAAATTTCACAAATTTTTTTTTTTTACAATAAACACCTCACCCCACTTTTTACGTTTCAGAAGAGTTGCTTCTACATGGGCTTTTCACCATGGTGTTCCTTCAGAACACATCAAAGGCACTTGGAAATCTGATTCAGTCTGGTCCTATTTGAAAGCTTTCTCCATTGTTTCTTCCCCATGTGTCTTCCACTTTTAGACAACATCTTTATCTTTAGCTTAGATTTTGGGTATCAAACCCTTACAATTTCCATACTTGATTAAACGCATACTATAAAATCATTCAATAGTTTCATTACCATACTACAACCTTTGACCTTGAGCACCAATTGGGTTTATATCTCTACCAAAATTTCCTGGACATTTATGTTGTCCCTCTTTTATCAATTGTTTTGGCCTTCACTTGTTTCAAGGCTGTTGGTATCCTGACATTTATATTCATGTATTAATGCTCAAGCTGTCTGGTAGCTCTTGGTTCCCTGTAAAACTTCAAATAAATGTTATAATTAGAGACCAAGAATCTCGATGAAAATGTTAAAAATAGAAAGGCGCTGATCGAAAAGATGTTAAATTCACAATAAATTTAATATTTTAACTCCACCAAATGCCTTCCTTTTTTCATCCATGGGGGTGTAAACTGAATACCCGTGTGCCATATTTAAAGACTTCATTACATTGGTTTTGTCCACTTTTAGTTAAAACCGTTGAGTTCCTGCTATTGACAACTGTATTTAAATTAATTGATTTCGCCAGGGGGGAAAACTGTTGCATTGACCTTACCCTGCTTGTTGTCTTCGTGACATTTTGTGACAATATGGCTCCAAACTCTAAATTACATGAAAATATGTCCACCTTTCCGGCCATCCCACGCCATTGGTTTGTATTTCCCTCAGTGGAAAAAAAAACACGAAGTTAATATTTAAACAGATAGGAAAAATATCGTCATCATCCGGATGTTAGGTATGAAGCGTCACTTTTAAATACTACCAAACCCATGGATGCAGTAATGACCCACATCCATATTATTAAAGTAACCTGTCCCTTCAGCCATTCTCAATATCCCCTGACCCTGTGTATGAAAATAGGCCATGATAAATGAGGGTTAAAATGACGTGTGGGTTATCAAGTGCCCAGTCATCATGCAACCCACCATAAAGTGGTCAATGATTTGAACACTCTCAGTATTCAGTGACAGCTTCCAGTGACCTCGAGTTAAGTTTGTTACTGAATAATTTGTAAAATCTGGACAGCACATTGGTTATATTTTTAAACTGTCCGGATACTGCAGTATTAGAGTCACAATTTTTCCACCAAACACTAGGATGGAGAATTGTTCTGTAATTCTGTGGAAATTATTGATGAGCCAGCCGCAGCCCTTTCATGAACCCCGATACTGCTTCCCAGGTTTTATTGGATTTTTGAACTGTTGACATACAATTTCTCTGGATTAATTGTGTGCTGTGGAACTGTGTTTTATAAATAACTTATTACTTGCTTCACAGTGTTTATGTCAATGTTCCATCAGGTATGAAGGAAAATTTCCAATATGGATGCAGTTTGGTCTTCTTAAAGACAATAGGGTTCACTTAAAACACTGGTAGTTTGTGGTAATACGTGGACTTTTGAATGCAGCAACTATTGTATTTGCTCACTGTTCTGGTTCAATGGCCACAAATGGATAGGCTTCCGTTATTGTCCAACGGATTGAGCATTAGAATATCCGTTCATTACTGAACTTATTTTTCAGACAGATAAATAGTATTGTAGTAATTATTTTGGAATTGAAAAGAAAAGTTGCACAGCTTCATGCTGTCAACTGGATAACATACAACTTTTAAAAAATCCTGGATTTTCTTCACAGAATACTAAAGATGTATAAAAATATAAACTTACAGTGGAAATTTATTGTGTGTGTTATTTTTAAAATATGAAGATTTTCGAGTTTATTCTTTGGGAAGGAAGTATAAAGCACAGCAAATCCATTGATTTCCATAAGTCACTGAAAACCTGTATGAATGTACAAATAAGGACAGCAAAGGAAATAAAAGTGGTCTGGCAGAAACCATGAGTTCAAATGATGATCCTTACATGGCTGCCCTGAAGGTACAGCCAGTGCACAAGACGCGAGCACGAGATGGCGAGGCTGAGCCAGGGTGGTTTGGTTGGCTCTGCTCACCCAGACATGTACATTTCTACAGGAAGATGCTTCGCAGACTGATGCTGCTGGGTGGAATTGTCTTCTTTGTGACTGGCATTCTCCTCACTGTGCTTGCCTACTCACCGAGTTACTCATATAAAAGACACAAGGCCACAGGTCCTGCACTAGTGGTCATCGGTGGATTTTTGATACTCTTATCTGCTCTGTGGATGATCTACAAGAAAGAAATCAAGCCAGCAGCCATGGAGAAGAACACTCCAACAGGGGCTGAAATGTCTCAACTCAAATCAGTATTAGGAAACCCTGTACATAATAACAGGTTATTGCATTCTGCACAAAGCAGAAAGGCCGGTGTATATTCAGTGGATGAAACACTGACTGGTCACAGAAGACACAGAAGGAAGACTCCGGCCCCAGCTGGCCCAGAAACCTCTGGCTCTAACCATAAGAAAGTGAGTCAGCATTCTGGAGTGCCTGTAGTCATGATAGAAGAGGTTGAGATTGAAGAGTATCCTGTCACATCATCTACTGGATATAACAAGAAGACGTCTTCAGACCAAATGTTTCATCATTTACAGGATACTGACAATGAGGATGACTTGGAACTACATCATAAGGAATCAACGAAAGATAAAGTACAGACTTTGGTAGTTCCTGGGGTAAAACCACCTAAAAAGGGAGGAGGGCCCATCAAAAACAAGAAATTCAGTGGTATCTTTCAGGATGTCACTGTGGAACACCATAACATTGACAAGCGAGATACAACTGCACAACTATCTGAAGGAAACAGTAAACATGAAGGAAAACCTTCTCCAGTGAAAACGGACACCTTGTCAAATGAGCAAATCAAGTCTGAACTGTGTACTGCTAGTGACAAATCAAGCATCTGTGATACTCATGTGAATACTCATATCAGTAATACTGCAATGGATATTAACCAATGTGGTGAAAGTGTGAAAAGTTCAGTGGAGTCAAATGGAAATGTAGTGGCTATGTTTTCTGATTCCGTTGGTACTGATAAATCAGACACATTGCAAATAGGAAAGAAAACAAGACGTGTTCCATCTCTTAGTCCTAGAATTAATAGAAAAAACAAAATCCACATAGACAAGAACTGTGATCTCCGAGAAAATGGCCACATTGGTACTATAGACAAACTAAGCTCTGAAGCTCAGGATAGCTCACCATTTGTAGTAACAACAGATATCAAGCCTACCAATGGTCATGTGACTGATATGACTGAAGTGTTATGATTATAAATGCTTTTGATAAAAGCTTTTGTGCTCTATTTTCTGTAACTACTAAAATGACCGCATTTGGTGTCCATACCCCCATCCAATTGTATTGTGTATTTATACTCAGTTTAATATCTCCTTTGCTACTTGACTTAAAGTGCTATGTGGCCTATCCTTATTATATAATGACTAATATTTCCCTAAATTGAAGACAGATTCTTATTAGGTTTTTCATCATTGCGATCTGATCATAAACCTACTTCCCGATTGGAAAAAGATAAAATATTCATGGTCCATGTGTGTAGTTTGAGATAGGTTTAAGATAGGTTCCTGACTTTTCCCAATAGCTTTCTGATAGAAGCTGCAATTACCTTAAGAAGTCTTCCAATGATAGTTTTCTGAGCCATCCGGCTGGTTTACGAATTTTAAAAATCAACTGAACTTCCATACACAATAGAATCACAATGGATTTAAGATAGTTCGAAGTGAAAAATTCAACCTCCCGAATGGCAAAAAGCTCCATTTTATTCCAATTGGGGAGCCAATTGCAATAGTGGAACAACCCTATTAGGGAGGATCATTTATCAATGTTCCTGAGGTTCTTTAGCCTGCCACTGTGAATAGGATCCAGTGACAGAGGACTGCCATGAATGGTCAACCGAGACAAGTTGTATATGTCTGTACATGGAATAAAACTTAAGTCCTCTATTTTCCTGGGCCAGTATGTCACCCTCTGAGGCGACAGATCCAGTGTTTGCACTATATCATACATTCTTTGTAATGTGAAGATAGTAATGGGATTAGTGATATTCATTGTGTAAGAAGTACTTGGCTAATTATTCACATAAACAGGAGTGATTTTGTAGGGTAGTTAGGTAGTCACCATACATTTATGTTTATCTGTATATTTGATTGGTTCAAATTACTTGAGAGTCAGTACAACCATATCACTGTAGATCTTTTTAGCTTGAAGGATCACGGAGTAAAATAATAGTTGTCCGGTTGAGCAAGAGCAAGCAGTACTTACTGTAAACTCTACACCACCAATGGAAAAGTCAGTAATTTGAGAGGACTATAACTGCAGGAATGTACATAACCTGCATGACCTAGGGTAGTATAGATTTTGCACATGTGATGGTTTAACAAGGTGAGATTATTATTTTTTTAGTAACTGGTGTTTGTTCAAATTTGTAAATTCAAATCAAATACAATAAACCTCCTGTTGTACTGGCTGGCCAGTTGTAAATTATATGGTAAAGATGAAAAAAGCCGAGTTTAAATAATATAACCATGCACGACCAATTTACCAAGTTTTGGTGATTACACAACTTTTTGCCTCCTTGATCCCTCCTTGGTGTTTGAATATTTAAAAAACGTTTGTTTCATATGTTGGAATAAAATGAATACCAACAAAACTAAACTTATTTCGGTTGGGTGGAAGAAATAGTTAGTACCTAACCAACACCTTTCAACTAAAATTGGAGAACTTTACATATGGAACTGTTGGGAATGCCATACTGCATTGATTTACATTTAAAAAAATAAACTATTTTCTTGTACTGGAAAAGTAAATTCAAAGATTTTACATTTGGAAAAGAAAAGACCTCACACTAAAGGAGAGAAAATTCAAACTGTCAACATTTAGCCATCTTTTTATGACTATTTCGTCAACTAATCAATAGGTTTTTAAAACAGAGAAACTTAACTATCTTGAGATACTGCTTAGATTACAAACATGAAAAAATAAAACATAAAAAGAGTATGAAGAAGGAGGCTAAAAATACCAAGGATTTCATCTGTAAGAATAACCAAGTGGATATTGATGAAGGTATTATGAAAACCCCTCCTCTGTTAAAGTGTTGTAATCCCAAGATTGTAAGTTACATTATTTTACCATAAAGGTTTAAATAAGGCATTGAATCAGTAAATGGTCTAGATATCGATTATAATTGCATTTAGAGAGATCACTCTTATTTGAAACACTTAATATATATTTAGGGCTTTTTAAATTCGCATTTTATATATTATGACATTTGTTTTAAAAGTCTAAAATGAAACTTTCTCCTTTGAGATAAACCTGGCTTATTTCAACAATTTGTTTAAATAATCCACCAAAAGTGATAAACCTTTAGTTTTGCTTCTAAATTTGTCAGTGTCTCTTACTGTGTCTGTGTTATGGCCAACCCATGAAATTGCCCATTTTGTGAAATTGACAATTTATTCAATTGAGGCTAACCTATTTCATCAATATTCATGCATAGACGAAAGAAAACTGCTACACATTTTAAAAAACTTGCTGTTGATAATTATGTTCACACTATGTCTACAAATATGTAAAAGTCAAAGTAGGGGTTTTACGTCCCGTCCAACAACCAGGGTCATATTGGGACCAATTCTTAGCATTGCCACTTAGAACCCCATAGAAGTGACAGGCTATGATTAGATGCCAAACTTACTAAAAACTAGGCCAATGAGAACCCCCACAAATATGTAAGTAAAATTGAAATTGTATTATTTCAAAAGGTACACTTGAAGGAAATAAGTGGTATTTTCTGTCTCAGTTGTTTGAAATATGTTACTTTCTTGTTGATATGTTTATGCATTTAAAGTATTAAATAATTAAATAAATGGTAGCATTATTAAAATATCTACTTTTCAAACAAAAAAAACTATTGTCATTGATTTTATTCTTTTATTAAAGGTATAAGTAAAGTGTGTTGTGATTGACCATTTATTCCCTCTGCATACTTAGGTACTGACATATGATTGCAATATTATGGCTACAAAGGTTTGACTGATTCTTTGATCATATTTACCATATACTATATATTTTTATAATATAGCAGCCACTTTCCTGAATATTAGAAGATAAGTGCCCTGGGAAGTCAAGGGTTGGTTAAGGCTAAATAAACTTCTGTGACAAATGGCAATGTGGAAAAATAAGGCAATGTACATTGAATTGTAAATCATGTACGTTAATATACTGTTTAAATATTGTTAAGATTCAATAATTACCTGTTTTTATAAATGATGTCTGAGTTAAATAAAGGAGGTCTTTTGTTTAAAATAAGCTACTTGTGTAAAATTTATCCAGTGTTGTTACAGGTCTTGCACTATAATTAGTATTTGCAGTAAAAATATGAAGTTTGTTTTAAATATGAAAACAAAGTGTGTATTAGATTTACAGTGACATTACAGAAAGAAAATATATTTATCCATTAAACGTTAGTTTTCATACATGGTCCTGTCCATTTCGTAAAAAAGGCAACTCATTTTTTGTCCATTTCACAAAGTGGGAAAGAGAACACTGGATAAATTGCCCATTTCATGAAAAAGGCAAGTCAGCTAACCGGTTCATGAAGTGGACACATTTTTGCCCATTTCAAAAAATGGGCAATTTCACAGATTGGATGTAACATATACACAACCAGTCTTGTAATGGTGGTGGGATTGATTGAAGGTAAGAGGCAAGAGGGAGGCAACCCACTATGTTACTGTGCCTTCTGATGTTTTGGAGACCCGTTTGCAGATTCATTCCTATTTTTAATTTAAAAGATACAACATAAACAAAATTTATAAATAAGGTTCATGTATAACCTCCAATGTTTCAATTTTGTCAGTCAGGATTTTGTTTCAAGAGAAAAACAAGATTTCAAGAGACGAATGCTTTATTTAGAGATGCTGAAACAATCAGCAAATGACTTCCATTTACATTTGCCCCTCCTTGCTGTTGCACAGTATCCTGACCTATCCAGACATGAGTAGAGGGATTGTATGGACGCATCCAGTGTACATAACCCCACTCCAGCACTAACACCACAGCCATTACACACAGTGGTCTGAAGTCAGAGAAATCTTACAGATTTAGATTATATCCATAATAAACAAAAAGGCCGACTACAAAGGTACCTAAACATTAACATCTGCATTCAGAATAATGTAATTATTAGCCAAGCGTTCTGTGGAATATTATTCCAAATAAAGTAACACACTCACAGATCAAAGCCAAAAATAGACTTCCTAGGTGTACAGGGAATCTGTTGGCTTAAATACTGAGTTTACACCTTTTCTTACTGGAGTCAGCAACAACTGCACTACTTTCGGTAATGGTTCAGCCCACTTCATGTTTTGGTGGGATGCCTTCAAATGGGATAAGCATTTGGGTAGGGCGTCCTCGTCAGCACTGGACACAACTTGGCAAATGTGTTGCATTTGGGAGATTTTTTTTCATTTTTTTCAATGTGCACTACCCACATATAAGGGACTCTTTCCAAAGTTACAATGATGAGGTCAACAAGTGCAAAGGATTAGACACCACCATATGACTCGTGATAAAATATGTACGATTATAATAAGTATAATTATAAGAATATAATGTATAAGCGAGGTTGAATATCATATATTCCAATATATAGCACTATAATTAGTGCTCAACACAAAGAAATAAATTTGTTAGCGTGATGTAATATACATACATTAGCCAAGAGTGCACAAAACGTGTAAAAGTCCCTATTGCAACCAGATTGCGTGAAATTAGAAAAGTGGTCAAAGAGAACTGAGAAGCTGCATCACCTGACAGTCACAGTTTGCATGGTACTTTTTCAGAAGTCTTTTATATTCCAGACCATTCCAGTGAAGCACCAGGTCACACGAATATATCATCATCTTCATCTCTCGTATGAAACCTGTTCAAGAATTTAATATGCATAGATCACGAAAAGCTGGTAAATCAAACATATGTTATTTGGATTGCAAGATTACATTTTGTTATATGGGTAATTAATCTTTGATATGATAACATAGGACAGCTAAGATAGTAATATGAAATAGTTTTTGTTTAACTGTATTACAGGTGTGTTTCAGAAGGGTTACAGTGTTGACAAGAGATACACATATCATCAATGTACTTTTCCACCGGTCTGTCATCTATTCAATCCTGACATTTATTACTACTTGTTTTTTTTTATTCTATACCATGTGTAACTTAAGACGTAATACTTAAAAGTAGTTTAATGAACTTGTCTTTTAATGTGCTGTTTCTCGTGCATTTCAAGTATCGGGAGGGAATTTATAATCTTTTGAGTCAGACTTCCCAGTGAGACTACAATCGTTAGATGGACTAGTTACTCATAATAATTTACTCACTTACCTCCCAGAATGTATTTTTGGCCTACAGTAAGGTCGATTCCACAGGAAGCACCACTCCTTACACTGTAGACAGCACTGGTGTTGAGAGAGGACAGGGCAGAATCACCCTGTCACAGGTCACATGGACAAATCACACAGATACTGTACAGTATGTACATATTACAAAACGGCTCACATACCAGTCAGCAAGTATAGTTAAGGTCAACATTGATAGAAAAAATTGAAGTAATATATGTTCAATCCAGGATACATGTGAAGGTGCATCTAATTATTATCCCTGCACTGTACCAATATTGTCTATGCAAAGGCTATTATATCTTACCTTATGTCAAACATTAATGATTGGAGACATTCTAATTGTATTCGAGCAGTCTCACTCGTGGCAACAGGCTATCTATCTCCTCAATCCGCCCCAATAAGCACATAGGAAGGCGTGGCTTTGCAGTAGCTGCACCAGCCGAATGGAACAAGCTGCCACAAACTGTCAGATCTCAGCAAACAATAGATGGTTTCAGAAGCCAGCTAAAGACCTACTTGTTTAGGCTGGCATACCCCCCACCTTAGTTATACCCTGGCGGGCGCTTTTTAGATGTCGTCCTATGCCTGTCCCTGGACTCTCCCTTCTTGGACTCAAGCGGATTAGAGGATGTGTATCAATTTTGCACTATATAAATCCTACTATTATTATTATTATTATTATATTAATATTTATATCACGATTCTCAGCAGTACTCTTAGTGTGGACATATACCGTCATGTCATACATATCTTAGATACTTAATTATGATCATGGTTTTTGCATTTAAATATTAAATTTAATATGAACTGTTAAATATCAAACCTTGTAAATCTTTTTTAACTTGACTGTGTAGATCTTCTCATCAGCCGTTGATATAAAGAATACAGTGCTATCTTGGTTATCTTCATCTGCTGGTATTGTCACTTGCTTTACTTTGACCAGAACAACTGTGAACCCAAAAACAAACTACAAGTTTTCCATTATTTGTAGTTTATTGGACATTTTCATAATATTCAGATAAGAGAAGTGTTTTAATAGTTCTCTTCTTTATACTCAATATATTCGGGAGATTTGGAGATGAGGACCAGAAATACATGGGCTTGTCTTTGAAGGATGCAGTAAGGTATTTGTAAGATCAAGATTGATCCAGATTTTAATCCTGAAAGAACTATTGTCGTAATAAACCCAACTAGAGTAAAAGACACAGAACTGTTTGCACAAAGATTAGTATCTTTTTAGGCTTCCATAAAGATGATATTGCATGTGTACTCCAGACACAACAACAGAAATGCAAGCAGGGTGTTCTTAAAATTGAACTAAAGGAAGTAAATATCAAAATCCAGTGGGTTTTTTTTCAAAACAAAAGTCGTTCAAATGACTCCACTGAATTCAAGAGAATACATGTCAAATCTTCCAGGTCACATATGGAGAGAGTCGGTGAGTTGAATGCCAAGTTACTGTTGTCCTTAGTCCTGGGTGGAAAGCAACTCAGTATGACAGGTAGTGGTAGGCTTGTCCCTACACCCAAAGAGTGAGATCAAAATGGGGCAGGTATGAGGGACCCAGTCCTGCATCTGACTAGCACGCTGGAACATTAATGATCG
The DNA here is from genome assembly GCA_964017235.1 of Sabellastarte sp. h YS-2021. Lineage (NCBI taxonomy): Eukaryota > Metazoa > Annelida > Polychaeta > Sabellida > Sabellidae > Sabellastarte > Sabellastarte sp. h YS-2021. The sequence continues at coordinate 71,353,454 of OZ024935.1, read as the reverse complement.
GAGACATTCTGATTGTATTCTGGGGAAATCTATAATTGATAATTGGGACATTGATGTTATTTGTTTATCTAAAACCCACTTAAAAGAAAACCGGAGAACCAATGCAAATTTGTATCCACCTGAAAGACAACTCAAAGCCAGTGAACCATCGTTTGAACTTGAAGGAGGGACTGAAGATTAAATCTGACCACATCAGAAAATTCCCAGCCCATGATTTCCTATATGTTGGTTTTGCATTACAAACCTCTAGGACCAATAATAAGCGAGTTATAGGCACTTTTAACTTTCGCTATCCTCATTTGACCTCGAAGGAGGGGCCCAAGGTCAAATCTGACCCCATTAGAAGATTGCCAGGCCATGATTTCCTATAGGTTGGCTTGACATACCAAACCTCTAGGACCAATAATAAGGGTGCTATAAGCACTTTTAACTTTGACTGTCCTTGTTTTACCTTGCAGAAGGGGCCCAAGGTCAATCTGACCACATAGAAAGATCGCTAGCCCATGATTTCCTATAGGTTAGTTTCACATTGCAAACCTATAATAAGCGAGTTATAAGCACTTTTCAGTTTGGATATCCTTGTTTGACCTTGAAGGAGGGGGGCCGTAGGTCAAATCTGACCACACCAGAAGCTTTCTAGCTTTCTTTCTAATGTAGCTCCCCATTTAGATTATTATTTTAGATTATTATTAGTTTATTTCTTATGACATGCATCTTTACAAATAAATGTTACACTTAAATAAATAACAAAGTGCAATAAATTCCCAGCCATACAGGAAAACAGAAAATATATATAACTATAAAAAGATCTAGTATATCTTCTTTCTGTTTTACATTAATGTGATGTGTAGAAGCATGATAAATAGATTAAGTACACAGTATGTGCCTCCTTCCCATAAATCAAATACAAAATTTATAGACCAATTTGTTAGTATTATACATTATTTTGCTCGATGAGTACACCTTATTGTCTTACCATAATCTGCATTACAGTAGAGGTGTTGTCTGGTGGAGTGTACACAGGAGCAGGTCTGGGTCTGGTGGAAGCTTGCGATCAGCAATACAGCCAGTAGCAGGTATGCCATAGTGCAGGACTGCTGCAACACATGATGTTACCATCAATATGCATTTCCACAAGCTCCTCTGGTGATGGACTGAAGAGTTCACCCAGTACATGCATTGACTCTCATGCTATTTATGTTCAACGATGCAGTTTGATAAATGCCTTAATGCTGTTTTTTATGTTAATCTTTGCCATCTTTTTATATCACCACTCTTCATGTTTAAGAATTAATTATTACTTTAGTACAATGGGTACATTATGTACAGCCATGTGAGTCAAATGTGGGCTCAAAAATGTATTAAAACAATGGTTATATTTATCCAAGATGTTATGTATGGGTTGTATGGTAGTGAAAGAGTAAGGTTGTTCAACATTGCATTATAGGCAAGTTAAATTTATTCAATTCTAATTGTAATCCTAAATCTAATATGACTTTTACAGTGCTTAATCTCCACCAAAACAAAGACTCTAAGGCACCCCAACCAAGAAACAAAAATTGAAAGATTCAATAGTCCAGAGACGGACGTGCCCACTACATTTATTTATTTGGGGTTTTATGTCGCTTTCAACACTGTACAGGTCATATCACGATGGGCAGTTGGAAGGGCAGAGGAAACCAGTACATACAGTTCGTTAGGGTTCTGTACTGTAAAATGTAGACCAACGGCAAGCAACTACCAGCTTTCCCACTTGAGGCCGTGCCGGGAATCGAACCCCGGCCTTAGAGGTGGGAGGCGAGAGTGTTACCACTCTGCCACCGTGGCCCCTAGTGCCCACTACAGAGACAATCAGAAGAATATGATGAACCTAGGTTAGATAGACTTTTGTGAAAGAATGTCATCATGCACCTCATTCACACAGAGGGCATCACAGGCAAAAACTAAACCCAAATTGATTGGTTGACATATGTACACAAGGAGTAAATGTGGCACCTTGACAACTTTACTACCCAGCTGACTACTAAGAGTATTATAAAAAGTATTCTAAAATTCACAACTATTTTCTTAGGATTTAACCCAAAATATCTGATTTACTGTGGTATATAGGTTAGTTTTATTACCTCAAAAGATCTCCTCAAACATGTGAGTTTGTTATACACATACAGTCGCCTTTGTTACAACTCCCTGCTATTCGTTTTCAAACAACTCATGAAGCTTATAATGAGAGTCCTTGAGAAAAAAGTCCAGTGACTGTCTTGCTTTGTGTTAAAGCAATCAATTCACCAATACTCATTTATCTGTAAAATGGCAGTGTGTTTATTTGTTTACAGGTACAGTCGTGTGCTTAACAATACCAGAAAGCTCTGTATAATGATTATTTATTGATTATAATACAATAGAATATTTGTACTTTAAGTATGTTTTGAAACCATCGCTTCCTGTGTATCTGCATCATTTAGTCACACATTAATATCAAATGAAACGCGAACAGTGGCTAATTGTAAGTACTTTGTGTGGTCTGGTAATTAACCTGGTGACCTGGGCTAGTATTTAAAATGGGGATCTGCCAAAGATCGCTGAAAAAAATAGCTCATGTTTGGCTGATATCTTTTGTTAACATGCCCCCCTCCCCCCTTAGGAAAAATACTAAAAAAAAATAAAAATAAAAAATACAGGATAAGCGTTCCATATTTATCTCTGCCAAAGAGGGGTTGTGTATTGTGTTTCATTCGTGTGTCTGTTTGTTTGCTAAATAATTCAAAATGTTATGGACGGATTTGGATGAAATATCCAGCAAATGTCGACAATGACACCTAGCTAGGTTGGACCTAGGTAGAGCTATGCCCCCCTCCGAGTCCCATTGTGTTATATGTAAAAAGTTTATTGTGATCAGTCTTCATGGTGACCACTTAATTAATCAATGAATAACTGTGATAACATGTCTCCAATTTTACAGTTTTACATCACATGTACCAAGCAAGCTTATAGGCCTCCATTTTTGTCAAGTATCAAAGGTCTTTATCTTTCTCTGGAATTTAATTTCTGACACCTAACCTTCGTTGTTGTAGACTTGTAATTTTCAATATGTGATTTTTGCAATTACTATTAATTACTTAATACCAATAACTTGTTTAAGTGTGCCAAAACACTGTAGAGGTTAGTTAAAAAGCCACCTCCCAGAACTTTGTCATTTGCCAGAATGGTTAGGGCCAATTCACAATCTCTTTTCTGGAGAATCATGTCATAAAAGTTTTTTCTCTCTCGCACTTTGCCTTCGTATTTCTGGACTATCCAGAAGTCATAGTTCTGCACTGTTTGAAACGTGATTCTTTTTATTTTGAACTATAACGATTTGTATAGTACTGTTTGTTCTTCAACGATAGTAGCGTTTGGACTTGTTAAAACTATACAACCTTTATTTTATACCTTTTAAGAAACTTTTTACATACTTTTAAGTATTTTTCTTCGCCTTCTTAAATCTATTTTAATTTTGATCGGACAGCTACACCTCAAAATATTTCACTTTTCTACCCACTTATGTTTATTGTTATCCTGTACCAATGTGTTTTCTAAAGATTCAGGTTTGACAATCCATTGTCTTTTCCTTGATTTTCTGTTGCTTAACGATAAAGTAACGCAAAGTTTTACTTCATATTCTTCATTTTGTAAAATCCTGCAAATGAATTTTCTTTTCCAGAAGTACAGAATTTTTACGCTCTGATATTACTTTTTGGATAATATTCAATTTAAATCTGTCATTCAGCTATTATTACTTTTCCAGAATCCTTTCTGCTAGATCTAGGGAGAGTTTATCAGTACTGAGGTCTCCAATGTTTTCTGGTTCTATTGAGCTATGCGCAGTCTGAAATTCTAATGAAACTGATATCAACCAAAAGTCTAACCCAGAATGAATCATGTACTTACTTAATTCTCAAATTTGTTCTCAGTTTTTTTTTTCACAACCATCTTCACAAATATTGGTATTTATAAAGCATTTGTACCTGTTAGGAGATATAGGTTCATCAGACAGAAGTATTCCGAGTTAAAAACCAGGGTCTGTATTTACGAAGATTCTTAGAATTGTTCTTAGAATTACACTTAAGTCTAAGAAAAATTCTATGCTAAGAATTTTGTTATTGTTAGAATAAAATCCTATTCACAAAACAATCCTTAGCCAAGAATAAGTCTAAGAATAGAAGTAAAAAGAAATGTATGAAATCCTGAGAATTTTTCGTAGAGTAAGTGTAATTCTAAGAAAAATTCTGAGAATCTTTGTGAATACAGATCTTGGCATATGTGAACAGAAAGTTAGAATTTTTTTTTGAAATGATATAAATAAGCTGCATTTCATTACAGTACACAAAATGAACAACTTAATATGTAACACTCTGTTCGTATGTCGATTTGCAGTCAGTTTCTGCACTACAATCACCAAAACAACTATTTTTCTCAGTTAAGCATGATTTGTGCCAGTCTCAAATTTAAATCAAATTCTTACAATATTCTAAGAATAAGAATTTTGTGAATAGAAATAAGAATTTTGTGAATAGAAAATACTTAATTATTCTTAGAAAAATTCTAAGAATAAAAACCATTCTTAGAAAAATTCTAAGAAGTGTTAAGTGTTACTCTAAGAATAAGAATCGTTGTGAATAGGATAATTCTTATTCTTAGAATTTTTCTAAGAAAAACGACAATTGTAAGAAAAATTCTGAGAATAAGACTAATTCTAAGAATAAGAATCTTTGTGAATACAGGCCCAGTACATGTAAGAGAAAGCAAGGCTAACCATACTTAGTGACGACTGGACAAAGTCAAAGTTGAGTTTTTACATCTTATTTATTAGCTATGGTCACACGAGGACAGCCCTCATTGCATCCCACACCATCGTGCAGCCAAATGCATTAGTGGGCTGTTCCATATGAACGATTAGATCTTAAACCTACCTCCCAATTGAAAAAAAAAACACATCATAATCTATTGGTGGATTTAATGATAGGTATCCATGGGATTTCCCAGTTGAGTCATTGGGTCTTCCATTGGGTCTAGAAACTTTGTGATTTGTTCCTGAAAACATTCCCATCAGTTCCCAATTCTTCCTGAGTGGGTTACGGACCTTACAAAGGCCTGTGTTAGGGTTGAGTTAAGATAGCTATTATTGACTTACGATGGAAAAAATTGCTTTAGAAATATCAAGACAGATTTTAAGATTGATTTAAAGCCACTCTTGCATCCCATCGTACTGGTACATATGTCGTGGTTACAGAGGAAAATCGGGTAATTTGCAAGGGATACAAAAGATACACATGCAATTTTATAACAGAATGTCGAGGTTGCACAGACCCTGCTATGAAAATGGCATGCACGTTATTCTCTGTGTGCACGCAGTATGGCTATAGGCTGTATCATATGTCTCAAGAGAAATTCACAAGAGGCTTGGGCATGTGTGTTCTTCTTGTTAGTGTTGCAAGAGTTCCCCTTAATACACTCACATGTACTTGCATGTATATTAACCCACTGTGGGCCTGTAGCTAGTCGCAGGGTGTTCTTTTATGAGCGGTGACTATTTTAGTCTATGTGGGGGTGAGTGTTGTCTGCCGCTCATCACAGGGGTGTAAAAATAATTCCAAAATTGTAGATAATGTTCTTTATTCAGATAATATAATCACATAAAAATAAAACTATAATTCACTGTTATCATTGAACTTCCATTGAATTTGTATTTCTTGAATTATGAAGTCAAACTTGTGTAGTTGAAATATTAACATATATAGAGGTTGCTGCTTTAAGTAGTTTGATTGTTCTGTGTTAGGTTCATAGAACTGATGTAACACAGAAAACCATTCCACAGATCAGCAGTCAACCTGTCTTTAGCAACTAATTAGTTCAATCTCTCAATCTCAGATTTTGTACAGGCTTATATAGTTTAGTACAGGAAAGAGTGACAGTCATCTCTGGATCCCACTTACTGTATGAGCAATAATAATTAATGGGAGAGACTTCCTGATATTATATCCTGAACTGTATCAATAACATCAAAGCATCTGTTTTCTTATAACTGTGTGGTCACCACTAAGAAGTCATAGAGTACATATGGGGGTTGAATGCTGTAGTTATGATGAAATTATTGTATTACTAACATATTTCCTGTTTTTGTTGTTCTTTAATCTAGTGACTGTTTATGACAGTGAAATATTGCAGCTAGTGCACTATAAACTTTTAGAAACAATTATAACATGTTTTGAAGAATCCTGGTCTACAAATTACATAGATTAACTGTCAGTGTGTACAGGAAGTCATAATGATTAATACAAATATATACATGTGTAGGCTAAGGGAGAAATGTTGGTTCAACATAAAATTATTTATTTTTAAAATAAACCCTAAATACGCATAAAATACAGAATCTCACACTTTGATACACTACCAGGATGGACTGACCTCCCGAACAAACATTTTTTTAGGATTGTAGCCTTTTAATCAAATAAACAAACTTCCCAGGTATTCTAAACCAGAATGGTTGATGTCCATGGGTCCAGCTCACGTGTTTACCCACAGGTGGTTAAGTTTTAGAACTTGTTAGAGTGCCGATTTTATGGACAAATAAAGTTTGGGACCTTGAGAATAGACACCTTTCATACCTGGAGTAATAAAATAACCCGTAAATGTGGGGAAATCTATGGACGTTTGTTGCTAAAAGAACTTGAAAAGAGTTATGATGTCATAAAATCTAAAGGTGTTCACTTCATTTGGTCTTTATACACAAAATACTTCTCCATGACGCAAAATCAACTAAATAAATTTCATAAGCAAATCTGTGTAAAACCGTTCTCCAATGAGATTCTTATCTGATAAATGATATACCAGATTTTGCTAAATAGAGAGGCAGGGTATTTATTACATGAAGCATATTTTAATACAGACAATTTTAATAGGCAACCTGTGATTAGATGCAAAATTTGCTAACACTATGCCACCGTGAACCTCACACTGACACCCTCAACATGCATTATTATTATTATTATCTTATATATTTATGGTTTTACGTCATGCCTAGTACCTTTGAATTGCTTATATTGTGACAGTAAGTTTCAAAGGTGGAGTAAACCAGTAAATACAGTTGGTCAAGACTCTGTACTGGGAAATGCCAACTGACGGCAAGCAACTACCAGCTTTCCCACTTGAGTTTGGGCCAGGGTTCGAACTCCGTTCTCAGATGTGGGAGGCAAGTGTATTACCACTGCAGCGCCATGGCCAATAGTAGTAGTGGTGGTGGTGGTGGTGGTGGTGGTAGTAGTAGTAGATTTTTTGGTTATTTAGCTTGGGGGATTAGTGATTAGTTTTCAATGTGACCAGTTTATCTGGATTCCTGACCTACATACATATCATGAGTAGAAATGTTTTTTGACACTTTCCTCACCTGGTGTCAGAGCTTTTGTCTAGATACATATGTTAAGGCTACTGCTGTGAGAGTGTGTAAACTTACACACTTTGTTACCGTGCCTTGTGTAACACAGTGCCATATATCTGACTAGGTCTAAAAAGAAATACACTCCCCCTCAAACCCTATGAGGTAAAATTCTAATCCCTGTTAGAATGCCTGTCCTTGTAAATGGACCTGTCGAGGTCATTGGTGTCCTGTAGCTTTATGTAACACTGGTAAATTGAGAAGAAATCCACCCACAAGGAGCATGTAAAGTGAACCAGAAACTGTTGATTTTAAACAGTACACAACTTGTATTAGTGTCCATACAACACAAGGTCCTTTGATCAAATGCATTACTTTATCGCCGCCAGCTGCCATACAATGTTTATGGACAATTGTTCGGGATAATCATGTTCAATATTATCATTACATTTATTTCATGATGTTATATGATTATACAAACTTAATATTTGACTGGTAGGGCCTTATCCAGATCACTTTTAAATGTAGAACAGTTCAAATCTAGCTTACATTACGATGAATCTATTGTGTTTATCATGTGAAAGTATATCTATAGTAACTTTTTAACGTAACACATTTGGTCAGGCCACTGCTCTCCACAAAGAGATGTCTGTTTGATTCAGTGTCAGTTTACTGTTGCCTGGATCACAAGTAAGTGACTTGTACGTGTCCCTAACAATATCAAGTAATCAAAGGAATACAATGCTTTGCATGGACCAACAAACTTCACCACCTGATTGTTTCTGACATTCTGGATAATATAATTGGGTGAAGTTAAGGCATGCGTTGAAATGTCTTTTGATGCATATGACACACAATGTGACAAGAGTTAGATAACTGACTTATACAGTGACACAAAAATGTCTTGCACAGTATGCACCACAACTGTTAAAAATGAATTTTAAAAAAGTCTTATGCATCCAGGATACCCCTGACCTTTTATAATATTTTATGAACGTCTGAATGCCAAAATAGAGATAAAAGTTCCAATGATTCTCATATGTTATATATGAACATGATCCAAACAAATAGATTCAGTTATTATTACCAAACAGTGGTGGGGATATCGACATAATACAGTAACATTTTTGACATATAGAGTCATACACTAAGATCACTTTAATGTGCATTATTGGGATAGATGAAGATAAATAGCTACAAGGTCACTCACCAAGCTGACACATTTTGAGAGATCCACTAGTGGATAGCACAGAAGACATTTAAATCACACAGTATTACAATAGTCTGCTGTGCTCAGACATTTAAATCACCAAGTATTACAACAGTCTGCTGCACTCAGACCCCATGGCTCTGAAGTACGAGGATGTGCGGCGCAAGATGCCGAAGTTCCGCTCAGTGGATGATTACCTGCAGTGGATGTTGAAGCATGAAAAGACCCTGACAAGATGGACCTCCAAACAGGATCTCAACAGAAAACAGGTAGGAAATCTGAAACAGGTGTGTTATGAGTACCTCGCCAGAAAGTAGCATGTGATTAACATCTCAGGAATAAAACAGGTATTTGGTCACCAGAAAAGAGGCATGCTATCAGAATTTTGTATGAAAGTAGGTGTTTCGCCAGTGTCTCACTGTAAAACAGGTGTGTCATCAGGAGTTCACCTGGAAACAATTGTATAACCAGGATCGTACCTGACACAGGTACATTAATAGTACCTTACTAAAACAGGATTTTGGTTAGGACTTCATACAGAAAACAGGTATATATTATGGAAATATTGTTGGATATGTTTAGTGAGAAATTAAAACAGTGAATCAGTCAAAATGCACCACACTGCGACAAGCTATTTCAGTTAAAGCCTCTCTTACATCCCGTTGTACGTATTTTGACACGTAAGTGTGCTGCAAATACTGTTGAAAAATATGAACGTAACCTAGTAGTGGGGTAGCAGAGATTTGCAGTGCAAACAAGGTGTATTCTCCCAACAAGAGTGTCACAACTTGAAGATCAAAGAACAGATTGCGACTAGCTACAGGTCGTACAGTGGGTTTATATACATGCAAGGTACACGTGAGTGTATCTTACAGTATGTCTAAACAATGTAAGTAATTGGGGAGAACCTACAAACACTTGCAAGGAGAATGCACGTGCCTAAGTCACTCTTAAGTTACCCTTGAGGCATGAATGCATTTGTAGACATCCTGCGTGCACGCACAGGAAATGTGCATGTCAATTTTCATTGCAGGGCCTGTGCGACCTTGATATTTTGTTATAAAATCGCAAGTGTACCTTAAGTGTCCCTTGCAAATCAGGCGATTTTTCTCTGTAACCATGACGTACGTGCACGTACGATGGGATGTAAGAGAGGCTTAAGTCACTGAGAAGTAAACTATAGACATTATCAGTTCTTAGGGGCAACGTCAAAACAGCAATTTGCAGGTCAAATATTGTAGGTCAAACAAAGCTGTGAACAAATTACAACTTCTATTAAAAGATTTAAGATTACAACCAGACTTTCATATAGCTTCTCTTACATCCCATCGTACATGAAGACACACATAAAGCTTCTCTTACATCCCATTGTACGTGCATATACACATAAGTGTCCTGCAAATATTGTTGAAAAATATGAACGTAGCCTTGGTAGTGGGGTAGCAGAGATTTGCACATGCAAACGAGGTGTATTTTGCCAACAAGTGGGTCATTACTTGAACATCAAAGAGCAGACTGCAACTAGCTACAGGCCCCACACTGGTTTAATATGAATGCCAGGTACATGCAAACCCCTGCAAGTGAATGGGGAGATCTTGCAACACTTGCAAGGGAAATGCACGTGCACAAGTCTCTCGTAAGTTACCCTTGAGAAATGGATGTGTTTATGGCCATACTGCATGCATGCAGCGAAAATGTGCATGTCAATTTTCATTGCGGGGTCTGTCCCAGTAAACATTTTTGGGTTTTGCAAACATTTAAAAGGAAACGTTTGGCAAAGGTTAAAAAATGATGGGTACAAAAACCATTTGTAATAGAATGTTTTTAAAATGTTTTATGTATACCGTTTACTAAACATTTAATGATAAATGTTAGAAAAACATTATGAATGAACATAATAATGCCTGAATATTAATGGGGTCAGAGGTCAATTTCAATATCTTTAAATGGTTTCTCACTATTGAAAATACTATTTTATGTCTAAAATTATAAGATTGTAAGACTTAGAAATTGTGCCCCCATTCAATTCCTACTTTTAGGGATTGCATGTGGGGCAATTTTTGACAAAGTCCTCTAAAATCCCCTATTATTGCTCACCGTCATCTTTGTTTGGACATGTTTGAAGGGGAAGGTTTAAAAATACAGGTTTAAAAAACGTTTTTGATAGAATGTTTTTAAAACATTTGACAAGCAATGTTGTTTAAACATTTTATGTGTACTGTTTATCAAACATTTCATGATGAATGTTTGAAAAGCATTTCCAGCAAAACATTCATTTCTCCAGCTATTTTATAAATGTTTTAAAAAACGTTTCCCGTCAAACCTAGTTTCTTGAGTTATTTTATAAACATTTAATAGACGTTTTCAGTAAAAACGTTTGTATAGAGAATGTTTATAAAACGTTTTTTAAATGTTATAGTGTAAATGTTTACTTGGAAACGTTTAGAAAACCATAAGATAGGGTTTTATTAGGTTTTAAAAACGTTTTGTAAACGTTTAAACCATTTAAAAACGTTTCTAATGTTTACTGGGCGTGTTGCCTGGATATGCTGATATAAAATGCAAGTGTAGCTTAAGTGTGCCTTGAAATCCGCCGATTTTTCTCTGTAACCAGGACGTACGTCCACGTACGATAGGATGTATAAGAGACTTAAGTGTGCTGCAGATATTGTTGAAAATATGAGGTTAGCCTGGTAGTTGGGTAGCAGAGATTTGCACTTGAAACAAGGTGTATTTTCCAAAAAAGAGTGCAATTACTTGAACTTCAAAGAACAGACTGCGACTAGCTACAGGCCCCACAGTGAGTTGATATGGATACAAGGTACACATGGGTGTATTATACAACACGTGCAAACCCTGCAAGTGAATGGGGAGATCTTGCAACACATGCAAGGAGAATGGACGCACAAGTGTCTGTAAGCTACCCTTGAGATATGCATGCATTTATTAGCCATACTGCATGCACGCAGAGAAAATGTGCATGCCAATTTTCATTGTGGGGTCTGTGCGACCTTGAGATTCTGTTATATAATTGCAAGTGTAGCTTAAGTGTCCCTTGCAAATCAGCCGATATTTCTCTGTAACCAGGATGTATGTGCATGTACGATGGGATGTAAGAGAGGCTCCATTGTTTTCAATGAATCATTCCCAGTTGGAAGTGCAATAGAATAAACTTTGTGCATTAAAATTTGAGACCTCGCAGACAAAACGTTATTTTTAAAGAGAATTTTGTTCAAGTTCTTGTAACTCAAGAAAATTGTAAGATTACAACTGGAGTTAAAACTTCAAACATACAGCAAATCTTGAGATTTCAACAACTTTGAATAAGCGTTATTGGCTTAACATTTCTCTTCTAACAGTTTTACAGCTTTTTGTATCTTAACATAAGCCGATTTTCTATGTGACTTTGATTTATCCTATTGTAGAGCAAGTTTACCTTCAGAAACATATTTAGTCTGATTTATCTAATGTTTAGTTTGTGCTTAAACTTGCAGAATAATGTAAATAACGTGTAATATGAAAACCACGATCCTGTCCAATGAATGGTTGTTCTTGATTATGTACACCTTGTGTCCTAGAATACCATCCCGATTTATTGTAATGAATGAATGAGATCTTCTCAAAAAATTGTCAGTTTGCTTGTAGTTTTGGTTTTGATGCTCCCGATGAGATTTGTGCATTCCCCTCTATTGACTCTCTTCAGAGAGAAACTTAAATACTACCGCCTACACCAGTGCATACCCACCTTAGTCTTAATACCCCTGATTGTTTTGTGGTGCTTAAAACCCTTTCTGTCCCTGGATACTGATATTGGTTGATAACTTTTTGTTATGTTGTTATGTTGTGTCGTTGAGTCCCCTTATAAAGGGGAGATTAAATGCCATACGAGTCCAAATAGAATTAAAATTGTACTTGCTGCTGGTTAAGTCCACTATTACAGACTTGGTAAATTGAATGAATGTATAGCACATTACTGAAATGTTGCTGAAGACCATCACAGACAGCCTAATGTACTTGATAACTCAACCGAAACAACATAACGAATTGCTTCTGTATTGGTGTACTTGCAGCTACTGAAGGCCATTATAGGCAGCCTGATGATGTTTGGCTATGAGAAGAGTCAGGAGTTCCAGGCTCACATTGACATGTGGGAGGACTGGTCCCTGAAGCAGGCTCTTGACCAGGTGCTCAAGAAGGTGTCAGAGGAAGAGTATTCACTTAGGTTGTTTCTTAAATTGCAAGGACCGCTGAATGTCCTGGAGGTAAATATAGCTGAGGGGGCTTGCAGGTACTGATAATAAATATAATTGAGAGGGCTTGCAGGTACTGATAGTAAATATAATTGAGCTGAATTAAGGCACTTATAGTAAATATAATTGAGGGGACTGGCAGTTGCTAATAATAAATACCATTGGCATTGCTTACAGGTGCTTACAGGACCCAGTTGAGATCGGAGATGTGCATAAATTTTGGATTTTTACAGGAGACCTCAGTGACCAAGTCATTAATAAGTTATGCATTTAATCACTTAGCTCTGACATCTGTTGCTATGGGTTTGAGCCCATCACATGAGCTTACATGAAAATCGTTGGGAGGGGCTGTCCCAATATGACCTTAGCCATTGAAAGAGATGTGAATTCTACAACTTTGACCTACACCTGTGAGAGCCTTATGTAATTATTGACTGCAGTGGTTAACAATTAATTGCTTTTTGACAAGCCAGTTGGGGTAAGACATTGCGATCTATAGAGAAGTGTGGGCCTCTTTTACTGTGGACCACTATTACCCACCATGGGCCATGAGGAGCCACTTTGTTGTTCCACAAGACCAAAACATTCAACATAAATCAGCACTACACTGGAAATAAGTACTGATTGCGATGTTAATTTCAGAATATATGTTGTAGCTGTTCAGGCCTGAGGATTCAAAGACAGAATTAGACAGTGCAGAAACTTTACTTCGCCTGAATAAATCCTTAACTAAAGAAGATCGACATCAGTTAAAGACAGCCATGAAACCATGCTTCAACAAGGGGGACCAAGTGTCTCCAAAGAAGATCATGGTCTGGCTTTATCCAGGTAATTAATTAGGATCAATCTTTCACTGACACCGATCATTATGTCATATGCTTCTCCTTCATTGTAATAGTTTTCATGTAGTGTTATTTTTATTCTAAATTTCAAACATTTGTGAATTACGTTTTATTGCGAGTTCAAACATAACTGTAATATTTGTGGATATCTGGGAATACTTTCAGTCATGATATTGTAACCTGTCAGAATCACACATATTTTACATTAGGAGTGCTGTATAAGAACCAATGCAATAACAGAAGTTGGTGTAAAATTTAAACAAATTACTCTGGTGTATGCTGCTAATACCTACCACTTTTGTACAAATAATTGTGAATGCCTCTTATTGTATCATCATTGGTATGAATAGTCAAGGTATAAAATTCCAACTTCATCATCATATCGTCTAGTATCATGTTGTCATTGATGTGTTGCCATATCCTTGAGAAATCATGAAAAGCTCTTCATGCAATTATATTCATGTGCTTAATCCTTGGGTGGATATTAGTCTGAACTTAAAGTAAATTTTCAAATGGTTTTATATAGGCTCCAATACGTAGTTTACAATATATCTGTATATCTTTTTAAATATATCTGTATATCTCTCCTGTAAAATTTCTTTTTCCAGTAATTGAGAGGTTCTTTACACTGTTGGATGGGAAAACAGTTTGTAATCACACAGTTCACACTGTTTTAAGCACAACAAAGGAAGCTGCGAAGGTCTTGCTGATATGCATTCCTAAAACCCCAAAGAAAAAGCAAGTGAAAAAGATGGCTGATGACACAAATAAGGCACATTTAAAGAGAGAAGGATCTACCTCAGAGGGTTATGTGGAACAGACCTCAGAGAGTGAACAGAATGGAGAGAGTGCAGATACTGTGCAGCAGAGGGAGGAGAGTGAGCAAGGCAGCAATCTTGCAGGTATACAGAGTAGAGAGCACACTCCTATCAACACAGGGGACTCCCCACAAGATATATCCAGCAATAACAGCATACCGTGTGAGAATCTGTCAAGAATTGGGTCACCTGAAAGCCATCATTCTGACCCAACGGTCAAGGTCAGTGGTCAAGGTGAAATGAATGGTTCAGCAGAAGATACCCTTGTAAATGGATCAAATATAGCAGAGACAGATGACGCTATTGTAAATGAGTCTGATATAAATCAGTTTGAAAATGATGATGCCTGTAGAGACAATAGATCTAAAGATATTGGTTTGAAAAATGAGAGCACCTTAAACATGTCCGGTATAAATGGTTTCACTACTGATAGTAAACTTACTGGGTCAAGCATAAATGGTACTACAGAAGATGTAAATGGATCAAAGAGTCCATACGAGACAGATGATGGTATAGACAATGATGAAGTGTTGGACACCTACTCAAACTATGACTTAGATGACAACCTCTCTGGATTTAGAGTGACTGTGGATGGTATAGTATATAAAGATCATCCCAATGAGGATGTATACTCCATCAGCCCAATGTCATGGCTGTTTAATCCAAAAGAGGAACAAGATGAAAGTCATGATGCCCATAAAGAACTAACAGAACAAGATAGTGATCCCCCTAAAAGCCAAGAAGATACAAATCAAAACAAGAAAGTTCATTTCAGTGACACGGTAGAACAAGAGAATTCAAAAGAGAATATAAAAAAAATTCCCAAGAAGTCCAGTAGACGGCAAGCTTCCAATTCTTTACGCATATTGATTAATATCGAACTGGCAACCCACTTATCTACTCTTCCACCAAGATTTCAGTTACACCACCCATTACCAATGATGGCACCTTATGCAAAGTATGGTCAGAAACTTCTGCAGGATGTCACTGAAGCCATGGATGACCACAGCTTACACTTTGTGGTCTACACTGCAATTGGAAAAGTGTCTTCTCCAAATACAAGTCCAGACGAAGAAAAAGTACAGCCTAAAAGTTTTAGAGAGCGAAGACAAGCCAAACCTCCATACATACGAACCTGGAAGACGGACTTGTCAAATATTGAGAACTACATGGTGCAACAGTGCCTGTCTTATGATGAGAAACTCAGCAAATACTGCAGAGCAGCAATGAAACTGTACAGTGTCATTTCAAACAAAGGCAAAAAGGTCCTGCCTCAGTTGGATGAGGAGATCAGGAACACACTCTTGCTCCATCTCATCAAAAAGAAAGCAGGAAGTAGTGGCTCAGAGAAAGAATGGTTCACAGCACTAGTTGACCAGGTTTGTGAATAACACTTTACAAGGATAACTACTAGGGTTGTATGGAAGTCTGTTTTTATTACTTTCTTTTAATTTGTTCATAAAATTATCCTTGTATTTGTAACAGAACAATTTGATGATTGTGTTCTGGAAATCAGCAATTTCCCATCAATTGCTGAAACATTGTATAAAAAGAAATTATTATTTTTCAACAGAGGTTATTTTGCATATATGCCTTAAAAGTTTATTATATAATTAGATGAACAAATAAAAAAATGTTGAATTTATCACTTTTATCAATGTTTTATGAGTAAATAACTGACAGTAGCTGAATGTATTACATTATCTGTTTTTACAGCTGCTGAAGGTGATGAGGGGTGGTTTCTGTCCCTCCTTTTCTCAGCCCAATGTGAACATCTGGCCACAGGGCAAGGTGTCAGGCATGAGACTGGCACGTGTGGAGGCTTTCAGAGAAAACTTGCTGGACAAAGATGGTGTGCAGATGCTCAAATATGCTGTGGGCATATATGGCTTGAAACAGAGCCAGATAATCACAACCACTGTAGACATTTAATGTACTTTTATTTATAAACTCTAGAACACACATACACTAAAACCACAATAATAATTTACATACACACCTAATTGGAGCACAAATTTGATTTGTATCATTTTATTTATTACCATTTTTAGTACAAGGCATAAGTTATCTAATGAAGTTACTTTTAAAGGTGAAAGAAAGTGTTAGTGCATCATGATTTTCTATTGCAAACTAGTGGCTCATGATTTTCTATTGCAAACTAGTGGTTCATGATTTTCTATTGCAAACTAGTGGGTCATCATTTTCTATTGCAAACTAGTGGGTCATGATTTTCTATTGCAAACTACCAGACATTCACAAGCAACAGTGTGCACTATTTCTATTAAAGGCAACAGCAAAGATTGAAATTTTAAAGGTTGGATATGAGTGTGTTGTCATTATACTTCAGAGCTGCACCACGTGTTTGATGTCCAAAGAAATTTAAACCAATAATGGTAAACATAGAACAGTTTTATGCTTTTCCAATGCCACTCTCTTGTTACAAGAGAGATGTAGTTTTTATTAACAACTGTGATTAGATCTGAACAGACTGACTTATAATTTTGAGATACTGGATTATTTCTAAATCAATGTGCATGTGTCACATTCAAACATGGGGGAAGGAGTAATTACTGAATTTACAAAGCACATGAATAGAGGTATTGCTGGGAAGGTTTTTTTCATTCTAATTCCCCTTTCACACTTCAGGAGGTTGTCTCACTGTCAGAAGTTTTTCTTGGCAGTGGAACCACTCCCCAGGTCGCCCCATTTCATCCAAGATGTTCACACTACAGCTGGACGGTCACTGATTGGACACGGTGTTTTAACCGTCAATAACAGTAGAATGACAGTACTACAAACGTTGGTCACCAACAACCTCCATTAACCTTCACTCACCTTGTGTCGCTGTATTACATCAAAAGATGACCGAATCACAACCTTATGTACAATTTGGATCACACCTTTGGTTACCGTAGTAAGAAATTTATACACAAATCGTCTGCGCATGCTCATGGTACCAAAATCTTGGTGGTAATTTCAAATATTTTAAAACTTCAGTAGGACAGTTCACCACTGACTCGCCAGGTCGTCTACGGACATCAGATGGTGATACAAGGACAGGGACGTTTCACCAGACACGGGTTACCGGGGGTGATACCGCCAGCAGTGTGAAAGGGGTATTAGCAAACAAGTTATTTTTCCTGATAAGAAAACAATGTCACAGGAATGTGGAGATAGCCCAGGACAAATACATAGAATTAATGGTATGAGCAATTTATCATGACACCGGGAAGCGGGACACAGCGGGAAGCTATTTAATTGAAAATATATATATTATATGGCATTATATATTTACACATGAACAGCACAACAAAAGGACAAACAATTGCTCCCCAATTGCTTAATTACAGCATACATGGTCTGATAATTGACTGGTTTTGGGATAATTATATTGTCAACATACATCCAAAATTTGGTAAAAAATATCACAATACTTTCTGAGAAAAAAAAATCACATGCATGTATAAGCACACAAAAGTTGTAACAGGCAACTGGCCTTGAAAAAAAGCTAAAGGACAATTTTATACATGTGACAAATTCATTGGCTGACATAAACACACATTTAGAGTGAGCTTGAGAAAGGGCAAGTCAATACATATGAAACATTGCTGATGTTCAGACCATTATCTTCACCTATTTGGGTTTACTTTATCTAGTCATTAGTTTAACGCTTAGCGGACATCACACGTTAGTGCACAGAATGTAAAGACAGCATGTAGTCAAATCAGTTGTGCATTCAACTTTAATTCTGAAGAGGATTTATGTGGATACTGCTCGGAGTTATACACTGAGGCTTGTTTGATATGAACTATTGAAAGCCAATTCTGGTGAGATATGTGAACTCAGACTGACACACTGAATGCCACTGTAGCTTTATATCCTTTTCACTTTATCAAATTTTCTGTTTTATGCAATGTTGTCTGACACTATTGGCTGGATCATACAATGGACTACAGGGTGTTCTTGACAGAAAAATGATCTGATATATTAACAAAATCCACAATATCTTGTTCTCCATTTCTATTCATTTTAAAACTTACATCACAGATTGCTTTCAATTAACACGCACATAACCATCCACTACAAGGACAATTTGCTAGATTATTTAAAATATTTTTCTTGCTAGACTAACTAAAAATAGTATATACTGTCAAACATCTTTGATGTGGACATGACACAAGCAGTAAGGATTATTGCATCTATGGTTCTCTATGGAAGGCAGCTTTGAGCAGGAGGTTGTTTCTATGTGAGGATCAGAGCCATGACTATAGACAGTAGCAAACTGAGTGTGATCTGAATGAGCGTGGCAGTGGAGGCCTGTGGGTAGTCTGAAAAACAGTGACACAGTACAGTACTTACCAAGAGGAGTGTAAGGTTAAGTGGGTTATAAGGCTATACTTGTACAGGAAGGAAATGGTGGTCAATACCTTGCCCAAAGTCATTGTGACTGAATGATCATGAGAATACACGTACAAAAAGAATTACTTCATCTTGATGTCAGGATATTAAGGTGACAATGGTAACAAATGTCTGAATGGGAAACATCTGAAAAACTCAAGGAAAAAATACCACTTACCAAACTTATGAGGATATCAGCAATAGTCTATGTTTTCCAGTGGAGGAAATCATATAAGTAGTAATAATATATCAGATTTACCTTTTTTAAATGTATTGGATATACGTATTTAGTACCACAATCATACTTAAAGAATGGTATTATATGTGTAATTGTTTATAATTTGTATTCATCTGGCTTCATATATAACCAAGCCAGATATCAGAATGTAAAAGGATCACTTGTTGGGAAGTTTGAGATTGACATAATTTTACATACTTATTCATACTGATCTAACTGGACAAGAATACAAGTTGATTGGTGTTACACACACCTATCTGAGTAGAAGCAGGTTTAAAAGACTTAAGACTTCTTGTCAGAGACATACAAGACATGTAGTACCTTGCACCAGTGCGGGTGACTGGTCTGTAGACTGCAGCTCTATTCTCTCTGTGTGTAAATCAGTAGCCCTCTCAGTACTCTTCACTGAACTCTGTCCTTCTACTGTAAATACACATCATAGAAACCCACACATATCACACATTACTCATCACAAAATAAAAATTTAGTGTCACAGACATGTTATTATTAGTTCCCATCAGTTTATTATTAGTTCTTATAAATTTATTTTCAGTTCTCATCAGTTTATTATTAGTTCTTATAAATATATTTTCAGTTCTCATCAAATATATTTTCAGTCCTCATCATTTTATTATTAGTTCTTATAAATTTATTTTCAGGGGCCACTATGGCAGAGTGGTAACACTCTTGCCTCCCACGTCTAAGGCCGGGGTTCGTTTCCCGGCACAGCCCCAAGTGGGAAAGCTGGTAGTTGCTTGCCATTGATCGGCAGTTTACAGTACAGAACCTTGACCAACTGTATATACTGGTTTCCTCTACCCTTCCAACTGCCCGTCGTGATATGACCTGTACAGTGTTGAAAGCGATGTAAAACCCCAAATAAATAAATATAAATTTATTTTCAGTTCTCATCAGTTTATTATTAGTTTTTATGAATTTATTTTCAGTTCTCATCAGTTTATAATTAGTTCTTATAAATTTATTTTCAGTTCTGATCAGTTTATTTAATTTATTAGTTCTATAACTAGTTCTTATAAATTTATTTTCAGTTCTCATCAGTTTATTATTCTAATCAGTTTATTTGTATGGTGAGCTGCCTAAAGATCCAAACCCCTCATGAACCAAGTGAGTTTAGTTTGGTAATGCAGTCATATAAGACCTAAGGAAAGAGCTCTAGGACAGCAATATAATATCTGCACTTACATCCCACTCATTAAAATGTCATGCTATCTGAGTTTGAAACTCAACAGAATTTCCAGTTAGCCTAATGAATAATATATCGGTCCATAATACCTTATTTGAAAGTTTAAAGAAAAAAAAGAAATTGGCGACAGGCCAACATGAGCAAAAAAAAAAAAGTAATATGTACTGATGTTCATTTGTAAAACTTCTATATTTCCAAACCTGTCTTTGACTTATTTTCACCTGGAATAACTGATTCTCAATATGTATGCATGGCTGGTTGATTTCTATATTGTTTCCACCTGCAGTGTGGACACAAATTCATATTAAAACTTGAGTTAGAACAAAGACTGTGATATTATGTGCTTTACCATGCTGAGTTGTGTTGACTGGCCAGGGTGTGGGAGTTATTACTGCTTCATCCCCTCTCAATATATAGATAGGTCCACCGTCTGCCTCAAGTTCAAATGGCTCAAACTCAGCCTGAAAAAAATATATGAATATGGCATGATTAAATCACATGTGTAAATCTGACTATATGAAACCAGATGCTCTAGTTCTGATAAATCCAAGGACTTTATCACCATTACACTACAAAGGTAAAGATTATTATGGCTGTACATTATAACTAAAGTCCCAACATTATTCTAGGCAAAAATGTTTTTGACTTTAACTAAGTCAAATATGCAAAACAATTTTTTGGGCACTGTGTATGCTAGATTTTAAGTTTTTCATTCAAAAAGTTACAAATATATTTTATCTCATGCGAGGCCATATAGTGTTAGAACCTACATAGAAATAAATCAGAAAAACAAACACTAACAGAAGAATTAAAACAATTTGATATGTACTGGAATTCCAGTACTTAATGTTCATGTAATTTATTGCAAATTATAAAATGAACACCTGCGCAGTCGACGAATATGCATCTGCGCATTTCGTGAGAGTACTTAATAGAGAAACTAATGTGCACTGTTCCAATCTACGAACATTGTTGCGCAACATAATCTCAAAAATAAAATTGAAAACAAGCAAAATCAGTGAACATTGGATAAAACATCAATAATCGTTTTATAATAGAAATAAACTACTTTTGCTTGGACTTTTTTGGCGATTCAAAAAAATAACCTGAAATAAAGGACTCAGGCTTTCGGCCCTCGCCCTTTATTTGAGGTTATTTTTGTGATTGAATCGCCAATAAAGTCTGTGCATACGTAGTTCATTTCTACAATAAGATTTGGCTAAAGTGTAAGATATCTGGTATTAAAC
The DNA here is from genome assembly GCA_964017235.1 of Sabellastarte sp. h YS-2021. Classification (NCBI taxonomy): domain Eukaryota; kingdom Metazoa; phylum Annelida; class Polychaeta; order Sabellida; family Sabellidae; genus Sabellastarte; species Sabellastarte sp. h YS-2021. The sequence goes on along the minus strand of OZ024935.1, from coordinate 71,331,836 downwards.
TATTCCTACAGGATTTCCCCTATATATGTGCACAGTTACAATCCCTGCAAAGGTGTTTCAATAATGCAATTTCAAACAACATTATCAGGGATTGTTATGTCTGTACAGGACATCAAGTCCTACATAATAAGTCATTAGTGAGACAACTGGTTCAACTCCCCTCACCTTATCTAAGTTTTGCAGTTTGTTTACAATGGGCACATAAAAAAAGGTTTGGAAAAAATTCAACAGATCTAGTTCATGTTCAATTACTGAACTAAATTCCTCTTCCTGTGTGTCAGCAAACACAGGTCCAATCAACATCAAAGTAACAAAGGTCAAACTTACCAGTGCGAGTCATCCTTTAAATGTGGGGCAAATAACCCATTGTTGTGCCATGTTTCGTATCAGGGGATCAAAGACCTAATGTCATCCCAAAAATCAAAATGGCTGAACAATTTACCACAAGTACTGTATTTTTCCAAAATATGGCCCGGGCGTTAATTATTTTCAAATGGCATCAGACCAGGTGTTAAATTGAACCAGGCGTTCTTTTGAAATACAAAAACAGTGTTATTAATTGTAAACAGTGTGCTTGGTACCAGACGTTAATTTGAACCAGGCATTTATTTGAACCAGGGCATTATTTTGGAAATTTACGGTAAACAACATGATTGATTTATTTGGGTTTTATCATCCCTTTCAGCACAATGTACAGGTCATATCACGACGGGTAGTTTTATGGGCAGAGGAAACCAGTACATGTTGTGGGTCAAGGTTCTGTACTGTAAACTGCCAACCAATGGTAAGCAACTACCAGCTTTCCCACTTGAGGTCGGGCTGGGATTCAAACTCCGATCTCAGAGGTGAGAGGCGAGAGTGTTACCAGTAAAGGACATGAAAGGGGTTCCCTCACTGGAAAACTTCAACGTACTGTGGTGCATTTCTCATATCTTAACAGCACAGTCTGTCAGGGAATATTGTCAGTGTAACTGCCTGCCCGTGTACAGACTCAGAACAAAGAGTAGTGACAGTGCTCACCTGTCTTCTCATTCTCTTGCCATCCAGTGGGCTGGAGAAAAACACCTCACTGTAAGCGCTTCTTCTTTTTCTTCCAGCTGTATACAAACAATACACGGTCACAAGTATGTGAATGGCAGTATGAAAGTCAGAATGATACATAAAGGTGTTCCAGTTCATTTTAACTGGAACACTATCTTGAAATCTCAAGCTCACTTCTGCTTAAAGGGGAAATAAATTACAATACTAATACTTTAAGCAAACACATTAACTTTCATCAATGTATTCTATATCTTATTACATTCATTTTTAATTCTAGGTTTAGCTAAATGGAAAGACTTTCTTCGGAACCCATCACTTTATTTTTAGTTAAAAAGTAATCCGACACAGCTGGATAGAGCTTCGATTGAGGGATTTTTGTCCTGATGAATTTATCAGTAAAATTTATAGTAAATTTTGATGTCGACTTTTTGTCAGTACATTGCCTTCACTGCATAATGACACACTTACTGTCGATGCCACCAGTGCCAGTGCCACAAGTACGGTCACAGCGTCCATACTTCTCTGTAATGCCACACACAACGCCCTTACAGTGCAGGTACAGCAGGTTGTGAGTCACATTAGTGAATTCAAAGATCAGGAACGAGAAGCCATACATGGTCTCACTGACAGGGTACAGCACAACAGAGCTCTCCACAGCACACCTACAGAATAAAGACCGATTTCATAGTACCCTTACACTGGTCCCTTACTTCCTGTTTCACTCTGACACTTGTACTTACCACACTTGTTTAACCCTCACACTCACTGATCTGTTATCACACTTGTTGCATTTTGATACTTGTTTCTTATCACACTTATTTCACACTAATACTTGTCTCTTATGACACATGTTTTAGATGGACACTTCTCTGTTATCACACTTATTTTACATCAACACTTGTATCTCATCACACTTGTTTCATTCCCATACCCTCCTGTCACTTTTGTTTCACTCTGATACTTATATCCTATCACAACTGTTTCACTCTTATACTTTTTTTCATCACACTTGTCTCTTATAAAACTTGCTTCACTGTGAAACTTGTTTCTTATCACACTTATTTCACACTAACAACCATTTCTTATCACACTGGTTTCACTCTGACATTTGTCTCATATCACACCTGCTGCACTTGTCTCTAATGACTCTTGTCTCAGATCACACTAGTTTCACCCTAACATTTGTCTCATATCACACCTGCTGCACTTGTCTCTAATGACTCTTGTCTCAGATCACACTAGTTTCACTCTGGCCCTTATCTTTATCACACTTTTTGTTTCGCTTTGACACTCACTTCTCTTCGATGAGCATGAATTGGGGTGTGGAGTTCATTGCCTCACCAGGTGTTACATAGCACTGCTGCAGTATTACTTTCAATTCTGGGTCGTCAGTAAACAGTTCCATGGCAACAGCCACACGTGTACCCAGCTGAAACTGGGCCGGTAACTGGCTTACCTTAGTCCTGTCAAATAAAAATAACATGTTCAACAAAAACCTTGAGACAGAAAGAATCTGAGAAGCCCAAGATATAGAAGAATTAAAACAGTACAACTAATAAGGAGTCTTACAAAACAGACAAACTGACTGCAAGTTATGTAAAGGTACAGGAGAAATAACACTCAAGAAAGAGAAAATGTATGGAAAGGCAAAGTAACAAAAGAAAATACCAGACAATTCAATAGCAAGATGACAGCATTAACTTGTAGGCTAAAAGTTGTAAAGCTGTAAAATTACAACCAATGTCCCTACCTATCAACTTCCTTTTCCTTACAATTTGAAAGATATAACTGAGACAAGATTTAAAGCTTAGAGTCGCTATGGGAAGTTCAAGGGTCAAATCAAGATCACATCATGATGTTTCATACATCCGCCTAACTAATGTTCCCACCAAGTATGAACTTTTCCCTCATGGTATCTGAGATACAGCCCGAACAAGATTTTCCTGCTTCTGGACACATAGCTTTTAAAGGCTGTGGGGTGAAAAGCAAAGTGAAAACAATATCCTGAGATAGATTTACAACATCACTGCAAAGACTGTGTTAACTTATTAATTATTATATGGATACTATGCTCATAGAAGAATTATGAGATGTAATTTGATGCACATCTGGTTGTTGTTGCTAGAAGAAGACGAGGCATCAATTGCATAATCAACATGATGTCAACAACCTGATACTTCAGATAAAATAAAAATTCAACACGTCCTGTATGCTGATTTTTGTAAGAAATTACTATTTGTTATTGTATTGTATATTTATACTCAACACAATATCTCCTTGTACACTATAGGATTCAAAGCGCTATTTGATTCATCCTGACTGCAGAGATACAGCCCAAGTTCTCTAGTGACTGACATTCCCTCAACTGAAAGACAGAGGCTCTGGGATGACCATTTATCAACGTGCAACTGGGAACAGGACCCAATGACAGAAGATTGCTATTTTAAGTGGTTATCATTATGAGACCAACTTGATAATAATATATATTTTTTTGTTTTAGTCAGTAAGGATATTTTTTTAAACTAGAACCACAAAAACATTTTTGTGTGTGAAAATTGTTCTAATTGCTTTTTGTGAAAATAAGAAGTCACACAGTATGTCTATATGGACTGCACACTGACCTGAATTCAGTGGTCTCATAGATGTTGATCTCCAACAGAGGTTCACCCTCCCCATACACGGGTGGTACAGTGATGGTCTCAGGGTTCACCTCATTCTCTGGGTCTCCATTCCTGCCTGTATGTAAAGCCGAGAGAAGACAGTGTAATCCAGTGTAATACACTGCAATCTTATGGATAAGTAAAAAGACTTCCACTCAAACAAATCCTGGACAACAGAGCAAATTAAATAGACAATAGGATTTGTAATTTGAATGAGAATTTCACTTAAGAGGTAGTCTATAGTGATTTAGCTGCATATGTTTAAGTTCATCTGCAACCTATGCAATAGTCAGATACATTGTTGTCAGTTTCTCATACATTTAAAGCAGTCACATGGTGCACATATATCCAAATATTGCATATTGTCTACATTGATATGCTTGCTGAACAGAATGAAAATATTTTACCTAGTCGGAAAATTCTGAAATACTTGTAAGTTGAAACTTTGAAACAGTAATCCAAAGAAAATGGCTTACTATTTTTACTTGGTATAGATCTACAAAATCATCCAAATATTACATATCTATTTGTGCTAGAATAGTTTCATTAATTTCAAAACTGTTTAATCATTGTTGTTAAGATTACATAAAACTATAGACAATGCAATGCATTCCATTTTAATGCAATGCAACAGGTGTTAGATAATATATAGAATGCATTACCCATCAAGCAGATGACACTGATGAGGTAACTCTGTTCTCTTGTAATGCTGGAAGTGGAGGTGATGAGGTGCTGGACTTGGTTCATGTATATAATGTAGGTATCATTGAACTGAAAAACAGCAAACACACACACACTAACACATGTGGACTGTACTAATACCCCTGTTCCACTCTCACAAGGTTTGCCTCCCGACCACCTGTTTAATGTAGTCTGAGCTGTTTTGTTATTGGTCACACCATTTGTCTTTCATTCAGTTCTATTCTATTCTATTCTGTACTTTTATGGCACTTAATCTCTGCCAGGCAGACTCTAAGGTGCAACACCAGAATCCAATTCCAAAAAATCATCATTCCATAGCTGTTGAACACTCCTGACTAATCTTTACAGTTTCAAGGCAGTAACACATTATCTTTGTGGTACTATGACTCTCTTTTAACAGGATCAGTACTAGCAGTCTCATAATAACTCAAAAAAGGGAAACAGTGCTATAAAACCAAGCTTCAAGTGCTCAGAGAGATATTTTATCTCTTAGCCGAGTGATTTGCAGTGAAAAAAAAAATAAACCTTCGGTAAAAATTATGAAACATGACACTGTCTATGTCAAAAACTGCTTCATTTTTATGCTTACACCAGAAGAGTTTTAATTTTTTCAAAAGCAATTAAGATTGCTCTGGAAAGAGATCAGATTTTACCAAATTTACAGTCCTTATTCTACATCTAATTTTTAATATAATAAGGAATTAACTTACACTTTGATGCTATATTTTCAAATGGGTTTAATTATGACATGGGAACCAAGACATGAGATGCGTTTCAAATATTCCAATCCTTACCCCTACCCCCAAGGTGCAACTTTATTATTAATGTAACCACAAAAATGCACATATAGACAACAAGGTCTAATTCTGCTTCAAATTTGAACAAATTTGAATGTCAAGAAAATCGGTCTAAAATCATGTAAAGAATTATTTAACCTTGTGACTAAAACCTGTAACAGTATCAATCAATCAATCAATCAATCAGTTGTCCACGTGCTTAATCTCCGTATCAACGGATTCTAAGGCACACCATCCAATTCATAAGGCATAAGATATTAGACATGTTCCGAGTCGTTCCCAGTATAATTATAAAGGCCGAGCTTGTTATTATTGGGAGTTTTATGGACTGGTTGTTTGATTATTAGAATGCAATACAATGTGTACAAAGTGTTAGAGAACATTCAGGTGGATTTGTGGCAGATAGAAAGATTAGAATAAGAAATCTAAAATTCACCACATATCTGAAATTCACCACATGTGAAAATACTAATAAAATAAATGAACTGTGGTGAGATTTATTGACTGTATATATTAGTAAATTAAGGCTTTTTGAACTGAAATATACCAATTTTTAGACAAAAACATACCGTATTTATTGTAATAAATGCCCCGGGGCGATGCATTTTTCAAAAGGGGGGGGCGACTATTATAGATAAACAAAATCATATCTCGAGTCCAGTGGCAATGGGGGATAATGGACACTTGCTGCCTTGATCTCGCTTGCTAGCATGTATGATGGCGAGGCAGCTTAAAATATTTAAAACAAACCTTAAATCTGAAGAAATTATGTGGTTTTATCTCGTATTTTTGCAGATTTCAATGCGTCTGTGACCAAAACTGCCATGTTTCGTTTTTATTTTCTTTATTTCTCGTAAGCGATATTCGCTTGGGAAGTACTAAAACGCACCATTTTTCAGAATCCCGGAATCGCCAAGATGTTGGCTGTTGAGAGAGATGTAAAACCCCGAAATATGAACTTTGCAAAGGTAGAGAAGAGGGGGGGGGGCGATTAATAGGGAGGGGGCGTTTATTACAATAAATACGGTAATTTTCTTCATAAAATTAACTAAGGTTTTAGATGTGGCGAATTTTAGATTCCTGGTGAATTTTAGATTTCTTACTCTAACATTTCCCTGCTCTGATAATAAAATGATGTTTAAATAAAATTGTGTAACTAATGAACAGGAAATGTACTTTTCATTGAATCATACATTATGTGCATAAATAAGGGGCAAAATCTAGCTGAACTTACAAGAATGGAATATTGGTATGTCAATGGATTTGCAAAAAAGGCATTATGTTAAATGGGGTTCCATGTTATCCCGTAGACTGCCCTTGTGTTTTACAAATCATGAAAAACTTTTCTGTTGAAAATAAGACAATAATTTTAAGATAATTATTTGGTCTCTATTTACAGACAACAGACTTGCAGTGCTTGAAGAACTTACATCATTGACTCTCTAGAGCTGTACAGATGGTTTTTGATCGAGTTCTAGTGATTTACATCCTTGACTATTATTACTCAGAAAGTGATGCAAATTTGAAGTTTAATAACCAGCCATCATCATCATCACACCTGTAAGTCAGCCCTCACTTGTAAAAATGACTTGCCTCCTTTACTGTACCACACTGTTCTCTGAGGAGGGAGAAGGTGATGAAGACATCAGTGCTGGTTTCCCCAGTTGTGGCACAGCTTGCAAATGCCCGGTCACTCAGAGATAGATGGCTGGGTTCAAGTCCTGGGTTAGAGCTCTTTTCAAATGATACTGTCATGGTCTCTGTGTCCCCATCACAGGTCACTTCCGAAACAGGTGCTAGAGTCAGTGAAAACAAATGTGTGCAATGTTTAAAACAAGAACAGAAACACTAGCCCATCTATTCATATCTGAAATGACAGATATATACGTAACTTGGAACAGGACACACTGTTAAATGTAGCTTTAATGATGGAGTAAAAACAGTACAACATAGGAAAAACATATCATCATGTGTAATGTCCATATTATGAATGCTGTTAAGAGTATAAATAAAAATAGCATCGAAGATGCACATACCCCACTGCTGGGGGAAAAAGTTTTCAACAACATGAGATATTAAAAAAGTGAAACAGTACAAAGATCAGGAGACTTTCACAGCAAACGATATCAATTATGTAAAGGTCCAAATAAAGTTAGTAGAGAAAATAATGTTTAAAAGATAAATTGTCTGTAAATCATGAAGCTGCAAAATGTATTAATTGAAGTGTAGCTACCAGTAGAAAAAGCACAATTAAAAAAAGGAAGATATAATAAGCAGCTACAGCAATCCATATATCTTTGTCATAAGAGAAATATGTCTCAGTTATGGCAGGTGAACACTTTTGACAGAGCCAAAGTTAAAGATCACATCCTAACTTAGCATACCTGCATTCCCCAACCAATAACCCATCCAAGAACCTTTTACATCTTACAAATTCTGAGATATAGTCGGGACAAGATTTTAATGGTCAAGGTCACTACAGCATGCACAAAGGTCAAATCAAGGTCACATTATGATGCTGCACACCTACACTCTCTAAAAGTGTCCCTATAAACTATCAGTTTACAGTTTCCAAGTTATAGCCTGGACAAGATTTTGAAGGTCCAAGGTCAAATCAAAGTCACACCATGACGACGCACACTTACACCCCCAACGAATGTCCCCACCAAGTTTCAACTTCCTATACCTTACTGTTCATGAGATATAGCCCGGACAAGATTTTCAAACTCAAGGTGACTACTGTAAGGTCAAAGGTCAAATCAAGGTCACACCATGACATTGCACACCTACACCCCCTAACCAATGTCCCTAACACATATCAACTTCCTACACCTTATGTTTTCTGTGATATAGTCCGGAGAAGATTTTAAAGGTAAAGGTCACTACAGCAAGGTCAAAGGTAAAATCAAGGTCACACCATGACACTGCACACCTACACCTCCTAACCAATGTCCCTACTAAGCTTCATGTTACTACACCTTACGGTTTCTGAGATATAGCCCTGGCAATATTTTCAAACTCAAGGTCACTATTGTGGCAAGGTCGAAAGTTAAATCAAGGTCACACCATGACGATGCACACCTACACTCCCTAACCAATGTCCCAACTAAATTTTAACTTTCTGGACCTTACTGTTTCTGAGATACAGCCTGGGCAAGATTTTCAAAATCAAGCTCACTATGTCCAAGTCAACGGTCAAATCAAGGCCACACCATGATAGTGCACACCTACACTCCCTAACCAATGTCCCTACCAAGTTTCAACTTAAAACGCCTTACGGTTTCCGAGATATAAACCAAACATGATTTTCAAACTCAAGGTCACTACTGCAAGTCAAATCAAGGTTACACCATGACGTTACACCCCCAATCAATGTTTCCACCAAGTTTCAACTTTCTGCTTGTTACAGTTTCCGAGATACAACCCGGACAAACTTTTTCCCACTGCCTGTATACCCACCCATCTGGACGCCATGGGTGAAAACAATACCCACACAGCCTTTAAGGCTGTGGTGTAATAAAACCATGGATGTATGTGAAACTTAACTGAGATAGCCAAAATATCTGGTAACAGCAATAATGTTTGTCTTTGGCTGAAAAGCAATCCTATACATAGAGATATAGAGAGAGAATTTTTTATTATAGTGACAAGTACATTAACATATACAATGTATTAAATATTATAATATATAATAAATATTAAATAAATATAGGTACAGTAGAACCTCACTTATCCGAACCCCATGGGAGACATACAATCCGGCCGGATAATCGAGGGGTTCGGATAGATGAAGGAAACCGAAATTCACGGTCTATGGGTTACCGAGTGGGCGATAATTGAAGAATTGTCGTTTTTATGCAATAAACATAGACGTTGGTGGTCCTTAATAAAATAATTTAATATTTTTGTGTCATATAATATAAGTGACCCTTTAGTTGTCGTTTATTTGCTCCATATCCATGGATATTATTATTATTATTTAAAATATTACGCGGACTTGAGCTGGTTGTGTTTGGCTGGTACCTGCATTGTTAACATTTTAATTTTAGGTTAACATCATCCCGCATATTGTCAATTAAAAAACTCCCGGAGATTATTTATTGTAAAACCACAAGCGAACACGCCTTCAGTGATACGCGTTTGATTGGTAATGTATTGTTGACGTCTTTTCTTTTCTAAATGTTTTCAGTCTGTGAACCTACTCCGGGAGATTATAAATTCCGAAACCCAATCGAACACACTTTCATTGATCGGCACATTATCAAAGAAGTTGTGTAGCGGGGTCGTGTAATTGAATTAATCCCTCCCCTATTGTAACAATGGTGATAAAGATGAAAGAAGTTAGGCGTCTCTGTGAATGGTACGTTTTATAAAGCACTGGAATTCATCGTTTCCGAGACTGTGTAAAATCTTGTATTATCGCTCACGCTTGACCGTGTTTTATATGTAGGGAGACATGATTTTGGTTCAGTTAATCCGGAGATTCGGATAATAGAAGGCCGGATAACCGAGGTTCTACTGTATATATATAAATCTACATAACAACAGTGTACATAACATCCACCCAATAGATAATTATTTTATCTCTGATGTATTTTGTTGTCTTATGTAACTGACTACAGTATATCTGTATAAATATCTGCCTAATCTGGCTGAGAAATCTGACATACTCTTTCTTAAATGAGTGGAAACAAAGTGACCGATGGTAGAAAACAAAGCCAAAATACTGTTTCCAGTCCTCAGTAGGGTGGATATAATGATCTTTGTCAAATTTCAAACATCAGTGTTCAAATAGGTCACATTCTTGCTACTTCTGGGTCAAACATAACTGATGTATTTAATGAATGCCAAAACTTTCAACATAATTATTAGCCATTAAACACTGGTTGCAGATTTATTTTGCTTTAACATCACTTCTGACACATTGTAAAAGTCAGATCATGCTAGGTCTGTGCAATATGGATGAAAAATATGAAGACCAAAGACAGGATAAATAAAATAAAAAGAAAATTTTGTCATAGTATAATGTTTAATTATCCTAGACTGAGAAATGTTAAGATTGAATATACTAACATAGATAAACTTGCTTCCATGTCGACTACCTGTAGTCAGTGGACTAACTTGCAACACACTGAGATGATTCAGTTTTTCACTGAAAACCCAACCTTCTGTCAGTGGGAGTCTAAATTTTCATTCACTTCAAAAATCTGTGTAAGCCTAGATTAAGTGTGGCATGATGTTATTTTAAAAAGAATTGATTTAGCCACTGACCTGCAGGAGGAAGGACCCGGCTTTCCCGCACACTGACGGCTGCAGGTTCCTGTATGGTGCAGGAACTGGTGTCTGTACTGGATTCACACTCAAAGATGGAGGCCTCAGACCCATTGCATCTCACCCACGTCATCAGGTAAGCATCAGCCGTCCTGTTACCAAACAGGTAGCCTCCCACGTGGGCACGTGCATCAGATGTGCTGCAAGTACATATGTATTGAACAGTAAATCAGGGAAATGATTTGTCTTACATTGATATTACTCACATGTTTTAAGCACTAGCTTCCTGCAGCAGAAGCATCAATTGATATTTTCTTGAAGAACCATCTTGAATAAAGCTCGTATTATTTACCATAGAGCACTAAGTAGGGATGGGTCGGTACCAAAAATGTGTACATTAGGAGGTCGCAAATGCAAAACCGTGCCTATTTAGGGACGTTTCCTCTTCACGACATCACAATAAAAGTGGCCATATGCACCAAATGCGAGATAAATGCTTATAATTTCTTCAGATTTCTTGTTTGTTCCCAATATTTTAAGTTTTCCTTCAATAATATGGGCTGACAAGGGAGTTTGAGGTAATAAATTGTTGTAATCAAAACATTTTAGTTCTGCTGAACGTAATCGCTAGTACTGTACAAGGTCTCCAAATGCATGAAAATTGGGGGACAAAAGCTAATAATTTCTTCAGATTTTGGGTATCTTTCTGATATTTCTACTCTTCCTTCCATTATATATGTTCACAAGCAAAGTGGCGGTTGTAAAATCTGATCACAGTATTTCACTACAATGGTCTCGATACCGAGATACCGGGCTTACCGATCCATCCCTAGCACCAAGTGTCATATTCATTGATATCTATCTAATGTATTCACAGAGCTAAATGTTCTCATGACAACACAGCTTTTATCATAAGGCTCTAGTTGTTCAACCACTACACCAGTGCCAGAAAGTAACTGTAGTTTTAAGTTAATTGTTAGACATAAGGACAGACTGACTTGTTTTCTTGTTAAAAATTTATGATTGCATGGGCTTACTCAGATTTCCCAGGATGATTTGTTATATTTAACGATGTCATTTTGATGGCCATTATGAAAGAATTTCATAGCTAAATCTTCCATGGGTAAAAGTCATAACAAGACCATTCAGCTTGCCAACAAATGATGTAATATTGGATAAAAGTGATTTTAAATTGCACTGGTAAGGGCTGATTTTAGTTTGAAAAAATGTTGTGATTGTCATTACTCATTCAGACAGGAGGATCTTTCTCCCAGTATATTGTGATTTAATAGGCCACAGGCAATAGTTTAGTGAGTCACTAGTATTTTTATTTACTTGTAACAGAGCATCCTGGCCACAACACGTGCATCATCCTGACCCCAGAGGTCATCACAGATCTCATACCACACACCATTACTCAGCACCTGTACTCGCCCTTCATACGGGTGAACCTGGTCATCTGCATCCACAAGGCGGATATTAGGATCGGGATTGTCACCTTGGGATAATATACAGTCAGTGTCAATATGATTTAGGGTTTTAGTTATGACACTGGGAAAATACACAACAGCTAAAAAAGTATCAATAAGTACCAGGATTGGAGTTAGGTCACCTGGAGACAAACAAATAGTTTTTCTAGGGGTTAAGTGTCAAAAATCTGGTTACGTCACCAGAAAGTACACTTGACAAACAACACATTTGTATGATACACTGCACTGGGTCCCCTACACTGTTACCATTTTACTTTCTGAAATCCAAGTAAACAGCCCAGTGATATAAAGGTGAAATATCATCTGAAAAAAAGCATATTAAAGCATGACTGAGTTAAATGTTCAATCTGTCATTCACCATTTAACCTTAAAATAAAACTTCAGAAACTTTACACCTTGAATACAAGATTGTGATTAAATTTTTTTTGTATAGTGGTAACTTTAACTCTCAATACTTCTGGGCTGATATTTGCATACTGAGATTTCTGTATTAAGGTACTTGATGCAGACTATCTCTGGCATGGCTGTGAATCTTACTCTTGCTTTGGATATTTTGACATTTGATAGAAATGTAACATAGATGTTAGAATGAGTTTAAAACTACGGGGGTGGGGGGTGGGCGGGGGGTGGTGGTTTCACACTGCACCAGAAATGTAAATGTTAACAGAACTGTTAATATATATTTATCTTAAATTTTTAATTTTCATTAGTAATGGTGGCCATTTTTCAGTCCAAAAAACACAAGAAAATCCATAGATTACATAAGGTATCTTAATAAATTATTACTTCAAATATGGGATTTATTTGCTAATCAAAGCTCTGAAGCCACTCAAACACAATACAATGCTATGTGTTGATAAAATAAGTGGGGGAGTATATAATTGCATTTTTCTTGTATATGAAAGGTAATTGCAATGATATATAATCCCCCACATATTAAGTGTGTAGATCGCTTACATATTCATCCACTACATGGAATTACATACACAGCTTATGTGTTTACAATAAATTATATAATATAAAATACTCAAAGTGACTCAGCTTCCAAAATGGTAGTTGCATCTGTTATATGTTTTGGGAAACCATCAAGTATGATATTTATATTTACCATTATAGTTACAAATCTGACATATTTTGTAAATACATTGAGCCTAAAGTATTATATAACTCGCACTGATTATGTGACCACAGTTGATTTGCCAGCCTATTATGTGTTAGTGAAAAAAAAATTTTGTTTTTGTTACAGATGGATTAACTTCAATTGCTATGACATTAATATATTTTCCTGCATCTTATAGAAAAATAACATTTTATTCAATTTTCTTTACTATCTCCCACCTGCGGCCGAAGGCCCTGGTCGGGACATTATAAAACGCCTGTTACGGTCACGGGCAAGCACGGTAGCAATTACCGGTTGTCTTTAAGTTGTAACAGAAAAAGCAAAAAGTTAAACTTAACAAATTTATTTAATAGTCAACAATAATGATTACAGTCAACTGGTATGCTCTTACCTAAACACACTAATACAATAATAAGATCTAGCTGACCTGACCACTGAGATTATGAGTTAAATTTATCCGCCGTATCCAGCAATCTGTTCCGTAATCCGTCGTGTAGTATATTCTGTGGTCTGTCCAATGTCCTGTGGTCTGTCCTGTGATCTGTCCAATGTTCACTCACACACAGATATATATATCTTGTGACCTGTCTCACACTCAACAACACAAAAGGTTCTTGTCCCGCTATCCTTTATATATCCAGTCAAACAGAATGTCTGTCTGGAGATATTTAGAGAGTTAACACAACTGTACTGTCTGCTCCAAGATGTGGACAATGTCCAAAATGCAGTAAATTCACTCTCTGTTATATGAACGTACAATATCCAAAATATCCAAAGTACAATAAATCTGTCCAGATCATGTATCCAGTTCACTCCAGTAAAAGTGCACAGTGATATAAGTATATATTATATTCCAAAACACAATAGCTCTCCTTATAGCAAGTGAATACAAAGTTTTTTTTTGTGGTCAGATGTACATTCCTTATATACATTCACAGATTCCTTCTGGAATTATACAGAACCAACTCAAAAAATAAATCTTGAGCCATCTAGGCCAAAGGAGGAAGTTCTAGAAACTACTGGTAATTGGGTTTCCCCAAATCTAACATAACCACTGAGGGGGGGATTTCCCCCAGTCTGTGAATAGATCAATAAACACTAAAACACAAAAGTCAATAACTCCCTTACTTTAAATGTCAACACACAAAAAGAACCAACAACACAATTATCTTTTATGACAATGTATAAACATAAAGCTTAAATTAAACAATGCACTAATATAGTGCCTAATATATGTAATATACAATGTACTAATATAGTGTCCAATATATGTAACACCTCCCCCCTTAAAGAAAAATTTTGGAAACCAAGGGATTACAAAATTTTACAAGAGATTTTCATGATGTATACAAACACAGGTAATAACATTTTACAAAACATTTTTGTCTAAATACAAAAGTAAAATTAGTACCATGTATAACCTTTATAAACTTACTAATTACAGGGATATAAATTACACTTTAAATACAGCTTCTGGACAGGGCGTATCCATGCGGACGCCATATGTTACTTTTTCGAAGTCCTGTTTATACACTGAATTCCTATCTTTAACAGTGTTTCTATTAATAGCCATCATAAGCTATGTTATACCTCTTTCGAAGTATGGCTTTACTATAGTTATTTCCCACATTTGGTTTGAATGTCTGTTATCATAGTTTTTAATGGTCTTTTGGAGAGTTTCTACTCTCCTTGCTACTGGGTATGACCCTAGATCTCTGGCCTGTAGTTTATTCATTTGGCCAGGTGATGACACTGAAGCCTTGCCTCCAGGATTGAAGATACGATTTTGTAATTTCTTATCATAAAACATCTTCATTTTTGACTGAGAAGTTTTCAAATTTTGTTGCGCCAGCTCACAAGCCTTCTTCAACTTATCTCTGAACTTCGAGACATAGTCTAGCAGATTTAGGCTCTCGGTGTTCTCAGATAACCAATTTTCCTTCAACAGCTTGAGAGGACCACGGACTGAATGGCCAAAGACCAACTCAAAGGGACTAAAGCCTAAAGACTCTTGAACAGACTCTCTAACTGCAAACAATAATAAGCTGATGCCTTCATCCCAATCTTTTTCATTGTCTAAACAATATGTCCTAATCATATTCTTCAAAGTGGAATGGAACCTTTCAAGTGCACCTTGGGATTCTGGGTGATAAGCACTAGATTTGATCTGTTTGGCACCTAACTGAAATACAACCTGTTGAAATAGTCCTGACATAAAATTTGACCCTTGATCCGACTGGATCTCTTTTGGTAAGCCAACTAGAGTAAAGAAATTAACCAGAGCTTTTGAGATTTTGGGAGCTGTTATGTTGGTCAATGGTATGGCTTCGGGAAATCTGGTTGAGGCGCACATAATGGTCAAAAGATATTGGTTTCTGGATTTAGTTTTTGGTAAGGGACCTACACAGTCAATTATCACTTTGCTAAATGGTTCCTCAAATGCTGGAATGGGTTTGAGAGGAGCTACAGGAATTTTTTGGTTTGGCTTTCCTACCATTTGACAAATGTGACAAGTCTTGCAAAATTCTGCCACACAGTGCCGAATTTGAGGCCAATAGAAATGTTTGGTTATCTTGTTGTAAGTTTTGTTGATGCCTAAATGGCCACCCACTGGAGACTCATGGGCCAATTTCAGTATCTCACTTTGGTACATTTTTGGTACAACAATCTGGTGTACTACTGACCATTCTTCAGATGCAGGGACATTTGGTGGCCTCCACTTTCGCATAAGTACACCATTTCTGACATAATAGCCTACAGGGACCTTATCTAGCTCTACTGGTGGCAAGACCAACTTGAATAAAGGAGCTAATTCAGGGTCATTTTCCTGCTCTGAAATCAATTTTGATTTTGAAAGCGATACATCTTTGCAGTCAATTGGGTCTTGTTTTTCAGAATCTACCCTATCCTTGGGATTAGTATCACTAAAATTCTGCACATCATGGTCATAGTTGTTCAAGAATGTATCTGACAAATCAACTAAGACATCTGTAGATTGTTTACAATCTTTTGGTTCTTCTTGGGCCTTTTTGGCCATAGCTCGAGTCACAGCACAGGAGGGAAAAATACCAGGAATAACCTCTTCTAATTTCTCAGTGCTAACCAAAGTGATCGGCTTAGAAGTAACCTTAGGATCAGCAACTACCTTTCCACCTGCAAGATCATTTCCCAACAACAAAGATACCCCTTTAATGGGTAAAGTGGGCCTGGTACCCACAACAACAGAACCAGTAACTAAGTCTGATACTAACTTGACCTTATACAAGGGAATGTTCACACAGCCTCCTTCAATACCTTGAGCAATGACACTCTCACCAGTAGATGTGCTTACACTCAATGGCAATACACCTTCTAAAAGTAAGGACTGAGTAGCTCCAGTGTCTCTTAATATCTTAATGGGGACCTGACTGGAACTACTTTCCAAGGATACAAAACCCTCAGACACAAAAGGTTTGAACTCTTCCCTAATAATCTCAGACTTGTCTAAACCAATACTAGACTCTGCTCTATTGGGATTTGAACGCCAGTTAGACTTGCTAGACACAAAGACGTTGGGCGTTGCCTCCTTTTCTCTTCTCTTCTTTAAGAGCCAACAGTCAGACATAACATGCCCAGGTTTCTTACAATAATGGCACACAGGAGCAAAGGATCTGGGTTTCCTATCCTTACTCATAGTCTGATTTGAAGTTTGACCCTTATCTGAACTCTTTTCTGGAGCTACATTTTCAGATTTCTTTCCTATTTCTGGATAAAACTTTTTAGCAGGACCAAAGGACTTATTCTTGTTGAAAGTGGACTTGTGAGTTAGCGCATAATCATCAGCATAAGCTGCTGCTTTTGCCAAATTTTCAACTTTCTGTTCATCTAGATAGGTTTTAATGTCATCACGAACACACCTTTTGAACTCTTCAATCAAAATAACTTGCCTAAGTTTTTCAAAGTCTGTACCTACTTCCCTAGAATTACACCATCTGTCAAAGTACACTTCTTTCTCATGGGCAAATTCAACATGAGTTTGACTTTCTTGTTTACGATAATTTCTGAATTTTTGACGATATGCTTCTGGTACCAACTCATATGCTTTCAAAATAGCATTTTTGACAGAGTTATAGTCCACACATTCAGAAATTGGCAAAGCCGTGTATGCCTCCTGGGCCTTTCCCCTCAAAACACTTTGCAGCAATAAAGGCCACTGGTCTATAGGCCATTTCAAATTTTGAGCTACTCTTTCAAAGTGTTGAAAGTACTTATCGACCTCTGACTCATTAAAAGGTGGTACCAGTCGCACATTTTTACCCAAATCAAATTTGGTAGCAATGGACTCTTCATGGGCAATTCTACGGGCATTGAGTTCTAAAGCTCTCATTTCTCTTTCATGTTTAAACTCAAGTTCCTTTTCTCGCTGTTGAGCTTCAAGCTCTTCTTTTCGCTGTTGAGCTTCAAGCTCTTCTTTTCGTTGTTGAGCTTCAAGCTCTTTAAGTCTTAACTCTCTTTCAATTTCTAATCGCCTGATCTCATATTGCCCAGAAGGTTCCATCGGTAGAGGCTTATACACTTCTAAACAACTATCAGGTAAAACATCTTCATCAACCGACTGTTCAACAATAAGCCTTTTAAGTTCATGTTTACGTGTTGACCTTTTCACCTGTAACTGTAATTCTTGTGCTATTTGCATTAACCTATCTTTCTTAAAAGTTTCTAGAACTTCCATAGATGGTGACTGTACAAACTCTTTAGCACTAGCCATTTTGAGCACTGTTGACTGTAACCAATTACTAAATCAAATGGATTTTCAAAATGTTAATTGAACGGTTGATCAAATAGTTGTAATCAAATGGTTGGATCCCGGACGAGCCCCCAATTTTCCTGTTACGGTCACGGGCAAGCACGGTAGCAATTACCGGTTGTCTTTAAGTTGTAACAGAAAAAGCAAAAAGTTAAACTTAACAAATTTATTTAATAGTCAACAATAATGATTACTGTCAACTGGTATGCTCTTACCTAAACACACTAATACAATAATAAGATCTAGCTGACCTGACCACTGAGATTATGAGTTAAATTTATCCGCCGTATCCAGCAATCTGTTCCGTAATCCGTCGTGTAGTATATTCTGTGGTCTGTCCAATGTCCTGTGGTCTGTCCTGTGATCTGTCCAATGTTCACTCACACACAGATATATATATCTTGTGACCTGTCTCACACTCAACAACACAAAAGGTTCTTGTCCCGCTATCCTTTATATATCCAGTCAAACAGAATGTCTGTCTGGAGATATTTAGAGAGTTAACACAACTGTACTGTCTGCTCCAAGATGTGGACAATGTCCAAAATGCAGTAAATTCACTCTCTGTTATATGAACGTACAATATCCAAAATATCCAAAGTACAATAAATCTGTCCAGATCATGTATCCAGTTCACTCCAGTAAAAGTTCACAGTGATATAAGTATATATTATATTCCAAAACACAATAGCTCTCCTTATAGCAAGCGAATACAAAGTTTTTTTTTGTGGTCAGATGTACATTCCTTATATACATTCACAGATTCCTTCTGGAATTATACAGAACCAACTCAAAAAATAAATCTTGAGCCATCTAGGCCAAAGGAGGAAGTTCTAGAAACTACTGGTAATTGGGTTTCCCCAAATCTAACATAACCACTGAGGGGGGGATTTCCCCCAGTCTGTGAATAGATCAATAAACACTAAAACACAAAAGTCAATAACTCCCTTACTTTAAATGTCAACACACAAAAAGAACCAACAACACAATTATCTTTTATGACAATGTATAAACATAAAGCTTAAATTAAACAATGCACTAATATAGTGCCTAATATATGTAATATACAATGTACTAATATAGTGTCCAATATATGTAACAACGCCTTCCGTACGTGCGTGCGTCCGTCCATCACGTTTTTGCATACACCTTAATATCTCATTCATTTATAAAGATATCTTCACCAAATTTGCAGGGAATGATAATGGCTATAAAAATCTGTCTGTGCAAAATTTTGGCCTCATTTTAAAAAACAAAATGGCCGCCATAGCTAATTGTTTGAAAATCATAAAGTGCTCTAAATCTTGAAATATTCCAGCTACCTTCATCAAATTTGCACAAAAGCTACATGGCTAGAAAAGCTAGCCTGATAGTAATTTTGGCCCAGTTCAAAACACAAAATGGCCGCCATATCACATGTTTAATGTCAAACAGGGTTATCCTATTAACAGGGCTTTATATCTCCCCAAATATTGCTCCTAGAGGTTCGGAAGTGAAAACAACTTGTAGGAAGTCATTGCCTGGGAATCTTTTCCAGGTGCTGAATTTGACCTTTGACCCCTGCTTCAAGGTTAAATGAGGTCGTCTCACTAAAACATCCTTATTTCTCCCTTATTATTGGTGCTGTGCCCTCAGATTGTAAAGACAGACCAAGAAAAGCAAAGGCTGTGGTCAAGAGATTGTAAAAGCCTTACATATGTGTGTCGGGGCCACGGTGGCAGAGTGGTAACACTCTCGCCTCCCACCTCTGAGGTCGGGGGTTCGATCCCCGTGACGGCCTTAAGTGGGAAAGCTGGTAGTTGCTTGCCGTTGGTCGGCAGTTTACAGTACACAACCCTAGCGAACTCTATGTACTGGTTTCCTCTGCCCTTCCAACTACCCGTCGTGATATGACCTGTACAGTGTTGAAAGCGACGTAAAACCCCAAATAAATAAATAAATAAATAAAATACATATGTGTGTCTGTTTGTGCATCTGTCTGTGCATCCGTTTGTCAAGTTTTTACATAAACCTTAACATCTCATTCATTTATAAAGATACCTTCACCAAATTTGCAGAGAATGTTTATCACTATGAAAGCCTGTCTGTGCAAAATTTTGGCCTCATTTTGAAAAACAAAATGGCTGCCATAGCTAATTGTTTGAAAATCATAAATTTTTTCTAAATCTCGAAAGATTCCAGCTAGCTTCATCAAATTTGCACAAAAGATATATGTCTAGAAAAGCTAGCCTGATAGTAATTTTGACCTAGTTCTAAAAACAAAATGGCCACCATATCACATGTTTAATGTCAAATGGGGTTATTCTATTAAAAAGGCCTTATATCTCCCCTAATATTGCTCTTAGAGGTTCAGAATGTGAAAACAACTTGTAGGAAGTCATGGCCTGGGAATCTTTTCCAGGTGTTGAATTTGACCTTTGACCCCTGCTTCAAGGTTAAATCGGGTCATCCTTATTTCTCCCTTATTATTGGTGCTATGGCTTCAGAATATAAAGACAGACCATCAAAAGTCCTGGCCTTCTAATGTTTTGCCTGAGAAAAATTTTGGCATTATTTTGAAAAACAAAATGGCTGCATTAGCCAATTATTTAAAAAATGATTAAGATGCTCTAAAACTTGAAATATTGCAGCTAGGTTCATCAAATATGTGCAAAATATATATGGCTAGGAAAGTTAGCTTGATAGTAATTTGGCGAGTGTGAACCAGCCTTAAGCGTGTACTTACAGACTTTTTCTGGAGTGGTGGTAGTTCTGATTGTGGTTGTGGTAGTAGTGGGCACTGTCGTTGTGGCACGCTCACCGAAGCACGCCACTGAGGCATAGTTGCCACTCCCCTGAGCCTTGCAGTTGTCAAGACTCTGCCCAATACCTCTGCAAGTCAAAACATGGTCATATGCAAATACTAGGGTACACAGGGAAATTAAGAAACAGGTTGTACCACTCATGCCTTCCACAACAGCAGATAGGGATTATTACCTTTGGGTTGGTTTCACAAAGGGTCTTATATTTAGTCATGTTTTTGTAAGTTAGGGACTTTATCTGGGACTGAAACAGATTCTACAAAGGATGGCTTAACTGAGCTAATGCTTATCAAATAACCACAATAGTTTTCTGTGTTATGTGACTTCTTATTTCTATTCAAACTAGAAAAGGGGTTTTGAAAACAAAAACAGAGCATCCCAATAAGCTTTAATATCAAAAGTGTTAAAGTTTGAAGGAAGAGAAAAAGGAAAAGTATGTTGTTGAAAATTTCCTCATACAGAAATTATCATCACAGAAGGATGTCGGTAAAGTTATTGTTAATATTAAACAGTGTAGAACAGATATTCCATATTGATGTGTTTTTGATCTAAACAGTGAGATAAACATTGCATAAAAGCAGTAATAAATGAGATGTAACCAAAAAACACAAAATCTGTGATTTTATGATCTCAATTTGACCGACAAGGGAGGGCCAGGAGTAAATATTACAAGATTTCTAGACTCCCTGCATATGATTTTCTGTCACTTTCCAATACATTTAAAAGCTGTAAAAACAATAATAAAGGAGATAAAAGCCAAAAACACAACATCTGCATTTTATGACTCACTCCTAAGGAGAGCCAGAGGGTAAAGATGGCCGGCTATGTACACTCCCTGTAAAATGTTTCTATTTACCTCCCAATACATTGAAAATCTGTAAAAGCAAATAACAAATGGGGAAAAAGCCAAATACAAAATCTGCAATTTCATGTCCCCAGTTTTACCCACATGGGGGGGGGGCATGCAGGGGGGTAAACCTGGCTGGCTTCCTAGACTCCCTGTTTATGGTTTCCTAAAACATCCCAATAGATTCAAAAGCTCTAAAAGCACAAGTAGAGGATATAAAAGGCAAAAACTAAAGATCTGTCATTTTATTGCCCCGGTTTGACCCACAATAGAGGGCCAGGGAGTAAATCTGAGTGGATTTTTAGACTGTCTGTATATGGCGTCCCCTTACCTCCCATTACACAGTAAGGTTTTAAAAGCAACAATAAAAGAGATAAAAAAAACACCATGAAATCTGTGATTTTATGACCCCAGTTTGACCCATAAGGGGAGGCCAGGGGGTAAAGCTGACCGTGTTTCTAGACGCCCTTGCATATGGTTTCCTACTGCCTCCCAATACATTCAAAATCTGTAAAAGCAATAATGAAAGAGATATACACAAGAAACACAAAATCTGCAATATTATGACCCCAGTTTGACCCATAAGAGGGGGGAAGGGGGTTAATCTGACTGGCTATTAGACTCCCTGTATATGGTTTCCTATTACCTCCCAATACATTCAAAAGCTCTAAAAGCAATAATACAGGAGATAAATGCCAAAAACACAAAATCTGTGATTTTTATGACTCCAATTTGACCCATGGGAGGGTGTGTGTGTGTGTGTGTGTGTGTGTGTGTGAAATCTGAGCGTTTTTTTAGACTGTCTCCATATGGTATCTTATCACCTCCCAATACATTTTATGGCTCTAAATGCAACAGATCAGAAGATAATGGAGGGGTCCTGATGAATTTAAGCTCATAAATCGCTCAATTATGGTCCAATCTAATGAAAGCAAGATTTTGATAGTACTGACATATATTCAAAATCACACCCTCCTACACATGTAGGAGTGGTGATTGCAAGCAGGTGTACCCCAAAAAATTATCGCTATTCTGATAAAAGTGAACACAAGCACCCATGTTGCTGCTTCTAGTATATTGTTTCAAATCTTACGGGTAGCTACAGTCAGTGACTTCTGCCTCATCTCCAGTACAGACAAGCTGAGTGATCCAGTATTCTCCCTGCAGGCTATTGGGCAGACTGGCTTCATACCTGTCTCCTGCCAGACTCAAGCCATTGCTAACAAGTACAAACAACATCATGCATCGGAAAGTTATGTACGGCTGTAGTGTAACAAAAGTTTATGTTATACACTACAATAACAAGGCTGTGTAACAAACACCTTTACATAAACTCGAACGAAAAACTTCGCAGACTTAAAAAAAAAAAACAAGAAAATTAAGAATAACTATAAAAGGAAAAAATAATCTCAATGTACATAAAGACACACAGAACATATCTATATATACATATATATAGATCCTATGTATGTCGGAAATACGATGGGTATTACAGAATTTCAGAAACGTCATACATATAGCCATAAAACACTATAGATAAATTATGCATTTGCCAGACCAGATCTGGCATATAGTCACCTAAGTAAAATAATATTTGCTGGACATGACCTGACACATAGGCTGTATAATACTATCAAAATGGAAAATTACAATCGTCAAATTTATTTCAATTTAATCACTCACACAATGGCTACCAAATATACTACACAGAAAACTAATATGTCTACACACACATAAAAAACTTGAATGTAATGATAATTCTAATTTAACTTTTATAGCGCTTAAACTCCGATGAGTAGTGGACTCTAAGGTGCAACAAGACAATAGCAATATGCAAATTCAAAGTCCAGGGACAAAAACAGGTCGGCACCACGGAGAAGCCATGAGAGAAAACGAGCTAAGGAGGATATGCCTTTGCGTAGAGATAATAGTAATTTAATCCTAACTAAACTGGTAAGTATATTCAACATAGGCAATATATTTCCACACAAGCTTACCTAAATCCCAGCTGTCTACACACAACTGTGGCAGCAAAGTTATCAAAACCTTCATTGCAGATAGGTCGTGGTATGTTTGCAAAGGTAATGAACACCATCCCATCTCGTACAGGCTGGCCGGCTTCACTAACCTCAGGATATCTTAATTCCACCACTTGTGCTAAAATAAATAACATGAAATATTGCATTCTTTTTTTCTAATTTTGCTAAATTTTTACTAGCTTTGAAATGAATTACATGCATAATTCAATTACTTGGTTTTAATTCATTCAAATCAGTATGGTATATTGTAAAAAAAAAGATGTTTTTAATGTTTTATTGCATAGCCCATAACCGTCAACATTTTAGGTCTTTGAATATTTTACATTCTTAGAATTTTCAAAGAAACAGCCATTTTAAAGGAAATATTCTTAAAATTTAAAAAAAATCTGAAAAATTGTAAACACATGTTTTGTGATAATTTTATTCATACAAATTTTTCTTAAATTATTTTTTGGAGAAAATGCTTAAGTCTTAAAAAATTCTTATTCTAAGAATACTATTTTGTGTATATGGGTCCTGTATGACATTTTTGATCAGCAAAGCTGATTTAACACAAACATTTGGTTCACTGTGCTTGTCAAGTGGTAATATTACTATCTACATTAAAATGGCTATAAAGACTAACACCTAACACTTATAAAATTTATACATATATATAAAGTACAGAACTTACACCTGACAAAAACTGACAGGAATAGCACACACAGGGTCACTTGGATACAGTGCATCCTTTGACTGAAAGTACACAGTGAGATATGTACACAACATACCATAAACCCAGGTGTGTAGCAATAGAGTATGGTCCCCAAACACCCCAAAGAGATTTCAACAAGAACCCAAGGTGTGTACATCACAGGTCAGAAAGACAACAAAATCTCTGGCCATTTTGATACATTACAATTTTAGTTATGCTCTTAACAGACTGCATCAGTGTCGGATCCCGCTGGATTGTTAAGGGTGGAGTAAAGCAGTGAATACTGATTGGTTGACATTCTGTAACCATCGGTATTCGGCAAACAACTACCAGTATTTCCATTTCACTTCCCGGTCAAGAGTCAAACCCATGACTTACTGGAAGGGCAGAAGTGTTTGACCTATGGGTCTCTTACTTAAGTTGTCTGAATATTTATGTATTGCCTCCACACCTGTTTTATTATTGATCACTGCTGTGTTGAACATGCCTGAATCATAAGTTACAACCTGTGATATCCAAACAACTTTGGAAAATAAAAATTTTTAGATGGAAAAACATTAAATACAAAATAGTAGGACTTTTGCCATTTAGTGAATACCATCTTAGGAAATAGACAAATACAAAATTGAATATTTTTAAATATAGTGCAACTTTGTTGTTTTTGGACAATTTCTGCATGTAGTATATTTTTAAAGCTTCCTGTGCCAATAAAAAATTGTAAATTTAAGTTGGTTGTTTTGACTGTATTTATATAAATTTAAGCATTGGTTATATGGCACTTAATTGGCTCAGGTAAGTCTCAGGTACGTCTGGCCTTTACCTCTTTTGTTAATGCCAACTGTAAGAAGCCTAAACTTAGTTGAGAAAAATAATAATAATAACTGGAACATTTGTAATGGACCAAATTGATGTAACCATTCTCTAAGGGCATTGATGTCCAAAATGACAGTATGGATTGTCCAGATCAAAGTTGTCATCAGAAAAGGGAACATCAACCAGGGGATGGCTATGATGCAGTATATACTAATCAAAAGAGGCATGTCTTGAGTTCTTGAGTTTGCTTATTTAACCAACTATAGTCTGTTGGTCTCTGATAAGTCTGGCTAAGTCCATCCCATTCAAATGGTCTTGTGTGCCTACAAATATTTTACACTGTGTGATTGATTTGATTGACAGATTGAGAAATTGATCCATTTATTAAAATGAAATGTGATTTGAAAGGTTTGTTCACATTTTAAATTGAATTTTCACCAAATAATATGTTCAACATCAGGCCATTGCACATATATATCTGGGTTCCTGTGTCCAATGACCAATCTCAACGGATTGTAAATAATATAACAGCATTGATGACGCATACATATCTCAGTCAGTAGAATGTCAATGGTATCTGTTTATTAATACAAGAAATTTTGTGAGAATATAAATCAAAGTCAGGTAAGTCAACATCACAGTCAGTCAACACCATTGTTACTTGGGATGGGGATAATTAACATATTTATTGCAGTACATTTATTTGTAGCCTGCACATTGTTTTTACAAATTCACTATAAATGTACTCCAGTGTTAAAACATACACTGTATATCTTACTTAATGTTTACACCCTGCTTAAATGTTAACCAGTTAAAGTAATAACAATAATCAATAATTAATAATAATAAATACGTTTATTTCTTTAATTCTAATAAATCCCCTGTACTATTAAACTCTGTGCTTACCTTGTTTATAGTATCACACGCCTGAAATGTCTAGTAATCCTTCATTGAACTCACAGTCGTGTTGCAGCTTGCTTGTTGAATGTGTATCTATGGCAACGTGAATATCATCTGCAGTGACTGGCACACAGTGACCACTGGTCAGGTGCAGAATGTGTCACAGTGTCTAATTAGAGGGTGAGTGTGAGAGATGTCCTCACTATAAAACAGGTATATTTCCCGTGTCAATACTGTCATGACACACTGAATGCAAACAACATGTATTTAGCTAGTTCAGGTGGGAGCAATGCCACAAATCCGTGACTGATCGTTACCTGGCGGATCAATAACTCTCCTGACAGGATTCATGCAGGGAATTCAATGCATTCACTGATGTCTTTTGTACCTGGATTATTTGAGAGCAGTTAATCACGCAGAATGAGTTATATGGTTTGTACATTGTGGCTGAGCTAGGTTAAACACACCAGAGTCCCTACACGATCCAGTATATATATTCAAGGTGTGTCATGTATATATATACTGAGCCATTGACTCAGTGTGTATTCATTCATTAATCATCCATTGCTTGCCTTAATATGGAAAGAGCGCGCGATGGATAAATATGTGTCTAAACCTGGATCATTGTACTGAGATTGATCTCACTGGCTTAAATGTGTCTAGATAGTGAGAAAACACTTCTCTTTGCATAAATGTATTTAATGCAATTTTTCTCAGTCAGAATAAATTATAATGAAGCCTCTACATAACTGATGTTGGATTAAATCCCTGTGGTTATCTGCATAATGATGTAAATAATTGTTCTTGAAGCTGCATTCTTGTGACTTAAAGGGACATAAGATGAACAAAAAATCTTGTTAATTCACAGGTGACAACAGAGTTTGTGTTTGACTGGGGATAATTTATAATAAAAATGGATCGTCACTGAAATACTAAGTCAACTGCAATCATTAAATACACACTAGAAACCTGGGTAAGTGACAGAAATCTTATTGACTTGTAGTTTTAAATGTTATATGGTGCAAGTTTACACATAAATTGGGACCAAATGGTGTAAACACCTGACCTAATATAAAAGAATAAATATGAAGGTTTATGGCTATTTTTAATGTAAGCTCATTTTAAATAGTTGTTACCAACCAAATGTTTTACAGTTACAAGTTTTACATTTGCTATGGATCTAATTGTTCTAACAGTGTTGGAGAACTTGATTGATCTCATCTTGTCACAAGTCTGTATCTCTCACTGGCTGAAATGTAATTCTTTTAAAAGATAATCAAATGGAAAGAAATTGTTGGCAAAAGTAAAATCACGTCAAGCCAAGTAAATCACACAAATTGGATCAAATCCATTTGTTTAAAGAGGAAGAGACATTTGTACATGGTTTTATTGGTAGTTTTATCTTTGATAATGTTGAGCAGATTGAGTGAACATGTGTAAAATTGCCATACAAATAGATGTTCAGTGATAACTAAACATCCCTTGAAAAAGGGTGCTTGTTTATTTTGGGGTCTGGTTTCCTCATCATCCCTGCAGGGTTGCGGTCTCTCTTGAATACAACCCTCATTAGCCGTCACTTTCTGACCATATTTGGTCCTTATATGCCTTAGGCATGGGGAAATATTTGCACATGGTTATGTTTGACCTTTATCAGGGCCGCATGATTAAACTTTTTTCAGGTACACCCACTCATCACCGCCACTCAACAAAAACTACTTCATGCAGTAGGGTATTTTACCTACATGTTAACAATATCAGTATCTCAAGCTTATTAGATTTTGGGATCTGTTGAACAAAATTTGACTGTTTTGAGAATGTTTTTATTGAGTACCTTAAAATTTAGAGCCTTAAAATGCATTGGGAGGTAATAGGAACCAAATGCAGAGAGTCTAAAAAATGGTCAGATTTACCCCCTGTGCCCCCTATTGGTCATAAAATCACAAAAAGCTTGTGTTTTGGTTTATCCCTCCATTATTGCTTTTATTTCTTTTTAGCTTCAAAAGTATAAGTAGGTAAGGAAACCACATGCAGGGAGTTTAGAAAGCCAGTCAGATTTACTCACTTGCCCCTCCTTATGCCTCAAACTGGGGTTGTAAAATCACAGATTTGTATTTTGGGCCTATATCTCCTTTATTATTACTTTTAGAACTTTTATCAGAGCGTATTAGTAGACAATAGGAAACCATATACAGGGAGTCCAGAAAGTCGGTCAGATTTAACCCCTGGCCCCACCTTATGGGTCACACTGGGGTCATAAAATCACAGGTTTGTGGTTTTTGGCTTATATCTCATTTATTATTGCTTCTTGAGCTTTACAATGTTTAGTAAGGAAGGAAACCATATACAGGGAGTCTAGAAAGGGAGGGTCTAGAAAGGGAGTCAGATTTACCCCCTGCAACCCCTATTGGTCAAATTGGTCTATTAAATCACAGTTTCTGTGCTTTTGCCTTTTATCTCATTTATCACTTTTAGAGCTTTAGTATGTATGGGGAGGTAATAGGAAACCATATGCATGGAGTATGGGAAGCCATTCAGATTTAACCTTGTGGGTTAAATTACAGATTTTATGTTTTTGGCTTATATCTGATTTATTATTGATTTTAGAGCTTTAGAATGTATTAGTAGGTAAGGCTTATACCTTCTTGTCTCTTACATATATCCCCCAGTAAAACATTAATAAACTCTTTATTAAATTTTCATCAAAATGATAAACAAGACAACCCCTCACAATAAATGATTCACAATAATCAAACACATCATTTAACAATATCTGTTTCACAATATTTTACAATAACTTTAAAACATGCTTCTATAATGTTTACATTTCTACGAGGAAAGTTCTTTAGATTTATTGGGGTTTTGTGTTTGTCTTTGTTAAAACTGAAATTCTCTGACAGTACATAATATAATATTATTAAAGCCGTTCATTGCTGTTGAATTACTTACTGTACCTCCAGCGTTTGATGCAGTATGCTTTGTATACATTACAGTATTGGGTGACGGAAGTACTCACACTATGTTAAGATGAGCTGCTCACTCACTGACCTGTGTCACACACTTCTACTGCTACTGAGTGTGGTGCTACCTGCTTGTGCTCAATTCAACATACGTAAGTACCATACTTGCCACACACTTGTCAGAGTCAACCAGCTAAAGCCCACACAAATACATCAGGCCTGTACACTTTGGTGTAAAACTATACAAAGTGTCAGATATCCACAGTGACAATCACACTTTGTATACCAAAAGGAAAGAGTGGAAAAGAACATCACAACAGGCTCTGTATGCATAGAACTGGTCAGCCAGATCCCATAAAAAGATCACTTATAAATAATGGTGTTGAGAACCTGTCAGTACTTTGTAAATTTTACCAATAATAAGAAAGGCGGGTGGGGGTGTGGGGGGGGAGGGGGGTCGGGCTCAAAAATGATGTATGGAAAATAAGAATGTGCCCCTAGTGGGGGCCTCAAATTCTTTGCACATTCCACATTCTTATTTTCGGTGATTGACTGTAGTTTTCTTGGTGCAAGAGGTCACCACAAGAGGAATTTTCAAAATATAAGTAGCATGCAATTCAAATGGATGCATTTTGAATGTGTTCTAACAGTATATATTCTACATATGTTTTGACCAGTTCTTAGTAACAACCCTAACTAGAATCCAGTCAAATTGCTGTTGTACTTGTCTTCTCTCATAACTAGATCATAAACAACCCAGTTTTTCTGTGTTTCTATTTTCCATATTTTATGTGTGGTTGTCTTTTTTTGTAGCTGTGGACTCTCCCACTGACTGTAAGGCGGGAGAGGTTTATTTTAATGAGACTCGCACCTGTCAGCCTTGTCACTGTGTGGGGGCATGTGACCGGGTCACAGGATGTGTGGGAGAGTGTGCAGCACAGTTCTTCAGCCCTCCATACTGCCAGAACAGTGAGTGAACTGACTGGAGAGTGCTTACATAGAGTATCAGAACATGAGTGTAGAGAGAGAGCTGTGTGTATTAAGTGTATAAAGTCAAAATACCAAAGCAGTGAGTGAACTGACTGGAGAGTGGTTAAAGACAGAGTATTAGAAAATGAGTGTAGAGAGAGCTATATGTGTAAAATGTATATTGTCAAAGTACCAAAACAGTGAGTGAACTGACTGGAGAGTGGTTACATAGAGTATCAGAAAATGAGTGTAGAGAGAGAGCTGTGTGTATTAAGTGTATAAAGTCAAAGTACCAAAACAGTGAGTGAACTGACTGGAGAGTGGTTAGACATAGAGCATCAGAAAATGAGTGTAGAGAGAGCTATATGTGTAAAATGTATAAAGTCAAAGTACCAAAATAGTGAGTGAACTGACTGGAGAGTGGTTAAACATAGAGTATCAGAAAATGAGTGTAGAGAGAGAGAGAGCTTAGTGTGTAAAATGTAAAAAGTCAAAGTACCAGAGCATGAATGCAAGAATATATAGAGAGAAATGTGTGTAAATACTATTGAATAATAGGGCTGTTCCACTGTGGTGATTGTGTCACCGATAGGAATATGATCCCTCATTTTTTTTGCCATTCGGGAGGTCAGTCTTTTTATTTGTAATGATCTTTAAAGCCATATATGGAAGTTCCGGTACTTCCGGAGTGATAAATGTGAGAAGGTATTGACAGCAGTGTATGTCTGTCAGTGCTGTTGAAAAAGAACAATAGACTTTTAAAACATGCATTTATAGAATGCGGTGTGTATATGTTACAGTCAATCTGTGAAACCAGTCATTACGCGTAATGACTGAAAGTTTCAGTCATTTCGCGTAATGACTGAAATGACCAGTCATTACGTGTAATGACTAAAATTTTCAGTCATTTCATGTAATGACTGAAATATATGGTTCATTTTTACACAGATTGACTGAATGAATTTCAGTCAATATGTGTAATTGATTTAGAGTTGTTTTTCTTCACACCCTTTGTATTATTCAGAACCTTTGTACATTGTTCCCCTGCATTTTGAAAATTTTTGTGCTAGAGAACATTAAACTATTTTAATCAAATAAATAACTTTGGAATTCTCACATGCTCCCTGAATTTATAGCCAGAATTTTCAAACCTAAACGCAGACTTGTGTAATAGACTCTATTGTCATTTTCAAAAATATTTTTAAAATATTGAATGGTTACATGTATCTAACTACATTTTAAATGTTATTTACAATCTAAATTCATATTTGTGGTTTTAAAACTAAACTCATTGTCATAGAATGAAAATATTTCTTTGTTGTCAATGAAATGTATGTCTTTTTTGAAGACTAATTCTCATTTATAAATCATAATTTATAATACATTTTGCCTTTTATGTTATTAATTAAAGACTCAGTTCTATTGTGGCAGGTTGTTAGGAAGCACAAAACCATGAAGCTTTTGAAGTGAATCTAGTCCTCTCTTGTCCTAATTGCAATGCAGCTCTTTCATCCTGTTTTGTTCTTTCAGGCCTTGTTACTGTTGTTTGACCTCTCCACACAAAGAGCCTGTTTATCAAAGATGGGGTTGACCTTTAATGTTCTAAAATAACTGGGACAACTTAATCCATTCTTTTAATAGTTATTAAAGCCTGAGTAGGATAACTTAGAGCTCTAACTCACACCTGAGTACCATTGTAACTATAAATAACCATCAAGATACTTGATTTACTCTATGTTCTTCAGTTGGACATTAATGTTACACAGAACTTTAGATTTTAGTAAGTTTCTATAGATTGGGTCCCCGTTTTTTTGGAATGCTACCTATCCATTGGGTCCCCTGTCATATTCTACAAGGGAGTACATATATAATATATATGTAGGTCATTTTTATGACATGAATTAAAAGAAGTGGGGCTTAGTTAAAATAACTGAAGAAGAGTTTGATAATTTGATCATTTACCCATGTTATCAATCAGTAATCATTTCAGAATATGTTCAAATCTGAAGTGATAATTTCATTACCCCTCTTTAGTAATCACATGAGAATGCAATTTAAATTACTAAGTGAGGCTAGACAATTTCATTTTTAGTAAAACAAGTATTTAAAACTATTTATCACAATTCAGCTATTACGCGTAATGACTGGACCTTATTTTCAGTCATTACGTGAAATGACTGAAAATTTTAGTCATTACGCGTAATGACTGGTCATTTCAGTCATTACGCGAAATGACTGAAACTTTCAGTCATTACGCGTAATGACTGGTTTCACAGATTGACTGTAACATATATAGAGGTCAAAGTTTCAGGATGGTAAACACTGAGTATAATACTTAAGGTGAATCAGTATATGTTGAGAGAGAATAGTTTATATACTGTCACAGAGATACAGAAGTTCAGATATATTTCTAAAAATAGAAAGCTCATATATAATTCGCAAGCCATGTATAATTCATGTTGTTAAATTTACTGTTGTTCAAGTTTCAAAAGTATAGCTTGTTTTAATCCACTGGATTTGTAGGTATTACCAGAAGTTATTACTTATTTTGTAGTAAAATTTTTACTTTGTCTTAAATTAGCATCAGCAGTAAAAGGGAACCATGCTCTATTACAGTAGAAGTGAAGAAACCACATGTGTTCACACATGTTCAGAGTTCAGTTGAAGCAGAATACTGAGTATTGCTCCTGTTTTGCAGCCTCATCCTCCAATTTTGGTGGCTGTGGGTCTGGCTTTTACATAGACAGCCTGCCTTCAGGCACAGAGAGCCTACAGTTTGGCTTGTGCCGACCCTGCCACTGTCGCTTCGGGTGTGAGGATGGATTAGGTTGTACTAACAACAAATGTGCCCAGGGCTGGAAAAGTGGACCAAGGTGTGATGAAAGTAAGTAATAAATAAGAAAGGGGCACAGGTGTGATGAAAGTAAGTAATAAATAAATAAGAATGGGGCATGGGTGTGATGAAAGTAAGTACTAAATAAATAAGAAAGGGGCACAGGTGTGATGAAAGTAAGTACTAAATAAATAAGAAAGGGGCACAGGTGTGATGAAAGTAAGTGCTAAATAAATAAGAAAGGGGCACAGGTGTGATGAAAGTAAGTGCTAAATAAATAAGAAAGGGGCATGGGTGTGATGAAAGTAAGTAATAAATAAATAAGAATGGGGCACAGGTGTGATGAAAGTAAGTGCTAAATAAATAAGAAAGGGGCACAGGTGTGATGAAAGTAAGTACTAAATAAATAAGAAAGGGGCACAGGTGTGATGAAAGTAAGTACTAAATAAATAAGAAAGGGGCACAGGTGTGATGAAAGTAAGTACTAAATAAATAAGAAAGGGGCACAGGTGTGATGAAAGTAAGTGCTAAATAAATAAGAAAGGGGCACAGGTGTGATGAAAGTAAGTACTAAATAAAAAGAAAGGCCATGGATGTGATGATTGTATAAGTCAAATAATTCAGCAATTTAATGACTGTATGTAATGCAAGTCTGACTTCCCTCTGGGAATGATTTAATGCCCCAAATATTGTGTCAAAGTGTATTGTGTGATGACTGTAACTTTCTGTGTATAGTGAGGACTCCTGTTGGTCTGAGTTCTCTCGTTGTACATAAGAAATCTGCTTGCCGACTGTAGTGTTTATGCTGTTTCAGTGTGTGTTGAGGATGTGGAGTGGGGATTTGACTGTACCTCCTTGTGCCACTGCCCTCCAGACAGCGTGTGCAGCAGTATCAATGGTCTCTGCACAGTGGGTGATGTACCAGCTGGCTGTGATAGAGACTGGCATGGCCCCGGCTGTCAGATACGTGAGTACCACAAACCTTTGAACATATTCTTAATTGTCCTTATTGAGTATTGTGCACATTTTGTTACACACAGTCAGTATGTAGTAGTGACTTCTTCCAAGAATTCATCCACTTCACATTGGTGGTTGGACAAACCTTCTACACCTGCGTGCTAATTAAAAGTTTGCCAATATCTAGTTTAGAGGACAGGATCCATAACAATCTTTTCTGAGTTTGTTTTGTTTTGAGGTTTTCAGTTTAAATCCAGTTTAATGTTTTATATGTATACAAAAACCTCTAAGCTGTAGGTGTGTTTGGTAGGTCTGCCTAAGCTGACAGACTCGCCTGTGCTGTCTGTGGGCTGTGAGACTGTGAATGTGAGCTTCAATCAGTGGAATATGGAGCTGGATATCGGGGATCCACCTGTGGGAAAATATGAGTAGGTTCTCAAACATATACTACCAGTAAAGATTTGGTAGTGGTAATATTATGTATTTAATTGTGTACACGGTGATTGTTGAACAAGACTAATTACAGTGTATAACAGTTATCCACCATAAACTATAGAATTTATTAGAACTTTAAAATTCACTCTTAAACTAAATATATTTTTAAAAGATTAAAAAGAGTGTTTTGAGTACATTAAGTAAATAATAGAAGAACAAATTAATTTATACAATATTATTCTTTACAATTTTGAGAGATTAAGCACTGGAATTTGGTTCTTTGTACTTTATTGTTTACCTTGAAGTGTCACATGAATGGGGGGGGGGGGGGTCAGTTACAGTTCTGATGAATGCTCGTTCATATAATTGAAGCTGACTTGTTTGTTTTGAGGATCCACATACAAAATGTGAGGTCGGGGGATTCATGGAAAGTGGATGTTGAATATGTAGAGGATGTACAGACTTACCATGTAACAGTTGAGAACCTGGACCAGTCCACGCAATACATCTTCACAGTGATCAGTAACAGGACAGAGTTCGGAGGCATTAGCAGGGGAGGACAGAGTCCCCCATCTGAGGCTGTCAGTCCAATCTGTACAAGTAAGTCTTACTCGTAACTGCCTAACTTACTTACAATCATGTCTTCTGAAGTGTTGAGAGAAAAAACATCTTCTTGTCCGTTCAAACTGCCTTTGCAGTAACTATGTAAGCATGCAAATCTACATGTATTGTATACATTATTAGAAAGTTATCTTTAACTGTTTCTGCTCATTTTAAAAATAACATCTATGCAGCAGGCATGAAGAAACTTGCAGGTAAAAATAGAATTTTCTGTATTCACTAATACCCTTAACAATGGATCTATTTCAAAGCTATTTTTTTGTTTGTATTACCTGGATAAATGTGGACTTATCAACATACACAAAATTGTGGATAATGAATGTATCCCTTGAGAAGACAAAATACATACTCCCCATTTTATAGACTTGTATATATTGGTCTTTCCTCATGATAAAAGTTAAAAATATATTCAGTCAAGTAACTTTTCTTTTGTATTTTGGTGTCTCCGCAAATTTTTTCAGTGTACAAATAGCATTGCACAGTAAATATCCATCTTCTGGGTAGTCCAGCTACATAAGTGAAAACTTCTTGGACTATCCTTTCAGTATTGAATCCCAGGTAGTATGTATAACAGTATTACATTTTAATGTGTCATCAAGTTCATTTATAGCAGTTACTTTATACGGAGTTATTATTTTCTTATCTTCAAACATAGCATATAATGTTCTTAATGCATTCTCATTCTCTAATAATGTATATAAATTTTTATTATTATGTGGATATGCATATTATTATGTATTATGTATCTTCTTGGCATAATCACATTACTGCGTTATGCTGTATATTTTGTGTAATCTTGTATATACCCAACTCTGTACTGAATAAAATATCTATCAATCTATCAGTTTTGATTTTAAGGACTCTTCACACTTATGCTCTTATGAGCACATATTTGAATTTAGGTTCATGACCGTGCCCTTATGGCTCTGTAAATGGACTTCATATTTGGGTAGCACATGTTTAAAAACAGGCCACCCTGTAAATCAATACTGTCCCCACTCTTCACCCCTCCTGTGTGTACATTTTAGTTTAGCATGTCAGAGCTCATGGCAGATTTTTCAAATCTTTAAAAAAGCTCACCATGTGCTGAAAACGGTGTCTATGGTATATTGAATGTGTCCTACCTAAATAGGAATCCCGACTTATTTACACTTAATGCATTGGATGGATACTACTAAAACACAAACACATCAAACCACACGTGAGCTCAGACAAGTTCAATATTTTGCCCCTAAGTTTATATCTTGTGGTCAGCTGAGGTCAGCACTGTACATTGTGGTATAAGTAATTACTCAAGGATGCTTACTAAAGACTCAGTGGTTTATGCTGCTTTTGGACAATCAGATCAACTAGTTAGTTTTTGCATTACACTGTTTTTGTGTGTTTACAGCAACTACTGCCAGTACGACTACAAGCACCACTCCCTCTACAACCACAGAGTCTACAACCACCCCAACCACCACAACCACCACTACTCCCACCACCACCACCCCCACAACAACCACCCCCACAACCACCACCACCACAGTGACAACCACACCCCCACCAACAGGTCAGTACTGCAACCCACTGCGGATCAGACATATTATGTCATATCTCAATGGGATCCCTGGTCCTTCTGATTGACACACACATGAACAGAATAAATACATCCTCTGGCATTT
Organism: Sabellastarte sp. h YS-2021; assembly: GCA_964017235.1. Classification (NCBI taxonomy): domain Eukaryota; kingdom Metazoa; phylum Annelida; class Polychaeta; order Sabellida; family Sabellidae; genus Sabellastarte; species Sabellastarte sp. h YS-2021. The sequence goes on along the minus strand of OZ024935.1, from coordinate 71,295,439 downwards.
TACCAGGTTTGGCTGTTGGACAGTTCCAAGAAGTACAAGTCATTATGTCCACCCCCCTGGGGGATGGATATATTATTTTTGCTTTTTCCGCCGTCCGATGTCCGATGTCCGTTGTCCGATGTCCGGCGTCCGGCGTCCGATGTCCGGCATCACGCATGGTTTCCGCTCATTTAAAGGAAAAGTATTAGAGCTATTGTCACCAAATTTGGTATGCAGGCTTATTGGGTCAGTAGCTTGCTTGGGATTGCTTTTGGCTGTTGTACCTCTTTTGCTTACTGAGTAATACTTAAGTACAGCTATTTTCAGTACCCATTGGTTTCCATGCATTTAAGCCAAAATAATTAAAGATATTTTACTACAATTTTGAATACAAGATTGTTATGTCCATAGCTCGCTTGGTATTGCATTTGGGACTGATAGCTTTGTCAGTACATGAGTAATAGCCATTTAGGTACTTGATTGTGTATTTTCAGTACTACTTTTGAGTAATTTGTTAATATCTCAGAAACCGTAAGAGATAGAGCGATTTCGACAGAATTTTTGACCCACAGGGTATCTAGGGAATGCAATCTATGCAATTTTCCAAAAATTTTCCCCTCCCCAAAAATGGCGGCCATTTTGAATTTTTGAATTTTTGCCAAAAATGGCAAAACACTAATTTGCTTCTATCTCCTTAACCGTGCGAGATAGAGCGATTTCGGCAAAATTTTCGACCCACAGGGTATCTGAGAATTCTACTCTTGCCAATTTTTAAAAAGTTTTCCCCTCCCCAAAAATGGCGGCCATTTTGAATTTTAGAATTTTAGCCAAAAATGGCAAAACACAAATTTCCTTCTATCTCCTTAACTGTGCGAGATAGAGCGATTTCGTCGAAATTTTCAACCCACAGGGTATCTGAACATTGTACTCTTGGTAATTTTTAAAAAATTTCCCCCTCCCCGAAAATGGCGGCCATTTTGAATTTTAGAATTATTGCCAAAAATGGCAAAACACTAATTTGCTTCTATCTCCTTAACCGTGCGAGATAGAGCGATTTCGGCAAAATTTTCGACGCACAGGGTATCTAAGCAATGCAATCTTTGCAATTTTCCAAAAATTTTCCCCTCCCCTAAAATGGCGGCCATTTTGAATTTTAGAATTTTTGCCAAAAATGGCAAAACACAAATTTCCTTCTATCTCCTTAACTGTGTGAGATAGAGCGATTTCGTCGAAATTTTCAACCCACAGGGTATCTAAGGAGTGTACTCTTTGCAATTTTCAAAAAATTTTCCCCTCCCCAAAAATGGCGGCCATTTTGAATTTTCGAATTTTTGCCAAAAATGGCAAAACACAAATTTCCTTCTATCTCCTTAACCGTGTGAGATAGAGCGATTTCGTCGAAATTTTCAACCCACAGGGTATCTAAGGAGTGTACTCTTTCCAATTTTCTAAAAATTTTCCCCTCCACAAAAATGGCGGCCATTTTGAATTTTCGAATTTTTGCCAAAAATGGCAAAACACAAATTTGCTTCTATCTCCTTAACCGTGCGAGATAGAGCGATTTCGTCGAAATTTTTGACCCACAGGGTATCTGAACATTGTACTCTTGGTAATTTTTAAAAAATTTTCCCCTCCCCGAAAATGGCGGCCATTTTGAATTTTAGAATTATTGCCAAAAATGGCAAAACACTAATTTGCTTCTATCTCCTTAACCGTGCGAGATAGAGCGATTTCGGCAAAATTTTCGACGCACAGGGTATCTAAGCAATGCAATCTTTGCAATTTTCCAAAAATTTTCCCCTCCCCTAAAATGGCGGCCATTTTGAATTTTAGAATTTTTGCCAAAAATGGCAAAACACAAATTTCCTTCTATCTGCTTAACCGTGCGAGATAGAGCGATTTCGTCGAAATTTTTGACCCACAGGGTATCTAAGGAATGTAATCTTTGCAATTTTCAAAAAATTTTCCCCTCCCCAAAAATGGCAGCCATTTTGAATTTTCGAATTTTTGCCCAAAATGGAAAAACACAAACTGGCCTTAACCGTGCAAAATAGAGTTATTTCGTTGAAATTTTCGACCCATAGGGTATCTAAGAAATGTACTCTTGGCAATTTTCAAAAAAATTTCCTTTTCCCAATAATGGCGGCCATTTTGAATTTTCAAATTTTTGCCAAAAATAGAAAAACAGGAATTTGCTTCTATCTTCTTAACCGTGCAAGATAGAGTGATTTCGTCAAAATTTTCAACCCAACCAATGCAAAAAGGCATGAAGCTGAAATAATTTACATCTACACTAACAAATATTTAAGCATCATTGATATATTTTACAAATGAAACAGGGTCTTGTAAGACTACTGTACAATTTGGGCAAAAGGTTCATGGGTGGACATTACACATGATAATGTGTGTTCTTCTATGCTATCCTGTTTCTATTCGCATCTACTATCAACAGGGCGGCCTATTTCTAGTTTTAACATCATTTACACATTAGGATGTAACCCAATACATGGACAACTATTTTATCAATGCCACAAAATATGGGAGTGGGAGTTTTCTGCTCAGGTAAACATTGTGTGGTACAAAGTAACATTTAGTCAATGCACTGATTTTATGTTCCCATTAAAAAGCCACATTTGTTATCTTGCTCATAAGTCAAAGTCAAAGTTGGGGTTTTACGTCCCGTTCAACAGCCAGGGTCATATTGGGACAGGTCCTCAGAATTGCCACTTGTGGGACTCGAACCCACAGAGGTGACAGCCTATGATTAGATGCCAAACTTGCTAACCACTAGGCCACTGAGGACCTCTCTTGCTCATAAGAGTGTAGCCTCTATTCCAATTCCAATTCAGCTTTTATAGCGCTTAATCTCTGCCAAAGTGACAGACTCTAAGGTGCAACATCATAAGCATAGTCACAAAAATCATTGTCCTTATCCATAGCAATGGTCGACATCACGGAGAACGCCATATGAGGTGGAAAATACTAAGGAGGATAAGCTTGGCAGAATAGGTATGCCTTAAGTTTTTTTCTGAAGGAAGCAATAGAAGTGGCAGATCGTACATCATCCGGGAGTTCATTCCATATTTTGGGAGCATCATATGCAAAGCTTAGACCAAACTGCTTTGTGGATTTGTAAATAGATGGTTGGTATTGAGGAACATGTAGAATTATACCATCAGATTGACTCAACCGAGTATTATAGGCACATTGTCTAACTTTGAGAAATGGGCTGAAATATTTTGGACAGTTAGTATGTAGGTATTTGTATACCAGCAAGGCAGTCTTGAAGATGCAACGGTGCCTTATGGGTAGGCAATGAAGGGCTTTTCTTAGTGGAGTGGTATGAGAAAGACATGTGGCTCTACAAACAATTCTGGCCAGACTGTTTTGAATGCATTGTAGCTTGCGTAGGTTAGAAACAGATAGACCCCTAAACAAGGAGTTACAGTAGTCAAGTCTACTCCCCACAAGTGCGTTTGCAGCCATAAGAGCAGCATCACGAGTCAGGTACTGTCGAATTTGTCTAAGATCCCTCATCTGGATGAAACAAAGTTTACATACAAAAAACATGTTTGGTGAAGGAAAAGTCTGAGTCAAACCAGACACCCAAATTCTTAACGGCATCTGAAGGTATCAGTGATTCACCCAATATGTTTACTGGAAAGAATGGGTTTGACTTTTCTTGTTGAGACTTGGAGCCAAATATAATAAAGTCGGTCTTATTGGCATTCAGCTTTAGTTTATTTGCACACAACCACAGTTTGACATCTTCGAGACACTTTCCTAGCCGATTGAAGGCAATTTTTGCATTTTTGTGTGTCAGGTGAATAAACAGCTGGGTATCATTGGCATAGAAGTGAAATTTCACATCTGGATGTTTAGAGATTACTTTGCTCAAAGGTGTGGTATACAACGAAAAAAGAAAAGGACCAAGAACTGAACCTTGAGGAACACCAAACTTAAGCTTTCTAGTCTCAGAGAGAACAGAGCTAATCTTGATGCATTGGGTACGATCAGAAAGGTATGACTTGAACCAGTCAAGGGATCTACCCCCGACACCGAACCATTTTCTTAAGCAATCAAGGAGTTTGTCATGATCAATGGTGTCAAAAGCTGCAGATTGATCAAGCAGCACCACAGCTGTGGCCTCACCTCTGGCTAGAGATAGGTGAATCTGATTCTTTATAGACAAAAGAGCTGTTTCAGTTGAATGGCCACGTCTATAGGCACATTGATTCTCATTTTCCAACCCATGGAGAGAGACATGTCTACTCAGTTGTGAGGCAAGTACACGTTCCACGAGTTTTGAGATAAAGCTCAGCCCAGACACAGGGCGATAGTTTTTAGATCGTCTTTTGATAAAGAAGATTTCTTTATCAGTGGAGTGACAACAGCACTTTTGAAGCCATCTGGGACAGCACCTTCCGACAAAGAACAATTCACAAGTTTTGTGATAGAAGGAAGCAGTATATCAAGGCAATCCTTAACTAGGAAAGTAGGCCAAGGATCCAGGAGACAGGATTTTGTAGGTGAATTTTTGATTACCTTCGCAATGTCATCAGGTGAGGCATCATCAAATTTGATGAGTCCTGGCGGATTCACAGGAGATGGCAAGGAAAAGGATGAAGAACTGGAAAAAGACTCTCGGATTTTAGGAATCTTGTTGGTGAAAAAAGCGGCAAACTGATCAGCCAATTTTTTTTGTGAACTATTTGATGGAAGAACCTTGTCAGGGATACGGTGTAAGGTAGAACGCAGAACTTGCCACAGTTTTTTAGGGTCATCACCGTTTTCATTTACAAGAGCTCTGTAATATGTGGCTTTGTCTTTATTGGCAAGTGAATTACACCTGGCAATTTGTTTGCGCAGCCTTGCACGGTTAAGAGGAGTTTTCTTTTTATGCCAGATGCGTTCAAACTGTCATCGGATGGATTTGGCATTTTTGTAGGTATCTGATAGCCACTTTGGTGGCTCCTTGGCAAGACAGCGAGTAACCTCTGGAGCATGTTTGTCCAGTAGGTTGGAAAGATCATTAGTGTATTGATCATACAGTTTTTTCGCAGTGTCACCCGGACAAGCAACAAAGGAACAATTGCTCAAGTCATTGCGTAGAGTGTCCATGTTTATTTTAAGATATCTCCTGTAAGTCACTCTGTTAGCTTGTGAGTTAGGAGTTATTGGCGTTTCAACTCGGCATTTGATCATTGCATGGTCGGAGATATAGTCACTGGCAACCACATTTGAAACCAGAGAACTATCTGAAGTTAGGATGAGATCTAGGGTATGGCCATGAAGATGGGTAGCAGAATGAACATGTTGAGTAATATTGCAGGAGTCAAGAATATTAAGGAAATTAACACTATCCCTTGATGTTGTGTCAATATGAATATTAAAGTCGCCACAAATGATGAAGGAGGAATTCGTAGATGAGAGGAACTCAACCAGCGTGTGAAACTCATCATAAAAAGGATTGGAACATGAACCTGGAGGACGATAAACACAAGCAACCAATGTAGAATGAGCATTCGATCCAATACTGACTACCAGACATTCAAAGTTGGTGAAAGTGGGATGTTCCACAATTCTATGAGACAGGCTGCTGTTTATGAGCAAGCCAACCCCGCCACCCGAGCCATGTGCACGAGGTCTTTGACACAGTTTATAAGATGGTGGTGTGATGGATTGAAGCAGACAATCGGTATCAGTCGGGCGAATATGAGTTTCGACCTGTGATTGAACACAGCATCAGAAATCATTGGATTCTTGTTTCTTACAGACCGACAGTTAGCTACCCCCATCACAATAGGTCCAGGATTTAGGGATAAATCCCCACATAAAAGCTATTGACAAGTAGCCAGATTTTATCTCACAGATACAACTAGATAGCAAACAAAATTGTTGTTTTGGAATTAGAACTGTCACTCTGTAGTGCAAACACTATTAATGCTGCTAGCTTTTAGGCAGATCATTGCAAGAAATACAGGTGGGTCATTTTTGTGCCAAACATGATTAATATCAGAAAGTTTCTGTTCAGTATTTTGCCTGTTTCAGATATAGCTCATGAGTGAAGCCGGTTTTATGGTATACGTGAATGAAAGAAAATGTGAAATAACAAAAAGGCAAAACATACTGTGATCATTTTGTTTAATCTAAAGTGTACTTACTGATAAATATCAGAAAAAAGTCTATGGCAAGTTTTTAAATGTTACATATCAAAAATCTTGACATTTCCAAAAGAGAAGAAGTTATTACATTTTTTGTGTATTTTCTACTCTTCTTTGAAATCAGTTCTTTTCAGATAAGTTATGTCATTCATAACTGTCAGTCTGAATGAAGGGTTTCTTTATGAAGATTTATTCACTGATAGAGATATTCATTACTGTCTTTTTATGCATAAACTAAATGCTTATTCACAAAGACTTATTATTTCTCTTGATATAAATGACTCCCATTATTTTCACATAGCTTTTTAACTCATAAGTCATAGATCTTCAGTTGCTTTGGCTTGGTGTTCTCTGTTTTGACATTAAAAACTTCTCTGTATTATGAGCACCATTATAACAATTTGTCTGACTCAAATACCATACACATCATGTCAGTTCAATAGTTTGAGGAAGTTCAAACAATATATACTGTTTAGGGACAAGAGTGAGTGATGGTTGGCAGTTCCTGAAAATATATTTTTGTACTTATTGCATCTCATTTGTGATATTTACAGGTGGAAATACCAGTATTTTAGTCACCAACTTTGTTGGACATATGCATTTTTGAATAAAAAAAATTAATTTGACACATTTTCATTTGTAACACAAGCATTATAGTACATATCCCTTCAGGCTGTTGTTTCAGTCTCATTTTTGCTACTTCATAGTCACTTCTGTGGCTGTGGGTTCAGGCTTCGGGTCTGTCCTGATATGATCCTGACTGCTAATATGGGCATAGATCCTAAAAGCTTTGATCCTTGACCTCACTTTTCAAAATAGACAGGTATTTTGATCATGTCACACTTGTAGTGATTCCTGTATAGCGTGACTGGATTGAGTCTGTGATGTACTGATTCATTTCTCCTGCTCTCTCACCCACCCGAAGTCTTGTTATCAGACAAGTCTGGTCATGTGTGCATTTCACACCTTTCTTGCACTGTACCTGACTCACCTGAAGTCTTTCCTGCCCTGAGAAGGTCTTGTTCTCTTGTTTTCCTGCACTGTACCTCAAGTCTCTGCTATCATGTTATCTGCAGAGCCTGATATGGTGGCTGGTGTCAGTGTCACAGTGAACTCAGATAATGGAGAGGTGGAGATCGGCTGGCAGACACCAGAAGATGGGGGCTCAGAAATCACAGGCTTCAAGCAGGTCTACCAAGTCATAGGCATAGGGGACTGCAACACCACCTACACTGTGAGTACTGGCAGGGGGACACAGGTTTTATACAATACCAAGTGCCTGCTATACGTGTTTTACTTACTGAATAGAAAAACATGACTTGTATAAATGTGACTTGTATAAATGTGAAGTGACTTTTATTAATTTAAAAGTAAAGTGACTTCCATTAAAGTAAAATGACTGGCATTAAAGTAAATTGACCTACTATAAAGTGAAGTGGCTTGTATTAATGTGAAGTGACTTTTATTCAAGAAAAATGACTTGTATTAAAGTGATGTGACTTGAATCAAAGTAAAGTGACTTCTGTTAAAGTAAAGTGATTTGTATTAAAGTGAAGTGACTTGTATATGCCTTTGGTAAAGATATTCATGAATACAACAACATCGACCTAAGAAATGATGCTGACAGCACAGGATATAATAACAGTCTAGTGTGGGTCATTAAGCAGGTCTTTACTGGAGAGTTGGTTTTAAGTATTGTAATAAGCCTCTGTTTTCTAACATTCCTTTTCAACATATTTCAACTCTCCCACATTTGTATTTTCCCTCTTGTTTTGTAACAAAACACCCCTGGTATTGTATAAGTCTTCCATTATCTGACTAAAAGCTCACTCTACCAGAGTGGTCTTACAACAGGGGTAACTGTATTACCTAATTTTGTCATCATTGTCATAGACATTGGAATTTTTGAACAGTGTAAGTTCTGTATTGTACTTTTCAGTGCTAAAATATGATATTTTTGGGGAATTTTTGCTTTAGCCGAAATGGCGTTGACACTTATTTCAAAGTGTACATTAATCTGAAGGCAGTGAGATTGAATCCCAGCAGAGACACAGTACTTAATTTACACTATTTAAGGTTTTATTTAATATATTGTTACATCACAGTCTACACAAAATTGACAAATTTCTCTTTGTGTTTTTATCAGGAGGCTCCCATCACCCAGACTGTGGCAGCATCAGCAGAAACAATCACCCTGACCGGTTTGACCAAGTGGAGGAAGTACAGGTTCTCAGTGAGTGCAATCAATGCAGTGGGAGAGGGCCAACAAAGCCATGAGGAGGTCCTCACTGCAGAGGAAGGTCAGTATCCTCAGAAAGCAGGACGAAATATACAGAAATACTCAGTGCAGGGGAGGGTACTAAGTGTAAAGATATCCTCAGAAAGCAGGGAACAAATACACAGAAATACTCGGTGGAGGGGAAGGTCAGTGTAAAGATATCCTCAGAAAGCAGGACGAGGGAACAAATACACAGAAATACTCAGTGCAGGGGAGGGTACTAAGTGTAAAGATATCCTCAGAAAGCAGGGAACAGATACACAGAAATACTCAGTGGAGGGGAAGGTCAGTGTAAAGATATCCTCAGAAAGCAGGACGAGGGAACAGATACACAGAAATACTCCGTGCAGGGGAGGGTACTAAGTGTAAAGATATCCTCAGAAAGCAGGGAACAAATACACAGAAATACTCAGTGGAGGGGAAGGTCAGTGTAAAGATATCCTCAGAAAGCAGGACGAGGGAACAGATACACAGAAATACTCAGTGCAGGGGAGGGTACTAAGTGTAAAGATATCCTCAGAAAGCAGGGAACAAATACACAGAAATACTCCGTGGAGAGGAAGGTCAGTGTAAAGATATCCTCAGAAAGCAGGACGAGGGAACAGATACACAGAAATACTCGGTGGAGGGGAAGGTACTAAGTGTAAAGATATCCTCAGAAAGCAAGGCGAGGGAACAGATACACAGAAATACTCGGTGGAGGGGAAGGTCAGTGTAAAGATATCCTCAGAAAGCAGGACGAGGGAACAGATACACAGAAATACTCAGTGCAGGGGAAGGTCAGTGTAAAGATATCCTCAGAAAGCAGGACGAGGGAACAAATACACAGAAATACTCGGTGCAGGGGAGGGTGGGTTTTAGATATCTTTAAATATTGGAAAGCAGGGCAAGGGAACAAATACATAGAAATACTCAGTGGAGAGGAGGGTACTAAGTGTTAAAAAATCCTTAAATATTGGAAAGCAGGGCGAGGGAACGAATACGCAGAAATACTTAGTGCAGGGGAGGGTGGTTGTAAAGATATCCTTAAATATTGGAAAACAGGGCAAGGGAACAAATGTACAGAAATACTCAGTGCAGGGGAGAGAGGTGTATGTATAGTCATAACACTGTAGTCACTATGCAGAGCAAGGTGAGTGTGTTAGTGGAGACCATGGTTGAGCATGGATTCATAGTCTAAGGTTCAGTTAACATAAACAGAAGCCGGTAGTGGAGTGAAAACATGTATTAAAATTGCAGCTGTGACCACTTGCTGTCGTGGTTATTTATGCTTAAGTTATATAATTTAGATTGCTTCATTGGAGTTTTAAGACTGCAAGAATTAGCTTGCATTGATAAATAATCTGGTCCAACAATATAAGTTTATCCCTCAGATAGCTGTATCATGTGCAAGTCTAGTCACACAATGCCTAAATTAGCTGTATTGTAATAACCAACAATGCCTTTCAGTCACCCAGTGTCTCCAACAAACCCTGAAGTGAGGGAAGTGTCCTGCACCCCTTGCAACTCCTGTATTATATCTTCTTGTTGGTGTCTTCATGTCTCACCCTTGTATTTCAGCTCCCTCTGCCCCTCCCTCTGACCTTGCTGTAACTACAAGGACCAGCACCTCTCTCAGTGTGAGCTGGGGGCAGGTGAGCTGTGCAGGGCGAGGTGGTCAGCTGACCGACTACCAGCTGGAGGTGACCAGTGTAACCAGTGGTCAGACAGTGGCAGAGTACTCAGTAACTTCACAGACAGCAGTCATAGACAACCTCACACCCTATGTAAGATACTCAGTTAGGGTACGGATGAGGAACAATCAGGGAGTTGGGCCATATTCAAATGAACTGGTTCAAGTTACTGCTCAGGCTCGTAAGTATCCACCAATCTCATACCCTGTGTTCAGAGAATGGGTGAAGAACAGTTATCAAAATGATATATAACCAGAATCCCTACCTAGTTGATGCTTGTTAGGTACTGACCTCTGCTCCATCTTAAGACTTAGGCTCATCAGAGGATTCACATTAATTTTGCACTATGTGAATGCTTCTGCTCTGTTCTAATCAATGTGTGAACTACAGAGCACTTGTGCCAAATATCATGTCCAAAACATCAACATGGTGTATACATATGGTGCCAGAATTTTTTTTCCAGCATAATTCATTTTTATTCACCCTTTTTGCATAAGTTTATGCCTTACCCTGGGGGTGGGGTGGAGGGGGTGAGGGTGGACAACCCCCATAAGGAGCTTACAAAAGTTAACTTGATAAATAAAGGGTATTGTAGTTCACAGATTCCACTTTGACCTTCCAAGCTGGATTTTATTAATATATGAAAAAAAAGAAGAGGACAAAAAAAGAGAGAAACAGTTTATTTACACCCCTAAAACCCCTGGTATGGTGCCAGAATTATTTGATCAGAACTCTTTAGCACTTTGAGTTTCATCATGTTAACGTGACGTACTAATAATACTGTACTGCAGAAAACACAGAAAGTATTCTGGATTCAGAATTTGTGATTTAAAGCACTCTATTGATGTATTTTGCAGCACCTCCCTCCCCGCAGGCTGTGACTGTGGGGGAAGTGACTGATGTGTCCATCTCTATCACCTGGTCAACCCCCGACCCCTCACATGGAAATTTACAGGTAGCTGCAAAATGACAACCTTCTTCTTATTCTAATTTAACTTACATAGTCCTTAATTTCTGCAAACTACAGTTTCCAAGCCAGAGTGCTAAGTTAGATATTGGAGGACATTAAGAGGTCAGCAACCATGGAGATACAGGAAAAAGCAAAACCAAGTGGATTTGTTTTTGATTTTAATTTTGATCTAAAAAATGTAAGAAAGGTAGCAGATCTAATGTCCAAATAAATAAGTTAGCACAAAACATTATTAAAAATGACATCAACATGGAAAGTTAACATTATTTAACATTATACTATCTGTTTCAGAGTTATCGGGTAGTGTACAGGAAGCAGACCAGTGGTTCAGTGGAGTCCTCCATCACACAGGATGCAAGCAACCCTCTGACTGCCAGCCTCACAGACCTCACCCCAAATACAATCTATCAGATACAGGTACAGACTCACCCATTGTATTCTACGTGAATTAATGTGGATTTTCTTGTCATGTGGGCTAGCTTGTAACATTGTACTATTATGGCAATGAGTTCATTAAATAAAATGTATGGATAATAGAAGATTAGATAAAGGAGTTCTTGTATTGTAGTCTGAATGGTCTTGTAGGGTATGCCAGCTCGTTATATTGATTTATTCTGTACTGTGCAGGAGCAGGCTTCCATGGAGGACCGTGCTGTGTACTTTTCATGATGACAGAGCTAAATTTATACATTCTACTTCTTGTACTCTGTACTTTGCAGGAACAGGCTTTTATAGAGGCAAGTTGTGAATGTTTCTCTTCATGATGACACTTATTTCTGTACTTTGCAGGTGCAGGCCTCGACAGAGGCCGGGTGGGGGAACCTGACCACACCACTTGTGGTGCAAACACTGGAAGGCATTCCCTCTGCACCAGGGCAGATTCTCAGGAGGTTCCGCAACACAAGCTGTCTCTCTGTGGAGTGGGAAGCACCTGCTCAGCCTAATGGGGTTATCACTATGTACAAGGTGAGAGGTAGAGAATAAACATGGGTAATCAGTAAACAAAAGTTCTGAAACATAAAACTATTGAAAAAGACACAAATTTACTTTGTTGTAATCATTTTAAGTACAAATTTGGTGCTCTAAATTTCAGTAATTTTAAGTTGTTTTTTTCAGCAGCATATACAGTGTGCAAAGTTCTGAATTAATGCATACCTCTTCAGCTACATTTTATTAAGAGGGCTTTGTTAGGAAACTGTGGCACAGAATGTATGAAAACTCGATAAGTATTTTTTTATTAAACAAACATTGATATTCTGTTTATATCAAAGTGTGTTACATTTTGTGTTACATTTTGTTTTATATTTACTAACATAATTCTCACACTCTGTTCTCTGTATTCAGCTGGACTACACATCAGTGGCTTCCTTCACTCCAGTGACATCTGAAGGTTCAGTGCAGACCCCACTCATACAGTACAACCTCTGTGGTCTGGAGCCAGCTGTTCAGTATAGGCTGGACATCAGTGCCATGACAAGCAGAAACATGTATGGGGAAGCCTCAAGTGTTAACTTCTGGACAGAGGTGGGGACACCCAACATTCCACCCAGACCCGTGTTTGTAAGCCAGGATTTTACATACATCACTATTCAGATAGGCCCTGTGTTCTTTAAGGATGGCCCAATCTCTGGGTACTTCATCGTGGTGGATCCTGTTATTCAGGAGAATGCCAGAAAAAGAAGGAAGAGAGCTACATTACCTAACCCTGTGGTTGCCATTCCATTATCTGGCTTCACTGCAGCCTTCATCCCGCCCGAGGATTTGACGCATACCACTACTTTTGTGGTTGGAGATGGCATTGTGTATGGAGGCTATGAGAACAGAGTACTGGAGAACTTCACCCAGTACCACATCTCCTTTGTGGTAGCTAGTTCTCTCGATGGAGTCACTAAGTTTGCATTTTCTCAGATGGCAGATCCGGTGTACACAGGTCCCACCCCTCCCACCACCAGCAGCACTAGCACCACAATGGAGACCACAAACCCACCCACCACCACAACCACCCAGACTACCACTACAGTGACCACCACAACCCAATCTCTCACCTCTACCACTGAGGGCGATGCCGGTGCTGGCCTCGGACTTATCATAGGCATTGTGCTGGCCTTCCTGGTTCTGGTAATCCTCCTTATTATCATCATAGTGTGTTGTTGGAGAAAGAATGTACAGAACAAGCAGCAGAAGCATGGAGACAAGGCCTGGCTCACCTACTACACCAAGAACTTTCCTGCAAATGAAGTGCAGAAAGACGTAAAACAGGGCATGTGGACTGACACCTTCACCCTGGAGCAGAACAGGAAGCCTATCATAAACCAGGAGAGTAAGTACAATCCCGAGGACCTCCAGGTCTCAGACATCCATCACAACAGACCCAAGATCCTGTTTGATGAGGAATATCGGAGGCTACCTTATGGACAGAAGTTCCCCTGGAAGATTGCCATGAAGAAGGGAAGCAAGGAGAGAAACAGATTTGACCATCTTCTGGCTTATGACCACAGCAGAGTAGTGTTACAGAACCGAGAGGAAACAGACTACATCAATGCCAGCTATGTTCAGGGTTACAACAAAAAGAATGCATATATAGCTGGCCAGAGTCCATTCAACACTAACACAGTCTACGACTTCTGGTACATGATCTACCAGGAGAATGTCACACAGGTTCTGTTTCTAGCAAGGTTAACAGAGGATGGCATTGTGAAATGTGAGCAGTACTGGCCCAATGCTGGGGCAGTCCAATACAGAGACATTGTGGTGAGGCACATAGAAACGGAGCTGTATGCAGACTTTGTAGTGCGGATATTTGATGTGTTGCTGGAAGGTAAAAGTCTGAAGCGTGTCACACAGTACCACTACACAGTGTGGCCAGACCATGGTGTACCTGATGACCCCATCCCCTTGCTCTTCTTCAGGTTAAAGGTCAGAATGGACAAAGATGCCATCAGCCAGGCACCTGTACTAGTGCATTGTGGGACAGGTGTGAGCAGAACTGCTGTGTACATAGCATTGGACGCAATTCTGGAAGAGGCCAAAGTGGAGCATTCTGTGAACGTTTTCAAGTACTGCAATACAATGAGACACTGCAGGGTGAACATGATCAGAACTCTCAAGCAGTATGTCTTCCTTTATGATGCTTTGTTTGAAGCTCTGATCACAAACTATAACTTGATAGGAGACAATCTGAAGGTGAACTATAGGCAGTTGTCCAAGGTGAACCCTATCAATGATAAGTCATATTTTCGGGAGCAATTTGAGGTGTTGGAAAAATACACGCCCGCACTCACAGACACAGAGTGCCAGACTGGGCTGCTTGAGGTGAACAAACTAAAGAACCGCTTCTCTACCATCCTGCCACCCGACCAATACCGGCCTGTACTGAAGACACCCGGTGGATTGGGCAGGACAGACTACATAAATGGTGTGTTTGTAGACTCATACAGAAACAGGAACTCCTACATAGTGACACAAACACCTGCTCAGAATACTGCCATAGACTTCTGGAAGATGGTCTATGATTACAAGGTGAGTGCTAGTTCAGCCATCTGTATTAAAGTGTTCTTTCTGTGTTGGAATAATTACATGAAGACTGGCTGACTGTCCACCAGAATTGTACATTGCTGTGTACAGTATGATTCAGTATGTGTAGATGAAAAAATGAGTGGACAATTGCTTTTATTAATTTTTAATTCAGTGTGTAAATTTAAAGTTTTGCAGTGCATGTTTACCTCATTGATGTACTGATCATGCACACTTTCTTTTTACATAAACATGTGTTGCACAAACCTAGGTAGAAAAGAATTAGTTGCCTAACATTAAATTGACTTCAGCTGATACACAAGAAAAATTTAGGCCAAACCATGCAGATAGCTGATAGTTTTCCTATTATAAAAAGAAAATAAGACTATTAAAACTTTTTAATAGCAACAGATAGTAACAAATCTTAGAATATTGTGTATGTGAAGGATTTGATGATTACCCACAAAATAAACCCATTCATCATTAAAAGCGAATACTTAACAAAATATGTAACATTATTAACAATAATATCAAATAAACTCATTTATCATCATACAAAGCAACAAAACATGATGACCATACTGCCTGTGTGTTGCAGGTGAGCATCATCGTGATGCTGAACAACAAGGACTTCCGGGAGGAGTCCTGTGTGCAGTACTGGCCAGATGGCAAGAGTCCGCAGAAATGGGAGCCGTTCTTTGTGAATCTACTGGAGGAGTTTGACGAGGAGCACTTCACAATGAGGACGCTCAGACTCACTAATGCAACAAAACCTAATGAGGAGCCCAGACAAATAACACACTTCCAGTTTGAGTCATGGAAAATGTATGAAAAGGTAAGCAAGGGATACTACACACATGTTCAGTTGTGAATCACCGTCAAACTTTGACAAGGAAATTTATAAAACTTTGTGTAGCATAACATTGCAAGGTGGAATGAGTACCATCACATTATGGTCAGGGAATATTTTCTGTGAAGTAATTTTGTATCAAATATGCAATGTTTAATGCTCTTTCAGAGATGGACACATTTTATTTTCATTCCACATCAAACTGCCCCAGCTATGAACAGTTGACCTTATTGTGCACAAGCTAATATGTTTGAGAAATTTCATTCAATTTATTTTCTTTTCTTTTGCACAGTAACTGATTACCATGTATAAATTTACTCCAGTACTACTTGTGGCTGTAGTTTATGTTTACACAATACAGTGATGCATTTGTTAGTATATTCAGTATTGTGTTTCTGTGTAATTTGAGAGTGTGGTGTTTTTATCCCATGAACATGTTTAATTACAGGAAGTATTGTCTACTTAAGGTGTTGATTTTTTCTGATCAGAACCCAGTCATCTAGACACTGGGTTTCCTGCTTTGTGCTAATCCATGTGTACAATAAGACTGTATTACAGACACCCTGGTCACGGGATGGCTTCATTCAGCTACTGGAGGCAGTGGAGGATGAGCAGGATGAGACGGACAGTCTGGACTGCCCAATTGTTATCCATTGTATGGACGGGGCCAGCCAGAGTGGCTTGTACTGTGCATGTGCTGTGGTGTGTGAGGTGATACGTGAAGAGGAGGAGGTGGACATCTTCCATGTCATCAAGCATATCAAGAGGAGACGGCCACAGTCTGTCAACAGTCTGGTGAGTGAACATACAGTTTTATGAGTGATAATACAGTTTTATGAATGGTAAAATTCATGAGAAATAATGCTGTCCAGTGAGTGATAGCAGTTGTGTGTGTGATAGAGCAGTTTTATGAGTGATAATACAATTTTGTGAGTGATAATACAGTTCATTGTGTGAGAATGCAGTCCAGTTAGTGGTTACACTTGATACACCTGTATTAAAGTCTAGTAGATATTGAGTGGTACAGCACTTTGGGAGGTAATAATTAAATATAGCCTAGTTAGTGATACCAGTTTAGTTATAACTTGTACAGCTGAGTTGTAGAAGTTATAATTTGTACAAAAACCATATTGAAAAGCTGTACATTATCCTTGCAAGAAGATTGAAAGAGGGAAAAAATGCAGTGTGTTGTAATGTTTTTAAATAAATTATATTGATACACACTCAGTACATTAGACAAAGACATGCAAGACATTAAAAAAATGGGCTTGGCTTCCTTATGAATCTCATACTCTACAATAAGTATGTTGTATTTATATCCATGGTATTGGTAGCTTAAACTAATTTTTTTAAATACACTATGCTAAAACTGTAATTTGGCAACACATAGTTTTGCGATTTTGTATTCAAATGATTTAAAGAATTGTTCTTCCAGTTTGTTAAATATAATGTACATTATTATTTCCATAAAGATTTAGCTCTTTGGAGGGGGCACTTTTTCTTACCAAAAATGTTCTCTCGTTAAAAGATATTTTAGTTTCAATATTAACCATATATACTTGGATTGGTGGTAACAGTCCATGAAAAGTGGAAACTGGTGAAATCAGTGTTGATTGTACAGCTTACAATCATGGTCTTGGTGTTTCTCTCTACAGGAGCAGTACAAGTTTGTGTTCAAGCTGCTGTGGGATTACCTCAATACCAGACTGGAAAGGAAGGCATTTGTACCCAATGATGAACTGGATGAACCCACTACTCAGAACTTGCACTCCATGACCTTGACACATCAGCAGGGCCTCATCTAAGTGACCTTTGAGTAAAAGGATTGTGTGATAGTAGTATGGTTTGATTTGAAAGACCTTTATTCAATGTACCTCAGCATGATCGGGTCAATATCCTTGATTCTGGAGCAATATTCCAGTTACATTATGTTACATATAAGGACATTCTGCCTGCATGTCTTTTAAAGAGGACAATGTTGTCTCTGACTGCTGGCAGAGTTCTTTTGTTCTTTTTCCATATAAGGACATTGAATTTTTTATTTTTTTTCTGTAGTGCTGACCTCTCTTTTGCTATACTAGGGCCGAATTCTCAGCTGAGATTTTGCTCAAATCTGAGATTTTAGTCTCAGCTGAGATTCTGCTCAAGTTGAGATTCACGAAAGGGATCTTAGCTGAGACCAAAATCTCAGACATGTTTTGAGTCTGGACCAATCAAAATTGATGTAACATTCTGTTGAAAGCAGTGTAAAGCATACAAATTTATATTTACAGCTGTACCACATGTACTCACATTTTATAATATATTCTATCAAGTAAATGTTTTCTGTTTACTATAATTTGTACTGGCATACAAAGTAACTGATTAAAACAGCAAAACAAACCATTCATGTAAATTACTAGTGTAAATGTAAATGTTTTACTGTTGTTTTCATACAAACTCTTAGTATATATTCATGTTTTTAGGTTAAAAGTTATAAATATGTCATACTTGGTAATTTTCATTTTGTTTTGAGACTTGTAACTACATATACTCTATTTTATGAAAACTTAAGTCACCCCCTAGGCAGTTCAGGTTTGAGACCAAATCTGAGCCAAATCTCAGCCCGAGATCTTTTGTGAATCCCAGCTTAGCAAAAGGTCTCAAATCTGAGAAAAATCTAAGATAAATCTTAGATTTAGGACAAAAATCTCAGATTTGAGACTTAAGACCTTTCGTGAATCTGGGCCCCTGTAGTAATCTAGTTGTAGATGGCGGGAAATAATTTATTTAACGCCCTGTAAGCAGGTCAGTGGTTCATACAAACGAGCAAACAGAATTGCAAATTTAATAAGTAAATTAAATTTTTATAAGTTAATACCCTATCCAATGGACAATTGCTAATCCGGTCGGCGCAGACCGGCCCGCCAAACGCCAGAAAAAGACGTCCTGTGTTGCCACCGGCTGGCCGGTCCGTAGTACTGTGCACTCCCCAGATGGCGCCTCGTACTTCCTTCCTGTCTAGACAACCTGACGTCATAGCATCTTTTTCGTTGTCTAAACCTCTTAGACCCCTAGTAAGCTGATAGCGGGGTCGGTGGGAGGGTCTTGTGTGTCCATTGGATAGGGTATTAACTTATAAAAATTTAATTTACTTATTAAATTTGCAATTTTATTGCGTTAATACATCCTATCCAATGGACAATTGCTGAATAACTACCGCTTGGTCGGCGGGTAAGTTACTAGGGACTTATGTGAACTCACAAGAAGTAGCAAATTTTAACCTATGGTCTATGCTGACTTCGTCAGGAGACCTATAGGTCCAGGCCTGGGTTGACTTTAAGGTCAGGAAACCCTGCAAGGCCATGGTCGGTTGCCAGCAGCCGGTTACCCGGGGCTATACCGCCGTCGCCCCCCCCCCCTTTTTGCAGACCTGCTCTGAGGTAGGGGAAGAGAGGGATGAGTTCAGTCCCAGAATGCAAATAAACCTCCCAAAGGAAGCACGCCACACTTAATTCTTATGTACATGAAGAAACTGTTTATACATATATAGAAATCTCCTCAATCTACGGGCCACTTGTGGATCTGCTGAGCAGCCACTACCGAGCCCAATTGGTAAAGCTCTGAATCAGCCCAAGCCCCGCCCTTCATATAGAACTGTGTGAAGGTATTGACTTCAGTGGCAGGCTGACAAGATTGGATCTAAGGGGACTCCCGACTGGAAGGCCTTAGAAGCAGCAAAGGCCCTGACATCATGGGCTTTAACCTGATGTTAAATGTGGGCCTCCTGGTCAGAGAGCTCATAACATAGGATCACAGTCTGCTTGATCCAAGAGGAGATAGTGGCAGGCGAGATGTCTTTGTTGAAACCTTTCTTAAAGGAAACAAAAACCACCTCCTTATTCTGCCCGATGTCTGAGGCCCTGTCCAAATAGTAGCATAATGCTCTGACCGGACAGAGGGACCTGTCAGACTTGAGGGATCTATCCAGAGTCGAGGCCAGGGCTGTTATAACCCCAGGGGCCACACTGGACACTCTATGGCCAGCTGATTCTAGGATAGAAAGCTGGGTGATGGATACAGGGACACCTTTGACCAATCGGATTGGTGTCCAATATATCAGTTTTGCCAGGCATGAATCTCACTTTTGCACTTGCCCGACCCAAGGGCCAAGAGGAATACCGTCTTGAAGGTCAAATGCTTCAAGGGGGCCTCCTTGATTGAATCAAAAGGACTCTTAGCTGGTGCACGGCCAGTGAGAAGTTCCAGGAAGGTATGCCACTCCTGCCTCTGGGTCTGTCTCTGAAGAAACTATCCAGGAGACGAGTGAGATTTTCGTCCTTACTGATCTTGAAGGGTGAATTTCCAGTTTATCAACAATGGGTGACCTATAACCATCAATGGTGCTGGGCTGTTTGCCAAGCATATATCTCACTTCTACTCTTCCCCGACCCCAAGGCCAAGAGGAAACTGTCTTGAAGGTCAAATGCTTCAAGGAGGCCTCTTTAATTGGTTCAAAATGACCCTTGTCAGCTGGTGCAAAAAACCAGGGAGAGGTTCCAGGAGGGGATTCCCTTCCGGCCTTTGGGTCTGTCTCAGTGGAAACTATCCAGGAGACGAGTGAGATTTTCATCCTTACTGATATTGACGGGCGAATTTCCCAGTCTATCAGCAATGTCTGACCTGTAACCATCAATGGTGCTGGGCTGCAACTTCCTGTCCTGAACTAGGTACATAAGGAAGTCAGCAACTAACTTACAGGAGGGGCCCCGAAGTCCACCTGATGAATGATACATCACTTGTAAAAATGGCCCACTTGCCTCATAGACTGATCTGATTGACCCCCCTTTGAGGAGCCTCAATTCTTGCTGCCACTGCCTCAGACAAGTCCTGCTCCTCGATTGCTGAGGCTCTAGGAGCCCTGCATGGAGATTAAGATTTGTCAGATTTCTGTGAGGGATCTGATCGAATGGCTGTGAACAGGCTGGACAGATTGGGCAGGCTCAGCGGGATGTGGCTGGACGTAGCCGCTAGATCCCAAAACCAAGGCATGTTGGGCCACCCCGGAGCAATCAGAATGATTCTCTTACATGGGGAGTCTTGCAACTTCACCACTTTGCCCAATATGGCTGATGGTGAGGTGTATGCTTTTAGATCCTACCATGGCCGACTGAGTACATCCACTGCTGTGGCCAGGGGATCCGGTACCGGTGACACAAAACAGAGGCGACTTGTTGTTGAACCTCGTGGCAAATAAGTTTATTTGGGCCGGTGCCACCTACTGCATAGAGTGGAAGACCTCTGGAAGGAGAAACCACTGTTTGGATGGTCTGGCCTAGCCTGGACAGCCTGTCTGCTACCACATTAGGCCGGCTTGGAATGTGTCGTGCTTAGAGTCACTTGTTTCCTGGTACCCAGGTCAAGATTCTCCATAGTAGGGCACAAAGTGGGCCCGACCTCATTCCTCCTTCCTTTATGTATGACACTACTGTGGTGTTGTCAGTTGCTACAAGTACTATCTTGTTTAAGCAAAGGTCTTAGAACTCTTTAAAGTCAGAAAAACTGCTCAAAGTTCTAGATAGTTTATATATATACAACTTGCTTCCCGGAGGGGACCAAGTTGCTCCTGCCAAGTGCTCATCTAAGTGAGCGCCCCACCCTTCTATTGATGCGTCTGTAAATATTTGCAGAGCATGTTTTATTGGGTGTAATGGTTGGCCTGTAAGTGCATTGTCTTCCTTCAGCCACCATTGTAAATGGGGGTGCAGGGACCTGGGGACTTGGATCACCTTTTCCAGTGATTCTGGTACCCTCCAGCTGTTTTTGAGATGCCCTGTATGGGTCTCATATGAAGTCTGCCTAGATTAACATGCTTTTCTGTAGATGTTAGTAACCTATCAAGGACATGAATTCCCGGACCGGGCAAGCCGGTAGGGATAGCAGTTTTAACAGTCTCTTGAAGGTTCTGTACCCAGTCCAGGGTCGGTCGGAACCGATCAGACCTGAAGTCGAAACTGGTAGCCTACAAAATCAAAGTCTTGATTGGGCTCCAGCTCTGATTTCTCTAAGTTTCTTCGCCAACCCAGTTGCTGACACATTATTTACCAGTTCCTGAGTATTTTGGAGACAAGCCTGGTGGGATCTAGCTCTCACCAACCAGCCGTCTAGGTACTGGTGGCCTCTTAAATCCTTGTGTATGGCCATCAATTTCACCTGCTTGGTATCACGGTGAACTCAAAAGGTGCTGTGGACAACCCGAATGGCCGGGCCTTGAGTTGGTATGCCCGACCTTGGATATGAAATCTCAGGCATTTCCTGGATTGTTCTTGTATAGGTATATGGACGTAGGTATCCCTCCTTCAACAGTTGTACTACCTAAAGTCCAGTCCCCAAGGCTTCCTAAGTTCCCAAAAAGAGGGCTTAGTCTGGACCTTATAGGCAGATTGTGTGCCACATTTGGGACATTTGGTATTCTGACAATATTTCTTGTCCCTCCGGACACTGGTCCGGTCTGGTGACCATGATCCAGGTTAACAGTCTCTCTGTTTTTATTGTGGTCTTATTTTCACATTAATAAACTCTTTGACCCGGGCCAGCAGCCTGCAAGGTGCAGCATTTACAGAGCAATTGTAATATGTGAGATGTCAGTCCCCTGGCCGGACCTGATGACAAAATTGATTATTATCTCTGCAGTCAAGTCCAGCACCGATAACAGGTTGTTGAGAGGTGTGATAAGGGAAGGTTGCCTGGCAGTAGCTTGGGAAACTGTCCTATCATCAAGATCACTGACCAGTTTAAGAATTCTCTGTAACCCAATTAACCTTGGGCAATTCTGTCCGGTACCCGGACTCCATACCCGGTACTTTACTGTAACCAGTAATTCTTGTAACCGGCAAAAACTGGCAGGTTGGGGTCACCAACGAATTTCGACAGCTACTGGTCTATATTTAGCCAGCTAAGGCTGTGTAGCCGGTACACTGTAACCAGTTGAGGCTACTGTATAAGGCTGTGAAGCCGGTAGCCGGTCGGTACATACTGTAACCAGTTATTGAAGTAACTGTACAAGGCTGTTTAGCCAGTAGTCAGTCGGTACACTCTGTAACCAGTTGTTGAAGTAAGTGTACAAAGCTGTGTAGCCAGTAGGTACACCCTGTAACCAGTTGCTGAATGAAGTTTTCAACTATCTTGTGTTGAATTCAGTTTCCTCCATTAATTCCTCTGTAACCGGTTGTTGAAGCAAGTGTACAAGGCTGTATAGCCGGTACACTCTGTAACCAGTTGTTGAAAACAAGTGTACAAGGCTGTATAGCCGGTACTGGTCGATACACTCTGTAACCAGTTGTTGAAACAAAATTTTTCAACTATCTTTGAACGCACGTCTTATTTGTAGATTTTGACAGTTGCTGGGGAAGCCCTTGTGAGCTATATTTAGAAACAAATGTTGGTCGGTGTGTCACGTGACCAGCTTGCTGGTCGGAGGGACAACGTGATTGGCTGATTGGAGATGACGATCTGCTTCGTGAACTGGTCGGTGTATCACGTGACCAAGTTCGGGGATATGCCCTCACTAGACGCGTTCTTTCCTTATATTACAGTAAACGTAAGCTTACTGGTCGACTGATGTCTGTAGCAGAGAAGTCTGTACTAGTACGCTGGAGGGATTACAGGAACTAAAAAACTGGAATCACAGTAGAAGTGAGCGCAAAGAATGTACTTCCGACCTTCTTGTTTGGTGAATCACGTGATAAACTTCGTGACTGGTCGGTGAAAACACGTGACCAACTTCGTGAAGACACGCGATTGGCTGACTGGATATGACGTCAGAGGTCGCGTTCTTTTTTGCTGGCCGGTCGGCTGATGCTTTACAAGCACAGAAGTCTCGACCAGTGCACTCTGTAGATGAAATTCCTGGCCGGTCTGAAGTCGGTTCTTCTTCTCAGCCGGCTGTACACTCAAACCAGTTTCCTGGTCATCCACTGCCCTTACTACCGACACAATGGCCGGGTCCATAAGGGTGGGACTGAGAGTGACAAAGATTCCTTCTGTGTAGTTAATACTGGAGAGGTCGGTTGAAGAGATCTGAAGAATTCACCTATTGCTTCTGATGAAAATATACTCGAGCTAGGCTGGTGTGACTGATGCTTTACAGCAGAGAAGTCGGTACCAGTGCGCTCTGAAGAAATCTGAAGAATTCATTGCTTCTGATTAAAAAACATCAAAAACTCGAGCTGGGCTGGTGTGTCTGATGCTTTACAGCAGAGAAGTCTGTACCAGTGCGCTCTGATGAAGAATGCACCTTCCATGGGGAATCCCCTTTATTTACAGTGCTCAAAAATACGTAGACTGAGGTTTTCCGTGATTTCTAAGATGTTTCTATGGTGACTGTAGCTGGAAGGTTATAGATGGTACATTCAAAACAAAAGACACGGATAAAAATACCTGTAAGTAGTATATCCATAATTCCTCAATAAAGTCGATCTGCCCCTAACAACACAATGGTTGAATGGGAGGAAACTAGCAAAATGGCTGCCTTCATATTTCCCGCCGATTACTGCCCTATCATCAACAAAAAATTGAGTCAACTAGGGAGCGTTTCCAGCAGATTTCTAAAAGTATATCCGTGCTTGATCAGAAGGTAACACTTCTACACTGAAAATATCCACATATAAGGTTGAAAATCCGTCATAATGCACACTTTTGCTTAAAATATCTGGAGATGTTGAAAACACGTCTGCACAGTACACGCGCCAAACGAAAAAGATGCTATGACGTCAGGTTGTCTAGACAGGAAGGAAGTACGAGGCGCCATCTGGGGAGTGCACAGTACTATGGACCGGCCAGCCGGTGGCAACACAGGACGTTTGGCGGGCCGGTCTGCGCCGACCGGATTAGCAATTGTCCATTGGATAGGATGTATTAACGCAATAAAATTGAAAATTTTAATTACTTAAATGTAGCTTTTATAAGCTACAAGCTTACCATGTGGGACTTAATGCTGATCTCGGGTTGCCACACCCGGGGCCAACGTCTTAGAAAAAAAGACAGTTCTTGTTAGCCACCGGATACACTGGTAGTTGTCGTCACGTGATAACTTCTGACCAATCGTCCTACTTTCTCGTTGAAATTTTTTAAACCTACCCCTCAGCTGTAAACAGCGGGGAGGCAGGGTGGGACTCTTCTAAGTCCCACATGGTAAGCTTGTAGCTTATAAAAGCTACATTTAAGTAATTAAAATTTTCAATTTTATTACGCTACAATAGCTTACCATGTGGGACTTAATGCTGAATTCAACCGCCCGGTGGCGGGATTACAGCTGAGACTGGAAGGTATGTCATTTTTTCTAAGATTTTGAATTAATATGTATAGAATAGTGCCAGAAATACCAGTCTGAGTCCCATTTACAGTGCCCCTATCCCGAAGGCCGGGCCTGTAACGAGCCAAAAACCTAAGTAAATGAGAGACAGTGCTAAAACTGTCTAGATGTTTTATTGTAGGACGGAAGTGCAGCAGTGCTCACTCCGAGGTCTGAGGGTCCAAAAGGGCCCTTCACGTATGACTGACCAACCCAGTGGTTGGGCATCTCATAAAATTTTTACAACCTGAATATGAGATTAATGACAACTAAATAAGTCCTTAATAGAAATTACTTGATAATTAAAGGATAAAATGACCTTACCCGTAACATCTTGAAGGTAAAGGAATACCTAGATCCTGGGAAAGACTCCTGAAGACTTGGTTGTAGCGGATGTGCCCCCCCCCTTTTTTTCTTTCCGAGGACAACTGGTCTGAGGGGAAGGATCTAGGACTTGTTGTGCAGCCACTACGGGTCCCAGGTACAAATTGTTGTCGGTGTCCGACCAAGTAAGGTCTTTTAGGTAAAAATTTGTAAATGTGTTGTGAGCTTTCCAGTGACAGGCTTGCATGATTTGGTCCACCGATACCCCACCGTAAAAGGCCTTAGAGGCCGCGAAGGCCCGGATGGCATGCGCTGTGACTTGGACCAAGTCCAAGGCTTGTTGATCTGCTTGTTTGTAACAAAGTAAAATGGTTTGTTTCAACCATGAAGAGAGTGTAGCGGGTCTGATGTCTGAGGTATGTCCCTTCTTAAAGGAGATGAGAAGGAGAGAACGAGACCCTCTCAGGTCTTTAGTTCGATCCAAATAAAACCTCAGGGCCCGTACGGGACACAGGGTCCTGTCTTCTTTAAACTGTCTATCCACAATGGTAGTCAGAGCAGGGATAGTCACCGGAGACACACTTTGAGAACCTTCTCTTGCTAGTTGGTTTTTGGCTATGAAATCAGAAGAAGGGAACAAGGCAACCTTTTCCCATTGGCCTAAATTAGCTACTTTGTTAGCGACCCAGGCATGGATTTCGCTGCGGCGCTTGCCGGAGGCCAAGGCTAGCAAGAAAGCAGTTTTTAAAGTGAGATGTTTGAGGTCTGAGTCTTTCATGGGCTCAAAAGGTGCTTTGGTGAGCTCGTTAAGGACAACAGAAAGGTTCCACTTGGGTAAGTTTCTGGAACTTTTAGGACGATCCCTGTGAAAACTGGAGAGTAACCTATGAAGGTCTGCATTGTGTGCAATATGTTGGGCCGTTGGGCCCAAAGTGTCAACGATTGCAGTCCTGTAACCATCAATGGTCGAGGGGTGCCTGTTGAGGTCTTGGTACAGGTACATGAAGAAATCTGAGATTTGTTTCACAGATGGAGTGGAGAAATCCACCGAATTTTCTCTGCACCATTTTTCAAATAGGGCCCACTTTGACTTGTAGATGGTCCTTGTTGATGACCGCTGAGGGGCAGCAATTCTCTCTGCCACCTCCACAGAGAAGCCTTGTTCTCGGAGTTGTCCGCTCCTAGACACCAGGCGTGGAGGTTCAGGTGCTGGGGGTTGTTGTGGAACACCAGCTTGTGGGACTGTTTGAGTAGGGTTGTTGACACTGGGAGTTGCAGTGGGATCTCTGTTGAGAGCTGCACTAGGTCCCAAAACCAGGGCATCCCTGGCCAGCCTGGGGCTATTACGATGATCAGGCACTGGCATTGCCTGATCTTTTGGATCACCTTGTGAAGGAGAGCCGTAGGAGGGTACGCATAAGCTGTGAGGTTGGTCCAGTTTATGTTCAGAGCATCTATGTCCCAGGCCTTGGGTCTGGGATAGGAGACACGTATAGAGGGAGCTTGTGGTTCAGGTGAGTGGCAAACAAGTCTACATGAGGGGTGAACCACTTCTGGCAGATCTGTTTGAAGACCTGTGGGTGCAGAGACCATTCGGTTGACTGCACTTGGTTGGACCTGGATAGCAGGTCGGCCATTACATTCAGGCACCCTGGAATGTGCCTGGCTTTCAATGTTATGTGATAGTGATGGCACCAGGTCATGATCTTCCACAGGAGAGCACACATCTCTGCCGAGTGTGTTCCTCCTTGTTTGTTGATGTAGGCTACCACTGTTGAGTTGTCCGTCCCAACCAACACTGTTTGATTCTGGCACTGGTCCTTGAAGTCTCGAAGGGCCAGGGAGACCGCCTTCAATTCTAGGACATTTATGTGAAGCCTTTTTTCCCGATCTGACCACAGACCCTTGGTAAAGTTTTGGTCTAAGTGAGCGCCCCAACCTTCGTTTGAGGCGTCGGTAAAGAGTTGGATACTGTGGTCTTTGGGATGAAGGTCTGCACCTTTCATCACCTTGGAGGGATTTTGCCACCAATCTAGGTGGACTGCAATGGCTTCTGTCCAGGGAAGGAGGTTGTCCAGCGACTGAGGATATCTCCAGTGCTCCTTGAGATGAAACTGAAAGGGCCTCATGTGAAGGCGTCCCTCCGGGACCATTTCCTCCGTTGAGGCTAGCAACCCAATTAGAGACATCAAACATCTTGCAGTCAAAACACGTTTTGACTTGAGTCGTAGGATCAAATCCTGAAGTTTGAGCCATCTCTCTTGAGTGGGTTTTACAAGGGCTGAATCGAGGTGGTATTCGTAGCCCACGAACGAAAACACCTGTGTAGGTTTCAGTTCTGATTTTTCCTGATTTTTCCTGATTTATTATCCACCCCAAGGACTGAGTTAGGTCTACCACTGCCTATGTGTTCACTTGGGCTTCCTCCTGAGACTGGGACCTGATCAGCCAGTCGTCCAGGTATTGGTGAATTCTGAGTCCTCTTGAGAGGGCCATTAGTTTCACTTCCTTTACGATCATTGTAAAGACCTGGGGGCTGTGAATAGTCCAAATGGGAGGGAGGTGAATTGGAACACCTGTGACTTGTAGCAAAACCTTAGGTATTTCCTTGAGTTTGGATGGATGGGGATGTGTAGGTAAGTGTCCGATAGATCTATCGACGATACCCACTCCCCTGGAATCAGGGAGGTCCTGATGGACTCTGGAGTTTCCATTTTGAACTTTTCTACGTGTAGAAAAGTGTTGAGCCTGTTTAGGTCTATGACTGGCCTCCACCTTAGGTGAGGCTTGGTACTAGGAACAGGCGACTGTAAAACCCGAGAGATTTTACATTTTCCACCCTTTCTATTGCGTTCTTTGACAGAAGAGACTGGATACAGAGGCCAGGACTTGGTCTTTGAAGGGCCTTGTATTCTGACCGGGTCAGAAGTCTGACTGGACTTGGATTGAAAAGAATGACAGGATTTGTTTGCCAGTCTTATCTGAAAGAACGGAGAACTCCTACTGGTGGACTGAGTGAGGCTGGAGGAGTCATTGGGGGGGAAGGGTTTTATGCCCTCATCCCCTGAAGTGGGTCGAAAAGACCTTGGAGCCTCGGCTACTCGATTTCCCCCTACCTGGGGAAAACGATGGATACTGCTAGGGATGGAATGACCCCCATTGGGGTGGTTCCTGTAGGAGCCTCTAGATGTGGGGAATTGGAAAGGGTTGATTAATAGGGCCTAAACCCTAAGAGTTATGACGGGTGCCTTGATGAGGGACTCCTGTCCCTCCTAAAGTAGTTGTGAATGGGGAACTTTAAGATCTAAAGATCCAGTATCTCACCTGAATTCACCATACCCCTTCTGACTACTTATGTGCACCATGGAATTGAGTTTGACCTGTCTGGTAGTAGCCTTGCTACTGTCTTAACATATATATAACCAGGTTGTATTCAGAAAAAAACCTAGTTTAGAGCAGCCTGAAGCTCAACTCTTGCTGACCAGAAGGGGAGGAGGGGCTTACCCAAGGAGGCCCCTAAGGAGATACAAATTTGAAAACTTGTTCCATTTTAAGGGAAATTAAACTGCCCAAGTTCCTGTTGGTCTAGTAAATCATTCAGAGTCCAGACTGTGGAGGATCTAGGCATAAATTCCCTGGGGGCAGGGAGGTTCAAAAAACTGCCTAAGTTTCAATGTCCTCAAAAATTGGTTAGGGTGAAGTCAGGCAACCTACTTCCCTAAAATATAGAGTCAGGACTGAATGAAGGACCTTGTTTAGAAGCCCTCTTGGGCTTGAGGACTTGGACTTTATGAACTTGGACCCAAGCCTCCAATAGGTGATACCTACTGCCAGGCTGGTGAACTATTACTCCAAGTTTTATTTATTTATTATTTATTTATTTTATTTTATTTTATTTATTTCTTCTTTTTGTGAGGATTGTTAGTGTTCTGATCTGGAATCAACATCCGAACATCAGAGTAGATGATCCGATCATCCGAGGATCAGATCTACATACAATCCACCAAGCATTGGATTTCAGATGATCCGAGAGATGCAATGAAAACCGAGTATCAAATCATACTGGGTTGAATAGAAGTTGAGAATACTGCATCCGATTCTCGGATGCATAAAAAATCTCGGATGAACTAAGATCTTATCTGAATTTAAGCAGGGATCTGATCCACCCTGGAGAAAGAAGTTGGATATTATAATTTCTATGTAAGCTTTCCTTAAGGTAAGCTTCCAAGGAAGCTTTGCCTTTCCTTCTTCGAAGGAACTACACAACTAGATTTACGTAAGTAAATCAACTGTGACACAAGGTCACCTACCCCACCCGCCTCACTGCAGGTAGGGCTAGTTGTGAGATAATGAAAGCAGAAATTACACAGAATTTTATTAAATAACATAGAATCTAAAAAACAAGTAATTATAATTTAAAACTGGATGAATTAAAATATAATTAAAATAATGGGTAACCAAGGTTACCTTATAGCCTGAAGAGACACGTAATGTCTAGACGATTAATGAAGAATTCTATTCCTGTTTATTTAAGTATTAACCTTATAAACGGTCAATAATACAGGGAAGGAGGGATAAAATATATTATTTTATTTTATTTATATTTATTTATATTTATAAACGTACTGTAAGAAACCCGCGTCTCTCAGCACATGCGGTCTAGACGTGACGTCATCACAGGGGTTTCCCCGAGGATTCCCCCAGTTAGAATCGTGCTTTATATCATATTTTAACCCTTAAAATGGACCAATAGAGTAAAAGAACGGGGGTAAACCCTTGCAAAATCTATTTAATTTGATTTCAACAGGCATATATTCCTGTATAAAAAACTACCAACGCGAGACGCGCATTACAAGAAAATGCTCTCTTGACAATAAAACGGAAGTTGTTTCCGGAGATTTTACTCGGCCAGGACTCGTTTGTGTTACATTTATACACTTTTAAACCCTAAAAGGGGTCCAATAATGAAGCAGATAGGGTTTAAATATTTTGTTTTATTTTATTTTACTGACAGGCATATATAAATATCCTGTATTAGAAACCCCATAAACGAGTCGCCATTGCTTTACGTGAATCCGGAAGTGGACTTCAGTTGTAAAATATAGTAAAGATACTTATCTGAACTATGAAAAGGCATCGAATTGTGATTCTATGCAATAAAATAAAGAAACTGGTGTAGTTTCCATATCCAACAATAAGTATATCCTTGTAAAAATGAAATAATATTCCTTGCAAAATAAAGCATTGCTAATTCGCGTGGCCAACGAGAAAGTAGGACGATTGGTCAGAAGTTATCACGTGACGACAACTACCAGTGTATCCGGTGGCTAACAAGAACTGTCTTTTTTTCTAAGACGTTGGCCCCGGGTGTGGCAACCCGAGATCAGCATTAAGTCCCACATGGTAAGCTATTGTAGCGTAATAAAATGAGTAATATACTTTGCAAAAACTTTGGAAAGTCTGCACTCGGCTCACCTCAGATTGCTCTTGTTTTGAATTTAGCTTGTTATAGCCAATCGTTACCTTAAAGAATAGGATTCGTTTATACTGATCAGAACTTGCATATGGCCACTACACAACTAAACTTGGCAGAACACATAGCATGGGTTGTCTTATAGATAGTTGGTTGGAAATCAGTGCTATAGTAATTTATTTCTGTATTTTAGTGTGTATATTATTTTATATTCTTCCGTGTAATTGTTAATTTACATTCAGTGGTTATATAGCAATGTGAAAATAATAAAATAGCAATAAGATTGCATTAATCTGTGATAAATTTAATAACATAATAAATGGAGTAGATGTTTGTGATTAAAACAAAGCTATTAAAACAGCATGGATGAATAAAAACATTTGAACATTGTTTCAAATACTACAAGCAACTGCACCTGTCTATTCACTGGCTTCTCTCTTTGGCCCTGATTTATTCAGATAGAAGACACTTGGTGCCACGTAAAACCCTGAACAGCACTTCTCAAGTTACACTGCCATCACATCAGTCTGAAAAGTTACTGGCTGATGGGTTTGCATCTTTACCCCCTCTCCCCTCCAACCAAATGATGAAAAGTTCAGGATAGTTTTGTTCTTCCTGATTCAAAACATCTTGTACACCCTTCTTATGAGCTTCCAACAACTGCTGTCTTTAATCAGGTTTTAAAGATACAGTAATTAAAGTAAGTGAGTGACAGGTCCCTTTTTGGATTCAAAAACAATGTAGTTACCTCTCCCATTTAGAAGGCTCCTCTTCCAGCTGATGATCCAAAGAACTATCACCTCATATCTGGGATTAGTTGCTTATCAAAACTGGTCGAACATGTGGTTGCCAGGCAGCTACTGAAACATAACCATGGCAACTCGTACCAGTCTGCTTATAAAACAGATTATTCGACAGACAGCTCTTCTGCCCACAAAAAAAAACAGAGTTCACTTTCTGTTGTTGAGGGGTGATTCTTCAGACAGGGTTTGGAATTGGGGGCTCTGTTCTTAAATGGTTCATGTCCTACTTAACTGAGAATTATCAGTCCATAAAAAATTGCTTCTACTTTGTCTGATCTTTGTAAACTCTTGTTTGGAGTTCAAGGTTCTCATTTTTGCCCCACAGCCCTTAAGGGCTGTCGGGGTATTGTTTTCACCCATGGTGTCCGGATGGGTGGGCGGGCGGCGGGAAATAGTTTGTCCGGGCTGTATCACAGAAACCATAAGGTGTAGGAAGTTCATACTTGGCAGGGACATTGGTTGGGGGGTGTAGGTGTGCAACGTCATGGTCTGACCTTGATTTGACCTTTGACCTTGCCATAGTGACCTTGAGTTTGAAAATCTTGTCCAGGCTTTATCTCGGCAACCATAAGGTGTAGGATGTTCATACTTGGCAGGGACATTAGTTAGGGGTTGTAGGTGTGCAATGTCATGGTCTGACCTTGATTTGACCTTTGACCTTGCCGTAGTGACCTTGACCTATAAAATTGTGTCCGGGCTATATCTCGGATAGGGGTGTTGCGGTAGTGATTTTTTCCTTCCGGTTTCACGTCTGGCACTTCCCGGTCGGTTACCGGTTAACCGTCTCTTATTCAACAAAACATAAGAACCAAATAGTTTCCATACTTTAATCAGGAATTCTGCTAACATGACACAGATGTGTCCTCAATTCTGATTGGCTAATCGACAAACTATGTGGTTTGCTTTGAATTATCGCTCATTATGGTTGTTGTTTTACAGTAAAAAGCAAAGAAAAGCGGATTATGACATTTATTTTGTGTGTGAGGTTAGTAAAATTACTTTACATTGACCTTTAAGCGGAAAACCGGTAGCTGAATTTATGACGGTTTGCAGTGATTTATTTACCGTACCGACGATACCGGTACTACCGCAACACCCCTAATCTCGGAAACTGTAAGGTGTAGGAAGTTGATACTTGGTAGGGACATTGGTTTGGGGGTGTAGGTGTGCAACGTCATGGTCTGACCTTGATTTGACCTTTGACCTTGCCGTAGTGACCTTGACCTATAAAATCTTGTCCGGGCTATATCTCGGAAACCGTGAGGTGTAGGAAGTTGATACTTGGTAGGAACATTGGTTGGGAGTTGTAGGTGTGCAACATCATGGTCTGACCTTGATTTGACCTTTGACCTTGACGTAGAGACCTTGACCTATAAAACCTTGTCTGGGCTATATCTCAGCAACTGTAAGGTGTAGGAAGTTGATACTTGGTAGGGACATTGGTTAGGGGGTGTAGGTGTGCTACGTCATATTGTGACCTTGATTTGACCTTTGACCTTGCTGTAGTGACCTTGACCTATAAAATCTTGTCCAGGCTTTTCTCCAACACCACACATAAGCATTCATTGAATGTATTGCCACTTCTGTATGCATGGGTAATATTCAAAACATCCAAACCATAACTCCGCCATTTTTGGTTTACTGATAAGTGCTGTCATTTTATTATTGAATTGTTTTGTTTTAATACTTCATCGTTACACACATTTCTTTTCCTTAGATATTATTTTCTCTACTTAAGCATTATTTGGACCTTAATAGAACTGACACTGCTCTGAAAGTATCTTGAACTTTGTACTGTTATATTACTTCCATATCTCATGGTGTTGAAAAATATTTCCCCAGGCTGTGGGGTACGGGCATCTCTGATGCTATTTTTGCTCTTTGCTTTTTTCATTGTACACTACACCCCCGGCTTGGAGATTGGTAAACACAAAGGTATTAAGTTTCATTTCTGTGCTGATGATCCCCAACTGTATGTGCATTTGTCTCTTAAGAATGCCTATCTACCAATAAACTCAGGTTTTATAAGACTGAGATTATGATCTTTGGTTCTAAAAGACAAAGGGATAGAATGAAAGCATGTTTCCCTATTGATATTTTCCTTAGTCATCTCTACTCGGCAGAGTCAGTCAAGAACCCGGGTATGTGGTTTGCCTAATTTTTCCTAGTCTAAACATGTTTAGTGTTTGCAAAAGTTGTTTTATGCAACTCCAGGACTTCCAGGTTGATTTTAGAAAGACAAAATTGAAAATTTTGATTACTTTAATGTAGCTTATAAGCTACAAGCTTATCATGTGGGACCGATAGCTGTTCTCGGGAGGCCATCCGACCTGGCCAAGGTCTAAGAAAAAAAGACATTTAGTGTTGACCATAGTTGAGGTTGTCGTCGCGTGACTTGCCCCTTTTGTTCCATGCTTTCTCGTTTAAATTTTGGACCATACCCCCTCAGCTGTAATACAGCGGGGAGGCAGGGTGGGACTCTCTTCAGTCCTACATGGTAAGCTTGTAGCTCATAAAACCTACATTTAAGTAATCAAAATTTTCAATTTTATTGCGCTACAATAGCTTACCATGTGGGACTGATAGCTGAATACAACTGCCCGGTGGCAGGATTACAGCTGAGACTGGAATATATGTCGATTTTTCTTAGATTTTGAAGTAATAGATTAGAATGAATGATAGAAAATACCAGTCTGAGTCCTGTTTACAGTGTCCCAGTCCCGAGGGCCGGACCTGTATGAAAGCCAAAAATCTGAATGAATGGGTGACAGTGCTAAAACTGTCTAGATGTTTGGATGAAAGGATAGAAGTGCAGCCAATGCTCACTTATATGGGGTGCAGCCCCTAAGGGCTGGATCACGTGTGAGGAGAAGCCCTAGGCTTGAATTCTCATAATTAATGCCACCCTAAAACGATTAACGACAACCTTAAAAAGTCCTTAATACTTTGATACTAAATACTAAAAAAACAAAAAAGACCTTACTCAAACATCATGATGAGGTAGACTTATACTTATACCCTGGGATTAGACTCCTGAAGACTTGGTTGTAGCGAATGTGCCCCCCCCCCCTCTTTTCTTTCCGAGGATACCTGGTCTGAGGGGAAGGATCTAGGACTTGTTGTGCCACCACTATTGGTCCCAGATACATATGTTGTCGTTGACTGACCAAGTAAGGTCTTTTAGGTAAAAATTTGTAAATGTGTTGTAAGATTTCCAGTGACAGGCTTGCATTAATTGGTCCACCGATACCCCACCGTAAAAGGCCTTAGAGGCCACAAAGGCCCTAATGTCATGCGCTTTAACTTGGACCGAGTCCAAGGCTTGTTGGTCTGCTTGTCTATAACAAAGTAGAATGGTTTGTTTCAACCAAGAAGAGAGAGTAGCGGGTCTGATGTCTGAGGTATGTCCTTTCTTGAAGGAGATGAAAAGGAGGGACCGGGAACCTCTCAGGTCCTTGGTTCGGTCCAAATAGTACCTCAGAGCCCGCACTGGACATAAGGTCCTGTCTTCTTTGAACTGTCTATCTACAATGGTAGTTAAAGCAGGAATAGTCACCGGAGACACACTTTGAGAACCTTCTCTTGCTAGTTGGTTTTTGGCTATGAAGTCAGAAGAAGGGAACAAGGAGACCTTTTCCCATTGGCCTAGATTAGATACTTTGTTTGCAACCCAGGCATGGATTTCGCTGCGGTGCTTGCCAGAGGCCAAAGCTAGCAAGAAAGCAGATTTGAGAGCGAGATGTTTGAGGTCTTTGTCTTTCATAGGTTCAAAGGGTGCTTTTGTGAGCTCATTGAGAACAACAGAAAGGTTCCACTTTGGAAGATTCCTGGAACTTTATGGACGATCCCTGTAGAAACTGGAGAGTAACCTATGAAGGTCTGAACTCTGTGCAACAAGGAGACCTGCTGGGCCCAAAGTGTCAACAATGGTAGTCCTGTAACCATCAATGGTAGAGGGGCGTCTGTTTAGATCTTGGTACAGGTACATGAAGAAATCTGAGATATGTTTCACAGATGGAGTGGAGAAATCCCACCGAATTTTCTCTGCACCATTTTTCAAATAGGGCCCACTTTACCCTGTAGATGGTTCTTGTTGATGACCTCTGAGGGGCAGCAAGTCTTTCTGCCACCTACACAGAGAAGCCGTGTTCTTGGAGCTGTCCACTCCTAGACACCAGGCGTGGAGCTTAAGGTGTTGAGGATTGCTGTGAAACACATAATTGTGGGACTGTTTGAGAAGTGTTGTTGACACTGGAAGTTGCAGTGGGATCTCTGTTGAGAGCAGCACTAGGTCCCAAAACCAGGGTATCCCTGGTCAGCCTGGGGCTATTACAATGATCAGGCAGTGGCAGTGCCTGATTTTTTTGGATCACCCTGTGAAGGAGAGCCGTGGGAGGGTAAGCATAGGAAGTGAGACCCGTTCAGTTTAAGTTCAGAGCATTTATGTCCCAAGCCTTTGGGTCTGGGACTGGAGACACGAACAGTGGAAGCTTGTGGTTCAAAAGAGTGGCAAATAGATCTACATGAGGAGTGAAACATTTCTGGCAGATTGTTTGAACACCTGTGGATGCAGTGACCATATGTTGACTGCACTTGGTTCGACCTGGACAGGAGGTCAGCCATCACATTCAGACACCCTGGAATGTGTCTGGCTTTCAATGTTATGTGATAGCGATGACACCATGTCATGATCTTCCACAGGAGGCGCACATCTCCACTGAGTGAGTTCCTTCTTGTTTGTTTATGTAGGCTACCCCTGTTGAGTTGTCTGTTGCCACAAGTACTGTTTGGTTCTGACACTGGTCCTTGAAATTCTGAAGGGCCAGTGAGACCGCCTTAAATTCTAGGACGTTTACGTGTAGCCTTGTTTCCTGGTTTGACCACAGACCCTTGGTAGAAGATGATCTAAATGAGCGCCCCAACCTTCGTTTAAGGCGTCTGTAAAGAGTTGGATACTGTGGTCTTTGGGATGAAGGTCTGGACCTCTCATCACTTTTGCAGGGTTCTGCCACCAGTCTAGGTGTGCAGAAATGGCATCTGTCCAAGGAAGGAGGCTGTCCAATGATTGAGGATATCTCCAGAGCTCCTTGAGGTGAAACTGAAAAGGGCCTTATGTGAAGGCGTCCCTCCGGGACCATCTTCTCCGTTCAGGCGAGCAACCCAATTAGCGACATCAAACATCTTGCAGTCAAAACATGTTTTGACTTGAGTCGTAGGATCAAATCCTGGAGTTGAGCCATCTCTCTTGAGAGGGTTTTACAAGGGCTGAATCTAGATGGGATTCATAGCCCACGAACGGAAACGCCTGAGTAGGTTTAGTTCTGACTTTTCCTGATTTATTATCCAACTCAAGGACTGAGTCAGGTCTACCACTGCCTGAGTGTTCACTGGGGCTTCCTCCTGAGAGTGGGACCTGATCAGCCAGTCATCTAGGCAGTGGTGAAGTCTGAGTCCTCCGGGGAGGGCTATTAGCTTCACCTCCTTTACAACCATTGTAAAGACCTGGGGGGCTGTGGATAGTCCGAAAGGGAGGGAGGTGAACTGGAAAACCTGAGACCTGTGACAAAACCTTAGGTATTTCCTTGAGTTTGGATGAATGGGGATGTGAAAGTAAGTCCGAGGCCGAAGCGGAGATCTGATCCACCTCCACTTCTTGTGTATTAATAGCCATATTGAAGAACTTAAGGTCCCCTCGAAAACTGCATTGCCTCAAGAATAGAAGCCTGAAAAATATTCATTTTTTAGAATTGGATAAAAGACGAGACCCCAGTGAAGACTCGAGTTTGAACTCGATCTTTTACTGCAATTGGAGTGGTGGGACAGATTTTCTGGCGTTTGTGTAAAAATAATGCCTCGAAAGCAAGGGGTTGAAAAATGTGAAATAAATAACATTGCAGCATCCCCGAGATCTGCCGAACAACCACGAAAGAAATTGACGTCCTGATCACCCAAAGGTCGAGGTCATCATAAAAAGTGTGATATATTGAGAAATAAATACCTAATTTGCGTGTTCTGAGAAGAATCACATATATATACAATAAAGCTCGTGGCTTGTCTTTATTGCTTGGGGAGGAAGAAATACACAATAAAAGCACGTTGCTCGTGACAACTACCAATGCTCGACAAGATAACAAGCCTGACGAGACGAAAAACAAAACGCTCGGAATATAAAAGATACTTAGCCTGGAGAAACGAAACTTTCACAAAATATGATATATATATTAAAAAACAAAATGGCTAGATGTGGATATCCAATAATGTGTAAATACTGAGATATAGAAGAAAAAACGTCTTTGACTTGATAAACATAGCTAATAAGGTGACGGCCAACGAGAAAGGGGCAAGTCACGTGATGACAACCTCGACTATGGTCAACACCAAATGTCCTTTTTTCTTAGACGTTGGCCAGGTCGGATGGCCTCCCGAGAACAGCTATCAGTCCCACATGGTAAGCTATTGTAACGCAATAAAATCAGTATTCAAACAGAATAATTTCAGTCAGAATCGTCATGATGCCGGACAAATGCATATCTCTTCGCTTGGTAAGCTGTATTAATGCAATAAAATCAGTAATTGTATAGATAAATCTGACAAAAACATCAGCATTTGGAAAGGCAAAAGTACCACAATGATGTAGTCAATATGAAAGGCAAACTGGGGTTTAATTTTCTGCCTCTTTCAACATCCCAGGTCATAATAGGAATCCCACGTATCCCTTTTGCTTCTTTATAATATGAAGTTAAGGATTAAAGTTAGATTCACAGGAGCAGAACATGTTCACTTATTTCTTTGAAATACATTTGTAAACTTTGGAATTTTGTTCACATTCTCTTTTTATGCACACTTAATCTTTTAGCATGTCTTTTATCATGAAAATAGCTTACTTCTCACACAAGTCTGATGTAAACCTTTAAACATCGATTTAAAGACAGTGTTCCAGAATTTTACAAACTTTTTCTTGTTTATTGTTCACACAGCATAAATGCTAAATGGTGAACACTTGTTTAACCTACAGTTCCCACTTTTTAATTAACAAATGACTTACATTAACATTTCTGATTAATTTTTTGGTGTTATTTTAAAATGGTTTAGAGCAGGGCATAGCTGGGGAACATCTGGTATACAAGACGACAGAGTGGTCATTAAAAGTGTATTGTGAAACTGTTTCAAAGAGAAACTCCTGCTTCCCATCACATCAAATTTATTCAAGCAAAGTGCCAAATTACAAATAATCAACAATTATAGAAATAGTGACAATCTGCAGGGATTACACTGTATTGCTATTCTGAAACAAAGATTCAATTGTTTGAAATTGCTCTAATGTATACAGACATTATAAAATGCATTTGGCAAGTGTATTTTGTGCATTGTAAGAAGTAACATTTGGTCAACTGTTACACAGTCACACACTTTTCTTTACCACAATACTCTCATGTGTAAATATGTATCACATACTCAATTTTATATGTCTTTTTTTTATGTTTCCACAATTCCTATGGGTCATAGCATGAGCAGTTCTAGAGGTGGAGGAAAGGAGTGCAAACAAGTTGGTCAAGAATCCGCACTGTACACTACTGGAAACTGGATTAAGTTAAGATTCAATTGGAAGCCATCACCTTGGTTGTAGAAATCTATATCAGGAAATAATTTAATATACTTCTGAAGTAAAAGTTTTACCCAAACAAGTCCTTGCATGACTACAAAAAGAATATCACAATTAGCAAAAAGATTACACACTGCAAAATATACACATGATAAAAAATAAGAACTGCACATAAAACTTGGACCCATGGTATATATAAGAGGACTATACACATACCACCACCTGAATAAATGTAACTACAGTACTGCCAGAGTCTTACACAGTGTAAGTTTCACACATCCATACAGGACTGGGACTATAAGTGTCAATAATCATCACTGCATGTGTACAAGTAATAGTTTTATGCTTCGAGATGTCACAATAAACTCTATTTAACAAGATCTGAGGCTTGTATATATTTGTGTGCTGGAAATAGATCAGATATACTTCAAATAAGAATGTTTGTATATCTCATACAAGCACATCTTACAAAAGAATAGTGACATGAGAGTAAACACAGAATCCTCAGGATATCCAGTGAATATTCTGCACATTCACCATCAAATGTATGACATACCTTCATCATAACACCACACTATAGGTTTTCAATTTTAAACTTCTGAAACGAGACTGCATATTACAGCGAACAAAGACTACTTTAGCTTCACATGTCAAAGCTCTGGTCAGTCTGGAAAGTGAGTACACACCAGGGTCCCTATCACTTCACTGGAGTGTGTCTTATTAAAATAAACGCAACAAAGGTAAGTTTCAAAATCTCAAAATATCTGACAAAGAAAAAAAAATCATGTAAAATAATTACACATATACAAGCAACAAGAGGAAATATCACGGGACCATTCAGATCTTCATCTGACACCACAGATCTGAATTAGAATATATTTTCATTTAAATAAAATGGTTTGCACATGTTAAGTCAGATCTTAAAGCACCAGATACAAATGTTCCTCCTTAAATGCATAACAATGTGAAAGGCAACGTCCAGTAGATGAATATTTCAGCTGTTTGAGTGTGTTCAGATCTTATTGTCAATGAATAAGTGAAATTTGACATGAGGATTTTTAGATTACACAATATCACCACTGTAGAACTGGCAAGGTCTCATAAAATTTGCATCTTCTGTGGAATGTACGGAGTGTGGGAAGAGATTGACTCACAGATGTCACTAAAACATGCTCTCAAAACAATCAAAGCAACCTCTCTTCTCAAACTTCTACTGTCGTCCAAATTTACCTTTTTACTGACTCATTCAACCTCTTCAAAAGTTAGAGGTTTAAGTTTAAGTTAACACTAAACTGCTCCTTCTCCTTGTCTTCTAGTATTTCTCCTCTCAGCATGGTGGCATAACATTCAGCAGTACTTGCTGTACACACACCATGTAGCAATGCCTCATCACTGACAGAGGGAAGCCGTGCTCCAACAGAGTAAACCACCAGTATGTGTTGTGCTATCTGTCCCACAGGAGCAAAGAAAAGGAACCAGTTTACCAGTCTTCAGATGTGAGTGTCTTGTTACCGTGACACTAGTATTTCTAAACCACAGCTCACTTTGAGAACTCTAATCTTCCTTTAATATCTAATGTGTACAGTCAGGTATTTACCTTAACCTTAGGCGTATCGGGGAAAATCATAGTGATGCAAAAATAGGTCAAATATGTCCTGACTTCATTGTGTACTTTTTACTGAATTCTCCTTGTTCTGAAAGTATATGAGTTCTATCTGGTACATGTAACAGTGTAAGCATGATACTGTCTGACTTGACTACTTTACAGGAGCAGACTCATTAGTGCGGACTATGGGTGCTGAAGTATTAAAATGTACTCGTACAAGACAATTTCCCGACACTTTGTGAGATATGTGGATCAGCGAGTACGATGCCAAGACTTATAAATGCCAGATCATTCCCAATAAGCAGCACCTTTAACACAGTTTTAGTGACATGTGAATAAATCTCTTCCCTATACATGTAAAATATATACAGGATGGTTAAACACATTGAAAGTACAACACACGCCAAATAGGCACAAATTGGCACATAAACAGGATTATACAGAACAATGTAAACTTTACCATTTCATTCAATTTGCATTTTGAAACATTTTCCAGTGAAGGCAAAAAGTTACATACATAGCACTAATAAAGATTTAACAGACTTGCAAAGAAATACACAAGAGAATGGCAGACTCAAGCCACCTTGTCACTTAAACAGATGCAATGGTTTCACTAAATTCAACAAGGGATTTGAGCTGAAGTAATCAACTGACAAGATGGCGTATCATTGTGTAATTGTCTGCCTCTTCATTGTGGGTTATAGGTGTCAGTTCTTGCATTGGTGAGCTGGCTTGTTACACACACACACACACACACCCCCACCCCGTCGTTCTGTGGTAAAATGTAGTATGTACAAACATAAACAGCTGCTTTGCATACTGTTACCAATAGAAACAGGCACATATCTTCTAAAGCAGGTCAGGTTTTCATAACTATAAATCTCACCTTTATTTAGACACATTACAAAAATTACAAAATGATGGGGTGGTCATATTTAGTGATACTAAATTCAGTTAAAAGTGAAAAGCTGAACATTTTAA
Organism: Sabellastarte sp. h YS-2021; assembly: GCA_964017235.1. NCBI lineage: Eukaryota > Metazoa > Annelida > Polychaeta > Sabellida > Sabellidae > Sabellastarte > Sabellastarte sp. h YS-2021. The sequence continues at coordinate 71,253,891 of OZ024935.1, read as the reverse complement.
TTTAATTTCTGAATACTACACAGAAATACTGATATCCATAAAATGGGTTATTGGATACAACGATGTTAAATGATAAATGATACACAGATTTGTTCAATGTTATCTCACACATCATTTTACACATTCCTATCACAGAGAAAGCCTTCAGATAAGACCAAATCTAAATATATGAAAATCATCAGGTTCTACAGGTAATAAATCTTTGTGACAATGCATACACCTGAAGAGAAAGACTGTCACTGCAAAAACATTTAAAGCAGTATGTCTGAACTGCAGCTTGGAAACATTTTTGATTCAACAAATACAGTGTGTTAACTGTATTAAATAAATAATCCAACTTATGTATACTTGAATAAACTAAATGAAATCTGATTAGAAATTAAGAATTTCCAAACCCAGTAAGACATTAAGAAAGTAACAACACACGTTTTTGTTATATAAAGTTGTTTCAAGTCTCCTCAGGAAATAAAAGTCATACTTTGTGGAAATGTATTCACTGAACAGCACATCACGCTAATGTTTATACAACACAACCATGGACAATGCCCGAATGTGCAGCCGTACCACAGAGTTCTAGTGACAAAGTACATTTATCCCATCACCAGCGGCTCATCATCAGCAAACCCTTTGATCATTGGCTCTTCTTCTGAAACACAGAAACATAAGGAACTCAGTCCTGTGCACAACAAGAACCACACACACCCAGAGATTTACGTTAACAGTGTTCTATTGTACAACTATTCTGCCAAAATGTGGAATTAATGTACTACAATACACTAGTAATATGTGAACATAAAGTACTTGTATAGAGAAAGCTGTTTAGTGTAATACACCACATGTAATGCTTTCAGTAGACCAAGTTGGATTATAATGTAAACCATCCCCAAGAAAACAGAAAATACAAACTTTTTATAAAACATAACCTACATCTCATAGCCTTACAGCCTCAACAGAAAAGCCCTCCATAACAACAGATACATGTTGTAATCAAACCACTAATTCCAGAAAACATTAATATTATATCTCCCTCAACTGTATGTTGCTTCCTATTTGTCAAGATACTTCCTTGTCAAAATTTTTATACTGAATTCCTTATTACACGGATCTGCAAAATCCCAGATAAACTTCAGGAAAAAAAGTCTTCTGGGTGTAAAACATTCCACCAATTAGGATTAAAAAGTAAACACAGTGTAGAGGTTTTTATACTCACCCTCTGCACTGGAGAAGGTTGTTCTGTCTGTGTGGGTGTCGTAGTGACTGCGGGCGTATGACAGGAAGGACTGCTGCAGACGGCGGTGTCTGTGTATGTACAGAGCCAGGATGCTCACCACTATCAACACCACCACCACACACGGCACAACAATCCCCACAATGGTCGCCACGTTCATGCCACTGCTTGTGCTGCCACTGTTACCACTGTTAGGTAGAGACTTCAGCTTCTCTGTAAAACACAACATGCAGGCTGTTTCATCACATCAGTAAGTAGATGGGTATTCAACCAGAGAACACGGTTTTTTCATAGGTGAGTTAAAGTGGAGTCACTCTGAAATTGCAAATTTAATAAGTAAATTAAATTTTTATAAGTTAATACCCTATCCAATGGACAATATGCTAAACCGGTCGGTGCAGACCGGCCCGCCAAACGTCAGAAAAAGACGTCCTGTGTCTCCACCGGCTGGCCGGTCCTCATACTGCACTCGCCAGGTGGCGTGTCATACTTCCTTCCTGTCTAGACAAGCTGACGTCATAGCATCTTTTTCGTTGTCTAAACCTATTAGACCCCTAGTAAACTGATAGCGGGGTCGGTGGGAGGGTCTTGCGTGTCCATTGGATAGGGTATTAACTTACAAAAATTTAATTTACTTATTAAATTTGCAATTTTATTGCGTTAATACATCCTATCCAATGGACAATATGCTGAATAACTACCGCTTGGTCGGCGGGTAAGGTACTAGGGACTTATACGAACTCAGAAAATAACTAACAACTTTAAGCCTGGGTCGATCTAAGATTATCAAGACCCTTAAGGCTATGGTCGGTCAACAGAGACCGGTTAACCGGTCCAAACCGACTCGCCTCCCCCCCCCTTTTTTACAGACCTGCTCTGAGGTAGGGGAAGAGAGGGATGAGTTCAGTCCCAAGAAATAAACCTCCCGAAGGAAGCACGTCTGATTTTTTTTTTTTTTTTTTTTTTGATGCTTCTTAACTATATATACACTATATACATATGTACAAATCTCCTCTCTGGCCTGGGTTATTTGTGGATCTGCTGAGCAGCCACTCCAGGTCCCAGGTGGTAAAGCTCAGAATCAGCCCATGCCACATCCTTCAAATAGAATTGGGTGAAGGTGTTATGTGACTTCCAGTGGCATGCTGCTAATATTTGTTCCAAGGAGACCCCCGACTGGAAGGCCTTTGAAGCAGCGAAGGCCCTGACATCATGGGCTTTAACCTGATGTAACTTGTGGGCCTCCTGGTCTGACAGCTCATAACATAGGATCACAGTTTGTTTGATCCAAGAGGAGATAGTGGCAGGTGAGATGTCCTTGTCGAAGCCTTTTTTGGAGACAAAAACCAACTCCTTATTCTGCCTGAAGTCTGAAGTCCTGTCCAAATAGTAACGCAAGGCTCTAACCGGACAGAGGGATCTGTCAGACCTGAGGGACCTATCCAGAGTTGGGGCCAGGGCTGGGATAACCACTGGGGCCACACTGTCTGGACCCTCTTTAGCCAGCTGATTTTTGGAGAGGAAGCTGGGAGAAGGGTACAGGGATATCTTAGTCCAATCAGACTGGTGTCTGATGTTCTTATGTTGCCAAGCATGAATCTCACTTCTGCGTTTGCCTGATCCCAAGGCTAAGAGGAAAACTGTCTTGAAGGTCAAATGCTTCAAGGAGGCCTCCTTAATTGGCTCAAAGGGAGCCTTTGTTAACTGGTGTAAAACCAGAGCTAGGTTCCAGGAGGGGATACCTCTTCTGCCCTTGGGTCTGTCTCTGTGGAAGCTATCCAAGAGACGGGTGAGATTTTCATCTTTGCTGATGTTGAGAGTTGAACTGCCCAATTTATCAGCAATGGCAGACCTGTAGCCATCAATGGTGCTGGGCTGCAATTTCCTTTCCTCAAAAAGGTACATGAGGAAATCAGCAACTGACTTTACAGGAGGTGTCCTGAAGTCCACCTGATTTGTGATGCACCACTTTGTAAAAATGGCCCACTTTGCCTCATAGACGGATCTAGTTGATCCTCTTTGAGGAGCTTCAATTCTTGTTGCCACTGCCTCAGAGAAACCCTGCTCCTTGATAGCTGTGGCTCTAGGAGCCATGCGTGGAGATTTAGGTTTGTTAGACTCCTGTGAGGGGTCTGATTGAATGGCTGAGTCAGAAGGTTCGGCAACTGAGGTAGAAGCAATGGTATCTGGCTGGACATCTCCACTAGGTCCCAAAACCATGCCATGTTGGGCCACCCCGGGGCAATAATGATCAACCTCCGGTACGGGGAGTCTTGCAACTTCTCCACCACTTTGCCCAAAATGGCTGTTGGTGGGAAGGCGTATGCGTCCAGATCTTCCCATGACAAACTGAGTGCATCCACTGCAGTGGCCCTGGGGTCCGGTACCGGTGATACGAACAGGGGCAGCTTGTTGTTGAACCTCGTAGCAAATAGATCTATTTGAGGCTGATGCCACCTGTCGCATAGGGCTTGGAAGATTTCTGGCAGGAGGGACCATTCGGTTTGGATGGTCTGACCCAATCTGGACAATTTGTCTGCCACTACATTTAGGTGGCCGGGAATGTGTCGTGCTCTCAGAGTCACTTGCTTCCCGGTGCACCAGGTCAAGATTCTCCAGAGTAGGGCACAAAGTGGGCCCGACCTCATGCCTCCTTCCTTGTTGATATAGGCTACTACGGTGGTATTGTCGGTTGCAACTAGCACCATTTTGCCTATGCATACCTTTTGGAACTCTTTTAGAGCCAGAAAGACTGCTTTTAACTCCAAGTAATTTATGTGTAATTTGCTTTCCGGTAGGGACCAGGATCCTCTGGCAATATGCTCGTTTAAGTGAGCGCCCCACCCTTCTTTTGATGCGTCTGTAAAGATTTGCAGAGCATGCTGTAGAGGGTGTAGTGGTTGGCCTGTGAGAACGTTGTCTTCTTGCAGCCACCATTGCAAGTGAGGATGCAGAGATCTGGGCAGAGGGATCCGTTTGTGTAGGGATTCCGGTATTCTCCAATTTCTTTTGAGGTGCCACTGAATGGGCCTCATGTGTAGTCGGCCTAGGTGAACTTGTTTCTCTGTCGCGGTTAGCAGGCCTATTAAAGACATCAGTTCCCGTACTGAACAAGCCGGTCGGGAGATGAGTTCTAGTATCTTTTCCTGTAGGCTTTGCCACCTGTCCGGTGTCGGTCGGACCCGACCGGACTGGAGGTCGAATTGGTAACCGACGAAGTTGAAAACTTGCTTGGGGTCCAATTCCGACTTTTCTATGTTCACTAGCCAACCCAACTGTCGGCACAGTTGTACTAGGACCTGTGTATGTTGGAGACAGGCCCGGTGGGATGTGGCCCTCACCAACCAGTCGTCTAGGTATTGGTGGAGCCTTATACCCTTCTGAGTGGCCATAAGTTTCACCTCCTTTGCTATGACAGTGAACTCCATGGGAGCTGTGGATAGGCCGAAGGGGAGAGCTTTGAACTGAAAGGTCTGTCCCTGGGCGTGAAATCTCAAATATTTCCTTGACTGTTCCTGTATGGGGATGTGGAAATAGGCATCCTTGAAGTCTATGGAGGTTACCAACTCTCCTTTTTGGAGAGAGGTTCTGATGGTTTCCGGAGTCTCCATCTTGAATTTCTCTGTTTTGAGAAAGGGATTTAGATTGCTCAAATCTAGGATTGGCCTCCATTTGTTGTTGGGTTTGGGAACCAGGAATAGTCGGTTGAAAAACCCTAGGGATGTTTGTTTGTGTACCCGTTCTATAGCATTTTTTGCTGTAAGCTGATGTAATGCCTCTAACAGTTTGAGATTTCTGTGAGGATTGCCATAGCAGCTTACAACTGTTGGGGTTCTTGACAAGTTTGGCCTGGTCCGGAAGGGAAGGGTGTACCCCTCCCTCAGGATTTGAACAACTTTCGGACCGGCCCCCAGCTCTGACCACTTTTCCCAAAACATTTGGAGTCTGGCCCCTACAGGAAGATTTGTGGCAACATTGGGAGCATTTGTTACAATATTTGCATGAGACAATGGAATGACACAAGAAACACCTTTCACAGATTTTAATGAACTTAGATCTGGAAAACAAACTGCTGCCCCGGGACTTATTTCTTTCTTTTGCGAATGCCCGGGCGCAGTATGAGCAGAATTTACAACAGGTAACTTTGCATTTAAAGTGTTCATAGTCTCTTGTGGGCTCCCGGTCAGCAGCAGTGGTCTCAATTGCAAAAAACATTGATTGTCATTTATACTGCTGCTGACCCTTGGCAGGACGTGAGGAGTACTGTTGCTTCCCTTTGTTCTTGCGGCGCTGAGTGCGTGACAAGTTTTTCCAGGCCGGTTTGTCCTGTTTTCTGTCCGACCTTTGTTCCTGCCTTTCATACGGGTGGTAGCGGCGACCCTTATATACAGAGCCAGACTTGTTCCTATCAAAGTCAGTAATGTCCTCCTCAGCCTTTTTAACACAAGAGTCTGGGAAGAGAGTCTCCACATGAAGAGGTGAGGTACGGAGGGCGTTGAGGGTATCCGCCTTCACACCAGCCTTAAGATATGCCAGATAAGAATCCCGCCTCAGGAGGGTTGCATTTGCCATGTTGACGAACACAAATTCAGTGAGGTGTTCGACTGCTTTAGCCATGGATTGACACACACTGGCGTTGAAGTCCAGTAAAAATTGAAGCTCGTCAACAGCAGCTGAAGCCTTAGTCGGTGCCTTGCCCTTTGACTCCACTCGTATTGCCTTTAACTGTGCACCCATGTTCTGTTGGACCTTCAGCAAACACCTGTTGAATCCAGCAGCCTGGTTACATATAATAGTGGACTCACGCGCGGATTTTTCCCATTTACGTAAGTTCTCTTGGGAAATAGGCCGCGACATGGGTGGGGCACTTGCTATACCGGCCTGTCTGGCAATCCTCAAGTATCCACTGTTCAGGCATGAAGAACCGGTGTGCCACGAAGTAACTACTTGGTCAGAGTCCTTCTTTGGGTTTGGGTGGCACCCATACCACTTGGTCTGTGATTTCGGTGGCCGGACGAATTGGTCTCTCAAGAGGCCCCCTGCCTCAGAAGCTCGAGTTGGATATCCTTGAGTAAGGGTAAGATTGAGCTTTGAAAGTTTCTTGCAGAGCCATTCATCTGTCGGTAGAGAAACAGAGACTTTCCCTGGAGTGTGCATCTTGGGGCCGGAGAAGGGATTGTCCTCAGATGTTGTCGCCCCAGTGTCAATGTCCGGAATATGAGACCAGTTCATGAAGGATCTAATCCCCCTCATAGTTTCTCGGTAGGATTGCTCCTCCGAGAGGGACTGATCATGATCAGATGCATTTGCCTCCATATCGTCTGACAATTCCCCTTCCTCCGGAAAGATATCAACAAGAGGATGGTCGGAAGACAGGCTGTCCGATTCCGAATCACTAGAGGGAGAGGCGTCTTTCTTAGATATGTCAAAGGCCGTGGCTGAACGTTTCTGCCTTGGTTGTGCCAGTTCTGGTAGGCCTGAGGATGAGGCTTTTGAAGTGGTAGTAGACCCGTGAGGAGCTGGGTCGGTGGCCGGTGAGGCAAGGGCAGTGTCGGCTGGTTGAGGAAGAGTAGTCGGTTGAATGAAGGGTTCCGGTCGGATCAAACCAGCTGGTGGAGCATGTGAAGGGGTGACCTTTACAGTTCCAAACACTGGTTCCTGAGGTCGGTCCAAAGTCTTGGCCATAAGCAGGGCCTCCAGTCTGTTAAACCGGTCCGACCACTTTTTGTCTAAATCTGATAATTTAGAGTCGGTAGAAGGGGCAGTGGACTTCCCCTGTCCGGTAGATGAAGATGAGGATGCAGGCCGGCTGGGTGACTTGACCGACTTGTCCGGCTTAACCGACTTAGAAGATGCAGACTTCTTATCAGATTTCTTCTCAGATTTCCTCCTCTTCTCTTCCGGCCCACTCAAACCAGAGGCACCGGAGGTACCCTGGCCATCCACTACCCCTACTACCGACACAAGTGCCGGGTCCACAAGGGTGGGACTGAGAGTGTCTAAATCCTTGATGGGTGTTGAAGACTTGGCCTCTTTCCGTTCCTTCTTTAGCTTGTAGGAGGGGGTTGAAAGCGGAGTCCTTTGTTCCGGCGTCAAAAGGTCGCAATGTCCACAAGATTCAGGTGGGGACTTAACACAAGGGTCAGAGCCCTTCTTCTTGTCACGGCACCTAGCACACACAGTGTGGTGGTCAAAGCCAGCCATCATGTGGCCGCACCCCCCCCCTACGTTGACTTGGAGAAGACATGATAAAACAAGCACACGTGAGGAAGTGATCCGTAAGGTAAATAAAACCGCACTTCTAACAACTCACAAAGCGTTCCAAGTACTAAAATAACTGTAGAGATGATCTATAGTATGTGAGGAAGTGATACGCAAAGTTCAACAATCCAGCACTTCTTCAAACTCACATAAAATAAAATATAAAAACAATTTCCAAATATTCGTTCCAGCAGTGCATGCGCCAAACGAAAAAGATGCTATGACGTCAGCTTGTCTAGACAGGAAGGAAGTACGACACGCCACCTGGCGAGTGCAGTGTGAGGACCGGCCAGCCGGTGGAGACACAGGACGTCTTTTTCTGACATCTGGCGGGCCGGTCTGCGCCGACCGGTTTAGCATATTGTCCATTGGATAGGATGTATTAACGCAATAAAATTCCATTTTCCATACTGATATGACTGGTTTATAAATATTAGACATCAATACGCAGAGTGATACAGACACCCTAGAGGGTATTCACACTTACCTATGGACCAGGCAGGCAGCTTTTCTGTGTGTGTACACCCTCCATAGCCACTGTCCACCAGTACACACACCGTGAAGCAGTGGTCAACCTGCGGGTCAAGCTCAGGCAGCTTGTATTCATAACTGGTGGTAGTGGTGAGGACAGTGTACTGAGGCTCTACACCCGGATCATTACACACTGCATGCTTCACTACATAGCTCTGTGAAATACAACACCATATATCAGCACATCACAGAACTCTGTAAACCACATAAAACTACCATCATACAAGTTTAATGAGGGTTTTTTTTCACTTATTGCTATTATATTTACATTTCAAACATGTACATCTGAAGTACAAGTTAATCAGGGATTGTGCAAAAGGACTGGATATTTTAGGCATTTCATAAAATGGCAAAATGGAGTGCTAAATAGTCTTATCCATGTCAGCAGAATGTATCATTCACTATGACTATCAGGTACAAAGAATAAGTTGAAATCACAAACCTTTCCTGAACTACTTTTAATTATGAAAGAAAATACTATTAGATTTAGTTGTAATATTTAGAAGGCAGACTCCCGTGCTACATTTATACACAAATAGGTGACTTATCCCTGAACACTTGATTATAGAGTGTAGAAACTAACCACACTGACACCAGGTGGAATGTCTTGTGGACGCTCCCATGATAGAAATCCACCCAAAGAGTGATCTGTATCATCAGGAAGTACCTTGTAGTCTGCTGGAGCTGGGTATGGATCTGTCATATACACATACAGAATTTTTATTCAGTGACAGTATACATTGTGCATCTCTCACAGTTAAAGACGTGGAGTGAATCTCATCTGCTAAACACAATCTACATAGCAATCTCTCACATGGTGGAGAAATGTCAAAATCAACTAGAAATAGGCCGCCCTGTTGATAGTAGATGCGAATAGAAACAGGATAGCATAGAAGAACACACATTATCATGTGTAATGTCCACCCATGAACCTTTTGCCCAAATTGTACAGTAGTCTTACAAGACCCTGTTTCATTTGTAAAATATATCAATGATGCTTAAATATTTGATAGTGTAGATGTAATTTATTTCAGCTTCATGCCTTTTTGCATTGGTTGGGTTGAAAATTTTGACGAAATCACTCTATCTTGCACGGTTAAGAAGATAGAAGCCAATTCCTGTTTTTCTATTTTTGGCAAAAATTTGAAAATTCAAAATGGCCGCCATTATTGGGAAAAGGAAATTTTTTTGAAAATTGCCAAGAGTACATTTCTTAGATACCCTATGGGTCGAAAATTTCAACAAAATAACTCTATTTTGCACGGTTAAGGCCAGTTTGTGTTTTTCCATTTTGGGCAAAAATTCGAAAATTCAAAATGGCTGCCATTTTTGGGGAGGGGAAAATTTTTTGAAAATTGCAAAGATTACATTCCTTAGATACCCTGTGGGTTGAAAATTTCGACGAAATCGCTCTATCTCGCATGGTTAAGGAGATAGAAGCAAATTTGTGTTTTGCCATTTTTGGCAAAAATTTGAAAATTCAAAATGGCCGCCATTTTAGGGGAGGGGAAAATTTTTTAGAAATTACCAAGAGTACAATGCTCAGATACCCTGTGGGTCGAAAATTTTGACGAAATCACTCTATCTGGCACGGTTAAGGAGATAGAAGCAAATTTGTGTTTTGCCATTTTTGGCAAAAATTCGAAAATTCTAAATGGCCGCCATTTTTGGGGAGGGGAAAATTTTTGGAAAATTGCAAAGATTGCATTCCTTAGATACCCTGTGGGTCGAAAATTTCGACGAAATCGCTCTATCTCGCACGGTTAAGGAGATAGAAGCAAATTTGTGTTTTGCCATTTTTGGCAAAAATTCGAAAATTCAAAATGGCCGCCATTTTTGGGGAGGGGAAAATTTTTTGAAAATTGCAAATATTACATTCCTTAGATACCCTGTGGGTCGAAAATTTCGATGAAATCGCTCTATCTCGCACGGTTAAGGAGATAGAAGCAAATTTGTGTTTTGCCATTTTTGGCAAAAATTCGAAAATTCAAAATGGCCGCCATTTTTGGGGAGGGGAAAATTTTTGGAAAATTGCAAAGATTGCATTCCTTAGATACCCTGTGGGTCGAAAATTTCGACGAAATCGCTCTATCTCGCACGGTTAAGGAGATAGAAGCAAATTTGTGTTTTGCAATTTTTGGCAAAAATTCGAAAATTCAAAATGGCCGCCATTTTTGGGGAGGGGAAAATTTTTTGAAAATTGCAAATATTACATTCCTTAGATACCCTGTGGGTCGAAAATTTCGATGAAATCGCTCTATCTCGCACGGTTAAGGAGATAGAAGCAAATTTGTGTTTTGCCATTTTTGGCAAAAATTCGAAAATTCAAAATGGCCGCCATTTTTGGGGAGGGGAAAATTTTTGGAAAATTGCAAAGATTGCATTCCTTAGATACCCTGTGGGTCGAAAATTTCGACGAAATCGCTCTATCTCGCACGGTTAAGGAGATAGAAGCAAATTTGTGTTTTGCAATTTTTGGCAAAAATTCGAAAATTCAAAATGGCCGCCATTTTTGGGGAGGGGAAAATTTTTTGAAAATTGCAAAGATTACATTCCTTAGATACCCTGTGGGTCGAAAATTTCGACGAAATCGCTCTATCTCGCACGGTTAAGGAGATAGAAGCAAATTTGTGTTTTGCCATTTTTGGCAAAAATTCGAAAATTCAAAATGGCCGCCATTTTTGGGGAGGGGAAAATATTTTGAAAATTGCAAAGATTGCATTGCTTAGATACCCTGTGCGTCGAAAATTTTGCCGAAATCGCTCTATCTCGCACGGTTAAGGAGATAGAAGCAAATTAGTGTTTTGCCATTTTTGGCAAAAATTCGAAAATTCAAAATGGCCGCCATTTTTGGGGAGGGGAAAATTTTTGGAAAATTGCAAAGATTGCATTCCTTAGATCCCCTGTGGGTCGAAAATTTTGCCGAAATCGCTCTATCTCGCACGGTTAAGGAGATAGAAGCAAATTTGTGTTTTGCCATTTTTGGCAAAAATTCGAAAATTCAAAATGGCCGCCATTTTTGGGGAGGGGAAATTTTTTTGAAAATTGCAAATATTACATTCCTTAGATACCCTGTGGGTCGAAAATTTCGACGAAATCGCTCTATCTCGCACGGTTAAGGAGATAGAAGCAAATTTGTGTTTTGCCATTTTTGGCAAAAATTCGAAAATTCAAAATGGCCGCCATTTTTGGGGAGGGGAAAATTTTTGGAAAATTGCAAAGATTGCATTCCTTAGATACCCTGTGGGTCGAAAATTTCGACGAAATCGCTCTATCTCGCACGGTTAAGGAGATAGAAGCAAATTTGTGTTTTGCCATTTTTGGCAAAAATTCGAAAATTCAAAATGGCCGCCATTTTTGGGGAGGGGAAAATTTTTTGAAAATTGCAAAGATTGCATTCCTTAGATACCCTGTGGGTCGAAAATTTCGACGAAATCGCTCTATCTCGCACGGTTAAGGAGATAGAAGCAAATTTGTGTTTTGCCATTTTTGGCAAAAATTCGAAAATTCAAAATGGCCGCCATTTTTGGGGAGGGGAAATTTTTTTGAAAATTGCAAATATTACATTCCTTAGATACCCTGTGGGTCGAAAATTTCGATGAAATCGCTCTATCTCGCACGGTTAAGGAGATAGAAGCAAATTTGTGTTTTGCCATTTTTGGCAAAAATTCGAAAATTCAAAATGGCCGCCATTTTTGGGGAGGGGAAAATTTTTGGAAAATTGCAAAGATTGCATTCCTTAGATACCCTGTGGGTCGAAAATTTCGACGAAATCGCTCTATCTCGCACGGTTAAGGAGATAGAAGCAAATTTGTGTTTTGCCATTTTTGGCAAAAATTCGAAAATTCAAAATGGCCGCCATTTTTGGGGAGGGGAAAATTTTTTGAAAATTGCAAAGATTGCATTCCTTAGATACCCTGTGGGTCGAAAATTTCGACGAAATCGCTCTATCTCGCACGGTTAAGGAGATAGAAGCAAATTTGTGTTTTGCCATTTTTGGCAAAAATTCGAAAATTCAAAATGGCCGCCATTTTTGGGGAGGGGAAAATATTTTGAAAATTGCAAAGATTGCATTGCTTAGATACCCTGTGCGTCTAAAATTTTGCCGAAATCGCTCTATCTCGCACGGTTAAGGAGATAGAAGCAAATTAGTGTTTTGCCATTTTTGGCAAAAATTCGAAAATTCAAAATGGCCGCCATTTTTGGGGAGGGGAAAATTTTTGGAAAATTGCAAAGATTGCATTCCTTAGATCCCCTGTGGATCGAAAATTTTGCCGAAATCGCTCTATCTCGCACGGTTAAGGAGATAGAAGCAAATTTGTGTTTTGCCATTTTTGGCAAAAATTCGAAAATTCAAAATGGCCGCCATTTTTGGGGAGGGGAAATTTTTTTGAAAATTGCAAAGATTACATTCCTTAGATACCCTGTGGGTCGAAAATTTCGACGAAATCGCTCTATCTCGCACGGTTAAGGAGATAGAAGCAAATTTGTGTTTTGCCATTTTTGGCAAAAATTCGAAAATTCAAAATGGCCGCCATTTTTGGGGAGGGGAAAATTTTTGGAAAATTGCAAAGATTGCATTCCTTAGATACCCTGTGGGTCGAAAATTTCGACGAAATCGCTCTATCTCGCACGGTTAAGGAGATAGAAGCAAATTTGTGTTTTGCCATTTTTGGCAAAAATTCGAAAATTCAAAATGGCCGCCATTTTTGGGGAGGGGAAAATATTTTGAAAATTGCAAAGATTGCATTGCTTAGATACCCTGTGCGTCGAAAATTTTGCCGAAATCGCTCTATCTCGCACGGTTAAGGAGATAGAAGCAAATTAGTGTTTTGCCATTTTTGGCAAAAATTCGAAAATTCAAAATGGCCGCCATTTTTGGGGAGGGGAAAATTTTTGGAAAATTGCAAAGATTGCATTCCTTAGATCCCCTGTGGGTCGAAAATTTTGCCGAAATCGCTCTATCTCGCACGGTTAAGGAGATAGAAGCAAATTTGTGTTTTGCCATTTTTGGCAAAAATTCGAAAATTCAAAATGGCCGCCATTTTTGGGGAGGGGAAAATATTTTGAAAATTGCAAAGATTGCATTGCGTAGATACCCTGTGCGTCGAAAATTTTGCCGAAATCGCTCTATCTCGCACGGTTAAGGAGATAGAAGCAAATTAGTGTTTTGCCATTTTTGGCAAAAATTCGAAAATTCAAAATGGCCGCCATTTTTGGGGAGGGGAAAATTTTTGGAAAATTGCAAAGATTGCATTCCTTAGATCCCCTGTGGGTCGAAAATTTTGCCGAAATCGCTCTATCTCGCACGGTTAAGGAGATAGAAGCAAATTTGTGTTTTGCCATTTTTGGCAAAAATTCGAAAATTCAAAATGGCCGCCATTTTTGGGGAGGGGAAATTTTTTTGAAAATTGCAAATATTACATTCCTTAGATACCCTGTGGGTCGAAAATTTCGACGAAATCGCTCTATCTCGCACGGTTAAGGAGATAGAAGCAAATTTGTGTTTTGCCATTTTTGGCAAAAATTCGAAAATTCAAAATGGCCGCCATTTTTGGGGAGGGGAAAATTTTTGGAAAATTGCAAAGATTGCATTCCTTAGATACCCTGTGGGTCGAAAATTTCGACGAAATCGCTCTATCTCGCACGGTTAAGGAGATAGAAGCAAATTTGTGTTTTGCCATTTTTGGCAAAAATTCGAAAATTCAAAATGGCCGCCATTTTTGGGGAGGGGAAATTTTTTTGAAAATTGCAAATATTACATTCCTTAGATACCCTGTGGGTCGAAAATTTCGACGAAATCGCTCTATCTCGCACGGTTAAGGAGATAGAAGCAAATTTGTGTTTTGCCATTTTTGGCAAAAATTCGAAAATTCAAAATGGCCGCCATTTTTGGGGAGGGGAAAATTTTTGGAAAATTGCAAAGATTGCATTCCTTAGATCCCCTGTGGGTCGAAAATTTTGCCGAAATCGCTCTATCTCGCACGGTTAAGGAGATAGAAGCAAATTTGTGTTTTGCCATTTTTGGCAAAAATTCGAAAATTCAAAATGGCCGCCATTTTTGGGGAGGGGAAATTTTTTTGAAAATTGCAAATATTACATTCCTTAGATACCCTGTGGGTCGAAAATTTCGACGAAATCGCTCTATCTCGCACGGTTAAGGAGATAGAAGCAAATTTGTGTTTTGCCATTTTTGGCAAAAATTCGAAAATTCAAAATGGCCGCCATTTTTGGGGAGGGGAAAATTTTTGGAAAATTGCAAAGATTGCATTCCTTAGATACCCTGTGGGTCGAAAATTTCGACGAAATCGCTCTATCTCGCACGGTTAAGGAGATAGAAGCAAATTTGTGTTTTGCCATTTTTGGCAAAAATTCGAAAATTCAAAATGGCCGCCATTTTTGGGGAGGGGAAAATTTTTTGAAAATTGCAAAGATTACATTCCTTAGATACCCTGTGGGTCGAAAATTTCGACGAAATCGCTCTATCTCGCACGGTTAAGGAGATAGAAGCAAATTTGTGTTTTGCCATTTTTGGCAAAAATTCGAAAATTCAAAATGGCCGCCATTTTTGGGGAGGGGAAATTTTTTTGAAAATTGCAAATATTACATTCCTTAGATACCCTGTGGGTCGAAAATTTCGATGAAATCGCTCTATCTCGCACGGTTAAGGAGATAGAAGCAAATTTGTGTTTTGCCATTTTTGGCAAAAATTCGAAAATTCAAAATGGCCGCCATTTTTGGGGAGGGGAAAATTTTTGGAAAATTGCAAAGATTGCATTCCTTAGATACCCTGTGGGTCGAAAATTTCGACGAAATCGCTCTATCTCGCACGGTTAAGGAGATAGAAGCAAATTTGTGTTTTGCCATTTTTGGCAAAAATTCGAAAATTCAAAATGGCCGCCATTTTTGGGGAGGGGAAAATTTTTTGAAAATTGCAAAGATTGCATTCCTTAGATACCCTGTGGGTCGAAAATTTCGACGAAATCGCTCTATCTCGCACGGTTAAGGAGATAGAAGCAAATTTGTGTTTTGCCATTTTTGGCAAAAATTCGAAAATTCAAAATGGCCGCCATTTTTGGGGAGGGGAAAATATTTTGAAAATTGCAAAGATTGCATTGCTTAGATACCCTGTGCGTCTAAAATTTTGCCGAAATCGCTCTATCTCGCACGGTTAAGGAGATAGAAGCAAATTAGTGTTTTGCCATTTTTGGCAAAAATTCGAAAATTCAAAATGGCCGCCATTTTTGGGGAGGGGAAAATTTTTGGAAAATTGCAAAGATTGCATTCCTTAGATCCCCTGTGGATCGAAAATTTTGCCGAAATCGCTCTATCTCGCACGGTTAAGGAGATAGAAGCAAATTTGTGTTTTGCCATTTTTGGCAAAAATTCGAAAATTCAAAATGGCCGCCATTTTTGGGGAGGGGAAATTTTTTTGAAAATTGCAAAGATTACATTCCTTAGATACCCTGTGGGTCGAAAATTTCGACGAAATCGCTCTATCTCGCACGGTTAAGGAGATAGAAGCAAATTTGTGTTTTGCCATTTTTGGCAAAAATTCGAAAATTCAAAATGGCCGCCATTTTTGGGGAGGGGAAAATTTTTGGAAAATTGCAAAGATTGCATTCCTTAGATACCCTGTGGGTCGAAAATTTCGACGAAATCGCTCTATCTCGCACGGTTAAGGAGATAGAAGCAAATTTGTGTTTTGCCATTTTGGGCAAAAATTCGAAAATTCAAAATGGCCGCCATTTTTGGGGAGGGGAAAATATTTTGAAAATTGCAAAAATTGCATTGCTTAGATACCCTGTGCGTCGAAAATTTTGCCGAAATCGCTCTATCTCGCACGGTTAAGGAGATAGAAGCAAATTAGTGTTTTGCCATTTTTGGCAAAAATTCGAAAATTCAAAATGGCCGCCATTTTTGGGGAGGGGAAAATTTTTGGAAAATTGCAAAGATTGCATTCCTTAGATCCCCTGTGGGTCGAAAATTTTGCCGAAATCGCTCTATCTCGCACGGTTAAGGAGATAGAAGCAAATTTGTGTTTTGCCATTTTTGGCAAAAATTCGAAAATTCAAAATGGCCGCCATTTTTGGGGAGGGGAAAATATTTTGAAAATTGCAAAGATTGCATTGCTTAGATACCCTGTGCGTCGAAAATTTTGCCGAAATCGCTCTATCTCGCACGGTTAAGGAGATAGAAGCAAATTAGTGTTTTGCCATTTTTGGCAAAAATTCGAAAATTCAAAATGGCCGCCATTTTTGGGGAGGGGAAAATTTTTGGAAAATTGCAAAGATTGCATTCCTTAGATCCCCTGTGGGTCGAAAATTTTGCCGAAATCGCTCTATCTCGCACGGTTAAGGAGATAGAAGCAAATTTGTGTTTTGCCATTTTTGGCAAAAATTCGAAAATTCAAAATGGCCGCCATTTTTGGGGAGGGGAAATTTTTTTGAAAATTGCAAATATTACATTCCTTAGATACCCTGTGGGTCGAAAATTTCGACGAAATCGCTCTATCTCGCACGGTTAAGGAGATAGAAGCAAATTTGTGTTTTGCCATTTTTGGCAAAAATTCGAAAATTCAAAATGGCCGCCATTTTTGGGGAGGGGAAAATTTTTGGAAAATTGCAAAGATTGCATTCCTTAGATACCCTGTGGGTCGAAAATTTCGACGAAATCGCTCTATCTCGCACGGTTAAGGAGATAGAAGCAAATTTGTGTTTTGCCATTTTTGGCAAAAATTCGAAAATTCAAAATGGCCGCCATTTTTGGGGAGGGGAAAATTTTTTGAAAATTGCAAAGATTACATTCCTTAGATACCCTGTGGGTCGAAAATTTCGACGAAATCGCTCTATCTCGCACGGTTAAGGAGATAGAAGCAAATTTGTGTTTTGCCATTTTTGGCAAAAATTCGAAAATTCAAAATGGCCGCCATTTTTGGGGAGGGGAAATTTTTTTGAAAATTGCAAATATTACATTCCTTAGATACCCTGTGGGTCGAAAATTTCGATGAAATCGCTCTATCTCGCACGGTTAAGGAGATAGAAGCAAATTTGTGTTTTGCCATTTTTGGCAAAAATTCGAAAATTCAAAATGGCCGCCATTTTTGGGGAGGGGAAAATTTTTGGAAAATTGCAAAGATTGCATTCCTTAGATACCCTGTGGGTCGAAAATTTCGACGAAATCGCTCTATCTCGCACGGTTAAGGAGATAGAAGCAAATTTGTGTTTTGCCATTTTTGGCAAAAATTCGAAAATTCAAAATGGCCGCCATTTTTGGGGAGGGGAAAATTTTTTGAAAATTGCAAAGATTGCATTCCTTAGATACCCTGTGGGTCGAAAATTTCGACGAAATCGCTCTATCTCGCACGGTTAAGGAGATAGAAGCAAATTTGTGTTTTGCCATTTTTGGCAAAAATTCGAAAATTCAAAATGGCCGCCATTTTTGGGGAGGGGAAAATATTTTGAAAATTGCAAAGATTGCATTGCTTAGATACCCTGTGCGTCTAAAATTTTGCCGAAATCGCTCTATCTCGCACGGTTAAGGAGATAGAAGCAAATTAGTGTTTTGCCATTTTTGGCAAAAATTCGAAAATTCAAAATGGCCGCCATTTTTGGGGAGGGGAAAATTTTTGGAAAATTGCAAAGATTGCATTCCTTAGATCCCCTGTGGATCGAAAATTTTGCCGAAATCGCTCTATCTCGCACGGTTAAGGAGATAGAAGCAAATTTGTGTTTTGCCATTTTTGGCAAAAATTCGAAAATTCAAAATGGCCGCCATTTTTGGGGAGGGGAAATTTTTTTGAAAATTGCAAAGATTACATTCCTTAGATACCCTGTGGGTCGAAAATTTCGACGAAATCGCTCTATCTCGCACGGTTAAGGAGATAGAAGCAAATTTGTGTTTTGCCATTTTTGGCAAAAATTCGAAAATTCAAAATGGCCGCCATTTTTGGGGAGGGGAAAATTTTTGGAAAATTGCAAAGATTGCATTCCTTAGATACCCTGTGGGTCGAAAATTTCGACGAAATCGCTCTATCTCGCACGGTTAAGGAGATAGAAGCAAATTTGTGTTTTGCCATTTTTGGCAAAAATTCGAAAATTCAAAATGGCCGCCATTTTTGGGGAGGGGAAAATATTTTGAAAATTGCAAAGATTGCATTGCTTAGATACCCTGTGCGTCGAAAATTTTGCCGAAATCGCTCTATCTCGCACGGTTAAGGAGATAGAAGCAAATTAGTGTTTTGCCATTTTTGGCAAAAATTCGAAAATTCAAAATGGCCGCCATTTTTGGGGAGGGGAAAATTTTTGGAAAATTGCAAAGATTGCATTCCTTAGATCCCCTGTGGGTCGAAAATTTTGCCGAAATCGCTCTATCTCGCACGGTTAAGGAGATAGAAGCAAATTTGTGTTTTGCCATTTTTGGCAAAAATTCGAAAATTCAAAATGGCCGCCATTTTTGGGGAGGGGAAAATATTTTGAAAATTGCAAAGATTGCATTGCTTAGATACCCTGTGGGTCGAAAATTTTGCCGAAATCGCTCTATCTCGCACGGTTAAGGAGATAGAAGCAAATTAGTGTTTTGCCATTTTTGGCAAAAATTCGAAAATTCAAAATGGCCGCCATTTTTGGGGAGGGGAAAATTTTTGGAAAATTGCAAAGATTGCATTCCTTAGATCCCCTGTGGGTCGAAAATTTTGCCGAAATCGCTCTATCTCGCACGGTTAAGGAGATAGAAGCAAATTTGTGTTTTGCCATTTTTGGCAAAAATTCGGGAAATTTTTTTGAAAATTGCAAATATTACATTCCTTAGATACCCTGTGGGTCGAAAATTTCGACGAAATCGCTCTATCTCGCACGGTTAAGGAGATAGAAGCAAATTTGTGTTTTGCCATTTTTGGCAAAAATTCGAAAATTCAAAATGGCCGCCATTTTTGGGGAGGGGAAAATTTTTGGAAAATTGCAAAGATTGCATTCCTTAGATACCCTGTGGGTCGAAAATTTCGACGAAATCGCTCTATCTCGCACGGTTAAGGAGATAGAAGCAAATTTGTGTTTTGCCATTTTTGGCAAAAATTCGAAAATTCAAAATGGCCGCCATTTTTGGGGAGGGGAAAATATTTTGAAAATTGCAAAGATTGCATTGCTTAGATACCCTGTGCGTCTAAAATTTTGCCGAAATCGCTCTATCTCGCACGGTTAAGGAGATAGAAGCAAATTAGTGTTTTGCCATTTTTGGCAAAAATTCGAAAATTCAAAATGGCCGCCATTTTTGGGGAGGGGAAAATTTTTTGAAAATTGCAAAGATTGCATTCCTTAGATCCCCTGTGGGTCGAAAATTTTGCCGAAATCGCTCTATCTCGCACGGTTAAGGAGATAGAAGCAAATTTGTGTTTTGCCATTTTTGGCAAAAATTCGAAAATTCAAAATGGCCGCCATTTTTGGGGAGGGGAAATTTTTTTGAAAATTGCAAATATTACATTCCTTAGATACCCTGTGGGTCGAAAATTTCGACGAAATCGCTCTATCTCGCACGGTTAAGGAGATAGAAGCAAATTTGTGTTTTGCCATTTTTGGCAAAAATTCGAAAATTCAAAATGGCCGCCATTTTTGGGGAGGGGAAAATTTTTGGAAAATTGCAAAGATTGCATTCCTTAGATACCCTGTGGGTCGAAAATTTCGACGAAATCGCTCTATCTCGCACGGTTAAGGAGATAGAAGCAAATTTGTGTTTTGCCATTTTTGGCAAAAATTCGAAAATTCAAAATGGCCGCCATTTTTGGGGAGGGGAAAATATTTTGAAAATTGCAAAGATTGCATTGCTTAGATACCCTGTGCGTCGAAAATTTTGCCGAAATCGCTCTATCTCGCACGGTTAAGGAGATAGAAGCAAATTTGTGTTTTGCCATTTTTGGCAAAAATTCGAAAATTCAAAATGGCCGCCATTTTTGGGGAGGGGAAAATATTTTGAAAATTGCAAAGATTGCATTGCTTAGATACCCTGTGCGTCGAAAATTTTGCCGAAATCGCTCTATCTCGCACGGTTAAGGAGATAGAAGCAAATTAGTGTTTTGCCATTTTTGGCAAAAATTCGAAAATTCAAAATGGCCGCCATTTTTGGGGAGGGGAAAATTTTTTGAAAATTGCAAAGATTGCATTCCTTAGATCCCCTGTGGGTCGAAAATTTTGCCGAAATCGCTCTATCTCGCACGGTTAAGGAGATAGAAGCAAATTTGTGTTTTGCCATTTTTGGCAAAAATTCGAAAATTCAAAATGGCCGCCATTTTTGGGGAGGGGAAATTTTTTTGAAAATTGCAAATATTACATTCCTTAGATACCCTGTGGGTCGAAAATTTCGACGAAATCGCTCTATCTCGCACGGTTAAGGAGATAGAAGCAAATTTGTGTTTTGCCATTTTTGGCAAAAATTCGAAAATTCAAAATGGCCGCCATTTTTGGGGAGGGGAAAATTTTTGGAAAATTGCAAAGATTGCATTCCTTAGATACCCTGTGGGTCGAAAATTTCGACGAAATCGCTCTATCTCGCACGGTTAAGGAGATAGAAGCAAATTTGTGTTTTGCCATTTTTGGCAAAAATTCGAAAATTCAAAATGGCCGCCATTTTTGGGGAGGGGAAAATATTTTGAAAATTGCAAAGATTGCATTGCTTAGATACCCTGTGCGTCTAAAATTTTGCCGAAATCGCTCTATCTCGCACGGTTAAGGAGATAGAAGCAAATTAGTGTTTTGCCATTTTTGGCAAAAATTCGAAAATTCAAAATGGCCGCCATTTTTGGGGAGGGGAAAATTTTTTGAAAATTGCAAAGATTGCATTCCTTAGATCTCCTGTGGGTCGAAAATTTTGCCGAAATCGCTCTATCTCGCACGGTTAAGGAGATAGAAGCAAATTTGTGTTTTGCCATTTTTGGCAAAAATTCGAAAATTCAAAATGGCCGCCATTTTTGGGGAGGGGAAATTTTTTTGAAAATTGCAAATATTCCATTCCTTAGATACCCTGTGGGTCGAAAATTTCGACGAAATCGCTCTATCTCGCACGGTTAAGGAGATAGAAGCAAATTTGTGTTTTGCCATTTTTGGCAAAAATTCGAAAATTCAAAATGGCCGCCATTTTTGGGGAGGGGAAAATTTTTGGAAAATTGCAAAGATTGCATTCCTTAGATACCCTGTGGGTCGAAAATTTCGACGAAATCGCTCTATCTCGCACGGTTAAGGAGATAGAAGCAAATTTGTGTTTTGCCATTTTTGGCAAAAATTCGAAAATTCAAAATGGCCGCCATTTTTGGGGAGGGGAAAATTTTTTGAAAATTGCAAAGATTGCATTGCTTAGATACCCTGTGCGTCGAAAATTTTGCCGAAATCGCTCTATCTCGCACGGTTAAGGAGATAGAAGCAAATTAGTGTTTTGCCATTTTTGGCAAAAATTCGAAAATTCAAAATGGCTGCCATTTTTGGGGAGGGGAAAATTTTTGGAAAATTGCAAAGGTTGCATTCCTTAGATCCCCTGTGGGTCGAAAATTTTGCCGAAATCGCTCTATCTCGCACGGTTAAGGAGATAGAAGCAAATTTGTGTTTTGCCATTTTTGGCAAAAATTCGAAAATTCAAAATGGCCGCCATTTTTGGGGAGGGGAAATTTTTTTGAAAATTGCAAATATTACATTCCTTAGATACCCTGTGGGTCGAAAATTTCGACGAAATCGCTCTATCTCGCACGGTTAAGGAGATAGAAGCAAATTTGTGTTTTGCCATTTTTGGCAAAAATTCGAAAATTCAAAATGGCCGCCATTTTTGGGGAGGGGAAAATTTTTGGAAAATTCCAAAGATTGCATTCCTTAGATACCCTGTGGGTCGAAAATTTCGACGAAATCGCTCTATCTCGCACGGTTAAGGAGATAGAAGCAAATTTGTGTTTTGCCATTTTTGGCAAAAATTCGAAAATTCAAAATGGCCGCCATTTTTGGGGAGGGGAAAATATTTTGAAAATTGCAAAGATTGCATTGCTTAGATACCCTGTGCGTCTAAAATTTTGCCGAAATCGCTCTATCTCGCACGGTTAAGGAGATAGAAGCAAATTAGTGTTTTGCCATTTTTGGCAAAAATTCGAAAATTCAAAATGGCCGCCATTTTTGGGGAGGGGAAAATTTTTGGAAAATTGCAAAGATTGCATTCCTTAGATACCCTGTGGGTCGAAAATTTCGACGAAATCGCTCTATCTCGCACGGTTAAGGAGATAGAAGCAAATTTGTGTTTTGCCATTTTTGGCAAAAATTCGAAAATTCAAAATGGCCGCCATTTTTGGGGAGGGGAAAATATTTTGAAAATTGCAAAGATTGCATTGCTTAGATACCCTGTGCGTCAAAAATTTTGCCGAAATCGCTCTATCTCGCACGGTTAAGGAGATAGAAGCAAATTAGTGTTTTGCCATTTTTGGCAAAAATTCGAAAATTTAAAATGGCTGCCATTTTTGGGGAGGGGAAAATTTTTGGAAAATTGCAAAGATTGCATTCATTAGATCCCCTGTGGGTCGAAAATTTTGCCGAAATCGCTCTATCTCGCACGGTTAAGGAGATAGAAGCAAATTTGTGTTTTGCCATTTTTGGCAAAAATTCGAAAATTCAAAATGGCCGCCATTTTTGGGGAGGGGAAAATATTTTGAAAATTGCAAAGATTGCATTGCTTAGATACCCTGTGCGTCGAAAATTTTGCCGAAATCGCTCTATCTCGCACGGTTAAGGAGATAGAAGCAAATTAGTGTTTTGCCATTTTTGGCAAAAATTCGAAAATTCAAAATGGCCGCCATTTTTGGGGAGGGGAAAATTTTTTGAAAATTGCAAAGATTGCATTCCTTAGATCCCCTGTGGGTCGAAAATTTTGCCGAAATCGCTCTATCTCGCACGGTTAAGGAGATAGAAGCAAATTTGTGTTTTGCCATTTTTGGCAAAAATTCGAAAATTCAAAATGGCCGCCATTTTTGGGGAGGGGAAATTTTTTTGAAAATTGCAAATATTACATTCCTTAGATACCCTGTGGGTCGAAAATTTCGACGAAATCGCTCTATCTCGCACGGTTAAGGAGATAGAAGCAAATTTGTGTTTTGCCATTTTTGGCAAAAATTCGAAAATTCAAAATGGCCGCCATTTTTGGGGAGGGGAAAATTTTTGGAAAATTGCAAAGATTGCATTCCTTAGATACCCTGTGGGTCGAAAATTTCGACGAAATCGCTCTATCTCGCACGGTTAAGGAGATAGAAGCAAATTTGTGTTTTGCCATTTTTGGCAAAAATTCGAAAATTCAAAATGGCCGCCATTTTTGGGGAGGGGAAAATATTTTGAAAATTGCAAAGATTGCATTGCTTAGATACCCTGTGCATCTAAAATTTTGCCGAAATCGCTCTATCTCGCACGGTTAAGGAGATAGAAGCAAATTAGTGTTTTGCCATTTTTGGCAAAAATTCGAAAATTCAAAATGGCCGCCATTTTTGGGGAGGGGAAAATTTTTTGAAAATTGCAAAGATTGCATTCCTTAGATCCCCTGTGGGTCGAAAATTTTGCCGAAATCGCTCTATCTCGCACGGTTAAGGAGATAGAAGCAAATTTGTGTTTTGCCATTTTTGGCAAAAATTCGAAAATTCAAAATGGCCGCCATTTTTGGGGAGGGGAAATTTTTTTGAAAATTGCAAATATTACATTCCTTAGATACCCTGTGGGTCGAAAATTTCGACGAAATCGCTCTATCTCGCACGGTTAAGGAGATAGAAGCAAATTTGTGTTTTGCCATTTTTGGCAAAAATTCGAAAATTCAAAATGGCCGCCATTTTTGGGGAGGGGAAAATTTTTGGAAAATTGCAAAGATTGCATTCCTTAGATACCCTGTGGGTCGAAAATTTCGACGAAATCGCTCTATCTCGCACGGTTAAGGAGATAGAAGGAAATTTGTGTTTTGCCATTTTTGGCAAAAATTCGAAAATTCAAAATGGCCGCCATTTTTGGGGAGGGGAAAATATTTTGAAAATTGCAAAGATTGCATTGCTTAGATACCCTGTGCGTCGAAAATTTTGCCGAAATCGCTCTATCTCGCACGGTTAAGGAGATAGAAGCAAATTAGTGTTTTGCCATTTTTGGCAAAAATTCGAAAATTCAAAATGGCTGCCATTTTTGGGGAGGGGAAAATTTTTGGAAAATTGCAAAGATTGCATTCCTTAGATCCCCTGTGGGTCGAAAATTTTGCCGAAATCGCTCTATCTCGCACGGTTAAGGAGATAGAAGCAAATTTGTGTTTTGCCATTTTTGGCAAAAATTCGAAAATTCAAAATGGCCGCCATTTTTGGGGAGGGGAAAATATTTTGAAAATTGCAAAGATTGCATTGCTTAGATACCCTGTGCGTCGAAAATTTTGCCGAAATCGCTCTATCTCGCACGGTTAAGGAGATAGAAGCAAATTAGTGTTTTGCCATTTTTGGCAAAAATTCGAAAATTCAAAATGGCCGCCATTTTTGGGGAGGGGAAAATTTTTTGAAAATTGCAAAGATTGCATTCCTTAGATCCCCTGTGGGTCGAAAATTTTGCCGAAATCGCTCTATCTCGCACGGTTAAGGAGATAGAAGCAAATTTGTGTTTTGCCATTTTTGGCAAAAATTCGAAAATTCAAAATGGCCGCCATTTTTGGGGAGGGGAAATTTTTTTGAAAATTGCAAATATTACATTCCTTAGATACCCTGTGGGTCGAAAATTTCGACGAAATCGCTCTATCTCGCACGGTTAAGGAGATAGAAGCAAATTTGTGTTTTGCCATTTTTGGCAAAAATTCGAAAATTCAAAATGGCCGCCATTTTTGGGGAGGGGAAAATTTTTTGAAAATTCCAAAGATTGCATTCCTTAGATACCCTGTGGGTCGAAAATTTCGACGAAATCGCTCTATCTCGCACGGTTAAGGAGATAGAAGCAAATTTGTGTTTTGCCATTTTTGGCAAAAATTCGAAAATTCAAAATGGCCGCCATTTTTGGGGAGGGGAAAATATTTTGAAAATTGCAAAGATTGCATTGCTTAGATACCCTGTGCGTCTAAAATTTTGCCGAAATCGCTCTATCTCGCACGGTTAAGGAGATAGAAGCAAATTAGTGTTTTGCCATTTTTGGCAAAAATTCGAAAATTCAAAATGGCCGCCATTTTTGGGGAGGGGAAAATTTTTTGAAAATTGCAAAGATTGCATTCCTTAGATCCCCTGTGGGTCGAAAATTTTGCCGAAATCGCTCTATCTCGCACGGTTAAGGAGATAGAAGCAAATTTGTGTTTTGCCATTTTTGGCAAAAATTCGAAAATTCAAAATGGCCGCCATTTTTGGGGAGGGGAAATTTTTTTGAAAATTGCAAATATTACATTCCTTAGATACCCTGTGGGTCGAAAATTTCGACGAAATCGCTCTATCTCGCACGGTTAAGGAGATAGAAGCAAATTTGTGTTTTGCCATTTTTGGCAAAAATTCGAAAATTCAAAATGGCCGCCATTTTTGGGGAGGGGAAAATTTTTGGAAAATTGCAAAGATTGCATTCCTTAGATACCCTGTGGGTCGAAAATTTCGACGAAATCGCTCTATCTCGCACGGTTAAGGAGATAGAAGCAAATTTGTGTTTTGCCATTTTTGGCAAAAATTCGAAAATTCAAAATGGCCGCCATTTTTGGGGAGGGGAAAATATTTTGAAAATTGCAAAGATTGCATTGGTTAGATACCCTGTGTGTCGAAAATTTTGCCGAAATCGCTCTATCTCGCACGGTTAAGGAGATAGAAGCAAATTTGTGTTTTGCCATTTTGGGCAAAAATTCGAAAATTCAAAATGGCCGCCATTTTTGGGGAGGGGAAATTTTTTTGAAAATTGCAAATATTACATTCCTTAGATACCCTGTGGGTCGAAAATTTCGATGAAATCGCTCTATCTCGCACGGTTAAGGAGATAGAAGCAAATTTGTGTTTTGCCATTTTTGGCAAAAATTCGAAAATTCAAAATGGCCGCCATTTTTGGGGAGGGGAAAATTTTTGGAAAATTGCAAAGATTGCATTCCTTAGATACCCTGTGGGTCGAAAATTTCGACGAAATCGCTCTATCTCGCACGGTTAAGGAGATAGAAGCAAATTTGTGTTTTGCCATTTTTGGCAAAAATTCGAAAATTCAAAATGGCCGCCATTTTTGGGGAGGGGAAATTTTTTTGAAAATTGCAAATATTACATTCCTTAGATACCCTGTGGGTCGAAAATTTCGACGAAATCGCTCTATCTCGCACGGTTAAGGAGATAGAAGCAAATTTGTGTTTTGCCATTTTTGGCAAAAATTCGAAAATTCAAAATGGCCGCCATTTTTGGGGAGGGGAAAATTTTTTGAAAATTGCAAATATTACATTCCTTAGATACCCTGTGGGTCGAAAATTTCGACGAAATCGCTCTATCTCGCACGGTTAAGGAGATAGAAGCAAATTTGTGTTTTGCCATTTTTGGCAAAAATTCGAAAATTCAAAATGGCCGCCATTTTTGGGGAGGGGAAAATTTTTTGAAAATTGCAAAGAGTACACTCCTCAGATACCCTGTGGGTCGAAAATTTTGCCGAAATCGCTCTATCTCGCACGGTTAAGGAGATAGAAGCAAATTACTCAAAAGTAGTACTGAAAATACACAATGAAGTACCTAAATGGCTATTACTCATGTACTGACAAAGCTATCAGTCCCAAATGCAATACCAAGCGAGCTATGGACATAACAATCTTGTATTCAAAATTGTAGTAAAATATCTTTAATTATTTTGGCTTAAATGCACGGAAACCAATGGGTACTGAAAATAGCTGTACTTAAGTATTACTCAGTAAGCAAAAGAGGTACAACAGCCAAAAGCAATCCCAAGCAAGCTACTGACCCAATAAGCCTGCATACCAAATTTGGTGACAATAGCTCTAATACTTTTCCTTTAAATGAGCGGAAACCATGCGTGACGCCGGACATCGGACGCCGGACGCCGGACATCGGACATCGGACATCGGACGGCGAAAAAAGCAAAAATAATATATCCACCCCCCAGGGGGGTGGACATAATGAGTGAAACTCGTACTGTGATCTGATGTACATAATCTACACAGCAACCTCTCAAACAGAACATATTTATGACCCACCGTACTCATCCTTATTTATAACCTACTTCTACAGATATAACTGCATTCTAAAAAAAATTGCATCAGAGATGCCGGTACCTACAGTCTAGGGATGTGGGACATAATGAGATAAAGTCCAAATAATATTCCAAGTCGAACTGCACAGTGCCAAAATAAAATCAAGGTCACAACAAGATGTTGCACACCTATACACCCCCTAACCCCCAGTTTCTGAGATAAAAAGTGTTCAAGATTTTCAGGTCAGTCACTATACCAATGTCAAAGGTCAAATCAAGGTCAAATAGGAAACTCCTGTACCTTAAGGTTTCTGAGATATAGATCAGACAACATTTCCAGCTACCCAGCCTGCCCTGTAGCCATGGGTGACTGTGCCTTTTAAAGGCTGTGGGGTAACAATAATGTAATGACAAACTCCTACCTGCAAAATCTCTTCAGTAAGAAGAGGTTGAACTCTGAAGGTCTACAAACATTGAGTATACTGTATCTGTGAATAAATTTGAAAAAAAAGCCAGCACAGTTACAATTCAACTTCACATTTTCATTTGTAAGAAATTAGTCTGGTATCCCTGAGTACAACCTAGCATGTCTCTAGCCATTCTAGCCATGCAGTTTGAATCATTCTAAGCATGGCAGACTGATACATGTATGTGGATGCCGTTGCATGGCTGTGATTACCTCAGCTCTTACATACAACTGTCAGGGACCTCTTGCAAAGAGAAGTTGTACCAGCACACCCATGTGTGTCTGTAAACACTAGTGTTGTGGTTGAATGCGAATTTTAGAACCGGTTTCCGAAAGCGAAAATTCGGTGAAAAACCGGGTACGTTTGATTTATAAAATGCGAAGAAATCATTTTCAACCGCGTACATGAGCTTTAACTTGTATATAAATAAGAACTACAAGGGACTTTTTGAAGACTTTCGAGGACAAAATGTGTGATATATCAATAGAATATTATAAATTACTGTGAAATATTTGTTGCAGTTCAATATTTTGGTGAAATTTTATTAAGGTAAAATAATGAAATAAAGTGAGCAGTTGGTGTGCTAAGTGAGTTTGGTGGCCTGATATATAGCTGTAGTATAAGCTTATATTTCGACTTCCTGATTGGATTAGTCTCATCAGAGGCTTGGTTAGGTTTTGAGACTTGACCTCCTGAAGTACTATTTTTGGCTCCGGTAAACTTTTGGCCGGATTTACCTCAGTATTGATGTTGGTAATTCCCTGTTTTATTTACATTGGGGGTTATATCAGTACTCTAAAGTCAGGATGTGGTATTGGTTACCATAGTAACACTTGCTATTGCTCTAACCCATTGCCCCTTAGCGCCTTAAGGAGGCAAGTTCTAGTAACAACCTACAACCCAAGGAATCCTAATATTTCACAAATAATTAGAAATAATTGGAATATCATTGAGAACACAGAAGATCTACAACAAATCTTCCCTAATAAACCACTCATAGGATACAGAAGACTCCCAAACCTAAGGGACATACTAACTTCTAATAAAATAAGTTGGCCACCCAAAGAAATCAAAACCAATAACTCCAAACTCCCACCAGTTTGCACCAGATTAGGTAAATGTACTTACTGCCCTAGATTACATAAAATCAACGCATTCCATAGTACACATACTAAAAGAATACATAAATGTACAAACTTACCTGAAAAACACAGAATAACATGTGAAATATACAATATACCTCATTCAATGTACTAAATGCCACAAACAATATATAGGCGAAACTGGGAGACCTTTTAGAGCAAGGATTTATGAACACACAGCCAGTGTTAAAAATCCTAAAAAGTCATTATCTACACCTGTATCAAGACACTTCACCACTGAAAACCACTCTCACAAAGACATGAGATTCAGTGTAGTGCAATGGTTAGGAAATGAGACAGGACCAGATATAACTAGTACCCGTAGAAAGCATGAACTAAGACATATTTGGGACATCCCTACCATTGCCCCTATTGGCATTAATCAATATGTATAATAGTATCCCTCTTAATTTGGTATTCTTGTCCAGATACCACCCCATACCCTTAAAATAATGAAATATGTGATGAAACTGGTTTTGGTTTGAAGAAAACGAAACGTAACCGGATCACTGTCTTTCGGTCAGCAAATAGGTTTCCGGTTTACCGTCTTCAATACTAGTAAACACACTTACCGACATGGACTTGTACAGGCAGAGAATTCTTGGAATGCTCTTTGAAGCCCTTCTGACTCTGCTCACTGTACACAAAGATGCTGTACTCTGCACTTCGGTTCATATCTCTCAAATTCACCTCAATGTCCCGTACCTTTTTGGTAGCTTTCACCATGCGTGAAAATACAGATCCACTTAACACATCCTTCACCACAACCACATAATACTCCTAAAAACAACAAACATGTTCAATTAGTTATATTCTTACATAGTTTATTCATTCGTTTCTGGGAAAAAATCCTGTTAACTAACCCCTCGCAAACTACTGATCTGAATATGATAGGTACAGTGAGTTTCTGTTGCTGATTATTTTTACACATATTTCTTTTGAGGGGATTTATTGTCACACTAAGGTAACTGTGGACAGGCTTTGACATTATCTATATATATATTAAGATGAAAAATTGCCTTGATAAGCCTGAGGCTGCGGTTTTGATGAATCAAGAGACTCTCCCACTTTGCAACTTACAGAGTTGGCACAATCTCCATATGATAACTGCTTCACTTTGAAACAAAATACTGGTGAATGTACTTAAATTGGGTAGGATCAGTAGCACTGGCAAGTTACCATGATCACAACCAGCATTTCTATTGTCAGCACATCTAACATAATAACATAACATAATGAGTAGAATTATAAAATGTATATGTGGGTAAAATAGTTTTGAAATATTTCTAAGAAATTTGTAATTAGCTTTCAGCATCTATATATTTACCTGGGATTGGAATAATAATAGACTGTAAAAAATAGATCATTGAATAGAATATGTCCCCAAAAAAAAAAAAAAAATAACGTCAAAGGCACACATAAGAATGGCTAGTTATAAATATTTAAAACATTTTTGCAAAGACAGATTAATGACCCCTTGAAAGTGGCCAGAATCTCTTTACGGTTGACAAGATGTCAAAACATGTCTGTCAAAAATAGGACCATTGCCACAAAAACATACAAAACTTGGATAACTGAAGAATTAATACAAATTTTGATTACATTATTAACTAGACCTAGCGCATCGGAGAACCGATGCAAATTGTATCTACCGTAAAGACAATGCACCAAAACCTCTAGGACCAATAATAAGCGAGTTATAAGCACTTTTAAGTTTGGCTGTCCTCATTTCACCTTCAAGGAGGGGCCCAAGGTCAAATCCGACCACGCCAGAAGATTCCCAGTGCATGATTTCCTATATGTTGATTTACCATCCCAAACATCTAGGACCAATAATAAGCGAGTTATAAGCACTTTTAAGTTTGGCTGTCCTCATTTGACCTTCAAGGAGGGGCCCAAGGTCAAATCCGACCACACCAGAAGATTCCCAGCCCATGATTTTCTATATGTTGGTTTACCATCCCAAACCTCTAGGACCAATAATAAGCGAGTTATAGGCACTTTTACCTTTGGCTATCCTCGTTTGACCTTGAAGGAGGGGCCCAAGGTCAAATCTGACCACACCAGAAGATTCCCAGCCCATGATTTCCTATATGTTGGTTTATCATGCCAAACCTCTAGGACCAATACTAAGAGAGTTATAAGCACTTTTAAGTTTGGCTGTCCTCATTTGACCTTGAAGGAGGGGCCCAAGGTCAAATCTGACCACACCAGAAGATTCCCAGCCCATGATTTCCTATATGTTGGTTTATCATGCCAAACCTCTAGGACCAATACTAAGAGAGTTATAAGCACTTTTAAGTTTGGCTGTCCTCATTTGACCTTGAAGGAGGGGCCCAAGGTCAAATCCGAACATGCCAGAAGATTCCCCGCCCATGATTTCCTGTATGTTGGTTTACCATCCCAAACCACTGGGATCAATAATAAGCCAGTTATAAGCACTTTTAAGTTTGGCTATCCTCGTTTGACCTTGAAGGAGGGGCCCAAGGTCAAATCCGACCACACCAGAAGATTCCCAGCACATGATTTCCTATAGGTTGGTTTACCATCCCAAACCTCTAGGACCAATAATAAGTGAGTTATAAGCACTTTTACCTTTGGCTATCCTCATTTGACCTTCAAGGAGGGGCCCAAGGTCAAATCCGACCACACCAGAAGATTCCCAGCCCATGATTTTTTATATGCTGGTTTAACATCCCAAACATCTAGGACCAATAATAAGCGAGTTATAAGCACTTTTAAGTTTGGCTGTCCTCGTTTGACCTTGAATGAGGGGCCCAAGGTCAAATCCGACCACACCAGAAGATTCCCAGCCCATGATTTTCTATATGTTGGTTTACCATCCCAAACCTCTAGGACCAATAATAAGCGAGTTATAAGCACTTTTAAGTTTGGCTGTCCTCGTTTGACCTTGAAGGAGGGGCCCAAGGTCAAATCTGACGACGCCAGAAGATTCCCAGCCCATGATTTCCTATATGTTGGTTTACCATCCCAAACCTCTAGGATCGATAATAAGCGAGTTATAAGCACTTTTAAGTTTGGCTATCCTCGTTTGACCTTGAAGGAGGGGTCCAAGGTCAAATCTGACCACATCAGAAGATTAACAGCACATGATTTCCTATAGGTTGGCTTCACATTGCAAACCTCTAGGACCAATAATAAGGGAGATATAGGCACTTTTAAAGTCTGCTATGTGGGTTACTTCGACACTCCGTGGATGACCTTGAGTTAGGAGCTTCAAGGTCAAATGTGTGCAAGGTTGTAGAGGACATGTATATGTGTCATACATATCACCTATGAAGAGATTCAACCTTCTACCTATGAGGAACAGCCAGTAGAAAAATCTAGATTATTTTCAAAGAAATGCCAGTGGCGGCCATCTTGTTTTTCAGAATGAGGCTATTTTCCTTCCCAGAGAAGCTTACCCCCCACTGAAGATATCCTGCAAAATTGGTGAACCTAGCTGCTGTTGTTTTCCTCTTAGAGCGTTAACGCCGAAAATCGAAAAAGCGAACGCTAAACCAAAGTATCCACCGGATGCTTCCGGTGGATACAATTAAGCATTAGTGAGGATAATGTAAGGGTATTTTACGCAATAAAAATGGTTTCTTAACAATGGCTATTACTGCTACGAAGTCTTTGTAATCTCTTTTGTTTTCTCTTATGTTTAATGAATTGTGTTTTTTAATTACAAGGTTGTTTGTCGAGACTGTTTTAGTTCATAGATTTCTATTTTGGGTGGAATTAAGGTAGAGTAAAACACCTTCATTGCATATGTACAGATTCAAATCTGATAAGTGATCTCTGTTTTTCTGTGATACTTACTGAGCTTGAGAAAAAATCTGCTTCAAAGCAAGCAGCATCAAAAATCACAGTCAAGTCTCGTTTGTTCATCTTGCCACTCACAGGTTTACTGACTTCAACTCTCAGGTTTTTAGGGGGAGATCTTTCATCTAAACAACAGAAGAAAAATAATTTCGTCAATGAAATTAACTTAATAAAAGAACAGAATTGGTTTCATTCAGTGGGCAAACTAGTTAGATACTGGTGGTGATTTGCTGGTACTGCAGCAAACATAGCATGACTAAACATTATCAGCCGATATCAATGGTCTAGTGCTCAAAACCAAATGACCACGGGACTCTCTACACTTGTCGGTTTTTGTTTGTAGTAACATGCCACAATGCCTGTGTGATGTCAGATGCTAAACCAATGTAAACCCCAAACTGGAAAATGTAATAAGTTAATTAAATTTTTATGGGTTAATACCTTATTAGTCTGGCACACTGCCGGTCTCACCAAATGTTCAAAAAAAAAAATTCTTTAGCTGAGCATTGGTTGGGACCAGTAGTGTCCTGTTCACTCACCAGGTGGTTGTAATGCCTCAAGCACTAGATGGAACAATGTACTTCTTATTTTTGTTTCCTATCTTTAGTATGTATAATTGTGGGGAAGGTGGGGTGAGAATAACCTTATCCACTAGATAAGGTATTAACATATACAAATTTAATTTACTTATGAAATTTTCCATTCTATTGTGTTAATACTTCTTACACTGTTGATAAATCAGAATACCTACCCAGTGGATGAAGATGAGGAAGGTGAACAAAACTGAATGGAACATACCCTCAACTGCCAATTTTGTTCATGGCAGCACACAGGGGATAAAATTTTTAAAGTAAAAGAGAAGCTAAAGTGTAAAACTATGTACATTATGTACAGAAACTGAGGGGTCAAACTATTTGTAGATTTGCTGTACCACAATCACACGACCCAGATGAAGGAACTCTGAATCAGAACAAGCCACATCCTATAGATAAAATTGTGTGAAGGTTTTGTGTGACTTTTAATGACAGGATGAAATTATTTGGTCTAAGGAAACTCCCCCTTTGTAACGCCTTACAAGCCGCAAAAGCTCTTACATCATCAGTTATAACCTGATGTAGGTTCAAAGCATCTTCATCAGGATAGTTAAAAGCACAAGAGTACTTCTTAAAATTCTTCTTAAATGAGACACCAACATATTCCGGTAAACGTCAGAAAAAGACGTCCTGTATATACTACCGGCAGGACCGGTCACAGAGTGTGCATTCGCCAGGTGGCGCATCGTACTTCATTTCCTGTTTACCTCTTGACATCATAGCATCTTTTTCATGTCTAATCCTAGTAAGACCCCTAGTAAGCTGATAGCGGGGTCGGTTGGGTGGGCCTTGCCTGTCCATTGGATAGGGTATTAACTTATAAAAATTTAATTTACTTATTAAATTTGCAATTTTATTGCGTTAATACATCCTATCCAATGGACAATTGCTGAATAACTACCGCTTGGTAGGCGGGTAAGCAGCTAGGGACTTATGTGAACTCATAACAAAACAAAATTGTACAGGCCTATTTGACCTAGGTTCAGAGAACCCTGCAAGGTCAGGGTCGGCCACTAACTCACCGGTTAACCGGGAGCCTACCGACATTGCCCCCCCTTTTTCTTTCCTTCCAGAGTCGGTCTGAGAAGGGAAAGATAGAGAGAGAGAGAGGGGCGAGAGAGTTCAGTCCCAGAAGAAATAAACTCCCAAGAGAAGCAAGTCGCAGTTTTTTTTTTTTTTTATAAAATATATGTACATTCCACATATTTACATTATGTACATATCTAACATATTTACAATATGTACATATTTACATATATACAATATCTCCTCACTTCTGGGCCTGGTGGTGCACCTGTTGAGCAGCCACTACAGGTCCCAGATGGAAAAGCTCTGAGTCTGCCCAGGCAACATCCTTCAAATAGAATTGGGTGAAGGTGTTGTGAGATTTCCAGTGGCAGGCTGACAAGATCTGATCTAAGGAAATCCCTGATTGGAAAGCCTTAGAGGCAGCAAAGGCCCTAACATCATGGGCTTTAACCTGATGTAAGGTGAGGGCCTCCTGATCAGAGAGCTCATAGCACAGAACCACAGTCTGCTTGATCCATGAGGAGATGGTGGCAGGTGAGATGTCTTTATCAAAACCTTTCTTGAAGGAGACAAAGACGAACTCCTTATTCTGCCTGAGGTCTGCAGTCCTGTCCAAGTAGTAGCGCAGGGCTCTAACTGGACATAGGGGCCTGTCACCCTTGAGTGACCTATCCAGAGATGGTGCCAGGGTTGGGATGACCACTGGAGCCACACTATCTGGATCTTCCTTAGCCAGCTGGTTCTTGGATAGGAAGCTGGGTGAGGGATACAAAGACACCTTAGACCAGTCTGACTGGTGTCTGATGTTCTTATGTAACCAAGCATGGATCTCACTCCTGCGTTTACCTGAACCCAAAGCCAGCAAGAAAACAGTCTTGAAAGTTAAATGTTTCAAGGAGGCCTCTTTCAGGGGTTCAAAGGGAGCCTTTGTGAGCTGATGTAAAATCAGTGAAAGGTTCCAGGAGGGGATGCCCCTCCTGCCCTTAGGTCTGTCTCTATGGAAACTATCCAGGAGACGAGTGAGATTCTTATCTTTGCTGACATTAATGGTGGAATTGCCCACTTTGTCAGCAATGGCGGATCTGTAGCCATCAATAGTGCCTGGCTGTAACTTCTTGTCCTGAAACAAGTGCAGGAGGAAGTCAGCAATGGCTTTCAGAGGTGGTGCCCTGAAGTCCACCTGATTACTGAGGCACCACTTTGTAAAAATGGTCCACTTTGCCTCATAGACAGATCTGGTTGATCTTCTTTGAGGAGCCTCAATTCGTGCTGCCACTGCCTCAGAGAAGCCTTGCTCCTTGATTGCTGAGGCTCTAGGAGCCAGGCATGTAGGTTCAGATTCGACAGGTTCCTGTGAAGGACCTGGTTGAATGGCTGAGACACTAGGTTGGGTATGCTGGGCAGACACAGTGGGATCTGGCTTGACATTGCTACCAGGTCCCAAAACCAGGGCATGTTGGGCCACCCTGGAGCAATCAGAATTATTCTGTTGCAGGGGTAGTCCTGGAGCTTCTCCACCACTTTGCCCAAGATGGCTGCTGGTGGGAAGGCGTATGGGTCCAGGTCCTCCCAGGAGAGGCTGAGTGCATCCACTGCCCAAGCCTGGGGGTCTGGAACCGGTGACACAAACTGTGGCAGTTTGTTGTTGAACCTGGTGGCAAACAGGTCCACTTGTGGCTGGTGCCACCTTGAGCATACAGCTTGGAACACTGCTGGATGAAGTGACCACTCTGTTTGAATGGTCTGGCCAAGTCTGGATAGCTTGTCTGCTATCACGTTCAGCCGGCCGGGGATGTGACGTGCCCTGAGGGTTACCTGCTGTCTGGTGCACCAGGACAGGATTCTCCACAGTAGGGCACACAGTGACCCCGACTTCATCCCCCCCTCTTTGTTGATATAGGCAACCACTGTTGTGTTGTCTGTAGCTACCAACACTGTCTTGTTGAAGACTAGGGTTCGAAACTCTTTTAGAGCTAGAAATACCGCTTTTAGCTCTAAGTGGTTTATGTGTAACTTGCTCTCTGGAAGGGACCAAGTTCCTCTTGCAGTGTGGTCGTCCAAGTGAGCGCCCCACCCTTCGTTTGATGCGTCTGTAAAGATCTGCAGAGCATGTTTTAGAGGGTGTAATGGTTGACCTAGTAGCACATTGCTTTCCTCCAGCCACCACCTTAGGTGGGGGTGGAGGGACTTGGGGACCGGGATCACCTTTTCCAGTGACTCTGGGACCCTCCAGTTGTTTTTCAAGTGCCACTGTATGGGTCTCGTATGGAGTCGCCCTAAGTGGACTTGTTTTTCTGTTGCTGTGAGGAGACCTATGAGGGACATCAATTTCCGGACCGGGCATACCGGATCCGACATTATTAATCTGATCTTGTCTGTCAAGGCCTGCCAACGTTCTTCTGTTGGTCTGACCTTGCCCTCTTTCAGGTCGAACTGGTAACCTACGAAGTTGAAGACCTGTTTGGGAACCAGCTCTGACTTGTCCTTGTTCACCAGCCACCCTAATTCCTGACAAAGTTGGACTAGGGTTTGAGTATGCTGGAGACAGGTGTGGTGGGTAGAGGCTCTCACCAGCCAGTCGTCTAGGTACTGGTGGATCCTTATACCCTTCTGAAGTGCCATGAGTTTGACCTCTTTGGCCACCACTGTGAACTCCATGTGAGCTGTGGAAAGGCCAAAGGGAAGGGCTTTGAACTGGTAGGACCGACCCTGAAGGTGAAAGCGCATGTACTTCCTGGACTGACTGTGAATGGGTATATGGAAGTATGCATCTTTGAAATCTATGGATGTGACCCACTCCCCTACTTGGAGGGAGGTTCTTATGGTCTCTGGGGTCTCCATCTTGAACGACCCTGTGTTTAAAAAGGTGTTCAAGGTGCTCAGGTCTAGGATGGGTCTCCACCGGATGTTGGGTTTGGGTACCAAAAACAACCGGTTGTAAAACCCCAGTGAATTTGGATTGGCCACCGGTTCGACTGCATTTTTGTTTATCAGCTGATACAGTGCCTCTAAAAGGAAGGACTGTCTGGTTGGATTGTGGTAGTTGCTTATTACAGTCGGTGACCTTGTCAAGTGGGGTCTGAACCGGAAGGGGAGCGTGTAACCCTCCCTCAGAATGGTTACCACTTTCGAACTTGAACCCAGGGTTTCCCATTTCTCCCAACACTGGTTTAACCTCGCCCCTACAGGAGGATCTAAAACAGCATGTTGAGCATTGGTGACAAGATTTACAGAAGGCAAGTGACCTACACAAAAAACATCTTTCACATATTTTATTTTTGTGTACAATTGACATGCATTGGGATTTACGCCTTTCCTTTGCGGCAACCCGGTGACAATATGAGCATTTGCAACATGAGAGTCTACATTTAAAGTCACTTTGCTGTTCCTCTGATCTGTCACTGGTGGTGGATTCAAACCCTCCATCTTGTCAGATACAATTACAGAGTCCTTCAATCCGACTACATTTGAAACACAATAATTGTCATTTATGCTTCTTAAACCCTTTGGCCGGCTTTTGGTTGAAGTTTGAGGCTTTACCTCCACCTTTCTGACCAGTTTGCCAGTCTCTGATTTGTTTCCAAGCCGGTGTAGTGGGCTTCCGGTCCAGCTGGTGTGAAGGTCTAGTACTGGAGGGAACGTACGGATGAAAACGTCCGGGTTTCCTCTGTGTGTTACCCATAGAACACCTCTCCTCACTACGGGAAATCTCATCTTCTGCCTTGACCAGTAAGCTGTCGGGGAATAATGAGAGTAGATGAACTGGAGAAGTGCGTAATGCAGATAAGGTATCAGGCTTCACTCCACCACGTATAAACTCCAGATAGCTATCCCGACGTGCCAGAGTGAGGTTGGCCATGCTGATGAAAACTCCCTCTGAGAGATCCTGCATGGTGCGCTGCATAGCCTGGGAAATGGATCTATTAAAGGTCACCAGATATTCCAGCTCTTCAACAGCCTGCTGCGTTCTTTCAGCACTCTTGCCCTTTGATGAATCTGACCGGAGAGACTTCAGCTGGGTAACCATTGAATCCTGTACTTTAGTAAGGCATCTAGATAGACCAGCAGCGTGATTACACATCACGGATTGCTCCCTGAACGCCTTCTCCCACCTTCTAAGGGTATCCTGGCTGAACGTACGGGAAGCTGGAGCAGAAGGTAAACTTCTTCTTGCGACCCTAGAGAACATGCTGTTCAGCTTTGCCGGTTCCGGAGACCAGTGGGATATAGCCTGGGTAGACACGTCTCCCTTCTTAACTGCTTGCATATCATACCACTTGGAAGAGCGAGGAGTCTTAACAAACTGGTCACGTAGCAGTCCACTGGTTTCAGAATTCCTAGAAGGATAACCTTCCGCAATAGTTACATTCAGTTTCTCCAGTTTTTTGCAGAGCCATTCATCAACCGGCAATTTAACTGACACTTTACCGGTAGTCTTCACTCTGGAACCGGCAAAGGGGTTATCATCCATAGAGGCAGCTGAGTTGTCATAATCCGGGATGTGGTGCCAGTTCATGAAACTTCTCACCCCTCTAATAGTTTCCCTGTAATTGGCATCTTCAGAGAGGTCCTGATCTGTAGCCGTGTCCGGTAAATCACCCTGGCAGTGAACACTAGCTGGTGAAGCCGGTTCCCCATCCAACTCAGCCTCACTATCATATTCCCTAGCAACCTCAGAGTTCTGACCAATGGGAGCCGACTGGTTATGCAGCATAGTTTCAGCACCGGCAGGCAGGACCTCGGGACCCGCACCAGGAGTCTGTGCAGACTGGGTGGCCGTCCCTGCACCGGTAACCAGTAAAGGTTGGGTGGCTAACACTTCAGAGGTACCGGGGCCCTGAACAGGGTGGGTAGCACTCTCAACTCCATCTTTACCAGCTTCTGTACCAGGAGTAACGCTTTCTCAGGATTGGCACCTTTCTGAATCTGAGACTTTATCTTCTTGACCGTAGACTTGATGCTATGTTGGCATTTTTCCAATGAAGCATTGCAAGAAGAGGAGGTTTTGGCAAATGCAGCGGTGGAGTTGAGGGTAGAGATGTTTTGTCTAGCCTGAAGTTCTAGCTCCTTGAGAACTGGCAGGGGAACTCTGGCTACTGGGGGCCCAGAAGGTCTAGGAGTAATACAGATCTTAGCAAAGTCCGTATTCAACTCCTGAATTTTGTCCTGAAAAGTTGGTTGTCCCACCTTGTACCACTTTGAAGTTGAGGGAGGAGGCCTGACATATTTTCCCTCAGATAAGTTGGCAGCCTTAAAGTCATGTTGGAATTTATCAAAGGCGTCCTTGATAACTGAGCTAAGTGGAAGAATAGAGGAGGGACCTCTAGGTCTGAGCTCTTGACGGCCTTTTTCATCATCCAGACCCAACACTGAGGTGGACGACCTGGGCATAGATTCCCTGGGGTCAGGGAGAGACAAAATACGCCTGAAGGTGTCCACTTCTTCAGAGTATTGTGAGGGCATGTCAGACAAAGCTACTTCCCTATAATAAGGGGGGTCTGGATCATGTTGTGGGAGGTCTTGATCAGAAGCTACTCCTGAGGGCTGAGCCCTAGAGGGCTTAGAAGACCCGTGTCTGGTTTCAGGGGAGTGCTCCTCCTCTGAGGTAAATGACACGTATCTAGATCTTGATTTATGTTTGCTCTTGTCAGAGTGTTTTTTGGATCTAGAAGAAGGGATCCGAGGTTCATCGGAATCCTCATTTAGTTGGTCCGAGGCAGAGCTCGGGTCAACTGGCTGCCTATGGCTTTGCTTTTTGTGAGTGTACGAGACCTCTTCGGGATGACCTTCAGAGGGGGCAACGTACTGTTCCAAGGAAGCTTGAGTGGGTACAAGACGAGGAGGGAGTGCTGGACCGTAGTCCACATCCATAGCCTTGCTTGGGATGTTAGTACCCGATCTCGGAGGGGGCAAATCCAGAGGGGCAGCAGTGTTACTGGACGAGCCAGGTTTGGAAGCAAGAAGCGAGGGATCTACCTCGACTTTTTGTTTTGCAGCCAACTCCTCTCGGAGTGACTGAAAAGCTTCCAACATGGATGCCTGGAAGGTACCCATTTGCTGCTGTAAATGTATATTTAAGGAATCACCGAGTGATTTCTCTATGTTTTTCTGGATTTTATTTTGCAAAGCCGTGCCCGGGGTGGGTGGAATAGTCTTGGCTGGCGTTTTCAAGGACAGGGAACTGAAGGCAAGAGGTTGTGGACGGGGGGGGGGTGAGGTAAAAAGGCTATCAGCAGCACACTCGAGGTCTGCATTGGACCCAGTGAAGGAGTCCCCGTCGCCTTCACCCAAAAGATCTAGTTCATCTTTGGAACTAGTTGTCGCTTTCTGCTTTTTCAAATACCGTTTCCGGTTTTGGATTTTCTGTAGTTGCTCATCTGAGAAAGACGTGCAAATTTCACAAGGGGTTTCAAAGGTGACACAGGGGTCATCTCCCTTGCCAGCCTCCCTACAGGTAGGGCAGAAATTATGTGTATCAAAACTAAAGCAGAAATGGCGGCATTTCTGCGCTCTCGGTTTGTCTTTATTTGCTTGATGTGTCGACATTTTATACGCAATAAAAGACGTACAATGTACTTGCCTGAACCGAGGAAAACTCAAAACACGCGACAGCAATAAAAATACTTATCCTGTGAAAATTAAAATTTTACAGAATGATCTATGATATATATTACAAGAAATATGCAAATATTAGCCTCCAACAATAAGTAAAGTCTGAGAAATAAATGAAAATGTCTGTATATTTACAAACTGCTACCAGTCAATCGTGGCCAACGAGAAAGTAGGACGATTGGTCAGAAGTTATCACGTGACGACAACTACCAGTATATCCGGTGGCTAACAAGAACGATCTTTTTTTCTAAGACGTTGGCCCCGGGTGTGGCAACCCGAGATCAGCATTAAGTCCCACATGGTAAGCTATTGTAGCGTAATAAAACGGTCAATTATGGTGCAACCACTTCCAAAATCTAATCATCTCGAGATTTTAAAAGTATTGAAATATATCTAAAACAGCACCCTCCTACGGTAAGTAGTTTCCCCTGAGCAGTGATGACAAGAGGGTGTACCCCCAAAAGAACTAATTTTGAACATATGACCTTGATCAAGGTCAAAAATAAGTACGTGGAAAATTTTTCCCACACCTAAGGTTTTAACTGCCAAAAATGGTCAGAATCAGCCCACTAATAAGGGAGATATTCAAGAGAGACGATAATGTGGCGGGAGTCGAGGTGGTGAGAAAACTCATGAAAACAAATAAACCCCTTTTCATGGGACGCTTAATTGTGTTATCATATTACACAAAATATTCTACATTCAGGCAACTGTTATTATACCCAATGAGTATGCAGACAAAAATTTGGGGAAAACTGTGCCAAATCCAAGTGAAGTCTGTCAATGAGCATTAATTTCTTTATTTAACTTACTGGTATATTCTCCAGCCAAAATAGCACTGAATAAATATTTCCTTGTGATCAATATTGATTGATGACACTTAATTAACATCAGTGTTACACTGAGGTGTCATTTTAAAGAGCCTGTAGTCCCAAATTTAACATACCACTTTTATTATTTGTATGTACAGTATATCCCCACACAAAAACACTTACACTTCTCCCAGTTGCACCACGCCAATGTTTATCTCACTATTTTGACTTTTATCACTCAAATTTCTCTCCCTCTTGGAAGAAATAAAATCAAGGCCAGAAGTCCCAAGTTTGTGTGTACTACGTCATATGATGGTCAGAATTGTTCACTTGTACAAAAACACACTGTAAAACTACAGTATTCTTGTAGTTATTTCCTGGTGTTTTAAATCTTATTATGTTTTCTGGTGTTGAAAATTTTATACAATAATCATGCACAGTTGGTACTAGTGAAAATAAATTAAATTTTAGTGATTATAACAGCAGTAATTATAAAGGAAGCATTGTGTTTTTATACATTTCAATCCTTTTTGTCTAATGATGACAGTACTACTGAAAATGAAGATATGAATACAAAGGATATCAATGGTTCTTATATCAGTTATATTTAAATGACAAATATTGAATGTTATGCAAACTCAAGATTATTTTGATTCTATCCATGTACAAAGTCATATAGGGGGCTAATAATTTCAAACCTGGGTTTGTATATAGCAGTTTTTAAAAAATTGTATTGTTTTACTCAATATAATTTCTTTCCAGAATGTTTAGCACAATAATAATAATTACTTAGATGGCACCATTGCTATTTATAATGAAAAAAAAAATTATGGTCAAAAAATAATCCTTGCCATTATATATCTCTTTTATCAAGCATCACTTCAAAGCTTGGTTTTGTAAAGTTTTTAGAAACACCGTTTTCTAATAAAACTTGTGTATATTATACCCAAAACATGAGAATATCTGACATTAAAATTAAAACCATGGCTAGGTATGTTTGAGTCGAACTACTATGGTTGACTTGATAAAAAGAAAAGTAGTATTAGGTAATCAAAAAAGAAGGATTAATTGTAATTCTTCAAAGTAATCTAAAATTTGGACTTCTAATTTGATTTTGCTGAAGATAATTACAAATTCTGTGTAAATTCTGCTAACTGAACTTGATATTCTTCTAAACCACTGCAATACAAAGATTGGAAATTCTGTCAAAAGATTTCAAATTCTTTCATAAGAGTTTAAGTTCTGTCATGACATTTTCATTTTTGTAATTACAGAAGTTATTAAGAATTATTTGATAAAACATTAACATAATCAAATACTTTAACAAGTTATTAAGTTGGGATCTCAAATGAAAGCCATATAATACTTTAATCTAAATATCATTTAATATCAAGTTACTCCCAGAAATGTTTCATGGCCATTGTCACTATTTTTCAAGAAATACAAATTATAATCAAAACTTTCATTGTGTACTTGTATTTGTATGTTTTTTCCTGTATGGGTTTCCAGTTTATAAAAGGTGAAAGAAATACTATCTTTGAGTAATTATTGGCCATTTACTCAAGTAGAATAACTTTTGATGTAAATTAAAACAATTTGTGTGCACCAGACAAAAAATTTACTGTACAGTTTATAGTGCAATATAACTAGGATATACAGTGGCCCTGAGAAAGCAATCCATCTTCACACGTCACAGCATTCTGCTAACATGGATGTTTATGTTTGAAAGCTGTGAGGAGGGATCAGCATAAAAAGTGAAATATATCCCTTATAACAAGGCAGTTTTCAAAATGTTGTATGTAGGTGCTTTGTTTATGTGGTTTTTTAACTGATTGTGTAAAGTTGTGTTGAGGGTGCTACAGGCTCTTTAAGGAACTGAGTGATTCTGTGATGCTATTTTTGTGTGCTGGTGTGTTTTCAGTGGACTTACCATAGCTGGTGTGTTTTCAGTGGACTTACCATAGCTGGTGTGTTTTCAGTGGACTTACCATAGCTGGTGTGTTTTCAGTGGACTTACCATAGCTGGTGTGTCCTTCAGACACTGAGCTGACAGGTCCTCTGTATGGCTCTGTGACCTGCACTCTGAAGAAGTAGTCTTCACAGGACACCAGATTGGTCAGTGTATAATGGCGGTTAGTGATATGGTCAACTCTCTGCACCCCATTGTACTGGACAGTGGTCAGATTCACCTCCTCAAACTGAGCATTCACATTGGTGTAGTACAGGCTGAACTTCTGCAATACAAAAGTATTGAGTAGTGGTATAAGCATTTGCAAAACTTAAAACATGAGGCTTAAAATCAGCATATTTATGGGGAATATGGTAGATTTACTTACAGCACATGCACGGTGGGTATGTGTTCAAATTGTGGTCAAAATAACTCATACATTCAGCAACATAAATATATCAGGTTTCACAATGTTTGACACAAATTTATGTTTGAAAATCAATTTCACAATAATATTTGTATCTTGACACAAATAGCAGTAACTTCGGGATGATTATTGAAATATTTCAATGTTTATTTTATGCACTTTGTGCAGAATTACAAATAAAACTCTGCAGATTAATGAGCTTATATATTTACATAATTTATAAATCAACTTATACTTGTTTTGGGGTTTGTGTGTGTGGGCTGCAAAAAGGGTATAAAATAGGTATTCTAAGTGGGACATAAATGGTTAAAACATGTGTAAATGGTTTAAAATTGTGTTTCATCAAGTACCAAAGACAGCAAACTTTCCTTGCCTGCCAAAAACAGAGACACAATTTGTAATTGAGGTGCAAGTGGCTATAAAAATCTGAATATGGTAAAACACGGCAATGAAATGACATTATGTTGTGCAGGTTGATGTGTGGGATGGAACAGAAATGCAGGTATTTGAAATCATTAA
The DNA here is from genome assembly GCA_964017235.1 of Sabellastarte sp. h YS-2021. NCBI lineage: Eukaryota > Metazoa > Annelida > Polychaeta > Sabellida > Sabellidae > Sabellastarte > Sabellastarte sp. h YS-2021. Next base: position 71,209,331 of record OZ024935.1, on the reverse strand, counting down.
CATAAGAAACTTTGTAAAATGGTGTCTTAGTAAACCCAAAAATTACACTTTAAACTGTCAAATCTTGGAGCATTCACAAGTTAATAAAATTCAACTGTTAAAATCTAATAATAAAAACACAAAAAACACAGGTTTCTAGGATTTCTAGAGAAAAGTAAAAACGCTAATCTTTTTGTTTTAAAACCAAAATGTACACTCTATTATTCTTATAGTAACAGACTTCAACAAAATCTACAATTTTTGGAGAAGAAACCCCCGATCCTGTAAGAAACCCTAATTCATAGGTAATGAATCTACAAAGAAGATAAAATAAGCATTAAACTGCTACACACCTGTCCAGTGACATCCTTGCTCCCACTGGCATTGTCCCAGGTGACAAGTAGTGCACTGAGGTCACCTCCTAGGACCACACTGGTAATGTGCTGCTCAGGCATCGGGGTCCCTGTACAAACACAGAATTCAGTTACTGACGTTCAGCTACATCTCAACTCAGTCATTATGTCAACTAAAAGCCCATCACTCATGATACAGGTAGCCACGTTCTTACTTATAATAGCAATTAACTGTTAACTTAGCGGTAATCTTTAGAATTGCTATTTGCTAAAAATAGCTTTATCAAGTGCAACTAATCCCTGTATCCGAGGTAATAACTAGATTGTGCTGACTCGATGGCAATATATCCCCAGATTGGCCAACTCTCACATCACAGGTATTCATTGGCCATTTTTTGTTGCACCCAATTTGTGTGATTCACAATTATTATAACCTTTTTTTTTAAATTTATTTATTTTTATTTATTCATTTTTTTTATTTTTTATTTTTTTAAATTTTTATTTAGTTATTTATTTTTTATTAATTAATTTTTTAAAATTTTTTTTTTTTCATTGATAAAATTAATCCTATTTCACAGTATTTAAATGGTTTTCAGTTCTTTCTAAAATATTAACACAACGCTTTTGTAGGCTTATATGCCTTTAATATATCAGTGGAAAGATTAAATCATAAAATACTGTGATTAGATCTTAGCCAATTCACTTACATCTCAAAAATTTTGGATCTCTTCCTTATGTAGAAAACAATCAATCAGTGCCCATTAGTGCTGGGATCAGAAGCAGTTTGACCAAATCAGGGATCGCGTCAACGAAACGAGTGAATATCGAGTTGAACTCGAGTTACGTGACAGTATTAAAATCACCAACTATGATAAAAAGCAAGTTGTATACCCCTGCATATATGTTGTTTAACACTGATAACACAAATAAACAAAAATCTTTCAAAATATTAGTGTTTTCTTACGTTTCATGTAGTTTTCTGGAGAGAGTGGTACATACTAAATCTCATTCCTACAGATGATCATGAATTATTTCAAAGACATATTACAGGCAGATAATTTTTTTCTACACTTTTATTTCTTGTTAAGTGCACTTTAATCTTAATTAAAACCAAATAATATTGAACTCGAAGTCTATGCATGTTTCAAAAATCACCAGTACAATCAAAACAGTCATTTTTCAAAAAGTCAATGCAAGAAATTTACCAAAATGTAAATGTCATTTAATGGTTAGTAACAGTAAACAGACAGTGGCTATGGATCATAAATATCAGTGAAAAACAAAAATAAAGACAGATAATGCAATATATATGAAAAGAATACTAAAGTTCAAAGATTAAGAATGAGCTATTTCAATTTCTGGTAATTTTTATTTAGAAATACCAACATGTCAACATTTTCTGGTGCAAGTGATGCCCTCTTTTTGTTTACTATGCAGCCACACAGGCTAAATACCCTCTCACTTGGTACACTACTGGCCGGTACACAGAGATATTGTTTTGCAATTTTTGCAACATTTGGAAAGATACCGCAGTTTTGCTTCCACCAGCTCAGTGCCTGATCTGTGCTGCTATCTGCAGACAGATACAGACCAATCTCCCTGTTAATTATTACCTCTTGATCTTCACCTGAATCAGGAGTAGTGCTCCTATTTTGAAAAAAATCTCATCAAGCCACTCCATCACATCAGATTTGGGTTTTTTGGCAGGTGGCTGATGAATTTCTCTCTCTCACCCCTGATTCCCCATTGTTAACACTTTCAACAATCTGAGTTTTGACATCTGCAGGTACAGTTAAAACATCGGCCTGATCCAAAATTTCCTGCAAGGTATTGGAACTTACCCCCTGTGATTGAATCTCAGATTTGACCTCTACTTGTGATAAGTTTTGGGCAACATTTTTGGCTTTAAAAACACTTACCCTGAGGTGAGATTCTGCCAGGTGCCAGCAACTTTTGTTTTTCACAAAGTAATGTACAAGCAGTTGAACTTTTATGAAAAAAACTGAACAACCTTACGCCCCCTTACAACAAGCTTGTGTACCTCAGCTACAGCTAAAGCAGATTTTACTGCAAGATTTATATTGTGACCCATACAGGAAATCTGAACCCAATCTAACAACTGGAAAGCTTTTAGTTCATTTGCAGCGTTATCAGTAGTGGCGATAGGTGTTGGAAAACCCCACTCAACCTGTGCCTCCATTAGGTTACTCTTTATGGCCACAGCAGTATGTTGCCCAATTATTTTTCTAGTCTGAAGGACAACATTAAACAACTTCCAATCCTCATGCATGAAGTGGAGTGTTATGGTTCCATAACTCTCAGTGGAAATTGATGTCCAGCCATCGTGGGTTATCACACAAGCATCAATATGGCTGTTTGATGTTTGATGCAAAGTTTTGTTTCATTAATCACGTAAATTCTGTCATCAAATCTTGTTTTATTAGCCTCAGGGACCTTCATCATATCAGGAGGTTTCTTTCCGTTGATACATCAGTGGTGATTGCAAATGCTCTGGTCAGTAGTCGCTTGGATTATTGCAATTCTCTATTTCGCAATTTGTCATCCTGTAATACTACAAGGCTCCAATATGTTCAAAATGCTCTTGCACGGTTTGTCACTGGTGCTTCAAAGTACACTCACATCACATCCACCCTGAGGACACTTCATTGGCTACCCATCAGACAACGTATTATCTTCAAAACCCTACTTTTGGTTTATAAGTACCTCACCACTGGCCAGCCTAAGTATTTTGCACCATATCTCTCCTTGTACAAATCTGCCATGAATACAAGACGTTCCAACCCCAAAAATTTGTTCCTCCAGGTTCCTCATTACTGTGCTTCCATCCATAAATCAAAGGTCCATTTCAACAACAGTTTCTCATATGATGCCCCGAAGTTATGGAATGATCTTCCACATGATATCCGCAGTGCTCCAAATCTCTCGTGTTTCAAAAGTCGACTAAAAACCTACCTATTTCAGAAATCATTTCCACCATAGCTTCTAACTACCGAACACCGGATCGCCTCCCTGGGTACGACTTGGAACATGTCTAATGTCTTGATGATTTATGCCTTACGAACTGGATGGTGTGCCTTAGAATCCGTAGATACGGAGATTAATCACTTGGACAACTGATTGATTGATTGATAGACTGATAATATCTTTCAGTTTGGCTGTAGCAGTATTATACATCGATCTGAGATGATTGTTCATGAATGTTTTCCTTGAGGGGACCTGATACCTGTTTGTAAAAATATATATTCACTATTGTGGTCATGGTAATGAGTTTGGTTTCAAGCATCAACTTATGTGAGAAAGTTGTTTGCAACCTTGCAATATGACATACAAAATCTTTTGAAAGTGAATAAAAAAGATGATAAACTCAAACCAATTAAAGAGCACTTTATATTTAAAGGAGGATTAACTAGGTGCTGTTATATCACACTGAACATTTTATAGGTGTAAATGATGAAATTGGTTCTTATTAAAATAAAAGTGATGCACTTAATAGTACAAAAGTTTCAGTAAATGATAATACCTTGGTTGAAACTTCTCAATAATCCTCAACACACCACTTCCCTCAACAGTTGATATTGGTCTGATATCTTCACTAACAAAATTGCATATAGCTTCATTATATTCTTGTTGCTTTGCATGTGGAAGTGGCCCCAGATCCTGCTTACTTTTGCTCAGTGTACATGTAATACTTGGCTGACTAGCTTGGTTACCAGCCATTGAACACTCTGGATGTTTCAGCATAACATGGTTTCTCAATGTAGTTGTATTTCCATTGTAAGTGTATTCCAACTTGCAGATTTTGCACACAGCCTTATCCTTTAAAACACTATTTCCAACATTCCAAAATATTTCCATACTTGTGATTTTCCACTAGCAAAATCAACTTAGTGCTTTTCCATTCTCACTTTTGAAGTAATTTCGCTTTTATTTCAGAAAAAAAATGAAATATTTTTTATACCAGCAGACGCCAAGAATTTTGAACATGAAAAAATCAATAATCAAGGGCGACGTCATGTCTGATGTAAGTACGCATTTGTTATATGTCACAAAAAGACAGATACCGGTATATGTGCATGCAACAGTCATACTTGCTGAAAATGAATAGATGAATTGACATTATCAAATAGGTTAGTAGATTTTACGTATAAAAAATTGCTTGATTTGTAACTTGACACACAACTCGAGTTCAAAAACGCAAATACCGATGTTTCCTCAAATATCGCCCACCGAGTTACGACTCGAGTTGTAACCAACTCGTCCCAGCACTAGTGCCCATGAACAGGCTCTGTGTTAGCTGACTATGTTCCCTAAGCTTCATAGAACAAGTGAAAGTAGAAAAGGCTACAAAACTTTTGTGCACTGCAAATGGTATTAGCTACTGAGGACCTGGTTCTTAAACAAAGGTAGAGAGTTCAAAACATTGGTGCATAGTCACCACAGATGTAGAGCTGATAACTTCACAAACTAATCTTTCTCTGGCCTAGAACATATTGGCAAAATAACACACAAATCCCTACAATGTTCACAGAGAAAATTATGAAAGGGTGTTAAAGTTTTAGCACTAGATAGGGGACCTCCCTTGTAACAGCTCTTCTTCACACACAGGATTTCTCAGACTAATAATAAAGGAAAGGGATTAAAAGTAGTAAGGACTAATTTGATCTTGAAAGTAAAGTAGCTATTACTCACTTAGCTATTGGCATAGACGCCAAAGTTACTCCCTATGTTGTAGCTATAGAAAAAATAGCTGAACATCAAATTTTAACAAAATGTTCTAAATACAAAACTTGTCAAGTTACAAGCGATTTACTCAACAGTGAAAATCTCAAAGTACCATTTGCTCAGCTATGCAGTTGGCTACAGGTCTGCAATTTCACTATATTAAAGTCGACAAAATACTGTGTTGCAAGAGTTTTCAAGTTTTAACTGATTTACCCAATGGTGGGAACCTGAAAGTAGCTATTGCTCAGTTATCAAATTGGCTACAAGATTACAATTTCACTATGTTATACTGACCCAAAAGACCTGTTATCGCTCACATAGTTTGCCAGCTATGGGGCTAAAAACTGACAAAAAGTCCAGAAATTGGGTGTATGTGGGTATTTTAGAGACCTTAGGGAGGGTGACCTTAAAATTAAAGCCACAAAGATTATATTTAAATGTTATACCTAGTGCAGTTTGAGACTCATCAGAATTGCCATTTTCAAATTACAGGGCAACATATGTGAAAATGTAGAAAAAAATCTTAAGGTCTTTATGGTCCTCAAACACAATTTTAAGCTCCACATAAAGACTTGATTTTCAGCATGTGTAAAAAGATATAAATGTATTACCAGGTAAAGTTTACGCTAAATGTGCCACATAGTTTTTGACCTAGAGGGCATTTCGAGGCTAAAGGTCTAATTTCTGATCCTAAGGTGGCCATAACTTCTTTATTATGGGGACTTTAAGGTCACCTTAAAGTAGGGTTCTTCTCCTGACCCAATTACATGTGTTGAATGAAATCCATGAAAGCATTTTTAAGTTATCGCTCAAACAAGTCATAATGTACGGCAGTGGCAGCAGCTTTTACGGACATGAAACCAATGTATCCCTGACTTTCATCAGGGGATATAATTATTTCAACATTAGTAAAACACCAAATTGATGTTACCATCCTATAAGCCATTGGTGACCAAAAAAGTCGAGTCAGTTTTCCTGGTCAAGATTATCTTCAAACTGAAGCACATGAATTATACAGATAGCATTAGTTTTGATGGTACTGGCCAGTGATGCACATACCTGTTGTGGGCTTAGACTGTATCTCGTTTTCACACGGAATGTCGTTACTTTTGGAATTCAGCACACTGAGATGCAGTTTGTACTTGACACCAGGGGACAAACCAGAGGCTGAAACAGAATACAACACTCAATGGACACACTTGTTTCTTTGATATATTTTTTCTGTGTATGCCTAATGAAGGATTTTTTGCTTTTATTATCCACCATTTTGCATGTTTTATGACTCAAAGAAATCTATATTTATAGAGAGAATGTGAATATATACAGGGGCACCAGTCAATATAAAACCTGAATTTTAACTTTAGATTTCTCGGCCATTTCTGCATGGGCTTTTTTTATCCAGCCAAAACGAACAGAGGTGCTGTAAAAAGACATTTCCAATGATGTATAATATATATTTCTAGGTTAAATAGTTTCTGAGATATTAATGAAAAATCAGCACTCATTGACACTAATTATCTATGGTACTGAGGCATCTTTGCATAAAACAAAATATATCCCACTCTGTATATCCCCTATAAAGGTCATAACTAAATTGCAAATTTAATGAGTACATTAAATTTTTATAAGTTAATACCATACCTAATGGACAATTTGCTAAACCAGTCAGCACAGATCAGCCTGCCAAATATCAGAAAAAAAAAGACGCCGTGTGTCTGCACCAGCAGGGTCGGTCCAGAAGTACTGTGCACTTGCTAGGCGGTACATCATACTTCCTTCCTATCTAGACAGCGTGACATCATAGCAGATCAGTTACTAGAGACTGTAAAGGAACTCGAAAATAAGACAATGGTGGCCTTAAACTGGACTCCAGTTGGTCCTATACGTCTGTTGCCGGTGTCCAGTTTGCGGGCAGAATACTGATGTTGCCTCTTTTTTCACAGACCTGTTCTGGGGTAGGGGAAGAGAGGTATGAGTTCTGTCCTTGGTGAGGTCCTCATAGGAAGGAAGCAGATAAAGTGATATCCACAGTGGGTTGGGTTATTGGTGTATCTGCTGGGCAGCCACCAATGGACCCAGATGGAAGAGCTCTGAATCAGCCAAGACCACTTTCTTCAGGTAGAATTACATGAAAGTGTTATGGGACTTCCAATGGTTGGCTGATGAAAGCTGTTCTAAGGAAACTTCTATCTAGAAAGCTTTAGAAGCAGCAAAGGCCCTCACATCAATGGCTCTAACCTGATGTAAGGTGAGGTCCTCCTGATCAGAGAGCTCAGTAAATAGGATCACTGTTTGATCCATGAGGAGATAGTGACATGGGAGATATCTTTGCTTAAACCTTTCTTGAAAGAGACAAAGACTAGATCCTTGTTCTGCCTGAGGTCTGAGGCCCTATCCAAATAGTACCACAGGGCTCTGACAGGACAGAGGGACCCATCAGCCTTGAGTGATTTATCCAGAGTTGGGGCCAGAGCTGTAATAACCACTAGGGCCACACTGTCTGGACCCTCTTTGGCCAGCTGGTTCTTGGAAAGCAAGCTGGGTGAGGGGTAAAGAGACACCTTGGACCAGCCTGACTGGTGTCTGATGTTCCTACTTAGCCAAGCATTGATCTCACTCCTGTGTTTGTCAGAACCCAAAGCTAAGAGGAAGACAGTCTTGAAGGTCAAATGCTTCAACGGGCCTCTTTAAAGGGTTCAAAAGGAGCCTTTGTAAGCTGGTGAAGCACCAGTGAAAGGTTTCCAGGAGGGAATGTACCTGTGACCCTTGGGTCTGTCTCTATGGAAACTATCCAAGAGACAAGTGAAATTTTCATCTTTGTTGACATTAATGGGTGAATTTCGCAATTTGTCTGCAATGGCTGATCTGTAACAGTCAATAGTACTTTAAATATAACTTCCTGTCTTGGAATAGATATAGGAGGAAGTTGGCTATTGATTTGATAGGTGGTGCCCTGATCTCCACCTGATTACTGTGGCACCATTTTGTAAAAATGGTCCACTCTGCCTCATAGAATGATCTGGTTGAGCCTCTTTGAGGAGCTTCAATTCATGCTGCCACTGCCTCAGATAAGCCTTGGTCTTTGATAGCTAAGGCTCTAGGAGCTAAGCATGAAGATTAGACTCAACAGAATACTGTGTGGAGTCTGGTTTTAAGGCTAGGTAAGCAGATAAGGCAGGATGGGCAGTCACAGAGGGATTTGGCTTGACATGGCCACTAGGTCCCAAAACCAGGCTATGTTCGGCCACCCCGGAGTAATCAGAATGATTCTCCTGAAGGGATAGTCCTGTAATTTTGCAACCATTTTGCCCAAAATGGCTACTGGTGGGAAAGCATACGAGTCCAGATCCTCCCAAGATAGGCTGCGTGCATTGACTGCCAAGGCAAGGGGGTCTGGTACTGGTGACACAAAGAGAGGCAGTTTGTTGTTGAACCTTGTAGCAAACAGGTCTATCTGAGGTTGGTGCCACCTGCTGCTATCAGCTGAAAGACCTCTGAAAGGTGAGACCACTCTGTCTGGATAGTCTGGCCTAGCCTGGATAGATTGTCTGCTCCCACATTCAGCCAGCCTGGAATGTGTCGGGCTTTGACAGTCACCTGTTTCCTGGAACACCAGATTTAAGATTCCCCCGAAAAGGACACAAAGTGGACCAGAACCCATGTCTCCTTCCTTGTTTATATAGGCAACACTGTAGTGTTGCTATGTGTCTGTTGCTATGAGTATTATTTTGTTTTAGCAGAGGTCTTGAACTCTTTTAGGGCCAGAAACCGCCCTACGTTCCACATAGTTTATATGCAACTTGCTTTCTGGAAGGTGTTCTCCTTGTAGTGTATTGCCCTAAGTGAACACCCCACACTTCTTTTGATATGTCTGTAAAAATTCACAGAGCATGATTGAGAGGGTACACTGGTGGACCTTGTTCTTCCTGAAGCCATCATTTTAAGTAAGGGTGGGGTAATCTGGAGATAGGGATCACCTTTTTCAGTGGTTCTGGTACCCTTTAATAGTTTTTTTTTCAGTGCCACTGTATCAGCTTCATATGGGGCTGAAATAGGAGGACTTACTTCTCTGTGGCTGTTAATAACCCTATCAGGGACGTCAAATGTCTGACCGGGCATAGAGGGAGAGTGGTTCCTGAATTTTGGAATGCAAGGTCTGCAAGCACTCTAGGTTTGGTCTGACCTTGCACTCCCGAGGTTGAACTGTAACCTACAAAGTCCAACCTAATTCCTGACACAGAGCTACTAGAGTTTGAGTATGCTGGAGACAGGTTTGGTGGGATCTGGTTCTGACCAACCAGTCGTCCAAGTACTGGTGAATTCTTATACCGTTGTGTAAAGCCATCAGTTTGAGCTCGCTACCACCACCTTGAATTCCATGGGTGCTGTTGACAGACCAAATGTTAGTGCTTTGAATTGGTAGGATTGCCCTTGACCGTGAAAGCGTAGGTATGTCTTGGACTGGGTGTGTATTGGGATGTGGAGGTAGGCATCCTAGAAGTCTATGGAAGTTACCCACTACCCTGGCTGCAGGGAGGACGTCATAGTTTCTGGTGTTTCTATTTTGAATTTCTCTGTCTTTAGAAATTTGTTCTGAGTACTGAGGTCGAAGATAGGTTTCCACTGATGGTTGGGATTTGTAACCAAGAAAAGTCAGTTGAAGAAACCTAGAGATTTCTTAGTTCTGACCAGTTTTACTGCATTCTTTTGATTGTGAGCATGTAATGCCTCTGTCATGTAGCTGTACCTGAGAAGATGTACTTTGTCACTTTTGATGGTCGGTGACCTTGTCAAATTTGATCGAGGGTATAGCCTTTTCTGAGGATTCTTATGACGTTGGGACTAGCTCCTAAAGCTCCCCATGTTTCCAAAATAGGTGCAATCTGACCTCTTCAGGTAGATCTTGAGCAGCAATTTGGACATTTGTGACTTGCTGGACAAAACTCAATTGATCTACACAGGAAACATCTTTCACACACTTCAATGACTTTACTGGCTTTACAATAACAGGACTTATTATCATTTATAAGACAACTCACCTTTGGTCAGTCAGGAGGTGTAGTTCGAACACTTGTCCAGACCTTTCTTGCTGTGTCCATGGCTGATACTCTGCCATACTGGTTGGACGGGCTGGCTGCCTTCTTTGGAAGACTTGCTGTGTCTCTCATAAGGGTGATAACGTCTCTTCTTATGACAAGACGATCCAGAGTAGCCCTTGTTTTCAAATTCTGCGATGTCTTCCTCCGTTTTTTTGAGTACATAATCTCGGAAGAGTGTAGTCATATTCAGGGGAGCAGTTCTGAGTGCATTCAGAGTGTCCGGTTTTATGCCGGATCTTGGGTGGTCCAGAAATGAGTCTCTCCTTGGCAGTGTGAAGTTTGCCATGAAGATAAGCATGGACAAATGTTGCTTAGTCTTTGCCATTGCTAAACTGATATTATAGTCCAAAACATACTGCAGTTTGTCTGTGGAATTCTGACACTTACTAGAAGAATTTTTTTTCTTCCGGTCGCTTTGAATGACCATCAGCTGCATTTGGATAGCATCCTGTGCTCTCAGTAGACATCGGGTGGAACCCTGCAGACTGATTACACATGAAACTGGATTCTTTCACAATTTTCTACAACTTCCTCAGGGTTTCTTTGGAAATGGGTCTGAACACTTGTGGAGTAGTTGACAGACCTGAAGATCTCACAATCCGGCTGTAGGAACCGTTCAAACGAGCCGACACATTGTACCAGGACACCTGGACAATGGTCACACTGCAGTCCACCGGCCTCAGATGACTTGGAAGGGTACCCTTCTAATAGTGTCAGGTTAAGTCCATTGAACTTCTTACACAGCCAGTCATCAGTAGGTAAGTTCATAGAATTTTGCTGACAGACTGTTGCTTTTTGGCACAGCAAATGGATTGTCACTGGCTAAGAAACTGTCTGGTTCTTGCTACCAACAGTGCCTCCAGCAATGAAAAGCTTTCTGGCCACTTGGCATTGAGGTCCTTCAGATCTTTATCATATGAAGACTTGGAGGGGTTTAGCTTCTTTGACTTCTGCTTCTCTTTAACTTTCTCTGGGGATTTAGGTTTGACAGACTCTATCACAGACGGAAGGTCTGGATCTACGAGGACTTCAGTACCAGAGTCTTTCATATCAACTTTCTCACTTCTTTTATCTTTCTTAATTTTTATAACATGGAGTAGCCAGCTGTGTCTTTTGTTCAGAGTTAAAGAGTTGCAGAACTTACATTGCACAACAAGTATGCTGATCAAAAGCAGCCATCAAATGGCTGCAGGCCACTTTTTTCTGTCCAGGTGATGCCATAGTGTGTAAGCAGTGTAAACTTTTCCCTTCAGAAGAAAATAAGATGAATTTTGTAGAAAACTGACAACCTTTCTTCAAATATCCACAGCTTGCAAAGACACGTCTACACAGTACACGTGTCAAACGGAAAAGATGCTATGATGTCACGCTGTCTAGACAGGAAGGAAGTACGATGCACCACCTAGCGAATGCACAGTACTAGACTAACCCCTGCCGATGGAAACAAAGGGCATCTTTTTCTGATGTTTGGTAGGCTGGTCTACACTGACCAGTTCAGCAAATTGTCCATTAGGTAAGATTTCTTAACGCAATAAAAAGGTTCTCTTTGGCATGGAATAACCGTTACAAAGTCTAAAAAGATACAAAAGCGCACAAACATAATTCCTACATCTCTGGGCCAATATTTGCTCCCATGATATCAGAGGAAAGCAGAAACTCTATTATGCAACCTTTTATTTTCTGAACAATCTATTTTCAATTGCACTTTGGCCTTTCCCAAATATGCATGTCTATTCTTTTATTCTAAACTACTTCTTCTACTTTAGGCCACATCTTGCATTCACACGTTTCTGGGTGTAACAGTTTAAGTAAAGCCTCTTCATTGTCCCCACTCACCTGTTATGCTCCCTTTGTACTTGTTCCCTTTCTGTTCTGGCAGGTGCCCATTGTTGTGGTCAAAGAAGTACCTGGATATAGTAGTCAGTGAGCTGACCACCAGATGGACTGCCGTGATGTTTCTGGGGTCAACGATATCCATTGAATACTGCACATCCAGAGATGTGTCAGTCACAGTGATCGTCTCAAAGTCCACACTGCAGCCTGCAAGCATAACATAACATCAATCTGCATATACAACATTTACAAACATCAATCTGCATGAACACTTAAATATCAGTCTACAAAACACACAACACTCAAACATCAGTCTTCAGTCACAAACATTCAAACACCAGGTTACAGTACTAAAATTCAAAATTCAGTAATATGTACTTAAATATCGGTGTGCAGTACCAAGAATTCAAAATTCAGTCCGAGGTAATTAGAATTCAATAGTTGGTCTTTAGTAAAATGAATTGAAAGGCAATCTTTGGAAACTCCTGTGCTTTATTACAGAGGAGTTATTCACGGGGTAAACTTACCCAGACTCAACACTTTGGAAACAGTCTCTGACATCCCTTCTGCCCCAGTCTTTGTCCGCGCTACTACATACACCTCGTAAGTCTCACCAATGGTCACTTGAAACAGCTCAGTCTTGTACTGTGATTTGTTCGGCACAGCAGCCACAGACTCGGTTATCTCAATGGTGCCTTCTTTCACTTTGTAATGTATCTATCAATTACATGACTGCACTTGTACAGATCATACATAGCATCTTACAACGTTCTGTGCTTTACAATGTACCTGTACAAACATGGGCCACCAAATTCAGAAATCAATGGGCGAAAACCCTATCCTCGGTGGCAAGGTGACTAGGGTGACCACTAGACCTAGATATTATGTCAATGTTTATCACATTATAATTCCTCAACTTAAATAGAAAGCAAGAACTACTACCACTTAAGCTTACTACGTTCTAATAACAACACCATGTATGTACATCGTGCATGAACTGGCTGAGCTAAGTGACTACACAAGTCAGTGCTCTTGAAGACAGATACAACTAGACCTACGCATCGGAGAATGGATGCAAATCTGTATCCACTGGTAAGACAACTCACCAAAGCCAGTGAACCATCATTTGACCTTGAAAGAGGGGCCAAAGGTCAAATCTGACATCAGAAGATTCCCAGCCCACAATATCCTGCAAGTTGGTTTCACATTGCAAACCTCTAGGATCAATAATAAATGAGTTAAATGACTTAAACCTTAAACATTGGTTCTGTGACACTGAAATTAACAAACTTAATGAACCACAAGCTAAATCTCTTGAAGGAGAGCTTCAACTTGAGGAGTTGAACACAGTTTAAAAAAATATGAAACACAATAAGTGTCCCGGCATAGATGGCTTACCAGCTGAATTCTTAAAGGTTTTTTGGACTAGAATTAAATTTTGGGTTCTACGAGCTTTAAACTACAGTTTCAGAAGTGGCACAATGCCTTTGTCATTGAGACAGTGTATTATCACTTGCCTGCCAAAGCCTGGAAAACCAAGGGATTGTATTGGCAATTGGCGTCCTCTATCAATGCTATGTGTTGTTTATAAATTAGCTTCAGGAGCAATAGCCAATCGAATAAAACCATTTTTAAACTTTTTAATCAATAATGAGCAGACAGGTTTTGTGCCTGGCAGATTTATAGGTGAATCAACTCGACTAATATACGATATAATGCATTATACTCAAAAGGCACAAATACCAGGGCTCCTCATCCTCATTGATTTTCAAAAAGCTTTCGATTCGATATCTTGGAATTTTATATACAAGACTTTATCTTTTTTGGGCTTTTCAAATGAATTTTTGAAATGGATAAAATTATTCAATACTGAGATTAAAGCAACAGTATTACAAAGTGGTTTCATGTCTGAATTTATTAGCATTGGCCGTGGTTGTCGACAAGGGGATCCCATTTCCCCTTATTTATTTATTATAGCAGCTCAGATACTAAACCTTCTTATAATCAAAAATGTAGAAATAAAAGGGATCACTATAAAAGACTGTGAATTCAAAATATCTCAATTCGCAGATGATACCACACTCATATTAAATGGCTCACGTGAGTCCATGGTAGCAGCTTTAAATACTCTTGAACTTTTTGGTAGCATATCAGGGTTGAAAATTAATACAGATAAAACCAAGGTAACTTGGATTGGTAAAAAAAGATATTCTCAAGATCAACTAATTCCAAAAAAGTTTGAGTGGAATACTACAAAATTTGACCTGCTAGGACTAAAATTTTCAGTAGATCTGTCTGAAATGCTTGATCTTAATCTAACAGAGAAAATAAATCAAATAAAAAGAGAAATATCCATTTGGAGTAAAAGACATTTAACTCCATTAGGAAAAATAGTGGTGGTCAAAACAATTCTTTTATCCAAGTTAAACCATTTGTTTTCAAGCTTACCTACACCAACTAATTCTTTATTGAAGGAATTAAATGATATATTTTTTAAATTTGTGTGGTCAAATAAACCAGATAAAATAAATAGGGATGTAACAATTTTAGATCATTCAATGGGAGGACTGAAAATGACACACTTGCAGTACTTTCTAGTGGCTATAAAGGCCAGATGGATAAATAGACTGATCAGTAAATCCTCCCCATGGACAAAATTATTCCAACTAACAATCCTTTGGGACTTAAGACGACTTACAGACTTTGGGCCTGACTACAGCAATGCTATACAAATGAAAACAAGTAATATATTTTGGTTAGATGTCCTTGCTGCATGGAAAAAATTAACAAAGGAAAAACAAATAAATTCCAATTTACAAATTGCATCAAGTCATCTTTGGTACAATGAGGATCTATCAGTTAAAGCTATGTTTTACCCGAAATTGTATTCTAAAGGAATAATAATGATTTCTGATATAATAGACAATGAGGGAAAGGTTCTCACAAGCCAGAAATTGAAAGATCGTTACAATCTGGATTCGTTGAATTTTTTAGATTACCTTCGTTTATCAACTGTTGTCCATAAATTTATTAACAAACATAAGCATGGAGATTATAATAAAATAATTGGCCCTATTATGCCACTGAATTATTGGATACTCAAGAATAACGACACCAGCGGTTTTTATAAAAGTTTACTTGTTAAGCATCAAAATGACCATGTTGCAAGAGGCAAATGGGAAAATGAATTAAATGTTACAATCAATAATCAAATATGGAAACGTATATTCCAAATTTGTCATGGGTCAATTAGAGACAATACATATAAATGGTTCCAATTAAGAATTTTGTATAGAATACTGGGAACAAGGTCATATTTATCTAAAGTAAATATCAGTGAAGACGCTAGATGCTTTAGATGCAGAAATGAAATGGAAAATATAATTCATATGTTTGTCCTTTGTCCGAAGGTAAAAGAGTTTTGGAACCTAGTTCTAACATATATCAAAAGTAAGGTCACAACAACATTGTCACTTACACCTTTTAATATTATATTAGGCTATACTTTAGCGGAGTTCAATCAGCAACCCATCAATACAATTCTTCTTGTTGCTAAAAAATATATATTTGAGTCTTCAAATAAATGTCAAAATCTTAATCTACATGGATTTATCCATCGATTACATCAAGTATACTCGGAACAAAAGTTGTTAAGTCAGTTATATCATAAAGAAACTTATTTTAATAAAATTTGGAAAAAGTGGCAACCACTTATTGGTCATTTACTTTTAGTTTGATATTTCGTCTAGGTATTATGTTTTTTTTTCTTGCTTTATTTCATTTTTCTGTCACACAGAAGACCTTGTGGAGTTATGCAATTGCAAAAAAATCAGTTGTTATTTTTCTATTTAAAAGTATATAAAATAGCAAAAATGTTGACCTTGTTGTCTTTGCAATACACTGCACTTGTAAATAGAACTGATGGAGGGTTTGCCACTCTCGCCCTCCCAGATTCTTTTGCACTGATGTGAAAAAAGGGTGAATAAAAAGTATATTGAAGGTAAAAAAAAAAAAAAAAAAAAAAATAAAAAAAAATAAATGAGTTATAAACCCTTTTAAGTTTGGCTGTCCTTGTTTGACCTTGCAGGAGGGGCCCAAGGTCAAATCCGACCACACCAGAAGATTCCCAGCCCATGATTTCCTATAAGTTGGTTTACCATCCCAAACCTCTTGGACCAATAATAGGCGAGTTATAAGAACTTTTAAGTTCGGCTATCCTTGTTTGACCTTGAAGGAGGGGCCCAAGGTCAAATCAGACCACACCAGAAGATTCCCAGTTCATGATATCCTATAGGATGGTTTACCATCCCAAGTGTCTTGGACCAATAATAAGCGAGTTATAAGTACTTTTAACTTTGGCTATCCTCGTTTGACCTTGAAGGTG
The DNA here is from genome assembly GCA_964017235.1 of Sabellastarte sp. h YS-2021. Classification (NCBI taxonomy): domain Eukaryota; kingdom Metazoa; phylum Annelida; class Polychaeta; order Sabellida; family Sabellidae; genus Sabellastarte; species Sabellastarte sp. h YS-2021. The sequence continues at coordinate 71,192,940 of OZ024935.1, read as the reverse complement.
GGGCCCAAGGTCAAATCTGACTACATCAAAAGATTCCCAGCCCATGATTTCCTATAAGTTGCTTTGCCGTCCCAAACCTCTTGGACCAATAATAAGCGAGTTATAAGCACTTTTAAGTTTGGCTATCCTCGTTTGACCTTGAAGGAGGGGCCCAAGGTCAAATCTGACCACACCAGAAGACTCCCAGCTTATGATTTCCTATAGGTTGGTTTACCATCGCAAACGTCTTGAACCAATAATAAGCGAGTTATAAGTACGTTTAACTTTGGCTATCCTTGTTTGACCTTGAAGGAGGGGGCCCAAGGTCAAATCAGACCACACCAGAAGATTCCCAGTTCATGATATCCTATAGGATGGTTTACCATCCCAAGTGTCTTGGACCAATAATAAGCGAGTTATAAGTACTTTTAACTTTGGCTATCCTCGTTTGACCTTGAAGGTGGGGCCCAAGGTCAAATCTGACTACATCAAAAGATTCCCAGCCCATGATTTCCTATAAGTTGCTTTGCCGTCCCAAACCTCTTGGACCAATAATAAGCGAGTTATAAGCACTTTTAAGTTTGGCTATCCTCGTTTGACTTTGAAGGAGGGGCCCAAGGTCAAATCTGACCACACCAGAAGATTCCCAGCTTATGATTTCCTATAGGTTGGTTTACCATCGTAAACGTCTTGAACCAATAATAAGTGAGTTATATGTACTTTTAACTTTGGCTATCCTCGTTTGACCTTGAAGGAGGGGCTCAAGGTCAAATCCGACCACACCACAAGATTCCCAGTCCATGATTTCATATAGGTTAGTTTACCATCCCAAACCTCTTGGACCAATAATAAGCGAGTTATAAGCACTTTTAAGTTTGGCTATCCTCGTATGACCTTGAAGGAGGGGTCCAAGGTCAAATCTGACCACATCAAAAGATTCCCAGCCCATGATTTCCTATAAGTTGCTTTACCATCCCAAACCTCTTGGACCAATAATAAGCGAGTTATAAGCACTTTTAAGTTTGGCTATCCTCGTATGACCTTGAAGGAGGGGTCCAAGGTCAAATCTGACCACATCAAAAGATTCCCAGCCCATGATTTCCTATAAGTTGCTTTACCATCCCAAACCTCTAGGACCAATAATAAGTAAGTTATAAGCACTTTTAAGTTTGGGTATCCTCGTTTGACCTTGAAGGAGGGGTCCAAGGTCAAATCTGACCACATCAAAAGATTCCCAGCACATGATTTCCTATAGGTTGGTTTCCCATTGCAAACCTCTAGGACCAATAATAAAGGAGATATAACCACTTTTAAAGTCCACTATGTGGGTTACTTTGGCACTCCGTGGATGACCTTGAATTAATAAGAGCTTCAAGGTCAAATGTCTGCAAGGTTGTAGAGGACATATATATCTGTTATACATATCACCTCTGAAGACATTCAACCTTCTACCTAGGAGAAACAGCCAGTAGAAAAATGTAGATAACTTTCAAAGAAATGCCCGCGGCAGCCATCTTGTTTTTCAGAATGAGGCTAATTTCCTTCCCAGAGAAGCGTACCCCCCAATGAAGATATCCTGCAAATTTGGTAAACCTAGCTGATGTAGTTTTCCTCTTAGAGCGTTAACGCCGAAAATCTCTCAACGTGCGGCGGCGGCGGCGTAGCAAACGCTAAACCAAAGTATCCACCGGATGCCTCCGGTGGATACAATGATATGACAGCACAAAGGCAAGTAGCATTCCTTGAGGCTTCTGTTTCTGCAGTATACCAATGCTTGCAAGTAAGGAGATACTGACCACAAAGCTGGAGAGTTGGTCTGAAGGTTCTATGTGCCAGCTAACTTTAAGAGAGGGAGTGGAGGTCGCCATCAAGACCACATTCTGTGGCACAGGTATACCACCTGAAAATACAGGTAGAAATAGACAGGTGTAACAGAGTACACTTATGCACATTGAATTAAATAAGTATCAAAATTTTTAAGCATGCAAATTGCATATGTAATCTGTGTATTCATATGCACCGGAGTTGCTCAGATGAGCAGAATTAACTACTTGAATGCTACCCATATGTTTTATGTTAATTTAACCTTTTTTATTGGTTTGCAATGTAACTGTGTCAGGTCAACTGTGACTGACCGTGCTGTAGTTTGAGTGGACCCATGGGTGACTTGATCTGCTTGCAGATGACAAGGGCTGAGTAATAGAAGTCACTCTGTGGAAGTTTGAACTTCACATCATGCACACTGCTACTCACTGTCTGGTTCAGCCAGCTGCCATTTTGCAGCTTAAGCATCACCTCAACCTAGTGGACAAAAAATCACTTTCAATAACCTCAGCATTGCGGACAAAACCACAAAACCATGCAAAACAACACTCAATCTCAGGCTAGTCAATGCACGATCCACTAAATGGATACAGGAACTAGATTGGGCTAACTCATTGCCAAAATATCCCCAGACAATTCATCACTCATTAACATGTTTTGACTGGGTGTTTCCAAGGGACAGATCTTCTGTGTGACATAATTTTGAGGAAAACATCATCAACCACTTATATAGGAACTTGAGTAATTCACTGAAAATATTATTATTTTGCATAGCAACATTGTATCCCCAGATGACGAATGTAAATCCAGGAACTCTGCCAACAAGAACTTTGCCCAATGTGAACTCTACCCACATGACCTTTGCCCACAAGGGACTTTGGCCACAATAATCTTTACAGGGTAGGATGTCCACCCACAATACAAATTTTTCTTACTACATCGATAATTTTACTTTTTATCAATCAATCAACCAATCAATTAATCAAAATACTCCCCTTAGATTCTGCATAAGTGGTTTTTTTTCACGGGTTCTTAAGTTTGGGAATTAACACAGAAAGTTATTATGTACACAAAGAAATTCCTACAGTGGCGGCGGCGACATGACGGACCTGAATCCAGTATATCCCCAACTGGGGGTATAATAATTAGGTTATGGTGGCCAATAAGTCAAACATTTCAGTCCAACATGAAAACCACCTACACACTGAAGAGCGAGACAAAGTTTTCTTCTTTTCAGAATAGCAGCAACCTTATCCATAAACTAAAATCTTCTTTTAACTGACATGACTGTGTTGATAGTAGCAAATAAGTATAACTAAATCCATGTCCTGTTCTCCAAGAAAAGGACACATCCAACTTGTTTTGGTAATCAGTACTTTCAGAAGCTTACAATTAACAACAATAGAGATATGAACAATAAATATGAAAATGACTTGAGCATAATCTGACCTGGTAGCTTTGACACATATTACGTGGCATGATGTTTGACCAGTGCACCACCACATTCTTTGCATCTCTAGTCACTTGAGCATAGTAATTGTCCACATAATACTCCATAGTCCCTGAAAACAGAACACAGAGTGCAGAAAACAGGCAACAAAACACAGAGAACAGAACAGAGTATACAGAAAACAGAACAAAGAGTGAAAAACAGTACACAGGGTAAAGAAAACAGAACATAGAATACAGAAAACAGAACACAGAGTACAGAAAGCAACATGGAGTACAGAACAGAAAATACAGGGTATATTAAACAGAACACAGAGCTCAGGCACCATCTTACAGAATACAGTATATCCCCCCATGTACAAAACAAATAGTACACAACACAGGCATCAGAGTACAGATCACAGAGTATAAAACATACAGAACAGCACACAGAGCACATATAATGGAGTTCAGAACATAAAGTACAGAAAACAAGAGCAGAGACAACAGAGTACAGGACAAAGAGTACAAAACATGTAATACAGAACACAGGTATCAGAGTACTATACAGAACAGAGTACAGGACAAAGAGTACAAAGCATGTAATACAGAACACAGGTATCAGAGTACTATACAGAACAGAGTACAGGACAAAGAGTACAAAACATGTAATACAGAACACAGGTATCAGAGTACTATACAGAACAGAGTACAGGACAAAGAGTACAAAGCATGTAATACAGAACACAGGTATCAGAGTACTATACAGAACAGAGTACAGGACAAAGAGTACAAAGCATGTAATACAGAACACAGGTATCAGAGTACTATACAGAACAGAGTACAGGACAAAGAGTACAAAGCATGTAATACAGAACACAGGTATCACAGTACTATACAGAACAGAGTACAGGACAAAGAGTACAAAACATGTAATACAGAACACAGGTATCAGAGTAGTATACAGAACAGAGTACAGGACAAAGAGTACAAAACATGTAATACAGAACACAGGTATCAGAGTACTATACAGAACAGAGTACAGGACAAAGAGTACAAAACATGTAATACAGAACACAGGTATCAGAGTACTATACAGAACAGAGTACAGGACAAAGAGTACAAAACATGTAATACAGAACACAGGTATCAGAGTACTATACAGAACAGAGTACAAAATATACAGAACAGAACATGGACAATGCAGTTCAGAACACAAAGTACAGAAATCAGAGCCAAGTGCTTATCATACACATCCATATCAAGTGTGTGAAAATAACTGATACTTTTAGCAACATTTTTACAACTTTTTAATTTTAGATGCTATTACAAACACTTGGCTTTTAGACTATTTAATTACCCGATTTGCCACAGAGGCAATTAATAAGAAGAGCATGGAATCACATAAATGTGAAAAAGTTTTGCAAGTACATGTATTGTCTGTAGCTGGTTCCATTTCATTAAGAAGTTAAGTTATGACAGCTTGATTTCAGCAAGATGACACCCAGATTACAACTCACTGTTATTTTTGCAGAGGGTTTCATTTTCATCTTGGAAGTTCCAGCAGTGAACCTTTCCATCACAAACCTGTCCGGGTAGAATACACTGCCCATCTCCACAGTCGAACTCATAGTGCTGGCACTGGTCAGGGGCTCTGGTGGGGGGTATGACTAGAAATACACAATCTAATCAGTGTAAGCTCTCAGGTGACAGGCGCAGTTACAAACATGAACAGTCACAGTTAACAGTCACTAAGAAGAATTTAAGTAGAATTGTATTGTGTCACCTGCTTTGGTTAATGACTGACACGGAAGAAATTTAAAAACAAAAAATAGCATCAGAGATGCCCGTACCCCACAGCCTGGGGAAATATTTAACACCATGAGATATAGAAGTAGTGTAACAGTACAAAGTTCAAGATACTTTCAGAGCAGTGTAAGTTATATTAAGGTCCAAATAATGCTTAAGTAGAGAAAATAATATCTAAGGAAAAGAAATGTATATAAAGATGAAGTTTTAAAACAAGACAATTCAATAATAACATGACAGCATTTATCAGTAAACCAAAAATGGCCGAATTATGGTTTGGATGTTTTGAATATTACCCATGCATACAGAAGTGGCAATACATTCAATGTGTGGTGCTGGAGAAAAGCCTGTGGCTCACTTGATGAAATTCCATCTGTTACAATGGGAACTTGCAAAAGGAAATTCTTAATGAATTCTAATATGATTTTAACAGTGCTTAATCTGCATCAACAGACAGACCCAAAGGTGCAACAAGATTTTAAAGGTCAATACATCAAGGTCAAAGGTCAATCAGTGTTACACCATGACGTGGCACACCTAAAACCCTGAACCAATGTCCCTACCAAGTATAAACTTCCTACACCTTACAGTCTCTGAGATATAACCTGGACAAGATTTTATAGGTCAAGGTCGCTACAGCAAGGTCAAAGGTCAAATCAAGGTCACATGACCCTAACCAATGTCCCCAACAAGTATCAACTTCCTACACCTCTTATGGTTTCCAAGATATAGCCCAGACCAGGTATTATAGGTCAAGTTCACTACGGCAAGTACAAAGGTCAAATCAAGGTCACACCATGACGTTGCACACCTACTACCCACAACCAATGTCCTCACCAAGTATCAGCTTCCTACACCTTACAGTTTCCGAAATATAGCCCAGACAAGATTTTATAGGTCAAGGTCACTACAGCAAGGGTCAAAGGTCAAATCAAGGTCACACTATGACGTTGCACATCTACACCCTCTAACCAATGTTCCTACCAAGTATCAACTTCCTACACCTTACAGTTGCTGAGATATAGCCCGGACAAGGTTTTATAGGTCAAGGTCACTACGGCAAGGTCAAAAGTCAAATCAAGGTCAGACCATGATGTTGCACACCTACAACTCCTCACCAATGTTCCTACCAAGTATCAACTTCCTACACCTTATGGTTTCTGAGATATAGCCCGGACAAGATTTTATAGGTCAAGGTCACTACAGCAAGATCAAAGGTCAAATCAAGGTCAGACCATGACGTTGCACACCTACATCCCCTAACCAATGTCCCTACCAAGTATCAACTTCCTACACCTTACAGTTGCTGAGATATAGCCCGGACAAGGTTTTATAGGTCAAGGTCACTATGGCAAGGTCAAAGGTCAAATCAAGGTCAGACCATGATGTTGCACACCTACAACTCCTAACCAATGTTCCTATCAAGTATCAACTTCCTACACCTTGCGGTTTCAGAGATATAGCCCGGACAAGATTTTATAGGTCAAGGTCACTACAGCAAGGTCAAAGGTCAAATCAAGGTCAGACCATGACGTTGCACACCTACACCCCCTAACCAATGTCCCTACCAAGTATCAACTTTCTGCACCTTACGGTTTCTGAGATATAGCCCGGACAAGATTTTAAAGGTCAAGGTCACTACGGCAAGGTCAAAGGTCAAATCAAGGTCAGACCATGACGTTGCACACCTACAACCCCTAACTAATGTCCCTGCCAAGTATCAACTTCCTACACCTTATGGTTGCCGAGATATAGCCCGGACAAGATTTTCAAACTCAAGGTCACTACGGCAAGGTCAAAGGTCAAATCCAGGTCAGACCATGACGTTGCACACCTACACCCCCCAACCAATGTCCCTGCCAAGTATGAACTTCCTACACCTTACGGTTTCTGAGATACAGCCCGGACAAACTATTTCCCGCCGCCCGCCCATCCGGACACCATGGGTGAAAACAATACCCCGACAGCCCTTAAGGGCTGTGGGGTAAAAATGGCTAACTGGTAGTATGTTTGCAGATCCAGAACATGTTTGAGAAGGACCGAGCTATGGTAAGGCCTCTCCTTGTTGAAAAGTATAACCTAGATTCAATATACAGGTTTTCACAAATGCACTTTGTTATTGCTTACCAAGTTTTTACTAGATGTCAGCATTCAGCAGGAAATTCAATCACTTTGGTAACATACCTTTACACTGCTAGTCATATGTCCATATAAGTTAATGCATTGTGCAACATGGAGGAAAGAAGGAACTACATGTACTTATATGTTTCCGCCATTTTGTGGGATAGCTAACAACCTATATCATTGTCTAATCTTGTGGAGTGTAAGATCACTTTACCCTACAGGTCTTCTTTAGGCCTTTTTATACCCACAACCTAGAAACAGAAAATAAAGTGTTGCCATGGAAACACTGGTTGCCAAGTATTGCCGAAAAGCTAATAAACTCCTATCCCTCCAGGAGTTTGGAATGCAAAGAACCCACAAAAATATTCATTAGTCCAAGAAACAAAAAAGTGTTACCATGGCAACACTTGTTGCCAGGTATTGCTGAAAAAAAGATTAGGTCTCACCATTTCTTTGTCTTTATTTACAATGTACAGGGGATGCAGGTGGTGAGGGTTTTTGACTTACTTGTGCCACAGCCCCATTCATCCGTGCCATCCAGACAGTCATCGGTGCCATCACACTGAGCACTGAGAGGAACGCAGCCTGAAACATGGCAACAATATGCAAGTACCAAACTACACATAATTCTCAAAGGGCCACAAAGTTCTACTTACTCACTATTTGCAGATAATTGGGTATTTTTCAGTTCTACTTCTGCTTGAAAGCAAATTCTAGTCATCGGAGTTCTACTCAAAAGGCTTCCACAGTGTATACTTAGTGCAATCCATGCAAATCCCATTCTACTTCTTATTCAAATTCACAATTTCTACTATTATTGACAGTTATACTCTACAATGACATATATCCATTCTCTTTCATAGACTTACAAATTAAGCTCTGGCAGAATTTTGTTGACAAGATTTGTTTCTGAAATATCAAACATAATAAAAACTGGACATGGCGTGCATATCCATCAACAGGACAATTCAGCACAATACACAGAGAATTCCCCAGGTAAGGGTCAAGGGCTAGTGGGTGTGTTGATATCATTTTACCTTAAAGGAGATTCATAGTGCAAGCTGGACACTGTTAAAAGATTTGCTGCAATTGATTTCCTGTAAATTGGGGGATTGAGGGATATATAAGACTTTATGGTAAGTCCACTCTGTTTCAACATTCAAAAGATTTTAAATATTAAATCTGATCCCATCAAAAAGTTTACAATAAGCTGCTTTGCCTAGCACCAAGCTGCTAACAATAGGGGAGATAAAATGACTTTTTCTAAGTGGACAATGTTGACCATGATGCCGGGTTCAACAGTCAAATCTTATCCCTGAAAAAGATTCACAGCTATCACTAATTCTGAGACAGTCAAAGATTGGCAGCCAATGCTTTCCAACAAATTCTTTTCACAGACTTAACCTAAGACCAATAATGAGGAAGATACAAGGTACTTTTGGTATGAAGACTTACTTGAAAGCAATCAAGGTAAAACACTGGATATCAATACTTCACATGATTTTTTTCTCACATGAAAGGGCTCTGACAAACTCAAAACCAATATAAGTGTATGACTTACTTTGATCTCTGGGTGAAATTATATTACATACTAGTGGTGAAATAAATTGCAACAATCAAAATGGAAACAACCATATATGGTAGCCAGAGCCATACAAATCATACTACGACACATCTAACCACATTTACAGGCTCTTTAGTATTTTCAATAAAATATATGCCATATTAGCCGGGAGATCACTCGTAAAGGTGTAGACATTTTTCTGGAACCAGTTCTGCATAATGCAGTTTTAGTTTCTCCCACAACCAAGTGAAAAGTTGCAGTACCTTTTATTCCTAAACACATTTATCATAAGAAGCTACAATCTGTGGATATATTCTCTTTACAAAGGCAAGAATAGCATTACTTTGAGACCAATATAATTTTCCAGTGAAATTAGCTTGTAACTCTTACCTCCTGAGAGGAAGCACTTGGTTTCATGTGGACCACAGGTAACATTCTTCTCTAAGAAGGTACAAAAATACTGCTTTATAAAAAAAATGTATACACTAGTAATCAATCTTACACTTTCTCAAATGACGCTTAAAGTTTTCAAATATACCTGAAAATTTTATGATATAGCTCGATTTTACCTCTATTTGTTACATGAGCATTGTGTCATGATTTTAGTTGTGCCTTACGATAACAAAGATTGATTAAAAAATATGATTCAAGAACTAAGAATGACATATGAAACCAAATGACATGCAGTTTGCATGGTGGAACTTTTCCAGTATATTATGTGTGACAAAAAATATGAGGGAGCAATCCGCAACATGGACGAATGACCTTCAGACCCCTCACAGGCATACGAGAATTGAGTGTCCCAGATCTGAGAAGTCTGAACCTCCCTTTCTACATTCTGGAACACCCTAACAACAAGTGGAACAAATAGTCATGTCTGGCAGAGGCATTCAGTTACTGGACTCTCAACTCTTTGGTTGTAGGATGTTGGTAAAGGACATCACACACTACCTTGACCTTAATATTGTGTTACTTTTACAAGAACCATTAACATTTGTTGCTTAACAAGGGTCAGAAAGAACAAGCATCTCACAAAACATTACAACCACTGAAAATGAGGCTTTGTACTTACCACAGTTGTGTTCATCATCACCATGGCGACAGTCACGTTCTCCATCACACACCCAAGCCAAGAAGATGCACATGCCGCCTTCGCAGGTATATTGCTCCGCACTGCAGGTATGTACAGGTGTGGTTGGGACTGGAATGGTTGGTGTTGTCATAACCCCACCTGCAAGTCACATAAACACAGATGTACCTAGTGAAAGACATGCTATCAATGTAGTGTTCACCTCAAGTGAGACCTCAACAAACCAAGTCATTCTACAGTGTCTGATACTTAACAGAGAATTTAATGCAGTGTTTAACTACAGACAGACATTCAGGTCAATTATCACAGTTACAACTGGTTCCTCTTTGTATTTGCTGTGATATGAATCAAAATATGGGTGGAAAGAGCAATGCAACTTTTGCGCTGAAATATGTTTTGCTATGATTTTAGGAATAACATAATTTACAGTCTTTTATTTTTGGACTTGTAAATAATTATGACATTCTATATCAGTAAAATTGGTTTGTTCTGGTAAGAGTGCATGCACTCTTTTAAGGAATGGGATCAATATAATTTAAGGACTGAAGGGTTTAAATAACTTTTAATCTTATGTTTCATTAGGAATTTGACATGTGGAATCTGGCTATTTATTATTGGGAAATCCAATTCATTTCCCATTTATTTGGTAAGTCTGGGAGGACAGCCTTTTGACAAACTTTTGCCATATTTGTTTTGAATTTCAGAATGGCACTGTCTTTCAAATAAATCTGTTTTGAATGGATTTTTTTTTACTATTTAATTGTGGTGGCATGCATTTAAAACCTATGTATTCATTTAATAATTTTTGACAAGGATCACCCCAGTAAAATAAGATTTAGGACTGAGTATTGAAGATAATGCAAGAACTGTAAAAGTACCTTATTATAAGACATAACTAGAGTGTGCTGACTTGTCCCCAATATATTCCCAGACTGGCCATCTCTCGAGCCACGGGCATTCATTGGCTATATTTTATAGTACATATTTTGTGTGAGTCACAATTTTTTTTTCTGCATTTGCAAGAAACCCAGAGCTAAGACGAGGACAGTCTTGAAGGTAAGGTGCTTCAAGGAGGCCTCTTTAAGGGGTTCAAAGTAATCCTTTGTTAGCTGGTGAATTACCAGAGAAAAGTTCCAGGAGTGGATGCCTCTGTGACACTTAGGTCTGTCACTATGGAAACTGTCCAGGAGATGAGTGAGATTTTTCTTGTTGCTGACATTGATGGGTGAATTTTCCAGTTTGTCTGCTAAGGCTGATATGTAGCCATCTATTATACTTGGCTGTAATTTCCTCTCCTGGAACAGATACAGGAGAAAGTCAGCTATGGATTTGATAGGTGGTGCCCTGAGGTTCAACTGATTACTTTGGCACCATTTTAAGAAAATAGTCCACTTCCGTTCATAGACTGATCTCGTTAAGCCTCTTTGGAGAGCCTCAATTCATGCTGCCACTGCCAGTTTGACCCACAAGGGAGGGCCAGGGGTAAATATTACGGGCTTTCTAGACTCCCTGCATATGACTTTCTATCACCTCCCAATACATTCAAAAGCTGTTAAAACAATAATGAAGGAGATAAAAGCAAAAATACAAAATCTATGATTTTATTACCCCAGTTTGACCCATAAGCCATTAGGGGGGGGCAGGGGTTAAATCTGAGCGGAGCAGGCGGGGAGATAAAAGCCAAAAACACAAAACCAATGATTTTACGATCCCAGTTTGACTCATAACCCATAATGGGGCAGGGTGGTAAATCTTTTTACCCTCTGCATATGGTTTCCTATCACCACCCAAAACATTTTACGGCTCTAAATCTATCAGATAAGGAGATAATATGGGATTCTAAAGAATTTAAGCTTCCTGATTACCACCTGGTATAAAAATGTTCACAAGTCGCTCAATTATGATCCAATCGTTCCCAAAATCTTATCACCTCGAGATTTTGATAGTATTGACATTAAGCAGCAGTGTACCTGATCATGTGAACTTGATAAAGGTCAAAGGTAAAAAATAAGCATGTGGAAAAATTTCCACATACCTAAGGTATATAACTTCCAAAAATGGTTAGAATCCGCTCAATAATAAGGCAGATATTCAAGAGAGATGACAATGTGATGGCGGCAGTGGTGAAACTTAAAATGAAAACAAATAAGCACCCCTTTGAAGAGACGCTTAATGATTCTTCGTGATGGGTAATCTCTTAGCTTTACCACCACCCTGCCCAGAATTGCTACTGGTGGGAAAGCATATGGTTCCAGGTCCTCCCAATGTAGACCAAGTGTATAGACTGCCCAGACTAAGTGGTCTGGAACCGATGACACAAACTGAGGTAACTTGAAAAAACCCTTTTTGAGGTTGGTGCCACCTGGTGCATATTAACTGGAAGACCTCTGGAAGGAAAGACCACTTTGTTTGGATAATCTCGCCAAGCCTGGATAGCTTGTCTGCTAGTACATTTAGCCAGACTCTAAGGCTTTGAGAGTTACCTGCTTCCTGGAGCATCAAGTCAGGATTCTCCAAAGAAGGGTACACAGTGGGCCAGACCTCATGCCTCCTTCCTTGTTTACGTAGACAATAACTGTGCTGTTTGTCTGTTGCCATGAGTACAACCTTGTTTCAACAGAGTTCTTGGAACTCTTTTATGGCCCAAAAGACTGTGTTTTGTTCCAGGTACTTTATATGCAACTTGCTTTCTGGTAGGGATCATGTCCCTCTTGTCGCGAGATCTCCTTGGTGAGCACCCAGCCTTCTCTTGAGGCATCTGTAAAACTCTAGAGCAAGGCTGAGTGGGTGTAGTGGCTGACCTTGAAAGACACTGCTTCTTGGAGCTACCATATTAAATGTGGGTGGAGAGATCTTGGGATCAGGATAACCTTTTCTAGAGATTCTGAAATCATCCGGTGATTTTTCAGGTGCCACTGAATTGGGCTCACATGGAGCCGATTTAGGTGGACTTGTTTCTCTGTAATTGTCAAAAGGCTTTTAGGCTCATGACCTGCTCACCTTGAGCATTAGTGGGGGCATCTGATAGCTTGGACAGAAAACAGCTGATTACACAGGAAATACCTTTCACATAATTTACTGCTTTTACAATGGGTCTATCGTAGTGTTGGTATCGAATAATAATATGTATATCGACATAAAACCATATTTTTGCCTTTCGTATCGATCGATATTGAAATATCGGGTCCTAGATGTTTTCCGGGAGAGACCTTCCAAACTCTTTCGCAGGTTTTAGTTGTTTCCCGAAATGTAAATAAATATCGCGTTTCCGCTTTAGCGGTAAGTGAAAGTGGACAAAAATAATATGAAAACCTTTATATTCTTCAAATATTGTCCTTTATTTGAATGAAAAACACCATAGTTGTACCTGTTAAGTATTATGTTTCGATATTGATAATGGACCCTACATTATCGTTATCAGCATATTTAGCATGGATCGATAAATATTTCAATATCGATAAACAATACCAGCATTAGTCTATCGTCTTTCTTTTGTGGCTGCCCCATGATAAAAGGTAATTGATTCACAGCATGGACATTTACATTCAACATCCGAATATTCTGTACATTTACAAAACTATTTGCAAATGTTTCTGTCCTTCCAGCTCTCTTCATAATACCCCTTTGGGTTACATAGTAATTTTCATTTATAAGAGGACTGAGCCTTGAGAAGCTGATCACTTTCTAGACTGGTGGCCCAGTCTTCTGGCCAGTGTCCTGTAGATCTTGAAGACTAAGCATAGGGGTAATTTCTGGTGAGATAAACTGGAATAATGCTTGTCATCATAGTTGGTGATCTGCTCCTCAGCTTTCTGGATGACAGTCTCCAGAAAGAGACAGCCTAGATGGATGGGTGCAGTTCTGAAAGCAGCAAGGGTATCATGTTTTATGCCAGATTTGACGTGATCTAAATAGCTATATATCACGTCTGGCAAGGGTGATGTTGGCCATATTGACAAACACAAAGTCAGGTAATTCCTCCTCAGTCCTGGCCATAGCAAAGGTGATGCTCTGGTTAAAGTTCATTTGCTTTCTAGGCTTGCCTAGGCTTTCACAAAAGACTTGCCTTTGGCCCTATCACCCTGGTGAGGCAACAACCGAAGTTGGCTGCTTGGTTGCATATGATTGAAGACTCTCTGGCCGCCCTCTCCCACTTCCTCAAGGTGTCTTTAAAGATTGGAAGTCTGTGGTGTAGTTGTGAGTCCTGAAGGTCCTGCAATCCTGCTGTAGGTACTATTTAACTTGGCTGGCCCATTGCACAAGTATTGAACAGTAGAAACAGAAGTGCTCTTCTTGTCAGAGTGGATGTCATACTATCTAGCCTATGACTGGGGTATCTTAACGAACTGGTACTTGGTAAGTCAACACTTGCCTCTGAACTCCTGGAGAGGTAACCATGAACAATAGTAAGGTTCAGTTTGTCCATCTTACAACATAACCACTCATCTACTGGCAGTTTTACAGATATCTTGCCAGTTGGTTCTGACCTGGGACCAGCAAAAGAGTTGTCATTAGTTAAAGAGGAAGCAGAATCAAATTCAGGTACTTGATGCAATCCCATATACAATCTGACACCCCTGATAGTCTCTATGTAGTTTTGTTTCCCTGAGAGCTGTTAATCCAGTTCCTGGGTAGATACACTGGCCTATTGGTCTGAAACTTGACCCTCTTCTTCTATTAATCTAGTAGGCATGGTACCAGTCGGCTGTAGATTCATATCATCATCAGAGACCAGTTACTGGTGTACTGGGACCGGTAGTTGAAATAGAAGGCTGGTCGGTGTCTGCATTATGATTAAGACTAGTATGTGGCAGGAAGGGCTGGTCTGATGTAACTGCACCAGTAGGTGGCTGTTTTACAGGTGAGACTACCACTTGCTGGAAGGTAGGCAAAATGTATGGCAGCGGCGTGACAAACTGAACCAGTATATCCCCGACTTTCATCTGGGGATATCATAATTTACAATTCAACTGTAAAAGAGTTCAAAACTGACTTTACAGAAGAGAACAACCAAGTTCATACATGAATATGATATCATTTTAAAGTGAATCATAAACTGCAGATGAAAAGTACTTTACTATTTAAACTAATTCGATATAATTTCAAGTCTAATTTTACCTGTGCACTAGTAATTTGTTGGAGAATACCTTTTTAACTGAGTAGTAAATTCTGAAAGGAATAAAACATTGACGGAAATTTGACCCATATACAACTAGACCTACGCATCGGAGAACCGATGCACATTTGTATCCAACGGAAAGATAACTCACCAAAGCCAGTGAACCATCGTTTGACCTTGAAGGAGAGGCCAAAGGTCAAATCTAACAACATCAGAAGATTCCCAGCCCATGATTTCCTGAGTTGGTTTCACATTGCAAACCTCTAGGATCAATAACAAGTGAGTTATAAGCACTTTTAGGTTTGGCCGTTCTCGTTTGATGTTGAAGGAGGGGCTCAAGGCCAAATCTGACCACGCCAAAAGATTCCCAGTTCATGATTTCCTATGAGTTGACTTGACATTGTAAACCTCTAGGATCAATAATAAGCGGGTTATAAGCACTTTTAAGTTTGGCTATGCTCGTTTGACCTAGAAGAAGGGGTCCAGGGTCACATCTGACCACAACACAATATTTCTAGCCCATAATTTTCTATTAGCTGGTTTCACATTTTAAACCTCTAGGACCAATAATAAGTGAATTATAAGCACTTTTAAGTTTGGCTATCCTCGTTTGACCTTGAAGGAGGGGCTCAAGGTCAAATCCGACCACACCACAAGATTCCCAGTCCATGATTTACTATAGGTTGGTTTACCTTCCCAAACCTCTAGTACCAACTAGAGGATCGCTCGCAAAAAAAAAAGATAATGTTTTTGCATAGCAAAAACAAAGCGTCCCAAAAAGGATATAAAGGTGAGTGGTAAAGTATTAAGAAAATGCTTCGTTTCTAGCCTTATACTGTTGTGGCAACCAAAGTCAGCGCAGTCTGCTCTATCTAGCACGGTTTTCAAGATATAAGCATTTTTGTGTTTTGCAAAAAATTAAAAAATTAAAAATGTCCGCTATATTTGGCGAGACAAAAATATTTTGAAAATTGGCATAGCTACTCTGCAGAGATACCCAGCAGGTCAAAAATTTTGTTGAGTTCGCTACATATAGCACGGTTTTCGAGATATAAGCATTTTTGTGTTTTGCAAAAACTTTGAAAATTCAAAATGGCCACCATTTTTGGGGAGACAAAATTTTTTGTCAAGACCACTGCTGCGGTGTGTATCTCCCGCCCAGCATTAAAGCAGAAGAAATAGCTTTTCCGAGACATTCACAATTTTTCATCTTCGTGTGTGAAAGCTCTTCCAAAAGTAGGTGAATGAGTTATTTGAGAAAAATTGGCTATCTGCAATACTATTCAGAGATAATTCACATTTACTCATTTTGAGTAGGTGAATAACTATCTATGGGTGTGAAACTTCACCAAGTGAAAGCTCTCCCAAAAGTAGGTGAATGAGTTATTTGAGAAAAATTGGCTATCTGCAATACTTTTAGAGATAATTCGCATTTACTCATTTTGAGTAGGTGAGTAATTAGCTATGGGTCTGAAACTTCACCATGTGAAAGCTCTCCCACAAGTAGATGAATGAGTATTTGATAAAAATTGGGTATCCGCAATACTTTTACAGATAATTAGCATTTACTCATTTTTAGTAGGTGAATAAATAGCTATGGGTCTGAAACTTCACAGAGTGAAAGCTCTCCCAAAAGTAGGTGAATGAGTTATTTGAGAAAAATTGGCTATCTGCAATACTTTTAGAGATAATTCGCATTTACTCATTTAGAGTAGGTGAGTAATTAGGTATGGGTCTGAAACTTCACAGAGTTAAAGCTCTCCCAAAAGTAGGTGAATGAGTTATTTGAGAAAAATTGGCTATCTGCAATACTTTTAGAGATAATTCGCATTTACTCATTTTGAGTAGGTGAGTAATTAGCTATGGGTCTGAAACTTGACCAAGTGAAAGCTCTCCCAAAAGTAGGTGAATGATTTATTTGAGAAAAATTGGCTATCTGCAATACTTTTAGAGATAATTCGCATTTACTCATTTTGAGTAGGTGAGTAATTAGCTATGGGTCTGAAACTTCACCATGTGAAAGCTCTCCCACAAATAGATGAATGAGTATTTGATAAAAATTGGCTATCTGCAATACTTTTACAGATAATTAGCATTTACTCATTTTTAGTAGGTGAATAAATAGCTATGGGTCTGAAACTTCACAGAGTGAAAGCTCTCCCAAAAGTAGGTGAATGAGTTATTTGAGAAAAATTGGCTATCTGCAATACTTTTAGAGATAATTCGCATTTACTCATTTAGAGTAGGTGAGTAATTAGGTATGGGTCTGAAACTTCACAGAGTGAAAGCTCTCCCAAAAGTAGGTGAATGAGTTATTTGAGAAAAATTGGCTATCTGCAATACTTTTAGAGATAATTCGCATTTACTCATTTTGAGTAGGTGAGTAATTAGCTATGCGTCTGAAACTTCACCAAGTGAAAGCTCTCCCAAAAGTAGGTGAATGATTTATTTGAGAAAAATTGGCTATCTGCAATACTTTTAGAGATAATTCGCATTTACTCATTTTGAGTAGGTGAGTAATTAGCTATGGGTCTGAAACTTCACCATGTGAAAGCTCTTCAAAAGGTAGGTGAATGAGTTATTTGAGAAAAATTGGCTATCTGCAATACTTTTAAGAGATAATTCGCATTTACTCATTTTGAGTAGGTGAGTAATCATCTACGGGTCTGAAACTTCACCATGTGAAAGCTCTCCCAAAAGTACATGAATGAGTTATTTGATAAAAATTGGGTATCCGCAATAGTTTTTGAGATAATTAGCATTTACTCATTTTGAGTAGGTGATTAATTAGCTATGGGTCTGAAATTTCACCAAGTGAAAGCTTTTTGGGATAGCTGCTCTGCAGAGATACCCTGAAGATCAAAAATTTCGTCAAAATCGCTCTATGTAGCACGGTTTTCGAAATATTAGTACTTTTGTGTTTTGCAATTTTTGCGCAAAAATTCGAAAAATCAAAATGGCCGCCATTTTTGGCAAGACAAAATTTTTTTGAAAATTGGCATGGCTACTCTGCAGAGATACCCTGTGGGTCAAAAATTTCGTCGAAATCACTCTCTAGCACGGTTTTCGAGATATAAGCATTTTTATGTTTTGCAATTTTGCGAAAAATTCGAAAATTCAAAATGGCCGCCATTTTTTTGCGAGACAAATTTTTTTTGAAAATTGGCATGGCTACTCTGAAGGGATACCCTGCGGGTCAAAAATTTCGTTGAAATCGCTCTATCTAGCAGGGTTTTCGAGATATAAGCATTTTTATGTTTTGCAATTTTTGCGAAAAATTCGAAAATTCAAAATGGCCGCCATTCTTGGCGAGATAAATTTTTTTTTCAAAATTGGGATAACTACTCCGCAGAGATACCCTGCGGATCAAAAATTTCGTCGAAATCACTCTATCTAGCACGGTTTTCGAGATATAAGCATTTTTGTGTTTTGCGAAAATTTCGAAAATTCAAAATGGCCGCCATTTTTGGCGAGACAAAAATTTTTTGAAACTTGTGAAAACTACTCCGCAGAGATATTCTGTGGGTTTATTTGTTTATTTGGGGTTTTATGTCGCTTTCAACCCTGTACAGGTCATATCACGACGGGTAGTTTGAAGGGCAGAGGAAACCAGTACATATAGTTCGCTAGGGTTCTGTACTGTAAACTGCCGACCAACGGCAAGCAACTACCAGCTTTCCCACTTACGGCCATGACGGGGATCGAACCCTGGCCGCAGAGGTGGGAGGCGAGAGTGTTACCACTCTGCCACCGTGGCCCCAGATATTCTGTGGGT
The DNA here is from genome assembly GCA_964017235.1 of Sabellastarte sp. h YS-2021. Lineage (NCBI taxonomy): Eukaryota > Metazoa > Annelida > Polychaeta > Sabellida > Sabellidae > Sabellastarte > Sabellastarte sp. h YS-2021. The sequence goes on along the minus strand of OZ024935.1, from coordinate 71,174,228 downwards.
TAAAAATTTCGTCGAAATCGCTCTATCTAGCACGGTTTTTGAGATATAAGCATTTTTGTGTTTTGCAATTTTTGCGAAAATTTCGAAAATTCAAAATGGCCGCCATTTTGGGCGAGACAATAATTTTTTGAAAATTGGGAAAACTACTCCGCAGAGACACCCTGCGAAATCGGTTTTCGAGATATAAGCATTTTTGTGTTTTCCTTATTTGGAAAATTCGTAATGATTAATAAATCATTAATTACTCGGCCATTTCTTAACCAATCAATGCCAAAATCTAATGATTTCCAGATTTTAATAGAATGAATGTATTTGCCAAGTTTCAGGTGAATTGATAAAATTCCTTTCAAGTTATCATCCGGACAAGCTTCCCCATCGAAAAAAGACATTTTTGGTCATGTGACCTCTCTGATTGGTTGAAATGTCACTGCAGCGTATTCAAAAAAATTCCCCAAGGCTACTGCCTAAACCTGCCAAATTTGAAAAGAATCAGCCTAACGGTTACAGAGTTATAAGGAAAACAAAATGCGGAGCCGGCGGAGCCGCCGGAGCCTGAAGGTCTCCCATACACAAACAAGCGTCCTGCAAGGGACGCTTAATAATAAGCGAGTTACAAGCACTTTTAACTTTGGCTATCCTCGTTTGACCTTGACCGAGAGGCCTAAGGTCAAATCTGACCACACCAAAAGATTCCCAGCCCATGATTTCCTATGTGTTGGTTTACCATCACAAACCTCTAGGACCAATAATAAAAGCGTTATAAGCACTTTTAAGTTTGGCTATCCTCGTTTAACCTTGAAGGAGTGGCCCAAGGTCAAATCGGACCACACCACAAGATTCCCAGCACATGATTTCCTATAGGTTGGTTTCACAATAAAAAGGGAGATATAGGCACTTTTAAAGTCCGCTATGTGGGTTACTTCAGCACTCTGTGGATGACCTTGAACTAAGAGCTTCAAGGTCAAATGTCTGCAAGGTTGTAGAGGACATGTATATCTGTTATACATATCACCTATGAAGAGACTCCACCTTCTACTTATGAGAGCCAGCCAGTAGAAAAATGTAGATAATTTTCAAAGAAATGCCCGCGGCGGCCATCTTGTTTTTCAGAATGAGGCTAATTTCAGTTCCAGAGAAGCTTACCCCCCTGCAATATATCCTGCAAATTTGGTGAACCTAGTTGGTGTACTTTTGCTCCTACAGTGTTACCCCGAAAATGTCTCTACGCGCGGCGGCGGTGTAGCGAACGCTAAACCAAAGTATCCACCGTACAATTATATATCATTTGCACTGTATCACTCGCACTGTATTACTCAGCCAGGTAGGGGTCTACTCACATCCGTCTTCATCCTGCCCATTTAGACAGTCCTTGGTGCCATCGCACACTTCCCAAAGTGACACACATACTCCACTGCCACAGTTAAAGCTCAGCCAGCTATCACAGCTGTCAGGACTGTAGCTAGGGGCAACTGTTGTCACTGAAAGTATAAAACAACAGCTTTGGACAACCATAACAATTGAAAACTATAATAAAGCAGGAGCTGCTGCCAAACCAAACCAGGGTGGTAGACAGGAGCACCCTGTGAAACAGAAAGAATAACTTGACTGAATCCAGGAAAAACAGTTCTGTCTTCACACTGTTACCTGTATAATCTTACCTGTACATTATACACTCTTACCTGTACATTCTTACCATACACTTTTACTTGCACGCCCTTACCTGTATACTCTTACCTGTACGTTCTTACTGTACACTTACCTGTACACTTTTACCTGTATGATCTTAGCTGTAAACAGTTACCTGTAAACTCTTACTATACACCGTCACCTTGCACTCTCACCTGTGCACTGTCACCTGTATGCCATTACCTGTAAAGTCTTGCCATACACTGTTACCTTACACTGTTACCTGTACACTCTTACTATACACTGTTACCTGTACACTCTTACTATACACTGTCACCTTGCACTCTCACCTGTATGCCATTACCTGTAAAGTCTTGCCATACACTCTTACCTTACACTGTTACCTGTGCACTCTTACCTTACACTGTTACCTGTACACTCTTACTATACCCCGTTACCTGTAAACACTTACCTGTACACTCTTGTCTGTACAGTTTTATCTGTTGTTCCCTGCACTAACTTGAAATGACACATGCCAAATTTACCTTACACTTGAATTCAAAGACGTTGATATAAAAATCCACTTTTCATTCTGCCTCATGTTTTTAACTGCACTTTAGGAGTTTGAATACTAAATGTTGAAAAGCATGTTTCATATTCATGGGAAGAATTATGAGTAACAGTTCCTGTTGCTTGTTTGCTGCGGCTTCAGAGATATTGCCAAGACAAAATTTTTAAAGGTAAAGGTCATTACGGCAAGATCAAAGGTCAAATCAAGGTCACACCATGACATTGCACACCTACAACCCCCAACCAATGTCCCTACCAGGTAACAACTTCCTACACCTTACAGTTTCTGAGATATAGCCCAGACAAGATATTATAGTTCACGGTCACTACAGAAAGGTCAAAGGTCAAACCAAGGTCACACCATGTATTGCACACATACAACCCCTAATCAATGTCCCTACCAAGTATCAACTTCCTACACCTTACAGTGTCCGAGATATATTTTAGGTTGTCATAGTTCCAATTTCCACAGTAAAAAACCTTTAAAAATAATTTTAGGATGTCGCCCTCTTATGACCATTCTCATGATTTGCTTACAAGTCCACTTTATTTTGTGGAAATGACTAGTATTAACTTATTTTCTCTTATGTTGTTTTGCTTTCATAAAACCCTAAGGGCTGCACACAAAGTTGAAGAACTACAGTATTTAATGAATCCCATTCACAAAATGAACAGTAAAACTGGACATAGTTAAGGCGTGAATATGTCGGTCTTGAGCCTGTTTCCTGGAGCACCAGGTCAGGATTGTCCATAGTACCAGATTACTCCCAAAAGCTAATCACTAGTTTTTTCACTTATATCTGTCTTTAAAAATTACATTTCATGGATCCAGAAGATCCATATAGTGATCCGGATCACTTCCAAAATTCAATCATTTCATCCTTCTACCTTTTCAGACATATTCTAAAAATTTCATCAAAATCCGTCCATAAGTTTTTTAGTTATCTTGTACACAAACACATCTGGCAGCCTGGATCCGGATGATCCAGACAGTGATCCAGATCACTCCCAAAATCTAATCACTTGTTTCTCGTCCCATTAAGGACATTTCCTGAAAATTTCATCAAAATGCACCCATAAGTTTTTGAGTTATCTGTCTTTAAAAATTAAATTTCATGGATCCAGAAGATCCAGACAGTGATCCGGATCACTCCCAAAATTTAATCATATCTTCCTTTTACCATTTTGGACATATCCTGAAAATTTTATCAAAATCCATCTGTCAGTTTTTGAGTTATCTTGTTCACAAAAAAAAACAACAAATAAATAGAGGGCCAAAAATGACCCTCGGTCAGGTACTTTGGTGGTCAGTGGATGACCTTAAATGAAGATCTCTAACCGGTAAGCCTGGAGGCTGGTACTCCATCATGTACTCAACCTCCAAAGCCATTTTCAATAGTTTCCATGCAATGTAGTCAGCATTAAGTGTGAAAATATCTCCAAATTTGCCAAAAATGACCCTTGGTCAGGTACTTTGGCAGTCAGTGGATGACCTTAAATGAAGATCTGTAACCAGTAAGCCTGGATGGTAGAAGTCCATCATGTACTCAACCTCCAAAACCATTTTCAATAGTGTCCATGCAATATAGTCAGCATTAAGTGTGAAAATATCTCCAAAAAGGTCAAAAATGACCCTCAGTCAGGTACTTTGGCGGTCAGTGGATGACCTTCAATGAAGAGCTTCAAGGTCAAATTTCTGCATGCTAACAGAGGACATATATATGTATTATATATACCAGCCATAGGATGATCTGAGTTTATAGGAGAACTGGGCCAAAAAGTGAAAAAAATGGCCAAAATCTGAACTTTAAGAGGCCACCAGTGACCTTGAGATTGAAGGTCAAGGTCACAAAACAATAGTGTTCGTGGCATTGCCCATATATACCCACATACCAAATTTGAAAGTTCTAACTAAAATATTTTATAAGTTATCGCGTCCAAAAGGAAATCTCTGTGCTGGCGGCGGCAGCGTGACCGTACTGAATCCTAAGTATCCCCGACTTTCGTCCAGGGATACAATAATTTGCATACATTATGAATCTGTCTGCCTTATTTCAAACGATGTTCAAACCAATATTTCATTGACAATAACAGCACACCAATGACAAAGGCACTGTAACTATTAAGCAGATATACCCTATATTATTATTGAAATACTGGTAAATTCTGGTGAAAGATGCATTCTGTATGACAAAATAATGCCCAGGTCCCACAGTGGAGCGGCTGCTACGATCATCTTGGAGAATATAAAAGAATACAGGCGACCTTAAATTCACCAGAATTCACTGAAAAAAGTGTGATCATGTGATCAACAGTTGTTCATACTTTTAAGATGTTCTTCGAAGCTGTTCGACTACCCTGAGATTAAACCTCAACAAAGCAAGAATATAGTGAGAATACTCTACAAACTGGTGAAGATATGTAGCGATTTCACAACAATTACACATGAATTAGCTAAAGATAGGGAGAATGAATACGATCTGTGAAGACTGTACACACTCACCTGTACAGTTGATTTCGTCTTCTCCACTGGGGCAATCATTCATGTTGTCACACTCCCAGGTCTCATCAATACACTGACCATTGTGACATGTGAACTGACCGCTGTGGCAATCAGTTGAGTTGGACTGACAACCTAGTTCATCTGAACCATCATTGCAGTCACTGTAGCCATCACAGTGCCAGCCCATGCTAATACAGTGGATTGAACCAGAGGTGCAGGAAAACTGAGTGGCAGAACAGGTGGAGTTATAAACTGGGGGAGAGGGGCTTGTACTGTTACCAACACCTGAATATATAAAAACCAACATACTCAACTCACTGCTAAAACAGTGTGATACCTTCAGTACCTGAATTATACACAACGGGTAATCTACCTAAAATATTATTCCCTTAAATGAGTGGAAAAAAGAGTGAGACACCAGGCAACAGACTAAACACAAAAATAATATGTCCTCATACCAGCAGGGTGGATATACTCTATAAGTTAATATTTTCATTGGCCATTAATTTTAGTTATTTTAGCTTATAAGCCTGGATAGTGAAAATTAATTTCCAGTGAAACACTAAATCTGTATTAATCTTTTAAGTTGAAACTAGCCACTGGTAAAATTAATTCCAGTGAATTTCTTATAATTACTTAGTGAAATTTTCTAAAAAGCTAAAATTTCTACTTATACAGTAATTAGAATAAGGTGCCTTAGAAAGTCAACATATCCTCCATGAATGCATGTGATGTACACAAAATAATAGAAACTACAGGATCGCTCGCAAAAAAAAAAGATAATGTTTTTGCATAGCAAAAACAAAGCGTCCCGAAAAGGATATAAAGGTGAGTGCTAAAGTATTAAGAAAATGCTTCGTTTCTAGCCTTATACTGTTGTGGCAACCAAAGTCAGCGCAGTCTGCTCTATCTAGCACGGTTTTCAAGATATAAGCATTTCTGTGTTTTGCAAAAAATAAAAAAATTAAAAATGTCCGCTATATTTGGCGAGACAAAAATATTTTGAAAATTGGTATGGCTACTCTGCAGAGATACCCAGCAGGTCAAAAATTTTGTTGAGTTCACTCCATATAGCACGGTTTTCGAGATATAAGCATTTTTGTGTTTTGCAAAAACTTTGAAAATTCAAAATGGCCACCATTTTTGGGGAGACAAAAATTTTTGTCAAGACCACTGCCACGGTGAATATCTCCCGCCGAGCATTAAAGCAGAAGAAATAGCTTTTCCGAGATATTCACAATTTTTCATTTTCCTGTGTGAAAGCTCTTGCAAAAGTAGGTGAATGAGTTGGCCATCTGCAATACTTTTAGAGGTAATTCGCATTTACTCATTTTGAGTAGGTGAGCAATTAGCTATGGGTCTGAAACTTCACCAAGTGAAAGCTCTTTGAGATAGCTGCTCTGCAGAGATACCCTGAAGATAAAAAATTTCATCGAAATCGCTCTATGTACCACGGTTTTCGAAATATTAGCATTTTTGTGTTTTGCAATTTTTGCGCAAAAATTCGAAAATTCAAAATGGCCGCCATTTTTGGCAAGACAATTTTTTTTTGAAAATTGGCATGGCTACTCTGCAGAGATACCCTGTGGGTCAAAATTTTCGTCGAAATCGCTCTATCTTGCAGGGTTTTCGAGATATAAGCATTTTTATGTTTTGCAATTTTTGCGAAAAATTCGAAAATTCAAAATGGCCACCATTTTTGGCGAGAAAATTTTTTTTTCAAAATTGGGATAACTACTCCGCAGAGATACCCTGCGGGTCAAAAATTTCGTCGAAATCGCTCTAACTAGCACAGTTTTCGAGATATAAGCATTTTTGTGTTTTGCAATTTTTGCGAAAATTTCGAAAATTCAAAATGGCCGCCATTTTTGGCGAGACAAAAATTTTTTGAAAATTGGGAAAAGTACTCCGCAGAGATATCCTGCGGGTCAAAAATTTTGTCGAAATTGCTCTATCTAGCACGTTTTTTGAGATATAAGCATTTTTGTGTTTTGCAATTTTTGCGAAAATTTCGAAAATTCAAAATGGCCGCCATTTTGGGCGAGACAAAATTTTTTTGAAAATTGGGAAAACTACTCCGCAGAGATACCCTGTGGGTCAAAAATTTCGTCGAAATCGCTCTATCTAGCACGGTTTTCAAGATATAAGCATTTTTGTGTTTTCCTTATTTGGAAAATTCGCAATGATTAATAAATCATTAATTACTCGGCCATTTCTTGACCAATCAATGCCAAAATCTAATGATTTCCAGATTTTAATAGAATGAATGTATTTGCCAAGTTTCAGGTGAATTGATAAAATTCCTTTCAAGTTATCATCCGGACAAGCTTCCCCATCGAAAAAAGACGTTTTTGGTCATGTGACCTCTCTGATTGGTTGAAATGTCACTGCAGCATATTCAAAAAAATTCCCCAAGGCTACTGCCTAAACCTGCCAAATTTGAAAAGAATCCGCCTAACGGTTACAGAGTTATAAGGAAAACAAAATGCGGAGCCGGCGGAGCCGCAGGAGCCGGCGGAGCCGGAAGCTCTCCCATACACAAACAAGCGTCCCTTGCGGGACGCTTAATAATAGTTAATTGATATTGGAAAGTTCTAAATAGTTAGCAACGGGAACACTAGTTGTATAATAGTTATGAAGAATTAAGAATCCATGAATAAATAACATTAATTAAATTTATGAAATTGATTTACTGATAAAATCAATAAATTGTGACTTCAGATTATGTATATCAGTTTTCACAAAGATACTAATGTGGTGCCAATACAGGAATGTGGTAGTCTGTCCATGGTAAGAGATAAACAGCAGTTTCAGCATCAGGTTCAAAGGCAAAAATCGGGTCCATAGTTCTGTCTGCATAATGCGTTGGCTCAGTAATCCACTGGGGCAAAGAAAACAATTGTCTAATACAATTCCAATCTGGAGTCATACTGAGTCCTCCAAGCACTAATTTGAGTATGACTGTTGATGTTCTATCTTGGAGAATATTTTAAGATGTGAAATGTACCATGTGTTATTTTTTGGTGGGTTGTAATTTAAACCCATTAATAAAGATTGTTTTCGACAGGATAAGTACACACAAGCTTCTTAGTCCAGAAAGCAATAATCAACTAGAGGATCGCTCGCAAAAAAAAATATAATGTTTTTGCATAGCAAAAACAAAGCATCCCGAAAAGGATATAAAGGTGAGTGCTAATTATTAAGAAAATGCTTCGTTTCTAGCCTTATACTGTTGTGGCAACCAAAGTCAGCGCAGTCTGGTCTATCTAGCACGGTTTTCAAGATATAAGCATTTTTGTGTTTTGCAAATTTCGAAAATTCAAAATGTCCGCTATATTTGGCGAGACAAAAATATTTTGAAAATTGGCATGGCTACTCTGCAGAGATACCCAGCAGGTCAAAAATTTTGTTAAGTTCGCTCCATCTAGTACGGTTTTCGCGATATAAGCATTTTTGTGTTCTGCAAAAACTTTGAAAATTCAAAATGACCACCATTTTTGGGGAGACAAAAACTTTTGACCACTGCCGCGGTGTGTATCTCCCGCCAAGCATTAAAGGACAAGGAATAGCTTTTCCGAGATATTCACAATTTATCATTTTCGTGTGTGAAAGCTCTTCCAAAAGTAGGTGAATGAGTTATTTGAGAAAAATTGGCTGTCTGCAATACTATTAAGAGATAATTCATATTTACTCCTTTTGAGTAGGTGAGTAATAATCTACGGGTCTGGAACTTCATCAAGTGAAAGTTCTCCCAAAAGTAGATGAATGAGTTATTTGATAAAAACTGGGTATCCGCAATACTTTTAGAGATAATTCACACTTACTCATTTTAAGTAGGTGAATAATTAGCTATGGGTCTGAAACTTCACCAAGTGAAAGCTCTCCCAAAAGTAGGTGAATGAGTTATTTGAGAAAAATTGGCTATCTGCAATACTTTTAGAGATAATTCGCATTTACTCATTTACTCTAGCACGGTTTTCGAGATATAAGCATTTTTATGTTTTGCAATTTTTGGAAAATTCATAATGATTAATTAATCATTAATTACTCGGCCATTTCTTAACCAATCAATGCCAAAATCTAATGCTTTCCAGATTTAAATAGAATGAATGTATTCGCCAAGTTTCAGGTGAATTGATAAAAGTCCTTTCAAGTTATCGTCCGGACAAGCTTCCCCATCGAAACAAGAAATTCTGAACCTGAGAGAAGAAAAGGACAAAAAAGTTGTGCCCTGCAAATGGTATTATGAAGGAAAGAAACAAGGTAACTGTTTAAGTGCAAAGAGTAGGTTAAAACATATTTAAAGAAATACTGCAAATGCAGTATCCCCGTACGACCTTGAAGAAGGGTTCCACGGTCAAATCCAACCACACAAAAACATTCCCAGCCCATGACTTCCTATAGGTTGGTTTACCATCCCAAACCTCTACGACCAATAATAAGCGAGTTATAAGCACTTTTAAGTTTGGCTGTCCTTATTTGACCTTGAAGGAGGGGTCCAAAGGTCAAATCTGACCACACCAAAAGATTCCCAGCCCATGATTTCCTATAGGATGGTTTACCATCCCAAACCTCTAGAACCAATAATAAGCGATTTATAGGCACTTTTAAGTTTTGCTGTCTTTGTTTGACCTTGAAGGAGGGGTCCAAGGTCAAATCCGACCACACCAAATGATTCCCAGCCCATGATTTCCTGTAGGTTGGTTTACCATCCCAAACCTGTAGGACCAATAACAAGCGAGTTATAAGCAATTTTAAGTTTGGCTATCCTCGTTTGACCTTGAAGGAGGGGTCCAAGGTCAAATCTGACCACACCAAAAGAATCCCAGCCCATGTTTTCCTATATGTTGTTTTACCATCCCAAACCTCTAAGACCAATAATAAGCGAGTTATAAGCACTTTTAAGTTCGGCTATCCTCGTTTGACCTTGAAGAAGAGGTCCAAGGTCAAATCGGACCACGTCAACAGATACCCAGCCCATGATTTCCTATATGTGTGTTTACCATCCCAAACCTCTAGGACCAATAATAAGTGAGTTATAAGCACTTTTAAGTTTGGCTATCCTCGTTTGACCTTGAAGGTGGGGCCCAAGGTCAAATCTGACCACATCAAAAGATTCCCAGCCCATGATTTCCTATAAGTTGCTTTGCCATCCCAAACCTCTTGGACCAATAATAAGCGAGTTATAAGCACTTTTAAGTTTGGCTATCCTCGTTTGACTTTGAAGGAGGGGCACAAGGTCAAATCTGACCACACCACAAGATTCCAAGCTTATGATTTCCTACAGGTTGGTTTACCATCGTAAACGTCTTGAACCAATAATAAGTGAGTTATATGTACTTTTAACTTTGGCTATCCTCGTATGACCTTGAAGGAGGGGCTCAAGGTCAAATCCGACCACACCACAAGATTCCCAGTCCATGATTTCATATAGGTTAGTTTACCATCCCAAACCTCTTGGACCAATAATAAGCGAGTTATAAGCACTTTTAAGTTTGGCTATCCTCGTATGACCTTGAAGGAGGGGTCTAAGGTCAAATCTGACAACACCAAAAGATTCCCAGCCCATGACTTCCTACAGGCTGGTTTACCATCCCAAACCTCTTGGACCAATAATAAGGGAGATATAAGCACTTTTCATGACTGACAAAGAAACACCTGTGGCGGCCATCTTGTTTTTTTCAAATTGAGGCCAAAAATATTCCCAGTCAAGATTTTATAATGAGGAACATATCCTGCAAATTTGAGATCTCTACCTATAATACCCTTTCCTCTAGAGGGCCAACAAAAGTCCTTGCTTAAAGTCGAATAAACGTCCCTGGCGGCCATCTTGTTTTTCAAAAATATTCCCAGGCAACATTTTATGGTTATTAATATATTCTGCAAACTTGAGAAGGCTAGTTATAATATTTTTTTCATTAGAGCGGTAATGGTGAAATCTCTCTACACACTGCGGCTATCCAGTGGATACAATGATTTACTCAATAGTGAGAACCTGAAAGTAGCTATTGCTCAGCTATAGCATGACATAGAGGTCTGCAATTTCACTATGATATAACTGACCAAAAATTATGTAAATACTGTAAATGCAATAGTTTTCAAGTTATAAGTGATTTACTCAACAGTGATAACCTAAAAGTAGCTATTTCTCAGCTATGCCATGAGCTATATGTCTGTAATTTCACTATGTTATAGCTGACAAAAAAGTAGGTGAACAACATATTTTAACAAAATACTCCAAATGCAATAGTTTTCAAGTTATAAGTGATTTACTCAACAGCGATAACCTAAAAGTAGCTATTACTCAGCTATGCCATGAGCTACATGTCTGAAATGTTACGATATTATAGCTGACCCAAAAGTAGGTGAACAACATATTTAAGCAAAATACTGTAAATGCAATATTTTTCAAGTTACAATTGATTTACTCAACAGTCAGTACCTGAAAATAGCTATTGCTCAGTTGTGCTATGAGCTACAGGACTGTAATTTCACTATGTTATAGCTGACCCAAAAGTAGCTGAATAATATATTTACACAAATTTCTGTAAATGCAATAGTTTTCGAGTTATAAATGATTTACTCAACAGTGATAACCTCAAAGTAGCTATTACTCAGCTATGCAATGAGCTACCGGTCTAAAATTTTACTATGTTATAGCTGACCACAAAATAGGTGAATAACATAATGAAACAAAATACTCTAAATGCAATAGTTTTCAAGTTATAAGTGATGTACTCAACAGTGATAACCTCAAAGTAGCAATAGCTCAGCTATGCCATGAGCTACAGGTCTGCAACTTTACTATGTTATAGCTGACCCAAAAGTAGATACATATTTATATAAAATACTTTAAAAGCAATAGTTTTCAAGTTACAACTAATTTACTCAATAGTGAGAATCTGAGAATAGCTATTACATAGCTATGCCATGAGCTACACGTCTCCAATTTCAAAATGTTATAGCTAATTCAAAAGTTGATGAATCACATATTAAAACAAAATTCTTTAAATGCACTAGTTTTCAAGTTACAATTGATTTACGCAACAGTGAAAACCTCAAAGTAGCTATTACTCAGCTAAGGATTGAGGTACAGGTCTGCAATTTACTATTTTATAGCTGACCCAAAATAGGTGAACAACATATTTAAACAAAATACTCTAAATGCAATACTTTTCAAGTTACAACTGATTTACTCAACAGTGAGAACCTGAAAGTAGCTATTGCTCAGCTATGCCATGAGCTACAGGTCTGAAATTTTACTATGTTATAGCTGATTAATAAATACATGAATAATACATGAAACAAAGTACACTAAATGCAATACTTTTCAAGTTACAAGCAATTAACAGTGATAACCTCAAAGTAGCTATTACTCAGCTATGCAATGAGCTACAGGTCTGCAATTTTACTATGTTATAGCTGACCCAAAAGTAGATGAATCATATGTTTATACAAAATTCTCTAAATGCAATAGTTTTCAAGTTACAAATAATTTTACTCATTATGGAAGGTACTGAAAAGTCTGAAAGTAGCTTTTACTCACTTAGCTATTGGGATATATATCCAAGTTACTCACCATGTTGTAGCTATGGAAAAAGTAGCTGAATAACAAATTTTAACAAAATGCTCTAAATGCAATACTTTTCAAGTTATAAGTGATTTAGTCCATGATTTCATGAATTTTAATGCATTAAAAATTATTTTAAAAATTCATAAAAGAATAACTAAGAAAGATCCAGGCCTGAGACTTACACAAGGGAATCTACTTATGGTCTAATACATATATGCAAGATATGAGAGAAATCCCTGCAATAGTTAATGTGAAAATTGGGATAAAGTGTTGAAATTTTCACACTTTGGGTGGGGGTACTTCACTTGTAATGGCTCTGGGGAACAGACGAACGAACAGATCAGCATGCCTTGAACAATTTTTCATCCTAGGTAGATAAGGTATCTTTTAAAATTAACAGCATGTCTCTGGGCCTTGTAGTTTTGGAGGAGAAGTCGTTCACGCGGACGTGTACACAGACGCAGCAGAGTGATGTCATAATGTCAGCTGACAGACTCACCATCTGTGAAAATATTCTGAATGCATAAGCCATCAAGTCCTAAAAACAACTGAAATTTCAGAAAAAAATGCCATGGCAAAAATTTTTTGGCCAATCTTGGGCAAACAGTTCCAGAGAACATGTTTTATAGAGACCAACATACTGTAAAAATATCATAACAATATATGGAGCAGTTTGGTTTGTAGTGACATAAAAAATTGGAAATGAACAAAATAGCAAAAAAATTGAAGGTAAAATGGTTACCATGGTAGCAACATTTGCCAGCATTCATAAACTGAAAGATACTGACTTTCTGTCGTGAGTATATTCTGAAAGTTTGATGGCAACAAAAGCGTCAGGTTTGACATCAGGAGCAAGTGTAAACTTTCTAGTCCTGAAAGCAGCTAAAATATCCAACGAAAAAACAGTTGCAATGGCAACCATTTCTGCCCAAATTTGTTGTCTGTGGTAAAATTTTCCATTGGGATACACATTCTGTGAAAATAAGCAAGGATTGCTGAAGTGGATGTGAGAGGACACTGATTCAGATGAACAGATGGAAAGACTGACACTGACTTTTCCTGTATCCCCCCCTCATTGACAGGGGAAATAACTGTCAGAGTTTAACCCAGTTGGGAGCAATCACTTGACAAAAAATAAAATTTGTTTTGTCATACATATACTTACAGTCAGCTTCATCACTGTTGTCATGGCAATCATCTTCTCCATCACACTTCCACAGATAAGAGATACATCGGCCATTGTTACACTCAAACTGACCACTTGCACAGGTAGGGTAATCTGAAACGTCAGGCATTACTAAAGGTCCTGGCTGGCTGCCTAAGGTTCAGAAAGTGGCTGTTCAGAACAGCCAAATTACAGGCTATTCAGTTTGATTATAGGAATTATTATCAAAGGTTAAATAAATGCTAAATCTCAATGGAAATGATATTTTCCCCATTAATTAATTCTTTTTTATTTAATTTCAGGCTCTTCGAAACACACAAAAGATGCTGTCTGAAACTAAAAGGTTACTTTTCTAATTACAATAACATAAAACTGACCCACAAGCTTTTTTGAAGTTACCAATTCTTATCACAGCTGTACAAGTTGAATAATTCACATTATTTTAAGCCTGTTAATCTTGCCACCACTTTTGGTAATTCACTTAATTTGATTGAGAATTCAGCATTTTCCTTGAATCTCAGAAACATATCAATCAGAATAATGGTCTTTTGTTGACAATCATTTTGTTTTGATAACAAGAATTATATATTGGACTAATAAAATTGACATAACACTGTTACATTCAAGTTATATATTCCAGAAGTGGTCTGTTACCTGTTGAACATTGGTTCTCATCACTCTGATCACCACAGTCATCATCATGGTCACAGCGCCACCTGGTGGGAATGCACCTCCCATTATGACAGGTAAACTAAAGGCAGAGAATAACCAGGAATAAACTGCCCATTTTACGGGTAACAAAGGCATACAAAGGCACACACTACACATGAATACAATGCCCATTCTTGCAGTAAAATATACAGAGGACTTACAGAATATGAATATTCATTAACCATGACAATTGCAGCAATTTACATGAAAACAAAATTGCAAATTTAATAAGTAAATTAAATTTTTATAAGTTAATACCCTATCCAATGGACAATTGCTTTACCGGTCGGCGCGACCGGTCCCGCCAAACGCCAGAAAAAGACGTCCTGTATATAATACAGGCAGGACCGGTCAGTAGTGTGCATTCGCTAGGTGGCACATCATACTTGCTTCCTGTCCAGACAGAGTGACGTCAGTTCATCTTTTTCATTGTCTAAACAGATTTAGACCCCTAGTAAGCTGGTAGCGGGGTCGGTTTGGAGGGCCTTGCCTGTCCATTGGATAGGGTATTAACTTATAAAAATTTAATTTACTTATTAAATTTGCAATTTTATTGCGTTAACACATCCTATCCAATGGACAATTGCTGAATAACTACCGCTTGGTAGGTGGGTAAGCAGCTAGGGACTTCTGTGAACTCACAACAAACAAAATAGTACAGGCCCATTTGACCTAGGGTCAGAGAACCCTGACAGGTCAAGGTCGGCCACCAACTCACCGGTTAACCGGGAGTCTACCGACGTTGCCCCCCCCTTTTTTCTTTCCTTCCAGAGTCGGTTTGAGAAGGGAAAGATAGAGAGAGAGGGGCTGATTTCAGTCCCAGAAGAAATAAACTTCCCAAGGGAAGCAAGTCACAGTTTTTTTTTAGTTTTTTTTTTTACAATATGTACATATTTACATATATACAACATCCCCTCACTTCTGGGCCTGGTGGTGCACCTGCTGGGCAGCCACTACAGGTCCCAGGTGGAAAAGCTCCGAGTCAGCCCAGGCAACATCCTTCAAATAGAATTGGGTGAAGGTGTTGTGAGATTTCCAGTGGCAGGCTGACAAGATCTGATCTAAGGAAATCCCTGATTAGAAAGCCTTAGAGGCAGCAAAGGCCCTAACATCATGGGCTTTAACCTGATGTAAGGTGAGGGCCTCCTGGTCAGAGAGCTCATAGCACAGAACCACAGTCTGTTTGATCCATGAGGAGATGGCAGGTGAGATGTCTTTATCAAAACCTTTCTTGAAGGAGACAAAGACTAACTCCTTATTCTGCCTGAGGTCTGCAGTCCTGTCCAAGTAGTAGCGCAGGGCTCTAACTGGACATAGGGACCTGTCACCCTTGAGTGACCTATCCAGCTGGTTCTTGGATAGGAAGCTGGGTGAGGGGTACAAAGACACCTTAGACCAGTCTGACTGGTGTCTGATGTTCTTATGTAACCAAGCATGGATCTCACTCCTGTGTTTACCTGAACCCAAAGCCAGCAAGAAAACAGTCTTGAAAGTTCGATGTTTCAAGGAGTCCTCTTTCAGGAGTTCAAAGGGAGCCTTTGTCAGCTGATGTAAAACCAGTGAAAGGTTCCAGGAGGGGATGCCCCTCCTGCCCTTAGGTCTGTCTCTATGGAAACTATCCAGGAGACGAGTGAGATTCTCATCTTTGCTGACATTAATGGTGGAATTGCCCAGTTTGTCAGCAATGGTGGATCTGTAGCCATCAATAGTGCTTGGTTGTAACTTCTTCTCCTGAAACAAGTGCAGGAGGAAGTCAGCAATGGCTTTCAGAGGTGGTGCCCTGAAGTCCACCTGATTACTGAGGCACCACTTTGTAAAAATGGTCCACTTTGCCTCATAGACAGATCTGGTTGATCTTCTTTGAGGAGCCTCAATTCGTGCTGCCACTGCCTCAGAGAAGCCTTGCCCCTTGATTGCTGAGGCTCTAGGAGCCAGGCATGTAGGTTCAGATTCGACAGGTTCCTGTGAAGGACCTGGTTGAATGGCTGAGACACTAGGTTGGGTATGCTGGGCAGACACAGTGGGATCTGGCTTGACATTGCTACCAGGTCCCAAAACGAGGGCATGTTGGGCCACCCTGGAGCAATCAGAATTATTCTGTTGCAGGGGTAGTCCTTGAACATACAGCTTGGAACACTTCTGGATGAAGTGACCACTCTGTTTGAAAGGTCTGGCCAAGCCTGGATAGCTTGTCTGCTATCACGTTCAGCCGGCCGGGGATGTGACATGCCCTGAGGGTTACTTGCTGCCTGGTGCACCAGGACAGAATTCTCCACAGTAGGGCACACAGAGAGCCCGATTTCATCCCCCCTTCTTTGTTGATATAGGCAACCACTGTTGTGTTGTCTGTAGCTACTAACACTGTCTTGTTGAAGACTAGGGTTTGAAACTCTATCTGGTAGGGACCACTGTCCCCTTGCAGTGTGCTCGTCTAAGTGAGCGCCCCACCCTTCTTTTGATGCGTCTGTAAAGATTTGCAGGGCATGTTTTACAGGGTGTAATGGTTGACCTAGAAGCACATTGCTTTCCTCCAGCCACCACCTTAGATGGGGGTGGAGGGATTTGGGGACCGGGATCACCTTTTCCAGTGACTCTGGGACCCTCCAGTTGTTTTTCAAGTGCCACTGTATGGGTCTCATGTGTAGTCGCCCTAAGTGGACTTGCTTTCTGTTGCTGTGAGTAGACCTATGAGGGACATGAATTGTCGGACCGGGCAAAGCGGATCCGACAGTATTGATCTGATCTTGTGTGTCAAGGCCTGCCAACGTTCTTCTGTTGGTCTGACCCTGCCCTCTTTCAGGTCGAACTGGTAACCTACGAAGTTGAAGACCTGTTTGGGAACCAGCTCTGACATTTCCTTGTTCACCAGCCACCCTAATTCCTGACAAAGTGTGACTAGGGTTTGAGTATGCTGGAGACAGGTGTGGTGGGTAGAGGCTCTCACCAGCCAGTCGTCTAGGTACTGGTGGATCCTTATACCCTTCTGAAAAGCCACGAGTTTGACCTCTTTGGCCACCACTGTGAACTCCATGGGAGCTGTGGACAGGCCAAAGGGAAGGGCTTTGAACTGGTAGGACCGACCCTGGAGGTGAAAGCGCATGTACTTCCTGGACTGACTGTGAATTGGTATGTGGAAGTATGCGTCTTTGAAATCTATGGATGTGACCCACTCCCCTGCTTGGAGGGAGGTTCTTATTGTCTCTGGGGTTTCCATCTTGAACGTCCCTGTGTTTAAAAAGGTGTTCAAGGTGCTCAGGTCTAGGATCGGTCTCCACCGGTTGTTGGGTTTGGGTACCAAAAATAGCCGGTTGTAAAAACCCCAGTGAGTTTTGATTTTCCACCAGTTCGACTGCATTCTTGTTTATCAGCTGATACAGTGCCTCTAAAAGGAAGGACTGTTTGGTTGGATTGTGGTAGTTGCTTATTACAGTCGGTGACCTCGTCAAGTGGGGTCTGAACCGGAAGGGGAGAGTGTAACCCTCCCTCAATCTCTAGCCACTGTCTGACCAGCTGGGACCCGAAAGGGTAGGCTGGCTGACTGGTCAGGTAGCTTGACAGGCATTTCACCGGGACCAGTGACTGGTCAAAGAATTCCTCTGTAACCAGTTCCTTAGGCTGCCACTGGTTGGCCTAAACAGCTGTTTGGGCCTTTAAGGAACTTCTGCCGGTCTGTCAGTCAGTCCTGGAGACCTGCCCAGTACCAGGCCTTAAACAGTTATACAGGAGGCAATGCTCTGTAACCGGTTCCTGGTGGCTCCACAGTTCTGCATAAACTCACCGGAATTGGCAGAACTGGGTGAACTACTTCTTAGCAAGGATAGGCTCATATGAAGTTGCCTTCTTCCTGTCCACAGTGGTGGTTCAGCAGCTTTTCTCTGCAATCAAACAAGCTCTGTAACCGGTCAAACCGGTAGGCTCTGAGAGAAGGCTAACTGTTGAACCTGTTGTCAGCACTGAATTTGAAGCTGGTTCCTTGCCAGTAAGGATGGGAACAGCAGATTTCTTGTAACCAGCAGCACTACGGTTCCGGAACCAGCAACACTCCGGAACCGGCCATTCTCTGTAACCGGCAAACCTGTTGTCAGCACTGGATTTGAAGCTGGTTTCTTGCCCTTAAGGATGGGTACAGATTCCTCTGTAACCGGTAACACTCCGGAACCGGCAACACTCAGGAGCCGATAATTCTCTGAACCAGTAGCCCTGCTGTATGTCACCAGCAACTCTGTGTAACTGGTAATCCTGTTTAACCGGTAGCCCTTGCTGGGTTTCTGTGACCACAATCGGCAGTCTGAACAGAACTGGTGCCGTATCCCTCATCACTGGCTGGCTAGTGACCCTACCGGTAGCCTGAACAGGACCGGTACTGGTCCAAAATTCTCCACAGGGAAGATAAGGGTCTCAATGGTCACCGTGACTTCTGGTAGGTGAACCCTCTGAGCAGCCGCACCGGTGGTCTGAACAAGACTGGAACCGGGACCCCCAACAGTCACACCAGTGGAAAGGCCTCTGGTGGAGGTTCCAGTATCAAAACAGGGCTGATCACTGGTAACCACTGAAGGGGGGTTCCTTGACAGCTTCACAGGAACACAGGAACAGCACCCACCGGTAGTCTGTACAGACCGGAACCAGTACACCCAACAGTCCCACCAGTGGAAAGGCCTCTGGTGAAAGTTCCAGTATCAACACAGGGCTGATCACTGGAACCACTGAAGGGGGGTTTCTTGACAGCTTCACAGGAACATGACTGGAACAGGTACCCCAACAGTCCCACCAGTGGAAAGGCCTCTGGTGGAGGTTCCAGGATCAACAGGGCTGATCACTGGCAACCACTGAAGGGGTTTCTTCACAGGAACAGCACCCACCGGTAGTCTGTACAGACTGGAACCGGTAAAACTCCTCACTAGTGCTCCCCACCGGTAGTCTGACCAGAACTGGTACCGGTGAAACTCATCACTTCTTGTCAGCTGAACCAGTCACACCTGGGGATTTGCTTGCCGGTAGTTGTGTTGAGATCTGTGAAGTCACATGACTGGCACCGGCAAAAATTCGCAGAGTTCAATGACCATTTGTCATCTCACTTCTTCAGGCCAACAGATGAGTTGCTGGATTTCTTCTTGCCAGTTAAAAAGTGGGTGTAGAGCAATAAATACTCGTCTTTCCTTCTAAAACTTCTGTTGAAAACACGATTCCTCCATTGTTAAATGCGTATCACGTGACCTCCATTGTTGAATGCGTATCACGTGACCAGGTCCGTGTCACGTGACAAGCATAAGCTGGAAGTGATGACGTCAGACGATGCATTCTTCTTTCCTTCTAAATTCTTCTCGTCGACATACACTCAGTGTTACTCGACTACAAAGAAATAAATGGAGGGTAGATACAACCTTCTGTGCAGAAGAAGGAATGCTGCAGGGACAACACACGACCTCTCACCCACGATTTCCTCTCGACGACAAGTACACAGAAAATCTTCAAAACTGGCTATAAAATGCTGGATAATGCCTGGTTAAAGTCCTGGAGAGGCCCTGATATGTATGTAACACAATATATATATTTTCAGATGAAAATAAGCTTTAAATTCGTAGAATAAACCGCGTTTTCTTCAAACTTGGAGATAACTTCAAAACGCATCTGCACACTACATGCGCCAAACGAAAAAGATGAACTGACGTCACTCTGTCTGGACAGGAAGCAAGTATGATGCGCCACCTAGCGAATGCACACTACTGACTGGTCCTGCCGGTATTATATACAGGACGTCTTTTTCTGGCGTTTGGCGGGACCGGTCACGCCGACCGGTAAAGCCATTGTCCATTGGATAGGATGTATTAACGCAATAAAATATTTGTTTTGTCCCTGCTCTGCAGGGAATTTTTCTATTTGGCATTCAACTATGAATTTCAAATTTATGCCAGATGTGAAAAGCTGCAGATCTAAGTACAAAGATTTTCTGGCACTAAGTCGAAATCTTGACACACAACACGTGTGACATCTTACCTCAGAGCTTTCACAAGACTGATAACTACAGCCGAGCTCATCACTGAAATCCCCGCAGTCATTATCACGGTCACACACCCATGAGAGTGGAATGCATTTGTCGCCAGTTCCACAAGGATGTTCGCTTGTGGCACATGTAGTTCCATCTGTCAGGTAAACATACACAGGGATGTCACCAAACTCTCTTGTGTGAATGATAGGGATATGTCAGAGTCACCGATATCTCGGTATCAAGACCATTTCGGTGAAATACCGTGATGACCGATTGTCAGTACATGTAACTGTAGGAAAACTTCATCTTTTGTTTAAATTTAGTTTTGATGTTCATAAAGTTGCACATAAAAAACACCATACACAATAACAGTTGTACTTACAATTCAGGAATCTCAATAAAATTTTGTTTTATACAAAGGTCCTTTGATACTTGTTATCTATTTAATCTTTAAAATGTAATGAAATAGAACTATAAAAAGCCATTATATTCTGACTACATAACAGTAAAGTATTATAAAACAGTTTAAGTATGTATCTTTACTTCTTTCAAGTTTACAGTTTTAATATTGTACATAGTTCACCATACCAATCGTCAAACAAATGTTTTTTCACTGCTACTATCTCAGCATGAAAAGTTTCTGCTTAAGGCCATGTAAAAAACATCAAAATAGCATCAGAGATGCCTGTAACCCCACAGCCTTGGGAAATAGTTTTCAACACCATGAGATATAGAAGTAGTGAAACAGCACAAAGAACAGGAAATGTCACAGTAGCATCAGTTATATAAAACTCCAAATAATGTTTAAGTAGAGAAAATAACATCTACGAGAAAGAAAATGTATGTAAAGATAAAGTATTAAAACAAGACAATTCAATAGCAAGATTACAGCATTAATCAGTAACTAGATTGGGCCAACTCGGCGCCAACATATCCCCAGACAGGTCATCACTCACGCCACAGGTTTTGATCGTGAATTTTTTAAAACATAATTACCCATTATTATATGAACTTCAGCACATCAATCTACTCTGTTTATATCTTCCAAGGAAGATGGTGTATCCCCAGACGCCGAATACATAACTCAAATTATATTTTCAATCTTCCTGCAATGATAACTCTAAACCTATTTTCAAAGTATTTAAATGATTGATGATTGAATGTCCATTCTAAAATAATAATCCCAAAAGAGCATATCTGTTTCTATATTTGTTGACAAATAAAATATTATTTTTAACTCAACTCATCATACTTTTCAATCTTCCTTCAAAGTATTTAAATGATTGATGATTCAATGTCCATTCTAAAATTCATAATCCCAAAAGCGCATATCTGTTTCTATATTTGTTCACAAATAAAATATTATTTAAAAAAAAATTATTTATATTATTATTTTATTATATTATTTTTAGAATTTGCAAATTGTTTTCAGTTATTCATTTCCTCTATACCTATATATGTGGTCCATATATATGCAACCTAAATATGTGACACAATCTCAGTTCTGACTCCCCTTTGTGTTATATGTAATGAAGCCCACCACCTCCCACCCCCACCCCTCTCCCCTTCTCCACACCTCTCTCACTATTACACAAGATCTGCAACCCCATTGAGTTCTTTGTTTCTCATCTGATATCATTAAATACCTTTGTTTATTTAGTGTCACTCAATATAGCTGGAGGTCCCAGAGGTGGGTGGGGGGAATCCGGGTGGGGGATGCATAAATGGTAAACAAACAATCTATATAAAAGGGGTACTCAAATACAAAAAGAATTGAGAATTTTAAGTATGTGATTATCAACTGAAATGAGTTCATAACTGTAGGAGCTGTGTCAAAATTAACTGAGGCAAGTTGAATAAAACTGGGCTAGTTGAGGGTTAAAAATCCCCTACTTTTACTACATAAGGATATAATTTCATTAATATTGGGACTTAAAGCTCACTTAAAGTGTCCATTTTGTCTACTTGAATATGTTTAACCAGTTTCATTTAAAAAAAAGTTAAAAACTCAGCAAGCAGAGGTATAACACACAAAAATAAGTTCTTAAAAGACTAAGATAGCCATAACATTATTAATATTCAAAATTTAAATAGACAGGCATTTCCTTTTAAAAATTCAAAGATTTCAGCTCTATAACCCACATAGTTTGACAGTTACTGGGCTTTAAAGTGGCATAATGTCCATAAATTGGGTTTCTGTGGGCATTTTACAATTGTTAAAGAGACCTTAGCAATTAAACAACAGATCTGAAACTTTTTGGGGGACATACATAACAAACAAAAATTATATATAATACAGTTTAAGACTTGTCACACTAAGCATTTCCAAATAACCGGGCAAAATACGGAAAAAATGTCCAAAAAGGCACTTGGGCGAGTGTCTATGGCCCTCATACACAGGTTAAATGTCTACTAAAAACCTTGATTTTCGGCATATGTAAAAAGGACATAATAATGCATTCCCAGATGGGATTTCAGCTCCATCAATCACATAGTTTAACAGTCACAGGGCTTAAAGGTGGTTAAAAAGTCCAAATATTGGGTCTCTGTGGGCCTTTTAGAGATCTCGATGTGGCTTTCAAATTAAAGCTTCAGACTTAAAATTTGTTACATACTAAGATTACACATAGAATATGTATCTAATAAAGTTTGAAACTTCTCAGACTTACCATTTCCAAGTTACAGAGCAAAATATGTGAAAAATGTCTTAAAAGGGTCACTCAGGTGGGTGTTTAAGGTCCTCATACACAGGTTAAATGTCTACTTGAAGCCTTGATTTTTGGCACATGTAAAAAGAACATAATAATGTATTCCCAGATGAGATTTCAGCTCTATCAGTCACATAGTTTAACAGTCACAGGCCTTAAAATTGGCAAAAAGTCCAAATACTGGGTCTTTATGGGGCCTTCTAGAGACCTAAATGTGGCCTTCAAATTAAAGCCTCAGACTTAAAATTTGTCACATACTAAGATTACACATAGAATATGCATCTAATACAGTTTGAAACTTCTTAGACTTACCATTTCCAAGTTACAGGGCAAAATATGTGAAAAATGTCTAAAAATGGTCACTCGGGTGGGGATTTATGGTCCTCATACACAGGTTAAATGTCTTCTTAAAGCCTTAATTTTTGGCACATATATAAATAACATACTAATATCTTCCCAGATAGGATTTGAGCTCTATCAGTCACATAGTTTGACAGTCACAGGGCTTAAAAGTAGCAAAAAGTCCAAATATTGGGTCTTTGGGAGCCTTTTAGAGACCTCAATTTGACCTTCAAAATTAAAGCTTCAGACTTAAAATCTGTTACATACTAAGATTACACACAGAATATATATCTAATACAGTTTGAAACTTCTCAGACTTACCATTTCCAAGTTACAGGGAAAAAGATGTGAAAAATGTCTTATAAGGGTCACTCGGGTGGGTGTTTATGGTCCTGATACACAGGTTAACTGTCTATTAAAGGCCTAAATGTTGGGGCACATATAAGAAAACACATAGATATATTCCCAGATGATATTTAACTTAGATGAGAGACATAGTTTGAAAGCTACAGTGCTTGAAAGTGGCAACAAGAGGAGAGTGCCCGTGAACGGGCACTGTGTCAGCTGACTGAATGTTTTTGATTTGTGATGGTGATAATGAGAGGAAAGCATAATTATCAGGGAAAGGGCTGTACAGAAATACAGTAAATGGTAACTGAACAGTATGTTCGAAAGATATTCCGAAGCTGACAGAAGAAAAGGACAAAAAAGTTGTGCCCTGCAAATGATATTATGAAATAAAGTAACAAGGTAATTGTTTAAGTGTAAAAAGTAGGTTAAAAATATTTAAAGAAATACTATAAATGCAATATCCTCGTTCGACCATGAAGAAGGGGTCCAAAGGTCAAATCTGACCATAGCAGAAGATTCCCAGCCAAAGAATTTAGGATGGTTTACCATTCCAAACCTCTCGGACCAATAATAAGTGAATTATAGGCACTTTTAAGTTTGGCTATCCTCATTTGACCTTGAAGGAGGGGTCCAAGGTCAAATCCGACCACACAAAAAAATTCCCAGCCCATGATTTCCTGTAGCTTGTTTACCATCCCAAACCTGTAGGACCAATAATAAGCGAGTTCTAAGCAATTGTAAGTTTGGCTATCCTCAATTGACCTTGAAGGAGGGGTCCCAGGTCAAATCTGACCACACCAAAAGAATCCCAGCCCATGATTTCCTATATGTTGGTTTACCATCCCAAACCTCCAAGACCAATAATACGCGAGTTATAAGCACTTTAAGTTTGGCTATCTTCGTTTGACCTGGAAGGAGGGGTCTAAGGTGAAATCTGACCACACCAAAAGATTCCCAGCCCATGATTTTCTATAGGTTGGTTTTCCATTCCAAACCTCTAGGACCAATAATAAGCGAGTTATAAGCACTTTTAAGTTTGGCTATCCTCATTTGGCCTTGAAGGAGGGGTCCAAGGTGAAATCCGACCACACCAAAAAATTCCCAGCTCATGATTTTCTATAGGTTGGTTTTCATTCCAAACCTCTAGGACCAATAATAAGCGAGTTATAAGCACTTTTATGTTTGGCTATCCTCATTTGACCTTGAAGGAGGGTTCCAAGGTCAAATCGGACCATATTAACAGATTCCCAGCCCATGATTTCCTACAGGTTGGATACAATGATTTACTCAACAGTGAGAACCTGAAAGAAGCTATTGCTCAGCTATGCCATGACATAGAGGTCTGCAATTTCACTATGTTATAGCTGACCAAAACGTCTGTGAATAACATATTTAACAAAATACTCTAAATGTAATAGTTTTCAAGTTACTACTGATTTACTCAAGAGTGAGAACCTCAAAGTAACTATTACTCAGCTATGCAATGAGCTACATGTCTGAATTTTTGCTCTGTTATAGCTGACCTAAAAGTAGGTGAACAACATATTTAAGCAAAATACTGTAAATGCAATAGTTTCCAAGTTACAACTGATTTACTCAATAGTGAGAACCTGAAAATAGCTATTGCTCCGCTATGCCATGAGCTATAGGTCTGTAATTTCACTATGTTATAGCTAACCCAAAAGTAGGTGAACAATATATTTTAACAAAAACTCCAAATGCAATATTTTTCAAGTTATAGCCGATTTACTCAACAGTCAGTGCCTGAGAATAGCTATTGCTCAGTTGTGCCATGAGCTACAGGTCTGTAATTTCACTATGTTATAGCTGACCCAAAAGTAGCTGAATAACATATTTGCACAAATTTCTGTAAAGGCAATAGTTTTCCAATTACAACTGATTTACTCAACAGTGAGAACTTCAAAGTAGCTATTACTCAGCTATGCAATGAGCCACAGGTCTGGAACTTCACTATGTTATAGCTGACCCCAAAATAGGTGAATAACATATTGCAACAAAATACTCTAAATGCAATAGTTTCCAAGTTATAAGTGATTTACTCAACAGTGATAACCTAAAAGTAGCTATTACTCAGCTATGCCATGAGCTACAGGTCTGAAATTTTACTATGTTATAGCTGACCCAAAAGTAGCTGAATAACATATTTATACTAAATTCTCTAAATGCAATAGTTTTCAAATTATAAGTGATTTGCTCAACATTGAGAACTTCAAAGTAGCTATTACTCAGCTATGCAATGAGTCACAGGTCTGGAACTTCACTATGTTATAGCTGACCCCAAAATAGGTGAATAACATATTGAAACAAAATACTCTAAATGCAATAATTTCCAAGTTATAAGCGATTTACTCAACAGTGATAACCTCAAAGTAGCTATTACTCAGCTATGCCATGAGCTACAGGTCTGAAATTTCACTATGTTATAGCTGACCCAAAAGTAGCTGAATAACATATTTATACGAAATTCTCTAAATGCAATAGTTTTTAAGTTACAAGTGATTTTACTCATGATGAAAGTTACTGAAAAGCCCAAAAGTAGCTATTACTCACTTAGCTATTGAGACAGGCACCCAACTTACTCACCATATTGTAGCTATGCAAAAAGTAGCTGAATAACATATTTTAACAAAATGCTCTAAATGCAACACTTTTCAAGTTATAAATGATTTTGTGCATGATTTCATGAATTTTAATGCATTAAAAATTATTAAAAAAATTTATTAAAAAAAAAGTAAGACAGATCCAGGTCTCATACTCACATAAGAGAATCTACCTGTGGCCTAGTACATATATGCAAGATATGAGAGAAATCCCTGCAATAGTCACTGAGAAAATTGTGATTAAGTGTTGAAATTTTTACACTTTTGGTGGGGGTACCCCCCTTGTAATGTCTCTAGCAAACAGACGAACAGACAGATTTGCATGCCTTGAACAATTTTTCATCCTCGATAGATAAGGTATCTTTTAAAAAAAACAGTACGTCTCTAGGCCTTGTAGTTTTGGAGGAGAAGTTGTTCACGCGGACGCGTACGCGTACGCGTACGCCCACGCCGCAGAGTGACGACATAATGTCAGCTGACTGACAAGTCAGCTGACATAAAAAGTGCATAAATTGGGTCTCTGTGGGCACTTTTGAGACCTTAAGTCGACCCCTTTGGGTAAACCTACAGCCCTAAAATTTTCTACAGACAAGGATTACATATCAAAGTTATACCTAGCGCAGTTTGAGACTCATCAGAATTACCACTTCCAAATTATAGGGCAAAATATGTGAAAAGTATAGCAAAAAATCCCCAAGTGGGGGTATTTATGGGCCTCAAACACAATTTTCTCCTCAACTTAAAGTCGTGATTTTCGGCACATGTACTAAGAACATATTAATGTGTTGTCAGGTAAAATTTCAGCCAGCTGAGCATCATAGTTTGTGACCTACAGGGCTCTAAGTGGCCAAAAGTGCAATTTCTGACCTTAAGGTGGCCATAAGTTCTTTTTTACTGGGAGTTTAAGGTCACCTTAAAATAGGGATCTTCCTTTGGGCACCCTTAACATGTGTACCAAGTTTGAAAAAAAAATATTAATTTGTTTTTGAGTTATCGCGTCCACAAGGAAATTTCTACGGCGGCGGCGGCGGCGGCGGCGGCGGCGGCGGCGCGACGGACCTGAATCCAATATATCCCCGACTTTCGTCTGGGGATATAATTATAAAAATTATGAAGCTATAAAATTTATTAATTGGAGAATAGCTGTCAATGGAAAAAGCACAATTATGTAAAAGTACATATAATAATCAGTTGCAGCAATCCATATATCTTTGTCATAAGAGAAAGATGACTCAAATATGGAAGATGAACACACTTTGGTAGAGCAATGTTAAAGATCAGACCATGATATACACCTACACCCCCTAACCAATGTCCCTACCAGGTATCAACTTCCTGCACCTTACATTCAAGGTCGCTACGGCAAGGTCAAATCAAGGTCACACCATGACGTTACACACCTACACCCCCTAACCAATGTCCCTACCAGGTATCAACTTCCTACAACTTATGGTTTCCGAGATATAGTCCGGACAAGATTTTATAGGTCAAGGTCACTAAGGCAAGGTCAAAGGTCAAATCAAGGTCACACCATGACGTTGCACACCTACACCCCCTAACCAATGTCCCTACCAAGTATCAACTTCCTACACCTTATGGTTTCTGAGATACAACCCGGACAAACTTTTCCCGCACCCGCCTGCCCATCTGGACACCATGTGTAAAAAGTGACATATATTTGCTTCTATTACAGATACTTGTAAGTATTGAAATATTGAAAACTTGCTCTAAATTTAGAGTAGTTAGTAGGGGCTTGTTCAAATGAGGATGTACTAAAAAGTATCTTTTTTTCTGGAATCAGAATGAAACAAAAACAATATGCTACCAATCATTGCC
The DNA here is from genome assembly GCA_964017235.1 of Sabellastarte sp. h YS-2021. Lineage (NCBI taxonomy): Eukaryota > Metazoa > Annelida > Polychaeta > Sabellida > Sabellidae > Sabellastarte > Sabellastarte sp. h YS-2021. Next base: position 71,146,233 of record OZ024935.1, on the reverse strand, counting down.
TGGTGAATACCATCTTTGAATTGGAATCAGCACAGACATTAACAAGTGAACTGGTCAAAATACAATATTGTACTTTTCAAACAAAAATCCGGTTCCGTTTCACCAAAATATTGGATCTGTGCTGACTTTGCATTAACACCTGTAACATAATTCAATGATACATGTCATCAACACTTATCAATTTTCATTTTTCTGAGATCACACTGTCACTTAAAGACATGAAAAAAATTTATATTTTTAAATAAGAAAACTTGAGGGACTTTGTATTTAGAGTGAACTCACTGGTCTGACAGAAGCCATCCTTGTCTAGCGGTATGTTGGTGGGGCAGGAACATCTCTCATTGAAGCTTCCATTTACAAAGTGAAGTGAGATGTAGCCGTTAAACATGTCAGAACATAGACAGGTCCTCCCCCCATATGCCAGGCCTGGCAACTGCCGCTCGGTGCAAAGACTTTGACACCTGCCACGATTAGTGGAGCATGGACCAAAATCTGTACAGGTAAGACACAGGTAAACACAAAGGTAAGTATCTTTCAACAAGTGCCTCATATACAATCAAAAGTCTGTAGGTAAAATGTAGAAGCAAGTCAGGTGTACGGATTCCTCACACCATAACTAGCAACAATGTGTTTGCATAAACTTTACAGGCAAAAAGCAGAAGAACGGGTCTCTCTGTCATAATAAAAGGAGCAGAGTGTCTCAACACACAAGTCCAGTGGCTTCTACCATGTTATGTACAAGTGCAGGTAAAGGTGAAACACCAGTGAGTGTACAAAGACAGAGCCTACTCAACACGAGTCCCAAGATCTCACCCATGCTTTGGATGCATAAAACCTAAGATAAATGTCAACATTCCAAAACACAGTCTCATGATATATACATTGCCTTAACATGACATATTGGACACAGGATTTGTATGTTGTGCTTCACACCAGTGGAACAGTGAACGAATGACAGCAGACTTATATGTCAGTGACAAATTTGTAAATTTTAATTACTTAAATGTAGCTTTTATAAGCTACAAGCTTACCATGTGGGACTTAATGCTGTTCTCGGGTTGCCACACCCGGGGCCAACGTCTTAGAAAAAAAGACCGTTCTTGTTAGCCACCGGATACACTGCTAGTTGTCGTCACATGATAACCTCTGACCTCTCGCCCTACTTTCTCGTTGAAATTTTCTAAACCCTACCCCTCAGCTGTAAACAGCGAGGAGGCAGGGTGGGACTCTTCTAAGTCCCACATGGTAAGCTTGTAGCTTATAAAAGCTACATTTAAGTAATTAAAATTTACAATTTTATTACGCTACAATAGCTTACCATGTGGGACTTAATGCTGAATTCAACCGCCCGGTGGCGGGATTACAGCTGAGACTGGAAGATATGTCATTTTTTGTAAGATTTTGAATTAATATGTATAGAATAGTGCCAGAAATACCAGTCTGAGTCCCGTTTACAGTGCCCCGATCCCGAAGACCGGGCCTGTAACGAGCCAAAAACCTAAATAAAATGAGAGACAGTGCTGAAACTGTCTAGATGTTTGATTGTAGGACGGAAGTGCAGCAGCGCTCACTTCGAGGTCTAAGGGTCCCTGAGGGCCCTTCACTAGTGACTGACCAACCCATGGTTGGACATCTCATAAATTTTTTACAACCTGAATATGAGATTAATGACAACTAAATAAGTCCTTAATAGAAGTTACTTGATAACTGAAAAACAAAAATGACCTTACCCGTAACATCTTGAAGGTAAAGGAATACCTAGATCCTGGGAGAGACTCCTGAAGACTTGGTTGTAGCGGATGTGACCCCCCCCTTTTTTCTTTCCGAGGACAACTGGTCTGAGGGGAAGGATCTAGGACTTGTTGTGCCGCCACTACGGGTCCAGATACATATTGTTGTCGGTGTCCGACCAAGTAAGGTCTTTTAGGTAAAAATTTGTAAATGTGTTGTGAGCTTTCCAGTGACAGGCTTGCATGATTTGGTCCACCGATACCCCACCGTAAAAGGCCTTAGAGGCCACGAAGGCCCGGATGTCATGCGCTTTGACTTGGACCAAGTCCAAGGCTTGTTGATCTGCTTGTTTGTAACAAAGTAGGATGGTTTGTTTCAACCATGAAGAGAGAGTAGCGGGTCTGATGTCTGAGGTATGTCCTTTCTTAAAGGAGATGAAAAGGAGAGAACGAGACCCTCTCAGGTCTTTGTTCGGTCCAAATAAAACCTCAGGGACCGCACGGGACACAGGGTCCTGTTTTCCTTAAATTGTCTATCTACAATGGTAGTCAAAGCAGGAATAGTCACCGGAGATACACTTTGAGAACCTTCTCTTGCTAGTTGGTTTTTGGCTATGAAATCAGAAGAAGGGAACAAGGCAACCTTTTCCCATTGGCCTAGATTAGATACTTGTTTGCGACCCAGGCATGGATTTCGCTGCGGTGCTTGCCGGAGGCCAAAGCTAGCAAGAAAGCAGTTTTAGAGTAAGATGTTTGAGGTCTGTGTCTTTCATGGGCTCAAAAGGTGCTTTTGTGAGCTCGTTGAGGACAACAGAAAGGTTCCACTTGGGTAAATTTCTGGAACTTTTGGGATGATCCCTGTGAAAACTGGAGAGTAACCTATGAAGGTCTGCATTGTGTGCAACATGTTGGGCCGTTGGGCCCAAAGTGTCAACGATTGCAGTCCTGTAACCATCAAAGGTCGAGGGGCGCCTGTTTAGGTCTTGGTACAGGTACATGAAAAAATCTGAGATTTGTTTCACAGATGGAGTGGGGAAATCCACCGAATTTTCTCTGCACCGTTTTTCAAATAGGGCCCACTTGACTTGTAGATGGTCCTTGTTGAAGACCGCTGAGGGGCAGCAATTCTCTCTGCCACCTCCACAGAGAAGCCTTGTTCTTGGAGTTGTCCGCTCCTAGACACCAGGCGTGGAGGTTCAGGTGCTGGGGGTTGTTGTGGAACACATACCTGTAGGACTGTTGAGTAGGGTCGTTGACACTGGGAGTTGTAGTGGGATCTCTGTTGAGAGCTGCACTAGGTCCCAAAACCAGAGCATCCCTGGCCAGCCTGGGGCTATTACGATGATCAGACAATAACATTGCCTGATCTTTTGGATCACCTTGTGAAGGAGCCGTAGGAGGGTACGCCTAGGCCGTGAGGTTGGTCCAGTTTATGTTTAGAGCATCTATGTCCCAGGCCCTTGGGTCTGGGATAGGAGACACGTACAGTGGGAGCTTGTGGTTCAGGTGAGTGGCAAATAAGTCTACATGAGGTGTGAACCACTTCTGGCAGATCTGTTTGAACACCTGTGGGTGAAGAGACCATTCTGTTGACTGCACTTGGTTGGACCTGGACAGTAGGTCGGCCATCACATTCAGGCACCCTAGAACGTGCCTGGCTTTCAATGTTATGAGGTAGTGATGGCCCCAGGTCATGATCTTCCACAGGAGAGCGCACATCTCTGCTGAGTGTGTTTCTCCTTGTTGTTGATGTAGGCTACCACTGTTGAGTTGTCCATCGCAACTAACACTGTTTGATTCTGGCACTGGTCCTTGAAGTTTTGAAGGGCCAGGGAGACCGCCTTCAATTCTAGGACATATATGTGTAGCCTTTTTTCCCGATCTGACCACAGAGCCTTTGTGGAATTTTTGGTCTAAGTGAGCGCCCCAACCTTCGTGTGAGGCGTCGGTAAAGAGTTGGATACTGTGGTCTTTGGGATGAAGGTCTGCACCTTTCATCACGTTTGAGGGATTTTGCCACCAATCCAGGTAGGCTGCAATGGCTTCTGTCCAAGGAAGGAGGTTGTCCAGCGACTGAGGGTATCTCCAGTGCTCCTTGAGATGAAACTGAAAGGGCCTCCTGTGAAGGCGTCCCTCCGGGACCATTTTCTCCGTTGAGGCTAGCAACCCAATTAGAGACATCAAACATCTTGCAGTCAAAACACGTTTTGACTTGAGTAGTAGGATCAAATCCTGAAGTTTGAGCCATCTCTCTTGAGTGGGTTTACAAGGGCTGAATCTAGGTGGTATTCGTAGCCCATGAACGAAAAACACCTGAGTAGGTTTCAGTTCTGATTTTTCCTGATTTATTATCCACCCCAAGGACTGAGTTAGGTCTACCACTGCCTATGTGTTCACTTGGGCTTCCTCCTGAGACTGGGACCTGATCAGCCAGTCGTCCAGGTATTGGTGAATTCTGAGTCCTCTTGAGAGGGCCATTAGTTTCACTTCCTTTACGATCATTGTAAAGACCTGGGGGGCTGTGGCTAGTCCGAATGGGAGGGAGGTGAATTGGAACACCTGTGACTTGTAGCAAAACCTTAGGTATTTCCTTGAGTTTGGATGGATGGGGATGTGTAGGTAAGTGTCCGATAGGTCTATCGACGATACCCACTCCCCTGGAATCAGGGAGGTCCTGATGGACTCGGGAGTTTCCACTTTGAACTTTTCTACGTGTAGAAAAGTGTTGAGCCTGTTTAGGTCTATGACTGGCCTCCACCTTAGGTGAGGCTTGGTACTAGGAACAGGTGACTGTAAAACCCGAGAGATTTTACATTTTCCACCCTTTCTATTGCGTTCTTTGACAGAAGAGACTGGATACAGAGGCCAGGACTTGGTCTTTGAAGGGCCTTGTATTCTGACCGGGTCAGGAGTCTGACTGGACTTGGATTGAAAAGAATGACAGGATTTGTTTGCCAGTCTTATCTGAAAGAACGGAGGAGAACTCCTACTGGTGGACTGAGAGAGGCTGGAGGAGTCATTGGGGGGGAAGGGTTTTTATGCCCTCGTCCCCTGGAGTGGGTCGAAAGACCTTGGAGCCTCGGCTACTCGATTTCCCCCTACCTGGGGAAAACGATGGATACTGCTAGGGATGGAATGACCCCCATTGGGGTGGTTCCTGTAGGGGCCTCTAGATGTGGGGAATTGGAAAGGGTTGATTAATAGGGCCTAAACCCTAAGTGTTATTACAGGTGCCTTGATGAGGGACTCCTGTCCCTCCTAAAGTAGTTGTGAATGGGGAACTTTAAGATCTAAAGATCCAGTATCTCACCTGAATTCACCATACCCCTTCTGACTGCTTATATGCACCATGGAATTGAGTTTGACCTGTCTGGAGGTAGCCATGCTACTGTCTTAACATATATATATATAACCAGGTTATATTGAGGAGAACCTAGTGAAGAGCAGCCTGAAGCTCAACTCTTGCTGACCAGAAGGGGAGGAGGGGCTTACCCAAGGAGGCCCCTGAGGAGATACAAATTTGAAAACTTGTTCCATTTTAAGGGAAATTAAACGGCCCAAGTACCTGTTGGCCTAGTAAATCATTCAGAGTCCAGACTGTGGAGGATCTAGGCATAAATTCCCTGGGGGCAAGGAGGTTCAAAAAACTGCCTAAGTTTCAATGTCCTCAAAAATTGTTTAGGGTGAAGTCAGGCAACCTACTTCCCTAAAATACAGAGCCAGGACTGAATGAAGGACCTTGTTTAGAAGGCCTCTTGGGCTTGAGGACTTGGACTTGAACTTGGACCCAAGCCTCCAATAGGTGATATTTACTGCCAGGCTGGTGAACTATTAGTCCAAGTGTGTGTTAGGATTGTTCAGAATTCTGATCTGGAACCATCATCTGAACATCAGATTTAAGATCCGATCATCCGAGGATTAGATCTACCTGCCCCACCCGCCTCACTGCAGGTAGGGTTAGTTGTGAGATAAGGAAAGCAGAAATTACACAGAATTTTATTGAATAACATAGAATCTAAAGAAAAAGTAGTTATAATTTAAAACTGGATGAATTAAAATATAATTAAAATAATGGGTAACCAAGGTTACCTTATAGTCTAAAGAGACACGTAATGTCTAGACGATTAATGACGAATTCTATTCCTGTTTATTTAAGTATTAACCTTATAAATGGTCAATAATACAGGAAAGAAGGGATAAAATATATTATTTAATTTTATTTTATTTATCTTTATAAACGTACTGTAAGAAACCCGCGTCTCTCAGCACATGCGGTCTAGACGTGACGTCATCACAGGGGTTTCCCCGAGGATTCCCCCAGTTAGAATCGTGCTTTATATCATATTTTAACCCTTAAAATGGACCAACAGAGTAGAAGAACGGGGATAAACCCTTGCAAAATTTATTTTATTTGATTTCAACAGCATATATTCCTGTATATAAACTACCTACGCGAGACGTGCAAATTGCAAGAAATGCTGTCTCGATAAAAAACCTGGAAGTGGTGTCGATTATTTTTTTGTGTGTTACATTTATACACTTTAAAAACCCTAAAAATGGTCAAATAATGAAGCAGATAGGGGTTAAACATTTTATTTTATTTTACTGACAGGCATATATATATATATATCCTGTATTAGTAACCACATAAACAAGTCGCCATTGCTTTACGTGAATCCGGAAGTGGACTTCAGGTGGCAAATATAGTAAGGATACTTATCTGAACTATGAAAAGACATCGAATTGTGATTCTATGCAATAAAATAAAGAAACTGGTGTAGTTTCCATATCCAACAATAAGTATATCCTTGTAAAAATGAAATAATATTCCTTGTAAAATAAAGCATTGTAATTTGCGTGGCCAACGAGAAAGTAGGGCGAGAGGTCAGAGGTTATCACGTGACGACAACTAGCAGTGTATCCGGTGGCTAACAAGAACGGTCTTTTTTTCTAAGACGTTGGCCCCGGGTGTGGCAACCCGAGAACAGCATTAAGTCCCACATGGTAAGCTATTGTAGCGTAATAAAACAATCATTTAATAATTTTAATCAACCATTTAACAAAACTAGCAGTTATACCTTGCTGTGAGGCGGAGTGGAACACCTTGATGTCTGTGACACGAGAGAGATTTGAGATGAAGGGGCCAGCCATTTGACCGCGGTACTTGTCTGCCATCATGATAGCATGGTTCTCCCAGTCACTCCAGTAAACATCATCCTGAAAGATCAACTCTTTTAAACAATGCATAATCCTGTATCACTACTAAAACACTGCATTATCAAGTCTCAGTATTAAAACACTGCATTATCATATCGCAACGACTAAAACACTGTATTATCAGAACTCCATACTAATAAAACTGCATTACAATATCTCAGTACTAAAACGCACCTCCATACTAACTCCCAACTTTAGGCATATTTCACAGACATAATCTGTGTAATTCTTTGGATTAGCTAGATGCATGAAATGCAATTTTCTCTAGATCAGAATAAAAAATGAAAACAAAATGAGATAAACAACTATAAATATCATAAAAAATACATAATTCCTTAAATTTACTGTTATTATTTGCTGCCATTATTTTGTAGAAAATTTTGGGTAATCTAATGAATCTGAATCTGTGAATCACCCTCCTGAGGTAGATCAACGGATTCATAATCCAGATTAAGATTTTGGTCAAATCACAAGTGAATCCATTAACCTGAAGAATCTAGATTGATGGATTATGTCTGTGAAATACACCTACTATATGACCACACCTTAATATGAACCTAAACACTGTGTAACCACTAGAGCTGAAAGGGATATTCGCATTATTCGTTCTCCGCTCTGCATTTTCCATATTCGACTTTCATCATGAGCAAACAAATATTCGGTATATGTATAATAATTGGGCATCAAAACGCAAAATAGCACAATTAAGTATGATTTTTGTCCAATAACATAATAAATCATTAAAATTAAGGAAAATATACCTCGTTTACTTAAGTTTTTATGACAACTTTCATGCGGTTGTAGCAACAACCGCATTTGGGTATTTCGGCAAAATAAATGGACAGTGCTAAAACACACCAAACGAATATTCGAAAATTTCCGAATTCCGGGATGCGGATATTCGACCACGATTTTTGTCTTCTCATTCAGCTCTAGTAACCACACCTAAATATGATCCTCAACCCTATATGACCACACCTTAATATAAACCTAAACACTATACAACCATGCCTTAATATAAACCTAAACACTATACAACCATGCCTTAATATAAACCTAAACACTATACAACCATGCCTTAATATAAACCTAAACACTATACAACCACACCTTAATATGAATCTCAATCCTATATGACCACACCTTAATATGAATCGCAACACTATGTAACACACCTTCCCTAGATCCTTGGCCTACTTTCCTTGTTCTGGATTACCTGGATATTCTCATTACCCCCATCACCTTAATAATCAATGCTTTTCTTGAGCATGGTAAGTGTCCAAACTTTTTCAAGCAGGCCCATGTTACCCCTATCCTCAAAAAACCATCCTTAGACAAAGAAGTTTTTAAAAATTACAGGCCTGTCTCAAATTTTAACTTTATCTCAAAGATACTTGAAAGAGTAGTAGCCGTCCAACTACAAACTCATCTTGATGAAGCCGGTTTTATGACTGGCTTCCAATCAGCCTATAGAAAACACCACTCCACTGAAAGCGCCCTACTTAATATTCAAAACAATATTCTTCTTAACATGGCCAAAGGGTCTGTCACTGCCCTTACTCTTCTGGATCTATCCGCCGCTTTTGATACCACTGACCACACCATTCTCTTGGACTGACTCAATGTTTATTATGGAATCAGTGAGCTAGCACTTGGCTGGTTCAAATCATACCTGTCGGGAAGGACACACTTGGTCAAGGTAGGTAACACACTCTTGCATCCTGCTGCGCTCAAATATGGAGTACCCCAGGGCTCTGCCCTTGGCTTGGACCAATTCTGTTCTCTCTCTACACTAACCCAATCAGCTCAATCATTCATTCCCACAGTAGCATCAACTATCACTTTTACGCCGATGACACCCAGTTATACATAACACTTTCACCAGAAAATTTCTCTCACTCTATCCAAAAACTGAAGAACTACCTAAATGACATTCAAAATTTCATGTTTGCAAATAAATTAAAACTTAATCCAGACAAACCCGAGTTCATTCTCATAGGCTCCCACAAAAATTGTAAACAACTCCTCCCTAACTTCCCTATAAATATTTTGGGAAATTAGGTCTTGCCAGCACAAAGTGTCAGGAACCTCGGAGTGGTGTTCGACTCTAATTTCAATTTCTCAAACCATGTGCCACAGGTCACTGAGTCCACTAGAGTACATGCGAGAGACCTCTACAGAATTCATCCCCTTCTAGACCTAAATACATCAGCGCTGTTAGCGAATGCTTTGGTGAGCAACAAGTTGGACTACTGCAATTCACTCGTCTTATCACTCACTGATTTTGAGTTAAGGAGATTGCAGCTAGTCCAAAACGCACTCTGCAGGGTTGCCACCCGTTCCTCTAAATCCTCTCACATTACCCCTCAGCTAAAAAAACTCCATTGGCTACCAGTCAGATACAGGGTACAATTTAAACTTGGTCTTATTACATATAAAATTCTCAACCAGGGTCAACCAGTTTACCTAAGAGAATTAATCCACCCCTACACCTCTTCCAGAAATACAAGGCGAAGTAACCCCAAATTCAAGTTCCTTCAAGCCCCCACTTTTGATTGCAGAATTCACAAATCAATTCAACACTTTTCTAATTCCTTCAGTCACTATGCCCCTGCCCTCTGAAACTCTTTCCCTTTCCATGTAAGAAGTAGTCCCTCTGTTGCATCTTTTAGGAAGCACCTCAAAACTCACCTCTTCAGCTCTAGCTTCCCAACTTAGTTATTCTTCCCTCCCAGTCACACCCACAATCCTGGATTACCGACCTGAATCACCCCTCGACTCCCCTATGATAATGATTTTGTTCAATTAGTGCACTGAGGTCCCCTTTGTGGGGAAGATATTGCGCTTGCAAAGCATTAGATTAGATTAGACCTTAATATGAATCTCAACACTATGTAACCACACCTTCTATGAATCCAAACACTATGTAAGCACACCTTAATATAAATCTCAACACTATGTTACCACACCTTATATGAAACCAAACACTATGTAACACATCTTAATATGAATCTCAACACTATATGACCACACCTTAATATGAATCTAAATACTATTGTAACTCACCAGTTACTGTTTCCAGCACTTCCTGGTTGTCTGCTGGATCACTGCATGTATAAACGTTTCTATTAATGTCTATTCACTTGAGAAACTGTCTTTTACACAACCATTTCTACAACATTTCTTCAGAACTTCATTGTATTCACGGTTGTGAACTCTATTTCTCACAATACTTGAATGGAAATCTTGCATCGTCACGATGACCTTCACCTTTATACTGCTCTCTGCAAGTAGCTATTTTAATGGCGAGATCGTCTCCGCCCGCTATTCACCACAATACTATGTGACCAAACTTTAATATGAATCTAAACACTGTGTAACCAACACTATGAATCTCAACACTATATGACCACACCTTAATGTGAATCTAAAAACTATGTAACACATCTTAATGTAAATCTCAAAACTATGTAACACACCTTAATAATTATGAATCTATTAAACACTATATCACTATAACTTAATATGAATCAAAACACTACATGATCACACCTTAATATGAATCTAACAAGAGGAGAGTGCCCGTGAACGGGCACTGTGTCAGCTGAATGAGTGTTTTTGATTTGTGAAGGTGATAATGAGAGGAAAGCATAATTATGAGGGAAAGTGCAGTAAAGAAATACAGTAAATGGTAATTGAACAGCATGTTCGAAAGAAATTCCGAAGCTGACAGAAGAAAAGGACAAAAAAGTTGTGCCCTGCAAATGGTATTATGAAGGAAAATAACAAGGTAATTGTTTAAGTGTAAAAAGTAGGTTAAAACATAAATACTGCAAATACAATATCCTCGCTCGACCTTGAAGAAGGGGTCCAATATCAAATCCAACCACACAAAAACATTCCCAGCCAATGATTTCCTGTAGGTTGGTTCACCATCCCTAACATCTAGGACCAGTAATAAGCGAGTTATAGACACTTTTAAGTTTCGCTATCCTTGTTTGACCTTGAAGCAGGGGTCCAAGGTCAAATCCGACAACACTAAAAGATTCCCAGCCCATGATTTCCTGTAGGTTGGTTACCATCCCAAACCTCTAGGACCAATAATAAGCGAGTTATAATCAATTTTAAGTTTGGCTATCTTCGTTTGACCTCAAAGGAGGGGTCCAAGGTCAAATCTGACCACACCAATAGATTTCCAGCCAATGATTTCCTATAGGTTGGTTTACCATCCCAAACTTTTAGGACCATTGATAAGCGAGTTATAAGCACTTTTAAGTTTGGCTATCTTCATTTGACCTTGAAGGCAGGGTCCAAGGTCAAATCCGACCACACCAAAAGATTCCCAGCCAATGATTTTCTATAGGTTGGTTTCCATTCCAAACCTCTAGGACCAATAATAAGCGAGTTATAAGCACTTTTAAGTTTGGCTATCCTCATTTGACCTTGAAGGAGGGGGTCTAAGGTCAAATCAGACCACATCAACAGATTCCCAGCCCATGATTTCCCACAGGTTGGTTTACCAACCCAAACCTCTAGGACCACTAATAAGGGAGATATAAGCACTTTTCATGATTGACAAAGAAACGCCTGTGGCGGCCATCTTGTTTTTCAAAATGAGGCCAAAAATATTCCCAGTCAAGATTTTATAATGAGGAACATATCCTGCGAATTTGAGATCTCCACCTTTTATACCCTTTGCTCTAGGGGGCCAACAAAAGTCATTGTTTAAAGTCGAATAAACGTCCCTGGCGGCCATCTTGTTCTTCAAAATGAGGCCAAAAATATTCCCAGGCAACATTTCATGGTTATTAATATATCCTGCAAACTTAAGAAGGCTAGCTCGAATATATTTTTTTCGTTAGAGCGGTAATGGTGAAATCTCTCTACACACTGCGGCTATCCAGTGGATACAATGATTTACTCAACAGTGAGAACCTGAAAGTAGCTATTGCTCAGCTAAGCCATGACATAGAGGTCTGCAATTTCACTATGTTATAGATGACCAAAAATTATGTGAATAACATATTTAAACAAAATACTCTAAATGTAATAGTTTTCAAGTTACAACTGATTTACTCAACAGTGACAACCTCAAAGTAGCTATCACTCAGCTATGCAATGAGCTACACGTCTGAATTTTTACTATGTTATAGCTGACCAATAAATAGGTGAACAACATATTTAAGCAAATTACTGTAAATGCAATAGTTTTCAAGTTACAACTGATTTACTCAATAGTGAGAACTTGAAAATAGCTATTGCTCAGCTATGCAATGAGCTATAGGTCTGTAATTTCACTATGTTATAGCTGATCCAAAAGTAGGTGAACAACATATTTTAACAAAATACTCCAAATGCAATATTTATCAAGTTCCAGCTAATTTACTCAACAGTCAGTACCTGAAAATAGCTAATGCTCAGTTGTGCCATGAGCTACAGGTCTTTAATTTTACTATGTTATAGCCGACCCAAAAGTAGCTGAATAACATATTTACACAAATTTCACAAATTACACAAAGGTCTGGAACTTCACTATGTTATAGCTGACCCCAAAATACGTGAATAACATAATGAAACAAAATACTCTAAATGCAATAGTTTTCAAGTTATAAGTGATTTACTCAACAGTGATAACCTAAAAGTAGCTAGTACTCAGCTATGCCATGATCTACAGGTTTGAAATTTAACTATGTTATAGCTGACCCAAAAGTAGCTGAATAACATATTTATATGAAATTCTCTAAATGCAATAGTTTTCCAATTACAACTGATTTACTCAACAGTGAGAACTTCAAAGTAGCTATTACTCAGCTATGCAAGGAGCCATAGGTCTGGAACTTCACTATTTTATAGCTGACCCCAAAATAGGTGAACAACATATGTAAACAAAATACTCTAAATGCAATAGTTTTCAAGTTATAAGTGATTTACTCAACAGTGATAACCTAAAAGTAGTTATAACTCAGCTATGCCATGAGCTACAGGTCTGAAATTTTATTATGTTATAGCTGACCCAAAAGTAGCTGAATATTTCTGTAAATGCAATAGTTTTCAAATTACAACGGATTTACTCAACAGTGAGAACTTCAAAGTAGCTGTTACTCAACTATGCAATGAGCCACAGGTCTGGAACTTCACTATGTTATAGCTGACCCCAAAATAGGTGAATAACATATTTAAACAAAATACTCTAAATGCAATAGTTTTCAAGTTATCAGTGATTTACTCAACAGTGATAACCTAAAAGCAGCTATTACTCAGCTATGCCATGAGCTACAGGTCTGAAATTTTACTATGTTATAGCTGACCCAAAAGTAGCTGAATAACATATTTATATGAAATTCTCTAAATGCAATAGTTTTCCAATTACAACTGATTTACTCAATACTGAGAACTTCAAAGTAGCTATTACTCAGCTATGCAAGGAGCCACAGGTCTGGAACTTCACTATGTTATAGCTGACCCCAAAATACATGAATAACATGTTTAAACAAAATACTCTAAATGCAATAGTTTTCAAGTTATCAGTGATTTACTCAACAGTGATAACCTAAAAGTAGCTATTACGCAGCTATGCCATGAGCTACAGGTCTGAAATTTTACTATGTTATAGCTGACCCAAAAGTAGCTGAATAACATATTATATGAAAATCTCTAAATGCAATAGTTTTCCAATTACAACTGATTTACTCAATAGTGAGAACTTCAAAGTAGCTATTACTCAGCTATGCAAGGAGCCACAGGTCTGGAACTTCACTATGTTATAGCTGACCCCAAAATAGGTGAATAACATATTGAAACAAAATACTCTAAATGCAATAGTTTTCAAGTTATAAGTGATTTACTCAACAGTGATAACCTAAAAGTAGCTATTACTCAGCTATGCCATGAGCTACAGGTCTGAAATTTTAATATGTTATAGCTGACCCAAAAGTAGCTGAATAACATATTTACACAAATTTCTGTAAATGCAATAGTTTTCAAATTACAACGGATTTACTCAACAGTGAGAACTTCAAAGTAGCTGTTACTCAGCTATGCAATGAGCCACAGGTCTGGAACTTCACTATGTTATAGCTGACCCCAAAATACGTGAATAACATATTTAAACAAAATACTCTAAATGCAATAGTTTTCAAGTTATCAGTGATTTACTCAACAGTGATAACCTAAAAGTAGCTATTACTCAGCTATGCCATGAGATACAGGTCTGAAATTTTACTATGTTATAGCTGACCCAAAAGTAGCTGAATAACATATTTATATGAAATTCTCTAAATGCAATAGTTTTCCAATTACAACTGATTTACTCAATAGTGAGAACTTCAAAGTAGCTATTACTCAGCTATGCAAGGAGCCACAGGTCTGGAACTTCACTATGTTATAGCTGACCCCAAAATACGTGAATAACATATTTAAACAAAATACTCTAAATGCAATAGTTTTCAAGTTATAAGTGATTTACTCAACAGCGATAACCTAAAAGTAGCTATTACTCAGCTATGCCATGAGCTACAGGTCTGAAATTTTACTATGTTATAGCTGACCCAAAAGTAGCTGAATAACATATTGATACAAAATTCTCTAAATGCAATAGTTTTCAAGTTATAAGTGATTTTACTCATGATGGAAGTTACTGAAAAGCCCAAAAGTAGCTATTACTCACTTAGCTATTGAGACAGACACCCAAGTTACTCACCATGTTGTAGCTATGAAAAAAGTAGCTGAATAACATATTTTAACAAAATGCTCTAAATGCAATACTTTTCAAGTTATAAGTGATTTAGTGCATGATTTCATGAATTTTAATGTATTAAAAATAATTTAAAAAATTTATTTAAAAAAAATTAAGACAGATCCAGGTCTCATACTCACACAAGAGAATCTACCTCTGGTCTAGTACATATATGCAAGATATGAGAGAAATCCCTTCAATAGTCACTGAGAAAATTGTGATACAGTGTTGAAATTTTCACACTTTTGGTGGGGGTACCCCCCTTGTAATGTCTCTAGCAAACAGACGAACAGACAGATTTGCATGCCTTGAACAATTTTTCATCCTCGATAGATAAGGTACCTTTTAAAAAAAACAGCATGTCTCTAGGCCTTGTAGTTTTGGAGAAGAAGTTGTTCACGCGGACGCAGACGCCCACGCCGCACAGTCAGCTGACATAAAAACTATATGACCACACCTTAATACGAATCTAAACACTGTGTAACACACCTTAATATGAATCTAAGCACTATATAATCACACCTTAATATGAATCTCAACACTATGTAACCACACCTTAATATGAATCTAAACACTATATGACCAAACCGTAATATGAATGTCAGCACTATATGACCACACCTTAATATGGATCTAAACACTATATAACCACACCTTAATATGAATCTCAACACTATGTACCACACATCACCAATATTACACCTATATACAGATGGCACTGTAGTGTTTTAGTACACACCTTGTGAAAATTGATGATACAGGAATGTTTTAATTGACACTTTGTACAAACTGATAGCATAGGAGTGTTTTAATGCAAACTGTG
Organism: Sabellastarte sp. h YS-2021; assembly: GCA_964017235.1. Classification (NCBI taxonomy): domain Eukaryota; kingdom Metazoa; phylum Annelida; class Polychaeta; order Sabellida; family Sabellidae; genus Sabellastarte; species Sabellastarte sp. h YS-2021. The sequence continues at coordinate 71,130,728 of OZ024935.1, read as the reverse complement.
TACAAATTCATGGCATAAGGGTGCTCAGTACTCACCTTATATATTGTGATGGCGTAGGCGTGCTGCACAGTAGGGGAATAACTGAGGAGCACTTCCTTGTCAGTGCCGTTAAAGTCACAGCTGTAGATTTTGTCCAGGTAAGCATCAGTCCAGTACAACTTCTCTCTGTGACTGTCCACTGCCACTCCTGAAACAGTAGCCAGTCTCAGTAGGCAAGAACCCCAACCCACTGCTACAACTAAATGGGCAACAACATTGAGATTTGGGAAAATCTTAGGAACAACTTCAGTTGTAAGAAGTAAACAGAATCCACAAAATGTTGTCAGATGTACGATTCACAGACCATGATTTGTTACAAGTTCCTTTCATATTTTGAAATGCTTGAACCAATTATAAGGGAGATATAAGGCCCCTTTAGCATGATGAACCTACATGACTCAGCTGTACATCCTGTTTTGGCTAACATATCCTGAAAATTTGGTGAAAATCCATGCATCAGTTTAGGCTGTGGAAAACCCATAAACATTAAAACCCAAAAATATTCAAAGTGTTGCCATGGCAACAGTTGCTGCTAGATATCCTCTAAAATCTAACCAGCTCTAGATCCTCTTGGGGTACATATATCCTAAAAATTTGGTCAAAATCCAAATCACGGGTTTAGGCTGTGGAACACCCAGAAACTTTAAGACCCAAAAATCTTAAAGTGTTGCAGGGGATGGCTATAAGCCCTTTATGGGCTGGGGTTAAAAACCATTATCCACCAATAACCAATGCAAACTGATAGAAGTATATCTACCAAGTTTATTTTAGAATTTCTGGAACATATGACTCCCACTAGTTAAGTGAACAATGGAAGTGCCTAAGATTGGACCAGTTGTAGAAGTATTTCATTATCATAGGGACAATCCACACAGTAACTAGAAATAGGACGCCCTGTTGATAGTAGGTGTGAATAGAAACAGGATAGCATAGAAGAACACACATTATCATGTGTAATGTCCATCCCATGAACCTTTTGCCAAAATTGTACAGTAGTCTTACAAGACCCTGTTTCATTTGTAAAATATATGAATGATGCTTAAATATTTATTAGTGTAAATGTAAATCATTTCAGCTTCATGCCTTTTTGCATTGGTTGGGTCGAAAATTTTGACGAAATCACTCTATCTTGCACGGTTAAGAAGATAGAAGCAAATTCCTGTTTTTCTATTTTTGGCAAAAATTTGAAAATTCATAATGGCCGCCATTTTTGGGAAAAGGAAAATTTTTTGAAAATTGCCAAGAGTACATTTCTTAGATACCCTATGGGTCGAAAATTTCAACTAAATAACTCTATTTTGCACGGTTAAGGCCAATTTGTGTTTTGCCATTTTTGGGAAAAATTCAAAATGGCCGCCATTTTTGGGGAGGGAAAAATTTTTTGAAAATTGCGAAGAGTACATTCCTTAGATACCCTGTGGGTTGAAAATTTTGACGAAATCGCTCTATCTCGCACGGTTAAGGAGATAGAAGCAAATTTGTGTTTTGCCATTTTTGGCAAAAATTCGAAAAATCAAAATGGCCGCCATTTTTGGGGAGGGGAAAATTTTTTGAAAATTGCAAAGAGTACATTCCTTAGATACCCTGTGGGTTGAAAATTTCGACGAAAGCGCTCTATCTCGCACGGTTAAGGAGATAGAAGCAAATTTGTGTTTTGCCATTTTTGGCGAAAATTCAAAATGGCCGCCATTTTTGGGGAGGGGAAAATTTTTTGAAAATTGCAAAGAGTACATTCCTTAAATACCCTGTGGGTTGAAAATTTCGACGAAATCGCTCTATCTCGCACGGTTAATGAGATAGAAGCAAATTCGTGTTTTGCCATTTTTGGCAAAAATTTGAAAATTCAAAATGGGCGCCATTTTAGGGGGGGGGGGGGGGGGGAAATTTTTTAAAAATTGCCAAGAGTACAATGCTCTATCTCGCACGGTTAAGGAGATAGAAGGAAATTTGTGTTTTGCCATTTTTGGGAAAAATTCGAAAATTCAAAATGGCCGCCATTTTTGGGGAGGGGAAAATTTTTTGAAAATTGCAAAGATTACATTCCTTAGATATCCTGTGGGTCGAAAATTTCGACGAAATCGCTCTATCTCACACGGTTAAGGAGATAGAAGCAAATTTGTGTTTTGCTATTTTGGGGAAAAATTCGAAAATTCAAAATGGCCGCCATTTTTGGGGAGGGGGAAATTTTTTGAAAATTGCAAAGATTACATTCCTTAGATACCCTGTGGGTCGAAAATTTCGACGAAATCGCTCTATCTCGCACGGTTTAGGAGATATGAGCACATTTGCCTTTTTCAGTATTCAAAATAGCCAATTACTCATTTATTTAATTAATTACTCACTCATCTATGAAGCAATTCCCCCCAAAAGCAATCCCATACAACCTATTAACCCAATGAACCTCCATACCAAATTTCAGAAAGCTAGGCTAATAGCATTCCTTAAAATGTCTGGAAGCCAAAGAGATACTCAAAAGTAACAAAGTAGCTATTACTCAGTTAGCTATAGAGCTATCATCACCAAAAGCAATCCCATACAAGCTATTAACCCAATAAACCTGCATGCCAAATTTGGTAAAGATAGGATAAGAACTGTTGCCTAAAATGTCTGGAAACCAAGTCAGACGCCGGACGGCAGACGGCGGAAAAAGCAAAAATAATATGTCCACCCCCCAGTGGGGTGGACATAATTACTTACCGTGTGTGCCATGTGATCTCTCACAACTTAATCAGTAAACATAGTACTTACTTATCACTACGCCAGTGACCAAAGTATTTACTTACCATTAGTTCAATGAAAACAAATTATTACTATTGAACCAAGATTACTTACAATTGGGTGAGTGCACTTAGTACTTGCTTGTCCTTGTGTATGCATGGGTAACCATTGGCTGATGCAATTATTACCATTGGGTCAGGGTCAGGGCCAGGGCATGCAGTTGTTATTTACCACTGGAAAACTGAACTATATATGTGCTTACCATTGGGCCAGTGCACCCAGTAGCTGCTGACTATCTTGGTGATGTTGCGGCCATCCATGGAAGCTCTCATGATGCGAGGCTCCTCATCATCCCAATCTGTCCAGAACATCACTCTGTAATGTGAATATGAAGAGGTTAGCAAGGCACGCACAGTCATATCTATCACAGACCAGGCAATATTACGTCTGTCCTATTCAGTGCAAATTTTGAAAGACAGATAAAACAGACCCTTCATTAAAATTGATTATGGGTCAAGCAAATTTTAACAGCCAGCAAGCTGATACCAGGCAGTTTGATTTTGTAAATACAATACACCACATTAGATGTTGCCTCTTCCTTATTGTACAGAGACGTACAAATTCAGTTTAAAATTTTAGATCTGAAATAGTTAGTACCAGTTTCCTTAACCTCTGAATGAGTGGTTTAATGTTAACTACATACACAGAAAATTCAGTCTCTTAGTAAGCATGTGAGGCACAATCCTGAGATTCAATGCAACACAAAGGTAAACTGCTCTCTATTATTTTAATTATCAGGAGATGGAGATGTTACACATATTAATGACTACAGGGGCCAACTCAGTTAACATCAAACCTTGAATCTGGTAACAATATTGTTTATTTGACTAATATATTTAAACTTGTACCCGTGTCTGGGAGCAAGAGCTATGGCTCTAGGCTTGTCGAGCCATGTATCGTTGATGAGAACCCTCCTGTGTGTGCCATCTGCCCGAGCTATTTCTATTTTTGGGTGTCGACTCGCGTCCACCCAGTAGATGTTGTGACTCATCCAGTCATATGCAAGGCCTTCAACAGATTCCAGACGATCACCAATAATGGTCTCCTGTCGGTCATCCATTGTGTCATTCTGGCTCAGGCATAGGCGCTGTGAAGTAAGAAAAGTAGACAGTACATCAACAACACATTCATCTATCACTTACTTACTGAAGACAAAATGTCAGTCACTCTGTAGTTTTCTCCTTACTTAAGGCACAGACTCTCAAAGGTGCAAAGAGGTAAGTGTCATTCATACTCACTTGATCATTTTTCACTGGTATGGCAATGTTGTACATCTGCACATTCCTTACCTGTATGATATCCAGTTCAGTGTCTGAGTAATATAGACAGTTGTTATTGTAATCATAGTCCAGTGCCACAATGTCCTTGACTCCTGACAAGGGTAAAATCTCATCCCTGCCAGAGGAAAACATGTACCGATGAACAGACGTACGTGTAGAGTACAGAATGAAGTCTTCTTTTACTGAAAACACAGAAATAACATTCAATTATTTTGACAATAAATAAACTTGTAAAACACAAGTTTTTAGCTCAAATTAAACAACATATATCTTTTCCCCATTTCATGTGGTTCATACAATTCTTTTCTCTTGTTTCTTAAAATTTGAAGATCAAATGTCAGAATTCCCACAAAAATGAGTACCACAAATGTATCGACACAAGGTTTAACTGTGTTATATAACAACTTTAAAATGGTCATTTTTTGTCATGCATTGTGGTGCAACATGGCAACACACAACCACTGTTCACAACAAAAAACTTCCAACAAACATAAAAGTTCAATAATACTGACTAGCTTTGTGTTGTTTCCTCTTGAGTGCTGTCATTAGTTCATATGCAGAAGCACTTTGACATATTTTAAACTATAGCATCAACTTCATCTCACATTCCTTTTTAGAGGCATTTACAGTTTTCAAAAGTCAAGGCATCCCAATAAGTGTCAGATGTACTGACGATAACTATTCCCTAACACACTGAAAATATTCACATTTCAAATTAACAGTTATACTCGATGCTTCTATTCTGGGGGAGACAATGGTGAGTTTGATGCAAGATATTGATCTGGTTGATAGCATTCAACATGTAATTTATGGATGGACATTCACAAGAGTTGTAGATCTGGACAAAGGAGCTGTGTACCTACCACCAACTGGACAGAACAGGACATCAGGCATGCGAGTGTACTCAATGCCCCCTTGACAAGTGTTCCCTGCTATCTTACGATACCTGCAATATATGACATGCTAAATAAACAGGACACTCTACTTATAATCTGCACAGTCAAAATATAAAGGACAAGGAAACAATGAAATGTTTTCCCATGGAATTCCAGATAAATTTCAACACAAAGGATCAGTTATTTCCACTTAAAAGTGACTTCTGCTCAAAAAGAGTTACATTTAAATGGTATAACGGTTTACAAAGCATTCCGTTAAACTTACTGAATTTACAAAAACTTTTTCAAAGTGTATAAAATATACACAAATGAAGATCTGCAAGTCAGACCAGAGAAGTGAACAGCATGTAAAGACTTGTTAGTCAGAACAGATAAGTGTGAACAGGGTGTAAATACTTGTTAGTCAGAACAGAGAAGTGTGAACTGGGTGTAAAGACTTCTTAGTCAGACCAGAGTAGTATGAACAGGGTGTAAAGACTTGTTAGTCAGAACAGAGAAGTGTGAACAGGGTATAAAGAGTTTCAGGTCAAAACAGAGAAGTGTGAACAGGGTGTAAACAATTACAGGTCAGAACAGAGAAGTGGGGAACTGGGTGTAAATACTCCACTTCCAAGTGAAAGTTGAATTTGCATCAAACTATATGGAAATACAAGTATAACCTATGAAAGGTTGCTGACAAATATATTCCATAAGTCAGACAGTGGCATTACGAAGAAGTACCGTTTTTTTCTTCAAAATTCTTTACAGTTAATGAAATATCTTGACCACATTCACCCTACGTCTGCCTCAGTATAATTGTTGAAAGCACAAATAACTTTTTCCTCTTTATACTCCCCTTTTAATATAATTACTTGATAATTACAAATCTAAACTGCCCATTTTATCCCTTGATCCCCTTTTATCACTCACATTCCCCGTTATAGGGGACCATCACTTTTACAACTAGAAATAGGACGCCCTGTTGATAGTAGGTGCGAATAGAAACAGGATGGCATAGAAGAACACACATTATCATGTGTAATGTCCACCCATGAACCTTTTGCCCAAATTGTACAGTAGTCTTACAAGACCCTGTTTCATTTGTAAAATATATCAATGATGCTTAAATATTTGTTAGTGTTGATGTAAATTATTTCAGCTTCATGCCTTTTTGCATTGGTTGGGTCGAAAATTTTGACGAAATCACTCTATCTGGCACGGTTAAGAAGATAGAAGCAAATTCCTGTTTTTCTATTTTGGCCAAAAATTTGAAAATTCAAAATGGCCGCCATTTTTGGGAAAAGGAAAATTTTTTGAAAATTGCCAAGAGTACATTTCTTAGATACCCTATGGGTCGAAAATTTCAACGAAATAACTCTATTTTGCATGGTTAAGGCAAATTTGTGTTTTTCCATTTTGGGCAAAAATTCGAAAATTCAAAATGGCCGCCATATGTGGGGAGGGGAAAATTTTTTGAAAATTGCAGAGTACATTTCTTAGATACCCTGTGGGTCGAAAATTTCGACGAAATCGCTCTATCTCGCATAGTTAAGGAGATAGAAGCAATTTTGTGTTTTGCCATTTTTGGCAAAAATTCGAAAAATCAAAATGGCCGCCATTTTTGGGGAGGGGAAAATTTTTTGAAAATTGCGAAGAGTACATTCCTTAGATACCCTGTGGGTTGAAAATTTCGACGAAATCGCTCTATCTCGCACGGTTAAGGAGATAGAAGCAAATTTGTGTTTTGCCATTTTTGGCAAAAATTCGAAAATTCAAAATGGCCGCCATTTTTGGGGAGGGGAAAATTTTTTGAAAATTGCAAAGAGTACATTGCTTAGATACCCTGTGGGTCGAAAATTTCGACGAAATCGCTCTATCTCGCACGGTTTAGGAAATATGAGCACATTTGCCTTTTTCAGTATTCAAAATAGCCAATTACTCATTTATTTAATTAATTACTCACTTATCTATGAAGCAATTACCCCCAAAAGCAATCCCATACAAGCTATTAACCCAATGAACCTCCATACCAAATTTCAGAAAGCTAGGCTTAATAGCATTCCTTAAAATGTCTGGAAACCAAAGAGATACTCAAAAGTAGCAAAGTAGCTATTACTCAGTTAGCTATAGAGCTATCATCACCAAAAGCAATCCCATACAAGCTATTAACCCAATAAACCTGCATGCCAAATTTGATAAAGATAGGATAAGAACTGTTGCCTAAAATGTCTGGAAACCAAGTGGGACGGCGGACGGCGGACGGCGGAAAAAGCAAAAGTAATATATCCACCCCCCCCAGTGGGGTGGACATAATAAATACCCACTACACTAACCGCACAATTCCCCAAAGTTTATGTCTAGTTTCTAACTATCAACACCCCCCCCCCCCCCCCAGCTCTCAAAATGATTTTTCCACATATCTTAATCAATCCAACCAGTTATTGCTGCATACCAGCACCACAGTAACTCGAGCATTCAATGCCCTGATGTTGTTAGTTTCTGCCCCTTCAGACCAACATGTTCAAATTCAAAAACTTTTAATTCACTGATTGATTCACTTGATTTAATTCAGAAAGTTAACTTCTGATGCATATTAATAGACATACTCTTGACTTGGTTTTAACCAAATCCAACAATGACAATATTTCTAATGGCCATACCACTGATGCTTTTTCCGACCATTTTTCAGTTAGTTTCACCGTAAATTTCTTATCCCTAGTTCCCGAACTAATGCTACTGTTACCTTTCGTATATCCCATAAAATTGATAAAGAGAAAATGAAATCAGATCTCTTTGCTTGTGAACTGATTAATAATCCATCCAAGGGACCTGATACTCTCTGCAAACAATATCACACTACCTTGTCCACCCTTATGAACAAACATGCACCACTACACACCAAGGCAAAGTACATCCCGGGATGGGTTAACCAAACCGTAATTGCGGCAAAAGAGACCAAGCATTTGTTTGAACGCATTACTGTAACATATATAAAGCTATTATTACTAAAAGCAATCCCAAGCAAGCTATGGACCTAACTATTGCTCATACCAAATTTGGTAAAGATAGGTCAAATATTTTTCCTTAAAATGCCCGGAAACAAAAGAAGTACACAAAAGTAGCTAAGTAGCCATTACTCAGTTAGCTGTAGAGCTATCTTCACCAAAAGCAATCTACAGCAAGCTATTAACCCAATAAATACCCATACCAAATTTGGTAAAGATAGGATAAATACTTTTCCTTGGAATGACCATAAACCAAGCGTGACGCCGGAAAAAGCAAAAATAATATGTCCACTCCCCAGTGGGGTGGACATAATAAGTATCAATAACCAATTGCGCAGGATCCAACTGTCACACTTCATAATAACAGACTAGGGACAAGTAGCACACACTTGGGTTGAGTGTACATACCCCTTAGTGCGAGTGTAGGTTGCTCCCTCTGGACAGTGTTCTGGGATATCATGGGCACTGGTGTGCTGGTGGTTACTGTCAGGCTCACAGGTAGTGCTCCACAAGTACTTTCTCACAAAACCAAAGTCACTAAAAAAAACATAACACTATGTCACTGAATAAAGTGCCTTAAAGACGCGTGCTGGGCCATACAGGGCTCTGTGTTTAAACCTGGATAACACCCTGTTTCACTGCCACCAGTGTGGTTTAATAACATGACACTAGCAATACCGTATCATCCCAACTCCTGACCACCCGAATTGAGACACACTGAAAGCAAAATCGTGAATATCATATAATTAATTTTCTCACCTGTGAAGGTTAAAAGCCTAATCACCTAGCAAATATATTCAACATGTTTTAACGTGTTTGCAAGCCTACATTTTTTTGCCGCCAAATCATGTGATCTATTCAGTGTGACAACCTATGCTTTTGTGTTATGGCCAATATTTCTCATATTACAATCTATCTTGTTGACTCTTTTCCTAAAACATCCAAATAGTTGTACCAGTGTGCTGCTATTCTCTGCTTTGTAACAATGAATAGGACTTTGTGTTACAGATCTTCATGAATCATGGCAGTATGGAGGCTCGTAGGGCCTGAGTTAAAATCAGCTGGATCACATGAGAAACCATAGGAGAGAACCAGGGGTATTACACACAACTCGTCCTTATTTGTGACAAACAAAATGCAAGTTACCCATGATCTGTTCACTTACTGCATAATGACATAAGTCCACCCCATATTGGACTGCATCCACTGAATACAATTACTAAAGTTGTGGACACCTTAAATATATCACAAGGGAAGGGAAAAATATATCCTCTGAACATATAGTTTAGGGACTGTATTGATTTTAAATTAAACAACGAGGCTGTGAAACCTTGATGACCTAACTGCATTTTCTTAGAGTCTGAGATCTTAAATTCCACTCATAACAGCAGATACCAACTCACCACTCAAAGTCTTCAGAGCTACAGGTGCAGTTTTGTGAGGAGAGAGGTCGGTCATAATTCCGCCCATTGAAACACAGCGAGTTCTCTCTCCGACGCTCATACACCATCTTCCTGCCCATCAGACAGTCCACCCGCGGGTTGTCAGTTGGAGACCACTGCTTGTAGTCATTGTCAACACACACCTTGTTGTCTGAACAAAGTAGTAATCACACAGTAACTACACGGTGAACACACACAGTAAACACAAACACAGTAAATACACAGTAAATACACAGACAACAGATCAACCCGCAGGTTGTTGTCAAATGACTACATGTTTTGAGAAAGCCACATGTTTTGTGAGTGTCATATGTTTTATGTCACATGCTTTGTGAATGTCACATGTTTTGAAAATGTCACATGTTTTGTGAATGTCACATGGTTTTAGAAGGTTACATGTTTGGAGAATATAACGTTTTGTGAATGTCACACTTTTGGAAAATTTCACTTGTTTTGTGAATGTCATATGTTTTAAGAATGTCACGTTTTGTGACTGTCATATGTTTTGTGAATGTCAGAGGTTTGGAAAATGTCACATGTTTTGTGAATGTCACATGGCTTTAGAAGGTTACATGTTTGGAGAATATCACATGTTTGTAGAATATAACATTTTGTGAATGTCACACTTTTGAAAAATTTCACTTGTTTTGTGAATGTCACATGTTTTGAGAATGTCACGTTTTCTCACTGTCACATGTTTTGTGAATGTCACATGCTGTAGTGAATGTCACATCTGTGCCTCTAAATTTAATATATGGTTTCTGAGATCAGCAATCTTGAGATGATATCTATTTGTTTACTCACTGAAGACACCCTTTAGATCCACCTTGACAGTGATCCAGTTGTGAGGGCCAGGCCTGGAGCCAAACAGGAAGAAGATGGTGGTCATCTCCCCTGGCTCTGTGAGGATCCCATACACATGCAGTTTGTCATCAGTAAACTTGTACGTCATCCATGTTTGCCCCTCATCCCAGGAGTAACTGAAACAATCATTAAATACCTCAATATACAGTTAGACATACTGACCACATGTTACCCTCCTCGGAGTCATTGAAATGGTCAGATACACTATCTCACTAGATGAACCAACCAATGACATCAACTACATAACCAGACGGAGAAATGTCACAAATTTTCAACTGTTATGTTTTCAAGATACTGAACAAAGCTGCATTCCAGCATATTCCGAATAAAATAGGCCCACTTTGAGGAAGTGAAGTTTATGAAAGCAAGACATGGCATTTCTTCTCAAACAAAACACCATATACATATAAGTCTAAAAACCTACACTAATTTCGGATAAGGAATTATAATTTCATCAAATTTTTGATAGGTTTCTAATATTTTAAGCGTGCCAACAATTAAATGCACTGGCAATCATGTGTTGTGGTGGTTGTAAATTGTTCTCACAGTATGAAATGGTCAAACTGAGATGCCGGTACCATCTGACATATACCACTTCTAACTACCATGTAACATCTAGTTTTTAACAACTGTACACTGGTGGATCATTAATCAAGCAAGTGCCTGAATCATTTTATTCTCCAGGGGCCGTATTCATAAAGAGATCTTAAGTCTGAAACAAAAATAGTCTCAGCTTTGAGATTTGGTCTCAGCTGAGACCAAGTCTCAACTTTGTATTCACAAATAGGTTCTCAGCTGAGACCAAGCTGAGACCAGTCTCAAGTCTTCCCAATGTAAACAAATCATTAACTTGCAAATATATCCCAACATTTTTTAAAGATCAATAGTTGTTGTGTGTTTTAATTCTTAACAAAAATCATACTGTCTATTAAAATAAAAAATAAATAGAAAATTGTGTCAATTGTTTTTTATTTTGCATGTCACATGATCCACTTCTTTGTTGCTATGCAGTCAGAAAACTCTGTTGAAAATTGTCTCAAAGTAAGGCACTTTTGAAACAAAAATTTGTGCTATCAGTTGTTACAAAAATTTAGGCCAAGTAGCATATATGTTGTAAATTATTTCTACTTTACATTAAGCCATAAAAAATAAAAATATGAATCTCAGTTAAGATGAAATAATGCTTGAGACTTTGAATAAAATATTTAAGACAACTATGTACCAGTCTTAAGTTTGAGACCAAATCTGAGACTAAATTTGGTCTCAACTGTTTTGTGAATAGCTAACAGGTCTGAGACCAAAAATGGTCTCAGACTTGAGACCAAAACTTAAGACTTGAGACAAAATTTGGTCTCAGCAAGTTTTGTGAATACCAGCCCTGGGTAGAACTTACAGAAACTCTCCTGTGAGTGTGTACTGCTTCACTGCAATGATGATGCCGCCATGGTCCCCAAACGCATAGTGATATGGACCTTTCAGCACCTCCTGCCACTCTAAACCCCCGTCACGGGACAGGTACACATTGAAGTCAGTTCCTGCATCCAGAGAAGCATTCAACTTCCCTACAAAACAGGCATTCAGTCATTTAATTTCAAGTGTTATTCTCATCCAGAGATACCAAGGTTTTAGAAAAAAATATCCTTTTCGGAAGTACTCAGATATATCCAAGTTTTAGAAAAAATATCGATTTCAGAAGCATTTCCTGAAAATTAATATGAAAGAGACACACTTGTGTGTTTTAATTCCAATAAATTTCTCTTTGGCCCCTGTTGTAACAAGTGATGCAAGGTCACAGAGATGTGATAAAGGCTTTGCCATCTGTAATAATAATAAGTAGATCTGAAGAAGCCATTCTGACCTGTTCCCATGATGAGACCTGGTGCAGACTGCTTGGACAGGATGGGGTTTGTACGAGTGCTGGGATCATACATGTTCAGCCTCTGAGTCAGGTGAAGTGAGCAGGACTGTGAATACAGGAAACAGGCACATACATTGGGCTGTTCATACATTTACATACAGGACCTTACACTGTGAATACACTACACAGGTTACTCAGTGACATGTACTGTGCTGCTGATATATAGGTGATAAGACCTTAAACTGTAAATACACTACAGACACAGGTTACTCAGTGACATGTACTGTGCTGCTGATATATAGGTGATAAGACCTTAAACTGTGAATACACTACAGACACAGGTTACTCAGTGACATGTACTGTGCTGCTGATATATAGGTGATAAGACCTTAAACTGTAAATACACTACAGACACAGGTTACTCAGTGACATGTACTGTGCTGCTGATATATAGGTGATAAGACCTTAAACTGTAAATACACTACAGACACAGGTTACTCAGTGACATGTACTGTGCTGCTGATATATAGGTGATAAGACCTTAAACTGTGAATACACTACAGACACAGGTTACTCAGTGACATGTACTGTGCTGCTGATATATAGGTGATAAGACCTTAAACTGTGAATACACTACAGACACAGGTTACTCAGTGACATGTACTGTGCTGCTGATATATAGGTGATAAGACCTTACACTGTGAATACATCACAGACAAAGGTTACTCAGTGACATGTACTGTGCTGCTGATATATAGGTGATAAGACCTTAAACTGTGAATACACTAGACACAGCCTACTCAGTGGGATAAGAGGAAGGTAACTAATGCATGCAGTATTTAACTATTCTGCAAGAAATTCCAGGACTGAAGAGTTTGTAGTTTAGGTTGCTAACACTCCCGCCACAGCTGGTTCACCTCATCTCTGACAGTCCCATATGGATAATTCTACACAGTAGAATGTAATATGCCATGAGATTTAATAACACAGTGCTGAAGCAAAGTAAAACACCTATTAAGGGCCATCAAAGTGCCGGCTAACAGACATGGCACTAACAAATTGAATTTGTTGTCAACCTCTTGCCAACAGATAAGGTCTTCAAGCATTTAATTTATACATGATAAAGCTTAACAAAGTGAATATAATAGTACAATACATATTGCGGAAAGGAACTGCACTGTGCTGATAGATCTGTAAATATACATGTTGTAAGGTACATTTGAGAAACTCTTTGAGTGGTTGCACTACAACAAAGCTCACTCTAATGTGCTGATAAACTATACATAAATTACATTCACAGAGAGAAATTTCAACTACTCAACTACATTTGAAATATCCACCAAAGATCTCAATTTATAAAACAGTAAAAATATTTTACAAGGAAAAAAGTTGACACAGACACATGTTTCTGTGAAAGCACTAAATTGTAACTTTCTATTGCACCATACTGGAGTGTATGTTTTACATACAAGTAGTTGAGTATTAAAAACTTACCTGTTTGCAAAAGCCTACCCACCATAGCCTCTCCCATCACATCTGTGTCTCCTTGGTACGACCTGGCTATGTCCCTTGATTAACGATAACTGCCTTGCTTTATGTTTAGATGCGCCTTAGAGTCCATCAGTGATGGAGATTAAGCGCTATAAAAGTCCACATTAGATTAGATTAGATTAGATTGAGTATTGTTGAGTAGTGTTGAGACCAGTACAGTAGAAGCACTCACCCCTGACATGTACCCGTAGTAGTCATACCAGGAGTAGTGGACACAGTTGGTGGCTTTTCCCAGACTGTCATTATGTGGAGGCTGAAATGTACACAAAGATATGTATACAGCAGAGACAAATAAATCATTCCATATAGAGTAAGAAATCTAAAATTCGCCACATATCTGAAATTCGCCACATGTGGAAATACTAATAAAATAAATAAATTGAGGTGAGATTTGTTGAATGTACAGTAAATTAAAGCTTTCTGAACTGAAAAATACCAATTTTAAGACAAAACATAAAAACATAAGGTTTTAGAGGTGGCGAATTTTACATTCCTGGCGAATTTTAGATTTCTTATTCTATAACATAACCAAATAGTATAAAATCACTGGAAAATTAGCACTCCAACTTTTCGTAATAAAACTAAGATTGTCATACACAAAATTCAGAGCTCACCTCAATGCTGTTCCAAGAGGCACCCTTGTTGAAGGAGATGACGGTCCTCTGCTTGTTATTGTTGATGGAGGAGGAATTGTAGAACTTGTTTGCAATGTAGACGCCACGCAAACCCTCCACCTTGTGCACATCCACAAAACTATTCTCAGACACATACCTGAAGGTAACACATCCACAAAACATACACCTGCATTCATGAATTACAATAGTACACCTGAATGATACAGGTAAAACACTCACGAAATGTGTACCTGTATTAACTATTAAGGTAACATAATAGCACACCTGAATGATACAGGTATTACACTTATAAAATATACACCTGTACTCAGGAGACATAACAGTACACACAAGTGATACAGGTATGACGTCCACAAAATGCAAATCTCTACTCCAGTAATGTAACACAAAATGAGTGACACAAAATTCTGTACTGATAATGAAAATATAACATAGCTTTGTACTTTAAAGTACCATCTGCTACTTTGCACACAATCTGGACAAACTGACTGAGTTTAACCATCCGAAAGAAAGCATCATGACTACCTTCTAAAAAGTAGGGATGGGTCGGTATGAAAAATGTGTACATCAGGAGGTCGCCAATATAAAGCTGTACTGATTTCAGAAATCTGTGTTGTATTAAATTGTAAATTGAAGGAAGAGGGAGGAAAGATCGGTCTGAGAATCAACCGTAGGAAATCCAAGGTCATGAGGATGAACAACAGGAACAACAACAGTATCAGCTTGGACGGAGAAGATCTGGAGGAAGTAGAGACATTCTGCTAACTGGGTAGTGTCGTAAACATCAATGGTGAAGTGAAGGAGGAAGTTAACATCAGGATTGGCAAAGCAGCTGCAGCATTTCTGAAACTTGGTAACATCTGGAAATCACGGAAAATTTCAAGAAAGACCAAAATCAAACTTTATAAGAGCAATGTAAGATCAGTGCTACTATATGCGGCGGAAATGTGGAGGACCAACAAGGAGATAGAGAGCAGACTGAGAGGCTTTGAGGCTTTGAAGGTAGATGCCTAAGAAGGATTTTTGGAGTGAGGTGGCAAGATCGGGTCAGTAATAGGGAGGTAGCAGAAAGGACAGGCATAGGAGACATCAATATGGAGATAAAGCGTAGAAGGTGGAGATATCTGGGGCACGTACTTAGAAGAGAGGAAGACAGTATTGTAAGAAGATCCGTGAAGTGGGCACCACCTGGAAAGAGAAGACCTGGCAGACCGAGAGGGACATGGAGGAGAACAGTAGAGACAGAAATGAAGGAGACTAGATATACCTGGAACACCATCGGGCGAGCAGCGCAGGACAGGAGCCAATGGAGAGACCTTGTAGCCGCCTTATGTGTAGACATACACGAAGAGGATTAAGTAAGTAAGTAAGTGTTTTATTACATCCAACCAAACATGGACGTTTCCTCTTAATCACATCACAATAAGAGTCCCCAAATGCAAAAAAAAAAATATGAGATAAATGTGTATAATTTCTTCAGATTTCTGATTTATTTCCAGTATTTCAAGTTCTCCTTCCATTTTATATGTTGACTAGAAAGATTGAAGTTATAAAGTATTGTTACCAAAACAAAGCAGTTCTGCTCAATGTATTGCTACAAAGACTGCAAATACACCAAAACATGGGATAAAAGCTTATAATTTCTTTAGGTTTCAGTCTGTTTCTAATATTTTAACCCTTCCTTCCATTATATGTGTTGACAAGCGAAGTGGCGGCTTAAAAAAGTTATCACAGTATGTCAGTAAAATGGTCGATATGGAGATACCAGGCCTATGGACCAATCCCTACATAAAAATAAATAATTTTTAAATGTACCCCCTTGTGTTTAAAGCTATGAAACTCAACAAGCCTCAATATTTTTCATTGCTTAATATCATGAATGGAAGAATGATTGAGAGAAATTGACTACTTCCTATGCATGTCCTTTTGAGTACTTACTTGAGCCAGGTGGCGTTGTTTACACCCTTGGGGTTGAAGTAGAAGACGTTTTCGAGTGCAAGTGAGTAGGTGAGGCCTTGTGCTTCTGAGATGTATAGGTTGCTGTTACTGTCCTCATGATTCACACACACAAACACCTGTCCCTCTGATGCATCCACGATGTAGTAGTCCTAAGTACACAACTCCAAATAATACAAAATATTCCATTATGTCTTTTTAATGTGTCCATACTGAAATGTTTCATTTATCGGTTACAGTTTGTTTTTATTTGAAAATTACTTTTCAAGATGTTAAAATGTTTCAGTATATATCTGCAAATTTAATTAGTCAATTAAATTGTTATAAGTTAATACCATACCTAACGGATAATTTGCTATATTGCCAGCACCACCCGGTCCCGCCAAACATCAAAAAAAGATGTCCTGTGTCTCCGCTAGCATGACCGATTATGCTGCCAACATTCACCAGGTGACATGCAGTATTTCCTTCCTGACTAAAGAACGTGAGATCATGGCATCTTTTTCATTCTTCAAACCTGAGATGACCTCTAGTAAGATGAATGCGGGATGGGTTGGGAGGGAAAAAATTTAATTTACTTATTAAATTTCCAATTTTATTGCATCAATACACCTTACCTAATGGACAATTAGCCAGAATAAAGCTTGGAAGGTTGGTAGCTTACTAACTTACTGACTTAAGATTGAACTCAAATTAGTAGACATTAGTAGTCTGAGGGACATCATTTGCCCCCTTGGTCGTTTGCCGGTGAAGATATTACCAGAACCAACCAACCTTATTCCTGCCCTCTATTTTTACAGACCTCCTCTGAAGGTAGGTAGAAGAGAGGTATGAGTTCAGTCCATGGAAAGCCCTCTTCAGAAGGAAGAGAGGTGTAGCTGGTAATCCTTGGACAAACCATGCCACCTTGCAGACCCTCTTGCACAGAGTGATAGGCTGTTAAGTAATGTAAGGGCTAGTGATGGATCTGCTGTGCAGCTACCACCAAGCCCAGGTGATAGAGATTTGAAACAGGCCACATCCTTCATATAAAAATGTGTGAAGGAATTATGGGACTTCAAGTGACAGGCTGATAACTGTTTTAAGGACACTCCTGACTGGGAGGCCTTAGAAGCAGCAAAGACCCTTACATCATGAGCTTTAACCTGATGTAGAGTAAGAGCCTCCTGATGAGAGAGCTCACAGCATAGAGCCACAGTTTCTTTGATCCATGATGAGATAGTGGCAGGGGAGATATGTTTGTAAAAGCCTTTCTAGAAGGAGACAAAGACCAGTTCTTTGATGTGCCTGAGGTTTGAGGTCCCATCCAGATAGAAGCGAAGGAATCTAACTGGGCATAGAGACCGATCAGTCTTGAGTTACCACTGGGGCCACAGAGTCTGGAAGCTGGGTGAGGTATAAAAGAGACACTGGAACCAGTCTGATGTTTTTCTTGAGCTGAGCATTGATCTTACTTCTATGCTTGCCAGAACCTAGAGCTATGATGAACACAGTCTTGAAGGTCAAGTGCTTCAAGGAGGCCTCTTAAGGGGGTTCAAAGGGAACCTTTTGTGAGCTTGTGAAGTACCAGATAACGGTTCTAACAAGGGATGCCTCTGCAACACTGATGGTCTGTCTCTATGGAAACTATCCAAGGATGAGATTTTCGTCTTTGCTGACATAAATGGATGAGATTCCCAGTTTGTCTACTATGGTTGATCAGCAGCCATCTAAATTACTTGGCTGCAACTTCCTGTCCTGGAACAAATACTGTAGGAAGGCGGATATGGATTTGATCGGTGGTGCCCTGAAGTTCACCTGATTACTGAGGCACCATTTCATAAAAATGACCACATTTGCTTCATGGACTGATCTGTTTGAGCCTCTTTGAAGAGCCTCAATTTATGCTGCAACTGCCTCAGACAAACCTTGCTGCTTAATCTCTGAGGCTCTGGGAGCAATACATATAGATTTAAGTTTGACAAATTCTTATGTGGAATCTGATTGAAATGCTGAGTCAGCAAATTGGGCAGGTTGGGCAGACACAGAGGGATCTCGCTTGATATGGCTACTAGGTCCCAGAACCAAGGCATGTTTGTCCACCCTAGAGAAATCAGAATGATTCTCCTGCATGGGTTGTCCCTTAGTTTCACCACCACCTTGCCAAGAATGGTTACTGGTGGAAAGGCATATGCATCCAGAACCTCACAAGGTAGACTGAGTGCATCTACTGCCCAGGCTAGGGTATCTGGAATTGGTGAACCAAACTGAGGAAGCTTGTTGTTGAATCTTGTTGCAAATAAGATTATTTGAGGTTGGTGCCACATGGTGCATATCAACTGGAAGACCTCTGGAAGGAGTGACCACTCTGTTTGGCTGATCTGGCCCACCCTGGATAGCTCATCTGCTACCACATTCAGCCAGTCTGAATGTGACCTGCCTTGAGGGTCACCTGATTCTGGAGCACAAGATCAGGATTTTCCACAATAGGGCAAATGGTAGGCCTGACCTCATGCCTCCCTCCTTGTTTATGTAGGCAACGATTGTGGTGTTGCCTGTTGGTATGACTACAATCTTGTTTGAACAGAGGTCTTGGAACTCTTTTAGGGCCAAAAAGACTGCCTTTTATTCCAGGTAGTTTATATGCAACTTGCTTTCTGGTAGGGGCCAAATCCCTATTGCTGTGAGATCTCCTGAGTGAGCACCCCATCCTTTTCTTGAGGGATCTATAAAGAAGAGTATGGCTGAGTGGGTATAGTAGCTGACCTTGAAGGACATTTGTTTCTTGGAGCCACCACCGGGTTACAGAGTAATTGTCATTTATAATAACTCTGACCCTTGGCTACAAGAGCTGGGCAATTTCCAGGCTGGTGGTCCTGATTTCCTGCCGGTGTCCAGTGCCTGTTTGGTAGATTGAGTGTAAGGATGGTACTGGCCATGTGTCTTATCGGAGCTACCAGAGAAACTTTTGTTGTCATAGTAAGAAATCTCTTCCTCTGCTTTTGAAATCACACATATGAAGGGGTGAGTTTCTGGGAGCAGATAGTGTATCACGCTTAACCTTTGCCTTCAAATAATCCAGGTAGCTATCATGTTTTAGCAGAGTGATGTTTGCCATGTTGGCAAATACAAAGTCTGAAAGATATTGCACAGTTCTAGCCATAGTGTATGTAACACTCTGATTAAAAGTGATTAAGTTGGCTAAGTTCATCAGCTGCCTCTTGCATCTTAGTGGCTGGCTTCCCTTTTGCTTTCTTATCCTGAATGATCTTCATTTGAGTGGTCATGCTATCTTAAACATTGATTAAACAGCAGCTTAACCCTGCTGCCTGGTTGCAAATAAAGGTTGAGTCTCTGGCCGACCTCTCCCATATCCTCAGGGTTTCATTTGCTATATGCCGTGAAGCCAGTGATGTAGAGGACAGCAACTGTCTTGCAATCCTAGTAAAAGAACTATTAAGTTTCACCGGTTCATTTGGCCAGTAAGAAACTTTCAACCAGGAAAAGTACTTCTTGTCTGAGTAAAAATCATACCTCTTCTGAGTACGAGGAACCTTGACAAATTGGTCCTTTAACAGAAAACTGGTATTAGTATCCTCCTGTTACAGCCAGGTTTAGCTCCTCAATTTTTCAGTAAAGCCATTTATCTGATGGAAGTTTCACTTATACTTTGCTGGTTGGTTGTGTCCTGAGACTGACAGAAAGGTTATCATCTTGAGAAGAGGCTGAACTTTTAAAATTTGGTATCTGATGCCAGCCCATGAAAGACCGAACCCCCTGATGGTTTCCTAGTAGGTCTGTTCTTCAGAAAGCTTTTGATCAGATTCCTGGTCAAGTACACCAATTTCCTGATTAGACACCTTTGCCTTCTTCCTCAATAGGATGGACTGGAGAAGTGGGGTTGGCTGTTTGAAATCAGAGTCTGGGTCCTGTTGAGAGGCAGCACCGGCAACTGAGGTATCAAGTGAAACCTTCTCATAAGTTCAAGTAAGAGTCTGGTCAGCAGAATCTGGATGGCCAGTCCGGTAGGTTGCAGCACTGGCACCTCACCGGTAACTGGTAACAGACTGGCTTGAAGTGGTCTCACTAGCTGGTCTGGTAGGCTGTGTGAAGGGTCTATTTGAAGTGACTGCACCGGCTGGTGGCCGTTTCACTAGTGAGACCAGCATTGAAAGATCGGCTGGCTGGGAGGTTTCCTGGAAAGTCTTTGCCAGAAGCATAACTTCTAATCTAGAGAATCTCACAGACCACTTTGCGTCCAAAGCTTTGATTTCTTCATTGGTAGAGTTGGACGAGTTGGAAGACAATTTCTTCTTAGCAGGTTCTTTACACTTTAGTAGGGTTGTCTCTTTCTTTTCAGTGGTCACTTTCTGTGTAGCTTTGCCAATGGTCTCGACCTAACCTAGAATCTAGACAGAACCAGAATCCACTAGGAAGGGAGATGGACTGGCCGCTTTCTTTTCCTTTCTATAATGGTAGGTGGGGATTTTAAATCATTAGTTAAAACATTACAAAACAGGCACTGTCATCAACACAGTGTCTGCAATACCTCGACCCCTTACTGAGCTGGTCAAATCTGGCCATAACATGTCCACAAATTTTCAAATTACATAAGTAAATTAAATAAGTTAATACCCTATCCAATGGACAGTTGCCAATCCGGTTGGCACAGAACAGCCCGCCAAACAACAGAAAAATAGCATCAGAGATGCCTGTACCCCACAGCCTGGGGAAATAGTTTTCAACATCATGAGATATAGAAGTAGTGAAATAGTGCAAGATCGGGATGCTTTCAGAACAGTGTCAGTTATATAAAGCTCCAAATAATTTTTATGTAGAGAAACATCTACGACAAAGAAAATGTATGTAAAGTATTAAAACTAGACAATTCGCAAGATGACAGCATTAATCAGTAAATTAAAATTACGAAGCTGTAAAATTTATTAATTGGAGAATGGTTTCAATGGAAATAGTGGTTAACACACTTTGGCTGAGCCAAAGTTAAACGTCACACCATGATTCACACCTACACCCCCTAACAATGTCCCTACCAAGTGTCAACCTTCTACACCTTATGAAATCCAATAATAGCCTAGATAAGATTTTCAAACTCAAGGTAACTACAGCAAGGTCAAAGGTCAAATCAAGGTCACACATGACGTTACACATCTACAATCCCCAACCAATGTCCCTACCAAGTATCATTTTCCTGCACCTTATGGTTGCCTAGATATAGCCCAGACAAGATTTTATAGGTCAAGGTCACTATGGCAAGGTCAAAGGTAAATCAAAGTCACACTATGACATTGCACACATACAGCCCCAAACCAATGTCCTTACCAAGTAACAACTTCATACATCTTACAGTTTCCAAGACATAGCCTGGACAAGATGTTATAGGTCAAGGTCACTATGGCAAAGTTAAAGGTCAAAACAAGGTCACGCCATTATGTTGCACACCTACAACCCCCAACCAATGTCCCTACCAAGTATCAACTTCCTACACCTTACGGTTGCAGAGATATAGCTAGGAATAATGTGTCCATGTGTAGTGGAGCATTTCTTAAAGCAGCCAGAGTGTCGGGTTTGATTGCAGTCTTCAGATATGACAAGTAGGAGTCCCTTCTAGCTAAAGTTAGGTTTGCCACTGACACAAAGATGAAGTCACTAAGATGCTCCATAGTCTTGGCCATGGTTTGGCTAATGCTGGCATTAAAGTCCATTAGGTACTGAAGTTCATCAGTAGCTATCGAGACCTTGGTTGAGGGCTTCCCCCTGCTGAGATCAGTCCAGATTGCCTTGAGTTGAGTCTGCATGTTTTCCTGCTCTTTAAAGAGGCATCAGTTGAAATTGGCCACCTGGTTGGCTGCCAGAGAGTGCTGGCCTCCCATGCAGACTTCTCCTACCTTCTGAGACTGTCCTGTGAAATCTGTCTGGAAGCTGGTGGGGTTGAAACAAGTTCAGCTGCCCTGGATATCTGACTATAAGTCCTGTTCAGTTTTGAAACGTCGGAGGATACAGCAGTCGACCCAGTCTTCTGATGGTCGCAATAAAGCCTGTACCACTTGGCTTGAGGCTAGGCTGGTCAGATAAACTGGCCTTTGAGTAGTCCACTGACTTCAAAACTGCGTGATGGGTATCCTTCCACCAGTGTGAGGTTAAGCTTACTCAGTTTGTTGCAAAGCCATTCATCAGTAGGCATTTTGACTGACACTTTACCGGCTGCTTGTAGTTTTGGACCTCCAAATGGATCGACGTCTGCTGTTGAAGTGGCAGTGTCCACATCAGAGATGTGTGACCAACCCATGTACGACCAGATCTCCTTCATAGTTTCTCTATAAGTTTGTTCCTCAAAGAGGGTCTGGTCAGGGTTCGTAACAGTGACATATGGATCCTGGTCGGAGAGTTCCCTTTCTTAAACAAAAATATCCACTGGTGGTCAGTCCGACATGTCACTATCAGAGTCTGTTTCCATAGAAGAAACACTTTGTATTTTGCCTGGTGCAGAGGTTGATTTGGTGGAGACCAGTTGCTGTTCAGCAGGTGAGTCGGGGCCAGACAAATCTGTAGATGGTCGGTCAGTAGTTGGTTGGTCCTGTCTGACGATTTGGTGGTAGACTGTCTCTGTGGAGCAGGGTGGTCAGTACCAGTCAAATCTGAGGCTGTTGGTTGGTCCTGTTGTTGAACTCTTGGCAATTTGCTGGTAGCCTGTCTCTGTGTAGCCTGCCAGGGTCATCGGTACCAGATAAATCTGAGGGTGCTGGTCAGTTGATCAGCAGGCTGAGAGACAGAGACAGTCAGTCGGTCAGCTTGATGAATTAGTCAGTAGCCTTCACAGAACCAACTGGAGGTGTGTGCGTTTGTGTGACCTTTACAGTCTGAAAGGTCGGCTCCAGCTTATCAAGGGTTCTGGCCAGTAGTAACGCCTCAAGTCTGTTAAACCTGTCCAACCATTTCTGGTCATGTTCATCAATCTAGGCATGAGCCGAGGATCTGGCCGACCTGCTATCAGAGGCTGACTTCGCAGGCTTGTCTGTAGACCTTGGCCAGTTTTCAAGCTTGAGTTTTTGTCTTATCCTCAGAATGGCCTTTTCCTTCGTCTTCTCGCCACTGGACCTCGAACCAGGAGACTATAGCATCCCCTGGCCATCCACTGCCCCCTCTACTGACACCACAGCTGGGTCCACGAGGGAGGAACTGTCTGAGTCCATAGCTTTGGTTGGAGTGTCACTAGATTTCTTAGATTCATGTTTCTCTTTTATGAGCTTGTAACTTGGAGTAGACAACTTAAACTTAAGTTATAAACTAATGCAAATCCACGACAATTCAAACTTTAAAAATTTCACAAAATAATCCATCTGCACGGTACACGCACCAAACAGATACTATGATGTCACTCTGTCTAGACAGGAAGGAAGTACAATGCGCCACCTGGCAAATGCACAGAACTGGACCGGCCTGACTGGTGGAAACTCAGGAAGGCTTTTTCTGTCGTTTGGCGGACCGGTCTGCGCCAACTGGATCAGCAATTGTCCATTGGATAGGATGTATTAACACAATAAAATCTGTGCTTCTGTCCTGGTGACAATAAATATCTGCAGAAATAAGCTGAATTCGTTGAGAATTTAAACAAAAATTCTTTCCACTTTGAAAAACGTCTGAATGCCCATGCGCTAAACAAAAAAGATGCTGTGACATCACATTCTCTAGCCAGGAAGGAAGTACTGCACACCACCTGGTGAATGGTGACAGCATAACTCATGGTTCCTACTCCCTTTTCCAATTTAAACTAGAGGATCGCTCGCAAAAAAAAAAGATAATGTTTTTGCATAGCAAAAACAAAGCGTCCCGAAAAGGATATAAAGGTGAGTGCTAAAGTATTAAGAAAATGCTTCGTTTCTAGCCTTATACTGTTGTGGCAACCAAAGTCAGCGCAGTCTGCTCTATCTAGCACGGTTTTCAAGATATAAGCATTTTTGTGTTTTGCAAAAAATTAAAAATGTCCGCTATATTTGGCGAGACAAAAATATTTTGAAAATTGGCATGGCTACTCTGCAGAGATACCCAGCAGGTCAAAAATTTTGTTGAGTTCGCTCCATATAGCACGGTTTTCGAGATATAAGCATTTTTGTGTTTTGCAAAAACTTTGAAAATTCAAGATGGCCACCATTTTTGGGGAGACAAAAATTTTTGTCAAGACCACTGCCGCGGTGTGTATCTCCCGCTGAGCATTAAAGCAGAAGAAATAGCTTTTCCGAGATATTCACAATTTTTCATTTTCGTGTGTGAAAGAAAGCTCTTCCAAAAGTAGGTGAATGAGTTGTTTGAGAAAAATTGGCTATCGGCAATACTTTTAGAGATAATTCGCATTTACTCATTTTGAGTAGGTGAGTAATTAGCTATGGGTCTGAAACTTCACAAAGTGAGAGCTCTCCCAAAAGTAGGTGAATAATTTATTTGAGAAAAATTGGCTATCTGCAATACTTTTAGAGATAATTCCCATTTACTCATTTTGAGTAGGTGAGTAATTAGCTATGGGTCTGAACCTTCACCAAGTGAAAGCTCTCCCAAAAGTAGGTGAATGATTTATTTGAGAAAAATTAGCTATCCGCAATACTTTTAGAGATAATTCGCATTTACTCATTTTGAGTAGGTGAGTAATTAGCTATGGGTCTGAACCTTCACCAAGTGAAAGCTCTCCCAAAAGTAGGTGAATGATTTATTTGAGAAAAATTAGCTATCCGCAATACTTTTAGAGATAATTCGCATTTACTCATTTTGAGTAGGTGAGTAATTAGCTACGGGTCTGAAACTTCACCATGTGAAAGCTCTCCCACAAGTAGATGAATGAGTTATTTGAGAAAAATTGGGTATCCGCAATACTTTTACAGATAATTAGCATTTACTCATTTTGAGTAGGTAAATAATTATCTATGGGTCTGAAACTTCACCATGTGAAAGCTCTCCCAAAAGTAGGTGAATGAGTTATTTGAGAAAAATTGGCTATCTGCAATACTTTTAGAGATAATTCGCATTTACTCATTTTGAGTAGGTGAGTAATTAGCTATGGGTCTGAAACTTCACCATGTGAAAGCTCTTCCAAAAGTTCGTGAATGAGTTATTTGAGAAAAATTGGCTATCTGCAATACTTTTAAGAGATAATTCGCATTTACTCATTTTGAGTAGGTGAGTAATCATCTACGGGTCTGAAACTTCACCATGTGAAAACTCTCCCAAAAGTACATGAATGAGTTATTTGATAAAAATTGGGTATCCCCAATAGTTTTTGAGATAATTAGCATTTACTCATTTTGAGTAGGTGAGTAAATAGCTACGGGTCTGAAACTTCACCAAGTGAAAGCTCTTCCAAAAGTAGGTGAATGAGTTATTTGAGAAAAATTGGCTATCTGCAATACTTTTAGAGGTAATTCGCATTTACTCATTTTGAGTAGGTGAGCAATTAGCTATGGATCTGAAACTTCACCAAGTGAAAGCTCTTTGGGATAGCTGCTCTGCAGAGATACCCAGAAGATCAAAAATTTCGTCGAAATCGCTCTATGTAGCACGGTTTTCGAAATATTAGCATTTTTGTGTTTTGCAATTTTTGCGCAAAAATTCGAAAATTCAAAATGGCCGCCATTTTTTGCGAGAAATTTTTTTTTTTTAAATTGGCATGGCTACTCTTCAGAGATACCCTACGGGTCAAAAATTTTCGAAAATTCAAAATGGCCGCCATTTTTGGCAAGACAAAATTTTTTTGAAAATTGGCATGGCTACTCTGTAGAGATACCCTGTGGGTCAAAAATTTCGTCGAAATGGCTCTATCTAGCACGGTTTTCGAGATATAAGCATTTTTATGTTTTGCAATTTTGCGAAAAATTCGAAAATTCAAAATGGCCGCCATTTTTTGCGAGAAATTTTTTTTTTTAAATTGGCATGGCTACTCTTCAGAGATACCCTATGGGTCAAAAATTTCGTCGAAATCGCTCTATCTAGCAGGGTTTTCGAGATATAAGCATTTTTATGTTTTGCAATTTTTGCGAAAAATTCGAAAATCCAAAATGGCCGCCATTTTTGACGAGACAAAATTTTTTTTGAAAATTGGCATGGCTACTCTGCAAAGATACCCTGTGGGTCAAAAATTTCGTCGAAATCGCTCTATCTAGCATGGTTTTCGAGATATAAGCATTTTTGTGTTTTGCAATTTTTGCGAAAATTTCGAAAATTCAAAATGGCCGCCATTTTGGGCGAGACAAAAATTTTTTGAAAATTGGGAAAACTACCCTGCAGAGATATCCTGCGGGTCAAAAATTTCGTCGAAATCGCTCTATCTAGCACGGTTTTTGAGATATAAGCATTTTTGTGTTTTGCAATTTTTACGAAAATATTTCGAAAATTCAAAATGGCTGCCATTTTGGGCGAGACAAAAATTTTTTCAAAATTGGGAAAACTACTCCACAGAGATACCCTGCGGGTCAAAAATTTCGTCAAAATCGCTCTATCTAGCACGGTTTTCGAGATATAAGCATTTTTGTGTTTTCCTTATTTGGAAAATTTGTAATGATTAATTAATCATTAATTACTCGGCCATTTCTTAACCAATCACTGCCAAAATCTAATGATTTCCAGATTTTAATAGAATGAATGTATTTGCCAAGTTTCAGGTGAATTGATAAAATTCCTTTCAAGTTATCATCCGGACAAGCTTCCCCATTGAAAAAAGACATTTTTGGTCATGTGACCTCTCCGATTGGTTGAAATGTCACTGCAGCATATTCAAAAAAATTCCCCAAGGCTACTGCCTAAACCTGCCAAATTTGAAAAGAATCCGCCTAACGGTTAGAGAGTTATAAGGAAAACAAAATGCGGAGCCGCTGGAGCCGGCGGAGCCGGCAGAGCCTGAAGGTCTCCCATACACAAACAAGCGTCCCTTGCGGGACGCTTAATTCCCTGTGTTTTCCCTGTGAAGTTTATATTTTTCCCTGTGGATTTTATAAATAAAATAACACAATCGGTAATTATATTTTAAATATTCTAATTTAGCGCCAAAAAAATCAAATGTGACCTGCGAGTCACGACCTGCAGCGCGTGAATGCAAATGGCTGTTACTCTTCAAAATCATTCTGAAGTTTTCAAATTGTGTTTTCCCTGTCTGGAATTACTTTTCACAATTTTCCCTGTGCAGTGGGAACCCTGATAACTGGTCAGACACAGGACATCTTTTTCTAGCATTTGGCGGGGCTGGCTGTTGCGGGCAATATAACTAATTGTCCATTAGGTAAGATGTATCAACGCAATCAAATATAACCTTTCTCAGAATCCCAAATAGTTTCACACTTTTCCTTCCTTTTCCATATTAGCAGACGTCAAATATTATAAAAGGCTGTGATTTTAACATTTTTTTAAACTTGGGGAGCATTTTATTACTAAATATATGATCTTTTAAGTGTATGCATAAATAACCAAAAGCCATAAAGTACAACAAAGTGTCCTTTTTAAAACTTTTTTCCAATTGCTTTTACTGGCAATAGGAAAAAGTCCTATTTATTTACCTCACATATATGTACATATGATATTCATACTACTTCCTCCACTGACAAACATGCCATAAAATCCTTTTCAGTTTGCAGTACTTAAGAAGGTATAACACTGTGACAGTGTCTCAGAAAAGCAGATACAAAACTAGACTACAGATTGCGTCTTGACGCAGTGTATCCCCGGACGGGACATGGTTGAAGCGTGACATACATAGTATTATGTCAAATGTGACCCCACCAAAAGATTCGGGGCACATTATTTCCCACATCCAAAACCTCTACGACCAATAATAGATGAGATATAGTCTATCATAGGTATCAAGTACTAGAGCTATTATCATTAGCGATTTCTGTAGATCGCCTGTTAAATGCGAGTTGAACTCGAGTAAATGACACAAATATAAATAAAATAACAATGTTCAAATATTGTCATCAAGTGATCCGCCATTAACGTGTTTAGTACCATTTTAATGCATTATATGTATTTTGTTGCCGGTTAAATTGTGCAGATATTGACAACTTTATGGAACAGCCACGTAAATAAGGGAAATTAAAAAACAACCATTGCTCATTGACTTTTTTATGTCTTTATGGTTAGATAAATTGCAAAAGTACCACATTCGACCTTGAAGGAGGGATCCAAGGTCAAATCTGACCCCACCAAAATATTTGGGGCACATGATTTACTATAGGTTGTCTTCACATCCAAAACCTCTATGACCAATAACAAGGGCGATATAGGCCATTATAGGTATGAAGAACCACATTTAACCTTGAAGGAGGGGTCCAAGGTCAAATCTGAAACCAGCAAAAGATTCGGGGCACATGATAAGTTGTCTTCACATCCAAAACCTCTACGACCAATAATAAGGGAGATATAGGCTCCTTTAAGTTTGGTCTCCTCAGAATTTCAAATTCGTTGCTATAGCAGCCAACCAAATCGAACAAACTGGACCAAATGTTAGCCAGGCAAGATTTCATATCAGGGAAGATATCTTGAAACCTTGGTAAGGATAGGTTCAACAGATTTCCAGACAGATTTACTCAATGGTGAACTGTCAAAGTAGCTATTACTCGGTTAGCTATGGCCCTACAGCTCTGAATATTTGCCATGACAGAGCACATTTAAAAGTAGCTGAACAACATATTTGACAAAATTATTGTAACTCTAACAGTTATGAAGAAAAATATCATTTGCTCATTTTGGTCATGGTTAAAAGTAGCCAGCCTCGGCAGGCAAGAACCCCAGCCCGCAAGTACAGCTAAATGGCCAACAACATTGAGATTTGGCAGCCTCAGCAGGCAAGAACCCCAGCCCGCAGGGTACAGCTAAATGGCCAACAACATTGAGATTTGGGAAAATCTTACGAACAACTTCAAAGATTCAAAGGCCATGATTTCTTACAAGTAGTTTTAAAATTCATATTTTGAAGCCAATGAAACAATTATAAGGGAGATATAAGACCTTTTTGATATGATGACCCTCCTATTTGGCATTAAAGATATGATATGGCGGCCATTTTGTTTCCAAAACAAGGACACAATTACTGTTGGGCAAACTTTCCTATTCATTACATTTTGTGCAAATCTGATGAAGCTAGCTGCAATATTTTAGGTTACAGAAAACATTAAGGATTTTAGAACCCGAAAATTTAAAAAAGTGCTGCCATGGCAACAGTTGCCGCTGGATACCCCCAAAACCTAATCAGCTCTAGATCCTCATGGGGTAAACATATCCTGAAAATTTGGTGAAAATCCATGCATGGGTTTAGGCTGTGGAACACCCAGAAACTTTAAGACCCGAAAATCTTAAAAGTGTTGCTATGGCAACAGTGGGAGCCAGATACCCACCAAAACCTAATCAGCTCTAGATGCTCTTGAGGTAAAAATAACCTGAAAATTTGGTTAAAATCTGTGCAGGGGTTTAGTCTGTGGAACACCCGCAAACTTTAAGACCCGAAAAAAATCTTAAAAGTGTTGCCCAACAGTGGTAGCTGGACACCCACCAAACCCAAATCAGCTGTAGATCGTCTTGGGGTAAACATATCCTGAAGATTTGGTGAAAATCCATGCAGGGGTTTAGGCTGTGGAACACCCACAAACTTTAAGACCCGAAAATCTTAAAAGTGTTGCCATGGCAACAGTTGTTACCGGATACCCTGCAAAACCTAATCAGCTCTTGATCCTCTTAAGGTAAACATACCCTGAACATTTGGTGAAAATCCGTGCAGGGGTTTTGTCTGTGGAACACCCACAAACTTTAAGACTTGAAAAATCTTAAAAGTGTTGCCATGGCAACAGTTGTTACCAGATACCCCCCAAAACCTTATCAGCTCTAGGTCCTCTTGGGGTAAACATTCCCTGAAAATTTGATGAAAATCTGTGAAGGGGTTTAGGCTGTGGAACACCCACAAGCTTTATGCCCACCAAAAATAGCCTCGGTGAGGTACTTTGGCGGTCTGCAGATGACCTTCAATGAAGAGCTTCAAGGTCAAATTTCTACATGCTTACAGTGGACATATATATGTATTATATATACCAGCCATAGGATGATCTAACTTTCTGTATATGAGACCTGGGCCAAAATGTGAAAAATGACCAAAATCTAACCTTTAAGAGGCCACCAGTGACCTTGAAATTGAAGGTCAAGGTCACAAAACAATAGCGTTCGTGCCATTGCCTATATATACCCACATACCAAATTTGAAAGGTCTAACTAAAATATTGTTATCGCGTCCAAAAGGAAATCTCTGCGGCGGCGGCGGCGTGACCATACTGAATCCTAAGTATCCCTGACTTTCATCCGGGGATACAATCAGCACTCTTTTCAAATGAGACTCAATACTGGCACCCATTGTATATAAAATGGTGAAACAACACATTTATTTTTTACCTGGGACAGGAGGGATTAGACTATGTAGAATTCCAGTCTGACTTACATTGTGAGTGAGGTTGTTAGGGAACTGTGCTTTCTTGAAAGCTCCTCTGTTGTACGAAACCCACAGCTCCAGCTTGTTGTTCTGCAAGTTTTACAGGACACGAGTCACAAGGCATGTTAGTCATTTTATCTAGCATGTGACATTACTAATTGGGCACAAATCCTTTTTAAACACATTTGCATTCATTACGAAAGTTATTAAATTTTTCCTTCAAACACAAAAATACATAAAAATAGTAAACTTTATCACACAAGTTGTCAAAAGAATTATTACAGAGATGGTAATAAATAAAGTAGAGACCAGAACAAGGAAATGAAAGTGTACACTGAATTACATAAAGTAACGAGCTGTATATCAATAAAGACCTTAATGTGCTCACTTAAGTGTGCAGGCCAATCTTACAGAAAAAAGATATATATATATGTATATTATACAGGCATATGCTAACACAATTTGGTGTACACCGGTAGAATTTTGCAGGAAACTCTTCATATATTTACAAGATTTGACATTTATATGCTGCTGCAATACTTTGACACTTTAAATATGAGAAGGATCTATTATATGAACAAAAATGTTTGCAAGGACTTTGAATAGAAAATTTTACCTAGAAATAGGACGCCCTGCTAAGAGTAGCTGCAACATATGAAAAGAAACAGGATAGCATAGAAGAACACACATTACCATGTGTAATGACCACCCCATGAACGTTTTGCAACAATTGTACAGTAGTCTTACAAGACCCTGTTTCATTTGTAAAATATATCAATGATGCTTAAATATTTATTAGTATACATGTAAATTATTTCAGCTTCATGTCTTTTTGCATTAGTTCAAAATTTGCTCAAAATCACTCTGTCTCTAAAGGTTTTTGAGAAAACCCAACATTTTTTATTTCCGATACAATTGAAGACAGTGGGTGAAATTTGAGAAATTTGACATTTTTCAGAGGCAATATACCAAAGATCTCTAATATCCAAATGGTCAAAAATTAGCTTGAAATTGCTCTATCCCTTACGGTTTTCGAGATAAACGATATTTTCAATTTCTGCCAAAATTCAAGATGGTAGACAAAATTCTGGAAATTCAACTTTTTTTCACAGGCACTATATCTAAGGTCTCTAGTACCCAAGGGTCCAAACATTGCTCAAAATCACTTTATCTCTAAGGGTTTTTGAGATAAATGACATTTTCAATTTCCGCCAAAATTCAAGATGGCAGCCAAAATCTCGTTACCATGATAAATGCATTTTTGCATTTTACACAGAAATTCAAGATGGCCACCAAAAGTGGCGACAAAGTGATTTCTGTAAAATGTCGCAATTACACTCTGCAGATACCCTGCAGGTTAAAAATTTCATCAAAATCACTCTATATAGAACCATTTCCAAGATAAATGCATTTTTGCGTTTTATGCAAAAATTTAAGATACACTCTGCAGATTCCTGCAGGTACAAAATTTTATTGATATCACTCTATCTCACACTGTTTACGAGATAAATGTGCTTTTGCGCTTTACGCAGAAATTCAAGATGGCTGCCAAAAAGTGCCTGGAAAGCGATTTTTTGCGAAAAGTCTGCAGTAGACATTGCAGATACCCTGCAGGTCCCAAATTTTGTCGAAATCACTTTATCTCGCACCGTTTCTGAGATAAATGTACTTTTGCATTTTACGCAGAAATTCAAGATGGCCGCCAAAAGAGGCGCAAAAGCGATTTTTGCTTAAAGTCGCCAGTAGACTCTTCATATACCCTGCAGACCAAAAATTTTGTCAAAATCGTTCTATCTCACACCGTTTCCGAGATAAGTGTTTTTATGTTTCACATAGAAATTCAACATGGCCGCCAAAAGTGGCAGGAAAGTAATCTTTGTGAAAATTCGCCAGTATACTCTGGACACCCTGGGGGTTGAAAATTTCGATGAAATCCCTCTATCTCGCACGGTTAAGGATAAAAGCCAATTTGAGTTTTTCCATTTTCGGCGAAAATTCAAAATGGCTGTTATTTTTAGGAAGAGGAAAATCTTTTAAAAATTGACAAGAGTAGATTGCTGAGACACCCTGTGGGTCGAAAATTTTGACGAAATCGCTCTATCTCGCACGGTTTAAGGAGATAGAAGCAAATTTGTGTTTTTTTCATTTTTGGCAAAAATTTGAAAATTTAAAATGGCCGCCATTTTGGGGGGAGAGTAAATTTTTCCCGAAAATTGCCTATAGTACATTGCTTAGATACCCTGTGGGTAGAAAATTTCAACAAAATCGCTCTATCTCGCACGGTTTAGGAGATAGACATAGTTATGTTTTTTGCTATGCAGCTTTTACTCTTTTACTCAGGAGGTTAAAGCTATTACCATCAACAACCATACCAAGCAAGCAATTGACCCTATAAACCTTCACACCAAATTTTATAAAGATGAGCTAAATATGTTTCCTTTAAAAGAGTGAAAACAAAAATGCAATTCAGAGTAGGCTCAAAGTAGCAAAGCAGCTATTACTCAGATAGCTACAAAGCTATCATCCAACAAAAGCTATCCTGGCCAAACTATTGACCAAATTATCCTTCATATAAATTTTTGTGAAGATAAAAAACATTGTTTCATTATTATTTAAAATGTCCAGAAAAAAGTCAACTCAAAATAGCATAATAGCTATATAGCACAGTAGCTATTACTCAGTTAGCTCAGATATTATCACCAAAAGCAATCCCAAGCAAGCTACTGATCCAATAATCCATCCCAAATTTTGTGAACATAGGTAAAATACTTTTCCTTTAAAATGCTTTAAAAAGCTACTCAAAGTAGCTAAGTAGCTATTACTCAGTCAGTTATATAGCTATTATCACTAAAAGCAATCCCAAGCAAGCTATTGACCTAACTATTGCTCATAACAAATTTGGTAAAGATGTGTCAAATATTTTTCCTTAAAATGCCCGGAAACAAAAGAAGTACACAAAAGTAGCTAAGTAGCTATTACCCAGTTAGCTTTAGAGCTATCTTCACCAAAAGCAATCCCATGCAAGCTATTAACCCAATAAACACCCATAACAAATTTGGTAAAGATAGGATAAATACTTTTCCTTGAAATGACCCGGAAACCAAGTGTGACGACGGACGGCGGACGCCGGAAAAAGCAAAAATAATATGTCCACCCCCTGTGTAGCATTCAAGTTCTTTAAAAAGGAATTCACTGAATTCTGTTTGCTCCTTTTTTTGTCAAAGGTGGGTGCATATAGGTTGACAAAGATAAGCCTCTTATTGGCTATGTTGCAATCTATCAAGAGAAATCTGCGATGACAGTTTCTTTGAATGTTAGAAATAGTTGGGACAATATTTTTGGAAAATAGGATTGCCACACCCCTGCTATTTGATAAACCATGAGAAAACACAATTTGACCATCCCATTGCCTTTTCCAGTCTGATTCAGTATTTACAGTTGAATGTGTTTCTTGTAACATAAAAATACCTGTTCCTTTTTCTTGGAGCAAAAGAAAAACTGCTTTTCGGTTTTTACTATCTCCTAAACCTCTAGTATTCAAGCAAAATATGTTCAAAGAATCCCCCCATTTTGATGCTTTCTTTTATATTTTAACACTTTAAAAGGTCAAATAATGGGAGCATATAGGGGTTCAACCCCTAAATATTTTATTTAGACAGGCAAAGTTCCTGTATATATGTTACAAACATCAAGTCCTGGTCATCCACTTTTTACTATACAATGTGAACCCGGGATTTAATTTAACCTGTAAAATATGTTAAAAATACTTATCTTTTCTATCATTTCTCACAAATTATAGAATCTACGTTATTTTATAAAGAAGCTGATGTAGTTTCAGAATTCAATGATGTATATCCACATACAAATAAATGATTTCTTTCCTTCCAGTAAAATTAAAGTTAACCATTATGGCGGCCAACAAGAAAAAGGAAGTTGTATACTACATCACTATCTACATTGCCTTAACAGATTTCTTGGTTATTATTATACTCGTTTTTCTTGAGATGGCTGAGAGGCAAGTGGCCTCCCAAGATAGCAATTAGTCCCACATGATAAGCTAATGTAGCACAATAAAAATTATATTTTAAGAACTATTATCGAACAGTGAGGCTAACACATTCTGCCTGTGTCAGATGGATGGCTGGTTGTTTTTTTTCAATCCCTCACTATACACACAAAGCCTGCATATTTTACACATGATGTCTGAAAGCAAGTCTTACAAGGTTCCTGGTGGCAAACATGTACTGATCCTGGAGTGTAAGGGTTTTGACATCTGTCAGGAGATGCTGTTCTCCGTAGTCACTGGTGAAGTCTGTTTTCATTACATAGGAGCTGCCACCATTATGTCTGTGCAGGTAAAGCACATTAGGGCCATCTGAATACTCTGCAGAACCCCTAATGAAGCACAGGCAATTCAGATGAGGAACAAAGGACTTATCTGGTACACATAGAACTGGACAACACATATCATGTGAGGTACAAGGGACTTAGAGTATCTGGTACACACAGAACAGGACAACACCCATCATGTGAGGTACAAGGGACTTACAGTATCTGGTAAACACAGAACTGGACAGTATTAACAGTTTCATGAGTCTTGAATTGTAAAATATTAAAACATATGAATACCAAAGAAAACACCAATCAAAATTTTTGTCAGAAATTCAAAATATCAGATCATCTGAAAGGAGAGGTCATCTATATTCACTTCTTAAAACTACTCACAAAATTGTATACTCAAGACTACCTTGCACGTGGCTGATAGATTTGCTACAGTAAATAACATACAGGAAAGATACAAGACTTAGTCACACCAAACACATCAACAAAAACAATTCCCAATGGTTCAATAAATAACAACCAGCCAGACGGAAAAGGTCAAGAATTGTAAACTGAAGGAATGATTATCTAAGATCTGGAAAAGGTTACGCAATAATAATAAACACATGGGCAGGGAACAGGTTTAGAGATTTTAATTGCTATAAAGAGCAATTGCCAGCAGAGGTTTTCTTATATTTGGAGAAATACATTTGGCTCATTAAATCAAAGTTCATCTTGACTAAAAAGGCACTTTGTAAACATTAACAATATGTTGTATTTCCATTCTATTTATTCACATGAAAATGACTCTATATGCTAATGGCAGTGTATTTATACTCAAAAATGAATCACATGAGGCAAATAATCCAAGTCTCATGCACAATACTAATGGCCATATAACCATAAGGGAACAGGGAAGTAAAATATATATTCGTAATAGTGGCAAATGGTGGGAGGCCACAATATTGTTCTCCACAAATACAGACTACATACTTGTCAAATGACAGTAAATCAATAGGCATTATGAATGAAAACAAAATATGGATACATATATAATCAACACATACTCATTTGTTGTAACCTATCTTTCCACACACACTGTTCTAGGTAATACCAAAATACCGTGTAGATGTTAAAGAAGAAAATCTGATCTACCAGTACCTGTACCAAGTTATTTTTTGAACAGGCCTTTTTGAAGCTACCTGTCAAAGTGAGTGTAACAAGCCCAGTAATAAGAATCATACAGAAGTAACAGAATATAAGTTATAACAAAGCAGTAAACATATATCTTCACGCCAGCACTTTCAAGATATGTTTAATTACTCGTACAAAATTGTAAACATTATGGCTAAATATTTCTTGATGCAAGTTAATACACAGTAAAACCACTGCCATGGCAGTTGTCTCTTGCCAGGAATTCCTATAGTTCTAATCTAGGAAATATAAATAAATCCATCATGTAGTATTGGTCATTAGAATAATAAACTTATAGCCATCATAATAAAATTATCTTTGGGACTTTGAGGTTTATATAAAGCAGATATTTTTCGTACATGCCAATACAGTAATACACATACTATAGAATTCCACAATGCAGAACCAATGCATATTTGTTTCTACAAGAGCGACCACAAACCCTAGTTAGCCTACGCTTTACCTAGTATCTATGTTAGGAGATAAAATAAGAGCATACAGGCAGTTGGGCACACCCTTCTGGAAACTAGAAACCCAAGGTAAAATCTAATAATAAGCAAGCACACTTTTAAGTTTGGCTTCTTTGGTTTGACCTTAAAAGAGGAGTCAATCATCAAATATGGCTTACACCCAGGGATCCCAGCTAATGATTTCCTATTGGTATGAAATCCCAAACCTCGAGGATCAATAGGCGAGAAATACAAGCACTTTTAAGTTTGACTAAAATCAGCTAAGTGGATTTCTTTTGGCACTCTGTGGATGACCTTAAATGGGAGCCTCAAGGTCAAATGTGTATGAGCATATAAAGGATTTATATTTCTGTTTAACATATCATCCATAGAGAATTAAAACTTAGCCAGCTGAGGACCAGCCACAGCTTCTCAGTAGCAAAAGGTTGATTATTTTCAAAGAAACTGCAATGGCAGCAATCCTGTTATTCAAAATGTGGCCAAAAGTATCTTCAGGTAAGCCTTTGTGACAAACAACATAGTTACATTTGAGATGTCAAGATGTAAAGCTTTTCACAAGAGTAGTGATGAGAAAACCTTTCAATACTGTAAGACTGTGACTGTGTTTCAAAAACTGACACCACGTTTTTGTCTGCAAAGAACCGATGTGTATTCGGGTAACCATGTTCTATATGTAACCAAGTGGAAGTCACCAGCAAAGCAAAGATCAAAGTGAAAGTTGGGTTTTCCCTAACATTGTCACTTAGGGGAGTAGGACCCACACATGTATGAATAAGGAAAATTATAGTATTACTTATTAAAATTATTAGTATTACCAGGTAGAGAAATCTGAATGAATACTAAGATTTACCCAAGTACTTTTTTTACATTTAAACTAGTACACTTTTAATGTTTTTTGATTATCTGCTGAACTACTTAGTACTGAGTTTCAAAAAGAGATGTGACCACTTTCAAGTAACCCATCACAGCTGCCTTACTCTGCACAGTAGCATAACCAAGTGTAATCCAATGTATACACCGGAGACACAATAAAACCATTAAAACCAATAACCACCATTTAGTTTTGTAGTGCACGTATCTACTGGCTTCACTGTATAATCGCCCAGCCAACAGGCCACTTGCAGATAAGTTCAGATAACTACCATAAACGCTACACAAAGCAATATTCAAACATACATGATTACTGTACCTGTGGCAAAATTCAATACCCTATCCATAAATATGTACCTGGAGATTAAAATATCACTATTCCCTCAGGGAATTTCACTGTCTCTCGTATGTGCCCCAACTAGTCAAAATAAAATCAAGGAAACAGCAGTCACCAAACTGAGACTCAAACTGAAATTTTTATTTATTGGACAAGAACAGGGTCCAGTATAAGTGGCTGATATTTTCATCACACAGAAGACTTACCAATGAAAGGACTGTATATTTGACTTGTACACTTCCCAACTGTCTCCAAAATCAGTGGATTTCCACAGCTGAACATAGGACAAGTTTACAGTATAAATCAAATGTAAGTGGATAATTTTAACAGTATATACTGAACATGACATATATGCAGTAAAATACATACCTACAAGTTTAAACTTTAAATCAACAGTATTAAATACATGAAATACATATCCACTGGAATGACAGCTTTACAGAATTTGTAATTGTGATCAGATTTTAAAGTGAACTGACTTTTCTTGAAAAGCTACTCTGGTGACTTGTGCTGGAGGTGATGAATGTGGCTGCTGTATGAATTATTGTCAGTCCTTGTGTTAATTTCATTCATGTAACTACAAACAGAAGATATAACAACCTCCTGAATTGGGCTTTAGATATATGTGTAGTCTTACCTTCTTCTCTGGGTCATTCTCATCATATCCCAGCAGATAATTTTTCTGTGTGGGGTGAAAAGATATTTTCCTTGGTATAAAAGGCACTGAGACCTTATAGAAAGTCTCCCCTGTGTTGGTGGTGGTGAAAATCAATTTGTGAAGGATGTCCGCAAAGATGTACTGAAAACAGTCCAAGCACAGTGAACTAACTATAACCTGAATTCTACAATTTCACTTTGTAAAATGAATTTATTACATATAAATACTATATCATCCATCTGTCACAACCACTCATATCTAGTAAAAATCACTCTAAATCACTATCACTCCAAAACTATCTCTACAAACGAGTTTACTAAGAAGTCCATACATCGGGTCTTTGCTCTCAAGCGAATCAACAATCATTTATTATTAATAAAATAAGTGGAATGTTGAACGTCAGTTTAGTTTTCAACTGTGATCAGTGTATAATCACATATATAGTATGAGCCCAAGTTCATCCCACCACTCTGGTTGTCTGTCCCAACTACAGCTTACCACTTTTGCGGTATGTACCAACTTTACTCGACTTCTTTGGTGAAATAATGAATGGTAGTCAAACAACAGTGAGGTATTTTTTGTCATGTATGGCAGATAAAAGCAATCACACCAAAGTTTTTATTTCACAGTGTGTAAGTCACCTTACCATATCTAATTTGTATATCAGAAGATCAAGTAATAAGATCATGGCTGAGGTCCAATTCACTAACTGTGAAAATACACTGTTTTATCATGTATCCTGAAGGTTTCTTACTGCCTTGGTTAGATGAGGTCTGGTGGTATATTGATTGCAGGTTTTATTTCATGTTCAAATGAATTTGTCTGCTGATATTTGAAACTGATTAGATTGACCATAGTTTTAAGTCACAAGAATAGAGGGATGTGGTTCTGGGGGTCACTTTTCAACAGATACAAATAGTAAGATGAAAGAAGAACTAGAGTATTGCTTCACAAGAGATTTTGTAGAAATGACCAACTTCCTGTGTTTAATATGTTTTTCCATTTATGCCAAAATACAAGGTTTCGTAGATGAATGTGTATTGGGGACAAGTCGCCAGTAGAGTGTGCAGCTAACCAGCGGATCAAAAATTTTGTTGAAATCGCTCTATCTCGCACCATTTCCGAGATAAATGTGTCTTAATGTTTTACGTATATATTCAAGATGGCCACCGAAAATGGCAGGAAAATGATTTTCGCGAAAAGTGCCCAGTACACTCTGCATATATCCTGCAG
Source organism: Sabellastarte sp. h YS-2021 (assembly GCA_964017235.1). Lineage (NCBI taxonomy): Eukaryota > Metazoa > Annelida > Polychaeta > Sabellida > Sabellidae > Sabellastarte > Sabellastarte sp. h YS-2021. Next base: position 71,090,917 of record OZ024935.1, on the reverse strand, counting down.
GTCAAAAATTTCGTTGAAATTGCTCTATCTCGCACCGTTTCCAAGATAAATGCATCTTTGCATTTATGAAGAAATTCAAGATGGCCACCAAAAAGGCCGAGAAAACGAATTTTGAGAAAAGTGGCCAGCAGACTGTGTAGATACCCTGTGGGTCAAATTTCGTCGAAATAACACCGTTTCTGAGATATTAAAGATTTTTCATTTTCAGTGTTAAGAAAAATCGTCCCGTTTAGTTAATCATTAATAAGTTGGCCATTTTGTATTCGATCACTTCCAAAAGTTAATAATTTCCACTAGTGTTCTTAAATACCCTTTTTAGTGGGACCTGGTAGGTAGTGATTTCAACGGGCAAGTACCCGGGTACTCACGTCGATGGGCAATAATAGCTGATTCTACAAAAATCTCCACATTTACAAAGTTTTAACTTAAAACTTACACAAATAATGGGATCCAATCATTTGCTTTATTTCTTGTCGGCCACCTTTTAGCATTCAAAACAGTAGGACACAGAAGAAATGTTAAATAAAAACGACCTCTGTATATTCAAAACATAGTTGTTTATTGCAGTATCAATAAAAATGGAGTCACATGACCTATCAGGAAAGCATAACACTATTGCTCAAATGCAGTTTCGGAATTTAAACTTTATTTTTAATTAGCTATGGGTCTGAAACTTCACGGAGTGAAAGCTCTCCCAAAAGTAGGTGAATGAGTTATTTGAGAAAAATTGGCTATCTGCAATACTTTTAGAGATAATTCGCATGTACTCATTTTGAGTAGGTGAGTAATTAGCTATGGGTCTGAAACTTCACCATGTGAAAGCTCTTCCAAAAGTAGGTGAATGAGTTATTTGAGAAAAATTGGCTATCTGCAATAATTTTAAGAGATAATTCGCATTTACTCATTTTGAGTAGGTGAGTAATTATCTACGGGTCTGAAACTTCACCATGTGAAAGCTCTCCCAAAAGTACATGAATGAGTTATTTGATAAAAATTGGGTATCCGCAATAGTTTTTGAGAGAATTAGCATTTACTCATTTTGAGTAGGTGAGTAATTAGCTACGGGTCTGAAACTTCATCAAGTGAAAGCTCTTCCAAAAGTAGGTGAATGAGTTATTTGAGAAAAATTGGCTATCTGCAATACTTTTAGAGGTAATTCGCATTTACTCATTTTGAGTAGGTGAGCAATTAGCTATGGGTCTGAAACTTCACCAAGTGAAAGCTCTTTGGGATAGCTGCTCTGCAGAGATACCCTGAAGATCAAAAATTTCTTCGAAATCGCTCTATGTAGCACGGTTTTCGAAATATTAGCATTTTTATGTTTTGCAATTTTTGCGAAAAATTCGAAAATTCAAAATGGCCACCATTTTTGGCAAGACAAAATTTTTTTGAAAATTGGCATGGCTACTCTGCAGAGATACCCTGTGGGTCAAAAATTTTGTTAAAATCGCTCTATCTAGCAGGGTTTTGGAGATATAAGCATTTTTATGTTTTGCAAGTTTTGCGAAAAATTCTAAAATTCAAAATGTCCGCCATTTTTGGCGAGACAAAATTTTTTTCAACATTGGGATAACTATTCCGCAGAAATACTCTGTGGGTCAAAAATTTCGTCGAAATCGCTCTATCTAGCACAGTTTTCGAGATATAAGCATTTTGGTGTTTTGCAATTTTTGCGAAAAATTCGAAAATTCAAAATGGCCGCCATTTTTGGCGAGACAAAAATTTTTTGAAAATTGGGAAAACTACTCCGCAGAGATACCCTGTGGGTCAAAAATTTCGTCGAAATCGCTCTATCTAGCACGGTTTTCGAGATATAAGCATTTTTGTGTTTTCCTTATTTGGAAAATTCGTAATGATTAATTAATCATTAATTACTCGACCATTTCTTAACCAATCAATGCCAAAATCTAATGATTTCCAGATTTTAATAGAATGAATGTATTTTCCAAGTTTCAGGTGAATTGATAAAATTCCTTTCAAGTTATCATCCGGACAAGCTTCCCCATCGAAAAAAGACATTTTTGGTCATGTGACCTCTCTGATTGGTTGAAATGTCACTGCAGCATATTCGAAAAAATTCCCCAAGGCTACTGCCTAAACCTGCCAAATTTGAAAAGAATCCGCCTAACGGTTACAGAGTTATAAGGAAAACAAAATGCGGAGCCGGCGGAGCCTGAAGGTCTCCCATACACAAACAAGCGTCCCTTGCAGGACGCTTAATAAAAGACAAATAAAATACTATAAATGGTGTACAAGGGCGAGAAAACAATATTCTTGTGCATTTTAATTGAATAGTTTCCTTTTTAGGTTAATTGAAAAACATGTTTTTGGTCATGTGACTTCTCTGATTGATTGAAATGTCATGACACCACATTCAGAAATTTTTCCCTGGGCTACTGCATACATGTGATAATTTGAAGCGAATGCGCCGGTGGGTGCCAAGCTATAAGCAATAGAAAATGCGGGAGCCGTTGGAGCCAGCAGACCCACTCTCTCTCCCCCCTCCCCTAAATACAAACAGGCGCTTAATGATTACAGTAAAATGACAATGTATATTTGATTAGAAAAAATCAGCCACATCACGACTGAAAGTCTTTTCAATGACAAGATTTGTAATCCTGTGCACGTGTATGTTACGACCCAGGTGTGAAATTGTCCATTTTGTGAAATGGACAAATCCATATATATTTTACTATCTATTTCATGAAATGGACAAAGTCATGTTTGAAAGTTAAACTTTCATTTATTGCCAATCTTTTGGTTTAATTTATCCACTTTATTCTCCTATAATAATGATATCTATATGAACTATCTTACACTAAGTTAGTTAATAGTTAAATAGTTATAAATATTTTAAATAAATTTGAAATACAAGTGTCAATTATATAAAGTATACTTTTTAATGTGAACAACTATTTAAACTAGAGGATCGCTCGCAAAAAAAAAAGATAATGTTTTTGCATAGCAAAAACAAAGCGTCCCGAAAAGGATATAAAGGTGAGTGCTAAAGTATTAAGAAAATGCTTCGTTTCTAGCCTTATACTGTTGTGGCAACCAAAGTCAGCGCAGTCTGCTCTATCTAGCACGGTTTTCAAGATATAAGCATTTTTGTGTTTTGCAAAAAATAAAAAAATTTAAAATGTCCGCTATATTTGGAGAGACAAAAATATTTTGAAAATTGGCATGGCTACTCTGCAGAGATACCCAGCAGGTCCAAAATTTTGTTGAGTTCACTCCATCTAGTACGGTTTTCGAGATATAAGCATTTTTGTGTTTTGCAAAAACTTTGAAAATTCAAAATGGCCACCATTTTTGGGGAAACAAAAATTTTTGTCAAGACCACTGCCGTGGTGTGTATCTCCCGCCGAGCATTAAAGCAGAAGAAATAGCTTTTCCGAGATATTCACAATTTTTCATTTTCGTGTGTGAAAGGTCTTCCAAAAGTAGGTGAATGAGTTATTTGAGAAAAATTGGTTATCTGCAATACTATTAAGAGATAATTCACATTTACTCATTTTGAGTAGGTGAATAATTATCTATGGGTCTGAAACTTCACCAAGTGAAAGCTCTCCCAAAAGTAGGTGAATGAGTTATTTGAGAAAAATTGGCTATCTGCAATACTTTTAGAGATAATTTGCATTTACTCATTTTGAGTAGGTGAGTAATTAGCTATGGGTCTGAAACTTCACCATGTGAAAGCTCTCCCACAAGTAGATGAATGAGTATTTGATAAAAATTGGGTATCCGCAATACTTTTACAGATAATTAGCATTTACTCATTTTGAGTAGGTGAATAAATAGCTATGGGTCTGAAACTTCACAGAGTGAAAGCTCTCCCAAAAGTAGGTGAATGAGTTATTTGAGAAAAATTGGCTATCTGCACTACTTTTAGAGATAATTCGCATTTACTCATTTTGAGTAGACGAGTAATTAGCTATGGGTCTGAAACTTCACCAAGTGAAAGCTCTCCCAAAAGTAGGTGAATGATTAATTTGAGAAAAATTGGCTATCTGCAATACTTTTACAGATAATTCGCATTTACTCATTTTGAGTAGGTGAGTAATTAGCTATGGGTCTGAAACTTCACCAAGTGAAAGCTCTCCCAAAAGTAGGTGAATGAGTTATTTGAGAAAAATTGGCTATCTGCAATACTTTTAGAGATAATTCGCATTTACTCATTTTGAGTAGGTGAGTAATTAGCTATGGGTCTGAAACTTCACCAAGTGAAAGCTCTCCCAAAAGTAGGTGAATGATTAATTTGAGAAAAACTGGCTATCTGCAATACTTTTACAGATAATTCGCATTTACTCATTTTGAGTAGGTGAGTAATTAGCTATGGGTCTGAAACTTCACCAAGTGAAAGCTCTCCCAAAAGTAGGTGAATGAGTTATTTGAGAAAAATTGGCTATCTGCAATACTTTTAGAGATAATTCGCATTTACTCATTTTGAGTAGGTGAGTAATTAGCTATGGGTCTGAAACTTCACCAAGTGAAAGCTCTCCCAAAAGTAGGTGAATGAGTTATTTGAGAAAAATTGGCTATCTGCAATACTTTTAGAGATAATTCGCATTTACTCATTTTGAGTAGACGAGTAATTAGCTATGGGTCTGAAACTTCACCAAGTGAAAGCTCTCCCAAAAGTAGGTGAATGATTAATTTGAGAAAAATTGGCTATCTGCAATACTTTTAGAGATAATTCGCATTTACTCATTTCGAGTAGGTGAGTAATTAGCTATGGGTCTGAAACTTCACCAAGTGAAAGCTCTCCCAAAAGTAGGTGAATAAGTTATTTGAGAAAAATTGGCTATCTGCAATACTTTTAGAGATAATTCGCATTTACTCATTTTGAGTAGGTGAGTAATTAGCTATGGGTCTGAAACTTCACAGAGTGAAAGCTCTCCCAAAAGTAGGTGAATGAGTTATTTGAGAAAAATTGGCTATCTGCAATACTTTTAGAGATAATTCGCATTTACTCATTTTGAGTAGGTGAGTAATTAGCTATGGGTCTGAAACTTCACCAAGTGAAAGCTCTCCCAAAAGTAGGTGAATGATTAATTTGACAAAAATTGGCTATCTGCAATACTTTTAGAGATAATTCGCATTTACTCATTTTGAGTAGGTGAGTTATTAGCTATGGGTCTGAAACTTCACCAAGTGAAAGCTCTGCCAAAAGTAGGTGAATGAGTTATTTGAGAAAAATTGGCTATCTGCAATACTTTTAGAGATAATTCGCATTTACTCATTTTGAGTAGGTGAGTAATTAGCTATGGGTCTGAAACTTCACCAAGTGAAAGCTCTCCCAAAAGTAGGTGAATGAGTTATTTGAGAAAAATTGGCTATCTGCAATACTTTTAGAGATAATTCGCATTTACTCATTTTGAGTAGGTGAGTAATTAGCTATGGGTCTGAAACTTCACCAAGTGAAAGCTCTCCCAAAAGTAGGTGAATGAGTTATTTGAGAAAAATTGGCTATCTGCAATACTTTTAGAGATAATTCGCATTTACTCATTTTGAGTAGGTGAGTAATTAGCTATGGGTCTGAAACTTCACCATGTGAAAGCTCTCCCACAAGTAGATGAATGAGTTATTTGATAAAAATTGGGTATCCGCAATACTTTTACAGATAATTAGCATTTACTCATTTTGAGTAGGTAAATAATTAGCTATGGGTCTGAAACTTCACCATGTGAAAGCTCTTCCAAAAGTAGGTGAATGAGTTATTTGAGAAAAATTGGCCATCTGCAATACTTTTAGAGGTAATTCGCATTTACTCTTTTTGAGTAGGTGTGCAATTAGCTATGGGTCTGAAACTTCACCAAGTTAAAGCTCTTTGGGATAGCTGCTCTGCAGAGATACCCTGAAGATAAAAAATTTCGTCGAAATCGCTCTATGTAGCACGGTTTTCGAAATATTAGCATTTTTGTGTTTTGCAATTTTTGCGCAAAAATTCGAAAATTCAAAATGGCCGCCATTTTTGGCAAGATAAAATTTTTTTGAAAATTGGCATGGCTACTCTGCAGAGATACCCAGTGGGTCAAAAATTTCGTCGAAATCACTCTATCTAGCACGGTTTTCGAGATATAAGCATTTTTGTGTTTTGCAATTTTGCGAAAAATTCGAAAATTCAAAATGGCCGCCATTTTTTGCGAGAAATTTTTTGTTTGAAAATTGGCATGGCTACTCTGCAGAGATACCCTGTGGGTAAAAAATTTCGTCGAAATCGCTCTATCTAGCAGGGTTTTCGAGATATAAGCATTTTTATGTTTTGCAATTTTTGCGAAAAATTCGAAAATTCAAAATGGCCGCCATTTTTGGCGAGACAAAATTTTTTGGAAAATTGGCATGGCTACTCTGCAGATATACCCTGTGGGTCAAAAATTTCGTCGAAATCGCTCTATCTAGCAGGGTTTTCGAGATATAACCATTTTTATGTTTTGCAATTTTTGCGAAAAATTCGAAAATTCAAAATGGCCGCCATTTTTGGAGAGAAAATTTTTTTTTCAAAATTGGGATAACTACTCTGCAGAGATACCCTGTGGGTCAAAAATTTCGTCGAAATCGCTCTATCTAGCACGGTTTTCGAGATATAAGCATTTTTGTGTTTTGCAATTTTTGCGAAAATTTCGAAAATTCAAAATGGCCGCCATTTTTAGTGAGACAAAAATTTTTTGAAAATTGGGAAAAGTACTCCGCAGAGATATCCTGCGGGTCAAAAATTTTGTCGAAATTGCTCTATCTAGCACGGTTTTTGAGATATAAGCATTTTTGTGTTTTGCAATTTTTGCGAAAATTTCGAAAATTCAAAATGGCCGCCATTTTGGGCGAGACAAAAATTTTTTGAAAATTGGGAAAACTACTCCGCAGAGATACCCTGTGGGTCAAAAATTTCGTCGAAATCGCTCTATCTAGCACGGTTTTCGAGATATAAGCATTTTTGTGTTTTCCTTATTTGGAAAATTCGTAATGATTAATTAATCATTAATTACTCGGCCATTTCTTGACCAATCAATGCCAAAATCTAATGATTTCCAGATTTTAATAGAATGAATGTATTTGCCAAGTTTCAGGTGAATTGATAAAATTCCTTTCAAGTTATCATCCGGACAAGCTTCCCCATCGAAAAAAGACATTTTTGGTCATGTGACCTCTCTGATTGGTTGAAATGTCACTGCAGCATATTCAAAAAAATTCCCCAAGGCTACTGCCTAAAACTGCCAAATTTGAAAAGAATCCGCCTAACGGTTACAGAGTTATAAGGAAAACAAAATGCGGAGCCGGCAGAGCCAGCGGAGCCGGCGGAGCCGGAAGCTCTCCCATACACAAACAAGCGTCCCTTGCGGGACGCTTAAATATCACTTACACTTTTATTAATTGGTACATTATTTTTTAACTTTGATTAAATCTGAGGAATTGTACCTACCCTTTGAAGATTAGACGTAAGGGTTATTAAAAGTTACTGTCAATTTTAAAAGGTTGAGGCCATCCCAAAGGTTACAAAAAGAAGTGGGCTAATTACTAATAAATCCAACTTACCAGTGGTGAGGCTTTCTTTTAATGTGATCTTAGGATTGTAGCCAACCTTTTGAGGATCTAAAGGGTTAATTCAGTGCCTGTCATAGTCATAAGGCTTATGATAATGGGGACAAGCAAATAACAACAGTGATATCAACATTTACAATTAGTCATGTAAACTACCAATGTAGCTTAGTGTCAAAAGCTCTTAATGTTATAAAATATATGTTGTAGTTTAGTCTCACCAAGACGTTATCTCTAAGTCTTAAATGTTTAATAATGTAAATGCAAATATCAACAAATACTTAAATAATATTGTAGCTTAATCATAGTAGGATCATGTTAGATTTTATAAGAAAATGTTAAGGAATTATAATAATCTGCACATCACCAGTTAAAGTACAACCATAGATGTATTCTAACACAATGTTTCAAAAATAACTAGAGTATTACTTCTCAAGAGAAAAAGAAATTGTTTTTGCACAGCAAAAAGAAAAGTGTCCCAATGAGTATTAATCAGTTTATAGAAATGACCATCTTCCTGTGTTTAATATGTTTTTCCATTTATGACAAAATGCAAGGTTTCATAGATGAATCTGGTTTGTTTATTGTTTTATTTATTTCTTTATTTTTTTTGCGTCTTACGCAAAAATTCAAGATGGCCCGCCAAAAGTAGCGGGAAAATGATTTTTGCTAAAAGTCGCCAGTTGACTCTGCAGATACCCTGTGGGTCAAAAATTGTCAAAATCGCTCTATCTCACTCCGTTTCTGAGATAAACACGTTTTTTACATTTTACGCAGAAATTCAAGATGGCCGCCAAAAGTATTGGGAAAATGATTTTTGAGAAAAGTCGCCAGTAGACTCTGCAAATACCCTGCGGGTCAAAAATTTTGTCGAAATCACGCTGTTTCCAAGATAAACGCGCTTTTGCGTTTAAGGCAGAAATTCAAGATGGCCGCCAAAAGTGGCGGGAAAACGATTTTTTCAGAAAAGTGCCAGTAGACTCTGCAAACATCCTGTGGGTCAAAAACTTCATCGAAATTGCTCTATCTCGCTGTTTCCAAGATAAATGCGTTTTTGTGTTTTCAGCGTGAAGAAAAATCGTGACGTTTAGTTAATCGTTAATAAGTCGGCCATTTTGTATTGGATCACTTCCAAAAGTTAATGATTTCCAGACATCTATATAACGAACCTACTTGCCAACTTTCATGTGAATAGCTGAGACACTTTTTAAGGTTTTATCTGGACAAGCACACCCTTTTGAAAAACATGTTTTTGGTCATGTGACTTCTCTGATTGGTTGAAATGTCATGAGACCATATTCAGAAATTTTTCCCAGGACTACTGCATACACCTGCCAAATAGGAAGAGAATCCGCCTTATGGCTGCGAAGCTATTGAGAAAAGAAAATGCGTGAATGAGAGTGAAAATTTCGTACATTTAGTTGTCCATTTCATGAAATGGTCAGTAGATTTTTTTATCCACTTCACGAAATGGATAGACATTTTGTCCATTTCACGAAATGGACTGTTGGGTTGTCCATTTCATGAAATGGACAATTTCCTAGTCCATTTCACGAAATAGACAATTTCACACTTGGGTCATAACATATATACATGAATATAAATTAGAATATCCCCTGCATGATAAATAATGATGCTTTCAAAAATCAGCAAATATTATTCTAGTTGTCTCATCTACTTAATATTATAATACACAATAAATACTTGGGTCATAACATATATACATGAATATAAATTAGAATATCCCCTGCATGATAAATAATGATGCTTTCAAAAATCAGCAAATATTATTCTAGTTGTCTCATCTACTTAATATTATAATACACAATAAATACTACATAACACAAATGTAAGAAGACCTACGTGTGTGTTGACCACAGGGCTGACAAAGAACTGGTCAATGACAGCAGGTTGGGAGCTACTGATATTGAGTTGTGACTCCTGGAAGCTGAAGCCGTAGTTTTTGGATATATAGACACTACTGGTGGGATGCCTGGTGCGGTTCCTAGCTAGAGCTATGATCACGTCACTGCCCTCCCCCACCCAGTGCACCAGCAGCTGGTAGTGAGTGTCCTTCAGGTTGTACTGAAACCCAACAACATCAATCACAAACTCAAAAAAATAGCATCAGAGATGCCCGTACCCCACAGCCTGGGGAAATATTTTTCAACACCATGAGATATAGAAGTAGTATAACAGTACAAAGTTCAAGATACCTTCAGAGCAGTGTCAGTTATATTAAGGTCCAAATAATGCTTAAGTAGAGAAAAAAATAGCATCAGAGATGCCCGTACCCCACAGCCTAGGGAAATATTTTCAACACCATGAGATACAGAAGCACTGTACCAGTACAAAGTTCAGGATACTTTCACAGCACTGTCAGTTATATAAAGTTCCAAAAAATGTTTAAATGCAGAAAATAATGTTTAAAAGAAAGATAATGTATGTAAGGATGAAGTATTAAAACAAGTCAATTCAATAACAAGATGACAGCATTAATCAGTAAACTAAAATTCAACATTCTTTATTTACATCTGCATGGCCGAATTATGGTTTAGATGTTTTGAATATTACCATGCATACAGAAGTGGTAATACATTTAATGAACGCTTATGTGTGGTGTTGGAGCACAAATCTGTGGCTCACTTGATGAAATTCTATCTCTTACAATGGGAAGTTATGAAAGTAAAATTCTTAATAAATTCTAATATGAATTAACAGTGCTTAATCTGCATCAAAAGACAGACCCAAAGGTGCAACAAGATTTTATAGGTCAAGGTCACTATGACAAGGTCAAAGGTCAAATTAAGGTCACACCATGATGATACACACCTATGGCCCCTGACCAATGTCCCTACCAAGTATCAACTTCCTACACCTTACGGTTTCCGAGATATAGCCCGGACAAGATTTTATAGGTCAAGGTCACTACGGCAAGGTCAAAGGTCAAATCAAGGTTAGATCATGACGTTGCACAACTACACCCCCTAACCAATGTCTCTACCAAGTATCAACTTCCTACACCTTACGGTTTCTGAGATATAGCCTGGACAAGATTTTATAGGTCAAGGTCACTACAGCAAGGTCAAATCCTGATCAGACCATGACGTTGCACACCTACAGCCCCTAACCAATGTCCCTGCCAAATATCAACTTCCTACACCTTACAGTTTCCGAGATATAGCCCGGACAAGATTTTATAGGTCAAGGTCACTACGGAAAGGTCAAATCAAGGTCACACCATGACGTTGCACAACTACACCCCCTAACCAATGTCCCTACCAAGTATCAACTTCCTACACCTTACGGTTTCCGAGATATAGCCCGGACAAGATTTTCAAACTCAAGGTCACTACGGCAAGGTCAAAGGTCAAATCAAGGTCAGACCATGACGTTGCACACCTACACCCCCTAACCAATGTCCCTACCAAGTATCAACTTCCTACACCTTACGGTTTCTGAGATACAGCCCGGACAAACTTTTTCCCGCCGCCCGCCCGCCAGGATGCCCGCCCGCCCATCCGGACACCATGGGTGAAAACAATACCCCGACAGCCTTTAAGGGCTGTGGTGTAATAATATCTAAGGAAAAGAAATGTTATGTAAAGATGAAGTATTAAAACAAAACAATTCAATAATAAAATGACAGCACTTATCAATAAACCAAAAATAGCATCAGAGATGCCCGTACCCCACAGCCTTGGGAAATATTTTCAACACCATGAGATATAGAAGTACTGTACCAGTACAAACTTCAGGATACTTTCAGAGCACTGTCAGTTATATAAAGGTCCAAACAATGTTTAAATGGAGAAATAATGTTTAAAAGAAAGATAATGCGTGTAAAGATGAAATATTAAAACAAGATAATTCAATAACAAGATGATAGCATTAATCAGTAAACTAAAATTCAACACTCTTTATATACATCTGCATTTCCGAATTATGGTTTAGATGGTTTGAATATTACCATGCATAAAGAAGTGGTAATACATTTAATGAATGCTTATGTGTGGTGTTGGGAGTAAAATCTGCGGCTCACTTGATGAAATTCTATCTCTTACAATGGGAAGTTATGAAAGTAAAATTCTTAATAAATTCTAATATGACTTTTGCTTAATCTGCATCAAAAGACAGACCCAAAGTTGCAACAAGATTTTAAAGGTCAAGGTCACTACGGCAAGGTAAAAGGTCAAATTAAGGTCACACCATGATAATACACACCTATAGCCAATAACCAATGTCCCTAATAAGTATCAACTTCCTACACCTTACGGTTTCCGAGATACAGCCCTGACGATTTTATAGGTCAAGGTCACTATGGTAAGGTCAAAGGTCAAATCAAGGTCACACCATGACGTTGCACACCTACACCCCCAATCAATATCCCTACCAAGTATCAACTTCCTACACCTTACGGTTTCTGAGATATAGCCCAGACAACATTTTATAGGTCAAAGTTGGGGTTTTACGTCCCGTTCAACAGCCAGTTTTATAGGTCAAGGTCACTACGGCAAGGTCAAAGATCAAATCAAGGTCAGACCATGACGCTGCACACCTACACCCCCTAAGCAATATCTCTACCAAGTATCAACTTCCTACACCTTACGGTTTCTGAGATATAGCCTGGACAAGATTTTATAGGTCAAGGCCACTACGGCAAGGTCAAAGGTCAAATCAAGGTCACACCATGACGCTGCACACCTACACCCCCAACCAATATCCCTACCAAATATCAACTTCCGAAGCCTTACAGTTTCCGAGATATAGCTCGGAAAAGATTTTATAGGTCAAGGTCACTACGGCAAGGTCAAAGGTCAAATCAAGGTCACACCATGACGTTGCACACCTACACCCCCTAACCAATGTCCCTACCAAATATCAACTTCCTACACCTTACAGTTTCTGAGATATAGCCCGGACAAGATTTTATAGGTCAAGGTCACTACGGCAAGGTCAAAGGTCAAATCAGGTCAGACCATGACATTGCACACCTACACCTCCTAACCAATATCCCTACCAAGTATCAACTTCCTACACCTTACGGTTTCCGAGATATAGCCCGGACAAGATTTTATAGGTCAAGGTCACTACGGCAAGGTCAAAGGTCAAATCAAGGTCAGACTATGACGTTGCACAACTACACCCCCTAACCAATGTCCCTACCAAGTATCAACTTCCTACACCTTACAGTATCCGAGATATAGCCCGGACAAGATTTTCAAACTCAAGGTCACTACGGCAAGGTCAAAGATCAAATCAAGGTCAGACCATGACGTTGCACAGCTACACCCCCTAACCAATGTCCCTACTAAGTATCAACTTCCTACACCTTACCGCCCGCCCACCCGGCCATCCGGACACCATGGGTGAAAACAATAAAAATGGCCGAATTATGGTTTGAATGTTTTGAATATTACCCATGCATACATTTTTTGTTTATTTGGGGTTTTACGTCGCTTTCAACACTGTACAGGTCATATCACGACGGGTAGTTGGAAGGGCAGAGGAAACCAGTACATACAGTTCGCTAGGGTTCTGTACTGTAAACTGCCGGCCAACGGCAAGCAACTACCAGCTTTCCCACTTACGGCCATAACGGGGATCGAACCCCGGCCGCAGAGGTGGGATGCGAGAGTGTTACCACTCTGCCACCGTGGCCCCAACCCATGCATACAGAAGTGGCAATACATTCAATGAATGCTTATGTGTGGTGTTGGAGAAAAGCCTGTGGCTCACTTGATGAAATTCCATCTGTTACAATGGGAACTTGCAAAAGGAAATTCTTAATGAATTCTAATATGACTTTAACAGTGCTTAATCTGCATCAACAGACAGACCCAAAGGTGCAACAAGATTTTAAAGGTCAATACAGCAAGGTCAAAGGTGAATCAGTGTCACACCATGACATGGCACACCTAAAACCCTCAACTAATGTCCCTACCAAGTATAAACCTCCTACACCTTATAGTCTGAGATATAGCCTGGACAAGATTTTATAGGTCAAGGTCACTACAGCAAGGTCAAAGGTCAAATCAAGGTCACACTATGACGTAGCACACCTACACCCCCTAACCAATGTCCCTACCAAGTATCAACTTCCTACACCTTACGGTTTCCAAGATATAGCCCGGACCAGGTTTTATAGGTCACGTTCACTACAGCAAGGTCAAAGGTCAAATCAGGGTGACACCTACAAACCCTAACCAATGTCCATACCAAGTGACTCAACCTTCTACACCTTATGGAATCCAAGAAATAGCCCAGACAAGATTTTAAAACTCATGGTCACTATGACAAGATCAAAGGTCAAATCAAGGTCACACCATGACATTGCACACCTACAACCCCCAACCAATCTCCCTACCAAGTATCAACTTCTTACACCTTTCGGTTTCCGAGATATATCCGACACAAGATTTCATTGGTCAAGGTCACTATGGCAAGGTCAAAGGTCAAATCAAGGTCATACCATGACATTGCACACCTACAACCCCCAACCAATGTCCCTACCAAGTATCAACTTCTTAAACCTTACGGTTTCCGAGATATAGCCCAGACAAGATTTTATAGGTCAAAGTCACTATGGCAAGGTCAAAGGTCAAATAAAGGTCACACCATGACATTGCACACCTACACCCCCTAACCAATGTCCCTACCAAGTATCAACTTCCAACACCTTAAGGTTTCTGAGATACAGCCCGGACAAGATTTTATAGGTCAAGGTCACTACGGCAAGGTCAAAGGTCAAATCAAAGTCACACCATGACATTGCACACCTACACCCCCTAACAAATGTCCCTACCATGTAACAACTTCCTACACATTACGGTTTCCGAGATATAGTCCAGACAAGATTTTATAGGTCACTACATCAAGGTGCAATCAAGGTCGCACTATGGCACTGCACACCTACAACCCCCTACCCAATGTCCCTACCAAGTATCAACTTCGTACACCTTACGGTTTCTGAGACATAGCCCAGACAAGATTTTATTGGTCAAGGTCACTACAGCAAGGTCAAATCAAGGTCACACCATGACGTTGCACACCTACAACCCCTAACTAATGTCCCTACCAAGTATCAACTTCCTACACCTTACAGTTTCCGAGATATAGCCCGGACAAGATTTTATAGGTCAAGGTCACTACGGCAAGGTCAAAGGTCAAATCAAGGTCACACCATGACGTTGCACACCTACACCCCCTAACCAATGTCCCTACCAAGTATCAACTTCCTACACCTCTTACGGTTTCCGAGATATAGCCCGGACCAGAATTTATATGTCAAGTTGACTACGGCAAGGTCAAAGGTCAAATCAAGGTCAGACCATGATGTTGCACACCTACGCCCCCTAACCAATGTCCCTACCAAGCATCAACTTCCTACACCTTACAGTTTCCAAGATATAGCCTGGACCAGGTTTTATAGGTCAAGGTCACTACGGCAAGGTCAAAGGTCAAATCAAGGTCACACCTACAAACCCTAACCAATGTCCATACCAAGTGACTCAACCTTCTACACCTTATGGAATCCAAGAAATAGCCCAGACAAGATTTTAAAACTCATGGTCACTATGACAAGATCAAAGGTCAAATCAAGGTCACACCATGACATTGCACACCTACAACCCCCAACCAATCTCCCTACCAAGTATCAACTTCTTACACCTTACGGTTTCCGAGATATATCCCACACAAGATTTCATAGGTCAAGGTCACTATGGCAAGGTCAAAGGTCAAATCAAGGTCATACCATGACGTTGCACACCTACAACCCCCAACCAATGTCCCTAACAAGTATTAACTTCTTAAACCTTACGGTTTCCGAGATATAGCCCAGGCAAGATTTTATAGGTCAAAGTCACTATGGCAAGGTCAAAGGTCAAATAAAGGTCACACCATGACATTGCACACCTACACCCCCTAACCAATGTCCCTACCAAGTATCGGCTTCCAACACCTTACGGTTTCTGAGATACAGCCCGGACAAGATTTTATAGGTCAAGGTCACTACGGCAAGGTCAAAGGTCAAATCAAAGTCACACCATGACATTGCACACCTACACCCCCTAACCAATGTCCCTACCATGTAACAACTTCCTACACATTACGGTTTCCGAGATATAGTCCGGACAAGATTTTATAGGTCACTACATCAAGGTGAAATCAAGGTCGCACTATGGCACTGCACACCTACAACCCCCTACCCAATGTCCCTACCAAGTATCAACTTCATACACCTTACGGTTTCTGAGACATAGCCCAGACAAGATTTTATTGGTCAAGGTCACTACAGCAAGGTCAAATCAAGGTCACACCATGACGTTGCACACCTACAACCCCTAACTAATGTCCCTACCAAGTATCAACTTCCTACACCTTACAGTTCCAAAGATATAATTTGGACAAGATTTTCAAACTCAAGGTCACTGCGGCAAGGTCAAATCAAGGTCACACCATGACGTTGCACACCTACAACCACTAAAACAATGTCCCTACCAAGTATCAACTTCCTACACCTTACAGTTCAAAAGATATAATCCAGACAAGATTTTCAAACTCAACCTCACGGCAGCAAGGTCAAATCAAGGTCACACCATGACGTTGCACAGCTATACCCCCTAACCAATGTCCCTACCAAGTATCAACTGCCTACACCTTCTGGTTTCTGAGATATAGCCCTGACAAACTTTTTGCCCACCCAGCCGCCCACCCGACTGCCCATCCGGACACCATGGGTGAAAACAATACCCTGACAGCCCTTAAAGGCTGTGGGGTAAAAACCGCCATGGAAAAAACTGCCAATCTTGGCTCATAATAATAAGCCAATTGGAAAAATCTGGATTCCTTTTTTGTATCCAGACAGAGATCTAGTTCATTCAAAATTTAATGGGATATAAGTTGTCCCAAGACCAATTCTGTTGTTTTTTCATTAAGTTCCAACTATAGTATTTGCCTAATCCAGTAAATGGGAAAATTCTAAATTTCTTTTTATCCAGATGGTGATCCAGATCATTCTCAAATTTTATGGGATCTAAGTTGGCCCAAGACACATCTTGTGATATTTTTCATGAAGTTTCAACCAGTAGTATTAGTGTAAACCAGTAAATGGGAAAATCTGATATTTTGGGATCAGACAGTGATCCAGATCACTCTCAAAATATAATGGGAATGGGATCTAAGTTGTATGAGTTGTATGGCACACAAGTGTGACAATTTATAATAATAATAATAGCTTTATTTCATCTTAGTTATGAATAAAAAAATTGTTATAACAATGACATACACACATAAAAGAAATCTAGGTAATTATAATACAATATATTCTTTCCCCCTTTTATCAACTTAAATGCAACTAAGATCCATGAAATGGATATGTACACAAGTGGTCACAATTGTATCTGGTTCATAATAATGTCCAATTTTTATTGGAGTTTATTTTTAAAATGTTGCAATCACAATTTTGAATTTTATGTTTCAAATTATTCGTTTGAGATCAATATTATTTCATGAAAATTTTAAAAATAAACCAACCACCCAAACTGAGTACTAGTGCTGGGAGATCGCCAAGGTTTGACCTCTCGATGCTCGAATCGGAATAATGTAAACAGAGATCGATCATCGCCGATCATGGAATCAAAAGTGTGAACCAGATCATAAAAATCAAATATTAAACAAAAACAAGGCAAATGGACACAAATTACCACAAATATAAACAAAAAGCTATTTACAAACGTCTTCCTCACTCCCTACCATGCTTTATGTATCCTCGCCTGTGGTTGGCTGATTTTATGATCACCTTGACTACAGTGGGAAAATCTCAAGGTATTTTCTGTTATTTCGTGGTTTTGTATTACGGCTAGTTTTGTGATTTTAACTGGTGAATGAACAATATTTTCATAAAATAAGAATTTAAATGTGACAAAAAGGCTACAAAGAATTGAAAGAAATGAGTTTAGCAGCTATCGGTTGTTTTAAAATTTTACCGATCATTGCTCGGCAATGAGCCAGCGAGCGATAATACCGAACTTTGCAAACATCGTCCCAGCACTACTGAGTACCTGCATGTTTAGTAAAAAATACAATTATGAACTGGACATAATTGTGATGACACCCATGAAGTATTTAAACTTCAACTACATAGACATATCGATGTAAAATGTTGTTCTTATAACCTATTTGTAGTGGACTGACTTTGAAACAGACCAACTTTAAAACAGGCTGTCATCCATAAAACATACAAAGTGGTTACAGATCCGACTTTTATGGTAACTGTAAATGAGAGGTTATAAGTCAAGCCCAATAATTAAATGAAAATTGATGAAAGATGTTGGTGTAACTCAGAACCAAATTCAAAACTTGGATTTTTTTTATCTAACAATTAAATAGAACAAAATTCTCGGACTTGCAAGCTAGTACCAACTTATTAATTTTCATGAAGATAAAGAGTAATTTAGAAAGGACTTGCAATAACAGCACCCATCTCATTGATATTCATGAAGATATATGATGTCACGGATTTCCCTGGGGTTTTCCAGCAATAAACAGGTGTTTGCATATCAAATATTTTACATTCTCGGACTTGCGAGTACCCAACTCATTTACAATCATGAGGATATACTAGGTCACGGATTTCCATGGGGTTTTCTAACAATATTTAAAAAGAATGGCTGCTTGCAGATCAAATACTGCAAATTCACAGACAAGATTTTATAAACAGAACAGAATTCTCGGACTTGCAGGCTGTATCTGCCACTGTGGCCTAGTGGGTAGCACACTCCTCTAGGAACTCAGAGGACGTGGGTTCAAACCCAGGTACAGGCTGATACATAGTGGCTCGGATGACCACTTAAAATGGCGGTCCCCTGTCATTGGGTCCTATTCCCAGTGGCAGGCTAAAGAACCTCAAGGACGTTGATAAATGGTCATCCTTGAGCCTCTATCTTCCAGTTAGGGGAATGTCAATTACTTGTGAGTCGGGACTGTACCTGTGCAGTCGGATGGGTTTAATAGTGCTTTAAGTCCTGTAGTACATGGAGATATTACGCTAGTATAAATACACATTACAAATTATAAAGCTAGATAAAGGATTGTTTTGCTCTAATTTATGGATTTAAAATCTGACCGCAGATTAGTATAAAAAATGTTCCGATGTGGGAACTGTAAGCACGTTCTAAAACATCAGCTCAACCAGAGTAAAAGCACACCATTCCCTTAGCAATAATAAAATGACAAATATACTTGATGTGCAAAATTCGAAGTGTCTACGCCCACTTGACGCCTGTGTCTGCGGTGGATTTCTTCCTCATTATTAGAGGCTGAATCAAATGGCGCACTGAACGCACCACTCTCTTCGACCAGTAACTTGTCTACTTCCACAGTGTAAATTTTCTTTGTGTGTAATTTTAAATGAGTGTTTTGAATAATGTCTTTGTGTACATTCACAGAATCAACAATAAAGCTTTCAATTACTAAACAAAACGTAACAAACAAAACAAGGAAGAAGACAACTTTTAACTTCGCCATGTTTGTTTTGGGAAAACTGATGCTGCGTTCATTGTGCTTTACACAGCTGGTATGGGTCACCGCAGGTATTTACGAGCTCGCCACCAACAAAAATGCAAAGTTCCAAATTTTAGCTATTTTGAAGATTCACCAAAATTTTGGAATTTTCGCTTATTATGGCTTCCAAATTTCAATAGATTATCTAAACTGAGAAGTGTTAGACATATTTATATAAAATTTGACAAATTTAAGTGGTTTGAATATTAAATTGGGAAAATTCTTACCAGAATAATTTAGATGGGTTCAGTATTAAATTTGTAATAACATATTATTACATTTAAGCATAAATAAGAACATTTCATAACATATTTAAAATATCCCTGGCCTAAAATAAATGTGATCATTGGTATGATAAATAAGACTACAGGGGGTTGTTAAATGAACTACTCATGTAATATAATTTTGATTATGGTTTCAACTGTTTGATTTTGAGCATTCCTGCATCACATTTTCTTCAATTTAATTCAAGATTTAATAGTAGGCTTTATGGCAATTACAAATAGAGGCTGCTTATTGTACCTAGTAAGTAAAGTACCTACTAAATATTTCAAGACAGATAAAGAAAATTGCAAATTTGCAGCAAAAATTTCAAAGCTGTAGCAAAAATTAATGATAGTAAAAATCATATATCATATGAAATTTGTTACCCAGTGATATAAGTTCCTCAAAATTGAAACTAAACCATGGATAGAAATTATCAATAGATTTTATTGCTGATGAATGACTGCAAAAGAATTATAATGTTCAAACATTTTTAACTTTCAATATAAGTTGAATAGTATGTTACATATTATAAATTTCAGGTGGCAATACAATGATTTCTGTGCATGCTCAATAGAGCAGAAACAGGTATAAGGAACAAATTCCCCACTGGCACAAATTTAATAGGACACCGGTTACCCCTCTCAAAGCTTTCTAATTTGTGTCTGTCATCTTTACTGACAACATATATGCAGAGTATGTCCTTTAGTTATAAAAAGTGTTATAAAAAGCATTTTAGTAATTAAATGTTAACATTTCGAGCTTCAGAAAACAACACATACTATACATGAAAATATATTATTTACATGGTGGATAGTGATTTATTGTTACTGCTTTTATTTCTTTTCAAATAAACATACAGGTGGGGGGGGGGGGGGGGGGGGAAATAAAGACAGAGAAAGCCACCCCACTCCCATTGGTGGACAAGAACTCAGGAATGGTAAACACCAACTCACGGCTTACAAAGAATGCGGCATAATAGTCGGTTGCTTCTAAAACTAGAAAAAAATGACGGATTTCCGTGACGGAAAACGAAAATCCATAGAAATAGCTTTTTAAAAACGATTTCTCATACGCGCGAGGATGACGATTTCTATTATTGCATCTGCATGATAAAGGAATTTCCTGTTAAAGCTATGCAATTACATTGAAAATCAGCTACATTCCTACATTGTGTGACATTATATATTCAAAATATGAAAATAACTTCTCTGCAGATTACATTACATGTTAAGGTCTCAATTATGATTTACTTGAGCATATTTATTATATAATTTTATTGTATGTGATACCATAATTGCTTGGTATAAAGAATACAACTGAAGACGAGCATGATTTAGGGTAAATTATTAATACTGGAATTTGCGCCTAACTTTTTGGTCTTGATGATGACACAACATTAGAGTTATTTCAAAGACATAATCTGTGATGCAGATGTGATATGTTATGTTTATAGAACTGTTTTCCAGCATGAATGAAAGTTATACTGGGGATATATAAACTATTTTTGACCGGTATGCAATTCAATTTAAATGTCAGAATGTAAAGTGCTATAAAATACGCTCTTTTACACTGAAAAGCATGGATATCATTAATGATGAAAGTTGTTTCATAATTACAGGCTTTTATAAACAAAGTGAAAATTAAAAGATGAGACAGAAAATGACAAGAAAATGATAAAACAAAGCCCCCCCCCCCCCCCCCCAAGTATTATATGGAATGCAATTACAGTGCTTTCCTAGCTTATCTTTGCTTTAATTAACGTTCGCTGATAGGAGAGGTCTATAGTAATCAGTTTCATTCTGTCTTTCTATCTGTGCACCATTTTGTCCTTATGACTCAAAAACTATAACATCAATCGAGCTCAAATTCAATGTACAGATGCTTCTTTGGGTATACACTTCCCACATACTGGTGGTTGTTTCAGTACTTACTATACTTACAAAAAGTTACTAGAACATGTTTTTTTCTATTTGCATGGTAGCTTCCTGGTAAACAAGTAAGTACTGAAGTGATCAACACATCTCCTCTGATTTCTTAGTAAGTAAGTGACGTGACCAAACAAAGAAAATAGCAGCAATCATATATTTTTTTGTAAAACTGTTATTAAAACCTCAATAATTGTTCAGTTCCTTTAAAAAAATATCATTGGAAAAATATGAAAGCTATAAAAAATTACACATTTCACCGACTTGTCAAAAAATAAATAATAGCCTTCAAAATTAACCTAATAAAATTCACCTCAAAAATACATTGTGTGCAAACACCTAATATTGAATGGTTTATGCAACAATTATACAATTTTCATAACAATTTGTAAGTTTATATGTTAAATTATAAATTAAAAGGAGGCCAAGGAAAAAATACAAAGCTTAGAACATATTTCTTATACCTCCAAATATGTACACCCACGTGGAATCGACAACATTTATAAAAATAACTGCCAATCAGATTTAAAAGAAATGACATCATGATGGTGAAATACTTACTTTTTTCATTACTGTGGTAGAGTTTCTAGTGAGTACTGATTGTTACTGTGCATGTAGGTGGAGCTTATTTTACTTACTGCATGGAAATTTTCCCACGCGAATGACTCTACTGATTCCTCAAAATCTGGTGAAATTTGAGTGAAAATTAAAGTCAGGAGACCGTTTTTATTATTTTTATTTGGGTATATACAGAAAAATCTGCTTCTCTTCTTCACATACATAAATCAATATTTTGCTTTCCGATGATGTGATTACTTAATGATGTCACAATGCAATTGTCATTGTGAGGTCACAAATCTAGCTTGTGATATTTACTGTCTTTAGTTAAAAATATTTCTTCTCACTTTATATCTTGAAATTGACAAAGATAATCATGAGAGTGGTGGTGTATTCATGATTTTTACATTTTTATTAATTTCTGTTTTCACATTTTTCTTTTTCTTTCAAGTCCCTGACAGGTCATGACATCGACAAAACTTTTACCCTGAGTGATTTTACCCAAGGAGTGGTTTTCATCCAATATTTTTATCTCCACCAGGAGTTTATGTGTGTTAGTTTGCATATTTTTCTGTCTGTTATTTATTTATTTTTTTAATTTTATTTTTTTTGTGGAAGGGGGTGGGGTGGGGTGGGGTGGTAGAATAATACAGAACTAATGAACATGGGCCATATTCTTTAACAATACTTTGCATAGGCCATCTTAGATCCAAGCTAGGAATGGTTTTCTACTTACCAAAGTATTACGTAGATTTTGTATTCATGCATCATCACCTACTTTTTTAAGTGTTACTAGATTCTAAGTTAGGAAAATTCCTTATACTTTGTTTTGTAACTGTAAACTTGGAAGCCAAGTTAGAAATAGTTTTATTCCACAACCATTCTCACATAAGGTGTCCTTTTTAACTGAAAATATTGTTTTTATATTGTGTCGCAGTTTAATATGAATATAACACTCGATTCCTTGCATATTTTAAAAATATTATATCATCGAAGGTACCTCTACAGATAACTTGAAGTCTAAGTAGGGGTCTAAGGTGGCCTTAGAGTTAGGAATGTTGATGAATATCATTTTGATCTAAGTTAGTAAAAGCTTGAGAAAAAATTAGAATCCATGTTAAGATATAAAACCATTTTCAACTGACTAAATATCAGTAAATATTTATTCAGTGTCCGGATGTGTGTGTCCAAGTATGTGTGTATCCTTAGTAGGGAGAAATCCACTAAAAATTAATTAACCTTATTGCTTTTATTTTAATGTCTTCCAACATAGCTTCAAACACAAACATATTGAAACAATAGATAGTCAATAATACAAAAGTTTGTAACACCTGCAAGGCTGGCCACATTGAGTTGAGCATTTCTCTCTCTCTGAGTGCATCTTGTTTTATTTTAACATTGGAGTGTAAAAAATACATAACTTGGAAGGCTTTAATCATTCACTTGAAAGCTAATTAAATTTTAGTATAAAGTTACAATTATGGAAGACATAGAACTTGCAACCATGGGAACTCACTAACAGTAACTCAATACCAAATCTCGCTACCAATTAATACATATCCTTGCACTGCCAGTTTCAGAGACTTTATATATTTTAACCCCCACAGCATTCCATGACCTCATGTTTTCTAATTAGCTTATTTTATTTTATAATATTTCTGGGGAACCCCATATAGAATTTAAACTGTTGACAGAATTAGTTGATTAGACACAAGTCTGTTGACATAATTTATAATTCAATGGGATTTCCTATAATACAACAAATATTCCAGCAAATATTCCAGCAATATTCCAGTAATACAACAAATGTTTTCTATATATTCTTCATTTTCCCACATTCATGCAGATGGCTATAATTAACTATTTTATTGGTAGCGAGATGTGATAGTAGGGTCATTCGCGTGGGAAAATTTGCTGCAAGTAAAATAAGCTCCGCTCACATGCGCAGTAACAACCAGTACTTACTGGAAACTCTACCACAAAAATGAAAAAAAGTAAGTACTTCCCCATGATGTCATTTCTTTTAAATTTGATTGGCAGTTATTTTTATAAACGAGATTGATTCCACGTGGGTACTTGGAGGCATTAGAAATATGTTCTAAAGTTTTTATTTTTTTTCTTGGTCCACTTTTATTCAATAACTTTACATGTAACACTCACAATTGCCATGAACATTGTATGATTGTTGCATAAACCATTCAATATTAGGGGTGTGCACATAATATATTTTCTGTGTTAAATTTTATTACATTGATTTTGAAGTTTGTTACGTTTGTTTTTTATCAAAGGAAACAAGTTATTTAATCTCAATAAGCGTGATAAAGGAGTAGTATATTGGATGCTTTTTGCGACATTGAGGAGGAGGAGGAGGAGTTTAAGTTTAGCCTTAAATTTAGGGTTTTTGACTTTTTGGTAAGTTTAGACTTAAATTTAAGGTTTTTGACTTTTTGGTGAACTAGAGGTTTAAAGGAGATATATTTGAAGGGAGACTTTTAACATTGAGTGACTTTACGAGTTTAAGGTTTGTGGTGATTGATTAAAAAACAGCAACCTTTGGTAGCTTAAAGACTTTGGAGACTTTAAACAAAAAAAAGCCAAAGAAATTCTACAGGTCTTTTCAGATTTTAACTGATTTATATGAAAAAAAAAAATAATAAGAATAAGAATAAAGAAGATATTCTTTAAAAAGACAAAAGAAAATAATGCAATGCTACTGCTGGTCATAATAATCTTCAGTCCTTCAAAAGATCAGAGGCATATCCATACTTCAAGTGTGGACTCATAAGGTTCATTTGAATAAAGCACTACACATGAAAGGCACACCGACACCAGCTAGTCTGAGCACAGATGGTCAATCTTGACAAAGCACTTCAAATCACTTATTTGAATGAAGTGGTCACATAAGGGTCATTTGAATAAAGCACTACACATGAAAGGCACACCGACACCAACGAGTCTGAGCACAGATGGTGAATGTTAACAAAGCACTTCAAATTGCTTTTGAATCAAGTGGTCACATAACGGACTAAGTAAACCAAAGCAAGGTAAGTAGAACAATAGTTTACTTTCAAAACAAGTCTAGGCAGAACTGGGCGGAGTCGAATTTTAAAAATGCTGACGCTAGCATTGTTTCTTTATTTGTCATCTCAAGTTTGATAAAGCAACATGACTACCAGAGGCTTTTCACTAACCGCTGACAGCAAGAATTTTTCAAACAATGTTTGGAAACCTACCCTACTTGAGGATAGTGTGGGTACTCCTGAGAATGGCCAATCACTTTTTGGCAGAAAACATGCTGGTTTCAGCTTTGGAGGCGGGTCTTCTCTACAGTACATGTGGTATGACAAGAGATTGGAAAGTTTTGCTTATTGGCCTAAAGGTCATCCAATGAGACCTGAATCACTGGCAGGTGCTGGCTTTTACTACACAGGCTTTTCAGATAGTTAGGTGCTTTTGCTGCGAGCTCACCCTACACCAGTGGGAGGTCTTCGACAGTGCATTAGAACAGCACAAGAAACACTGTAAAGGAGATTGTAACTTTCTAAAGATATACTTTCCTTCGAAATACTTACAGTAAAAATGGAATACCAAATCGATGGTGAAGATGGTAAAATGTTGGAAGTGAAATCATTTGGAGAGGAACTGGCTTTGATATTCATCCACAAAGATGGAGAGATTTGTTTATCCTCGGAGATGTACCAGCTTTTGAAACGACACGCTGATGATCTCTCCCAGGCCTTGTTGAAGGTGTGTACAAAGGCCGATGATGTTCATTGTAACGTCGACTTGGGCAAAAACATTCACGCTTATGTGAACTCGCCTTACAGATGCGTACAGATTCGTCAGTTTGAAGAAATTGAAGAAAATCGCAACATCGCCACCAAAGAGGGTATTTCTTTGAAGAGAGCTCAGTGGTTTGTTCTGCTCGGGACATTTACGCTGATTGAAAAGGATTTTGCTACACCAAAGAGAGTGAACCAATGCGGCGATTTCCATGCCAATCAAGAGGATTACTTTGCCTGTCCTGTGTGCTGTCCATCCGGTGTGACTGAGACTCCCCAAAGAAAGCAGAAATTCTACAATGGCAAAAAGAAGGCCTTGGACGAAGTGCGCTCACAACTGTTTTAAAAGGGAACATTTGACTCTTGAAGATTTGCGAGACTTTTAATAACTTTGGATTTATTGATTGTGTGCGTGTGTGTTTTATTCATTTAATTGGCTCGCATAAACAGCGGGTAAGTGTGTATAAATATATTTTATGTACACCTTGTATAATAATAAACATAATATATGTCTCATTAAAAATATCTGTATGTTTCAGTCTTTTTTATTGTTTTTATTATTTAGTGTATTTTACCCTTTAAGGAAAGCATTTACACCCCCCCCATCTCTCTATCTTTAACTTGTACATATACTATTGGTAAAGCGACAATCTATCTATTTACTTTCTGGTCACCAACGAGGACAGACATGGCTTTGGTTAAATTTCAATCTCCCTGTACTTGGATTGTGTCGGGAATGACCGGCAGTGGGAAAACTACCTGGTTATATAACCTCTTGAAATCTAAGGAAACCATGTTCGAAGAACCACCCAAGAAAATAATATATTGCTATTCCATATGGACTAAACTATTTGACGATATGGAGAAAAATCTTGACATAGAATTTGTACAGGGTATGCCTCAGCCCGATAAGATAAAAGAGATTTTTGATGGTCACCACCACATAATTTGCCTGGACGACTTACAGCACGAGGTGTCCAATAGCAAAGAGGCCGAAAGGCTTTTTACCCAGCTGAGTCATCACAATAACCTCAGCGTGATCTATTTGAATCAAAATTTATACTACCAAGGCAAGTGTGCCAGGACGCTGAATCTGAACACAGCTTATACGGTCTTGATGAGAAATCCTAGAAACACCCAGCAGGTGGCTTTGCTAGGTCGCCAACTAGGCATGGGTAAGACCCTCCAGGAGGCTTACAAAGATGCCACAAGCAAACCTTTTGGGTATCTTGTAGTGGATTTGTCTCCTAAGGGGGAAGAAAGCTATAGATTGAGGACGAATGTATTTCCAAACGAGGCTCCAGTGATAGTATATCAGTAGCTTTAAAGAAAATGTAGCCTTCATTAACAAGGATGTCTCGCTCGGGCAAACATGTCTAGGATATTAGCAAAGAACAGAGATTTTGTGACTTTGTTACTAAACGGTGAACCGAAACAAGCCAAAGCTTTGTTAAACACTATTAGTAATCATCAAACCCAAGCCTTGGTAGAAATCTTCTACAATATCGCAAACCTAGCTTCTAAAAAGGCCGACAAAGATATTGTTCGCAAAAGAAGATCGACTTTCAGGAAACTGTTGAACAAAAGGGTTAGTTTACGGAGAAAAACAAAGCTAATATCTAAGCATAAGCAACAAGTCTTAAAAACCCTTTCTCATTTCAAACACGTACTTTTAACCCTAATAAAATGAAAAAACTAGTGTTGATACCTCACGAAAGATACGAGCAGTTTTTGGTCAGAGAAGCTAAAGAGAGCTCAGTGCAGCAACCCGAGTCACTAGAAAACCACTCTGTTGAACAAGAAACTAGTACGAAACCCCAAGAAAAACGAGTAGAGCAAGTAGCAGAGGAGGAAAAAGAAGAAAAACCATCAACTTCCCGAGAAGTGGAAATAAACTCGACCCCGCCACCTCCGGGTGAACCAGAAATTACACTACAAACCGGAGAGGGAGCTAGCGGAAAAGCAAAGAGACGCAGAGAGAGGAAAAGTGATTCTTGGAGACAAAAGTGGAAAGCCTATTAATCCTTTTGAAAAAAAGTAATGTTAACCCGAGAGAAAGAGGATTATTTGAGAGAAATCTATTTAGACCCGAGCAAGCCAACTTCCTTCGGAGGAGCAGATAAATTGTACCATTATGTTAAAGATCAAGGTTACGCCATTTCTAGGTCTGACATTAAGAAATGGTTGAGTAAACAGAGCACTTATTCTTTGTACAGAAAAGTGGTGAGAAAATTCAAGAGAGCAAAAGTAATCGCACCCAGCAAGCAGTACATGCTAGATTCTGACACGGCTAATTATGAGAAGTATGCCTCCTCAAATGACGGTTACAAATACATTGCGGTCTTTATAGACATATTATCGCATTACCTGTACACAGTACCCCTGAAAAGCCTAACATCTCGAGAAATGGCCGACGCGATGAAAATGGTATTCGAAAGCAATAAGCCTACTTTGTTGAGGTCGGACAGAGGGAAAGAGTACGCTGACAAAGCGACTAAATACATGAAAGATCGAGGAGTCAAACATATCACCACATCGGATCATTCTAAGGCTAATTATGCCGAAAGAGTTATCAGAACCATCAAGACAAAATTAGGGAGATAC
This sequence comes from Sabellastarte sp. h YS-2021, assembly GCA_964017235.1. NCBI lineage: Eukaryota > Metazoa > Annelida > Polychaeta > Sabellida > Sabellidae > Sabellastarte > Sabellastarte sp. h YS-2021. The sequence goes on along the minus strand of OZ024935.1, from coordinate 71,062,680 downwards.
ATGACTTACAACAAAACTCGTAGGTGGATAGATGCCCTAGCAGACGTCACAAACAGCTACAATAATACCTATCACCGAACGATCAAAATGTCTCCCAAAGAGGCTCTAGTCACCAAAGATCCCGTGCTTTGGAAAACTCAGTACGAAACCCTAAAACCCGGGAGAAAGCGAGAAAAAGCAACCTCACTGAAAAAGATGAGACGGCGAAAACCAGTTTATAAGTTCCAAGTCGGCGACGTTGTAAGACTTTCCAAATTGCCGGGGACTTTTGACAAGGAAACAGATCAGAAATGGACGGATGAGCTATTTAGGATCACGACGAGGTCGCTTAATCAAGGAATTCCAAAATATGTGGTGAAGGACTTTGACAATGATCCTATAATAGATCAGTTTTCTAACGAGGAACTGCAGAAGGTTCTGGTCGACGAAGGTACACACTACGATGTAGACGAGATCTTGCGCAAGCGAAAGAGGAACGGTAAAACGCAACTACTAGTGCACTGGGTAGGCTGGCCGTCCAAATTTGACAGTTGGATAGATGAAGATCAGCTCAAAGATTTCTCAAAATGAAATACCTTTTTCTGTCTTCCAAAGATTCTTTGAGGGACTATCCCAACAACAAATGGTATGATTTTACCGTGGACTTACCCCGTGAATTGATATTAGAGGGAGACTGGGAATGTGCACTTTTGGACATCAACTGCATTCCCAGGGTGGATAGAGAATTGGTGGTGTACTGTGATATCGTTGAGCAAAGCTACTTCAACAATGGCACGGCATCGCTTCTGAGGTGCGTCTTTCAATCGACGAATACATTCCTCCATCCTTATTACATAAAAATCAATAGAAATCGCATCAGTCATGTGAGAATCTGTATAAGAGACCTGGTCACTGGAAGAGTGCCTTCAGAATACGATTTAGATTTGACTTGCACACTGGGTTTACGTCAAAAATCCAAACAGAACAAGGCATCATGAGTAATGCTTGGGTAAAGCATTTCATGGATATGACTCGAGGACTGATACCCAATAGGAAGAGGTTTTACAAAATCCAACCGCAGACCGGCATGGGTGACATCCAATTAGTAACACCGACACAAGCGGACGTTCAACGAGCCAAGGCGGACATGAAACGAAAACTGACAGAATCAGTGCAATATAAACCGAAGCGGATAAGAGCTAGTCCTCAGACTGGATCTGGACAGAAGAAGAAGAAGACCAACAAGAAAAAGAAGGCTCCTGCTAAGAATAGCAAAAGCAAGAAAGGCAAAAAGTCTACAAACAGTAAATCGAAAAGTGAGAAGAAGAAGAAGAAGAAAAATTTGAAAAGTCAAAAGAAGAAGAAGAAATAAATCGGCGCTATGGAAGGCGAGGAAACCTATACTTCTAAGTTGGCTCTCTTTCAAAAGCCTTATGTAGAATCTAGTGTAGATGAAGTACAGTACATCGAATTTCTTCCTACCTCCACTATATCGGATGGATCAGTAATAGAATTTCGGATACCCGGAACAAGCTCAGAATACGTGGATCTGCAGCGCTGTAGGCTTAAAGTAAAGCTGCGAATTGTGGATAACCAAGGCACTCCCATTATAGCCGAAGACCAAGTGGGTTTGGTGAATCTCAGCTTATCCTCGATATTCAGACAAGTGGATGTACAAATGCAGGAAAAATTGGTCAGCTCCGAGATCAACATATGCTATCCCTACAAAGCTATAATAGATGTACTGCTCAAATATGGATTCGATGTGAAGGAAGGACTATTACAGAGTGAGCTCTACTACAAAGATACAGGGGTCATGGATGCCGTGCCACCGGGAAACAACAGCGGTTTGGCTGTAAGAACGTCCTATACGGCGAACGGAAACGAAGTTACTCTGGAAGGCCCAATTCATACAGATCTCTTTCAACAGGATAGGTTGATTCTAAATGGCGTGAAAATCGTCTTGAAGTTTCACCCTAGCAGTAACAAATTTGCCTTGATGACGGGAGACTCTGAACACTACAAAGTGTCCATCACTTCGGCTGTTCTGAAAGTTTGTCACGTCAAAGTCAGCGATGCAGTAATTGTCGCTCAGAATGAGGCTCTCAACCTCTCACCGGCTCTGTATCCCTATTGGAAATCAAATTTCAAGACCATTTCTATTCCTTCGGGCATCTCGACTGTGACCAGTGATGACATATTTCACGGAGAGGTGCCGAGTAAGCTAGTCCTAGCCATGGTGAAGACGCAAGCATTTTCTGGAGATTACGGTTTAAATCCTTTTAATTTCGTCCACAGCAATGTCAACTGGATAGAACTCTCTGTCGACGGTCAAAGCGTGCCCGGTCAACCACTCAAGCCCAATTTTGAGACGGGAGACTACACTAGTTCATTCCTGTCAATATTTTTCAACAATTATCCACACCACGACGGAGGCAATTGGATTTCTCGAGAAGAATACGCCAATGGCTATTCACTCTTTTGTTTCGACATTCAAGGTGAGGTCAAGGGGGATATATTAGGTAAGAAGAGAGCGGGATACACCAAATTGGTAATGAACTTTGCCTCACCAACACCTAATTTGATGCTGATTCTGTATTCTTCCTTTCCGAGTCTGATCAAGATAGACAAAACCAGAAACGTCATCTTAGAGTAATAGACCATGGATACACATGAGCTGGAAACCTACATGCAACAGGATCCCGAGATTTCCCAGTACTACGGAGGGGTGCTGCCAAAAGACTTAGTGCCTATGAGACCTGTACGACCGAGCCTGTTCATCGTCAACCAGGACACCAGCGAGAAAAATGGAAGTCACTGGATAGTAGTTTTTCTCGGCGGAGAGGGCGAGCTCGGGGAATACTTTGATCCACTGGGGAAAGAACCGGACACAGATTTCAAAAACTATTTGACTCTGCAGAGTAGAGGATATATGTTTAACACTCAGAGGTGTCAGAATTACCTGTCGAATTTGTGTGGACATTACTGTTTATTTTACTGCTATTTCAAAGCTAGAGGTCGTAGCATGGGAACTATTTTGAATATGTTTGATAAGCAGAACTTGTATTACAATGACCAACTGGTGTTTCACTTTTATCAGTACACGAGTAAATAGACGATTTTAGGAATAATAATAATAACTTTAATATTTCCAGAATAATAATACAATAAATGTATATACAATGTACAAATGTAAATACCAAAAAAATATTTCATATTATGTACAATTCAAATAACCATGTGCATATATATATATATATATATATAGAATAAATGTATAAAATAGAAATACGACTCTTTCTGCTGCACACAAACACACACGAATAAAGTAAAGGATACTGAAACAAACTAAGTCTCCTTTTGCTTTTTGAGGGAAGACAAGCTTTCCCCTAGCATATTACATCCTGGGAAGCGATTGCTTTCCGTTAATACGGCTATGGAATACTCCATACCACAAGCTAATAATTTGTCTTTGTGGGCGTAGATAATTTCCGTGGACCCTAGTGCATTCAATGCTTCACGAAAGCTTTGGCACACCCTATACTTCTGTGCCAACACCCGTTCGAGCACATCGGGAACCTTCACATACCAGAAAGCTTGATCGGGGTCGTCCATAACGCTTTTAGAAATTTCTTTGACTTTTTGGATTTCCATGGCTTTTTCCATACCCGAATGATGCAAAGTTGCAGCGAACAACATATAATGCTCACCAGATAAGAACTTTAGCTGATCGATTTCGAGCTCAAAAGGATACGAAATGCATAATGGATTTTCCCGGTTTCGTGCAAAGACGTGCCGATGGAAGCGAGGCCAAGGGTTAAGCACCATGTCTAGAGGACAGCTATGGATACCGTCCTCTAGGATCTTTCTTTTAATGTAAAAGTAATTGAACCCCACCCTTTGCTGGGTGTAAGTGTAAATGGTGTTTTCCCGAGCTCGGAAACCTTGGTTGACTCCGCATTCTGCTTTCTCCGTGACCAGCACATTCTTCATTATTTTCATCGGGGACTTAACACTTTTTTTGTTTATACCTTTGCATGAGAGCTTGCATTGACCATCTCGCTCTATGACGTAGGTTTTTGAGCACAAGGCCACCATTTCACTGCCGGTCATCTCTTCTTTGAATAGGCCTTCTCCCCTTTTATCAAACAAGATGTCCGCACGACAACAAGTGCGGGGAAAGAAGGTCTCGGCATCGGCTTTGTGTATACACCCGCACCTACCCTCCAGCTTTTCAATGAATTCACCCCTTAAATTATCCGTCACAGCTTCGCTCAGGTTTTTGGCAGCCAGACCAAAGTACAGACTGTCCGTATCCATTTGAATGCATTCGAATTTGCTTCTATCTATGTACTTGCACAAGCAGTCATAGTAGAATTGAAGCATTCGAAGCTTGGCATAATTCAAAATGAAAAAGCCAATTTGGATCGGAATGTCCATAGTGATCGAATTTTTGGCGCTTTCAACCTCGTACATTTCGTTCACGAGATGTGTAGCTTTTCTAAAACCGGGGTTATTCACTGCCAGTTTGAAAGAGGAGTGTCCTTTAAGGTAGGACGTGTTGCAAAACTTCTCCTTGTCGAGCAAAGTCGAACCATACGCCGAGTTAATCAGGGTCTTGTACGTGTCCCCTTGCAGTGAAAGGTCGGAGTGTAGATCTGCTTCACGACGTGCGGATATACATTTCTCCACAAATCCTGAAAAGCAACGGATCGGTGAAAATTCGATGACTTCGTGCAAATCCGTGACTTCCAATCCGTGCTGTAAATACCAGCATAAAAGTGGAGTGGAGAGCATGATCCTTTCTGCTTTCATACCCCCGACCAACAATCGGCGCTTACCGATTTTAAATCCCTGCTCCCGACAATGCTCTTTCATGCGCTCTCCGATCACTTCCTCAGGTATGTGTGTTGTGCAAAATATGGGAGAGAATTCACTGTAATATTGATGCGGAGGCAGGTCGGGTTGAAAGGCACCAGTCCACTTATTGGGTACCCGGATGTCGACCTCTGCCATGCCGAAAAGTTCTCCGGACTGAATGGCCTTGAGTAGAGTGTCCATCTTCAAACCCCATTTGTGTACTCTGTAATAAGGAGGCATGTAATTGTCACGGATGCTTTGGGTGTAAGGTCTGAACACTGCATTGAATTGACACTCCCATATTTCGTGCACGACATACCCGAGTTTTTCAAGGTATTCTCTCCTGGAGACAGTTCTGTCATACTTTGTCTTTTGCTGTCTCAGAAACTGAGCAGACTTTTTCTCCTTTACTTTTTCTGTGCAGGAACGACAGCCGTGGTGATAACACCCGTGATAGGAATAGATGTGATTCTCGTGAATACCATCCACGTAGTATCCCATCACGTAATGTTCTTTGCCCGAGTTCATTTTGTGGGCAATTTTAATATTTAGGACTTCAGAAACCTGGTCCATCCACACAAACATATCCAGATATTTGTCCTGGATTTCGGGTTTGAAATTCTTGTCTTTTTTCCTTCTGACAAAAGTGCCACAAGGCATTTCCTGCCTTAAACAATACGGGTAAAGAGCGTTGGCGTCAAAACCAAATATTTTTTGACATACTTGATCGCCATTTTTCAGAGTTTGACCCTCCCGCATGTGCCTTGTGAAAACGATGGACGGACCGCCACATATATTTTGTTTGATTTTTCGGAATAAATCCTCATTTTGGCTGTTAAATAAAGCAAACTTTGCTTTGTCTGTATTGAACAGCATCTGCCTGGCTGCACCCGGTACCGAGATGGTGTCTTTAAACAGATCTACCCTGTTTTTCCTGTAGAATTTTTGTAAATTCTTCACGGCTTCCGTAAAGGGGTCAATGTCCTTTAGGTTGTAGTAGATTAGAAAATCTTTCAGCGTAGTCATATTCTGCTTTGCCCAGAGCTTCTTTAGATCAAGATAATTCCACCAACCGGACTTTGGTTTACCCTCGCAAATGCACTTTGCTTTTTCGCAATAGCTGCATATGCTTACCGGGACATCTGAGTATGCAGAAACATACTTGCTTTTGTAGCTACCCATGTAGCGGTGGTACTCACTATCTTGAGTGCTGAGAGAAATCGAGTGTATTTTCTGCCATCTCGATATTTCTTCCTCCAAGACATTGATGCGCTTCAGCGAACTGTAAAATGCCTCATACGGAGGTAGTCTGGTTTCCTCCAATACCGTCGGATCCGAGAGGTATTGGTAACAAAAGAAACCCTTCTCTTCGCTTGCTTTGTAGCTTTTCAAAAACTGGGCATAAGAATACCCGGGAGCGATATAGTGACTGATGTCCAAAAATTTCAAGCTCGGCGTGGAAATTGTTACGTAGGCATTGCTTTTTTTGACGGTGAAGCATTCTGGTCTTGTTAAGTCCAAGTGAGAGCACAATTTTGATTTGACTAGATTTAAATCATATTTGGCAGAATTGAAACCCAGCACCGGCACACAACGGCAGTAGCTTTTGAAACGCCCTAGTAAAGTGTCCAATTTCTTGTACATTGTTTTGCGACACTTTTGGTTTCTACCTTCATTCCTTAATGATCCCCGTTCATTAGTACATAGGTCTCCCTCCTCCTCCTCCTCCTGCTCGCAATTGGACTCATCACTATCATCGGAAGTAAAATCGTGGTACTGTGCTCTCATTTGACCAGTCTCTTCCAGTCTTTGCAACATCCCACGAAACGTGTTTTCAACACCAATTCTTTTTTTAAATTTCTTGGAGGGTGGTTCAAAATCATTGACCTCTTCTACTTCTGACGCAGCCCTTGACGGATCGACCTCAGCTGAGTGCTCCCGGTCTTTGTACTGATCCCTAAGTCCTATGAGCCGATCAATAACGTGCTCGAATTTAATTTTCTGGATATGTTTTACCTTTTTGGCGATCTTGTGCATCTCAGTTAGCATTTCATCGAGCAATTCATCGAGATCAGCATTTACAAAGCAGACGCCTTTCTCATGACCCGGGACGTTGGAACCAACACCTACAGAAATGGGAATATGTTTTTCGTCCCAGCGAAGTTTGTTTGTGCCCCGATTCTGTTGCCTCTGCAAAATGGATTCAAAATCGTATGTGATAAAATATGGGAAAAAGCGATCTTCCCCTGCTACAAAAATACCAAATTTTTCTAACTCATCAAAAACCGTTTGTTTGGCTTGGTAAAAGCCCCCTGGAAATTTCAACTTGGTCAATTTCGAGCAATGTCGTAAATGCTTTTTTAAAACGGGGAATCTTTTAAACATTCTGCTACAAGTCGGGCATTGGTACCGTTTCGCGTAGCTGTCGAAATTTTTTATGTAGGACAAGTGTCCATCTTGCATGTCGAGATAGACCGTTTGATCAAAATATGACATGCTTTTGTAGTGCACGGTCACGGCCCGATTTTCCAAGAGTTGGAAAACATTCAGGTTGGTCTGAAAACAATTCTCCAGCTCTGGAAAATCATCTAATTGCAATCCTGGAAATTTACGCGGGGTTTCTAGACCCTTGTACTCCAACCAATCCCTGTATTTTTGATGCGTCAGGATGTCCAGACCGCTGTAGCTCTTCAACTGCTCCCATGCCAAACACCTGAAGAAGCACAAATTATCGTTGTGTGGCTTCTTGTCTTGATGCTTCAGTAATGTGAACAAGCTTTTGCACTCAGTGACGTGCTTTGGCAAATCGACGCCTTTACCGAGCGGGTAGTCCATGGAAAATATATCTAATTTTAAATTTGTTATAAACACTGGCTCCCACCTACTGTCTGGTCTGTGAGTCATGATGTACTCTACCGGGTTGAGGTCTTCCAACTTTCGTCGGAGTCTCCTCAAGCTAGCACGATCGGTAATGGTCTGCGGACTGTGCAAGAGGTAAGAGTTTGCGTAGGGTATGAAGTAACGGTATTCTCCAGTTTCCCTGTTTCTCATAATGAAACCTAAATTTAGATTCAATTTAAAACTATTGTTTTCAGTTTGATAAATGTTCTCTACCCTGTTCATAATTTCATCTACACCCCCTCTCAAATCGTCTGTTGGAAAATTATAATTTCTCACTCCTTCCCCCTCTGTGTGTGGAGCTAAAATATGGAGTCGATTGTTATCGTAGACCCTTTGCAAACTCTCATCGATAACTTCTCCTTGTTTATTCAGCCAAGGAGGATTTACCAATTCTACCTCTTGCTGTAAGGCATTGACTTCTGCACCACCGTGTTGGGTTACTCGATGGTGGTAGAGGTCACGCCTATTTGGGAATGTTTCCCTACAATTACTACATCTAAACAACTTTGGAGAAAGATGTTGCACTTTTGCACACATTTTCTGGTGGTGTGTTAATGTTGCTTTTATTTTGAAGTGTTTGTCACAAAACTCGCAAGTGTACAAGTCACTGCACTTCTTTTTGTGTCTCTTCAAATTGTCCTCTCTATCAAAGGAGTTGGAACAATTGGAACAAGTAAATTTGACCCTGGAATTTTGACACTGTTTCTGGTGTCTTTTCAAATTGTCTCTCCTCTTGAAGGTGGCAGCACACCCGATGCATTGCCATTGGGGTTCTTTCTGTCTGCAGTGTTTCATGTGTCTTTTCAGATTGTCCCTGCGCTTGAAAACCGCCTGACACTGCCCGCACTCGAATGAGTCTCCCTGTAATATAGTAGTATTTGTTTTAAAAGTCAGAAAATGGTGTGCTAAACAAACAAACAAACAAACCAACCAACAAATAATAAGATATGGAGCATTTCTGTCGTGTTTTATGTGAATATCAACAACAACAAACAATACAGTGTAGACATACCTTGGTGGCATTTGCAGCATATTCCTCTAGGTTTTCATAAGTATATGCTTGCTCTAGCTGAAAAAAAAGTACAAATTAGTACAAATAAGTACAAATCAAAGAAATGGATGAAAACTGCGTTTATTCGTCGAATAATGGAGCGAGTAAGGTAGCCTTTGTCTTCTACGTCTATATATCTACCATATAAAGATCTATTTGCAAGCTTATACGACATTTTATAAAATACTTTACAAAGAAATCTCTCCAATCGAACTCGCCTCACCGTCACTCACTGCCTTGTCACAGCCAGCGCATGAATATTTGGAAAGATAGTTCCTACAAAGAAATGCTTGAAAAGTGTCGAATAATGGAGCGAGTAAGGTAGCCTTTGTCTTCTACGTCTATATATCTACCATATAAAGATCTATTTGCAAGCTTATACGACATTTTATAAAATACTTTACAAAGAAATCTCCCCAATCGAACTCGCCTCACCGTCACTCACTGCCTTGTCACAGCCAGCGCATGAATATTTGGAAAGATAGTTCCTACAAAGAAATGGATGAAAACTGCGTTTATTCGTCGAATAATGGAGCGAGTAAGGTAGCCTTTGTCTTCTACGTCTATATATCTACCATATAAAGATCTATTTGCAAGCTTATACGACATTTTATAAAATACTTTACAAAGAAATCTCCCCAATCGAACTCGCCTCACCGTCACTGTCAGCGCAGGAATATTGCAAAACAATGCCTTGTCACAGCCAGCGTATGAATATTATAAAGAGATAGTTCCTACAAGAAAATGGTTGAAACTGCGTTTATTTGTCGAATAATGGAGCGAGTAAGGTAGCGGTTGTCTTCTACGTCTATATATCTACCATATAAAGATCTATTTGCAAGCTTATACGACATTTTATAAAATACTTTACAAAGAAATCTCCCCAATCGAACTCGCCTCACCGTCACTCACTGCCTTGTCACAGCCAGCGCATGAATATTTGGAAAGATAGTTCCTACAAAGAAATGGATGAAAACTGCGTTTATTCGTCGAATAATGGAGCGAGTAAGGTAGCCTTTGTCTTCTACGTCTATATATCTACCATATAAAGATCTATTTGCAAGCTTATACGACATTTTATAAAATACTTTACAAAGAAATCTCCCCAATCGAACTCGCCTCACCGTCACTGTCAGCGCAGGAATATTGCAAAACAATGCCTTGTCACAGCCAGCGTATGAATATTATAAAGAGATAGTTCCTACAAGAAAATGGTTGAAACTGCGTTTATTTGTCGAATAATGGAGCGAGTAAGGTAGCGGTTGTCTTCTACGTCTATATATCTACCATATAAAGATCTATTTGCAAGCTTATACGACATTTTATAAAATACTTTACAAAGAAATCTCCCCAATCGAACTCGCCTCACCGTCACTCACTGCCTTGTCACAGCCAGCGCATGAATATTTGGAAAGATAGTTCCTACAAAGAAATGGTTGAAACTGCGTTTATTTGTCGAATAATGGAGCGAGTAAGGTAGCGGTTGTCTTCTACGTCTATATATCTACCATATAAAGATCTATTTGCAAGCTTATACGACATTTTATAAAATACTTTACAAAGAAATCTCCCCAATCGAACTCGCCTCACCGTCACTCACTGCCTTGTCACAGCCAGCGCATGAATATTTGGAAAGATAGTTCCTACAAAGAAATGGATGAAAACTGCGTTTATTCGTCGAATAATGGAGCGAGTAAGGTAGCCTTTGTCTTCTACGTCTATATATCTACCATATAAAGATCTATTTGCAAGCTTATACGACATTTTATAAAATACTTTACAAAGAAATCTCCCCAATCGAACTCGCCTCACCGTCACTGTCAGCGCAGGAATATTGCAAAACAATGCCTTGTCACAGCCAGCGTATGAATATTATAAAGAGATAGTTCCTACAAGAAAATGGTTGAAACTGCGTTTATTTGTCGAATAATGGAGCGAGTAAGGTAGCGGTTGTCTTCTACGTCTATATATCTACCATATAAAGATCTATTTGCAAGCTTATACGATATTTTATAAAATAAATATTTTACAAAGAAAATCCTCACTTGTACAGAGCAGTGTAAAAATCAAAACAATCGAGAGTTCGAGCACCTAGCAATCTTTTCCGTTTCGAGTGTTTTGAATATTTGTGACAAATATCATCTCGTTTATATTTTCAACTGTGGATGAAGGAAAGTTTGCAAAATGTTGTTGTTGTTCAAATTAATGTGTTTGTGTGTTATCATTAGCAGATTTTCAGCATGTCCAACTGGTTGTGACTGCAGGTTAAGAAGCATGGACTGTTATAATTTGTTAAAAATGGATGCTCTGCATCAGAGCCAGATGATAACCAGAGTCACATTTCACCACAGTGTTATTGACATCAACAGTGTGATTAGGCATTATCCCAATGTGGGCCGCATTGAATTGGTGGAGTCAGTAGCATTGAATTGCCCTGCAAATACCAACGTGCAATTTGTGGGAGGATGTGATAGCAAGTCTGAAGAAGATGACAAAAGCCAGGAAAAAGGTAGTTGATATAAATGTAATAATGTTGCTTCTTCATGTCATGGTTTCTTTTTGAAAATTTTCCACTATAGTTTCATAGATATAATGAAATATGCTTCTATAAGATTATAATGAAGATTATAATAGAGTATATCACTTTTTGCAAGTTAAGTTGCATTGGCGCTATCAATTATATCAAGCTTAAAGATAAATACTTCATGTAATTGACGGTTTGTTAAAAAAGTTAATTTTATTATAATGCATTTTTTTTTTTTTTTTTGTTCTATTTCCAGTTCAACCGGATACGTCAGGAGGATTCAAACCAGTGGATTTTCTACCTACCGACAGTGAGGATACCAAAGTCATCAAATCAATGATCGCAGCATTGAACAGCGTAAAAAAAGATAATTGGATAGCCATCGCATTTACAATTATTGGATATTCAGTCATAATGCTGTATTATAGCATTAAACTCTGCAGATATTTAAAGGTGAAAGAAAAATTATGTTTCAAGAAGGCATCCAGGAACGACCCTGATGCAGTTCATGGTTTTGTGCGAAGACGACCAGTTACAAGGTCACAGACAAGGTCACAGACAAGAAAGCAGAAGAAAATGGAAGGTGAAACTGATAGTGAAGTCACTGAAAATATTTGAACATTTCATTTGGTTCTAGTCTTTCCGTGAAATGTATTTATCCTGATAGTTTTGTTTTTTATAGTTGCAGATTTTTTGAAGCATTGCTCATTATATATATATTTCATGTTTTATTGTGGATTTAAAATCTTGTATGAGATTTCTGTATATCTTAGATTTGTAGAAATGAAGACTGTGATTGAAATATGTGTTCAGTTTAGAATTTTTTATTATTTAATATGACTTCCAGCCTTCATGTGAAATGTATTTATCCTGGTAGTTTTTTTTTTTGAAGCAATGCTTCCTATTTATATTTCAACTTTTATTGCGATTTTATCCAAGTTAAATGAGATTTCTGGATATCTTAGATTTGTAGAAATGAAGACTGTGATTGAAATGTGTGTTCAGTTTAGATTTTTTTATCTTATTCAGAGAATTTTTTGTTGTTGTTGTTGTTGTTTTACGGGTTATATAATGTGAAAAGTTTTTTTGACTATTAAAGATTTTCCTATGAAAAAACAAAACTTACTTCATTTGACTTCACTCTGATTTGTTCTACAACTTCGGGATGTCCTACGATCCCTCTCACCATTGCCCAGGCCAAAATGAGCTCCACGTTTGGTTGAGTTCTGAGCTGCTCTTTTTCAATTGCTGTGAGCGGCGCATAATTTGAAGCCATGACTGAAATTTTAATAAACCATTTCTCCAGTACTATGTTATTAAATTGCAACAAGTCAGGTGAACTAAAAATTCATATATTATTATTATTTCTGTTGTTATTATTATTAGTATTGCGTGATTTTACATTAGTTTCCTGCAAAATTTAAGATGTGAGATTCCCAATGATCTGTTATAGAATTTTTATGTGTTACATATATGATGTTCTTATGAAATTCACAATGCTCTCTTCTGAAGAATCATCTAACAGACTACTTTAAACAAATCTATTATAACTTTTATAAAAGCAAAATCAATTATTATTATTATTATTATTATTAATGATACTTACTTGAAAAAGCTGAATAAATCTAAGTCCAGAAAATGAAAACTATTATCATACAGAACCAAGACAGATTATTTCCCAGTGGAAATAAGATAATTTTTTTTTTTTTTTTTTTTTTTTTTTTTTTTTCACTGTGAGATTTTGAAAAAAGGAGTTTATATTGTTGGGTGGACAGTCATAATAACAAGAAATGAGGCAAACTTTAAAAATAAGCTGCCAATCAGATTTAAAAGCTACAAAAACTGAAATGCAATTGGTGTGAAATAAAATTGGTCCCATTAGTACAAGATCTGGATAGGTTACAAGATAACATCTTCCTCTGTGTGTGTGTGTGTGTGTGTGTGTGTGTGTGTGGTGTGTGTGTGTGTGTGTGTGTCTATGTGTTGGGGTATGTCTGTGTGTGTGTGTGTGTGTGTGTGTGTGGCATAATGGTTATCTGTTACTATAATTTAGTGTGCATTTCCCATTTGATCTGCTTTGAGCATATGTATGGAAAAGTTGCCACTATTAACCTTGCATGATCCACCTTCTATTGCAAGTTTATGATCCCATTTCTCCAAAGACTAAACAGAAATTAGAGAATGGGTTTGGCTTTAGAGTTGCAATAAAAAGCCAGTACTTGTTTCCACAAGATTCAGCCCTCATATTCTGTCTAGAATTTATATGTCTTGCAAAAACTTTTCTGTCAATATCTGTAGTGTCAGAGTTTAAAACAAATTTGAGTTAAGGGGAAAAGATGATGTTTCTTCAATTTTTAATTGTGGTGATAGGGGCTGTTCAGGCATTTGAAAATGACTGCATTGACAAATGCACTTGCCAAAATACAGCTATTTGGTGTGAATATATATTTGACCAACCAAAGTTAATGGCACCAGCTCCAGAACAAGTGCACACAATATATATTTCTTACTCGGATATAAAGAATATCAGCTTCATAGCTCAGTTTCCAAATTTGCAAAAGTTATCATTATTTGAAGTTTCAATTAATTGTACCCTGTTGCAAAAGGCTACATTGCCCAGGTCATTGAGTGTGATAGCACCCAGTTGTCCAGGTATTTATGTTTTTTGTTGTTTTTTTGTTACTTATATTCAATACAGAATATTAGTTTCATGAAAAAGTTTTGTTGTCAGTAGTATGCAGTAACAGTGAAAGATATTCAGTGCTTACAAGTTTGACATGTAATACTTGCAAAAGGTTTTTGTTTGCCTTTAATTCTTAGACAAGCAGTAATGATAAAATTTAGTTTCTTACATTTTCAATATTTTGGTGACATGCATTTTACAGATATTGAGAAGAGTAGATCTTCCAGTATTGCTCCTAGTTACACACCAAAAGCTATGACCAGGTTAAATCCCACTGTCACTTTTTTGGTCCCAAATGTAAGTTTGACCCACATTTCAAGTCTTCCCTCCTCCACCCCAGTTGATAAGTCATTGAGCAATAGTGTAACACGCTTTTCCTCCACCCATTCTGAGAAAGTATTGACCAGCACCCAAAAGCATTCTACAGCACCCACAACCAGTTCCGCAAAGCCATCTCATTCAGCACTGAACCGCTCAACAACCCTCCCTTCCTCCACCCTTTCAATTATTGATAAGCTATACACAAGAACCCAATCTAGTGTCTGGTCAAGTAATTCCACTGAAAGCAAAGATGTGAACCAGGCTTCAGTAGAAAAGCATGGTAATTATAGTTTGGTTGTTTAAAAGTTGGTAAATACATTCATTTATAGTTTCAATATAGTTTCTCTTTTAAAGTAAGAGTGCTGAAATAGTTTAAAACCTTCAAAGCAAATAATGTTAGTTTGGATCAATGTTTAAAATTCAATGTTGAAATTGCTTGTCTGATTTTGTATAGTTGTTGTGCCTTAGACTTCAGCAAATTAGTAGAGATTAAGGCCTATAAAAATTCAATTAGAATAGATTAAGTTTACAGAGATTGAGTGCTTAAAAGTAAACAGTTTACAAGACAAATTCCAATTATTTTTTTTTTTTCAAAATAGATTGGCACAAGATCATGGCAGGATGTCTTGGGGCAGGTTTTGTCTTCCTGAGTGCTGGATGTTGTATTTTCTGTCTCCTGAAATTTCTCAAGAAGAGACAGAGGAGGAGGGTACGTTCACCTATCTTTGTGGAGAATGTCACTTACGAGGATGTAGAACTATAGGTAAGCTAATTCGCTATTTTGAAAATAATAATAATAATAATAATTATTATTATTATATGTATAAAAACACATATAGAGTCAAAAAAAATTTTAATTCATAATTTTTGCAATAAATTTCAACATAGCAGGAACGTCTTTCAGTCCAACAGCAATTATCTTCTTTTGCACAGTTAGCTTTTCCCCCAGCTGGTTCACTATGAACCTGCGCAGGGTCAACACCTGGCTCATGTCCGAAATAGTTAAAAGAAAGTTCCGCGGCAGTTCCAGTTGGTAGTCAACCACTTTGTCTTCGTCCGCCATCTCGGCATTAACGTAGACTTCTGCATCCTCAGCCAGAATCTTAGTGAGTTGCTCCTTCTGTAGACGGAGCATTCTGCCTGCTTGCCTCAACACCAATGCCCCATCTTCTCCTTGCAGGGTCACACTACCCAGTGTCATCGGGTTGCTTTCACCCTGTCTCAAGGGAGACCTGTCCCTAGTGTCTGTTCTGTAAACACAAGAAAGTTGGTAGTTGGTTAAATAAATGCACAAATGCTCATACAGATAAGAGGTAATTTTTGTTTTCTGCATCTGGAGATTACTCAGCCCCTGAAAAAAAAAAGAAATTTTCATACTAAGCTACATATTATTATTATTCTGTATTTCAAGATTACTACCTCTCTGAAAGAAGTCAGTGTGGAAAAGACAATTACTGAAAAGTGACTGTTGGTTAATGGCAAGAAGCTGTATGTAACGAATAGACATATACTTTCCATTGGGACTGTAAACCTAAGAACAGAAGGAACAATATTGTCTTTGGTTAATGACAAAAAGACATATGTTAATTTCCATAAATTCACAAGTATACACTACTGTTGAGACATACAGTCAGAAGATGTGTTTACATATTAAGAGATATTATTAAAATGTAACAGGTTTATGCTTTTTAGATCTAGTTTAATGGGTTATATATTACCATTTCAATAAGTCTTTAAATTCTTATAGTGTATGAGATATAGTCTTACCTTTTGCTGCATGGACGGTTTATGAACCGGTATGTACATGTGGCTGTTGTTGTTGTTGTTGTATTGCTAGTTGTAGACATTTTCTTAGCTCTGCAAAAGTACAGTAAAAATGATATTAGTTGTTTTGAATTTGATTTATTTGTATATATTACTAGATATGAATATCCCTAGAAAAAAAAATTTCACTTTGCTTGTTTTAGTAGACTAATCATTATATAGTTACATTGATATTTCTTGTCTTTGAACATAAAATTCTATGTATATATCTTTATCTTAATCATGATACAGTATTCTACTTACTTGAGTGCATCGTACCAGACACGTATGAGTTCATTGTAGCTGTTGTATTTCCTAAGCCAACCATTATTTATTGTGTCTATGTTTTTAACATAGTGCTCTACACAAAGTTCTTTTAGTGATTTCATTGCTGTTATTTTTAAAAAAGACAGAGAGATTGTACTCACTTTCTTGAATTTATTCCAATTTATCCGCAGCACTTAAAACTTTTTTTTGTGAGCAATGATAAATTTATTCCAGTTTTTTACACAGAACTTGAAAAATGTGAATGAGATTACATGAACTTGTATGAGCTTTTATAGAGTGCCTTCAACTATCATTCATTCGGTGTCTGGTCAGTTCATTGGTTGTTTCATTCTATTGTTCAATTTGTAAAATATAGTTTGCTAGAATTTCCACTGGTCAGTGTAGCTTAAGTAGTTGGTAAAGAATGTGTGGAATATTCAACCAATAAGTGGGGTTTTTCCGGGCTATAACTAAAAGTTTGAGTAAAAGTCATCAAGCTGATCAGATTATTGGTCAGTTTTAGGGGATAATATATCAATTTTGTGTACATTATAACCTGTACAAGTGTTCAAAATCTTATGTTTTCAACCTATAAGATTCTCTTCTAAATTGAAGTACATGTGCTCTACATGTTGAAAGTGGGGCTCTTGTTATACTTACCCCTTCTTTTGCTAAGAGCTTGGAGGTTCCCGTTTAAATAACCCCATCCACTTGTTAAGCTGATATATAAATACCACTCTCTGCTTCCAGTCATAAATAAAATGAAACACTTTCAAATTCTCTTGTAGAGAAAAATGTACTGAAAAAAAGCAAAAGAAAGTTTTGAAACTTTAAAAATGAATGGTTTCATTATTGAGTATTTCACATTTCTTCATGAAAAAATGTCAGATATTTTAATGCCATAACAGATATCTTTTTTTTTTGTTTTTAACAAATGTTCAAGAATTGTCCTCAGTCAACTTTATTTTCCTCCAAATCAAGGGTGTGTCCTCAGAATGTTTACATTTACCCATGAGAGTCAATAGAGCTTTTGAATGGTGCTAGCATAGACGATTAAGTCTCATAAGCAAATTCTAGAGTGCCGTGGAGTGTTTTATTATCATATCACTTGTGTCTCCACACTTGAAGCGTGCTGTGCCTTTCATTTTCTAAACACTTAACTCTTTATATTCAGGTTCTGCATAAATGATTAAGCTTCTTAAGCAAAATGTGGAGTGCTATATTAACATAACCACATGTCCGCACTTGAAGAGTCGATGTGCCTTTCAGTTTTTAAACACTTGATCAGAAATACATATTGTCACAAGTACTGCACTTCACGGCTTTATTATTTTTGAGATTAGCTAACATGAGTTAGTCTTATGTGTCCACACTTGCAGTGCCTTTCATGTTTTAAGTACTAGACTACAAATAGATAATAATGCAAAATTTTACTGTTTTGAAGTGCTTTATTAAAATTGTCACTTTCATGTTTTAAGCAGTTGTCAATAAATACATAATGTCACAAGAGCTAAAGTTTCACTATATAATTTCACTGATTTATGCATGCTCAGACTAGGTGGTGTCGGTGTGCCTTTCATGTGTAGTGCTTTATTCAAATGAACCTTATGAGTCCACACTTGAAGTATGGATATGCCTCTGATCTTTTGAAGGACTGAAGATTATTATGACCAGCAGTAGCATTGCATTATTTTCTTTTGTCTTTTTAAAGAATATCTTCTTTATTCTTATTCTTATTATTTTTTTTTTCATATAAATCAGTTAAAATCTGAAAAGACCTGTAGAATTTCTTTGGCTTTTTTTTGTTTAAAGTCTCCAAAGTCTTTAAGCTACCAAAGGTTGCTGTTTTTTAATCAATCACCACAAACCTTAAACTCGTAAAGTCACTCAATGTTAAAAGTCTCCCTTCAAATATATCTCCTTTAAACCTCTAGTTCACCAAAAAGTCAAAAACCTTAAATTTAAGTCTAAACTTACCAAAAAGTCAAAAACCCTAAATTTAAGGCTAAACTTAAACTCCTCCTCCTCCTCCTCAATGTCGCAAAAAGCATCCAATATACTACTAATATTTTGGTGGAATAATTTCTGATTAGACATGTAATGCTCCAAATGTGCCTAAAATATCCTCATTAATTATTAGAATATGCAGGAAATTAAATTTGGGCTTCAGGTTAACAATATTATGACATACCTGACATCTTCCACCTGAGGGGTGGTATGGGGGGCTCCCCCACCCCGGAAATTGAAATTCCTAAAGTAGCCCTCGAGTGGGCCAGCCCTAAACAAAATCATTCTCTGATATAAACTGAGTTTCCTGTGAAAATTGCAGCCAGATTGACCAACTTTAAGGGGTGTTTTGGGCTGATCTGGCATTTAAGCTTACCCTCGCCAGCTACACTCCCTGAACCTGCACTTTGGGCTAGATATGAATTTCTGAATGAACACACTACTAAAATTCATTTCAGGGGCGACTCCTGTGTGAATCAATGTGGTTTTCAACCTTGAATCTACCTTAATTGAGAATATATCAGCATTTCCTGATACAGCCATCTGAGGCTGTATTTTCGCCTTCCTGAATCACATATGACACATGTGACACCACTGGAATACCAGATGTAATCCTAAAACCTATGCAGTCAGATTTAGTATGTGGCAAGTGATTTTTAGGCCAAATTTCAGACTTATAGACCAATAATTGGTACTGGTTTGGGCTGAATTACATCTATTTTTGGCTATATTTAGAACAATATTTTGGTGGAATAATTTCTGATTAGACATGTAATGCTCCAAATGTGCCTAAAATATCCTCATTAATTATTAGAATATGCAGGAAATTAAATTTGGGCTTCAGGTTAACAATATTATGACATACCTGACATCTTCCACCTGAGGGGTGGTATGGGGGGCTCCCCCACCCCGGAAATTGAAATTCCTAAAGTAGCCCTCGAGTGGGCCAGCCCTAAACAAAATCATTCTCTGATATAAACTGAGTTTCCTGTGAAAATTGCAGCCAGATTGACCAACTTTAAGGGGTGTTTTGGGCTGATCTGGCATTTAAGCTTACCCTCGCCAGCTACACTCCCTGAACCTGCACTTTGGGCTAGATATGAATTTCTGAATGAACACACTACTAAAATTCATTTCAGGGGCGACTCCTGTGTGAATCAATGTGGTTTTCAACCTTGAATCTACCTTAATTGAGAATATATCAGCATTTCCTGATACAGCCATCTGAGGCTGTATTTTCGCCTTCCTGAATCACATATGACACATGTGACACCACTGGAATACCAGATGTAATCCTAAAACCTATGCAGTCAGATTTAGTATGTGGCAAGTGATTTTTAGGCCAAATTTCAGACTTATAGACCAATAATTGGTACTGGTTTGGGCTGAATTACATCTATTTTTGGCTATATTTAGAACAATATTTTGGTGGAATAATTTCTGATTAGACATGTAATGCTCCAAATGTGCCTAAAATATCCTCATTAATTATTAGAATATGCAGGAAATTAAATTTGGGCTTCAGGTTAACAATATTATGACATACCTGACATCTTCCACCTGAGGGGTGGTATGGGGGGCTCCCCCACCCCGGAAATTGAAATTCCTAAAGTAGCCCTCGAGTGGGCCAGCCCTAAACAAAATCATTCTCTGATATAAACTGAGTTTCCTGTGAAAATTGCAGCCAGATTGACCAACTTTAAGGGGTGTTTTGGGCTGATCTGGCATTTAAGCTTACCCTCGCCAGCTACACTCCCTGAACCTGCACTTTGGGCTAGATATGAATTTCTGAATGAACACACTACTAAAATTCATTTCAGGGGCGACTCCTGTGTGAATCAATGTGGTTTTCAACCTTGAATCTACCTTAATTGAGAATATATCAGCATTTCCTGATACAGCCATCTGAGGCTGTATTTTCGCCTTCCTGAATCACATATGACACATGTGACACCACTGGAATACCAGATGTAATCCTAAAACCTATGCAGTCAGATTTAGTATGTGGCAAGTGATTTTTAGGCCAAATTTCAGACTTATAGACCAATAATTGGTACTGGTTTGGGCTGAATTACATCTATTTTTGGCTATATTTAGAACAATATTTTGGTGGAATAATTTCTGATTAGACATGTAATGCTCCAAATGTGCCTAAAATATCCTCATTAATTATTAGAATATGCAGGAAATTAAATTTGGGCTTCAGGTTAACAATATTATGACATACCTGACATCTTCCACCTGAGGGGTGGTATGGGGGGCTCCCCCACCCCGGAAATTGAAATTCCTAAAGTAGCCCTCGAGTGGGCCAGCCCTAAACAAAATCATTCTCTGATATAAACTGAGTTTCCTGTGAAAATTGCAGCCAGATTGACCAACTTTAAGGGGTGTTTTGGGCTGATCTGGCATTTAAGCTTACCCTCGCCAGCTACACTCCCTGAACCTGCACTTTGGGCTAGATATGAATTTCTGAATGAACACACTACTAAAATTCATTTCAGGGGCGACTCCTGTGTGAATCAATGTGGTTTTCAACCTTGAATCTACCTTAATTGAGAATATATCAGCATTTCCTGATACAGCCATCTGAGGCTGTATTTTCGCCTTCCTGAATCACATATGACACATGTGACACCACTGGAATACCAGATGTAATCCTAAAACCTATGCAGTCAGATTTAGTATGTGGCAAGTGATTTTTAGGCCAAATTTCAGACTTATAGACCAATAATTGGTACTGGTTTGGGCTGAATTACATCTATTTTTGGCTATATTTAGAACAATATTTTGGTGGAATAATTTCTGATTAGACATGTAATGCTCCAAATGTGCCTAAAATATCCTCATTAATTATTAGAATATGCAGGAAATTAAATTTGGGCTTCAGGTTAACAATATTATGACATACCTGACATCTTCCACCTGAGGGGTGGTATGGGGGGCTCCCCCACCCCGGAAATTGAAATTCCTAAAGTAGCCCTCGAGTGGGCCAGCCCTAAACAAAATCATTCTCTGATATAAACTGAGTTTCCTGTGAAAATTGCAGCCAGATTGACCAACTTTAAGGGGTGTTTTGGGCTGATCTGGCATTTAAGCTTACCCTCGCCAGCTACACTCCCTGAACCTGCACTTTGGGCTAGATATGAATTTCTGAATGAACACACTACTAAAATTCATTTCAGGGGCGACTCCTGTGTGAATCAATGTGGTTTTCAACCTTGAATCTACCTTAATTGAGAATATATCAGCATTTCCTGATACAGCCATCTGAGGCTGTATTTTCGCCTTCCTGAATCACATATGACACATGTGACACCACTGGAATACCAGATGTAATCCTAAAACCTATGCAGTCAGATTTAGTATGTGGCAAGTGATTTTTAGGCCAAATTTCAGACTTATAGACCAATAATTGGTACTGGTTTGGGCTGAATTACATCTATTTTTGGCTATATTTAGAACAATATTTTGGTGGAATAATTTCTGATTAGACATGTAATGCTCCAAATGTGCCTAAAATATCCTCATTAATTATTAGAATATGCAGGAAATTAAATTTGGGCTTCAGGTTAACAATATTATGACATACCTGACATCTTCCACCTGAGGGGTGGTATGGGGGGCTCCCCCACCCCGGAAATTGAAATTCCTAAAGTAGCCCTCGAGTGGGCCAGCCCTAAACAAAATCATTCTCTGATATAAACTGAGTTTCCTGTGAAAATTGCAGCCAGATTGACCAACTTTAAGGGGTGTTTTGGGCTGATCTGGCATTTAAGCTTACCCTCGCCAGCTACACTCCCTGAACCTGCACTTTGGGCTAGATATGAATTTCTGAATGAACACACTACTAAAATTCATTTCAGGGGCGACTCCTGTGTGAATCAATGTGGTTTTCAACCTTGAATCTACCTTAATTGAGAATATATCAGCATTTCCTGATACAGCCATCTGAGGCTGTATTTTCGCCTTCCTGAATCACATATGACACATGTGACACCACTGGAATACCAGATGTAATCCTAAAACCTATGCAGTCAGATTTAGTATGTGGCAAGTGATTTTTAGGCCAAATTTCAGACTTATAGACCAATAATTGGTACTGGTTTGGGCTGAATTACATCTATTTTTGGCTATATTTAGAACAATATTTTGGTGGAATAATTTCTGATTAGACATGTAATGCTCCAAATGTGCCTAAAATATCCTCATTAATTATTAGAATATGCAGGAAATTAAATTTGGGCTTCAGGTTAACAATATTATGACATACCTGACATCTTCCACCTGAGGGGTGGTATGGGGGGCTCCCCCACCCCGGAAATTGAAATTCCTAAAGTAGCCCTCGAGTGGGCCAGCCCTAAACAAAATCATTCTCTGATATAAACTGAGTTTCCTGTGAAAATTGCAGCCAGATTGACCAACTTTAAGGGGTGTTTTGGGCTGATCTGGCATTTAAGCTTACCCTCGCCAGCTACACTCCCTGAACCTGCACTTTGGGCTAGATATGAATTTCTGAATGAACACACTACTAAAATTCATTTCAGGGGCGACTCCTGTGTGAATCAATGTGGTTTTCAACCTTGAATCTACCTTAATTGAGAATATATCAGCATTTCCTGGTACAGCCATCTGAGGCTGTATTTTCGCCTTCCTGAATCACATATGACACATGTGACACCACTGGAATACCAGATGTAATCCTAAAACCTATGCAGTCAGATTTAGTATGTGGCAAGTGATTTTAGGCCAAATTTCAGACTTATAGACCAATAATTGGTACTGGTTTGGGCTGAATTACATCTATTTTTGGCTATATTTAGAACAATATTTTGGTGGAATAATTTCTGATTAGACATGTAATGCTCCAAATGTGCCTAAAATATCCTCATTAATTATTAGAATATGCAGGAAATTAAATTTGGGCTTCAGGTTAACAATATTATGACATACCTGACATCTTCCACCTGAGGGGTGGTATGGGGGGCTCCCCCACCCCGGAAATTGAAATTCCTAAAGTAGCCCTCGAGTGGGCCAGCCCTAAACAAAATCATTCTCTGATATAAACTGAGTTTCCTGTGAAAATTGCAGCCAGATTGACCAACTTTAAGGGGTGTTTTGGGCTGATCTGGCATTTAAGCTTACCCTCGCCAGCTACACTCCCTGAACCTGCACTTTGGGCTAGATATGAATTTCTGAATGAACACACTACTAAAATTCATTTCAGGGGCGACTCCTGTGTGAATCAATGTGGTTTTCAACCTTGAATCTACCTTAATTGAGAATATATCAGCATTTCCTGATACAGCCATCTGAGGCTGTATTTTCGCCTTCCTGAATCACATATGACACATGTGACACCACTGGAATACCAGATGTAATCCTAAAACCTATGCAGTCAGATTTAGTATGTGGCAAGTGATTTTTAGGCCAAATTTCAGACTTATAGACCAATAATTGGTACTGGTTTGGGCTGAATTACATCTATTTTTGGCTATATTTAGAACAATATTTTGGTGGAATAATTTCTGATTAGACATGTAATGCTCCAAATGTGCCTAAAATATCCTCATTAATTATTAGAATATGCAGGAAATTAAATTTGGGCTTCAGGTTAACAATATTATGACATACCTGACATCTTCCACCTGAGGGGTGGTATGGGGGGCTCCCCCACCCCGGAAATTGAAATTCCTAAAGTAGCCCTCGAGTGGGCCAGCCCTAAACAAAATCATTCTCTGATATAAACTGAGTTTCCTGTGAAAATTGCAGCCAGATTGACCAACTTTAAGGGGTGTTTTGGGCTGATCTGGCATTTAAGCTTACCCTCGCCAGCTACACTCCCTGAACCTGCACTTTGGGCTAGATATGAATTTCTGAATGAACACACTACTAAAATTCATTTCAGGGGCGACTCCTGTGTGAATCAATGTGGTTTTCAACCTTGAATCTACCTTAATTGAGAATATATCAGCATTTCCTGATACAGCCATCTGAGGCTGTATTTTCGCCTTCCTGAATCACATATGACACATGTGACACCACTGGAATACCAGATGTAATCCTAAAACCTATGCAGTCAGATTTAGTATGTGGCAAGTGATTTTAGGCCAAATTTCAGACTTATAGACCAATAATTGGTACTGGTTTGGGCTGAATTACATCTATTTTTGGCTATATTTAGAACAATATTTTGGTGGAATAATTTCTGATTAGACATGTAATGCTCCAAATGTGCCTAAAATATCCTCATTAATTATTAGAATATGCAGGAAATTAAATTTGGGCTTCAGGTTAACAATATTATGACATACCTGACATCTTCCACCTGAGGGGTGGTATGGGGGGCTCCCCCACCCCGGAAATTGAAATTCCTAAAGTAGCCCTCGAGTGGGCCAGCCCTAAACAAAATCATTCTCTGATATAAACTGAGTTTCCTGTGAAAATTGCAGCCAGATTGACCAACTTTAAGGGGTGTTTTGGGCTGATCTGGCATTTAAGCTTACCCTCGCCAGCTACACTCCCTGAACCTGCACTTTGGGCTAGATATGAATTTCTGAATGAACACACTACTAAAATTCATTTCAGGGGCGACTCCTGTGTGAATCAATGTGGTTTTCAACCTTGAATCTACCTTAATTGAGAATATATCAGCATTTCCTGATACAGCCATCTGAGGCTGTATTTTCGCCTTCCTGAATCACATATGACACATGTGACACCACTGGAATACCAGATGTAATCCTAAAACCTATGCAGTCAGATTTAGTATGTGGCAAGTGATTTTTAGGCCAAATTTCAGACTTATAGACCAATAATTGGTACTGGTTTGGGCTGAATTACATCTATTTTTGGCTATATTTAGAACAATATTTTGGTGGAATAATTTCTGATTAGACATGTAATGCTCCAAATGTGCCTAAAATATCCTCATTAATTATTAGAATATGCAGGAAATTAAATTTGGGCTTCAGGTTAACAATATTATGACATACCTGACATCTTCCACCTGAGGGGTGGTATGGGGGGCTCCCCCACCCCGGAAATTGAAATTCCTAAAGTAGCCCTCGAGTGGGCCAGCCCTAAACAAAATCATTCTCTGATATAAACTGAGTTTCCTGTGAAAATTGCAGCCAGATTGACCAACTTTAAGGGGTGTTTTGGGCTGATCTGGCATTTAAGCTTACCCTCGCCAGCTACACTCCCTGAACCTGCACTTTGGGCTAGATATGAATTTCTGAATGAACACACTACTAAAATTCATTTCAGGGGCGACTCCTGTGTGAATCAATGTGGTTTTCAACCTTGAATCTACCTTAATTGAGAATATATCAGCATTTCCTGATACAGCCATCTGAGGCTGTATTTTCGCCTTCCTGAATCACATATGACACATGTGACACCACTGGAATACCAGATGTAATCCTAAAACCTATGCAGTCAGATTTAGTATGTGGCAAGTGATTTTTAGGCCAAATTTCAGACTTATAGACCAATAATTGGTACTGGTTTGGGCTGAATTACATCTATTTTTGGCTATATTTAGAACAATATTTTGGTGGAATAATTTCTGATTAGACATGTAATGCTCCAAATGTGCCTAAAATATCCTCATTAATTATTAGAATATGCAGGAAATTAAATTTGGGCTTCAGGTTAACAATATTATGACATACCTGACATCTTCCACCTGAGGGGTGGTATGGGGGGCTCCCCCACCCCGGAAATTGAAATTCCTAAAGTAGCCCTCGAGTGGGCCAGCCCTAAACAAAATCATTCTCTGATATAAACTGAGTTTCCTGTGAAAATTGCAGCCAGATTGACCAACTTTAAGGGGTGTTTTGGGCTGATCTGGCATTTAAGCTTACCCTCGCCAGCTACACTCCCTGAACCTGCACTTTGGGCTAGATATGAATTTCTGAATGAACACACTACTAAAATTCATTTCAGGGGCGACTCCTGTGTGAATCAATGTGGTTTTCAACCTTGAATCTACCTTAATTGAGAATATATCAGCATTTCCTGATACAGCCATCTGAGGCTGTATTTTCGCCTTCCTGAATCACATATGACACATGTGACACCACTGGAATACCAGATGTAATCCTAAAACCTATGCAGTCAGATTTAGTATGTGGCAAGTGATTTTTAGGCCAAATTTCAGACTTATAGACCAATAATTGGTACTGGTTTGGGCTGAATTACATCTATTTTTGGCTATATTTAGAACAATATTTTGGTGGAATAATTTCTGATTAGACATGTAATGCTCCAAATGTGCCTAAAATATCCTCATTAATTATTAGAATATGCAGGAAATTAAATTTGGGCTTCAGGTTAACAATATTATGACATACCTGACATCTTCCACCTGAGGGGTGGTATGGGGGGCTCCCCCACCCCGGAAATTGAAATTCCTAAAGTAGCCCTCGAGTGGGCCAGCCCTAAACAAAATCATTCTCTGATATAAACTGAGTTTCCTGTGAAAATTGCAGCCAGATTGACCAACTTTAAGGGGTGTTTTGGGCTGATCTGGCATTTAAGCTTACCCTCGCCAGCTACACTCCCTGAACCTGCACTTTGGGCTAGATATGAATTTCTGAATGAACACACTACTAAAATTCATTTCAGGGGCGACTCCTGTGTGAATCAATGTGGTTTTCAACCTTGAATCTACCTTAATTGAGAATATATCAGCATTTCCTGATACAGCCATCTGAGGCTGTATTTTCGCCTTCCTGAATCACATATGACACATGTGACACCACTGGAATACCAGATGTAATCCTAAAACCTATGCAGTCAGATTTAGTATGTGGCAAGTGATTTTTAGGCCAAATTTCAGACTTATAGACCAATAATTGGTACTGGTTTGGGCTGAATTACATCTATTTTTGGCTATATTTAGAACAATATTTTGGTGGAATAATTTCTGATTAGACATGTAATGCTCCAAATGTGCCTAAAATATCCTCATTAATTATTAGAATATGCAGGAAATTAAATTTGGGCTTCAGGTTAACAATATTATGACATACCTGACATCTTCCACCTGAGGGGTGGTATGGGGGGCTCCCCCACCCCGGAAATTGAAATTCCTAAAGTAGCCCTCGAGTGGGCCAGCCCTAAACAAAATCATTCTCTGATATAAACTGAGTTTCCTGTGAAAATTGCAGCCAGATTGACCAACTTTAAGGGGTGTTTTGGGCTGATCTGGCATTTAAGCTTACCCTCGCCAGCTACACTCCCTGAACCTGCACTTTGGGCTAGATATGAATTTCTGAATGAACACACTACTAAAATTCATTTCAGGGGCGACTCCTGTGTGAATCAATGTGGTTTTCAACCTTGAATCTACCTTAATTGAGAATATATCAGCATTTCCTGATACAGCCATCTGAGGCTGTATTTTCGCCTTCCTGAATCACATATGACACATGTGACACCACTGGAATACCAGATGTAATCCTAAAACCTATGCAGTCAGATTTAGTATGTGGCAAGTGATTTTTAGGCCAAATTTCAGACTTATAGACCAATAATTGGTACTGGTTTGGGCTGAATTACATCTATTTTTGGCTATATTTAGAACAATATTTTGGTGGAATAATTTCTGATTAGACATGTAATGCTCCAAATGTGCCTAAAATATCCTCATTAATTATTAGAATATGCAGGAAATTAAATTTGGGCTTCAGGTTAACAATATTATGACATACCTGACATCTTCCACCTGAGGGGTGGTATGGGGGGCTCCCCCACCCCGGAAATTGAAATTCCTAAAGTAGCCCTCGAGTGGGCCAGCCCTAAACAAAATCATTCTCTGATATAAACTGAGTTTCCTGTGAAAATTGCAGCCAGATTGACCAACTTTAAGGGGTGTTTTGGGCTGATCTGGCATTTAAGCTTACCCTCGCCAGCTACACTCCCTGAACCTGCACTTTGGGCTAGATATGAATTTCTGAATGAACACACTACTAAAATTCATTTCAGGGGCGACTCCTGTGTGAATCAATGTGGTTTTCAACCTTGAATCTACCTTAATTGAGAATATATCAGCATTTCCTGATACAGCCATCTGAGGCTGTATTTTCGCCTTCCTGAATCACATATGACACATGTGACACCACTGGAATACCAGATGTAATCCTAAAACCTATGCAGTCAGATTTAGTATGTGGCAAGTGATTTTTAGGCCAAATTTCAGACTTATAGACCAATAATTGGTACTGGTTTGGGCTGAATTACATCTATTTTTGGCTATATTTAGAACAATATTTTGGTGGAATAATTTCTGATTAGACATGTAATGCTCCAAATGTGCCTAAAATATCCTCATTAATTATTAGAATATGCAGGAAATTAAATTTGGGCTTCAGGTTAACAATATTATGACATACCTGACATCTTCCACCTGAGGGGTGGTATGGGGGGCTCCCCCACCCCGGAAATTGAAATTCCTAAAGTAGCCCTCGAGTGGGCCAGCCCTAAACAAAATCATTCTCTGATATAAACTGAGTTTCCTGTGAAAATTGCAGCCAGATTGACCAACTTTAAGGGGTGTTTTGGGCTGATCTGGCATTTAAGCTTACCCTCGCCAGCTACACTCCCTGAACCTGCACTTTGGGCTAGATATGAATTTCTGAATGAACACACTACTAAAATTCATTTCAGGGGCGACTCCTGTGTGAATCAATGTGGTTTTCAACCTTGAATCTACCTTAATTGAGAATATATCAGCATTTCCTGATACAGCCATCTGAGGCTGTATTTTCGCCTTCCTGAATCACATATGACACATGTGACACCACTGGAATACCAGATGTAATCCTAAAACCTATGCAGTCAGATTTAGTATGTGGCAAGTGATTTTTAGGCCAAATTTCAGACTTATAGACCAATAATTGGTACTGGTTTGGGCTGAATTACATCTATTTTTGGCTATATTTAGAACAATATTTTGGTGGAATAATTTCTGATTAGACATGTAATGCTCCAAATGTGCCTAAAATATCCTCATTAATTATTAGAATATGCAGGAAATTAAATTTGGGCTTCAGGTTAACAATATTATGACATACCTGACATCTTCCACCTGAGGGGTGGTATGGGGGGCTCCCCCACCCCGGAAATTGAAATTCCTAAAGTAGCCCTCGAGTGGGCCAGCCCTAAACAAAATCATTCTCTGATATAAACTGAGTTTCCTGTGAAAATTGCAGCCAGATTGACCAACTTTAAGGGGTGTTTTGGGCTGATCTGGCATTTAAGCTTACCCTCGCCAGCTACACTCCCTGAACCTGCACTTTGGGCTAGATATGAATTTCTGAATGAACACACTACTAAAATTCATTTCAGGGGCGACTCCTGTGTGAATCAATGTGGTTTTCAACCTTGAATCTACCTTAATTGAGAATATATCAGCATTTCCTGATACAGCCATCTGAGGCTGTATTTTCGCCTTCCTGAATCACATATGACACATGTGACACCACTGGAATACCAGATGTAATCCTAAAACCTATGCAGTCAGATTTAGTATGTGGCAAGTGATTTTTAGGCCAAATTTCAGACTTATAGACCAATAATTGGTACTGGTTTGGGCTGAATTACATCTATTTTTGGCTATATTTAGAACAATATTTTGGTGGAATAATTTCTGATTAGACATGTAATGCTCCAAATGTGCCTAAAATATCCTCATTAATTATTAGAATATGCAGGAAATTAAATTTGGGCTTCAGGTTAACAATATTATGACATACCTGACATCTTCCACCTGAGGGGTGGTATGGGGGGCTCCCCCACCCCGGAAATTGAAATTCCTAAAGTAGCCCTCGAGTGGGCCAGCCCTAAACAAAATCATTCTCTGATATAAACTGAGTTTCCTGTGAAAATTGCAGCCAGATTGACCAACTTTAAGGGGTGTTTTGGGCTGATCTGGCATTTAAGCTTACCCTCGCCAGCTACACTCCCTGAACCTGCACTTTGGGCTAGATATGAATTTCTGAATGAACACACTACTAAAATTCATTTCAGGGGCGACTCCTGTGTGAATCAATGTGGTTTTCAACCTTGAATCTACCTTAATTGAGAATATATCAGCATTTCCTGATACAGCCATCTGAGGCTGTATTTTCGCCTTCCTGAATCACATATGACACATGTGACACCACTGGAATACCAGATGTAATCCTAAAACCTATGCAGTCAGATTTAGTATGTGGCAAGTGATTTTTAGGCCAAATTTCAGACTTATAGACCAATAATTGGTACTGGTTTGGGCTGAATTACATCTATTTTTGGCTATATTTAGAACAATATTTTGGTGGAATAATTTCTGATTAGACATGTAATGCTCCAAATGTGCCTAAAATATCCTCATTAATTATTAGAATATGCAGGAAATTAAATTTGGGCTTCAGGTTAACAATATTATGACATACCTGACATCTTCCACCTGAGGGGTGGTATGGGGGGCTCCCCCACCCCGGAAATTGAAATTCCTAAAGTAGCCCTCGAGTGGGCCAGCCCTAAACAAAATCATTCTCTGATATAAACTGAGTTTCCTGTGAAAATTGCAGCCAGATTGACCAACTTTAAGGGGTGTTTTGGGCTGATCTGGCATTTAAGCTTACCCTCGCCAGCTACACTCCCTGAACCTGCACTTTGGGCTAGATATGAATTTCTGAATGAACACACTACTAAAATTCATTTCAGGGGCGACTCCTGTGTGAATCAATGTGGTTTTCAACCTTGAATCTACCTTAATTGAGAATATATCAGCATTTCCTGATACAGCCATCTGAGGCTGTATTTTCGCCTTCCTGAATCACATATGACACATGTGACACCACTGGAATACCAGATGTAATCCTAAAACCTATGCAGTCAGATTTAGTATGTGGCAAGTGATTTTTAGGCCAAATTTCAGACTTATAGACCAATAATTGGTACTGGTTTGGGCTGAATTACATCTATTTTTGGCTATATTTAGAACAATATTTTGGTGGAATAATTTCTGATTAGACATGTAATGCTCCAAATGTGCCTAAAATATCCTCATTAATTATTAGAATATGCAGGAAATTAAATTTGGGCTTCAGGTTAACAATATTATGACATACCTGACATCTTCCACCTGAGGGGTGGTATGGGGGGCTCCCCCACCCCGGAAATTGAAATTCCTAAAGTAGCCCTCGAGTGGGCCAGCCCTAAACAAAATCATTCTCTGATATAAACTGAGTTTCCTGTGAAAATTGCAGCCAGATTGACCAACTTTAAGGGGTGTTTTGGGCTGATCTGGCATTTAAGCTTACCCTCGCCAGCTACACTCCCTGAACCTGCACTTTGGGCTAGATATGAATTTCTGAATGAACACACTACTAAAATTCATTTCAGGGGCGACTCCTGTGTGAATCAATGTGGTTTTCAACCTTGAATCTACCTTAATTGAGAATATATCAGCATTTCCTGATACAGCCATCTGAGGCTGTATTTTCGCCTTCCTGAATCACATATGACACATGTGACACCACTGGAATACCAGATGTAATCCTAAAACCTATGCAGTCAGATTTAGTATGTGGCAAGTGATTTTTAGGCCAAATTTCAGACTTATAGACCAATAATTGGTACTGGTTTGGGCTGAATTACATCTATTTTTGGCTATATTTAGAACAATATTTTGGTGGAATAATTTCTGATTAGACATGTAATGCTCCAAATGTGCCTAAAATATCCTCATTAATTATTAGAATATGCAGGAAATTAAATTTGGGCTTCAGGTTAACAATATTATGACATACCTGACATCTTCCACCTGAGGGGTGGTATGGGGGGCTCCCCCACCCCGGAAATTGAAATTCCTAAAGTAGCCCTCGAGTGGGCCAGCCCTAAACAAAATCATTCTCTGATATAAACTGAGTTTCCTGTGAAAATTGCAGCCAGATTGACCAACTTTAAGGGGTGTTTTGGGCTGATCTGGCATTTAAGCTTACCCTCGCCAGCTACACTCCCTGAACCTGCACTTTGGGCTAGATATGAATTTCTGAATGAACACACTACTAAAATTCATTTCAGGGGCGACTCCTGTGTGAATCAATGTGGTTTTCAACCTTGAATCTACCTTAATTGAGAATATATCAGCATTTCCTGATACAGCCATCTGAGGCTGTATTTTCGCCTTCCTGAATCACATATGACACATGTGACACCACTGGAATACCAGATGTAATCCTAAAACCTATGCAGTCAGATTTAGTATGTGGCAAGTGATTTTTAGGCCAAATTTCAGACTTATAGACCAATAATTGGTACTGGTTTGGGCTGAATTACATCTATTTTTGGCTATATTTAGAACAATATTTTGGTGGAATAATTTCTGATTAGACATGTAATGCTCCAAATGTGCCTAAAATATCCTCATTAATTATTAGAATATGCAGGAAATTAAATTTGGGCTTCAGGTTAACAATATTATGACATACCTGACATCTTCCACCTGAGGGGTGGTATGGGGGGCTCCCCCACCCCGGAAATTGAAATTCCTAAAGTAGCCCTCGAGTGGGCCAGCCCTAAACAAAATCATTCTCTGATATAAACTGAGTTTCCTGTGAAAATTGCAGCCAGATTGACCAACTTTAAGGGGTGTTTTGGGCTGATCTGGCATTTAAGCTTACCCTCGCCAGCTACACTCCCTGAACCTGCACTTTGGGCTAGATATGAATTTCTGAATGAACACACTACTAAAATTCATTTCAGGGGCGACTCCTGTGTGAATCAATGTGGTTTTCAACCTTGAATCTACCTTAATTGAGAATATATCAGCATTTCCTGATACAGCCATCTGAGGCTGTATTTTCGCCTTCCTGAATCACATATGACACATGTGACACCACTGGAATACCAGATGTAATCCTAAAACCTATGCAGTCAGATTTAGTATGTGGCAAGTGATTTTTAGGCCAAATTTCAGACTTATAGACCAATAATTGGTACTGGTTTGGGCTGAATTACATCTATTTTTGGCTATATTTAGAACAATATTTTGGTGGAATAATTTCTGATTAGACATGTAATGCTCCAAATGTGCCTAAAATATCCTCATTAATTATTAGAATATGCAGGAAATTAAATTTGGGCTTCAGGTTAACAATATTATGACATACCTGACATCTTCCACCTGAGGGGTGGTATGGGGGGCTCCCCCACCCCGGAAATTGAAATTCCTAAAGTAGCCCTCGAGTGGGCCAGCCCTAAACAAAATCATTCTCTGATATAAACTGAGTTTCCTGTGAAAATTGCAGCCAGATTGACCAACTTTAAGGGGTGTTTTGGGCTGATCTGGCATTTAAGCTTACCCTCGCCAGCTACACTCCCTGAACCTGCACTTTGGGCTAGATATGAATTTCTGAATGAACACACTACTAAAATTCATTTCAGGGGCGACTCCTGTGTGAATCAATGTGGTTTTCAACCTTGAATCTACCTTAATTGAGAATATATCAGCATTTCCTGATACAGCCATCTGAGGCTGTATTTTCGCCTTCCTGAATCACATATGACACATGTGACACCACTGGAATACCAGATGTAATCCTAAAACCTATGCAGTCAGATTTAGTATGTGGCAAGTGATTTTTAGGCCAAATTTCAGACTTATAGACCAATAATTGGTACTGGTTTGGGCTGAATTACATCTATTTTTGGCTATATTTAGAACAATATTTTGGTGGAATAATTTCTGATTAGACATGTAATGCTCCAAATGTGCCTAAAATATCCTCATTAATTATTAGAATATGCAGGAAATTAAATTTGGGCTTCAGGTTAACAATATTATGACATACCTGACATCTTCCACCTGAGGGGTGGTATGGGGGGCTCCCCCACCCCGGAAATTGAAATTCCTAAAGTAGCCCTCGAGTGGGCCAGCCCTAAACAAAATCATTCTCTGATATAAACTGAGTTTCCTGTGAAAATTGCAGCCAGATTGACCAACTTTAAGGGGTGTTTTGGGCTGATCTGGCATTTAAGCTTACCCTCGCCAGCTACACTCCCTGAACCTGCACTTTGGGCTAGATATGAATTTCTGAATGAACACACTACTAAAATTCATTTCAGGGGCGACTCCTGTGTGAATCAATGTGGTTTTCAACCTTGAATCTACCTTAATTGAGAATATATCAGCATTTCCTGATACAGCCATCTGAGGCTGTATTTTCGCCTTCCTGAATCACATATGACACATGTGACACCACTGGAATACCAGATGTAATCCTAAAACCTATGCAGTCAGATTTAGTATGTGGCAAGTGATTTTTAGGCCAAATTTCAGACTTATAGACCAATAATTGGTACTGGTTTGGGCTGAATTACATCTATTTTTGGCTATATTTAGAACAATATTTTGGTGGAATAATTTCTGATTAGACATGTAATGCTCCAAATGTGCCTAAAATATCCTCATTAATTATTAGAATATGCAGGAAATTAAATTTGGGCTTCAGGTTAACAATATTATGACATACCTGACATCTTCCACCTGAGGGGTGGTATGGGGGGCTCCCCCACCCCGGAAATTGAAATTCCTAAAGTAGCCCTCGAGTGGGCCAGCCCTAAACAAAATCATTCTCTGATATAAACTGAGTTTCCTGTGAAAATTGCAGCCAGATTGACCAACTTTAAGGGGGTGTTTTGGGCTGATCTGGCATTTAAGCTTACCCTCGCCAGCTACACTCCCTGAACCTGCACTTTGGGCTAGATATGAATTTCTGAATGAACACACTACTAAAATTCATTTCAGGGGCGACTCCTGTGTGAATCAATGTGGTTTTCAACCTTGAATCTACCTTAATTGAGAATATATCAGCATTTCCTGATACAGCCATCTGAGGCTGTATTTTCGCCTTCCTGAATCACATATGACACATGTGACACCACTGGAATACCAGATGTAATCCTAAAACCTATGCAGTCAGATTTAGTATGTGGCAAGTGATTTTTAGGCCAAATTTCAGACTTATAGACCAATAATTGGTACTGGTTTGGGCTGAATTACATCTATTTTTGGCTATATTTAGAACAATATTTTGGTGGAATAATTTCTGATTAGACATGTAATTGCTCCAAATGTGCCTAAAATATCCTCATTAATTATTAGAATATGCAGGAAATTAAATTTGGGCTTCAGGTTAACAATATTATGACATACCTGACATCTTCCACCTGAGGGGTGGTATGGGGGGCTCCCCCACCCCGGAAATTGAAATTCCTAAAGTAGCCCTCGAGTGGGCCAGCCCTAAACAAAATCATTCTCTGATATAAACTGAGTTTCCTGTGAAAATTGCAGCCAGATTGACCAACTTTAAGGGGTGTTTTGGGCTGATCTGGCATTTAAGCTTACCCTCGCCAGCTACACTCCCTGAACCTGCACTTTGGGCTAGATATGAATTTCTGAATGAACACACTACTAAAATTCATTTCAGGGGCGACTCCTGTGTGAATCAATGTGGTTTTCAACCTTGAATCTACCTTAATTGAGAATATATCAGCATTTCCTGATACAGCCATCTGAGGCTGTATTTTCGCCTTCCTGAATCACATATGACACATGTGACACCACTGGAATACCAGATGTAATCCTAAAACCTATGCAGTCAGATTTAGTATGTGGCAAGTGATTTTTAGGCCAAATTTCAGACTTATAGACCAATAATTGGTACTGGTTTGGGCTGAATTACATCTATTTTTGGCTATATTTAGAACAATATTTTGGTGGAATAATTTCTGATTAGACATGTAATGCTCCAAATGTGCCTAAAATATCCTCATTAATTATTAGAATATGCAGGAAATTAAATTTGGGCTTCAGGTTAACAATATTATGACATACCTGACATCTTCCACCTGAGGGGTGGTATGGGGGGCTCCCCCACCCCGGAAATTGAAATTCCTAAAGTAGCCCTCGAGTGGGCCAGCCCTAAACAAAATCATTCTCTGATATAAACTGAGTTTCCTGTGAAAATTGCAGCCAGATTGACCAACTTTAAGGGGTGTTTTGGGCTGATCTGGCATTTAAGCTTACCCTCGCCAGCTACACTCCCTGAACCTGCACTTTGGGCTAGATATGAATTTCTGAATGAACACACTACTAAAATTCATTTCAGGGGCGACTCCTGTGTGAATCAATGTGGTTTTCAACCTTGAATCTACCTTAATTGAGAATATATCAGCATTTCCTGATACAGCCATCTGAGGCTGTATTTTCGCCTTCCTGAATCACATATGACACATGTGACACCACTGGAATACCAGATGTAATCCTAAAACCTATGCAGTCAGATTTAGTATGTGGCAAGTGATTTTTAGGCCAAATTTCAGACTTATAGACCAATAATTGGTACTGGTTTGGGCTGAATTACATCTATTTTTGGCTATATTTAGAACAATATTTTGGTGGAATAATTTCTGATTAGACATGTAATGCTCCAAATGTGCCTAAAATATCCTCATTAATTATTAGAATATGCAGGAAATTAAATTTGGGCTTCAGGTTAACAATATTATGACATACCTGACATCTTCCACCTGAGGGGTGGTATGGGGGGCTCCCCCACCCCGGAAATTGAAATTCCTAAAGTAGCCCTCGAGTGGGCCAGCCCTAAACAAAATCATTCTCTGATATAAACTGAGTTTCCTGTGAAAATTGCAGCCAGATTGACCAACTTTAAGGGGTGTTTTGGGCTGATCTGGCATTTAAGCTTACCCTCGCCAGCTACACTCCCTGAACCTGCACTTTGGGCTAGATATGAATTTCTGAATGAACACACTACTAAAATTCATTTCAGGGGCGACTCCTGTGTGAATCAATGTGGTTTTCAACCTTGAATCTACCTTAATTGAGAATATATCAGCATTTCCTGATACAGCCATCTGAGGCTGTATTTTCGCCTTCCTGAATCACATATGACACATGTGACACCACTGGAATACCAGATGTAATCCTAAAACCTATGCAGTCAGATTTAGTATGTGGCAAGTGATTTTTAGGCCAAATTTCAGACTTATAGACCAATAATTGGTACTGGTTTGGGCTGAATTACATCTATTTTTGGCTATATTTAGAACAATATTTTGGTGGAATAATTTCTGATTAGACATGTAATGCTCCAAATGTGCCTAAAATATCCTCATTAATTATTAGAATATGCAGGAAATTAAATTTGGGCTTCAGGTTAACAATATTATGACATACCTGACATCTTCCACCTGAGGGGTGGTATGGGGGGCTCCCCCACCCCGGAAATTGAAATTCCTAAAGTAGCCCTCGAGTGGGCCAGCCCTAAACAAAATCATTCTCTGATATAAACTGAGTTTCCTGTGAAAATTGCAGCCAGATTGACCAACTTTAAGGGGTGTTTTGGGCTGATCTGGCATTTAAGCTTACCCTCGCCAGCTACACTCCCTGAACCTGCACTTTGGGCTAGATATGAATTTCTGAATGAACACACTACTAAAATTCATTTCAGGGGCGACTCCTGTGTGAATCAATGTGGTTTTCAACCTTGAATCTACCTTAATTGAGAATATATCAGCATTTCCTGATACAGCCATCTGAGGCTGTATTTTCGCCTTCCTGAATCACATATGACACATGTGACACCACTGGAATACCAGATGTAATCCTAAAACCTATGCAGTCAGATTTAGTATGTGGCAAGTGATTTTTAGGCCAAATTTCAGACTTATAGACCAATAATTGGTACTGGTTTGGGCTGAATTACATCTATTTTTGGCTATATTTAGAACAATATTTTGGTGGAATAATTTCTGATTAGACATGTAATGCTCCAAATGTGCCTAAAATATCCTCATTAATTATTAGAATATGCAGGAAATTAAATTTGGGCTTCAGGTTAACAATATTATGACATACCTGACATCTTCCACCTGAGGGGTGGTATGGGGGGCTCCCCCACCCCGGAAATTGAAATTCCTAAAGTAGCCCTCGAGTGGGCCAGCCCTAAACAAAATCATTCTCTGATATAAACTGAG
The DNA here is from genome assembly GCA_964017235.1 of Sabellastarte sp. h YS-2021. Classification (NCBI taxonomy): domain Eukaryota; kingdom Metazoa; phylum Annelida; class Polychaeta; order Sabellida; family Sabellidae; genus Sabellastarte; species Sabellastarte sp. h YS-2021. The sequence goes on along the minus strand of OZ024935.1, from coordinate 71,024,232 downwards.
TTTCCTGTGAAAATTGCAGCCAGATTGACCAACTTTAAGGGTGTTTTGGGCTGATCTGGCATTTAAGCTTACCCTCGCCAGCTACACTCCCTGAACCTGCACTTTGGGCTAGATATGAATTTCTGAATGAACACACTACTAAAATTCATTTCAGGGGCGACTCCTGTGTGAATCAATGTGGTTTTCAACCTTGAATCTACCTTAATTGAGAATATATCAGCATTTCCTGATACAGCCATCTGAGGCTGTATTTTCGCCTTCCTGAATCACATATGACACATGTGACACCACTGGAATACCAGATGTAATCCTAAAACCTATGCAGTCAGATTTAGTATGTGGCAAGTGATTTTTAGGCCAAATTTCAGACTTATAGACCAATAATTGGTACTGGTTTGGGCTGAATTACATCTATTTTTGGCTATATTTAGAACAATATTTTGGTGGAATAATTTCTGATTAGACATGTAATGCTCCAAATGTGCCTAAAATATCCTCATTAATTATTAGAATATGCAGGAAATTAAATTTGGGCTTCAGGTTAACAATATTATGACATACCTGACATCTTCCACCTGAGGGGTGGTATGGGGGGCTCCCCCACCCCGGAAATTGAAATTCCTAAAGTAGCCCTCGAGTGGGCCAGCCCTAAACAAAATCATTCTCTGATATAAACTGA